>JAQQTO010000053.1:50277500-52677500 GCA_029884595.1 Ormosia semicastrata
AGCCTGAACAAGTGAAGAGGTCTGGGATGTCCAACCCTGACAGAGGGTGCTGTGGGTGACTGACATGACGAATTTCTTCCCCAAAGATGAGTTGTGGGGAGGTAGGGAATTCCACAGGAGGAGGGGACCTTTTGGTGACAAAAGTGGTTTCGGAATATTGATCGATAGGGGCTGTGAATGGGTGTTCCATGGATGGAGATTTTTGCAGTAGGAAGGTTCTTGTTTTCGTCACTTGTTTTCGGCTCATCATATTCTACTACAGCAGTTTCACCCCCTAGCTATTCCAACTCTATTTTCTTTGGTGGAGCAAATGGCTAGACATGATGGAGAATATATATTGTGCCACGTACAAAAAAGTTGACACTGTTCATTATTCATTATTCAAACACCATGTAGAAAGAGGATGCCATCAAGGCATCTTGCATGTGCATGCGACACAAATGGTAGTAGCCTTTTTGGGCATTTCTTTACGATGGTTCTTGCTTGAGCCACCCCGTGCCACGCTGTCACTTGTTCTCCACTCCTCTTAGCTCCTTCTCAAGGGATGGATTTTAGAGGAGGTGAGCATGTGCTTGGCCTTCTCCTTAAATTTTTCTTTTTTATTAATTATATGTAATGGGTTTCAATATTTATTATATAGACTCCTACACTAATTTATAATTAGTCCCTACTATTCTTAAAAAATTAAAATAGTCATTAGGATAATAAAAATTAAGAGTATATTTTATAGGTTTTTTGTCCACTAAATAATTAAATAAATAAAATAAATTTGTAGTGAAAGAGACATACACAAATTAAGAGTATTGTGCTCAACTTTAATAAATATATGATACATTTATTTTTAAATTATGAAACTTTTATTTAAATATATTAACTTTTAGAATAAACATACATTTTAATCCTCTAAATATATATTTATCTTCTACTTATCAGCAACACCAAAGACTTGTTTGACATGCTGTATTAAATTTGATAGGATAAGTTAATATAATATATTATGACTTTATCAGTTGTTTGTCGCAAATATTGTATTATATAAGTTTATCCATCAAATTCCTCTTATACATTAAAATGATGAATAACTTAATCAAGCCTTTAGGGGTGAGATTAGACATGATTGAGTTTTGATATATAAGCTGCTATAAAGACTTTTTTTATTATAATTTTAAACATTTTGATATCCTCAACCATTACGTATTAGACATTATACTATCAGACCTTATATTATCAGGCCTAATGCTATCAGGCTATGTTTGGTGCATATGATAGTATAGTATAAGATAAGATGATAAAATAGTATAAAGTATGATAGTATAATTAATATGATAAGACATAATTCTATCTTTTATTTGATAATAAAAAGATAAATTAGTTGATTATATAACATTTTTTTAAGACCAAAATATCATTTAGTATAAAAGTTAAAATAATTAGAAAACAATAATAAAAAACCTTATGGTGGTGGTGATGGTGGTAGTGGTGGTGGGCAAATGACGGTGGTGGTAGTGGTAGTGGTGGTGGTGGTGGTGGTGGTGGTGGTGGTGGTGGTGGTGGTGGTGGTGGTGGCGGTAGGGGTGGTGGAGGTGATGGTGGTGGTGGTGGTGGTGGAGGTGATGGTGGTGGGCGGTGATGGTGGTGGCGATGGTGGCGGCGGTGGCGACAGTGGAGGTGGTGGTGGTGGTGGTGGTGGTGGTGGCACAAGAGAGAGGAATGATAAAAATGAAATTGAGAATAAGATTGAAATAAAAATCTTATCATGTTTTATCATGTACTAGGGGAGGGGATGGAGTTATCAGCTTAGAATAGAATAAAATGAGTTGACCTGATTTCATTATACTATCATTTGAATGCACCAAATATTGAATAAAACTTGATAATATTAACTTATACTATCATATCTTCTTTATACGATACACCAAACATAACCTCAAATTTTATCATATCATTTATATCAAATGCCCAGAATGACCTTTTAATGTCAATAAAGAGCATCAAAGTAGTTCTTCAAGTTTATTTCCGGGGATAAAACTAATGACATTAATTATCATTTAAGAACCAATTTGATGTCTTCTATAAAAAAAAAGGATGAATTTAATCATTATAATTTTAAAAGATTAAAATCTACGTATTCTGAATTTCATAATTGCCCCTCACTAATTAATTTTTGGATTCCTACCAGACCTTTTTGTCTTATGAAACCGTCCAGGCTCCAATCCTTATGGACTCAAATAATCTCTCTCTCTCTCTCTCTCTCTCTGCCTATATTGTTCCTCTAATAAAATAGGATTGTTAATTAAGAAAAAAAATGCACCTCTCTTAATTGATAATATCATCTCTTTTAATTGCAATTTTTTTAATTTTAATATTTTATTAAAAAATTAGAACAACACCAAATACTTACGTTCCTCAAAAAAAAAAAAAAAACCTAAAATCACTCAGTTGAGTCCATTACTTACCTTTTAAATTTTAGCTTTTGGTCTCCTTATTTTATGAATTTGCATCTTTTGTTGTCACAAGACCATTCTTGTTAGAGAAAATAAACAAATTTTCGTGCGCAAAGACCCACTACAATAGATTATATAATATGTAAAAGTTATATTTAAAACTTTTTGTAACTTTATCTATTTAACTATATCCTTTCTCATTTTTAACAAAGGGACAGAATTAAGATCGCTAATTATGTGATGGATAGTTTTTTGGTATTTTAAGAATAATCTTAAATTAACACCAAAATTCAAATAAATATATTTAATAATCACTAAAGCTTGATTCAAATGTTTAAAATATATAACCAAAAGTGTTTGGTCGCAATGGAAGTAGACTGTGACCCTAAGCGAACTTTATCTGTAATATAAAGGATTCAAATATTAGAGTTATTATTTTGTAAAAGACTTTACTTAATTACTATTCTTAATTCGAAAGTTAGTGTCATATCAATATTGTGAGGATACCTTGATCAAAAATAAAGAAAAAAATATTTAAATATACTGGTAGAGACTAGAGACATAAAAATGTTAAGCTTGTTATATAATAAGTTTGTAATATGTATAATAGGTTTTAAATGTACAATATGTTATCTTTCCAACCCAAAGTCGTTTATTTTTGCTGTGTTAAAATATGCTCTTTTGACATTGGATGTACCAAACATCACCCATCCACCTTAAACTTAAGAAGGGATGGCGTGTAAGGGTAATTATCTAATCCAATTTCATTCAACGAGGACACGTAGTATGACCAATTTTCAAGTTATTTATAACATACGGCCATGTCCCTTGGAAAGCCAGCATGATAATAATTTAAGGGTTTTGCTAGTAAGTATGTTTTTTTGACTAATGCTAGTAAGTATGTTAAGACACTTGTTAAAAAAGTTAAAATTGATTTTTTTTTATGAAAAAAAACATTTAATATATTTAAAATTAAAAATATTTTACTATTTATCTTACTTTTATAAAAAAAAATTATTTTGACTTTTTCAACAAATATTCTTAGAATACTTATTAACAAAATCCACAATTTAATAGGGTCCAATATACAGTTTTGATTCTCAATGGGGCCAATAATCTCAGATTTCTGCGAAGTTCAAGTTAGATGAAATAAAATGAGATACCCCTGCCATCAAAGTCAAGGTTTTCTTTAGAGCTGGACAATTTGCTTTGGGATAAAAATAAGAAGTTTTTATTGGATGCCTTTTCTCAATCACTTGACTAAGTGTCATTGATGCCCAATTATTAGTTTGAGTGTTGCAAGTGATTCCCATATATTGTTCGTATATTTGCTTTATCCCATTTTTGCATCAAGAATTCCACAAACGAAACTGAAAAAAGGAAAAAGATACGTATTCCCTATCTTTAATCTTTAAGACTTTTAGCAGCTCTTAAAAACTTTCCCACTATCTTAAATTAAAAGTTCCTTTCATGTCTGTTATGTCGTCACTTTTTTGTTATATATAGTTAAGACTTACCCGACAATTAAAGTAAATAGAGAAAAAGAAAATTGGTGACCAAACGCAGCCCATGTTTTCTTCACGAAAAAAATCTTTAAGAAGGAGATTTTAAACTCGTGTTGTGCCAACAAAATGCCTGCTACTGCTACTAAATTCGAAGCTGAACAATACATTGTTTAATAAAGAGAAGAAGATGCCGGTTGAAAGAGCAAGGAGATACTTCCTTTATCAAGCCGAACCTAGATTCGTCTACCTTGTCTTACCAACATGTCAATTTTCTTTTACCATAGATTGTAGTTTATTTATTAGATTTTGAAACATTTCAGTATAAACCGAAGAATCAATTGTGCTACAGCCTACATTGGAATATTTTTTACTGTAGGGTAGATATGGCATCATAAAAGACGTGTGGCTGAGTTTAAATAACTGAAGACCACTGCTGATAAAAAGTGAAACTAATGTGCAAGCAAATTCAAATTGGAATGATTTATTATGCAAGAGTCAGACTCGTAATTCAAGTTACGTCAAGTCTCTATTGAAATTGTTGGCTAAAACCTTATTTTCTTCTTTAATGTTTGAGTGGAGTTTTAATTTAATTTAATTTTTTTGTTTTAATTACGTTCTATACGTTATTAAATTGTTTCATTATTATCATTTGTTTTAACACCATCCATTTTACTAATATCAAGCGTTGACGTGATTTTTACATGTCCCTTTTTTTATGAAGTGAATCCTATGCTGTCCTATTTTCATCTCTAAACTTTGGCCAAAGTTTCAATTTGGCCTCAAATGTTTTTTAATTCCAATCCACTTGGCTTGTCAACAATCGCCAAATCCATTTCCATTGCTTGGCTCATTTTAGTTACTTGAATTAGGGATAATGGAGAGACACATATATAAGAGAAAGGGGACAACAATGTTGGCTCATAAGATCGACGACTTAGACAATGGCAAAGGGGGCAATGGTGCTATTGTAGGGGAATGGTGTATCTATTTTTCTTGACTAAGTTGGTGTAGAAATTGAAGAATGGTGAGTTTGATGATTGGTTTAGTGTAATTGGTCTTGGGGAGTGCATAATGGAGGTCGACGGTGCAGATTTTGAGCTTCAGGTGGTTCATAATTCTATTGACATTGGTTGGATTTCTATTTATGGTTCGGATTATGGGGAGTTTCTATTTTGGTTGTTGAGTTTGGTATTCTTGGTTAATTGAGGGAATTTATAAATGTTGAGTATTCTAATATTTTGGGTATGATTTTGGCGTGCTAAAGTGTGGTTAGAAAGTAAATGATAGGTTTCTCTTTTAAGGTTTGTGATCTAGGTGGTTCATGCAATGGCGTAGGAAATTTGAGATGGTGACTATGATTTTAGGGTTTGGATTTTTTGTATGATTGCTCTGTATGTAGAACCCTAGAAACTTTGGCTTTGGTTTTATGACGTATGGGAGGTAACAAATACTACAATTTCATCACAATAGCATTGGAGAAATATGCTTCTAAAGTTTCTGCATTTGAAAGCCCTAGTTCTTAAATTTAGGAAAGAAGATGGAGGTGCATGTGATTTTAAATAAGCTAAAACCTTATTTTCGTCCTTAAAGTTTGACTAAAGTTTTAATTTAGTCCCAAATGGACACATAGGAGCTATGTTAGCACTTGCTATTAGTAAGATAGACGTGGTATTAGGAAAAATGACGATATTGAAATCATTTAGTAACATTCAAGATGTAATTGAAACAAAAAGAACACTTTTGGGACTAAACACCTTAGCCTATCCTCAACTGAAATTGAATACCACCACTATCATGCTCATTTAGTGTGGAGCTCTTTAACATATCAAAGATTGAGGCAAACACCACCTCATAAGAATGAGTAGGAACATAATTTACTATCTTTTAGTTTTTACTTTTCTAAAATATCTTTTAAATAAAAATTCTCATAACTTATAAAAATCTAAAATCAAAGGGTATTTATTGGAAATTATTTTACTTTATGAGTCATTTTACATAACCAGAAAAAAAATCAAGAGTTTAGGCAAAATACAAGAGTGGTTATTGGATGGATTAAAGTGGTCGAGACCACTTATCCATTCAAAAGTTAACAAGCATGACACATCATTTTAACAAAAAAATTATGGCTAAATTTTTTACTCTAATATTTTTCTTACTTTATTTTTTTTTGATAAACAAATAAATTATATTCACTAGCTTCAATGCTCAAAAGGTTAAAAATAACATCTAATAGATTCTCAAGCCATATACCCTATCCTTACTCACATGATCTAGCAAAAGTTGTTGAGAAAACTAGTTACCAAATTACAAAAATGTGGGACATAAGCACACTTGAAATGAAAAAACCAAGAAGAAATAAGACAAATCTCTCTTAGAATGGTTTGTTATATGATTTTTCCTCTAAACCTTCTCTAATGAAGTAGTACACGTTCCATGCATCTCTTTCTAGCATAATATTCCTTAACCCTAATTGCCACACAAAACTAAGGCTTTCTTTTTATGCAATCAACTCTTCTCTATGGGCTTCAAATAGACCTCTCATTTTTTGAGATTTGCCTACCACAAAGTTGCCAAGCCAATCTTTGATCACTATACCAACACCAAAGGAGTGATCTTATGCAAAAATAGCCACATCCATGTTCACATTATATATATATATATTCCCTAGGGGCTTTTTTCCAATTATCCAATAGCATAATCACCTTATGACTCAAAGCAAGATGTTGGCAAGCCATATATGAAACAAGACAAGATTTCGACCAACTAATGAACTCACCTCCTCTGTCCCTGATGATCACATATTTGATACATTAATAAGCTTTCATTCTTAGTCATTTACACTCTTTATGTACTTAATTGATTGAGTTTTATTATGTTTTGTAAGTTTGGACTCAAATTGAACTTAATTGAATTTTTCAGCATGATTCATATCTTACACTGTTTCTGTATTTGGGTCATATCTTGGGCTGTAGGTGGTCTTTGGAGCTGATTCTAGTGGCATTTGAAAGATAAGAGAGAGTTCTATAACTTTCATGAATACCTCAAAGGCCCAATCACACGAGTAGATAACTCAAATTGGGGTTGAAGCAAGAACTAGAGTACTGTTCCTGATAACTTGACCTACGTATACTGTTCATCACAGATTTTGGGCTAGATGTTGTAAAATGGACTGAAATTTGGATGCTGAATATTTAAGACCCATATCTACAACTTTCATGTTGAACACTTTTCCAGAATCGGACTCCTTGAAGGTGATATTGGGTTTGGAAGTCAGAACAGAGGAGCTGTGACTGGGCCTGAATAGTATGTAGTAATTTGAACGAATCTGGAGTTGTAGAAATGATATTGGACCCAAATCAAAGCCATTTGAAAGCTAAGATCCAGGTCTACAACTTTCATGAATACCACTTGGTTCAAAAATGACGAATGCAATGACTTCAGAGCTGCATGATTTCGGAGACAAGGAATCTCCATAATTTCCCACTCATTTACTGTCATTTGGCATTTTCCACTCATTTTCCAATCATTCAACTACTATAACTCAGCCCCCTTGACATTTTGTATCTCTAATCCTCTATAAAAGGGGGCCTTGGCAGATCATTGAAGGAATGAGGTGTTAGTTACCAAAATGATACCATTTTGTTACTAGGTTTTCTTATAGTAATTTTCCTTTGTTCTAAATGAAAGTCATGTTCTTCTTCTTCTTCTTCTTTCTTTCTTTCTTCTTATCTATGAGTAACTAAGTTTCATTTTACTTGGGTGAAAGGGTGAATCTCTTGGTAATAAAGTAAGGTTAGATTTATTCTTCTCTTGTGCTTAAATGATTTATATTTTCTAGTAACCATTATACGTATTATAATTTGTTTCTTATAATTTAGAAATCATCTTTGTAAAGAGGAGTTCTTGATTTGTTGTAGACAAAATATTGGCACAATGAATGCTTTAACCCATTTATAAGTGGTGGTAATATTTTTAGGAAACATAATATAATTACGTGTATTATTTTAATGGATTTTTAACGTTATATTTTCCGATTGGAACCTCCATGTTGCGAGGATTCTAATTGAGTTATAAAAGGAATTAATCTTACTTTTACTTTATTTACCAAGAGTGGATCATTTTTACCCAAGTAAATAATTTTTACTGTAGTAACAAAATATTAACCTTACCTTAAATAATCTTCATCAATTCCCTGTGGATTGACCTCGGACTTACCGAGAAATTTATTACTTGAGACAACCTGCACTTGGGTTTGCAAATGCGACAACTAAAAATTGTGCACCAAGTTTTTGGCGCCGTTGCCGGGGACTTGATTTAAAGACTGAATTTCTGGTGTAAAAATTTGTATATATACTAACATACTAACTAGTGGAGGAACCTCTCCCTTTTTAATTTCTGTGCATACTAACTTAGTGGGGGCACCTCTCCCTTTTATTTTACGCACTAACTTAGTGGGGGAATCTCTCCCTTTTGCTTATTTTTTTTTTTATTTTTTGTAATTTACTTTCTGCACTTTATTTTCTCGCATTTTAATTTCGTACGGTGGGGTAATTCTCCATTTTATTTTCTTGTACATTTTAACTTAGTAGGGGTAACTCTCCCTTTTATTATTATTATTTTTTGTACTTTATTTTTCGTATTTATTTTTCTCGTCATTTTTTTTTTGTTTACTAACTTACTAACTCTCTTATTAACTATCTAACTTTTTACTTTTTCTGCTTCTAACATTTTAATTTACCTGTATACTAACTTTTTAATTTTTATGATTTTCAACTTATTTGGTGGTTGGTTTATACCACACCTTTGTTAATATTTAATGGACAGTTTATATTGCTATCTTATACATTTTATTTTATACTGTAAGTTACTTGTTTATGCTTAGTTGGTATCGTGATTTAAATTCTAGTCGTTTGGCTAGAGTTAATCCAGGTACTTTACATATTGATTTGTTTGAATCACAATCACACACATTAAGCACAATGGCTGAAAACGAGAGTGTGCATGATGAACATGAAAATCAATCGTTGCGAACCATGCGTGAGTATTTGCAACCATTCGAAATTCTAGTCCATCATGTTTTATCTTTCCAAATAATGCCAACAATTTTAGATTCAAGTCGGTATGATTTCTTTACTTCCTAATTTCCATGGTTTAGAATCGAAAGCCCATATTTACATCTAAAAGAATTTGAAGAAGTATGTACTGCTTTTCATGATCAAACTTGCACTGAAGAGGTTGTTAAGCTTAAATTGTTTCCTTTTTCTTTGAAAGATAAAGCAAAATCTTGGCTTAACACTTTGAAACCAAGATCAATTGGCACATGGCAAGAAATGCAATGTGAGTTTTTGAAGAAATTTTTTCCAACACATAAAACCAATGCTTTGAAAAGACAAATCCAAAATTTTTCCCAAAATTCAAATGAAGCATATTTTCAAAATTAGGAACGTTTTAAAGATTTGTTGAATTCTTGCCCACATCATGGTTTTGAAAAATGGCGCACTATAAGCTTCTTTTATGAAGGGTTAACACCCGAAACCAAACAATTTGTGGAAACAATGTGCAATGGTGAATTTCTTGATAAAGAACCTGAAGAAGCTTTAGACTATTTAGATCATTTGGCTGAAAATTCTCAATCTTGGCATGGTACTAATCCTTCTGAAAATTCAATTAGATTTAACCTTGCAAATGCTAATAAAGGAAAATATCATCTTAGTCAAGAAGAAGATCTAAATGCAAGGTTTGCTAGTTTGGCTAGAAAGGTTGAAGCCATGGAATCCGGGAAAGTAAAAGAAATCAAATCTGTGCAAAATGAAGAAATTTGTGGCATTTGTGATGAATTAGGACACTCAACAAATGAATGTCCAAAAATTCCTGTTTTTAAAGAAGTTATGCATGAGCAAGTAAATGCAATGAATAATTTTAAAAAGCCATTCACTTCTTCTTTTTCAGATACATACAATCCGGGATGGAGAAATCACCCGAATTTCAGTTGGAGGAATAGCAACTAGCCACAATTCATGCAACCACCACCTCCTCGTGCACAAAGAAGATTCTCAAAATCCTCAAGGATATGCACCCTATGTCCCACCATATAGGAAAAACTTTGAAGGAACATTGCATGCATTCATGGAAAAACAAGAGGCCATCAATAGTCAAAACACTCAAGCCATGATTGACATAAAAGACACTCTTGCTAAACTTTCTTCTGCACTTGCCATTCATGAGAAAGGAAATTTTCCCTCTCAACCTCAACCAAATCCCAAGGGTCAGTTTAGCCTAAATGAGGGTAGTTCAGAAAGTCAAAAAATAGATCAAGTCAACTCAGTGATAACTCTTAGGAGTGGAAAGGTTGTTGAAAAACAAATTCCTGAACTTTTTGAGAAAGATGATGAGTCAATTCCCAAAGATGAGGAAGGAGTTGATAAGCCACCTAGCCAAAAGGAGATCAAATCCTCGTCTTCACCCCCATTTCCTCAAGCATTAAACAATTCAAGTAAAGTGAATCATAACAGTGACATTTTTGAAATATTTAAACAAGTGAAGGTCAATATTCCTCTGTTAGATGCTATCAAACAGATTCCTTCTTATGCCATATATTTGAAAGACTTGTGCACTGTTAAAAGAAAACATAATGTGAAAAAGAATGCCTTTTTGACTGAACAGGTAAGCTCCATTATTCAAAACAATAATGAGTTGAAATATAAAGACCCTGGTTGTCCTACTGATTTCATGCATTATTGGTGAACATAAAATTGAACGAGCTTTACTTGATCTTGGTGCTAGTGTTAATTTGCTTCCATATTCAGTTTATCAGCAACTCAACCTTGGTGAATTAAAACCAACTTCTGTAACTCTTCTACTTGCTGATAGATCAATTAAAATTCCAAAAGGAATAGTAGAAGATGTGTTGGTACAAGTTGATAAATTCATATATCCTGTGGATTTTATTGTCTTAGAAACTGGACCTATGGTTGATAGTTCTAAGTCGTTCCTATTATTTTGGGTCGCCCATTTTTAGCAACATCTAATGCTTTGATAAATTGCAGAAATGGAGTGGTGAAGCTAACTTTTGGAAATATGACACATTTGGAGCTTAATGTTTTCAACATGTGCAAGCAACCACATGAAGTTTATGATGACAATGAAGAGATTGAAGGGATTGAGGCCATTATAGATGATCATCTTCAAATCGGGACTTCTTCGACCCATTAGAAACTGTTTAATTAATTCGTTTGATTCAGCTTACACAATTAGATGATGATATTTCTGAAATATGCTCTTTGCTTGATGCATACTGTGAAATGGAATACAAAGGATGGAAGCCAAGATTCGAAAAGCTAAAATCTATGAATGATGATGCCCATGAAAAAGTACCCACACCGAACGAAGCCATTACCGATGGGTTGAAGTACACATTTTTGGGAGAAGAACAAAGCTCTCCGGTGGTAATTTCCTCATCCTTGACCAAAGAACAAGAAGGTAAGTTGATAGAAGTACTTAAAAGGCATAAAAGTGCAATTGGATGGACATTAAAGGATATAAAAGGCATTAATCCATTAATTTGTACACATAGAATACATTTAGAGGATAATGCTAAAACATCTCAACAACCTCGAGAAGATTAAATCCACACATGAAAGAGGTAGTTAGAGTGAAGTTCTTAAATTACTTGATGTTGGAATTATCTATCCTATCTCTCGATAGCAGTGGGTAAGCTCTACACAAGTTGTGCCTAAGAAACTGGAATAAAGTGGTTGAAAATGAAAAAGGAGAATTAATACCTACCCGAGTCTCATCTAGTTGGCGTATGTGTATTGATTTCAGAAAATTGAATGCAGCCACTAGGAAAGACCATTTTCCATTGCCTTTTCTTGATCAGATTCTAGAAAGAGTAGCAGGACATCCCTACTATTGTTTTCTTGATGGTTATTCAGGGTATAATCAAATACCAATTGCATTAGAGGATCAAGAAAAGACCACTTTTACTTGTCCCTTTGGCACTTTTGCATATAGAAGAATGCCTTTTGGTCTTTGTAATGCTCCGGTAACTTTTCAAAGATGCATGCTAAGTATTTTCAGTGACATGATTGAGTATTTTTTAGAGGTTTTCATGGATGATTTGACAGTTTTTGGAAATTCTTTTGAAAATTGTCTTGATAATTTGGAAAAAGTTCTTAAAAGATGCGAAGAAAAAGGATTTGTGTTAAATTGGGAAAAATGTCATTACATGGTTACCTCAGGAATAGTGTTAGGTCATGTGATATCTTCTAAATGAATTGAAGTTGATAAAGTCAAAGTTGAATTAATTGCTCATTTGCCTTTCCCAAAAACATGAGAAGTTCGTTCCTTTTTAGGACATGCAGGATTTTACAGAAGATTTGTAAAGGACTTTAGTGCCATATCTAGACCTTTATGTAATCTTCTAACAAAAGATACACCATTTGATTGGACTCAAGATTGTCAAAAATCTTTTGAAAAATTAATCGGTCTTTTGACTTATGCTCCTATCATGCAATCTCATTTGGTCTTTGCCTTTTGAGTTGATGTGTGATGCTAGTGATTTTCTTGTTGGCATTTGTTTTAGGCCAAAGAAAGGAAGGTAAACCTCATGTAATTTATTACGCAAGTCCAACTTTGAATAGTGCACAAATGAATTACACCACTACTGAAAAAGAACTACTTGCTGTAATTTTTGCATTGGACAAATTTCGAGCTTATTTAATTGGTTCTTCCACTGTTGTTTTCACTGATCATGCTGCTGTTAGATATTTAATGTCTAAACAGGATGCCAAACCTAGGTTGATACGGTGGATCTTGTTGCTTCAAGAATTTAACATCACAATAAAAGACAAGAAAGGAGCCGAAAATGTTGTTGCAGATCATTTGTCAAGGCTGACAACAAGCTCATCTTTTGATAGCACACCTATCAATGATTCTTTCCCTGATGAATTTTTATTTTCGGTCAATTCTATGCCTTGGTTTGCTAACATTGTCAATTTTCTTGTAACAGTAAGATGCACGCCTCAAAGTGGACACACCAAGACAGAAAAAAGTTTTTGATTGAGGTGAAAAATTTCTTTTGGGATGACCCATATTTGTTCAAATATTGTCCTGATTAAATCTTTCGGAGATGTGTACCCGACAATGAGGTAAGTAGTGTCATTAAATTTTGTCATTCAGAAGCATGTGGAGGTCATTTTTCTTCAAAGAAAACAGCTGCGAAAATCTTGCAGTGTGGATTTTATTGGCCCACTTTATTCAAGGACAGTTATACTTTTTGCAAAAGTTGTGAAAGTTGTCAAAAATTGGGGTCCATTTCTAAAAGAAATATGATGCCTTTGAACCCTATCCTTGTCATTGAAATTTTTTATTGTTGGGGAATTGATTTCATGGGTCCATTTCCATCATCTTTTAGATTTGTGTACATTTTGGTTGCAGTTGATTATGTCTCAAAATGGATTGAGGCAATTCCATGTCGGCATAATGATCATAAAACTGTTCTAAAATTTTTAAAAGAAAATATTTTGAGTCGATTTGGAATTCCTCGAGCTATCATCAGTGATGGGGGAACACATTTTTGCAATAAACCATTTGAATCTTTAATGAAAAAATATTGCATTACCCACAAAATTGCAACCCCTTATCATCCTCAGACAAGTGGACAAGTTGAATTAGCAAATAGGGAGATTAAACAAATTTTGGAAAAAACGGTTAACCCAAATCATAAAAATTGGTCTTTAAGACTAAACGATGCACTTTGGGCTTACCGTACTGCTTTTAAAACATCTTTGGGCATATCTCCCTATCGGTTAGTTTATGGAAAACCTTGTCATTTGCCTGTAGAATTGAAACATAAAGCATTTTGGGCCATTAAAGCTTTCAACTTAAGTCTTGATGATGCTTTCAAGTTACGCAAATTGCAATTGAATGAACTTGATGAATTAAGAAATGATGCATATGAAAACTCAAAGATTTATAAAGCTAGAACAAAAGCTTTTTATGACAAATCAATTTTCAGAAAAACTTTTGAAATTGGTCAAAAAGTTCTGCTTTATAATTCTCGTCTTCACCTATTCCCTGGAAAATTGAGATCTAGGTGGATTGGTCCTTATATTGTCAAACATGTGTATTCTTATGGGGCCATAGACATTGAGAATCCTAGGAATGGTATTGTATTTAAGGTCAATGGACAAAGACTCAAACCATTTCTGGAACATCAAGTTGTTGAGGTAGAATCCATTTCTCTTTCTAATCCTTGTTATGAGTAGAATTTATTTTAATGTTGTTTCTTTCTTTTTTGCAGTTCTTTGTGTTCCCGGTTAAATGGCAAATAACGGTACTCCGTGACTCTCAAGTCGGTTTGTTTTTCAGTTTCCCATAATAACTGATTTCTTCTCCTTTCAAAATGGATGTTATTCTCTCAAATCTAAGAAAACATTTTCCTTCTCTCCCTCTAAATGCTCTAACAAAAGTCTATGAAGCTAGGTGTGAAAGACTGAGATTGTTAATGTATAAGGGCATCCCAGAAGATATACGGATAATCGAAGCAAAGGTTCGTTTAGCTGGTGAATCTTCAGATTCATTTGTCCCATACATGCCTGGTCTCGGTAAAAGTTCATTTTCAAAAAGGAGAAGAGCAAAAAGAATGAAAGTTTGTTACAAGTGTGCACGATGGAATTGCAATACGCGATGTCACTCTTTGGGGATGGTTTCCGTAAACAGAAAAGATAAAATATTCTTTATTAAGAATGGACTGAGTAAGGAGTCATTAGATAATATCTTATTGACTCTTGAGACGCATTCTTGTGGAGTTGTGCAGCGTGAACTTCTTAGTTTGTGGAATCTCTTCAAGGACGAGTAAGAGCGTTATAGTCTTGGGAATCTGACTCAAAAAGACCCTGTTTGCCAATCTATAAGAAAATTAGATGGGAAGCTTATCCTCGACTCATAGAAGGCGTTTAAGCCGTTTCTAGACGTGAAACCGAGGAAGATGTGAGCCACAATCACAACAACATGTATATATTATCTTGTACATTTTCAAAAAAAAAAAAAAAAAAAAAAAAAAAAAAAAAAAAAAAAAAAAAAAAAAATAAAAAAAGGCGAAACTTCGGTTGTACTTGATCTTTTAATTAGATTAGAGCCCCCGCTGGAGTGGGCAGTGCAGACCGCCATTGACTCGGGTGGACCTTCGCATGCCGATCGGTAAATAAGGTTCGTGTGCCATGCTCGGCAGAGAGCCGCGCAAGCATTCCTGTGTTTTAACCAAAGGCTCGCTTGTTGATGGACGTAAAGAAGCGTCTCGTGTTTGCATTCTCGCGTGACAATGCCTCCGAGCTGGATCCCGTGATTTAATGCCATGGGCTCTTCAACGACCTCTCACCGGGCCGTGGTCGTTGGTGGTAGTGCCGTCGATTTACGCACTTTAATTAGTGACGTCATAGCTCAATCCAAAATATTCCACAAGCGGGAGGGAGAAGAATGCCCAGATTGGTGAGCCGTCTTGGTATTATCGCACTCATGACGCGCAAAGATAAAGATCGCCATGAAACCCGTACATAAAGGTATGTAATCATTTGTTATTATTATTTTATCTTTATATGATTTTGTTAAATTTTGGTTTTGGGATGACGATCCTTTGGATAGGATCCTTCGGGGGTTTCTAAACTTCTTTACCCCGATGGTTTTCTTGAAGTAAAAACAAAAAAAAAAAAAAAAAAAAAAAAAAAAAAAAAAAAAATTATTATTATTATTATTATTTCAAACTTTTCTCGACACCACCAACCTACCGTATAGGAGCTATTATTACTTTTTCTATTCTCTTCCCTATTTAAACACTCCATTTTCTTTACTTTTCTCGCAACTCTTAATCATTCAAAGAGAGTGAGTGTAGAAATGGAGGGAGCTTCTTCTTCGATTCGTAGATTTTCAAGTATTGGTGTATTTTGTAGGACAAGTTATGGGAATGGTTTAGAGTTTGTAAACGCAAAGAAGCACCGTTGGTAGAACACTTGCCGCGAGGAACATTCGTGTAGTATATGGGGAGGTTGCATTGGGTTAATGGGGGGCTGTATCACTTTCTCGCATTTGTAAGAGGTGGTCAAGTTTTAGGTATCATTCTGAACCTTTAACTCGAAGGAACATCGTTGGAAAGACAATTGACTGGAAATTAAGGTATCCTCTATGCATGGACGAATGAAGGCGATGTTTGACAACTCTGATGCATTCATTGTCTTACCTGGTGGTTTTGGTACTTTGGAAGAAGTCTTTCAAGTTGTCTCTTGGGCCCAATTGAACATCCACCATAAACCCATAGGTTTGTTGAATGTTAATAATTTCTTTGATAATTTGTTATCTTTTGTTGACCATGCTGTGGAACAGAAATTTGTCACACCTTCAGCAAGACAACTCTTTATCTCTGCTTCTACTGTTGATGAATTGATTGATAAATTAGAAGCATTTGTTTATGAACCTCGATCCAAGAACACCGTATAGATTGGTCCGAAGGAAGCGGTGATGGAAGTGGTGAAGGAAGCAAAGTGAAAAGAAAGCCAGCCAAGACACTCCAACTATTTAAATAATTACAAGCTTTGGTTTTATTTATCGTACTTTGTTTCTGTTTAAATTTGTGTGAGATTTTTTTTCCTTTTCAGTAATTGCAGCAACAGGTAATATATTCTATCCTTTTTCCTATCTATGTTTTGACATTGAGGACAATGTAGTGATCCGGGGTTGGGGAAGGATGGTTGTAAAAAAAAAAAAAAAAAAAAAAAAACCCAAAAAACCAAAAAAAAAAAATTTAGGAAGTGTGTTTGTGAATATGTTTGTTGTGTTTGTCGTCAATTTTTTTTAACAACAAAAGTAATTAGGGATGGCAGAGTAAAGAGTAAATTATTTATTCTTGAGACGCATCAAAAATTGGTGGCAGAGTAAGGAGTAATTAGGGTAGTAACTAATTTATGTGGAAGTAGCAATTCAGGGAAATTTGCATGATTGAGTAAATTGTCTTCTTTCTTAAAATTCACATGCTTGGTTATGGATGTTGAATTGGTGGACTGAGAATGATAGAATTATGCCTTGTGAGATTTTGAGCTTATTGATGAATGGATTGAACATTTGTATCATTCTTTTCTTTCTTGTGTGAATTTCACTCATGGAATTGTTGCTCTAGAACTTGCTTTGATTCTTTTTTAGACTACATTTTCATATGCATACATGAATATGATTGAGGCATTTTTCTTGAAATAGCTACTTTAATCAAATAGCTAGCCTTGTTTAGCAGTATGTTGTTTCAATATGATATCAAGCACTCTTATGACTTCTTGGAAATTCTCTGATTCCTGTCAACATAAAGCATTAGAAATGACTTATTTTCCCTTGCTTAACCCCTTTGAGCTTATTTGACTATTCTTTGTTTCGAACTCATTATGTGCCTTAAATGAAAAATCATATTCTTACTTGACCTTAGGGAATAAGAGAACATTAGTTTGTCATTCGATGAGTTCTTGAACAAGTGTGGGGTGTGTGTGCAGAATATTTTAAAAAAATGTGTATATATGATGTTCTTATTCTTCAAAAAAAAATCAAAAATCAAAAATCAAAAAATCAAAAAATCAAAAAAAAAATTGTAAAAAGAAGAGGGTCAACAAGGTAATAAAGGAAAGGAAAAGAATATGTAAAGAGAATTTGTATTAGGTGGAGTTGGGATGAATTTTCATGCTTGTTAATTGAACTCGGCTCTCTCATGTTCTTTTTATTCTCTCGGTGTTTAACTTGTCATATCTATATTACCTCCTCCTTTACCTTGACCCCATTACAACCTTGAATAAAGTCCTCATGATTTGTGTGTGCATGTGTTCTGAGTAGTGGAGAAGTAGAAGATAAGCAAGCTTATGGTAGTGTAATTTTCATGAGTTGAATTGAGTGAAATACCTACCTTTTAAACACTTGAGGGATTGAGAGTGAATCTTGTGAAAATCTATCATTCTTGACTCATGCTTTTCAATTGAAATAACCTTACTTGTTGATTTGAGAAGTGAAGATATGTTACCTCATGAATGTTTTGATTACTTGAATGATTGCTCTTCATTTTCAAATATTATTAGAAATTGAGTCTTTTAGAGTGTTTAGTTTTTGAGTCTGTTTTTTTTTTTTTTTTGTGAGTGATCTTATGTGTTTTGCTCAGGAGTGCAAAAAGCTAAGTGTGGGGGAGTTTGATGATCACATATTTGATACATTAATAAGCTTTCATTCTTAGTCATTTACACTCTTTATGTACTTAATTGATTGAGTTTTATTATGTTTTGTAAGTTTGGACTCAAATTGAACTTAATTGAATTTTTCAGCATGATTCATATCTTACACTGTTTCTGTATTTGGGTCATATTTTGGGCTGTAGGTGGTCTTTGGAACTGATTCTAGTGGCATTTGAAAGATAAGAGAGAGTTCTATAACTTTCATGAATACCTCAAAGGCCCAATCACACGAGTAGATAACTCAAATTGGGGTTGAAGCAAGAACTAGAGTACTGTTCCTGACAGCTTGACCTACGTATACTGTTCATCACAGATTTTGGGCTAGATGTTGTAAAATGGACTGAAATTTAGATGCTGAATAGTTAAGACCCATATCTACAACTTTCATGTTGAACACTTTTCCAGAATCGGACTCCTTGAAGGTGATATTGGGTTTGGAAGTCAGAACAGAGGAGCTGTGACTGGGCCTGGATAGTATGTAGTAATTTGAACGTATCTGGAGTTGTAGAAATGATATTGGACCCAAACTAAAGCCATTTGAAAGCTAAGATCCAGGCCTACAACTTTCATGAAGACCACTTGGTTCAAAAATGACGAATGCAATGACTTCAGAACTGCATGATTTCGGAGACAAGGAATCTCCATAATTTCCCACTCATTTAATGTCATTTGGCATTTTCCACTTATTTTTCAATCATTCAACCACTAATAACTCAGCCCCCTTGACATTTTGTATCTCTAATCCTCTATAAAAGGGGGCCTTGGCAGATCATTGAAGGAATGAGGTGTTAGTTACCAAAATGATACCATTTTGTTACTAGGTTTTCTTATAGTAATTTTCCTTTGTTCTAAATGAAAGTCATGTTCTTCTTCTTCTTCTTCTTTCTTTCTTTCTTTCTTCTTATCTATGAGTAACTAAGTTTCATTTTACTTGGGTGAAAGGGTGAAGCTCTTGGTAATAAAGTAAGGTTAGATTTATTCTTTTCTTGTGCTTAAATGATTTATATTTTCTAATAACCATTATACGTATTATAATTTGTTTCTTATAATTTAGAAATCATCTTTGTAAAGAGGAGTTCTTGATTTGTTGTAGACAAAATATTGGCACAATGAATGCTTTAACCCATTTATAAGTGGTGGTAATATTTTTAGGAAACATAATATAATTACGTGTATTATTTTAATGGACTTTTAACGTTATATTTTCCGATTGGAACCTCCATGTTGCGAGAATTCTAATTGAGTTATAAAAGGAATTAATCTTACTTTTACTTTATTTACCAAGAGTGGATCATTTTTACCCAAGTAAATAATTTTTACTGTAGTAACAAAATATTAACCTTACCTTAAATAATCTTCATCAATTCCCTGTGGATCGACCTCGGACTCACCAAGAAATTTATTACTTGAGACAACCTGCACTTGGGTTTGCAAATGCGACAACTAAAAATTGTGCATCAGTCCCTTTAGTGTCCTTCCCTTGCTACACCATATTACGTTCATACTAGACCTCAAACCAGCAAAGCATAGCGAGTTCTAATTGTTCGGTGTTCATCTACCTTAAAATCTCATATACTAGTGGAATCTGATAATCTCCCTTTAGGTCATGCTCAAACATGTCCACCTCGCCTACCCAAAAAGCAACTCTAGAATACTGACATTCCAAGATCACATGCAATGAATTCTCAATATGATCACCACAATGATCGCCTAGGCCCACCTTCAACCCCTTCTAAATCAATTTGGAACGAGTATGTTGTATATCCTTGCACAACCTCCATAGAAACACACAAAAGCTAGGTGGCACATAAAGTCTCCACACCTTATGCTATACATCATTCTATTGTTGTAGTAGTGTCACATTATTATAGCTTGTCACTGAGTTCAACGTCTGATCATAAATGAATATAGTCGAAGCCTTCTTGCAACTAGTTTTAAGTCTTGTACATTGCCCCCTATTGTCAAAATACTAGAAGGGAGAATCATCAAAGTTCCCTAAAGGTAGTGGTAGATCCTTCATTATGGCCTCATCTTCTAGAAGAAAATACTCATCTATAAGTGTGGTGTTCCACCATCTCAAATTGACCAAAATAAGATCAGCCACCTTACATAGAGTAAGGTTAATCATGGTTTGATGTTGTATTTGAAACCTTGGTGGTATCGAAAGCCAAGGATCAATCCAAATTTGTGTAGAAAAGTCATTATCTATCCCTAAACTGACCTCATATCTAACACTTTCCTCCTTTCCAAATAGCTCATCTATGTAAATGAGGGATTAGAACATATGTGGGCATTAAGAAAGTTCCAATTAGGGTAGTACTTCACTCTCAACATATGGGCCATGAGAGAGTCTAATTACATTATGAGCCTCCACCATTGTTTGGCCAATACTTTCAAATTAAATTAATGTGTGAAGATCTCGAAATCCTATACCTCCCATATCCATAGGCCAACACAATTCTTTTCCACCCAATCCAATGGATCTTATGGATATCCATATCATTCCCTCACCAAAATCTACTCATCGTATTCCCTAACTCCTTACAAAGAGTAATAGGAATTTTGAAACAGGCCATGGTGTAAGTAGGAATTAACTGAGGCATACTTTAATCAAAATTTCTTTACCTCCTTTGGAAATAAGTTTCACTTTCCAATCTTTGATCTGCTTCCATACATTCTCCTTAATTGATTGAAAATAGTGATTCTTTGATCTACCAACCATTGTTGGGAGACCAAGATACTTTTTAGAAAAAACCATCAAATTAATATTGCACTCCTAGAGAATCTATTGCTTCACCTCCACTACCACATTTGGACTATAAAGAATAGAAGAGTTCAAAAGTTGACACATTGACAAGCAGAATGGAGTAGGAGACAAACAATATAGAACTCATCATGATACTAATTTGTCTCTCATTAAATTGAAATTCCTAAGCATTGCTTCTAAAAAGCACCATCCTAACCTTGTCATACCTGTTACTTATGTCTAACTTTAATTCTAGATATCCTTCCCTACTTGACCTCTTCGCTTGAAGAGCATGGATGAACTCGTAAGTAATCAGGATATTATTTGTGATATGACGCTTATGCACAAAAGCACTCTGAGATTCATAAATAATTGAAGGAAGAATAACTTTCAATTTATACATTAGCCAAAATCTTACTGATAAGTTTATAAATAAAATTACGTAGAGAAATGGGCCAAAATAGGTCATATTATGAGGAGACTATATTTTGGGATTTAAAACAATGAAAGTCTAGGATTCATATTGAGTTACTCCTATATCAATTTTGGTTGTGGGGTCTAATTATGAATTATGAATTATGAATTATGAGTTTCTTAAATTAAAATATGTGATCTATATTCTTGGTGCAATCCTTCGTGACTTTTTGTCCACTTGATAATTTTATAAGCAGTGATGTCAGATCCCAGATTGAACCACTTTAAAGTGATAAAGAATCTCGAGAAATGAATAAAATGAATTCTGACACTTGATCGTTACCAAAAGGGAAGTAAAGTTGACATGAAAGCCTTTTTAGGATAGTATCCCTTTTTTGGATACCAACAAATGTTATTGTTGTAACTCGGGAAGATACTCTTAACCACTTTAAACTTGGTTTAAGTTTATGGGTTAAAGTTAGACTCTTTACGGCATAGGTTAAGACCCTTAATCTCGTTTCAAGACCACGAAGTATGGTCAAGTGAATTGCCTTTTTTGACCTTCATTTTTGCATTAAAATATTCGATCCAAATGGGACCTTGTATTCCTTGGACCTCTTCAAGGTGTGATAACCTTGTGGGTTGCAATGATTATAATTGGGGTAGTTGTTCCTTTTTGAAACTTGTATTCCTCATACCTCGCTAAGGCACGTTAGCCTTGTAAGTTACTATTTTAACCTTATTTGTAATTGAAACAGTTGTTCTTCTTTGAAACTTGTATTCCTCAGGCGTCGTCAAGGCACTTTGACCTTGTGGGTTGTGTGTGTAAATACTCTTAACTTCTATAGGACGACATTCATCCGTATGGGCTAAGGTCAGGTTAGTGGGGACTCAGATGAAAACCCAAAGCTCTCTACTAAAGGGCATATGCCGACCTCACAGGCTATCCTGCTTAACCTTAACATGACACAGTTGGGATATCAGGACCTATTAAGGAACGTATCCCTTAAACATCGTCAGGGAGGCATTAAGTTTTGTGGGTAGCACCGAGATGATGTTATGCCAAGGTATTTGTGGACAATAGGTCCTACCGAGGTACTGGACGAAACGAGAGCAGGTCAAGGTACTCATGGACACGAAGTCACGCCAAGGTACTGATCAAGGTGGGGTCCAAATTTGGACGGGAACCTTCGTCACTGGAGTATTTGTTAACCTAGTGGAGTATGGTAGCTAGTTTTCGTTTTGAGATTCGGCCACTTGGAGCACATCAATCCCTTCTTGGGTTTACTTTTTTGACATATGGTAATGTCCTTTTGGGTTTACCTAGACTCCCTATTTAGGTTTACCCTCTTAGATTGTCCCCTTTCAGGGTAGTCCTTGTTTGGGTTTAGTTTTTGGAGCACAGTAGTCTCCTCTTGGGTATTCCTCTTTTGAATTTACCTTCTTAGCATATGGTAGTCCTCTTTTGGGTTTACCTTCTTGGAGTATGGTATGCCCCCTTTGGGTTTACCTTCTGAAGTACAATAGTCCTCATTTGGGTTTAGCCTCTTGGGTATTCCCTTTTTGGATTTATCTTCTTGGCGTACATTAGTCCCTTTATGGGTTTACCCTCTTAGGTCTCCCTTTTGGGACTACTTTCTTAGCATATGGTAGTTCCCTTTTGGGTTTACTTTCTTAGGTCTCCGTTTTGGGACTACCTTCTTAGTGTATGGTAGTCCTCTTTTGGGTTTACCTTCTTGAAGTATGGTAGTCCTCTTTTAGGCTTACCCTCATGGGTTTACCTTCTGGAGTACAGTAATCCTCATTTGGGTTTATCCTCTTAGTTTTACCTTCTGAAGTACGGTAATACCCATTTGGGTTTACCTTCTTGTAAATTTCCTTTTTGGATTTACCTTCTTGGCGTATGGCAGTCCCTTTTTGAGTTTACCTTCTTGGGTCTCCCTTTTGGGACTATCTTCTTGTCGTATGGTAGTCTCCTTTTGGTTTTGCCTCCTTGGGTCTCCCTTTTGGGACTACCTTCTTGGCGTATGGTAATCCTTTTTGGGGTTTACCCTCTTAGGTTTACCTTCTTGGAGTATGGTAATCTCCTTTTGGGTTTATCCTCTTAGGTTTACTTGTTTAGAGTCTCCATTTGGGTTTACCCCTCTTAGATATTTCTGTTTTGGGTTTACTCTCTTGGGTGTGACCCGTTTGAGTTTACCTTTTTGAGGTGTGACCCGTAAGGGTTGTGCATTGGGACGGAGCCACGACGGTGGCTAGAAGATGGTGGATTTGCATAGTAGAGGCACAATTTTGATTTCGTTTACTATTTATCATGGTAGTGATGGTGGGACTTGAAGTTTATATCTCCCCACAGACGATGCCAATTTTCTGAATGGGTTTCAGAGAATCACCCGAATAAGGTTAATATAAATGGTTTCCTCCAATGCACGATGGTTGCGATTGTGGTGCGAGAGGTGGGTACTTGCAAAAAGTACTTCAACACTTAAGTTAGACCATGCACAAGGTGGTCAATGTTTGGAATTAGATGCATAAGTAGTATTTATAGGAGCGTCTTAGTAGATAAGAATCATATTTAAATATGCATTAATGAATAGTAAGTGCTATTAATTAGGATAAGAATATAATAAAATCATTATGTAACGCTCATAAATATTTGAGATTAAATTCTAGCGTGTTGGATTGCTCCTAAATCACTAACCTGGAGCCCGGTCTAGAACCAAGGGTCTCCCCGACAATAAACTACCACCAACAAAAACTTTTATTGATCACTAGAACTCTCTTTGTCCAAAGTGTATCCTACCATAACTGCCTTTTCCTCAAATAAAGTAAATCTCTTCCTACTGTTAACCACCTTTTTCACCATGATACAACCTCTTGGAGAAATCTACCTGCACTCTACCTGTCCTTCTACACATCTTCAACAACTGGAGAAGACCTGGCCATAGTGGTGTGACTCCACTACCATTGAAGAGTTCTAGGATTCCAAATAAAACCTTAGTCGCCTCAAGATGAACCTATTTTCATATTCTTATTCTTAATTTTGTATTTTGTATTTTAATTTATTTTCTTATTAATTTATTAAGCGTTGTATATTATTCAGTGTCGAAAGAAGCTTAAGTTTAAAATAGTTGATATAAGATGCAGTTAATAGGAGATGCACATAACAGGCAGCAAATAATGGCTAAAACATCTGCATAGATTGGGAAATTTAAATATATATAAAGTAAAATTATATACATCCCTCAAGTTTTTAGAACTTGACACATTTAACTCCTCTAATTTCAAATTGTATACTTTCATCCTCTCATTTAAATTTTCTTGTAACAAATAATCCCTTCGTTTCTTTATTGTTAAAAGATTTTGGAAAAAACTAAGTACAAAAGTTTAAAACAAAATATCAAAATTATCCTTTTAATATAATTTCTCTTTAAAGAAACAAGATTACATGTGAGGTAGGGATTTAAGGGTGGGAATGGGTTGAATTGGGTGAGTTTTGGGGTGTTTTTAGACTAATCCCATCATGACAAATATAAATTGGGTTAGATTTATGATTTATTTAATTTTTTTTTTACCCAACCTAACTTGATCATACATATACGAGTCGGGTTAAATACATACATTTAACATACATTAAAAAAAAATTCACTTGATAAAATAAAAAGAAACTCATTACGAATAACAAGTCTTGATTGAAAACATAACAAGCCTCAAATGAATTAATCATGTAAGTCTCAAATGAACAAATATAAGTATCAAGTAAAATAACATGACAAGTGAGGGAATCTCTCGTAGAACTATTTCGGGATGTAAGAACACTTCCAATTTGTGATCCATCGGTTTTTGAATGCCTTGACTTTGATTTTGACCTTAATTAGCCATTTTATTTAATCAATGTAAGCAAATATTCAATATCTCCAATCTTTCCCTAACAAAGTAACAATATTTCCCTAATTCCACCAAACATAAATCTTCAAATAAAAAAACAAGTTGTACATTACAGATTTAAGACTACAACATCTCCTTTAGTGAAACAATTAGTATAAATCTCCTTAAAAATCTAAGGCTACAATTTTATATATTTCAAACTCGAACTTAGTATACTAGGAAAAATATTTATAAAAAAATAGACATAAATTGTATGGCATCTAATGTGTGCATGTGGTAGGTGAAGATGTTGTCCTCATACTCATGTGGGTGCTCATTCGTGCCTGCTTGTGGGTGAAGAAGTGTTCTGGTGCATGGTGAAGAAGTGACTCTCTAATACGTGGGTGAAGATGAATTCGTTTAGTCATAGTTACACTTTTCAATTGCAATTAAATAAATTTTATATTATATTATATTATATTATATTATATTATATATATATATATATAAGATAATTTAATAAAAACATAAATAATTTATAATTTATTTAAATAATATATAAATATAATAAAAATCAATTATGTCTAATGTGTTCAAATCTTTTTCATTTATAAGTATTTTTAAAATTATTTTACATGATGTATCTTTTTTATCCTTTTATTTTTTATTTAAAATAAATGTATATATATTAAATATTTTAACACATTTTAATATATAATTTAATATGTTAAGGTCCATTGATAGTAGATTATTTGTAAATACTTCTATAAGTGTTCGATGAGCCTAGAGGCTTGTCCTGACCCTTAAATAAGTTAGCCACTCTTGACTCTAAATTTTTTTTCACTACAAAAAATGTTATATTATCTTTCTTTATTAAAATTGAATTCACGTATTCTCTTTATTCATTAAAGTCAGTCTCTACTCTTTTTTTTTATTAAATGGGCTAATTTGAAGTATTAAATTAAAACAAAATCAAAAGTGATCCTAGTATAAACACTACTAGAAATTTAAGTTTTAGAAACCGATTTAGAGACTGATTTATTTCAGTCTTTATAGAGACTGATTTAGAAATCGATATAAATTTTTTTTAAAAAAATCAAATTTGCTACTGAAATAAAATCGATCTCTAAATTTTTTAGAGACCAAAAATTATGTTATAAAATAAATTAAAATAATAAAAAATATCTTATTATTAAATATCGATATTTTAGTCTCTAAATAAAAAATTAAAAATAAATAAAATAAATCTATAAAGATCAAAATTTTGATTGTTAAAAAAATAAAAAAATAAAAAAATTAAAGACCGAAATATCGGTCTCTAAATAAAAAATTTATTAAAAAATAAATAATTAGAGACCGAAAATTCGGTCTCTAAACAACACTCTCTCTTAAAATATCATACATATTTCCCCATAAGCTCTGTTGTCACTCTCATTCTCCCCTTCCCCTCATCCCCCCTCCTCCTCCCATTCCATCGTCTCCACAGGCCACGCTTCTCTTCCCATCCCACCGTCTTTGGCTCCACGGCCCACGAACCAGAAAAGGCGTCAGATCCATGCCAGAACAACTTATTTTCGTAGGAGGGAGCTTCTTCTTGGATCTGCCCTCTCAAGTTTGCTAATCTCACTGAAGAGGTGTTTGTTCCCGCAAGGAAAATATCCTAGCGTTTGCACACATGAAACAAAGTATAATCACTTTGAATCTCACCCACGGGCTTCAACCGTAGTTTTTGGGACGGGGAGTTAATTATTAAAATCAAAGTTTCCGAACAGAATAAGCATACACAATAAAATCATTATATTATTATAATGAGCTTTTTGGGTTTGCTTTATAATTAGATAACAAAAGATACTTTTAGAGGGAGATTGTGGTATTTATATACCACAACAAAAAGTTTAAATAAATATTATTATTTATTAGGCCATTCCTTTCTATGGGTATGTGTCTTTGTTAATTTTCTTATTATTATTTCTTATAATTTTGATATTTGATATTTCTTGTTCTTGATATAATATCACTGTAATTAAGAAATTTGTTAAATGGTTGGGTCTTCTTACTTTTAAATCACCATTTTTATTGTTTACTCCCAAAAAAAACTTTAATTTCTAATTTTATATTCAGGTACATGCCCACCTACATTGCAACGGACATAAATTACAATTACAATCAGATAAGGTAATTTAATCTTGTAGAATAATTGGTCTATTCAGTATTCAGTACCATTTTACTCTTTTGAAAAGAAAAAAAAAATTACTTTCTGATTCGTACAATGATCCAGCTTCATGCATTGTTAGATAAAAAAATGTATATAAAAAAGCATTATTAAACTAATAAAATTGACTAACACAGGTGGCAAATATATATTATTAGCATTTAGCACTCCTTAAACATGGGTTTGGACCATCTCATAGTTTTGCACATCAGTACTCCACATGGAAAGAGAATCAGTGTTAAAGTGTTAAATTTTATTCTTTAGTTAGCTATTCTTAGTTTATTGATTCTATCCTTTGGGATTAAAAAACAAGAGATTTATTGTTATAATTTTTATATAAAATGTGAATTATTTAATAAATAATGTGCACTAATATTTTGTGTTTGGGTATGCTTTGGGTTGTCTAATATGATTAAATTTATCGATATGGTTTTGTTACAATTGTTGCAGACTAAGTTGAATCGTGTTGTTCCATCAGCACCAGCATTGTTTCACCACACACATCGACGAAAGGATCACACATGGGTGGATAGGAGATCAGAGCATATAGCTGTAAGCAGTTATTTTATCTAATTTGAACTCTTGAGTTTGAAATAATGATGTTCTGTAATTATATTTTTGTTACTATCTTGATGTTTAAAAGGAACTCTAAATATAAGTAATAAAATTTTTTTATGTGTGTGCTTACAGCTTTTAACATGTACATTGAAACCACGTTTATTCTTATACTTTATGTCATGACTTATATTATGTTAGACTTATATGTTGCTTTAAATTTTTGTATTAATTAGTGTCATATTAGTATTGACAGATGAAATTTGTAAACAAAATGCAAGAAATGACCCAAAGAGCATCAGAGCAGGGAGCTCCTCCCCCAGATGAGTTGGATGTGTGCTGCAATGTGGCTGGAGTGAAAAAAGGTAAAATATATAGTCTTAGAATTAAGTCAACCGTAGTGGTTGGAAGACCACAATATTGTGTCTCAAGTTCTTCATCATCTGATTGGGTGCGAAAAGATGAACTTGAAGAATTAAGAAATGAGAGAAATGAGCTTCGGGCTCAAGTAACAGATAATAGGAGACAGATTGAGGAGACAAACCGACAGGTACAAGAAATGATGCAATCGATGAACTTTCAGCATTCTCAAACATTTCCTGTGACTGATGGAGCAGAAGAGGACGACGACGACGAAAAGGAATTTTTATGATTACAGTTTAGTTTGTGTTATGTTCAATTTTCTTACATTTGAAATGTTGTAGTAATGAGATATTGTAGACAATGCTTAATTTAGTTTATTCTAGAATGTCTTGATGTTTAAATGAGATATTCTAAAGACTGAATTAGTTTAGTTTACGTTATCTTTTATTTATGTGTTTGGTTATATATGAGATTGTTGACTGTTGTTTATTAGGTATTTTAAAATTTTAGATTTTAATAAATTAAAAAATAATTACAAATTCATATCACAAATTAGAGACCGAATTAGGGACCGAACATACAAAAAAAAGACATTTAGCAATCGATTTAGAGACCGATTTAGAGACCGATTTAGAGACTAATAAATCAATCTTTAGTTTAGAGACCGATTTAGTGACCGATAGTATAAAAAATATAATATATTTAGAGTTTTTAGAGACCGATTTAGAAACTGATTTAGAGAAAAATTTAGAGACTGATAAATCGGTCTCTAATTTAGAGATTGCATTAGCAACCAATTTTATAAAATATACAATATTTTCATGTTTTCTAGAGATTAATTTAGAGACTGATTTAGAGACTGAAAAATCAGTCTCTAAAAAATTAGTCTCTAAATCAGTCTCTAATGTACTTTTTTGAAAAATAATTAACCAATATTTGACTGAAAATTAGTGACCAATTTTTTCAAATAATCGGTTAGAGACCGACTAATATCAGTCGCTAATATTTAGCAACGAGGGTTTTAGAGACTGATTTTCTTAATTTAGAGACCGAAAATTCGGTCTCTAAAACCCAAATTTCTAGTAGTGAAAGGTTTTAATGACTAAAATACTAATAAATTTTAGATATTTTTAAAAGAAACATATGAAGTTTTTGTCTAAAATAAAATATGGAGATTGCTAACCTTCATATGCAGGTATGAAGATTTTATATATATATGCTCTGGAGTGGGTTCAGATGTGTACTTGAGATAGGCACGTCGTGATGGTTTCCTCCTTGTGCAGTAGTAGTAAAATGTATTGAGGCAAGGGGGTTGGTACCTGCAAAGGGACTCCAACACTCAAGTCAGGCTGTGCACAAGTAGAATTCATGCAATGGGTGATAAGTTATCTGTGAAGGTAAATAAGCCTAGTATATATAGAGGTTGAAGAGATACGCTCCCGTAATAGTCGCATGATGAGATACGTTCCCTTGTTAGTTGCAGAGGATCCCTATATTATTAGAGTGTTGCTACTGCAATCATAGGCAGCCAAAGGCGACTATAAGTACTATTATTTCACAAGATCATGATTGGCAATAATATATATTCTCATGATTTATCCATTGCGCGGATCTCACGGTAATATTGTTGCTACCCAATGCCAGCGTCTGATATGCATAGAGTCAGGATCTCTTCTACGTGCCGTAAGTGAATCCAGCTGAGGGTATCAATGACAAACCCTGGCATACTGTGGGTCAAGTAGATCCAAGGACATGATCCAAGTTCACGGTCCAAAATAGTTTCCCCCATCTTGGAGCTTAGATAGGACAACTAAGTGTGAAGGTACCTAGTTTAAAAGGAGCACACGAAGCGTATGACAGGGTCAAACATGTTGCCCATTTGCTAACCGCAAGTACAGGGATCGCTCAAGTAATACAGATATAGAGTAAAAGTTCATTCCCATGAGGATAATTGTTTATAAAGCTAAGTACAAACCAATAGCTTAATCAATTCTATTCAAGGACATAAAAATAAGAAAGTAATAAACTAAACTAAATCTAATCTACAAAAGAATAAAGATAAACGGTTAGGTTTCAGGGAATCCTTCTTCACCCCCTACATCTACAAATAACATGCAATCCTCTTCATAAACATGAATGCATTGATTAGGTTAGCTTGAGAATCTGATTTAGCTAAAAGCCTATGTCTAGGTCAATCAACCCTGGTTTCAATTGCCCAACTCACTAAGTTTCCTTGAAAACTAGTGCAACATCCACTCATGAACGATCTATTCTCAATCACACACTATACATGGCCAATAGGTATATTTCTATCCCATTAATGAATCAACTCATCCAAGCTAATTGAACTCGTCAAACATGCATCAACCATACCATATCCATATTAACAAATCCCTATGTCTAGTTCATTTGTAATATTAAGATCATGCAATTGATGGCCAACCAATAGCAAGCATTAAGCATAGATTATGATTGAACAATAACCAAACATCCACACAAACTCAGAGAAGAACACATCATTAATATATATAGAAAAGGATCCAAAATATCCCTAAATACAGTTCAGCTATACAATGAACATGAAAACACAAGAAAATCATATCCAAGGAAGATAAGGAAGAGAAGAGAGAAAGGGAAAAAGAGAAAGAAAGCTCATTGATTTGTCTCTAAAGCTTGAATCCCCCTTCATCCTTGTTCCTAGCCTCCAATCCACTATCAATGGAGATCTAGCAAAAGCTTTCTAACCTAAAACTATGAAAAAATACAAAACCTAAAATGGAAATGGCTCAAATGGCCAAGACCTAAAGAAAAACAACCTAGATACTGAGAAAAACATGAAAAATCCTATTTATAGGCTCAGCTTGCCGCACTGCACCGCGCCGCGCAACACCTTCTGCCGCGGCGCCCATAGGGTCGGTCTCATTACGCCGCAGTGCACCCATCTTCTGGGCCGCGGTGCTGAACTCTCGGGTTCAAGTATGGAATAGCTGAGATGCCTCTTTGCGTTGCGACGTTCACAACCTTGCACCGCGGCGTTGACTACTGAAATACAGATTTGGCTTTCTCTTAATCTTTTGGCTCACATGCTCCATATTTAACCTTGTTTGGAGCCCTTCCTAACATGGAGAAAACACCAAATCAGTAACATATATAAATCTACTTAATCAATAACAATTAAGCTCAATTTGATCAATAACATATCGAAAGGCATCAGAATCAGAATATGACAAATAAAAGCACAAAACCCTCCAAATATGCATTATAAACAAGGACTAAGCATTCATTCTAACATAGAGATAGGGTACAAATAACTGCATTTTATGGAGTTATCAGAGTAGTCAACAAAGGGATACAGGTCAGTCAATACTGGTTCTCACGATGTTTTCCAAAGAGCCGAGGTTCGTTGTAGAATATCTATGGGGTTGACGTGTAAGGCCGGGAATCGAGACAGATCTCTTTGTTTACATTGCCATTCCTCCATTCGAGATATATCTTTTGTTGCCCCCATGCATGGTTCACGGGGTCTTCGTCCTTTCTTACTGCTTTACTTTGCAGCTTGTAGTAGTCTGAGATTGCTTGGGAAATTGTCGCTTTAACTTCATTGGAATTAAAGGTCCTTTAAAAGAGGATAGCAGTTTCATGTTGTTTCCTGTAACACCCCGAAATTTATTTGTTTAATCATAAATTATCATTTTGTAATATTTATGATTTTTGGGAATTTCTGTGGATTTTTCTGGAAACGTCAAATATTTTAATATATTTTTTATTTTACATGCACACTGAGCAGAGTCAGTGTAACACCCCGGAAATGATTTATTTCAACATGAATAGTTATTTCCCAATATTCGTGATTTTTGAAAAATTTTCTAGAATTTTTCGGAAACATAGAATATTTTAATATATTTTTCATTTTATGTGCACACTAAGTAGAGTCAGTCAAACGTCCCAAAAAATTGTTTATTTCATGATAAATATTTATTTTCTAATATTTGTGATTTTTAGGAATTTTTTTGGATTTTTCTGAAAATGTCAAATATTTTAGTATATTTTTCGTTTTACGTGCACACTGAGCGGAGTCGGGATAACGAAATATTTTTCCCGAGGCTGATAAACCTTGAACTGTCAACGAATCGACGGGGGATCTTACAAAACCTGAGGTCGGGCACAGTTTGCGAGGTTTGCGTTTTTTGAGGTTTTATCTAATAAATAAAATCGTTGTATCATAAAATTATCCGATGAACAATAAAATATTATTTTTATCAACTGTAACTTTTATTCACTAAGAAAATAATTCTAACAGTATAATTAATCATCTGTTTTAGAGTGTTTAATTAAGGAGATAACCTTACTTTTTACTTTATCGAGAAACATGTGAAGCTTCTCAAGGAAGCCTCAAGGAAGCTTCTAGAAAATTTCCTCTTAAGCTTCCCAAGGAAGCTACTCTCTCTCTCCTCTCTCCCAAGCCACACGGCTGCTGCTCCAAATAGGAGGGAAAATTTGTACTTCACAAATTTAATTACATCACATTATTTTCAAAAACCTAAAAGCACCTTTCATTTTTCCTATGCACTTTCTCTCTCTACCTTCTTCATTTGCATTTTCTCCTCTTTCTCTCTACCCCAAGCTCACAACCAACCCTCCATTTTTGCCTCAACCATCACAAAAATTTCAACTAACCCCATTTTCTTAATCCTTTCCATCATCTAAACACTTCTCTAGTTGGTGACTCTTTGAAAAACCTTCATCCTCACCATTTTCTTCAAGCTTCAAGCTTAGGGTTTTTGGGTAAGCTTCTTGATTCTTCACTCTCTTTTACCCATTTTCACTTTTATGGTCTCCTTTGTGACCATCAATACCTTATTTTTCAAGCATTGGTGTTATTTTGATGAGATTGAAATTTCTAGGGTTTGGTTGGGTATGAATCCGAAAATCCAAGGAGTTTCAAGGGAGTTCTTTGTTTGTTCTTCTCTTAGGTAAGAAGAATATACTCCTCCTCAACCTCTATTAGTAGTAAGGAACCTTGTTTTGTGATTGATTGTGAGAAAACCCTATTGAGGGTTATTCTTTATTGCATGATTGTTATGTTTACATGTTGTTTGTAATTTGTTTAAGCTATTGGATTGATTGTTTATGTATATTGACATATTTGAATGGATTGAAAGGCATAAAATGGAAAGAAATAATTTGGATTCCCTCTAGGATGGCTCACGATTTTGGGGGCCCAAAATTAGGGTTCTTGATGAACAATTATAACAAATGGAAGACATAATTAATCAAGTGTGCAATGTGTGATTAGTGGAATAAAAAATCTAGGAACTTGATCCCCTAGGGAAGCTATGGCCTCTAGGGCCATTTAGGGCTTGATTATGCAACTTTAGGTAATCTTGGAACTTAAATAATCAAGTGATTAAATTATTGGTAATAGGATAGAAAATTAATAAATTGGAAGATTAGAAAAATAATAGGAGATTCATAAATTTGAAAGAACTAAGAATGAAAATTTTCATAAGACTTAGGGTAATTCAATTCGAGAAAGAACAAGAGAGTGTGAGACTTTGAGACTCTTTGAATAATTTTCTAAGTGTGTGTGTGTGAATAAATTGCAATAGTAAATTTAAATTAACCAAGAGAATTCCTCTAGAGACTAACTTCGTAAGAAATGCTATATTTAAGTAAGAATTCATAATAAACCTTGATCATGTATTATTTCATTTAAATTCTGATATTATGATATTGTGGGTCCATGTGAGTGACCAATGATGTGTTAATACTTACCTTGGCCAATTGTGGCATATTGTGGAAAAACATGTAATGATAAATATACATGATTATGCATTGAGTCATCATGCACTGTGAAAGTCCGTTAGACTGTTGTTAAGGGCCATGTTGCCTAGGAGATAGAATACACCTTCGTGCGGGTGCGAGTAGACTAGTGTAGGTCATATTGTTGACCATGGGGGCGTCGGGGTGTGGGTACCTTGCAATGGACAGTTGGTACCTCTTCTGTCCGTGGGGCAAATCGATGCAAACGAACCTACGATCCTGACCGGGCACTATCCTATATCGTGATCTAGCGTAGATTGTCTGTACAATGCCTTGATGTGCACGTGGATAAACTGATGAGTTATAGCACTTTGGCCGCGATAGCCGAGTTACAGACTTGTCTCCTGATCTTTCTCTCTGACTGTTTGCGTCTAGCTCAATGGAATAGGATTTTGACTTTGTATGCCTGTACATAGTGAGTCCATGTATTATCTAGCATCTATTTATTATTATAATTAGAACTGTTGTATTACTTATATGTATAACTGCCTAGAACTACTTATTTATCTATTTCTACTATTTAATGCTTATGATTATTATTTTGAAATGCTCTATGGGTGTTTTGTGTCTTTTTGTTTTTTTGCTGCTATAATTGGTAATGATGGTAGGATGTCTTACCTCTTTCCTGTATTGCTATTATTTTCTATTTATATATGTGTCCCATCGAAGACGTCGGCAAGGAGGGTGAAGCTCCTGATTTCCCCGGTTTCTGGCCTGATCGCGATTAGCATCTAATGTGGATCATGGCGGCACGCTCACGCAGATTTCTAGGTGATGTGTGTTTAACCTTCCTTGGAGGGCCAGACTGCTGGCACATCAACCTAAATTCTGATTGTTGTGTATATCTGGGAGACGTGTCTATCTTACTGGCTTGGAGGTGTCATGAATTGTTGATCTTTATTTGCTGTGTCAGCTTACGTTTAGAGTTTTATTTGCCCATCCGAGAGATGTCAGGTGATCGCTATTACACCCCCCAAGAGGATTCTTTTGATTCCACTACCCGAGCTCTGGCTCGTAGTTCGGTGGCTCCTATGGAGGTTTCCTCGGATGAGGAAGACCCCGAGGAGGATCTCGCGGAGGATCCTGACACGATTCCTCCTCATCTGAGGGACTGACATTGTTGGTAGCTACTGATGGCTACTAGGGTTTTATTTTGAGGGCCTGATGTTTTATTATTTTGGTGGGCTATATATGTATGATCCTTTGGGCAGGTATAGTTTTGCTTTTTGGTATATCGGGCTTTGTAAGTAAACAGATTTGATATAAATATATATATATATATATATATATATATATATATATATATATATATATGAATATACAATATTGATTAAATGTATACTTTACTTCTGTCTTGCTCTTTATTGTCATTTATCGTTTCGTCACTATATTTTATTAATTATAAAAAAAATAGTCACCATTTTACTTATGCAACTTTAACCAGAAAAATTTCGTCATAATAAAAAGAACCGGGTCTTAACTTTATAAATTTTATTTTTCGCATTGTAAATGACAATGTGACGTTCCCTCCTAAAAAGGGGCATTACATTAAGTTGGTATCAGAGCCCCAGTTTATGTTTCTTTGGGTCTTGTGATTGAGTCTATCTTGTTTGTGCTGTGTGTTTCTCTGAAAACCAAACACAGAGATGTATTGTTTGGTATTCCTAGTGGATACAACTGACTTTCCTTGTGTTTTTCAGCTAATTCGAATTGAGAAAGTAAAATGGCATGACGCGGAGACATGGCAGCTGCTATAGAGGCAATGCAAAGGATGGCTGAGGTTATCGCGCAACAGACTGAACAAGCTGCTCAATAACAAGAGAGAGTTACTCAGCAACAAGAGAGGGTTGCTCAACAGCTCAAAACCACTGTTGATGCTCAAAACTTGGTAGAGTTTCGTCGCCACAATCCTCCCTAATTCAAAGGAGAGTTTGATTCGGACAAAGCTAGTCTATGGATCAAAGAGCTTGAGAAAGTATTTTGAGGCGTGAATTGTGCCGAGAATAAGAAGGTGACCTATGCTACCTTTATGTTGGTCGGCAATGCTGAAAACTGGTGGAGCGAAGTGCAAAGAATGCTGGAGGCTAAAAATCAGGAGATCACTTGGGATTTTTTCAAGGGTAAATTCTTGGATAAGTACTTTCCTGCGGGCGCGAGGCACGCGAAGGAGACGTAGTTTCTCAACCTAAGGTAAGGAAACATGACTGTTAGTGAATATGCAGCGAGATTTGAAAACTTGTCATAGCTTTTAACGTACTTTCAACACCAACCGAATGAAGCTTAGAAGTGTCGAAAGTTTACAGAAGGACTGAGATATAAGGTGAAGAAGGCTGTTATCACCCTGAAGATCAATGAGTTCTCGGAGCTGCTAGATACGTGTTACGAAGTGGAAGCTCTGGAGCAATGTAGAGATACAAGGAGCAGGAACTTTGGACCCACAGGTTTCAAATGGGCGGTGGCAACAGTTCTAACCTCTTCCAAAAGAAGCCCTATTCCCGACCAACGGGGAACCAGCAACAGACAGCGGGTGGAAGTTCTGGTGGAGGTTCTACTGGGAATCAAACTGGCCAAAATGTGACGTATCCCTCAAAATGCCTGAAGTGTGGGAAAGATCATCTCACAAGGGACTGTACCATAAGGGGGATTATCTGCTTTAGATATGGAAAACCTGGCCACGTGTCCCGAGACTACAACCAAGCGAAGGCTGAACCTTCAGTCATTGCTGCAAGGGCCAATAAACCGAAAGCAGAAGGACGGGTCTATACCATGAGCGGAGCTAAAGCCTCTGAGTCAGAAGACTTGATTCAAGGAGAAGGCACCATAGAAGGTAACCTTTTAACTATACTGTATGACTCTTGGGTAACCTATTCTTTCATATCATATGACTATGTGCAAAGACTTGGTCTACCTATGTCGTCCTTACCTTTTGACTTAACTGTTTCTACCCCCACTGATAAACCAGTAGTTACTACCAAAGTCTGTTTAAATTGTCCCTTGATTGTTGAAGGTCAAATCTTTTCTGTCGATTTGATCTGTTTACCCATTTCTCAACTAGATATAATTTTAGGGATGGACTGATTGTCTTCCAACCATGTTCTATTAGATTGTTTAAGAAAAACTATAGTTTTCCCAGTGGATGAGGATTTTAGATACTTGACGGCCAACCAAGTTCAAGCTCTCTTGAAAGAAGGAGCTCACGGATACATGCTACTATCTTCTTTGAAAGTCAAGAGTGAAGTTGATATGAGCACAATTCTAGTGGTGAATGAGTTTTTTGAAATCTTTCTTGAGGATATACCTGGTTTACCACTAGCGTGAGAAATAGAATTTGCTATTGATCTTGTATTGGGAGCTAGTCTCGTGTCTATAGCACCTTATAGGATGGCACCAACAGAGTTAGCTGAGCTTAAGAAGCAGCTAGAGGAGCTTTTGGAAAAATAATTCGTCAAACCAAGTGTATCACCTTAGGGAGCACTAATACTGTTAGTTCAAAAAAAGGACGGTTCATCAAGGTTATGCGTGGACTACAGACAACAAAACAAAGTAACGATCAAGAATAAATATCCACTTCTAAGAATTGATGACTTAATGGACCAACTAAAGGGAGCAGCGGTGTTTTCAAAAATTGACCTACGATCTGGGTATCATCAGATACGAGTGAAGATGGAGGATATACCCAAGACTGCTTTTCGTACCCGATACGACCATTACGAGTATCTTGTGATGCTATTTCGTGTGATGAATGTGCCTGCTATCTTCATAGACTACATGAACAGGATCTTTCATCCTTACTTGGACAGGTTTGTTGTTGTCTTTATCAACGACATCCTGATCTATTCTCAAAATTAGGAGGATCATGTTGAACACCTCAGTATAGTTCTCTAGATTCTGAAGGAGAAAGAACTGTATGCCAAACTGTCAAAATGTGAACTTTGGCTGGAAGAAGTTAAGTTTTTGGGTCACGTAATCTCGAAGGAAGGGATTGCGGTGGATCCATCGAAAGTGGAGGCAGTGCTACAATGGGAAAGGCCTAAGTCAGTGACAGAGATTCGTAGCTTCGTGGGTTTGGCCGGCTATTACCGGAGGTTCATTGAGGGATTCTCCAAAATTGCAGGACCTCTCACTCAACTCATAAGAAAGAACCAAGCTTTTGAGTGGACTGACAGCTATGATTAGAGTTTCCAAAAGTTGAAGAATCGGCTAACTACCTCGCCAATCTCAGTGTTACCTGATCCGAATGAGCCCTTTGAGGTGTATTGTGACGCTTCATACCAAGAAGTAGGGTCTGTGCTTATGCAACATAGAAGAGTGGTGGCTTACACTTCGAGGCAATTGCGAGTACATGAGAAGAATTACCCAATGCACGACTTGGAATTAGCGGCTGTGGTTTTTGCTTTGAAAATATGGAGGCATTTTCTCTATGGAGCAACGTTCAACATCTTTCGTGATCACAAGAGTTTGAAATATTTGTATGATCAAAAGGAGTTGAACATAAGGCAACGGAGGCGACTAGAAATCCTAAAGGACTATGATTTCCAACTTTTGTATCACCCTGGAGAGGCAAACGTCGTGGCAGACGCTCTGAGTAGGAAGATGATCAGTGTCTCTGCCCTGATGATCAAGGAAAATGATCTGATAGAGTAGTTCAGAGACGTATGGTCTTTTGTGGAATTAGAACCAGGAAAGATCTGCATGAACATGGTTACTATCTCAAGTGAGTTAGTGGAGGACATACGGGAAAAGCAGAAAGTCGACAAGTTCTTGTAAGAGATAAGAGAGCTAGTGAAGCAAGGCAACGAAACAGCATTTGCTGAAGGAACAGATGGAATTTTGAGATTCCGAGGTAGAGTCTGTATTCCTCGTGACCAAGAGCTTAGAGAGTATATTCTTGACCATGCTCACACAAGTCAGCTGAATATGCATCCGGGCCTTGAAATCTAGAAAACTTACTCCAAAATTCTTTGCACCATACCAGATTATTCGCCGAGTAGGTCCAGTAGCCTATCAAATAGCCTTACCTCATTTCCTCTCAAACATTCACAATGTATTTCATGTGTCACAACTACAAAAATACCGTCCTGACCCAAGTCATGTCATAACACCATATACAGTACAATTAAAAGAGAACTTAACCTATGAGGCACCTCTTGTAAGAATTGAGGATAGAAGGATAAAGCAACAAAGAGGCAAGGAGATTTCATTGGTGAAGGTAATCTGGAACGAGATGACTTGAGATGTAACATGGGAGCTGGAAGACAAAATGAAGGAGCAACACCCACAACTGTTCTAAGGTATAAACATTTCGAGGATGAAATTTCTTTTTAGAAGGGGAGAGTTGTAACATCCCGAAATTTATTTGTTTAATCATAAATTATTATTTTGTAATATTTATGATTTTTGGGAATTTCTATGATTTTTTCTGAAATGTCAAATATTTTAATATATTTTTTATTTTACGTGCACACTGAGCAGAGTCAGTGTAACACCCCAGAAATGATTTGTTTCATCATGAATAGTCATTTCCCAATATTCGTGATTTTTAGAAATTTTTCTAGAATTTTTCGGAAATGTTAAATATTTTAATATATTTTTCATTTTGCGTGCACACTAAGTAGAGTCAGTCAAACGTCCCAAAAAATCATTTATTTCATGACAAATATCCATTTTCTAATATTTGTGATTTTTAAGAATTTTTGTGAATTTTTCAGAAAATGTCAAATATTTTAGTATATTCCTCATTTTGTATGTGCGCTGGAGCTGGGATAACGAAATGTTTTCCATGAGGCTGGTAAACCTTGAACTGTCAATGTGTCAACGGGAGATCTTACAAAACCTGAGGCCGGGCACAGTTTGTGAGGTTTGCGTTTTTTGAGGTTTTATCTGATAAATAAAATCGCTGTATCATAAAATTATCCGATGAACAATAAAATATTATTTTCATCAACTGTAACTTTTAGTCACTAGGAAAATAATTCTAACAGTATAATTAATCATCTGTTCTAGAGTGTTTAGTTGAGGAGATAACCTTACTTTTCACTTTATCGAGAAACGTGCGAAGCATCTCAAGGAAGCCTCAAGGAAGCTTCTAAGAAATTTCCTCCCAAGCTTCCTAAGGAAGCTACTCTCTTTCTCTTCTCTCCCAAGCCACACGGCTGCTGCCCCAAATAGGAGGGAAAATTTGTGCTTCACAAATTTAATTACATCACATTATTTTCAAAAACCTAAAAGCACCTTTCATTTTTCCTATGCACTTTCTCTCTCTACCTTCTTCTTCATTTGCATTTTCTCCTCCTTCTCTCTACCCCAAGCTCACGGCCAGCCCTCCATTTTTGCCTCAACCATCACAAAAATTTCAACTAACCCCATTTTCTTAATCTTCTCCATCATCTAAACACTTCTTTAGTTGGTGACTCTTTGAAAAACCTTCATCTTCACAATTTTCTTCAAGCTTCAACCTTAGGATTTTTAGGTAAGCTTCTTGATTCTTCACTTTCTTTTACCCATTTTCGTTTTTATGGTCTCCTTTGTGACCATCAATACCTTATTTTTCAAGCATTGGTGTTATTTTGATGAGATTGAAATTTCTAGGGTTTGGTTGGGTGTGAATCCAAAAATCCAAGGAGCTTCAAAGGAGTTCTTTGTTTGTTCTTCTCTTAGGTAAGAGGAAGACACTCCTTCTCAACCTCTATTAGTAGTAAGGAACCTTGTTTTGTGATTGATTATAAGAAAACCCTATTGAGGGTTATTCTTTGTTGCATGATTGGTATGTTTACATGTTGTTTGTAATTTGTTTAAGCTATTGGATTGATTGTTTATGTATATTGACATATTTGAATGGATTGGAAGGCATGAAATGGAAAGAAATAATTTCGATTCCCTCTAGGATGGCTCACGGTTTTGGGGGCCCAAAATTAGGGTTCTTGATGAACAATTATAACAAGTGGAAGACATAATTAATCAAGTGTGCACTGTGTGATTAGTGGAATAAAAAATTTAGGAACTTGATCCCCTAGGGAGGCTACGGCCTCTAGGGCCATTTAGGGCTTGATTATGCAACATTAGGTAATCTTGGAACTTAAATAATCAAGTGATTAAATTATTGGTAATAGGATGAAAAATTAATAAATTGGAAGATTAGAAAAATAATTGGAGATTCATAAATTTGAAAGAACTAAGAATGAAATTTTTCATAAGACTTAGGGTAATTTAATTCGAGAAAAAACAAGAGAGTGTGAGACTTTGAGACTCTTAGAATAATTTTCTAAGTGTGTGTGTGTGAATAAATTACAATAGTAAATTTAAATTAACCAAGAGAATTCCTCTAGAGACTAACTTTGTAAGAAATGTTATATTTAAGTAAGAATTTATAATAAACCTTGATCATGTATTATTTCATTTAAATTTTGATATTATGATATTGTGGGTCCATGTGAGTGACCAATGATGTGTTAATACTTACCTTGGCCAATTGTGGCATACTGTGGAAAAACATGTATTGATAATTATACATGATTATGCATTGAGTCGTCATGCACTGTGAAAGTCCGTTGGACTGTTGTTAAGGGCCATGTTGTCTAGGAGATTGAATACACCTTTGTGCGAGTGCGAGTAGACTAGTGTAGGTCATATTGTTGACCATGGGGGCATCGGGGTGCGGGTACCTCGCAATGGACAGTTGGTAGCTCTTCTGTCTGTGGGACAAACCAATGCAAATGTACCGACGATCCTGACTGGGCACTGTCCTATATCGTGATCTAGCGTAGACTGTCTGTGCAATGCCTTGATGTGCACGTGGATAAACTGATGAGTTATAGCACTTTGGCCGCGGCAACCGAGTTGCAGACGTATCTTCTGATCTTTCTCTCTGACTGTTTGCGTCCAGCTCCATGGAGTAGGATTTTGACTTTGTATGAATGTGCATAGTGAGTCCATGTATTATCTGGCATCTATTTATTATTATAATTGGAACTGTTGTATTACTAATATGTATAACTGCCTGGAACTGCTTATTTATCTATTTCTGCTATTTAATGCTAATGATTATTATTTTGAAATGCTCTGTGGGTGCTTTGTGCCCGTTTGTTACTTGTTGCTATAATTGGTAATGATAGTAGGATGTCTTACCTCTTTCCTGTATTGCTATTATTTTCTATCTGTATATGTGTCCCATCGAAGATGTCAACAAGGAGGGTGAAGCTCCCGATTTCCCCGGTTTCTGGCCTGATCGCGATTAGCATCTACTGTGGATCATGGCGGCACGCTTATGCGGATTTCTAGGTGATGTGCATTTGACCTTCCTTGGAGGGCCAAACTGCTGGCACATCAACCTAAATTTTGATCGTTGTATATATCTGGGAGACGTGTCTATCTCACTGGCTTGGAGGCGTCATAAACAGCCGATCTTTACTTGTTGTGTCAGCTTACGTTTGGAGTTTTATCTACCCATCCGAGAGATGTGGGGTGATCGCTATTACACCCCATAGGAGGATTCATTTGATTCCACTGCCTGAGCTCCAGCTCGTAGTTCGGTGGCTCCTATGGAGGTTTCCTCGGATGAGGAAGACCCCGAGGAGGATATCGCGGAGAATCCTGAAAAGGATCCTGACATGATTCCTCCTCATCTGAGGGACTGACATTGTTGGTAGCTACTGATGGCTACTAGTGTTTTATTTTGGGGGTCTGATGTTTTATTATTTTGGTGGGCTGTACATGTATGATCCTTTGGGCATGTATAGTTTTACTTTTTGGTATATCGGACTATGTAAGTAAACAGATTTGATATAAATATATATATGAATATGCAACATTAATCAAATGTATGCTTTGTTTTTGTCTTGCTCTTTATTGCCATTTATCGTTTCGTCACTATATTTTATTAATTATAAAAAAAATAGTCACCATTTTACTTATGTAACTTTAACCAGACAAATTTAATCGTAATAAAAAGAACTGGGTCTTAACTTTATAAATTTTATTTTTCGCATTGTAAATGACAATGTGACGTTCCCTCCCAAAAATGGGCATTACATTAAGTTGGTATCAGAGCCGCAGTTTATGTTTCTTTGGGTCTTGTGATTAAGTCTGTCTTGTTTGTGCTGTATGTTTATCTGAAAACCAAACACAGAGATGTATTGTTTGGTATTCCTAGTGGATACAACTGACTTTCCTTATGTTTTTCAACTAATTTGAATTGAGGAAGTAAGATGTCATGATGCGGAGACATGGCAGCTGCTATAGAGGCAATGCAAAGGATGGCTAAGGTCATCGCGCAATAGACTGAACAAGCTACTCAACAACAAGAGAGAGTTGCTCAGCAACAAGAGAGGGTTGCTCAACAGCTCGAAGCCACTGTTGATGCTCAAAACTTGGCAGAGTTTCATCGCCACAATCCTCCCCAATTCAAAGGAGAGTTCGATCCGGACAAAGCTAGTCTATGGATCAAAGAGCTTGAGAAAGTTTTTCGAGGCATGAATTATGCCGAGAATAAGAAGGTGACCTATGCTACCTTTATGTTGGTCGGCAATGCTGAAAACTGGTGGAGCGGAGTGCAAAGAATGTTGGAGGCTAAAAATCGGGAGATCACTTGGGATTTATTCAGGGGTAAATTCTTGGATATGTACTTTCCCGCGGGCGCGAGGCACGCGAAGAAGACGGAGTTTCTCAACCTAAGGCAAGGAAACATAACTGTTAGTGAATATGCAGCGAGATTTGAAAACTTGTCACAGCTTTTAACGTACTTTCAACACCAATCTAATGAAGCTTGGAAGTGTCGGAAGTTTACAGAAGGATAGAGATATAAGGTGAAGAAGGCTATTATCACCCTGAAGATCAATGAGTTCAGAGAGCTGCTAGATACGTGTTGCGAAGTGGAAGCTCTGGAGCAATCTAGAGATACAAGGAGCAGGAACTTTGGACCCACAAGGTTTCAAATGGGCGGTGGCAACAGTTTTAACCGCTTCCAAAAGAAATCCTATTCCCGACCAACGGGGAACCAGCAACAGACAGCGGGTGGAAGTTCTGGTGGAGGTTCTACTAGGAACCAGACTGGCCAAAATGTGGCGTATCCCTCAAAATGCCTGAAGTGTGGGAAATATCATCTCATGAGGGACTGTACCATAAAGGGGATTATCTGCTTCAGATGTGGCAAACCTGGCCACATGTCCCGAGACTACAACCAACGAAGGCTGAACCTTCACTCAATGCTGCAAGGGCCAATAAACTGAAAGCAGAAGGACGGGTTTATACCATGAGCAGAGCTAAAGCCTCCAATTCAGAAGACTTGATTCAAGGAGAAGGCACCATAGAAGGCAACCTTTTAACTATACTGTATAAATCTGGGGCAACCCATTCTTTTATATCATATGACTGTGTGCAAAGACTTGGTCTACCTGTGTCGTCCTTACCTTTTGACTTAACGGTTTCTACCCCCACTGATAAACCAGTAGTTACTACTAAAGTCTGTTTAAATTGTCCCTTGATTGTTGAAGGTCGAATCTTTTCTGTCGATTTAATCTGCTTACCCCTTTCTCAACTAGATATAATTTTAGGGGTGGACTGATTGTCTTCCAACCATGTTCTATTAGTTTGTTTAAGAAAAACCATAGTTTTCCCAATGGATGAGGATTCTAGATACTTGACGGCCAACCAAGTTCAAGCTCTCTTGAAAGAAGGAGCTCACGGATACATGCTACTGTCTTCTTTGAAAGTCCAGAGTGAAGTTGATATGAGCACAATTCTAGTGGTGAATGAGTTTTCTGAAGTCTTTTCTGAGGATATACCTGGTTTACCACTGGCGCGAGAAATAGAATTTACTATTGACCTTGTACCGAGAGCTGGTCTCGTGTCTATAGCACCTTATAGGATGGCACCAACAGAGTTAGCTGAGCTTAAGAAGTAGCTAGAGGAGCTTTTGAAAAAATAATTCGTTAGACCAAGTGTATCACCTTAGGGAGCACCAGTACTGTTAGTTCAAAAAAAGGACGGTTCATCAAGGTTGTGCGTGGACTACAGACAACAAAACAAAGTAACCATCAAAAATAAATATCCACTTCCCAGAATTGATGACTTGATGGACCAACTAAATAGAGCAGCGGTGTTTTCAAAAATTGACCTACGATCTGGGTATCATCAGATACGAGTGAAGATGGAGGATATACCCAAGACTGCTTTTCGTACTCGATACGACCATTACGAGTATCTTGTGATGCCATTTGGCGTGATGAATGCGCCTACTATCTTCATGGACTATATGAACAGGATCTTTCGTCCTTACGTGGACAGGTTTGTTTTTGTCTTTATTAATGACATCCTGATCTATTCTCAAAATCAGGAGGATCATACTGAACACCTCAGTATAGTTCTCTAGATTCTGAAGGAGAAAGAACTGTATGCTAAACTGTCAAAATGTGAATTTTGGCTGGAAGAAGTTAAGTTTTTGGGTCACGTAATCTCGAAGGAAGGGATTGCGATGGATCCATTGAAAGTGGAGGCAGTGCTACAATGGGAAAGGCCTAAGTCGTTGATGGAGATTCATAGCTTCGTGGGTTTGGCCGGATATTATCGGAGGTTCATCGATGGATTCTCCAAAATTGCAAGACCTCTCACTCAACTCACAAGAAAGAACCAAGCTTTTGAGTGGACCGACAGCTGTGATTAGAGTTTCCAAAAGTTGAAGAATCGGCTAACTACCTCGCTAATCTCAGTGTTACCTGATCCGAATGAGCCCTTTGAGGTGTATTGTGACGCTTCATACCAAGGACTAGGGTCTGTGCTTATGCAACATGGAAGAGTGGTGGCTTACGCTTCGAGGCAATTGTGAGTACATGAGAAGAATTACCCAACGCACAACTTGGAATTAGCGGCTGTGGTTTTTGCTTTGAAGATATGGAGACATTTTCTCTATGGAGCAACGTTCAACATCTTTAGTAATCACAAGAGTTTGAAATATTTGTATGATCAAAAGGAGTTGAACATGAGCTAGTGGAGGTGGCTGGAAATCTTGAAGGACTATGATTTCTAACTTTTGTATCACCTTGGCAAGGTAAACGTCGTGGCAGATGCTCTGAGTAGGAAGATGATCAGTGTCTCTGCCCTGATGATCAAGGAAAAGGATCTGATAGAGCAGTTCAGAGACGTATGGTCTTTTGTGGAATTAGAACCAGGAAAGATCTACATGAACATGGTTACTATCTCAAGTGAGTTAATGGAGGACATATGGGAAAAGCAGAAGGTCGACAAGTTCTTGTAAAAGATGAGAGAGCTAGTGAAGCAAGGCAACGAAATAGCATTTGCGGAAGGAACAGACGAAATTTTGAGATTCTGATTTAGAGTCTGTATTCCCCGTGACCAAGAGCTTAGAGAGTATATTCTCGACCATGCTCACACAAGTCAGCTGAATATGCATCTGGGCCGTGAAATCTAGAAAACTTACTCCAAAATTCCTTGCACTACACCAGATTATTCACCGAGTAGGTCCAGTAGCCTATCAAATAGTCTTACCCCCTTTCCTCTCAAACATTCACAATGTCTTCCATGTGTCACAACTGCGAAAATACCTTCCAGACCCAAGTCATGTCATAGTACCAGATACAGTACAATTAAAAGAGAACTTAACCTATGAGGTACCTTTTGTAAGAATTGAGGATAGAAGGATACAGCAACAAAGAGGCAAGGAGATTTCATTGGTGAAGGTAATCTGGAACGAGATGACTCGAGATGTAACATGGGAGCTGGAAGACAAAATGAAGGAGCAATACCCACAACTGTTCTAAGGTATGAAAATTTCGAGGACGAAATTTCTTTTTAGAATGGGAGAGTTGTAACACCCTGAAATTTATTTATTTCATCATAAATTATTATTTTGCAATATTTATGATTTTTGGGAATTTCTATGATTTTTTCGGAAACGTCAAATATTTTAATATATTTTTCATTTTACGTGCACACTGAGTAGAGTCAGTGTAACACCCCAGAAATGATTTGTTTCATCATGAATAGTCATTTCCCAATATTCATGATTTTTAGAAATTTTTCTGGAATTTTTTAGAAATGTTGAATATTTTAATATATTCCTCATTTTACGTGCACACTGAGTAGAGTTAGTCAAACATCCCGAAAAATCATTTATTTCACAAAAATATCCATTTTCTAATATTTGTGATTTTTAGGAATTTTTGTGATTTTTTTCTAAAAATATCGAATATTTTACTATATTTCTCATTTTACGTGCGCGCTGAGCGGAACTGGGATAACGAAATGTTTTCCCTGAGGCTGGTAAACCTTGAACTGTCAACGTGTCGACGGGGGATCTTACAAAACCCGAGGCCGGGTATAATTTGTGAGGTTTGTATTTTTTGAGGTTTTATCTGATAAATAAAATCGTTGTATCATAAAATTATTCGATGAACAATAAAATATTATTTTTATCAGTTTTAACTTTTATTCACTAGGAAAATAATTCTAACAGTATAATTAATCATCTATTCTAGAGTGTTTAATTAAGGAGACAACCTTACCTTTTATTTTATCGAGAAACGTGCGAAGCTTCTCAAGGAAGCCTCAAGGAAGCTTCTAGGAAATTTCCTCCCAAGCTTCCCAAGGAAGCTACTCTCTCTCTCCTCTCTCCTAAGCCACACGGCTGCTGCCCCAAATAGGAGGGAAAATTTGTGCTTCACAAATTTAATTACATCACATTATTTTCAAAAACCTAAAAGCACCTTTCATTTTTCCTATGCACTTTCTCTCTCTACCTTCTTCATCATTTGCATTTTCTCCTCCTTCTCTCTACCCCAAGCTCATGGCCAACCCTCCAATTTTGCCTCAACCATTAGAAAAATTTCAACTAACCCTATTTTCTTAATCCTCTCCATCATCTAAACACTTTTCTAGTCGGTGACTCTTTGAAAAACCTTCATCTTCACCATTTTCTTCAAGCTTCAAGCTTAGGATTTTTGGGTAAGCTTCTTGATTCTTCGCTCTCTTTTACCCATTTTTGTTTTTATGGTCTCCTTTGTGACCATCAATACCTTATTTTTCAAGCATTGGTGTTATTTTGATGAGATTGAAATTTCTAGGGTTTGGTTGGGTGTGAATCCGAAAATCCAAGGAGCTTCAAGGGAGTTCTTTGTTTGTTCTTCTCTTAGGTAAGAGGAAGACACTCCTCCTCAACCTCTATTAGTAGTAAGGAACCTTGTTTTGTGATTGATTGTGAGAAAACCCTATTAAGAGTTATTCTTTGTTGCATGATTGGTATGTTTACATGTTGTTTGTAATTTGTTTAAACTATTGGATTGATTGTTTATGTATATTGACATATTTGAATGGATTGGAAGGCATGAAATGGAAAGAAATAATTTGGATTCCCTCTAGGATGGCTCACGGTTTTGGGGGCCCAAAATTAGGGTTCTTGATGAACAATTATAACAAGTGGAAGACACAATTAATCAAGTGTGTAATGTGTGATTAGTGGAATGAAAAATTTGGGAACTTGATCCCCTAGGGAGGCTACGGCCTCTAGGGCCATTTAGGGCTTGATTATGCAACTTTAGGTAATCTTGAAACTTAAATAATCAAGTGATTAAATTATTGGTAATAGGATGAAAAATTAATAAATTGGAAAATTAGAAAAATAATTGGAGATTCATAAATTTGAAAGAACTAAGAATGAAATTTTTCATAAGACTTAGGGTAATTTAATTCGAGAAAGAACAAGAAAGTGTGAAACTTTGAGACTCTTAGAATAATTTTCTGTGTGTGTGTATGTGAATAAATTACAATAGTAAATTTAAATTAACCAAGAGAATTCCTCTAGAGACTAACTTTGTAAGAAATGCTATATTTAAGTAAGAATTCATAATAAACCTTGATCATGTATTATTTCATTTAAATTCTGATATTATGATATTGTGGGTCCATGTGAATGACCAATGATGTGTTAATACTTACCTTGACCAATTGTGGCATATTGTGGAAAAACATGTAATGATAATTATACATGATTATGCATTGAGTCGTCATGCACTGTGAAAGTCCGTTGGACTGTTGTTAAGGGCCATGTTGCTTAGGAGATTGAATACACCTTTGTGCGAGTGTGAGTAGACTAGTGTAGGTCATATTGTTGACCATGGGGGCGTCGGGGTGCAGGTACCTCGCAATGGACAATTGGTAGCTCTTCTGTCCGTGGGGCAAACCGATGCAAACTTACCGACGATCCTGACCGGGCATTGTCCTATATCGTGATCTAGCGTAGACTGTCTGTACAATGCCTTGATGTGTACGTGGATAAACTGATGAGTTATAGCACTTTGGCCACGGCAGCCGAGTTGCAGACGTGTCTCCTGATCTTTCTCTCCGACTGTTTGAGTCCAGCTCCATGGAGTAGGATTTTGACTTTGTATGCATGTGCATAGTGAATCCATGTATTATCTGGCATCTATTTATTATTATAATTGGAACTGTTGTATTACTAATATGTATAACTACCTGGAACTGCTTATTTGTCTATTTCTGCTATTTAATGCTTATGATTATTATTTTGAAATGCTCTGTGGGCGCTTTGCGCTGGTTTGTTACTTGTTGCTATAATTGGTAATGATGGTAGGATGTCTTACCTCTTTCCTGTATTGCTATTATTTTCTATCTATATATGTGTCCCATCGAAGACGTCAGCAAGGAGGGTGAAGCTCCCGATTTCCCCGGTTTCTGGCCCGATCGCGATTAGCATCTACTGTGGATCATGGCGGCACGCTTACGCGGATTTCTAAGTGATGTGCGTTTGACCTTCCTTGGAGGGCCAAACTGCTGGCACATCAACCTAAATTTTGATCGTTGTGTATATCTGGGAGACGTGTCTATCTCACTGGCTTGGAGGAGTCATGAACTACCGATCTTTACTTGCTATGTCAGCTTATGTTTAGAGTTTTATCTGCCCATCCAAGAGATTTTTTGGGTGATCTTTATTACACCCCACAGGAGGATACTTTTGATTCCACTTCCCGAGCTTTGGCTCGTAGTTCGGTGGCTCCTATGGAGGTTTCTTCGGATGAGGAAGACCCCGAGGAGGATCCTGAGGAGGATCTTACGAAGGATCCTGACACGATTCCTCCTCATTTGAGGGACTGACATTGTTGGTAGCTACTGATGGCTACCAGTGTTTTATTTTGGGGGCCTGATGTTTTATTATTTTGGTGGGCTGTACATGTATGATCCTTTGGGCATGTATAGTTTTGCTTTTTGGTATATCGGGCTGTGTAACTAAATAGATTTGATATAAATATATGTATATGAATATGCAATGTTGATCAAATGTATGTTTTACTTCTGTCTTGCTCTTTATTGCCATTTATCATTTTGTCACTATATTTTATTAATTATAAAAAAAAAGTCACCATTTTACTTATGCAACTTTAACCAGACAAATTTAATCGGAATAAAAAAAACTGGGTCTTAACTTTATAAATTTTATTTTCTGCATTGTATATGACAATGTGACGTTCCCTCCCAAAAATGGGCGTTACATTTCCCAACTGTCTGCTACTCTCATGACTAATCAGAGTGAGGGAACATTAAAACGTGGCTTCCATCGTGCAATCAGTTTGATTTTTTAGGGGCCAGTCAGAATGCTCTGTTCCCTTTATAAATAGGGAATGTTTACATTGAGGTTGACATTCTTTTTGTTCTATGGCTCTGCTTAAGGATGATTTCTTTCTAGAAAGTGATTTCTCTCCCATTTCTTATATGGATGTGGAGAGCTTTGCTTCCATCTGAAACCATCTTCCTGTTTTTCCCAAAATCTTTAAAAGCATTTGCTTTTTTTTTTGTAGCTAGTCCTTCCAATGGAGGCCTTTCTTTCTCGGCGTAATGGCTTAGTGAGGACCAAGTAACTACCCTACGTGGGTTGGCCAATATGCATCTGGGCAACAAAAGCCTTTCTCTCCCAGTATACATGGGAATATGCAACCTTTCTGTGTGCATTGAGGGAACTCACTGCTTCTGTGCAGTTCCTTTGATGCATGGAGGTGCTCCGTCCTCCTCATTTCCTAACTATTATGGAGACACTTAGCCAAGTGCTTTCATAGTTTCTCTTCTTAAGTGCAGCTGGATATGCGGGTTGGCTCCAAGGGTGGAAAAATCTCTTCGAGCAACTTAGAGTGATTTGAAGCAACTTGGAGTGATTGTGAAGCCTATTGTAGTTCAGGTGGAATAATCTTTTGATGTGGAGCAATCTCCCGCTAGCTAGCAAGCAAGCAATGAGTGCTGGTTTCTGGAAGAACCCTGGAGGTGGCAGTGACCGGCGACCATCATCGTCAACGTTGTCCTAGCTTTCTTCTTGGCTCTTGCTAGTGGGCATTCTTGACTTTTTTTTGTCTTGAAAGAACTTTTATATATTCCTTTTTTTTAGAGCTGATGTTGTATGAAATGTGAATAATAAAATTTCTCTTTCTGAATATTGTATCTTCTATTTTCAATTTCTATTCTCCTCTTTTTTTTTCTCCGTGCTGAGTCCAACGCTCATCATAGAATAGTGTCGTGTTGCCCTCAACTTGGTGCTTAGCTAGTATAGCAAAGTGGCAAGATGAATTCTCAATGCCCTCGGGTGACAGCATCCATGCTTTAGTTAGAGCCGTGGTCCGTGCTATCCCATAGGGTTAGGAGTTCTAATCTGGAGGTGTTTATGTGTAAAGGCATCGTGATCTGGACTAGACTAGACTAGACCGGGGCCGCACGTCGATTGACCATAGGTGGATGTTATGGTCATAGCCAGGGTTCATGAGAAATATCTGTGGTCTGTTGAAAAAATACAGACTCAATTGTTGGCCTTGTGTGATGTTTGGTTTTTTGAGCAACTGTCTTTTCAACTATTGTGACAGTTATGATATCCATGTGGTGTGATATGACTGGATAGTCGTGTTTAGTACTTCGCGCGCCATGATGGAGGTTTTTGGAAAACCAAAGGGGTTTGACAAAATTATCCCCTAACCATATTATCCCTATAAATAGGGGTCAAGGGTGCATCATTCACACTTTTACTATTTCTGATTGTTTTCTGGTGACCTTGCATGGCGGGGAAGCGTGGTAGTGAGTGGTTTAGCGGTTTTACCAGGTTTTTAACCCCTTCTTTCATCCGATCCCATTTCTTTTTCAAGGTTCTTCTTCTTCTACCCCTCTGTGTCTGCTATTTTTGGTGTTCTGGAGGGTTTGTGTTTTCTTGTTTTGGGGCATCCCTTATTTTCTTTTTACTTAAAGAGTAAGGATATCAGCCTTTCTTGTCCCTTTATTGGTGTCACTTTGTGGAGCTCCCTCTTTGCAGTATCGCAGATGGTGGAGGTTTTAGGAGTTTTATGGCTAGGAGAAGAGCTTCGAGGCAAAGGGGGCGGCTGCCGAAGAGCCTTTAGTGCTTACCCCCATGAGGAACGTGTACTCCTGGGTTGGGGATGACGTCTGGGACCACCTATCTGAACTATCTTCTGAGGAGAACTTTAGAAAGGTCCTGATTTATTTACAATTGATAGAAAAGGGTAATTGAGATCGTGAGGATCAGGTTTTGTCCCTAGAGTGGGATGAAAGGGTTTGTTGGGGCCGGGACGTGGCCCCACATTTTATGTTTCTATACAAAGGTTTTTTCATTCAATTGGGTCTGTTAGTCATGGCAACCATTACCCAAGAGGGGGGTGAATTGGGTATGAAAAACTTTTCACAAAAGCTCTTAAAATAAACACAAATATTTAAGCTATTAAATAAAAGAGAAAGAATTGTGAGATGAAGAATAAAAGCTTTAAGAATAGCAGATAAATAAATGTGTAATAAAATAAAATTGCATAAAAATAAAGAGATAAAGAGAAGAAGAGCAGACACGATTTTTATCCTGGTTCGACCACCAACCACTTGTGGTCTACGTCCAGTCCCCGAAACACAGTTCGAGATTTTTCACTATATGTACAAGCTTCAATAGGTGCTTGCTACCGTTACATAAAAGAGCACTTTTCACACACAGGAAAACTCTACCCTTGTGCTAAAGTCTCAGCCTGCAGGGATACCTCACCCTTATACAAACCTTAGAGGGATACCTCACCCCCTTTACAAACCTTGAAGGATACCTCACCCTCAATACAGAAGAATAGAAATTATAGATGGATAGAAACTCTCACTCAGAGCAAATTATACAATTTGAAGTGCTAAGAGGCTCTCAAAGGATATCTCAAAGTTTTAGCAAAAAGAGCACAGAAAATAGGCGTAAAATATAAATCACATTTTTCAGAGCAAGCACAAATTAAACAAATAGCTGGGGTATTTCAGATGAGACCCACGGTCTCTATTTATAGAACCAGATAGAAAATAGTCGTTGGGTGTAATTAAATCCGTGATTATTACGAGAATATGTCCGTTAGTTTCCATATCAGTATTCGTAAAAGCCCGAGGTTATTCGAATAGCATAAACCATTATTCGAATAACATTGTTCATAAAACCATCGTAAAAAGCAAACTGACATGGGTTATTCAAATAACCTTAAGTTTATTCGAATAACTCTTTAACAAACAGAGTTCTGAAAAACTAGGATTATTCGAATAACTACTGAGTTATTCGAATAACTCATTTGAGAGAAACCTTTCTAGAAGTTCTTTTATTCGAATAGACAATGGTTTATTCGAATAGCCTTTTTAGAAAACAGAAAGCTTTCAGCAAGATTAAAAGCTATTATTCGAATAACTAAATGAGTTATTTGAATAACTCAATTATAAAACAGTTATAAAAGCTTAAAAACCATCCCAGAAAGTTTATTAAAAACACCAAAACATTTTTAAGTTATTTTCAAGATCAAAACAGTTTTGGTATAAGTTTAAGAAAATATTTTTGTTTTATCTTAATGCACTAGGAGATATCCAAAGAGATCCTCAAACAGAGAGACTCTAAGTCTTAAAGCTATCCTTAAAAGATCTTGGACTTGGTCTTCCCATCATCTTCATTTGTCTTCATATTTGTTATCATTAAAAACAATATTCTTCAAAGACATATGCTTAGTCGCATTCTCCTTGTGTTGAGCTTAATAGATATCTATTGCTTTCTTGTTGCAAGTTCACCCTTGGTATTTGGACTATCCTGTAAAATATTGCTCACTTAAACAAGCATAGTTAGTCCAAAAACATAATTTAATGTCTTCATATGCATGATTCATAAATATATAGCTTTAGTTAGTTTAACATGCATATAAAACTTTCATAGACATATCCAAATAAATCATTTAACAATTATTAATAGATATGCTCTATGTAGGATGCAACAGAACATATTGCACAAGGTCAAATCCAATATTAATTCATTTATAACTCATATAAAGCATTATTAGATATACTATATGATGAATGTTACATCTATCATATTGCATGATTATTAAGTAAAATATAACTAGATAAGGTACATATCATGCATGATACAATATATCACATTAAGCACATTTATCAAGCATAAGCATCATTCTATTTGTCTTGTATTTGTCATCATCAAAACTTAACATATAAAACCATTTGGGGCAAACTTATTCCACAATCTCCCCCTTTTTGATGATGACAAATCACCAAAGAAAAATATGTTGAGCAATATACAAGAATTGATATTTATGTAAGCATATCAAGCAATTGAGCACAAGAACATATTTTTCTTTTTAATTTTCTCTCCCCCTATTTGACATCAACAAAAAGGCTTAGGAAGGAAAGATAATAATTTTCTCTCCCCTTATAGATAAAACTCATGTTGTCAAAGAGATGAAACAATCATACTTTCAAGATATATAAGATTATTCATGCAATGCTTGTCATATTTTTGTATGTCAACATTTTGCATATGATAACAATAAAACACTTTATGTAATCAACCAAGGATGTAAGGCAAGAGATATAAACAACTTAAGAGCTAGACTCCCCCTCAAAATATGCATATTATCAAAATAAAGCAAGGGCAAAGATATTTATTCTTAATCCAAAATTTTAAGACTTCTCCCCCTTTCAAAAAGAATTTTATAAGAGCAGCATTTTAGAAATGTAGAGATGTTTTATAAAAAAAAACCATATATTCCTTGGAAGCATCTAGTTATTTAAGATTAATTTATCAATAAGTATCATACAATTCATAACATATAGAATACCATAAAAGCTAAGGGATAAAGATACTTATTGAATCATATAAAGAGTGATGCTCCTTCTTTATTGGTCCTTTAACTTTGAGCTTTCTTCCTTTGAATTCTACATTCCATTGCACTAGAAGAAAGTATTCTTTATCTTCCTCTTCATTTGAATTCCATTCAGCTTTTCTCATTTATCCACATATGCTTGTATGAAAAAAAAATCTGATGGCTATATTTGAAATACATAGAGAGACTTGCAAAGCTAACTTTAAAAGTCCTCTAAAACATAGGTTAGCATCAAATATCATTTTTTAATCTCATTTACAAGCATAAATTAGGTTGATATATAATTTAAAGCATGTATCACATTATCAACCATGCAATATTAGTTCTAACAAGAATGCATGAAGCGCATATGCACTTGAATAAAAAAAAATTGTTTAAGCATTTTAAGGCATGATTCAAGTTTATCAAGAAGCATGTAATTATCATCAAAACTTATTTAGACATTTTTAGGCAAATAATTTTCATGTAAGGCATGTGAAGGTATAACATAACTTTCTACTTCTCCAAATATCATATGATATCAAATTTAAAGCATAAATAAGGATTGATATCACCAGAAGTGTAGTCTTTGAATTTTTGTAGATGACTCTCACTTCCAAGCTTCAAGTTTTCACGAGAGAATAAAGATTCTTTGCACCCCTTTCAAAAGTTGAATTCTTTTACTATCCTCAACTTGAATAAGCTTATTCCATTTAAATGCTTGCTTGAGGTAGTTATCACTCCACAATATAATTCAAAGAATTTTCTTTGGTATCCATCAATTTTGGATCCATAGAGGTTAGTCATTATGCCAAACTCATAAGCAAATAAGCATTCAAAAATAATAAATAAGTTCACAATGGCAAAAGATATTTCATGATCAATCAAGCCAATTATATATAAGCATCAAAAGAATTTAACATGTATTAATCGAAACGTAGCATAACAGATTACGTTTAAAAACAAACCGTGTTTATTCGAATAAGAAGAGGATCCTATTCGTTTAAAGGATCTGGAGAGCCAAGCGTTTTGGCATGTTAACAGGTTTTATTCGAATAACCTGGGAGTTATTCGAATAGACAGAAAAGCAAACAAACAGGACAGATAAGCCAAGTCTCTGGTTATTCGAATAGCCCGAGGTTTATTCGAATAGACAGAGATCAAACGTAAGAAACTGATAGAACAACGGCTCTGTTTATTCGAATAAGTAACGGATTTATTCGAATAGACAGTAAACACTGCAAACACAAAACTGACATAGAAGTCAGTTTATTCGAATAAACTTCATGTTATTCGAATAAAGATGATATTCAACACAAATTGATTAGCTTGAAAGAACGTTATTCGAATAAGCTTTCGAATAAAACTATTAACAAGCACAGTAAAGCATACGTTTAAAATTGAAAATTAAGAGAGAATAAAAACCGTGTTTAAACAATAAATTCAAATATTTAATTATATGTATGATTGATCAAAAGCTCAAGTTCAAGGATGTTATCATTAGACATGTCATTTCAAGCAAAAAGTATACTTTATCTAGTATATTAACATGTAGAAATATTTTCAGATTATAAGGCTAGAAAAACATAATAAAAGTTTTCACTTATCCGAAAAATTTAAGTCCAAACTTCACGTGGACAAGGAAGAGAGCTTGATATTATTTCTGGTCTTTGTACTTGGAGCAGCCACTTTCAAGATGTCAAAGTCAGTTCTTGGCCTTCAAGCACACCTACAACACACTTCAATTTTTTTTTTAACTTTTGGTACCCAAATCTTATTGGGTCCTTGTGTGTTAGTTTTTGAATATTAATCTATTATGTTCTCATAAAGATTAATTTTTCATAATATGTAAATTGAGCACAATAAATTAAATAATCAAATACCATTAAGCACATAGTTGATAGCATACTTACTTTCATGATATATAGACAATTTTAAAGCATATAAAGCATACATAGTCATAGAATACCTTATGATCAAGAAATATGCAAAATAGTGAGCGAAAAGGTGTAAGAATATAATCATGTGCTATATATAATTTTTAAATTTTATTAAGTACACATGATTCTATTAATCAATTAAGGCCTACAAGGAATATACCTCAAATTTATTGACTTTGCATGTAAATGCTCATGAGAGGTAAAAACTGTTGATACCTTAGACTTGGTAATCAAGGAAATGCTTTTTCTTACCCATTGCTTCTCTTTTGAAGTCTTGAACTTTGCAAGTTCTACATTTTGTACTTGAGAAGCTTTGGTTGAAGCCATCTTCCTTCTTTGACCAAAGTTTCTACCATTGGGCTTTGGAAGTATTCTCCTTGATGACTCATCTTTCTTTTGACCAATTTGTCCATCCTTTTGAGAAATATTCTGCAAAATTGAAACACTAGGAGGACTCTTTGGTACCCACTTCATTTTGGGTCCTTGAATGTTAGTATTAGGGCCTTTAGGATTTTTAGGAACCCATACCATACAATTTCTCATATAAGGATTTCTTCTATAATTGCATAAATGAGAAATATGTCCTAGATGACCATAAAAATTACATACAATTGAATTTAATGATGGCTTGGTCTTCTGAAGATCATCTTTGAAAAACTTAAGCATTTTCTTGTTATTACATTCTATGTTATTTCTGCCACAAGCTTTACTTGAATTTCCATGTGGAATAACATTGATTTTATTTTCATTAACAAGCATAGAATGTAAGCATTTAGAATCATTAGCTTTGGAACGTTTGAAAGATAAATCCTCAACTTGATTTTCTAAATTAATGCATTTTTCACAAGAAGATGAGGTTTCATATTTCAAAGGCATTTCTTCATTAAGAAAAGCATATTCATTTTTCAAAGTCTTAATTTTATTTTCAATAGAGGAAATGTTTTCCAAACTCGATAAGTTTTTCTTTTCTAAATGTAACAAACCATCATATAATTCATTATATGCACTTTGTAACTCATCATAAGAAGGACTATAATATAGTTTAGAATTATTTACCTCAAAGTCCTTTTTAGCCATATAGGAAGTAGTCTCAATTTCTAGCACACTTGGCTTTTTAAGAGAATCACCTTCTTCATCATCAATTTTATTTTGCTTTGCCTCTTCTTCAAATTGAACACCATCGTCACCAAGAGACATTTGGCTTGCTTCAGTAGTTTGAACATCTCTTTGAGCATGCGTTTCATGACAGGCTTCCTTCAATGACTTTTGCTCGTCTTGCTTTCTATATGCAACTTTATGCACAAAATCATCGTTAGCAAGATAAATAGCATTAAGAGTATCCCATATATCTTTAGCACAAGAACAATTTTTAATTTCAGCATAAGTATCATCATTTAAACTACTTCTCAAAATTTGCATAGCTCTAATATTCAAAGAAAAACATTTTTTGTCAAAACTATTCCAAATTTGTTTTGATTTATAAGTAAATTCATTTAGCACAACATCCCACAAATCCAAATCAATAGATTGCATATAAAACTCTATTCTAATTTTCCAATAAACAAAATGCACACCATCAAAGAATGGTGGTTTATCAATTTCAAAACCTTCCATTTTGAAAAACTTTCAAGGTTGCTAATAAATAAGGATCTTTAACTCTAAGCGGTTAAGCTTTCACCAGAGCACGAAGCTCTGATACCACTTGTTAGTCATGGCAACCATTACCCAAGAGGGGGGTGAATTGGGTATGAAAAACTTTTCACAAAAGCTCTTAAAATAAACACAAATATTTAAGCTATTAAATAAAAGAGAAAGAATTGTGAGATGAAGAATAAAAGCTTTAAGAATAGCAGATAAATAAATGTGCAATAAAATAAAATTGCATAAAAATAAAGAGATAAAGAGAAGAAGAGTAGGCACGATTTTTATCCTGGTTCGACCACCAACTACTTGTGGTCTACGTCCAGTCCCCGAAACACAGTTCGAGATTTTTCACTATATGTACGAGCTTCAATAGGTGCTTGCTACCGTTACATAAAAGAGCACTTTTCACACACAGGGAAACTCTACCCTTGTGCTAAAGTCTCAGCCTGCAGGGATACCTCACCCTTATACAAACCTTAGAGGGATACCTCACCCCCTTTACAAACCTTGAAGGATACCTCACCCTCAATACAGAAGAATAGAAATTATAGATGGATAGAAACTCTTACTCAGAGCAAATTATACAATTTGAAGTGCTAAGAGGCTCTTAAAGGATACCTCAAAGTTTTAGCAAAAAGAGCACAGAAAATAGGCGTAAAATATAAATCACATTTTTCAGAGCAAGCGCAAATTAAACAAATAGCTGGGGTATTTCAGATGAGACCCACGGTCTCTATTTATAGAACCAGATAGAAAATAGTCATTGGGTGTAATTAAATCTGTGATTATTACGAGAATATGTCCGTTAGTTTCCATATCAGTATTCGTAAAAGCCCGAGGTTATTCGAATAGCATAAACCATTATTCGAATAACACTGTTCATAAAACCATCGTAAAAGCAAACTGACATGGGTTATTCGAATAACCTTAAGTTTATTCGAATAACTCTTTAACAAACAGAGTTCTGAAAAACTAGGATTATTCGAATAACTACTGAGTTATTCGAATAACTTATTTGAGAGAAACCTTTCTGGAAGTCCTTTTATTCGAATAGACAATGGTTTATTCGAATAGCCTTTTTAGAAAATAGAAGCTTTCAGCAAGATTAAAAGCTATTATTCGAATAAATAAATGAGTTATTCGAATAACTCAATTATAAAACAGTTATAAAAGCTTAAAAACCATCCCAGAAAGTTTATTAAAAACACCAAAACATTTTTAAGTTATTTTCAAGATCAAAACAGTTTTGGTATATGTTTAAGAAAGTATTTTTGTTTTATCTTAATGCACTAGGAGATATCCAAAGAGATCCTTGAACAGAGAGACTCTAAGTCCTAAAGCTATCCTTAAAAGATCTTGGACTTGGTCTTCCCATCATCTTCATTTTGTCTTCATATTTGTTATCATTAAAAACAATATTCTTCAAAGACATGCTTAGTCGCATTCTCCTTGTGTTGAGCTTAATAGATATCTATTGCTTTCTTGTTGCAAGTTCACCCTTGGTATTTGGACTATCCTGTAAAATATTGCTCACTTAAACAAGCATAGTTAGTCCAAAAACATAATTCAATGTCTTCATATGCATGATTCATAAATATATAGCTTTAGTTAGTTTAACATGCATATAAAACTTTCATAGACATATCCAAATAATTCATTTAACAATTATTAATAGATATGCTCTATGTAGGATGCAACAGAACATATTGCACAAGGTCAAATCCAATATTAATTCATTTATAACTCATATAAAGCATTATTGGATATATTATATGATGAATGTTACATCTATCATATTGCATGATTATTAAGTAAAATATAACTAGATAAGGTACATATCATGCATGATACAATATATCACATTAAGCACATTTATCAAGCATAAACATCATTCTATTTGTCTTGTATTTGTCATCATCAAAACTTAACATATAAAACCATTTGGGGCAAACTTATTCCACAGGGTCTCTGAATACTGTTCAACGACTTCCAAGTTACAATTCTCCAGACTTTTAGCATAGCTCTATGCTAACTTATCCCAAAAGTTAGGAAAACATACTTGCCTTTGAGAGGTTCTATTGAGTAGTTGGACTGCGGTACTCGGAGAGGGCCTTTTCTACTTCTACACTCGATGGAGTCCCCAAGGTATAACATATCAAAAGAACTAGCTGACACTCTAGTCTAGATCTGGGCGGAAGGTCTTTACCATTTTTTAAGAGAGCTTTAAGGACTTCAAAAGGAAGTTCTTCAAATTGGTGGGAGTGCCGCGAACCCTCCTATTTTTCTTGAAAGCCAATGGGGAGCCGATGGTCCCATTATACTGGACACTGCAGGCATGAAGCACCCCCATTGGGTTGATTGAGAAGGAAAAGCATCATCTTGATCAGGGTGACCTTGAGTGTGTCAAGTTTATGACCAAATAGGCCCAAGAATTTGGGCTCATCAAATGCAAGGATATTCTTGACACTCCTGGTGATGACTATCTTGGGGCCTTGCTAGGTAGAGGTCAGGCTGCCAGTGTCTGGAGTTCGTCTTTTCTTCCTGTTCTTAACATTTTATATTTAGTTGTTTCTGATTTGTTTACTCTTCTGTCTTATTACAGAAAGCATGACATCGAGACCTTCACTTGTTGCCCTGAAGGCTTTGAGGGCAAGGAAGGGAAAGGCAGGACCTTCCAACATTCCTGCACCCATTGCTCCATCTTCTGCCGACCGGGATCTGACTGTTGAAGTGGCTCTTGATCAGTCAGACTCTCCCACACAACCTATTCAGAGGAAGAAGAGAAAGGTCACTGAAAGCTCGATGGATCGGAGCAAGAAAGTGGCAACGGAGGAGGGTGAAGTGGAGAGGGAAGACCCAATGCCCATAATTATGGGGTAGGCGGACGCTGGAGTATTTGTTGATGAGCGTCTCTTGAGTGATGAGGTGGTGAAGTATATCACCCAAAGGAATGCAACAGAGACCTGTCTAGGTTCCAGACCTTTGCACTTCGGGCCGCTGCTGAAGCCCGTTGTCTCGAGAGGTCCATAACAAAGGCCGAGAAAAAGATGGCTAATCGGTTGAAGGCATCAGAGGAAGATAGAGCTCAGAAGCTTGTTTTGGCTTTCAAGAAGAAGAAAGATGCTAAAACAAGGATCATCGAGCTAGAAAAAGAGCTACCTGAGTCCAAATCCATCGGGAAGAAAGAGAAGGCCAAGTTAGATAAGGCCATTGCTGACCTCAAAGCCAATATAGCGCAACTGGAAAAGGAGAATGAAGAGTTGGACACGATCTCTGCAAGTATTGGGGGAGAGCAGTTTCAAAATGTTGTTGCCCAAGTCCAGCATTTCAACCTCGATGTCGTTCTGGCCTTAGAAGAATTAAATTCTGAAATGATTTTCTAGGATGGACACATTGTGATGGTGGAGGAGGTCACGCAGGCCGCTACCGGGGTCCCTACAGCTGAGCCTTTGACTGCCATACTTGAAACAGAAAGGAAGGAGCTACGAAGCTTGGAGGGAGTTGAGGCTTGATCTTCCTTTTCTTTTACCTTACTTTGCCCCCTGCGTGGGGCACTTTATTTTTTGCAAAGACAATTGCCCTAGTCACTAGGGTATTCTGAATGCTTTTTCTTTACTTTTATAACTTAACATTTTATGCTTATTTGTTCTTCATGGTCCGTTTCAGGTCCAACACTTTTTCTATGTGCTTGGTAGCCATTTAATAGACTTAGAAAAAAAGTTTAATTGAATTGAAACCTTGGTCCGGGGTCCAATGCCCAAAATAATGATCATTTGGGTTTCTGCTTAACTTAGGTAAAATTCAAAATCAAGACCTTAGTCCAGGGTCCATTTCCCAAAACGTTTTAGCACTCGGAATCCCTATTGACTTAGGCAAAATTTATGGTGACTTGTAACCGGAGTCTTTAATGTTTGCGGTCAAGCGCAGAAAATCATTTAAGCAATTTTCACCGTCAAAACCTATTTAACATAAGACATTTATGACAGTAATGGCGGGGCGCGGATGTCATAGATAGTGTTGTCACTTAATTTCATAACCATATAATGGTCATGACCAAGTGTTGAGGATTGGGTATGGACCCATAACTCGCGACCAAAACACTCAATCGAGTTTTGTGGGTTATTATTCCTCTTAACCTAGACTTTCAAGTCCTATAGGGAACAAGCTCAAGACATTCTCAAGGCATTTTTCTGGCTTGAGGGTCCTTTGAGACTTTAAATAATGCATGATGGTATTTGAATAACTCCATTTTATTGATAAATTTTAGGACAGAAGTTCATACAGAGTATATGCTTACCAAAACTAGGGCAGATCAAACATGAAGTAAACTAAGACTATGCCTTAAAGGGTACTTAGCTATAATAATTTCTAAGTTTATCCGCATTCCAATAGTTCTTGATCGACTTGCTTGTTAATGTTTCCAAGGTGTAAGCTCCTTTGTTAGTGTTAATTGTGATGCGGTAGGGGCTTTTCCAATTAGGGGCTAACTTTTCCTGGGAGGCATTCCTACCCCCAATGTCTGCTCTCCGGAGTATTAAGTTCCCTAACTGGAACTTCCTTGGGACAACCTTCAAGTTATACTGACTTGTCGTCCTCTACTTGATGGTGGTGTCACATATATGAGCAACACGCCTTCTTTCCTTTAGAAGATCCAAGTCTTCTTTGATCAGTCTAGGGTTGCTGTCATGTGAAAACTATTGGAGACGCCAACTTAGTTCCCCATCTCCACTGAGATCATAGCCTCACATCCATAAGTGATTTTAAAGGGAGTTTCACCTGCTGTAACGTGAGGCATAGTCTGGTAGGCCCGGAGGACATTGTCTAGTTATTTAGCCTAGTTTCTCTTAACTTCATCCAACCTTCTTTTGATTCCACAGACGATAACCTGGTTGGCTGCTTCGGGTTGCCTATTTGTCCTAGGGTTTTCTACAAAATTACAATGATGTTTAATTTTTAGGTCAACAAGTAGCTCTTCAAAACCTTTACCTTTGAACTGAGTCTCATTGTCCATCACAATAGACTCTGGAATCCCAAACCTGGTGATGATATGGCACCAAGTGAACTTTTGAGCCTAGGCAGAGGTGATCGTGACTAAGGGTTCTACCTCAATCCATTTTGTAAAGTAGTCCACAGTCACAACCTCGTGGATAGTTCCTCCGGGGGAGCCTGATAATGGTACGAGTGGCGTTGGCATTTATCACAAACCCGGACATGTGCAAGTGAGTCGGCTTCCCTCGTTGGCCAATAGTATCTGACCTTGAGTGCCTTTAAAGCTAGGGTTTTGCCTCCTAAGTGATGTCCACAACTCCCTTTGTGGACCTCAGCCAGCACATATTATGCTTCTTTTGGCTTGAGGCATTTAAGGAAATGTGAGGAAAACCCATGACGATATAACTGCCCATCGTAGATGGTGTACCTGACTGCGGTCTTGATTAGTTTGGAGGCTTCCTTCAGATCAGAGAGCCTGACCCCGGATTGTAGATACTCCATGATTGGGGTGATCCAAGTGTGCTCTTCTCCTTCTAGTTAGAAAATGGCTACATTCATGATGGAAGGTTAAGGGAGGGTCTCTTGGATCACAGAACGGTTATTACCTGGGCTCTTAGTACTGGCTAGTTTGGATAGAAGGACTGCCTTGGAGTTTTGCTCCTTGGGTATGTGCTCAATTTTGGTATCTTGGAAGTTTTGGAGGAGCTCTTGTACCTTGGCTAAGTATTTCTAAAGGTGGGGCTCCTTGGCTTGATAGTCACCCTAGATCTAGGAGGTCACAAGTTGGGAATTACTACAAAGTGTGATCTACGTTGCTCCCATGTCCTTGGCCATTACCAGTTTGGCAATACATGTTTTTCTTGATTGTTGAGGTTAGGAACTCGAATTTCAGGGAGTTTTCCAGTGTCACCCCTTCAGAATTTTCTAAAATTATCCTGGCACCACTTCCTTTAGGGTTCAAAGATCCATCAACGAATATAGTTTAAGAAAGTATAGGTTGATCTGTCCTCACCACCACAGGGTGGCATTGAAAGTATTGCTTGAGCCTCCTGGCTGTGGTGACAAGTGCAAAGGCAACATTTTTAATTTTCTAGAAGCGGAGCTTTGGGCCTTGTAGAACCTTACTTACGAAATAGATTGACTCTCCTCCGACTCTCGGATTAGTACTGAGCTTATAGTCTCTTCATGAACTGAAAGGTACAAGTACATCTTCTCACCGAGTTCTGGTCTTGTCAATATGAGAGGAGAAGACAAAAGGTGCTTCAAAGAGGAAAAGGCAACCTCACACTCTTGAGTCATCTCAAAATCCTTCTCCTTTTTGAGTAGTCTAAATAAGGGAAGGGATTTGTGAGCAGCTTTAGCAAGGAAACGTGTGAAGGCCGCAATCCAACCAGTCAACTGCTGCACTTCTTTGATACTCTGAGGGCTACGCATGTTAAGCACCCCTTGGAATTTATCTAGATTAGCCTCAATTTCGTGGTGAGTCGCATGAAGCCCAAGAATTTTCCTGCTTGGACTCCGAATGTGCACTTTTCTGGGTTGAGTCTCATGTTATGCTTCCAGAGTTATGCAACCACTTCTTGGAGGTCCACAATATGTGATCCTCCTTGTGGGTTCTTCATTATCTTGCCATCAATGTAAACTTTCTGCATCTTCCCTACTTGGCCTTCAAAGACATTGTTCTTCATTCTCTGGTAAGTGGTTCTTGTATTTTTCAAACCAAATGGCATAATCCTATAGCAGTTGCTTGCCCTATCAGTGATGAAAGTGGTTTTGACTTTATCCCTAGGGTACATTGGGATCTAGTTGTATCCGGAGTACGCATCTATGAATGACAGCAAACGGAAACCTAAGGAGCTGTTCACCAGCTTATCCATATTAGGCAGTGGGTACGGATCTTTAGGATAGACTTTATTTAAGTTTGTATAGTCTATGCACATTCTCCACTTTCGATTTGACTTCTTCACCAGGACTACATTGGACAGCCATGTGGTATATGGTACTTCTCTAATGAAGTTGGCATTGAGTAGTTGCTTTACCTATTCATTAATAATTTGTTGCCTTTTTGGGCTAACTTTTCTTTTCTTCTAAGAGACTAACTTTGCATCCTCCCTGATAGACAGGTGATGGCAGATGGAGGCGGGATCAAGCCTAGGCATGTCTGAGGACATCTAAGTGAAGAGGTCATTGTTTTAAAGCAAAAGCTCAATCAACTAGTGTCTCTCTTCTTCATCTAGGTTCATTCCAATCTTAGTGACCTAGGCTGGCTTGGTACCAAGTTGGATAGACTGTAGTTCACCCTCTGACTGGGGTATAGTACCCCGAAATTCTTTTTGAACATCTAGATCGGTCATAAGGATCTAATTCAAGACTGGGCTAGATATGCTAGCTTTTTCTTTCTTGGAAACCCTGCGAATTCTGAGGCTCTCATTATAGCATTTTTGAGTCACAATTTGGTCGCCCTTTACTGTGACAACCTCGTCATTCTTGTTGCGAAACTTCATGACTAGGTGGGTAGTGGATACCACGACAACAAGTGCATTTAAGGCAGGGCGGCCCAAGATAATGTTGTAGGCTAAAGGACAGTCCACAACCAAAAACCTGACCTTGACAGTCTTGAAGAGTTTATGGGACCCTAGTGTCAAATAAGTCTCGTGATATCTTACTGGGGTGATCTTCTCACCAGTGAACTCTATAAGCTCCCCATCGTAGGGAGTTAGCTTCGTACGTGGAAGTTCTAGCTTCTGGTAAAAGTTCATGAACATGATGTCTACTGAATTCCCTTGGTCCATGAAAATACGTCGGATTTTGGCATTGGAAATTATTCCCGAAATAACTAGTGAGTCATTATAATATGGGATAATTCCGCCGTAGTCCTTATTTAAAAAAGTGATGGGGGCGTCTTCTGTTCTCTAGTCTGTGACTTAGGCTCGAAGTAGGAGACACTCAACACTATCATCCTAAGGGCTTTCTTCCGAGCACCATTGGATGAACCACCACCAGCGAATCCACCTGTAATAGTGTCGATGGTTTTGTTGGGCCGAGCATGGCGGCTATTATTTTCATTGGATGGAGCATCCTTATTCTTGTCCTTTCAATCATTTATATCATGACATGGTGAACTCTGAGATCTTCTCTTGGGGCTCCGAGTTCTTCTTCTTTGTCGTGGAGACAGACTTCGTTGAGGGTTGTGCCTTATTTCTCTCCGCCTTTCACAATGTTCACTATCTTGAGCACAACTGACATATTGTTCCAGCCATCCTGCCCTGATCAAGAACTCAATTGCATCGCGGAGTTGGTAACAATCTTCAGTTTCATGGCTATAGCTTTTGTGCCATGTACAATGTTTGGAGCGATCCTTTTGATTATTATTCTTCAAAGAGGGTGGCCTCTTGATATCTTGGAACTCTGTCTGTAACACTTCCCTTAAGATTATTTCACCTGGGGTGTTCAAAGAAGTGTAGTTGGAGTATTTGCCCCGAGTGGACTATTGTTCGGGCTCCTAGACTATGAGGAGTTAGAGTTGGCCTTCTGGTGAGAGGACTTACCTTTCTCCAAACTCCTTTGGGCCTTAGTTACCTCCTTAAGCTTGATGTATTTTTTGGACCATTGCCGAAATTCTTCCATGGACTCTGGCTTTTTCTTTGCTAAGGACACGAAAAACTCAGAATCGGCCCGGAGGCCACTTCTGGTGTAACACCCCAAATTTCGTATCTCTTAAACAGTAATTTTGACAGTTAATAGAATTTTACTGTTTAGTAATTTCTGGATACTGTAAAATTATTTTGTTTATTCCGTCAGCGTATTTGGTCGTTTTGAGTGATCTACTCCATGTCAGGAAAATAAAAATTTTCGGGCCGAGGAAAACTTTACGTAATTTAATTTTTACCGTTAGGTAATTATTTTACGTAATCTGATTTGATATTTGTGTGTTTTCTAATTTTTGTGATTTTATGGATGATTATGAAATTTTTTACTGTTTGTGGGCCCAGGGGGGTGTATGTGGGCCCAGGGGGGTGTATGTGGGCCCAGGTGGCCTTACGTGGGCCCAAGTGGGTCCCACAAAGTGAAAATTTTTCTACGCATAGAAAAATTTGTACTGTTTGGACGGAGACAGGGGATCTTACTAAACCTGAATCCAGAAACAATTTTAGAAATTTTCTTGTATTGTGTTTGGTACTGTATTTAATTTATCGGATGATAAAAATACAGTAAATATATTCTTTCGTGGGGTTTTAGTAGATAAAAATAGAAATTTTATTGCTTAAGTCAACATTGGTAGTTTGGATATCCACCATTGATTTATTTAACGATGGAGACTTGATCTTGATTTAATCAACGGAGGAGATTTGATCTTAAAAATGAATAAGATCATTTATAACCATTAGATGGAGATTAAATCAATGGTAGAGATTTAGTTTTATATAATGGCTATGACCATTTACCATTGGATTTAGAAGTGATCAAGGGTGGAGATTTAGTCTTAAAAAGTGAAAAAGACCATTTATGACAATTGGATGAAGGATTAATTAAGGGTGGAGATTTGGTCTTAAAAAGTAGCAAAGACTAATTATGACCCTTGGAATAAAAGTAAGAAGGAGTAATCTTGACCCTTCATTTTGGAGACACATCTAATGGTTATAATTTAAAGGAAAAAGATCTAATGGCCTAGATTAAGTCTTCTAAATCAAAAGTCTACCTAAATCCTAACCATTGAATTAATCAATGGCTAGAAATGCTCTAGATGGTGATTAATAATGATGACAACTTCATGAATACATTAGGAAGAGGGGGGACAGTTTTGGAGAATGCATAGGAAGGAGGGGCCAATTTTGAGTAGCCTTTTTAGGCAAAAGAAAAAGTTTGAAGACCATTAATTTCCTATCTTGATCAATCTTCATCATTCATTGATTTTCCAAAAGCAAGACTTAGCAAAATATATTCTCTTCTTTCTCTCCATATGAGCTACGGCCATGCACTCCAAAGAAGACCAAAATTTTTGGTTTCTATCATTTGTATCATAATTGCTTTCTATTCATCATCTTCTCCAAAGCAAAATACCAAAAAAAAAAAAACTCTATTTTCTTCTCCAAGAAATACCATTCGGTCAACACCTAGAAACCATGTCTCCAAGCTTCTAAAATTTCATCTAAACACATTTCCTAAACCTAAACACCATTCTAAGAACATCTCTAGTTATGAGTTTTTCAAAAATCATTCATCTTGAGCTTCAAATCCAAGCTTCAAGTTTCTATCAAAAATCAAAAAAATTCCATCTTTGTGCTTCAAGAGAAACCATTCAGTCAAGACACCTAAAACCACTCTCCAATCTCTTTTAATTTCATCCAACCATAGATCTTGAATCTACATGATATTCTAAGCAACTTTCATGTTGAAGATTTCCTCTAAATCATTCATCTTCATGGACTTTCTTCAAGATCAAAGTTATTGGGTTTTTGAGGTGAAGTGTAAGGAAACTTCATTTCTTTTCTCTTTTTCATGATCTAAATCATGTTGATCCATGGTTCCTCTTAATCAAGCTTAGTATACTAATTTCTATATATTTTGTTTTGTATTTGAGAAGCCCTTGGTGGTGAAGGACTTGGAAAAAGAAGCAAAACAATGAGTTTTTGAGGATCTTCAAGAGGTAAGAGGGAGATCCATCTCACCAACCAAGCATGGTGGTGAGAGATGGTCTTATATTTGATGGATGGTGAATCCATGTGAGGATTCATATCCATGGTCATGTAATAATTTATATGTGTTTATGAGCTTTGATTAATTGTCTATGCTTAATATATACTTTGCATGAGTTTATGATTTTGATGGTATGCTTATACTATGCATGATGATAATATGACATGCTTTTGATATATATATATATGATGTGTATGTATGTGTATGCCATGATTTGGTGATGGAAAGAAAATTAATTTTGGTCCCAATGGCCAAGGAAGGACTACGGTTTTGATGCCCTTGATTTGGGTTCATATTAAAATTTTTCAAGAACAAGAAAATTAATTTTTGATCCCTAGAAACATGGTGAATATCGGTTAAGACACCTCAAGATAGGTGTTCATAAATGAATATTTTCATGAATGATGAAAATGGATGTTTAGAAAAACAAGGAAAATAAACAAAGAGTTTATTTTTCAAAGAGTACAAGAACATGGTTCTTGAGGAATTTTTATTGATTTATTTTGTGTAAAAAGTTTCTAAGTGTTTTACAAAACATGAGATTTAAATGAAAATAGTAATGATGATTTTAAGAATTTGCAAAGAAAGTGAAAAAGGATTTGCAAAGAAAGTGAAAAAAAAGGATTTTGCAAAGAAAATAAAAATAAATTTGAACAAATGAGTTTGGATTTATAACCATAAGTCTTGCGGTTTTGAAAACAAAATTTTTAATGGTTTTGTTTGTGTAAAATCATATCAATTTAGAAGGAAAAATATTTGATGGTTTCAATAGTCATGTCCACGTTTTTGAAGGTTTGTAATGCCTTGATTTTTATGAACAAAGTGATTTTCAAAGTGGAAACGTAATTTGATTTAATACAAGAATTTGAAAAGGGAACCAGAGCATTTTAATCACTTGAGAAATTAAGTTTTTGTAAACAAGAATGTTTTCGAACTTCAATTTATTTTGAAGAAGGTTGTGTTTGGAAATGATTTGGAAAAAATGAAGAATATAGTGGTATTATGAAAATCTACTAACGTATAACTTATTTTTGAGTTTTGAAGTACGTTAGAAAATGTTAAGTTTTGAAACGTTGATTTATATCAATGGAAAAGTGATTTTGTGAATTATATTTTGGAAAAAGATTTCTTGAGTAAAGAAATGTGGAAAAAGATTGTGGATCCGCAAATGTCAAAATTGACCTCTTGCATGCGGATTTCAAGTTTATCCCTTACAGGAATCCTATGCGATGGGCAAGGGCTCTCATCAGAAAGCGAGGTTTCATGCCCATTGCGTAGGAGCTCTACATTGGGAGCTTGGTTTCTCGCAACAAAGGTTTCAGCAGCTGGTGGTGGAATAAGGTGGGGTGGACACTGCGTTGTTGGTCCTCGCCTTTAGTCTGCAGAGTTTTGCGCAACATCTTCTTCCCTCGAGTTTTATCTCGTGTTCACCATGGTTGAGTGAGAATATAAGTTTATGGTTTCCCGCAAACAGCGCTAATGTTCTAAACTGGATTCAAAGGTGATGATTTTCTCCTTGCGCAGCAGTAGTACAGCGTGTTGAGATAGGGAGTTGATACTCGCAAAGGGACTTCAACGTTTAAGTCAGACCGTGCAAAAGGAGGTACGGATCCAAGGGGGGCGAGCATAGGCCTTGGGCCCCCTTTCTCATATATATATATTTAGATACTAATAATTTAATTTAATTTAATAAAAAATAAAAAAATTTATGTTAATCTTTTATAAAGTTAATACTTATTACATTGATATTCTTATTTAAAAATTATACTCACATCCCTGATTTTATATATTGTTATTAATACTCTAAAATTCTTCTTTATTTACAAAATTACATATACCTCCCATACTTTATATACAAACATTACACCAAGTCTTATTGAAAATACAAAGTAGGGGAGGTATAAGTAATTTCTCAAACAAAAAGGGTATCAATATTATAAACACTAACCTCAGAAGAGGTCAGTATAATTATACCAAAGATAAAAATAATGAAGCTAAAAGAGTTTATACTTGATATGTATTTGACATGTGATTCATGATTATTTTATATACATTGATATTACAATTTCAACTTACCTTTCTATTAATTTTTAATTTTTATATAATAAATCTACTAGCTTCTCTCACTTTTAGCTCCACTCTCTTCCTTTTTTTAAAATTTATATATTTAAAAACTTTATTTTGCCTATGAATCATGATGTAAATGAAAATTACTATTGTGATACATTTAATATCTAATATAATTTTTTTTACTTTTTTCACTTTTTTCATAAATCTTCTTATATAATGAAAGGAAAATACTCTTCTAAAGTGAGCAAATAAGTGTATATTTATCCTTAATTTAAAATAATACATTTTGATCTTAATCAATTAAATAATTTAAAGATAAACAAATCTTTATTTGCTAACTTTAAATTTTTTTATATTTAATAATATGATTCACAATTTTCGGCCTATTCACTAAATATTTTCTGCATTCGTCCCTATGCACAAGTAAGGTTCATGCAGTGGGTGATAAGTTACCTGTAAAGGTTAATAAGCCTGGTATTTATAGAGGTTGGAGAGGTACGTTCCCGTAATAGTCGTAGGATGAGATACATTCCCTTGTTAGTTGCAGAAGATCTCTATATTATTGGAATGTCGATATTGTAATCATGGGCAGCCAAAGGCGACTATGGGTCATATTATTTCACAAGATCATGATTGATAATAACATATATTCTCAAGATTTATTCATTGTGCAGATCTCGCGATAATATCGTTGCTACCCAATGCCGGGGTTCGATATGCATAGAGCCTGAATTTCGTCTACATGTCATAAGCAAATCCAACTGAGAGTATCAATGACGGACCCCAACATATTGTGGGTCGGGTAGATCCAAGAGATATGATCCATGATCACAGTCTAGAATTATATATATACAATAACTAAAGAAAAATAGAAAATCAAGGATTAGATGGGTGGGTTGTGCCTTAAATGTATTCTAATCCTTCTAATTCTTCAAACATTTTTATTGGTTTTAATGTACGATTGCCTTATATGTGAATTTAGGTGTCTTTAACCCTTCTCTACTTGTGAATTGGTTTGTTGATTGTGGAAACTGCGAAAGTTCAGTTTTAGTGTTTTTAATGTATACAGCATATAATACGCTTCTGCGTACTATTGGTTCGATAAAATGTCACGCTCACTTTTTCTTACTTTTTTTTTTTAAACTCAAACAGACACCTGACATAAGGTGTACTAGAGTAGGAAGCAGCGAAGGATAGAATACGAGGGCACATAGAATACAATTTTTTTTAACGATATACTGTAGATCTATTTAATTAAAAGTCGAGAGGCATTTATAATTTTAATAAATCAATAAATATATTAAAAAATAGATATAATTTTTAAGCAAAACAAATTGATGGTTTACAACTTTGTTCTTAATTCATAAGTTATTAATCACAATGTATCTTTTATTGAAAAGACTGATACATAATGTGTTACTATATGAAGAAAATATCACATTTAAGTAATTCAATAAATCTAAATGTGTTACTATTATGTAAATTCAAAATATGAGATTAATTTAAAAAATTAAAAATTAAAATTTTAAATTTTAAATTTATAATAACATGAACTAAGAAACTAAAAGCTAAACTCTTCAGATTTTTTGCAAAAGTAATAGATATGAAAAATCCAATTAATTTTATTGAAAAAAAATTGTAAAAATAGAAGAAGAAAAAAGAAAGGAAGAGGACAGCCGCTGAGCAGCTCCAATTAGCGGCAACCCTCTTTTAAAACAAACACCAAAAAGAAAAAAGCAAAGCATTAGAGAGAAAACACTAAGGGAGAAGAGAGGATCAGGGCCGGCTAAAGTCAAATCCAAACTTAGAATATAGAACACAATGTTTACGTGACTTTATGTATTGAAAAGTAGTAATTTAATTTAAGAAGTATTTATTTGTGTGTTTATGCAAGATGTTACTCTTGGGTAAGAAAAGATGGCGTGTACCTTTGACCATTTTTTTTCTTTTTTCCTCGGTGTGTGTGTTTTAATCTAGCGGTTAAAATAAGACAAATTCTTCTCTTCAAACAAATTCTTTTTGCATTCACCTTATTTTGAAGACAATCTCAAATATTTTAATAATAAGCCTAAAGTTTTCTTCATTTACTCTAAAGAATTAAAAGAGTATACATCATCATCAATAACATCATATTGGTTTAAAGTTTCGAGAGCTAGTAAAAAATTATTTGTAGAAGTCATTCTGTTCTTGTCATAAAACAGTTAAGCTTTTCATAAAATAGTTAAATACTCGTACCACTTCTTGGCTTCCATATTCAAGTATAAGGTGACATGAGTTTTTTAATTTTATTTTTAAAAGGCTTTTGAAAGTAGTTAAAAAAAAAACTTTTTGAAACTATTTTTTAAGATGGAGAGAGATTGTTCAAATAACAACATCTTTTGTCCAAGAGTTTAGGTTAGGGAGTTAGATTATTTTTAATATGTGTGGACTAGTATAGTTATTAATTTTCTAAAACTCAGATTAATTGAATGTCAAATGTTATGAATCATCTATTGATTTAACTCATTTATGATCGATTTTGTTATTAGGCTCTTATAAGTACTTAAACTCATATGGATAATATTGTTTTGAGGTTGTGGGCCTTGTATATGAGTTTTCTATGATGAGTAAGTAACTCATATTATAAACACAATGAGAGACCCCTATTCTTATCCTATATGTATTGTGGTTACCCTATTGAGGCTACAAAAGTTTTTGCACATATAGAAAATGAGAGTAGTTTCTCTCTTTTATGACGACAAAGATTATTGACTATCTTTCTCTCATGATGTCTTCTCAAAGATGTTATTTCTCTTTGGTATAAAGTAATTCTATATCTTAAATCTTAATTATTGATTAGTTTATATACATGCCATGAATTAAGGTTAAAGGTAGATCCATTAAATTTATTCTTATGGGTATAAAATTTCTAACATAGGGCTTACTTGACCTTAAGCAGAATGAATGAAGGTTGAAGGAGCTCCTACTGTAGCGATAGAGTGTTGGGGGTGGTGTACATGCAAAAGTTACTCTAAAGCTCAAGTTAAAGGTGGTACTAAGAGATTGATAAACAAAGAAGAGGAAAATGTTTATAGAAGAAAATGCTCTTTTCTTATTTTCATGTGTTTATGCTTCTGGTACAATCTCCTATATATACACTTACGGGGAGTGACGTTACACCATTACAGCTCCTATACATCTATGACTAATCTATATAAAGTAATAAAACAGATTTGCCTAAGATATGAGGATATCACTACATTACGGGGATTTACAATAAGACAGTAACAAATTTACTTCTTAAACTTAGCTATTTACAGCTCACGTCAACACTCCCCCTCAAGTTGGAGCATAGATGTCTTTGATGCCCAACTTGTCTAGTGAGTTGTGAAACACTTTGCTTGATACAACCTTCATCAACATATCAGCAAGTTGGTCTTCAGATCGAACAAAAGGAAATCTGATAACTTTCTCCTCCAAATTCTGTTTGATAAAATGTCTATCTATCTCGATATGTTTAGTACGATCATGTTGAACAAGATTATGTGATATTTCGATTACTGTCTTATTATCACAGAATAAATTCATCTCTGTTTTGGGTCTAAATCCAATTTCAGTGAACAGTCTTCTCACCCACAATAATTCACACAGTCCTTTAGACATTCCCCGAAATTCTGCTTCAGCACTAGATAGAGCTACAACTTTTTGCTTCTTGCTCCTCCATGTTACAAGGTTACCCCCAACAAAGGTGAAATATCCTGATGTAGATTTTCTATCAGACAAGGAATCAGCCCAATTTGCCTCTGTATACCCTTCTACATTTAGATGATTATTCGTTGAGAACAAAAATCCTCTCCCTGGAGAAGATTTTAAATAGCGGAGTATTCTGATTATAGCTTCCATATATCTTTCACTTGGATTCTGCATGTACTGACTTACAATGCTAATTGCATAAGCGATGTCTGGACGAGTATATGACAAGTAGATTGACTTACCTACTAATTTCTGGTATTGTTCTTTATTAGTTGGGACCTAATCACCTTTTTCGTCAAGTTTCTGGTTTTGTTCAGTAGGTATATCAACTGGCTTGCAGTCAAGCATTCCCACTTCAGATAATAAATCTAACATGTACTTCCTTTGAGAAATAAAAATACATTCACATAATCAGACAACTTCTATACCTAAGAAGTATTTTAGTCATCCTAGATTTTTCATCTCAAACTCAGTACTTAGCTGTGTCTAAATGTTAGCAATCTCTTCAGTATCATTCATTGTAATGATCATATCATCAACAAAGATAATGAGAGCAGTTATCTTTCCCTGATGATGTTTCAAAAAAAGAGTATGATCAGAATTGCTCCGTTGGTAACCATATTTTTTCATAGCAAGGCTGAATCGTCCAAACCATGCATGTGGTGACTATTTCAGACCATATAAAGCTCGTTGTAATTTGCATACTAGTTTATCTCCTGAAGATACAACATAGCCTTGTGGAATGTCCATGTATACTTCTTCCTCAAGATCTCCATGAAGAAAAGCATTCTTCACATCAAATTAGTGCAATAGCCAGTCCAAATTCGCAGCCAGGGATAATAAGATTCTCATTGTATTTAACTTCGCCACCAGTGAGAAAATCTCCTGATAGTCTATACCATATGTTTTGGTATAACCTTTTGCCACCAATCGCGCTTTGTACCTTTCTATGGACCCATCAGCTTTGTGTTTAAGAGTAAAAACCCATTTGCAGCCTACTGTCTTCTTCCCTTTGGGTAATGCAACCAATCTCCATGTGTTATTCTTTCGCAAGGCTCCCATCTCTTCCTGAATTGCTTGTGACCAATTTGGGTCTAATAAAGCTTCTTAAACTCCTGTTGGGACATGACAAGATGACATCTTGTGAACAAAACTCTGTAAGGATTTAGATAACCTCTGAGTGGTTACATAGTTGGCAATTAGGTACTTGGAGCCTATCTTTTCAATTTCTAGAGAGTACCAGTTTGGGGGCTTACCCCTATTATGCCTAAAAGGTAGCTTGTACCCAATAGTGATATCAAAATTGTCATCTAAAGATGGTTTAAGAGAACTTACCTCATGGACAACCTCAGGAGAATCATTGCCTGGTACATTAGAGAGAGGGGTAGTATTCATTGTTTCATTAGGATTTGCTTCATCTATTTGAAGAGGACTAATTTCGGTACTATTCTGAACATTATCAACAAGAGCAGAATTCTTCGTTCCAGTTTTGGTATCTGTAGTATCTATAGTAGCCTTCCCATGCTCAATTATTCCAATAGGAGTGTCCTTACTTTCAGTCATATAGTCCCACCATTTCAGGTCTGTATTCCAAGTCACCCCCTCAAGATATGAAGTGATGGCCAAGGAGGAGTAATATGATTCATATTCTAAGAAAGTAGAGTCCATGGTAGTGTAGTGACACTTTCCAATTGGGTCATAGTAACGATAACCTTTAGTGTGAATGGCATAGCCCAAGAAAACACATCGGATAGCACAAGGTCTAGTTTACTCTGCTGGTGTTTATGTAAATGAACAAATACCACGCAACCAAAAATTCGAGGAGGAATTATGGAACTAGAAGGTAAGGTAAAATGACTTGCGAGAGCCTGAAGAGGAGTGGTAAAGTTCAATGCCTTAGTAGGCATTCGGTTGAGTAAATGAACTGCTGTGCTAACTGCATCCTCCCAGCATTTGTTGGGTACATGAGAACCAATTAATAAGGCCCTAGCCATTTCGAGAATACGTCTGTTCTTACGTTCGACCACTCCATTTTGTTGTGGAGTGTGTGAGCACGACGTTTCATGAATGAGTCTGAAAGTAAGTGTGAAACTAGTGATTAACAAACTCACCCCTATTGTCAGATCTGAGAGTTCAAACATTAGTTGAGAAATGGGTCTTAATCATAGCATGAAAGGCACAAAACATAGAGAAAACATCATTTTTGTGCTTCAAAAAATATAGCCAAGTCATTTTGATGCAATCATCAATAAATGTCGCAAACCATCGAGTTCCTGATATGGTGGTGATAGGGGATGGGCCCCAGGCATCGGTGTGTATTGAGGCAAAAGGAATGTCACTTTTATTGGAATTAACTGGAAAAGACACATAATGAATTTTGGCCAAAATACATGTTTCACAATGTAATTCAGATTGATCCACGTCAGAGAATAAATATGGAAGCAAATGTTTCATGTATCCATATGAAGGATGACCCAGATGGCAGTGCTATATTTTGAGTAGCGTTTGTTTTGGCCCATCACAATGTTGAATAATATTTATTTTGCTTGCATTAAAATCATCCACATAATAGAGACCTCCTCTCTTAGTACCATGCCAGATGATTTCCTTGGTGAGGATGTCCTAAAAAAGGCAAAACTTGGGATACATTAGAGCCACATAATTTAATTTGGCAGTTGCTTGTCCTACTAACAAAATTCTATTTGAAAGAGAAGGCACTAATAAGGTATTAGATAGAGAAATAGAACTAGAGAGTTCTATTGTGCCAGCCCCTACAACCGGATATGATACCTATTAGCATTAGTAATGTAGGTTTGCCTTGGTGTAGTGGTGTTGGTGAAGCCATTGGAGCAATAAGTCATGTGATTTGTAGCCTATGCGTCTACTAACCACCCTTCCTCTCAGGCATGTGTGGATGATAATAAGACAACACTTTGGTTACCTTGGTGAGAGGTTGGACATATTGATTCATTGTCACAGTCAACCAGAGAAATAAGGGAGAGTTGAGGTTCAGTAGTCACAACCGCCACTCATCCCGAACTGCTTGCATTATCTTTGGATTTCTTTGCCTTCAAATCATGCTGTCAATCAGGATAACCATGTAATTTAAAACAGGTATCCCGAGTATGTTTCTTATTTCCGCAGTGAGTGCATCCTCCCTCATTCGTAGTTACTCCTTTGCTTTTAACATTTGATTTTCCTCCAGATGAATAGACAGGTCCATCTTTTGTTAGTTGGAGGGTGCTCGACGGTTGTATTGATCCCCCAATGCCCTTGGCTGCCATGAATGCAAACATTATATTGGCTGAGCCTCCAAGCATTATTGTCTGGCGAATATCCTCTCGGCGGACATGCGTATAAGCCTGCTCAATAGTTGGAAAATGGGTGGTCTGCCAAACCTCACTACGAATTTTGTCAAGTCTATCGTTAAGACCATCCAAAAAGGTGTGGACACGATCTTCTTGCAAAAGAGAATTGTACTTCTGTATATCTCCAGCACAGTCCATGAGGTTTGGACGTCTGAAGTCAATCTCCTTCCACAAACATTGGAGAGTGTTATAATACAACTCAATGGAACCTCCTACCTACTTGATGTTGTTGACACATTTCTTCAAGGCAGACACTTGAGAATATCAAATCCATCAAAGTATATAACAGAGATGGAGTCTTATACCTGTTTGGATGTTGGAAACCAAATGAAGTTGCTGATTAAATTTGGGTCCATGGAGTTGATCAACTAGCTTTTTACGATAGAGTTCTCGGTCCTCGACCGTCGGAAAGTTGGGTCAGTCGATGCTGGATGAGGAATATCGTCTGTGATATACTCAAACTTATCTTTCCCGGAGATATACATCTCTATGATCTGAGACCACAACGCATAGTTGGTCCCATCGAGTTTCACTCTAATTGGTGCAACAGAGTTATCATGTGTTGCTGTTTGGAGTGAGGTCTGGTTCTAGGCCAGAACTTGAGTCATCTTCAAAGTCAAGGTGTCGACGAGGTCCATGGAGGATTCCTTAGGTGGTGACTGATCTGCCAGAGCACCGGTGTCGGCCATAGGAAAAGCGTCAAAAATAACAATACCTACCTAGGATCGTTGCTGTGATACCATGATAAATAGAGAAAAGGAAAACATTTATAGAAGAAAATGCTCTTTTTTATTTTCATGTGTTTATGCTTCTAGTATAATCTTTTATATATACACCTACGGGGAGAGACGTTACACCATTACAACTCCTATACAACTATGACTTATCTATATAAAGTAATAAAACAAATTTCCCTAAGATATGGGATATCACTGCATTACGGGGATTTACAATAATACTATAACAAATTTACTCCTTAAACTTAGCTATTTACAGCTCACATCAATAGAGGTAAGAATGTATGGGAGAAGATGTATACCAAAGGATTTGGCCTCCTTTATATAATGGTTAGATACATGCCAAGGAAGTAACCTTGGAGGTGTCTATTCAATATCTAGGAGATTTGGCCAATATCTAATGGGGCTAAGATGAATACCCATAGGATTTTCAAAGCCCAACCGTGGTTGGCATAGGTCCGAAGTCCTAGTATGGAACATTGCCCCTAACTTGGTGCTTTGTTTGAGGCACTAAAGTGTCGAGCTCCATTTATACCGGGGTCTGTAATGATTGTAGAGTTTCCTTCTTAATATTGGAGGACTCATAATAGGGATAACTTTCCTCCTTTGCAGGAGTTAGGAGTGGTTTGTCTAAGATGGATGATGGTTTCATGGTTCCTAGAGGGAGTTTGTCGGCAATAGGGTAAAGTATGAGGCTTTCATGGTCTGCAATGGATCAATTCTTTTGTGTGGTGTTTTGATGGCTTGGCCAAGACACTTCATTTGGGCAAACATATTGTTGTGGCCATGTGTTGCCAAAAGCTCACGTCTTGCGTTAAACGCGTGGTAGTCATTTCGGGTTCCGCGCGCATGAATCATTTGAATTGATGGTGAATTTTCATTTATGCCCCCATGGTTGGTGGTGCATGAAGACGGTTCTCCTTCATTGGGTTGTTCATATAAGGCCTTGTTGGAAAGTGTTTCCTACTTTTTCTACCTTTCTCATTTTTCAAAGATCTTTTCTGTTCAAAGCTTTCACTGTCCTCTTTGCTTCTAAGAAGGCAATTTTGGGCTTTGGTTCCATGTTCATCACCTAGTTCGTGTTTTGACCGCCACTAGTTCTAGCATAGGACAATAGGCTTTGGGTCACCAACGTTGGGCGGGGTGTTATGGCTTTCAGTGGTTGAGGCTTCCTTTACCAATATGGTTTGGATCCTAAGTTGTGTGGGCACGCTTGTGAGTTTGAGCCATGGGTCTAGTGGTTTGGGAAATCAGAGTTTACATGTTCCTACAGACGACAGTGCCAATGTTTTGTCCAAGAGCTCATGTTAAGGCTTACTTGACCTTAAGCATTGAGAATGAAGGTTGAAAGAGCTCCTAGTGTAGGCTGCAAGGTGTTGATGGGGGTACTTGCAAAAGGCACTCTGACACTCAGCTTAGAGGTGGTACTATGAGGTAAGAGTGTATAAGAGAATATGCATTTTGAGGGTTTAGCCTCCTTTCTACAGCAGTCTAGTACTTGCCAAGAAGTAGCCTTAGAGGTGTCAATCCCTAGTATTTGCTAGTTAAAGAAGGATTTTATCTAATCATTCCCTGATATTAGGAGATTGGGTATTATCTTACATAATCTAAGAGATTTTGTTGTTATCTAGCGGGGTCGAGATGAATACCAATAAAATTTGTGGAGCCCAAAAGCGGTGGACCCGAGTCTGAAATCCTAGTACGGAGTACAACTTACTGGAATATGATAAATTCACAACACAAACTAGTTCAAGGAGCACAAAGCAACTATTAACAATAAATTTCACAAAAATAGAGGGATGGGGATAGAGAGTGCAAGGAAGATTTGTCTTGGTTCAGTCACCTCATTTGATTTACATGTAGCCTTTAAGATACCCAACTTTGAAGTTTTTCCCCCCTTAAACTATTGATTAGCCTTTAATCAAGTGCACAAAGCCTTAGAAAAAGAATACTTCTCACTCTGAGATGCCTCACTTTAAATGTTTGAGCCTCTGCAAACAACTAAAGAAATACCTTACCCTTGCAATGAATAACTCACTAGAGGAATGGTCACCCATAGATATTAGAGTATAAGATAGAAGTGACTCAAGGACTAATCCTCTCAAAAAAAGAATACAAAACATAAAGTACTAGTGGGGTACTATAAAGATTTTCTCAAATGAAGTTTAAGTAGGTGAAATTCAAGATAAAAGGAGTAAATTCACATAAATAATGTTTATTGCAAGATAGATATGAGAAACTGCTTGTTGATTCTTTGAAAATAGCCAAGAAACTTTCTCATTCAAAGAAAACAATATACATATTTTAAATAGAAAATGAATTATTAAAAAAGATTATACGTCTTAAAAAAATAGAAAGCTAGACATAATAGTCCTAGCCCATGTTGTTTTGGGGAGGGGGGGGGGGAGGGGAAGGGGGGGGACATAGTAAATAATAGGGCTTTTTGATTGCTAAAATTATAGTCAAAGAAACTCCATTCACAGGGCCGAATGGACTTATCCGTATGGTCTAATAAGCCGAACGGACTAAGCCAAATAAGCCTAGTAAATAGATTGCCAAAATTATAGCCCAAGAAACTCCATTTACGGGGCCGAATGGACTAGTTCGTATGGTCAAAATCTAGTTTATGTCTCACCTCTAATAATATATATTATCTCTAAATTTTGTCTCATTCCATGTTCCGCTAACTAATATGCGATGAATATAACATTTTTTTAAAATTAATTTATATAAATCTTTAAACTCAAGATTTTCACCTTCTTGTTTACTAAATCATTATAAAAATTTGTGCATTTACTATATAATTTTTAAAAAATATAATATTATATGTCCCTATGTGAAGTGATAAATAGGAGGTAGAACTATTAAAAACGCAAACTCTCCATAGTCTCACTCCTGTTTAAATCATATAGGTGTTTGATATGATTCTCGGGTTATATATTGTGAATTTGTGTTTTACTTATGAATAAGTGAAGAGAAAAGTATTATAAAAGCATGTCAACTTTAGTATGATAACCAATTAATAACCTCAACTTTAAAATTTATTAATTAAAGATTTCAAATATATTTTATTATCAATGAAAGACCTCAAATTCAATAAAAGATATTTTAATAATATTTATCAATTTAAAAAATTAATACATACATGTGATATATTCTGTTCATATTATAAATTATTTTTTCTTATTAAGCTAGACATTTTGGTCTTTTCAATACTTTTATTAATAACAATATATTTTAAGCTAGATATTTTTGTCTTTTCAATACTTTTATTAATAAAAATATATTTTAATAAAATTAAGGTCTTTAATTAGTAACAAAAATTTAGCTCCTTATTTGGTTTATCACAAAAAGTTTAAGTCTTTAAAACAATACTTCATTCAATAAGTGAAAGTGTTGCCTCTAAAAGATAATTTTAAGATAATAAAAATCAAACTCAGAATAATACTATTCAAATTTATAACATTTCTAAAATCTATAAACAATAAAATAACCAATTAAGTGTATCCGCTAATTATCCAATACAGAAGAAAGAACGGAACTAGGAGCAAAAGCAAGTGTAACTTCAAAACTTTCGTCAACATCTCAATTTCCTACCTATCCATATTGTACTCCCAACAACTTCCCTACGAAACAATAATTTAGCTGGTTCCCCAGTCTACATGCCATCCCAATGAGGATCAATAGGGCTGGAAGGCCAAACCAATTTGACCAAAATTATTGACAGGATGGAGTCAACAACAACCAAATTTATACACATACTTGATTACAAAGCAAAGAAAAAAAACATAAGCAGAGGAAGGGTTCAAGACAAAATTCAAAAAACTAGCCCAGAAATCACCATAATTTTCAACTGTTCACTTCCACCTGGTTATAATCAAACTCTAACTAGTTATAGAACGCTTGGATTTTCTGTGTTTTGTATTTCTTAATTGAGGGAAGACAAGATGAGGTGTTGAGGACTTGAAAAAGAAATCAACGACAATACACCATAACGTTGCACAAAATTGTGCAAACCACAGAAAAATTCCACCAGCGGAACACTTCCAAATCAATGGATTTAACAGCATGTTAGATCTTTCAAATTGTCTATGTGTAATTTTGAGTGTAAAGATACTTCCTTCTATAGTTTGTTTAGCAAAATTGATTTTCCTCTTCAAACCTACTTCTGATAGAGCTGTCTTTACTTTAGCAACCAAGTCCAGTTCTCATCGTTTCATCATTTAAGCAAATGTTGACAGTAGCAGACTGACCCACAAAAAAAAAAGAACCTCTGATCCTGGAGCATTTTAGTTGAACTTCATACATCACTGTATGAGAAATTAGCACATGCAATGAGAACTTTAATCTTCTTGAACACTCTTCTCTGGTGAACCATGGTGCCTGAGAGAATCAAGGCTGAGAAGAAATTTCACCCCAATAAGAACCCATTATTGAAAGGAAAGGGAATAAAAAGTAGATCAAGAATGGTAAGCAAAAAACAAGATTAAAATATACGAATGGAAAAGCTTGAGTATATGGTCAACCTGCATTTCTGAGGAATCCTCCAGGAAATAACTGACAATCTCTTCAAACTTGGAGGCAAGGTCAAATAATGTTTCCAATCCTGAAGCATAATTCTAAGATCGTGAAGCTTGCTATCCATGCCATAACAGCAATTTGCATGCATCGTACAAACTTGATTTAAATCTCTACTTGGTTCACAAAGCCCACCAAAGTTAGCTGTATCCAAGAATCTCATCTTCAGTCCTATGTCAGTAATGAAAGGGTCAACCTTGATGAAATTGAGGACATCCTGATCGTGGTATCCAGGATAGGTTTCTTGTGAAGAGTACCAGAATTTGTAAAACTCTATTGACCTATTATTGGACTTTACAAAGTTGAACCCTCCATTGGGTCTGTTCTGTACATCATCAAAGCTACCTGTGAAATGATCACATGCTATCTGGAAATCCGCATCATGGTGAAATCGTGGAAATGGGTCCCTAAACCACATGATATCAGCATCCTGGAAGAGGAACACAACAATAAGTATCTAATTTAGGCACCTTAGAAATGTATCTAGCTTCTTATATAGATTTTTTAAAGTCTTCTTTCCCTTTTTTAATTTTTTCTCTTTTCTGAAAATGAAAATAAATGCACAAAGATACAATGATAAGAGCAACAATAAAATGCATAGCTATAAATTTGGTTGCAATGGAACTATTTACTGATACAGTTTATCCTACCAGTTGGGACTACAATTAGGTAAACTTAAAGGATATTTGCAAACTTTACAACTTTTGAAAATGTTTCCCAGGTTGATAAAAATTATAGACAACGTTTAGGAGTACAAAAGTCAGTCCAAGTGAACATGAAGAGGTTAGTGATTGAAATACTTACTGTGAACACAAAATTGTATCCCATCTCAAGAACAGAACGTAGGAAATCAATCCTTCTCCACATCATCTTCAAGTAGTGAGGAGTCATAAAGTATGCCTCTTCACGAAAATCAGTGCCTTCACTAACAAGCAAAAAGCAATAGGCATGTATAACCTGACAGCGTATAAATGCCTTTTGGTCCAATGCAATAATTACTAGATGATTCAAAAGCCTACGAGTACGAACTCCAATTCTAAAGCTCTCAAGGAAAAGATCAATGACTGAATTTGGTGCTGCCCATGCTTCATTTAATGTGGTCAAGATAACAGTTCTGTCATCCATGGCAGCCTCATTCAGAATTTTTTCGAGTGGATATTCATTGCTAGCCTGCAAAAGTGTCAATTCAAAACGAACAAAGAATATGTGGTTACCTCTTCCATTGATAAATTACACAAACAAACCACAATAAGAGCTGTCAATTTGGGCCCAGCCCACCCAATTTTGCAGACTGGGCCCAAATATTAATAATCCATCCTAATTTAGATATGAAAAGGCATCAAGGATATTCCGGTTTGGCCCGATGGTTCTCACTTTGGCCCACTAATTTCACTGAGCAAGGCCAACTTTTTAACATATATTGTTTTTTTGGGCCAGCCCCGCCCGATCCGACTAAAGAACATGGCCCAAACAGGTCGGCATGTTTAACAGCTCTAGTGGAGTGGTGGAGATGCATTGGGATATAAAGATGTCAAGGATAATCAGAATCTTCTTGGTAAAATGTTATCGTTTTCAGGCATGCTATGCTTATGAAACTAAACTAAGCAAGAAAAGATTAAGTGTTTAAAAATAAACATGGTTGGATTCACTATATTCATAAGAGCAAAGAGTGACTTAATTATGGAAACTCTGTCGCTGCTAGCAAAGGAAAATCTGTCCAATTTCTGTCATGCTGACCAACAATGCAACATTAACAGATGCTACAAGAACTCAATATTGGGTAATCACCAGTTAAAATAAATGTATGTAAGAATAATTAAACAAGTACTTAAAATGCCTAGTCTTCCTCAGTTTTTCGAATAGAGAAATTAATATCTTTCCAAAGCAGCAATCTGCCTTTATTTTTAAATACCAAGGCTGTAGGTAAGTGGAACTGTAAGCATGAGCAACACAAGCGATGAGAGCACACAAAATAGGGCTTGGCGAATTTTATTTTTAACAAAATCATTATATCTATTTGCCTCCTTAAATAGCTCATCTTACACTTTCAGCTACTCTACAACCAACTATTCAACAAGCATAATTCCCAAAGAATTTTCTATAAAAAAAAAATGAAGAAGAAATAGAACTTGATTTCACCCTCCTCCATTTCTCATCAGTATCAATCTTTCTCAAGTGAATATCCAAACATAGAGAGGGGAGAGGGGCAAAGCATTTTTGCAGACATCGAATTTCATTGACTATATCCATCACTTGTGAAACTTTACATCATATAAAAAATGTTCCAATTCACCAATGTCCGTTTATCCAATTCTACTCAAATAACTCCTCACATACAATATTTAAATTCAAACAAATCAAATAGCCAAGCTCAACAACACAGATTTCAGCTCTAAACCATCATAATTGGTACTTTTCATAGTTATGAAAAACAAATTAGAAAGTCAAGAAAAAAAGAGGAAAATATTATCCCCTAGAAATTTCGCTCAAAATAAACTTTCTAAATCACAACTTCAAATGCTCAAAAGAAAGATCCAAATGCTAATGCACGCAGGCACAGCTTCGAAGCAACGGAACTCACCGCTACGGAATCGTTGGACGCCGAGTGAAAAACGGTCGGAGAATCGGACAGGCGATAAGAGGAAGGGAAGCGAGGGAGGAATCGAGAGTGATCGACGTTTCGGAAGAGGACTAAGCAGGAGAGAGAAACGGCCGTGAAGAAGAGCGCGGCGCCGAGGGTCCACCGGAGATGCAGGACGGTGAATTCCGGCAACATGGCGGCGGAGAAGTCACCGGCTGCGCGGCGGTGCGTCATCGCCGTGAATCGTCGCCGGTGGGATGGGAGCGCGTGCGGGTGTAGGAGGGGCATTTGGTGTCGTCTGCGTGGTCATGTTCGGTGGTATGGTGTCGTCTGAGCAAAACGACAGAGAGGATAGCGAATTTAATATCTCAACCAGGCAGGAGTGGGTGTGGAAGTGAATAGTGAAAGAAGGGAAGTAAGTAGGGAGTTATGAACGCACACTCACGATTGCATTGGGAAAAGTGGTGGTTTGATTTGGTGAGAATTTGGAAGTGTTGTTGGGCTTAAGGTGAGATGGAATTAGACTTTCCAAACAAGATTTATTTATTTATTTATAATTTATAATAATATATAAAAGTGAATGCATCAGCTATTTTTAACATCAACATTTTTCTTTTACTGCCACTTAAATAAATTTAGGGGTGATCATTAGGTCGAATTAACTCGATCAATCCAAAAATCTAAATCAAATCAATAAAATTGATTTGGGTTAATTTGAGAAATTAGATCACTTCGAATTAAATCTAATTAAAACTAACTATTAATGATTTGGTTTAAGAATTTATGATTTTTTAATCTGAACACTCGATCCCGTGACCTGATCATTTTTTTTTAAATGTTATGCTGTTTATGCTATGCATTTTGTGCAATGACCAAAGTTAAATCATTTGCCTTCCTTCCCATTCGTAACCCCAGCCCCAACCCTAACCCCAAGTACCTTGTGCTTATTGAAGAAGTTGCACTACCACTACACTTGTTGTGCCTATGACTTGGCGCCATGATGAACGACTATTGGCCTGCAAGCTGCAATAGCTCTAAGTGGCGACCACAATAAGTTGTGACGAGGAGCAAAGAGTGATGAGTTGTGATGAGTTGGAGCTTCTATGAGTGATGAGGTGTGAAGTGTGACATGGTGTGATGAACACACACCTGTTTGTGTTATGTGTTCTTGGCCTTCTTTAGAGTGTAATCTCATTATTGAAATGACTTTGAATGTATTTTAATGGTTTTAATGGAGTTTGAATGGTTGAGTGCCAATAATAGAGTCTTTGTAATGGAATTTGCATTTGTAAAAAAAAATTGAAAGACTTGATTACCTAAACCGAACCAACCCACTCAAGTTTGGGTTGGTTTAATTCGGATTGGCTAGAAAATAAATTTTAAAATCGAACCAAACTAAACAAATTAGATGATCGATTTGGACATTTTTTTTCACCAAACCGACCTATGAACACCCCTAAGTAAATCTATAAAGTTCTCACTTCCTCAACTTTCCCTCCTTATCTCCTTCTTAGGTATTTATTTAGTAACTTTTTTCGTCAATAATTCCACAACCTTTCAATATTCTTAATCAATCATTTCTCATTATTTAGGCTCCTTTCAGTTTTCCTTTTTAGTATATCTTTAGTTTTTATTATTTACTTGTTTTAAAATATCCGTTGTTTAAAACTTTTACACAAGAATTAAGAAAATTATCAAATACTCTCAATTTTAGAGAAATATAACTACATTTGACTAATACTCTCTTACTTTATTAATGGTTTCTCTTATACCACTTTGTGGATATACCAAGACATAAGGATAAAGTTGAAAAAAAAATTAATACCTTCTTGATCTTCTAAAGTGATATATCAAACGAAACAAAATTTATTCTTCAAAGCTACAAATATTTTGAAACAGAGGGAGTATCTTTCTATAGCCATTGACATTCCATTTTCCTTTACTCTCTTTTGTATCCAAACGTACAATCCCAAACGCTCATTGTGTTTTGCAAAGGTGTATCAAACACTGGCAGCTTTGGTGAAATGTTGATGGATTTCACCTCCACAGTCTCAGTGTTTCCTTAGCGAAGGAATGGTGCACTGTTGCTGCTTTTCTATCTTTTTAATGGATTGGAATGTGAAGATTGAAGAGTTGGAGACTCTAGCACATGAGTGGAGGATCCCAAGGTTTGAGGAGTGCTCTTGTTTGTATAAAAGTTTTCCTAGAACCCGTCAAATCTAGGAAATAGTGAAGAAAATCTCAAGTTACGCTTAAGGACTGGATGTAGGCCACAAGTGGTTGGTGGCTGAACCAAGATAAATTTTTAAGTTTGATTCTCTCTTAGAGCTTAGTAATCCATTACAAGCATACCAAAAAGTTTGTAATCGATTACCATGAGCTTGTAGGAGTTACAATCATTCTAGAACCCATTTTGAGCCCAAACAAGCTTGGTAAACATTTCAAACAAAGCACACTTGGATATTTCAAAGATTCAAACACGATTTTCATAATCCAAGATTAAATCATGATTTTGTTAAAAAACGACCTAGATTTATCAAACACAACAACCACCAATGATGGACTTTTCAAAAACATTTTAAACATTTTGAGATATCTTAGATTCACTACTAGAAAATTCTGATTTAGAAACAGAAAAATTCCGTCCCTAAATGTTCAAAATTTCATCTCTAAATATTTAGAGACGAAAAATGATTCGTATCTAAAAGTGGCATCTCTGATTGTTGGAGATGAAAAAACTAATTCCATCTCTAAATTAGAGACGGAAGGTTGCCGTTTCTAATTTCAAAAATTTCATCTCTAATTAGAGACAGATATTATGTCAAATTTTTAAAGAAATATAATAATGATTAAATTAGAGATGACACTATTCCGTCTCTAATTCCGTCTCTAAATTTAGAGACAACACTATTCCGTCTCTAATTCAAAAATTTTCAAAAAAATATTATGACCATATTCCGTCTCTAAAATTAGAGATAGCACTATTTCCATCTCTAATTCAAAAAAATTTTAAAAAATTTTATGACTGTATTTTGTCTCTAATTCCATCTCTAAAATTAGAGACAACACTATTTCTGTCTCTAATTCCAATTTTTTTTAAAAAAATAGAGACAAACCTCTTCTGTCTCTAATTCCGTCTCTAAAATTCAAAATTATATTTTTAATATACTTTTAATTTTATAACTAACCCTGATACAATTAACCATCACAAAAAGTCATATAACATAAGAAATCACAATTTCTTAACATCATCACAAATATTTGTACCAAAATGTAAAGTAATAATTAATTATCATTACAACTATTTAAATTGTCAATGAAAATATAAAAATAAAACTAATCACAGATTTGGGTTATCATTAACTTCATCACCCATCTCCTCATCATGATGGTCATCCTCTTCTCTAGGTGCAGGATGGGAAGGTTCAGGCTTTGAAACTATAAGTGATGACATTCCAAAACTACCTAAAAGAAGAATCCTAAACTTCTCCTCCTATTATTCCATCTTCTGCTTCATCATGTCTTATTCGATATTCTTTTGATGAAGCTTATCTATTAAAGCCAAAATTTTGGCCTGCATTGCAGTGATCTCTACTGCTGATACTCCATTAATGGAAGAGGAGGGAGGAGTGGAAGAAGATCCAATGACATTAGTTGCTTGTGAACCCAATCCGTATATGCGCCCTTTCTTGTTGGGGCCTCAAACAACTTCTAAGTAGATACTATTAGCAGAGTCTTGACTGCTGCTACCTTCACCATGCTGGGATTGCCACTCAGCCATTTGCCTTTCATAGTCTTCCTAAAAAGTGGTTATAAGACATTTTTACTTGAAAATGAATGTAACTTAAATGCTAGCTTATGCTTACCGTAATCCTTGCTGCTTCCAAAGTGTTATACTTTTCTGGATTCTCCTTGGCTCTATGAAGCCGCTTGTAGATGTCAAAAAAAGTTGGCTCCCTGGACATCTCGTTCGCCTAAAAAGACAAAAAACAAGTATTAGTAGTCTAAAAAATTTATATTACTGGAAAGCAATGCCAACCTATTTGGCTTGAAAATTTTATATTGTTAGGGATAACAAGATAGGCATGCCCAAAACATATACTCGAACTTAAAAAGATCATAATGTCATCATAACAATATAATTGATTGCTAGCATAAGGTCCAAAACAATTTAACATTCATAAAAAAACATAATTTTATAAGTGATGGTGAATGTATGCTTTCAATGATGCTGTCCAAGAATAGAGGAAATTCCTATCTCAGAAGTTTAATGTTTGACCATACTGGTAACTGTTGCTTCTTGCTTCACCCTTCAATCCATGTATACTTTAGAAATTATTTGTCTTATAAAAGGAATGAAATTAATGTCAATCAAAAACTTGTCCTGTACTTTCAATGCATGAATAGTCCTTCCACATACAAAGTGACATGGAAAAGCAACTGAAATTCTTTCAATCAAGCACTCACAATCAACATTTAACACTTTTAAACAAGTCTAAGATGGAGGTTAAAAGGTCATTAAAATATGGTAAGTCTAAATAGTAGTTGGGAACTAATTCAACCTATGAGAAAATCTTAATTGGGATTCATATTCTCTTAATTGGGAAAATCTTGGTTTCTATAATTCTATAATTCAACCTTTTGTAATGGAAGTTACAACTATATTTGACTAGTCTCTTCATGATCCATCTATGTAGGCAGGCTTACACAATTAGTATATGGTATAATTATAAGGATGTAACATTACTTACCATTCTCCTACAGTGTTTTGTTGCAGATATAGATCCTCCGGTGTGCACATTAAGACCCTCTTTAGATTGTTTATTTTTGCTGTTTCTCATAGACACTGGTTGCCAGGAAAGATCACTCCATTTAACCCATAGCTGCTCCCTAGCATCTAGATGAATCCATGTACCCTCATCTTTTTTATCACACACCTTGAATAGATTATTTGATAGTGCACCAGATTCCTTAGTTTCGAAGATCTTTCTGATCATATCATTATCTTCATGTAACCACTTGTATTTTGCCTACATTAATGAAAATATTAATTAATCAAATACAATATTTTTAAATTAACAATAGATTAATAACAAAGACTTAAAAGGATATTACCCCAAAATTTCTAAACCACATATCACGCACAGTATCGGTCACATCTCTCCAACTTGTCCAAGGCTCTTCATACTTTCTTTTGAAGATGGTTGTTATATCACGCGTCGTTCTAAAATTGGGATAAAACATGTAAGTCAAAATATGTATATATATATATATACATAACTATTCTTTTTGAATTAAATTTCATAATTAGAATAACTTACTGATCTTTGCTGACTGGCTTGATCCAAATACGTCCATCTACATACTTTCTCCCTCACCTGATGTTTTATGCTGTAGACGATGCTGTCTCAGGGTGTGGATGTGTAAATGAAGTAGATGAATGGTCACCCGATAGATGTAAAGTTGCAGCTAAGAAAGGTGTAGGTCCAGTTTGAGAATGAGGAGATGGGGTATGTGAAGATGGGATAGTGCAAGCCCGATCTGGGATTGGGGAGATGGGATAGAGGTAGGTCCAATATGAGAATAGGGAGATGGGATAGATGTAGGTCCAGTCTGAGAATGGGGAGATGGGGTTTGTGAAGATGGGATAGGTGCAAGCCCGATCTGGGATTGGGGAGATTGGATAGAGGTAGGTCCGGTCTAAGAGGTATCACTCTCTCTCCCTCTCCCTCTCCTTACCATCTATATGCAAAGAGTAATGATATAATTCAATTAGGTACAATTAAATTAACATGGAAAATTAGTACTAAAATATTAAAGTAAACACACTAAAGAAATCCACAATCATGTAAGCATAATTTAATTCAATTAATCATGAATACATAACATATGATTTCATTAATAATTTCATTAAAAAACAGGAGAAAATCTAGTCAGAATATGTTTTTTTTTCTTCTTCTTCTAGTTCAACATCTTCATCTGCTTCTTCCAAATCAAATTAGTTCAAGGTTGAACCGTGTACTTCCTCTACTAGACCAACTATATCAACAAGACTTTGTTCAAGATCATCGTTTGCAACTATCATAGGCATTTGTAGGAATGACTCATCTTGGTATAGATTATCTATTACGGCCTTTGTTTATGAAGTTTGAATTGTGCTCCGTGCCTTAGTTTTAATCATAACCAACCACCCTTGCTGCCCTTCAGGATATTATGTATAGTACACTTGCTCTGCTTGTTGTGCAAGAATAAATGGATCATAATTCTTATATCTTTTAGATGCTCTAACTTCAACAATTCCATAATTATCTATTCTTGTCCCTTGATTTGGGGTGGGATCAAACCAATCACATTTGAATAGAACTAGCATCTTTAAAGGCCACCCAATATACTGCATTTCAATAATATCAGTTAAAATCCTATAGTAATCATTCTCCATTGTCTCATTCTCGCCACCTCGAACAAAAACACCATAATTTGTTGTACCCATCGCTTGACCATGTTCTTTTGTATTGAATTTGTAACCGTTTATTAAATATGTCTACCATATGTTTACTTTGTTTGAGGGCCCCCATGCCAAACTCCTCACAAGTTCATCTTCAGTGTTGTTATTAAAAACCTATATCACAAATGGGTAAGTTAATTGGTTTTACCTAAACAAGTAATGAGGGAATTAACAGGGAAATTAGGTAATTGGTATTTAGCTTACATGTTCTTTAAACCATGTAGGAAATTTTGTGGAGATTTGTTTGTCCACTTGCAAGTCATTTAGACCAAGTTCTCGTAGCAAATCTGCATATATGCTGAATTAAAATCACAGATTAAATCACTTCATAGATTTAATCACGATATGTGAAATTAAAAGAACTTAGAAGCTTACTTCAAAAAAGGCTCCACTTCAGGACAATTTAGAAGAACATACAAGTGGGCAGCATTCATTTCCCTTTCTTGTAAGATGCAAGATTTGCATTTTCCAATAGGACGACCGGGAAAATTAAAAATAGAGAATGGCGGATTAATAGAACAACATTCACCTCCATCGTCATTCTGTGAAACTCTTTTCCTTTTGGATGGAGTAGTGGGTGGATACTAGTAAGATGCAAAAGTAGAGGTCTCCTCCACTAAATGAGCTTCACAAATGGAGCCTTCAACTTTAGTTGAGTTCGTGACCTTATCTTTTAAGGTACGTATAAACCTATAATTTGAGAACATCAATGTAACAAATACCTTATGAGGATTTAAATGAAAAGAATAAAGATATATAGATGACTCAACCTTTTGAAAGGATACATACATCGATATTGCACAGGACCACCGACCATTGCTTCATAGGGCAAATGAATTAGAATATGCTCCATCGAATCAAAGAAACTTGGAGGAAATATTTGTTCCAGTTTACATAAAATGATTAGAATGTTTTGCTCCATCTCATGTAATTTATCCTTTCTCAACAATGGTGAAGTTAATTCCCTGAAGAATTGACTGAACTCAGTAAGTGCATTCCAAATGGGTTTCGGTAATGCCTTGAATGCAATTGGAAGCAAACGTTGCATGATCACATGGCAATCATGACTCTTTATACCAAACAACTTTGTTTCCCTTATGTCAACACATCTAGCCAAATTGGAGGCATACACATGTGGTAGCTTCAATTGTTTAACCCATTCGCACACAGTTAATTTTTGTTGCTTAGTCAATGTGTATTGCGCTTTGGATTTTTTTAGCTTTCCACCTCCGCCATCTTACAGCTCTAGATCCTTTCGTCTACAATATTCTACCAAATCTAGTCTAGCATTAAAATTATCTTTCGTCTTGCCCTTAGTATCTATAACTTTGTATAAGATATTAAGAAACACATTTCTCTCAATATGCATGACATCCAGATTATGAGGGAGAAGATTTGTTTTCCAATAAGGCAATTCCCAACAGATGCTTCGTTTTGTCCAATTATGATAAATACCATACCCTGGTGGATTTTCTCCTACTGATTCAGTTATGTTAGGTATATATTTTACCCTATCCCACACTTCTTCACCAGTCAACCTTCGTGGGGGTAATGAAGTTTCAACAAGTCTCTTTCTAAAAGCATTTTTGTTCCTTCTATAGCAATGATCATGTGGCAAGAACTGACGGTGACAATAAAAATGATGTCTTTCGACTATGTTTAAGTGTGAGTGCTTTTGAGTGCTCTATACAAATTGGACAAGCAAGTTTTCTCATTGTCATCCAACTTGATAACATCCCATATGCGAGGAAATCATTAATCGTCCACATCAAACAAGCCTTTATGACAAAGTTTTGTGGTCGTGAGACATCATAGGTTATGACACCGGTACTCCACAGAAGTTTCAGGTCATCAATAAGCGGCTGCAAGTACACATCAATTTTACATTTTGGATTGGAAGGGCCTGGAATTATGATAGTTAAGAACATGAACTCTCTTCTCATGCACATCCATGGAGGTAGATTGTAAAGAGTAACGATTACTGGCCAACATGAATAAGTCCTACCTGTCTTGTCTAATGGAGCGAATCCATCAGCACATAATCCTAATCTCACATTTCGGGGGTCTTCTGCAAATTCAGGATATGTTTCATCAAAATATTTCCAGACTTCTCCATCAGATGGGTGAGACAAAGACCCCATATCCCTCTCATTCTCACGATGCAATCTCATTTGAGATGCCGTTTGCATTGAGGAATAAAGTCGTTGTAGCCTTGGGATAAGTGGGAAATACCACAATTTTTTTCTGAGGAGATTCTTTGACCTTACCATTTTTAGTGATGCTTCTATTACAACTACAAAGATTCTCATAAGGAGGACGATAAAGCTGCATCCATTTGGACAACAAGAAATTTTTTTGCAACCCAGCCCTAGTCGTTCCACTGCTTTCTTTGCACGATAGAAGTTTTTGGACATTTGATTATCCTTCGGCAATGCATTTACCATAAAGTCCATCCATTGATTAAAACAAGTCTCGGAGATATTGAAATCAGATTTGATACTTAGAGCTTCACATACAGTTGACAATTCGGAGTAATTGTCACAACCATTATATAAGGGAGCTTGTGCAGCTGACAGCATTTCAAAATTTTTTTTGGCTTCTAGGTTAGGATCTTACCTTATTTGTTCTGCATAACCAAATCCTTGTTGATCAATGTAATTGCCAATAGAAGGTCCAACAACATCCATTATCATCTGCTCATACCTATTAAAGTCTTCCCTTAGCCCACTACTTCCATAGTATGAGTTGTTTGCAACCACTGGGGGAATATGAGGCCTTGGTTCGTCATGGTTAGTCCAGTAATAGTAATCATACATAAACCCCTTCATATACAGGTGTGCCTTGACTTCATCAACAAAGTGATACACCTTACATTTGAATTTTTTACATGGACACCTCAACTTTCCTATTGTTTTAAATTGATCTTGTGCATAAATAAACTCAACAAACTCGTTAACCCCCCATGAACTCATCTGTAACTCTTCTCTTATAAAGACCCACCCTTTTATCCATCCACTTTCGATGCTCAGGAGCTTCCATTCTGTTTCTAATTTAAAAATACACAAGAGGCATATCAATCAAAATACACCAGCCCATTAGTTTTTTTAAGTACTCTAAACTCAGATATTTTAATAAATACATGTAGTGAAATACATTACACAAATGGATAGCAACACACATATGTTGAGACTGAGAATGTACGCTATGTTTACCAGCCAATGGAAGCACTGTACCTGCTTCTTGTAACAAACAAACAGAGAGCAACATACTAGAGGAATAAGGATAACAAGATGGGTCTCCAAGAAAAGATTGTGATATGTTGAGATTCACAATGGACTTCAACCTAGAAATATGTGAAACACAACTATAAATATTATTCCCAGCAAAGTTCAAGGTCCTGAGCTTAGGAAATGCAGCAGCAAAGCTATCTGAAAGTGTTCCATTTGGCTGATTTGATGAAAGATCAATTGAAACTAGAGATTGGCACTTGACAATCCTAGAAGGTATGTTGTGTACAAACCTATTGTGGTCAAGTTTGAGGACCCTCATACTTGTGATCGACATTGACTAAATATAAATGGTTTTGATGACGACAAACAAGAAAGAAATGGAAACACAATGATCAAGTCCCAAGGAACTCAAAGATTGGCATATAGGTCTTAGATCTTGTGTAAATGTATTATAGGATTCACTCTAAGCTCATCATTTGGCTTTCTTAAAATGGCTTCGCAAAATCATACTTTTCATTCATGAAAATCATAGTTTGAACAAATGGTTTTTAGTAAGGTTGAAAAGCTTTTCTAAAAAACTTCTTAGAAATCTTGTCGCATTTTCAAGTCAATAACAATTTATCACTGCTCACCTAACAGATTAAGAGCCAAAACAGAAACGCGCCATTTTGTGTTTTAAAAGAACTATCCAATTAGGCAAAGAATGTAACTTGTTATTTGTCCTTTCAAGGGCCAATTTCTAAAGCCCCTAACCGGTTAGGAGCAGCTCCTAATCAGTTAGATTGACAAGTCAGAGCATTGCTTCTTTATCCTTTTAATGCCTAACCGATTAAGTGCTTTGTTTAATCAATTACTCGATTAAACAGAAGCATTTCCTTTTATTTCAAAACAGGGCCTAACCGATTAGGATATAGCCTTAATCATTTATTTGCTTAAACAGAAGCCAATTCATTTAATTCCCAACCAGTTAGAACATGGCCCTAACCGATTAGCTGCCTTCTCAGAAGCCAATTTGCTTAAGTCCTAACCGATTAGGATATAGCCCTAATCGGTTATTCTCTAAAACAGAAGCCCTAATCAGTTTAATTATTTTGTAGGCTTGGGAGGATATTAAATTTTATAAGAAGAAGAAGAAGAAGAAGAAGAAGTAGAAGAAGAAGAAGACCATAAATTTGGTAAATGAATGTGGGGGACACCAAAATCACAAAAAAGGAATTGTTTTTATGATAATCACTATGACAGCAACCCCATTTATTTTCGGTGAATCAAATAACAGACGAAATAAGGGGGTTGCTAAACAAATCTAAATACAGAAAAGAATGTATAACATATAACACTCCAAGTGGAAGACAAATCGAAATCACATCCACACAATTACAAACACGTGGTATACTACTATTTATTTACTGATGCTCAGCAATGACCTCCTCAGTGAATCTAGCAAGCAGAAAGTGTGTGAAGATAGAGAAAGCAAAATACTTCAGTGGGAAGGCAAAAATACTTCAAGTTTTCAACCAACTACACATACTTAGGGTAATCCTACACCAATTCAGCTGAATCACTCATTTGCAGCACACCAAGAGAACAATAATCACCTAAAATCAAATAGATAATGTATTTTATACTATTCATTGCAGCAAAACCCAAATTTAAGTCTCAAAACTAAACATAAACAAATTAAGGAGCAAGAATGAACAAGAACGAGAACGAGCTCAGAGAAGAAAGGAGAACGTACTAGAACGAGTTCGAGATGGAGCAAGAACGAACGATAATGACCTTAGAGATGAAGCGCGAACGAACCACAACATCGCTTGAGATGAAGTGAGAACGAGCTGAGAGACGGAGATGAGAAGCTCAAAGATGGAGATGAGAGAACGAGCTTAGAGATGGAGATAAGAGAATGAGCTATCTGACAGATATCGTGAAAGATGGAGAATTGGTTTCTGATTCGGGGGAGCTATTTGAGAGATATCATGAGAGATGGAGAATTGGTTTTTGATTTGGGGGAATTAGGGATTTAGGTAGGAAAAATAGAGATGGAAACACATCCGTCTCTACCTTTAAAAAAATTATAGATGGAGAATTGATTTTTGATTTGGGGGAATTTCTAGGTGGAAAAATTAGAGACGGAAACACATCTGTCTTTACCTTTAAAAAAATTATTAATTAATTATATATAAATTAGAGATGAAAAAACATCTGTTTCTAACTATATTTGATATTTTAAATTACTTATTTAACTGAATAGAGACAGAATTAGAGACAGAATAATTAGAGATGAGTCAATTCCGTCTCTGAATATATTTGACTTTTTAAAACATTATATTGACCAAATAGAGACGGAATTAGAGGTGGAACATTCTGAGACGAGTAAATTCCGTCTCTAAATTCTGTCTCTAATTTTTGAAATTTTAGTTTCTCTCTCTAAATCATTAAATCCATCTCTATTTCCATCTCTATTAGAGATGGATTTTTTTCTGTCTTTAATTTTCGTCTCTGAATTAGAATTTTCTAGTAGTGATTGCTTCTTAGACAAAGATCCTAAGTCCTATAAAACTATTTCTTTATAACTTCCTTTGGACTTGGTCTTTGCTATAGCTTTATTATTATCAATACCTTCATGAAATAAACATTCACATTCTCCTTGAATTGAGCACTGAGATCTTTTACTTTCTTATTGCACTGCTCACTCTTGGTACTTGGACTATCCTATAAAGTACTACTCACTTAAAACATAGTTAGTCCAAATTCATAATTCAATATATTCATATATATGACTCATAAATGTATGACTCTAGTTAGTCTAATATGCATATAATACTTTCATAGATACATCCAAATAAGACATTTATCAATTACTAATCGATATGATCTATATAATATGTAGCATACAATACTTTACAGAATATGCATGATTTCTAAGTATAAAACACTAGAACGTGCATCATGCATATATTTGTTCACATAAAGACATATCTGATATTAGTTTATTATAACTCATATAAAGCATTATTAGATATATTCTATGAAGAGTGCTACATATATTTCATTGCATGATTATTAAGTGAAATATAACTAGATATATAAATTACATAATCATACATGATACAACAAAATTTTGTTATGCACTTCTATGTAACATGATCAATATCCTTTTGTAATGCATTTGTCATCATCAAAACTTAACACGTTAAACCATTAGGGCAAAGACAATACTACAATCTCCCTGGTATCAGAAAAATATTTTGAGTAATATAGAAGAATAGATATTCGTGTAAGCATATCAAACAATAAGCACAAGAACATATTTTTATTTCCAATTCTCACTCCCCCCCGTTTGACATCAACAAAAAGGCTTAGAAAACAAAGATAATATTTTTTATCCCCATATAGAAAAAACTCATGTTGCCAAAAAGAGTAGGATCATCAAAACTAAAAACTTTTTCAAGTTATTCAAAATATAACTATCTCCCCCTATTTGATTCTACATAGGATCATTCACATTTGTGAATCATACATATGAAGATATTGAATTATGAGTTTGGACTAACTATGTTTTAAGTGAGCAATACTTTGTAGGATAGTCCAAGTACTAAGAGTGAGCATTGCAATAAGAAAGTAAAAGATCTCAATTGTGCTCAACTCAAGAAGAATGTGAATGTCTATTTCATGAAGGTATTGATAATAACAAAGCTATGACAAAGACCAAGTCCAAAGGAAGCTCTAAAGCAATAGTTTTATAGGACTTAGGATTTTTGTGTGAGAAATAATATAAGATATCTCAAAATGATTAAAATGTTTTTGAAAAGTCCATCATGAAATCCATTTTAGTAGGTGGTTGTTGTACTTGATAAATTTGGGTGGTTTTTTAACAAAATTATGATTTAATATTGTATTATGAAAATCGTGCTTGAATCTTTAAAAAATTCAAATGTTCTTTGTTGAAAATGTTTACCAAGCTTGTTTGGGCTCAAAAATGGGTTCTAGAATGATTGTAATCTCCTACAAGAGCTTAATAATCCATGACAAGCATATCATAAAGCTCGTAATCGATTACCATGAGCTGTAATGATTACAAGCATGCGAGAACTTAGTTTTCTCAAAACAGAGGCTTGGTAATCGATTACCAAGCATGATAATCGATTACTACAAGCTCCTTTTGTCAAACAGTAGCTTGGTAATCGATTACCATAATTGGTAATCAATTAGCACAAGCCTAGGAACAACTTTTTGAAAGTTGGTAATCAATTACCACATTCAATAATCGATTACCAAGTGTTTTCCAACACCCATAATGTGTTTCAAGGGCATGGTAATTGATTACCATATGCTTGTAATCGATTACCACACTTCTGAAACCAGCAATGACTAGTTTCCTATGCATTTAATGCTGCACCAACTCACTCTAATGGATCTATTTCATTGATGGACTATAAATACATGCCTTGGGACACTTAATACTAACTCTTGAACATCCAACAACCTATTCCTAAGCATTTAATTCGTGCTTTAATTCTTTCATTCATATTGCTCTATTTTTCAACACTTTGAGATATCTTTGAGAGCTTTATAGAACTTCAATTTGTATTATCTACTCTTTGAGAGAGCTTATTTCATTCAATCTATATTGTAAACACTTGAAAGAATGGAGGATCCCTTGAGGAAACAAAGAGGATTCTACACATAGAGGTGGATGATCCTTGAAGTGTAATAAAGATTCAAAGTTTGTAATGGTTTTTCAAGCACCTATAAAGCGTGAAGAGCTGGAGGCTCTAAAATAAGGGTGGAGGATCCCAAGGTGTGAGGAGTGCTTTTATTTGTATAAAGGTTTTCCTAGCACCTGTGAAGTCTAGGAGATAGTGAAGAAAATCTCAAGCTAACCTTGGGGATTGGATGTAGGCCACAAGTGGTTAGTGGCCGAACCATGATAAATTCTTGAGTTTGATTCTCTCTTTCTTACATTCTTTAATTTCAATATTTGGTGCAGTATATTTATTTATTGCATATATTGTCATCTTGATATTTTGATTTTAAGAACTTGATATGTAACACCCCAAATTTTAGATTATGTTACAGAACTGACAGAATTTCACTGTTTTGTGTTTTCTGTGTAATATAAAAATAATTTGATTATTCTAATACTATTTTTGATTGTTTTGTGTGATTTGCTCTGGGTCAGGAAAATAATAATTTTCGGGTCGGGGAAATTCTTATTTTAATTAATTGGAGTTGGGGGATCTTACTAAACCCAATTCTGATTGATATATATATTAATCTTATAATTTTTTGGATTTAATTGTGTAATAAAATAATTTTATATTATTATAATATTATTTTATATTACAAGCATCTCTTGTCTCAAAAACAGTAAAAATCTGCTTCGATTTGACCACAGGTCTTTAAAAGTACTGTGGGACCCGCGTTTAGGAAAAGCAATCAATTGTGCTGACTGGACAAATTCTAGCCAATGAGAGTAAGTCAACGAAAGTGGCTTGACTTTCTAAACCAATAAGAATGAGTCAACGAAAGAAGCATAGACTTTATTTAGGACCGTTGGATGAAAAGCATAATTTAGATGCTTTTGATCTTAACCGTTGATCCGATCAATGGTGTAAAATGAATCTAGATAAAATCACTAAGCAATATCCACCTTAGATTACATCAAGGGCTAGGAATTAAAGTTAAAATCAAGGGTTGAGATTAAGTCAAACTTAGTGGCTTGGACTTTAGTATGAACCGTTGGATGAAGACTTAGTTAAGAAGCCTTTAACCTTAGCCGTTGATCTAATCAATGGTGAGATTTTAGAATGCTAGTTTTATGACTAATTGATATCTACCTTAGATGTAATCTATGACTACGAATTAAAGATGAACCAATGGTTAGAATTAAGTAAAAAATAGTAGGCTTGAATTTGGTTAGTAGCTAATTAAGCTTAATTTGACTAATCTAATTACCTAATTAGCAAACTAAGTGAACTAGTTTAGTTCTTAATTAATTATAATCTAAATACTAATTAGATATCTGAATATTGATTAAAGGCTATAATATATGCTAATATATATTAAACTAATTAGTTATATGATTAGGATATTAATTAAGATTGGTTAGGATATTTAACCTAACTAATTCCCTAATTAATTAGCATGCAATTAGGAGTAACTTGAGAATAATTAAGTCCCTAAAAAGATGAAGACCACACGGTTTTTGGGCTGCAATCAAGGAGGCTAGTTGGCTTGATTCTACATGGTTCTTGAACCATCCAATGACATAAGCCATGTGCTTAACCAATGTGAACACTCTAGGATATTTACCATGCAAATTCAATCACTCAACCTCACTAAAACTACCCACACGGCAGCAGCCCTTTCATATTACACTCTTCACTTTTATTTCACATTTATCCTAGTTAATCTATCCATTTTCTCTCCAAAAATAGCAAGAACCAAGAACACTTTTTCTTCTATTTTCTTTCCTCTCTATTCGGCCAAGCCCACTATCTACACAACCAAATCTCTATAATTTTATCTCATCATATTTCCTAAACCCAAATCCTATTCTAAACACTTTTCATTCACAAAGTTTTTCCAAAAAACTACTCTATCTTGTCCAAAATCCAACCTTTTGCTTACTTACTTAAGGGTAAGTCTTGATTTTATGGTTCAAAATTGGATTTCTAATTTTTCTAACCATGATTGTTCCATGGTTTTTCAATATTAAACCTTGTTTGTGTTTTTACTAATTGTTTAAGAATTTTAGGGATTTGTTTGGGAGATTGTACGAATTTGAAGGAAAGGAGAAAAACTAACCGAAAAGCTTGTCTTCAAGAGGTAAGAGGGAGATTTAACCTCACCAACCAAGTTTTGGTGGTGTGGGGATGGTTTTGTACGGTGGAAAAATCCATAAGGGTTCTTCACCGATTGTTTGATGCTATTTGATTGTGTTTGTGTTGTGTATGATTGTGTTTTTGTGCTTGCATGTGTGATATTATGTCTATTGCTTTGATATATGTTTGTATGTATGAAATTGCATGCATGAAAATGTATTAGTAAAGTAAGATGTGAATAATATGATGAACTGATTTTATGAGAGCTCCAAAGAGCTTGAGACGTACGGCCATACTAGGCTAGAAAGGACTAAAGTCCTAAAAAAGAGAGATTCAATTGAAAATGAAGGATGTAAATGAAAAATGAATGAATTTAAACAAGTTTGAAGGTTGTGGAAAAATAATCGGATATAATTAAACTGATGAATTAAAATGAGAACTGAGAGATTTAAATGAATTTGGGACAAATTTGAGTATAGCGAAGTAAAATGATTTTTGGGAAAATGAATTATTATAAATATGATTTTTAGAGGGGCAATATTGTAATTTTCATTTTTAAAAGGGGCCATACTGTAATTATGATTTTTAGAGGGGCAATATTATAATTATGATTCTTAGAGGGACAAAATAATAATTTTTGTTTTTAATAGGCCATATTGTAAATAATAATTTTTGAGGGCCTAAAACGTAAATATTATGTTTTGGAGGGACTATTTTGTAAATATGAATTTTATGAGGGACTATTTTGTAAATATGAATTTTACGAGGGACTATTTCGTAAATGTGAATTTTATGAGGGACTGTTGTGAAAATATTATTTAAATGAGGATTATAAAGAAAATATTATGTTTTGAGGGGTTATTATGCAAATATGAAAAATGAAGTTGAATTTTGGTGTTAAATGAGGAAAATAGTATTTTTGATTTAAAACGTATGAAAAATATTTTACGCGATTGAGAAACAATGAAATAATGATACGTGATTGAGAAAATGTGAAAAATATGGTTTCGCGATGAAATTACAGTAATGACACTGTTGGGCCAATATGAGGACCCGAACTTGAGATAAAGAAAATTTAATTGAGAATATGATAGAATGAATTGAAGTGAGAATGGTGCATTTGTATATGCATTGAAAAGGTCGATGGACTGGATAAGGCTATTTGCCTAGGAAGGAGAGAATACACCTCTTGAGTGGGTGCGATATGCGTAGTGTAGGTCTTTCGTTGACCTTGGGGGCATTGGGATGCGGGTTGCCTACAATGTGCAGTTGGTAGCTCTTCTGTATGTGGGTTAGACCGATATAACACACCAATGATCCGGACTGAGACACTATCCTTAATCAAGATCGATAAAGACTATCGAGTATGTGCTAGATGTGCAAACCGAGCACGTGGTGCGAGGCACCTTTGTACTGAGACATGATCTTTACGATCACTCTTTCGATCCGAGTTGAGCTCCATGGAGTAGGAAAATTGAGTCTAGGTGCATATGCAGAGATACTGAGAGTATTATCGTAATTATTGTTTATGATAATTGGATTATTGAATAATTGAGTATTGATAATGACATGATCGTAATTATGACTTATTGTATGAATTATGATAAATGATATTGGTGACATAATTGTGATTATGTATGATGTGCTGATATGAGATATTGTATGTGTTTATCTTCATTGCTACCATACTGGTATTGGCGTAGGTGATCTCACCTCTTTCTATGTCTATTCTATATTGTATTTATAATTTTAAAGACGTTGAGCGAGAACTTGAGCAAGAAGCTGAGGAAGAGTAGATTCCGGTAAAGGATGCTGAGTTCTAGAAAATGGAGGTGCCTTGTTTCCTTGGGTATACGAGATGGACGTTTCGTGGAGGATTGGAGTCGTGGTACGTTGACCTGAAAAGAGAGCGTATTTGCTACATAGAGAAACTTAAACACTATTTTAAGTAGGCTATATCTTGAAAATTAGGGTAAATATTAATATACACCTAGAGTTTCCATTGTCAATTAGGCAGTATTGGGAAGTATACTATCGTACTCCGAGTGCAATTAGTATAGTGTCGTCTGTGCGGATACCTGTCCATAGGACTTTTCGTCAATTCGGACTTCTGTCTTCTAAGGAGTCTGAGAAGGACCCGTCTGAGGGTTCTACTATTTAGTAGTACTTGGGCAGTATGTTAGTTTAAATTAAAGTTTAAATATTTTGAGAGTCTAGTTTGTAAATATTAAAATATGACAGTACTATGACTTTTATATATATGATGCATATTAATTTATGATGTTGTTGTAATGTTTTTATTTTCCACTAAGTTTATCTTACTATCATCAAGAAATTTTATAACTCGTATTTATATTACAAGCACGATTTTCCAACGAAGGGGTAATTTGATAATTGAGTAACAAGAAGTGTGGCACCCTAAGGTGGGTGTTACATTAGTTGGTATCAGAGCCCAAGTTAGAGTCTTTTGGGTTTGTAGGTAGGTTTGTCTTGTTTGTGCTGTATGAATCTCTGATGTTGAACACAGAGATATGTTTTGGTTTCTGAAAGGAGACGAAGTTGTGTGAAATAGTTACGTTAAGTTCATCGTGTTTTGATTTTATTTATCTTTGAAGAAAGATAATGGAAGGCAGCGAACATGAGTATGTGGATGCGAGACGTGATGAAGATCGTATGGCCGTAGCGAGAAGTGTGATGCAAAAGATGATTGAAGTAGTAGTACAACAGAGACAGATGATCACTCAGCAGCAGGAACTGATAATCGAACTTCATAGCTTACTAGGATTGGAGCAGCCATCGGATGTGAGAAGCTATAACTTAGAACCTTCGATAATCCAAGATAGAAGAAAGCGTAAAGTTGATCGTGTTCAGCAAAAGTCGTATGTACGACCATTGGGGAAGCAACAACGAGCAAAAAAGGGGAGTACTAGTGGCAATGATTTTGGTCAGACTGTGGCATCATCACTGAAATGTTTCAAGTGTGGGAAAAATCATCTGACCAAAGATTGTCAGCATAAAGGGTTTATTTGTTATGGATGTGGGAAGCCTGGACATTTCTCCAGAGATTGTGATCAACTGAAGATGGAACTTTCCATTAATGATACACGTATTTCAAAATCTCAAGAAGAAGAAAGAGCTGATGCAAAGAGTGTAGTGAGAATGTTCAAATACAAAAACTTAAGGAGCGAGGAAATTGTGCCATAGAGGGTAATCTTAAAACTATACTGTATGATGCATAAGGTAACCCAGTCTCTTGTGATCTGTGACTGTGTAAAATCTTTTGGGGTTATCTGTGTTTTGTTCTTTTCATAATACTACCTCAACTTCTAAACTTGTTATTACTACTCGAGTCTGTCTGAAACTACCCTATTATTATTGGAGTTTGAAACTTTTCTGTTGATCTGGTTTGTCTATTTCTTTCTCAAATAGCCTGAGTAGATCAATTTGACTTATCCGTGTCTTCGTTATAATGTGATCTGAGTATTTCTACTCTTCTTGTTAAACTTGTTGTTTATACTCAAGTTTTCTAACTCTACCCTATATCTATTGGATATCAAATCTTTTCTGTTGATTTGATTTGTTTATCTAAAATTTCATCTATTTGAAAGCCTGACTTTATAAATGGATTGGTTATTTTTTAACCATATCCTACTAGATTGTTACAATGTAACTTTAGTGTTTCCTTGATCTGAGATTTTTGGATTTGAATCTAGAAAGTTCATTTCTAAAATTTTTGGACTATGTTCATTTCGAAATCTATTAGACCATTTCAAATTCTTGTTGGACTAATCTAGTAACCTATTGAATAGTCTTATGATTTTTCCTTATAACTTTCAAAGTGTCTTTCATATATCTCAATTAAGAAAGAGTTATGCGTAAAAACTAGTCAAATACAAATTCTGTTAGAAGTTCAACTCATGAATTTAAATTGAGAGTTGAGATCAAATAGAAAGGTGGTGGCGTATACTTCGAGGCAGTGAAACGTGGAATTTTTTTTTAAATTATGTTTAGGATCTGTGGTAGTCGTTTTGCAAGGAGAATTTGAAAACATTTTCTTTCCTATAAAGTCTATAATAATTACAAGGGCTTGAAGTACCTGTACAATCAAGAGGGACTTGGATATAAGGAAAAGACGATAACTAGAATTTTCAAAGGACTTGTTGAGAGCTTGTGATCTAGAACAAGCTGGTTGTTGGGATGAATTTCTACCATTGATAAAATTCACATACAACAATAGTTCTCGTTCGAGTATAGGGATGGTACCCTATGAGGTATTATATGGAAGAAGATGTAGAACGTCATTGTGTTAGCATCATGATGCTGAAAGTACTGAGGTAGGACCAGAATTTGTGCAGCAGACTATTGAGAAAGTGAAGACGATCTATGACAAGATGAGGACAACTCAGACGCGGCAAAAGAGTTATGCAGATAAAAGACGAAGACCGCTTGAATTTGAAGAAGGTGACCATGTATTTCTACGTGTGACGCCTATGACTAGAGTTGGACGAGTGATTAAGTCAAGGAAACCCACTCTGAAGTTTATCGGATCGTATCGGATACTCCGTTGGAGATCGTACAAATGAAGGAAAATTCAACCTACGAGACGTTTCCAGTCAAGATTGAAGATCGAAGGACAAAGTAACTTCGAGATAAAGAAATCGCATTGGTTAAGTGGTTTGGAACGATATACGTGGTGAAGCAATATGGGAATTGGAAGATAAGATAAGAGAATAGTATCCATTTTTATTTTAAGTGCGTCAAGTTTCAAGGACGAAACTTCTTTTTAGAGGGGGAGTATTGTAACACCCCAAATTTTAGATTATGTTACAGAACTGACAGAATTTCACTGTTTTGTGTTTTCTGTGCAATATAAAAATAATTTGATTATTCCGATACTGTTTTTGATTGTTTTGTGTGATTTGCTCTAGGTCAGGAAAATAATAATTTTCGGGCCAGAAAAATTCTTATTTTAATTAATTGGAGCTGGGGGATCTTACTAAACCCAATTCTGATTGATATATATATTAATCTTATAATTTTTTGGATTTAACTGTGCAATAAAATAATTTTATATTATTATAATATTATTTTATATTACAGTACCTACTGTCTCAAAAATAGTAAAAATCTGCTTCGTTTTGACCACAAGTCTTTAAAAGTACCGTGGGACCCGCGTTTAGGAAAAGCAGTCAACTGTGCTGATTGGACAAATTCTAGCCAATGAGAGCAAGTCAACGAAAGTGGCTTGACTTTCTAAACTAATAAGAATGAGTCAACGAAAGAAGCATAGACTTTATTTAGGACCGTTGGATGAAAAGCATAATTTAGATGCTTTTGATCTTAACCGTTGATCCGATCAATGGTGTAAAATGAATCTAGATAAAATCACTAAGCAATATCCACCTTAGATTACATCAAGGGCTAGGAATTAAAGTTAAAATCAAGGGTTGAGATTAAGTCAAACTTAGTGGCTTGGACTTTAGTATGAACTGTTGGATGAAGACTTAGTTAAGAAGCCTTTAACCTTAGCCGTTGATCTAATCAATGGTGAGATTTTAGAATGCTAGTTTTATGACTAATTGATATCTACCTTAGATGTGATCTATGGCTAGGAATTAAAGATGAACCAATGGTTAGAATTAAGTAAAAAATAGTAGGCTTGAATTTGGTTAGTAGCTAATTAAGCTTAATTTGACTAATCTAATTACCTAATTATCAAACTAAGTGAACTAGTTTAGTTCTTAATTAATTATAATCTAAATACTAATTAGATATCTTAATATTGATTAAAGGATATAATATATGCTAATATATATTAAACTAATTAGTTATATGATTAGGATGTTAATTAAGATTGGTTAGGATATTTAACCTAACTAATCCCCTAATTAATTAGCATGCAATTAGGAGTAATTTGAGAATAATTAAGTCCCTAAAAAGATGAAGACCACACGGTTTTTGGGCTGCAATCAAGGAGGCTAGTTGGCTTGATTCTACATGGTTCTTGAACCATCCAATGACATAAGCCATGTGCTTAACCAATGTGAACACTCTAGGATATTTACCATGCAAATTCAATCACTCAACCTCACTAAAACTACCCACACGGCAATGCCCTTTCATATTACACTCTTCACTTTTATTTCACATTTATCCTAGTTAATCTATCCATTTTCTCTCCAAAAATAGCAAGAACCAAGAACACTTTTTCTTCTATTTTCTTTCCTCTCTATTTGGCCAAGCCCACTATCTACACAACCAAACCTCTATAATTTTATCTCATCATATTTCCTAAACCCAAATCCTATTCTAAACACTTTTCATTCACAAAGTTTTTCCAAAAAACTACTCTATCTTGTCCAAAATCCAACCTTTTGCTTACTTACATAAGGGTAAGTCTTGATTTTATGGTTCAAAATTGGATTTCTAATTTTTCTAACCATGATTGTTCCATGGTTTTTCAATATTAAACCTTGTTTGTGTTTTTACTAATTGTTTAAGAATTTTAGGGATTTGTTTGGGAGATTGTACGAATTTGAAGGAAAGGAGAAAAACTAACCGAAAAGCTTGTCTTCAAGAGGTAAGAGGGAGATTTAACCTCACCAACCAAGTTTTGGTGGTGTGGGGATGGTTTTGTACGGTGGAAAAATCCATAAGGGTTCTTCACCGATTGTTTGATGCTATTTGATTGTGTTTGTGTTGTGTATAATTGTGTTTTTGTGCTTACATGTGTGATATTATGTCTATTGCTTTGATATATGTTTGTATGTATGAAATTGCGTGCATGAAAATGTATGAGTAAAGTAAGATGTGAATAATATGATGAACTGATTTTATGAGAGCTCCAAAGAGCTTGAGGCGTACGGCCATACTAGGCTAGAAAGGACTAAAGTCCTAAAAAAGAGAGATTCAATTGAAAATGAAGGATGTCAATGAAAAAGGAATGAATTTGAACAAGTTTGAAGGTTGGGGGAAAATAATCGGATATAATTAAACTGATGAATTAAAATGAGAACTGAGTGATTTAAATGAATTTGGGACAAATTTGAGTATAGCGAAGTAAAATGATTTTTGGGAAAATGAATTATTATAAATATGATTTTTAGAGGGGCAATATTATAATTTTTGTTTTTAAAAGGGGTCATACTGTAATTGTGATTTTTAGAGGGGCAATATTGTAATTATGATTCTTAGAGGGACAAAATAATAATTTTCGTTTTTAATAGGGCCATATTGTAAATAACAATTTTTGATGTCCTAAAACGTAAATATTATGTTTTGGAGGGACTATTTTGTAAATATGAATTTTATGAGGGACTATTTTGTAAATAGGAATTTTACGAGAGACTATTTCGTAAATGTGAATTTTATGAGGGACTGTTGTGAAAATATTATTTAAATGAGGATTATAAAGAAAATATTATGTTTTGGGGGTTATTATGCAAATATGAAAAATGAAGTTGAATTTTGGTGTTAAATGAGGAAAATAGTATTTTTGATTTAAAACGTATGAAAAATATTTTACGCGATTGAGAAACAATGAAATAATGATACGTGATTGAGAAAATGCGAAAAATATGGTTTCGCGATGAAATTACAGTAATGACATTGTTGGGCCAATATGAGGACCCCGAACTTGAGATAAAGAAAATTTAATTGAGAATATGATAGAATGAATTGAACTGAGAATGGTGCATTTGTATATGCATTGAAAAGGTCCGATGGACTGGATAAGACTATTTGCCTAGGAAGGAGAGAATACACCTCTTGAGTGGGTGCAATATGCGTAGTGTAGGTCTTTCGTTGACCTTGGGGGCATTGGGGTGTGGGTTGCCTACAATGTGCAGTTGGTAGCTCTTCTGTATGTGGGTTAGACCGATATAACACACCAATGATCCGGACCGAGACACTATCCTTAATCAAGATCTGATAAAGACTATCGAGTACGTGCTAGATGTGCAAAACTGAGCACGTGGTCTGAGGCACCTTTGTACCGACATGATCTTTACGATCACTCTTTCCGATCTGAGTTGTAGCTCCATGGAGTAGGAAAATTGAGTCTAGGTGCATATGCAGAGATACTGAGAATATTATCGTAATTATTGTTTATGATAATTGGATTATTGAATAATTGAGTATTGATAAGGACATATGATCGTAATTATGACTTATTGTATTAATTATGATAAATGATATTGGTGACATAATTGTGATTATGTATGATGTGCTGATATGAGATATTGTATGTGTTTATCTTCATTGCTACCATACTGGTATTGGCGTAGGTGATCTCACCTCTTTATATGTCTATTCTATATTGTATTTATAATTTTATAGACGTTGAGCGAGAACTTGAGCAAGAAGCTGAGGAAGAGTAGATTCCGGTAAAGGATGCTGAGTTCTAGAAAATGGAGGTGCCTTGTTTCCTTGGGTATATGAGATCGACGTTTCGTGGAGGATTGGAGTCGTGGCACGTTGACCTGAAAAGAGAGCGTATTTGCTACATAGAGAAACTTAAACACTATTTTAAGTAGGCTATATCTTGAAAATTAGGGTAAATATTAATATACACCTAGAGTTTCCATTGTCAATTAGACAGTATTGGGAAGTATACTATCGTACTCCGAGTGCAATTAGTATAGTGTCGTCTGTGCGGATACCTGTCCGTAGGACTTTGCGTCAAGTCAGACTTCTGTCTTCTAAGGAGTCTGAGGAGGACTCGTCTGAGGGTTCTACTATTTAGTAGTACTTAGGCAGTATGTTAGTTTAAATTAAAGTTTAAATATTTTAAGAGTCTAGTTTGTAAATATTAAAATATGACAGTACTATGACTTTTATATATATGATGTATATTAATTTATGATGTTGTTGTAATGTTTTTATTTTCCACTAAGTTTATCTTACTATCATCAAGAAATTTTATAACTCGTATTTATATTACAAGCACGATTTTCCAATGAAGGGGTAATTTGATAATTGAGTAACAAGAAGTGTGGCACCCTAAGGTGGGTGTTACATGATATCTAGCTTATTTACTTGATTTATCCTATAACCCAAGTTGCATTTGAGTAATCTACAAAATTGTATCCTTGTTAGACTTATTCGAGAATTAGAAGGAAAAATATGTTCTTGTGCTCATTATTTGATATGCTTACACGAATATCTATTCCTCTATATTACTCAACATATTTTTCTTTGGTGATTTGTCATCATCAAAATGGGGGAGATTGTAGAATTGTCTTTGCCCTAATGGTCGAATGTGTTAAGTTTTGATGATGACAAATGTATTACAAAAGGATATTGATCATGTTACATAGAAATGCTTAACGAGATATATTGTATCATGCATGATTATATATTTTATCAAGTTATATTTCACTTAATAATCATGTAATGATGGAAATAGGTTTGCCCCAGTGGTTTAATATGTTAAGTTTTGATGATGACAAATACAAGACAAAAAGAATGATGCTTATGCTTAATAAATGTGCTTTATAGATAACAAATGCATCACAAAAGAATATTGATCATGTTACATAAATGTGTTTAATGAGATATATTATATCATGCATGATTATGTACTTTATCTAGTTATATTTCACTTAATAATTATGCAGTGAGATATATGTAACATTCATCATATAATATATCCAATAATATTTTATATGAGTTACAAATGAATTAATATTGGATATGTCTATGAAAGTCTTGTATGCATGTTAGATTAACTAGAGTTATACATTTATGAATCATGCATATGAAGATATTGAATTATGAATTTGGATTAACTATGTTTATTTAAGTGAGTAATACTTTGTAGGATAGTCCAAGCATCAAGAGTGAGCATTGCAACAAGAAAGCAAAAGATCACAACTATGCTCAACTCAAGGAGAATGAAAATGAAAAGATGTTCCAAGCATTTGTAAGTCTTGAAGAGAAGATTTTCTTTGGAAGCTTGGATTACATCAAGAAGTGATGGTGACAAAAGATCTAGTCCAACATCTTCAAGAATAGCTTATAGGACTTAGATCTTGTGTAAAGGTAAATGAGATTCACACTAAACTCAAAATATGTTTTAACATCTTTAAAAGTGTTTCTTACATTCTAAAATGCCCAACAAACTATTTTGGAAAGCTAGTCATGGTGATAGTTCATTTCTATGAAAAATAGCAAAGTTTGTGTTTTGTAAAACTGACCTTTGGTTACTCTTTTGATCATATCTTTTAAAATACTTTGATTTTTGCTCTAAAACTTATTTCATATGAAAATAAACTCAAAAATCTTTCCAATGAGTGGTTATTCACTTAAAACGGATAAGCAACGAAGAAGTTATGACCATTTAAAGTCAGTTTTCAAAACCAGAGTGGTTTATTCGAATAAGAGATGTGTTATTCGAATAACACACCTCTGAAAACTTCCCAGAACGTGTTTTAAAAGGCTTATTCGAATAACAAATGTGTTATTCGAATAACACAACTCAGAAAAAGTTCCAGAACGTGTTTTTGATGATTTATTCGAATAACCAAAGTGTTATTCGAATAACCAAAGTTTTATTCGAATAACAGAGTTGCAGAAAACAGTGATATAAGTGGATTTATTCGAATAACAAATGTGTTATTCGAATAACACAATATTTATTCAAATAACAGTGTTCTTATTCGAATAAAGCATAATCAGAAACGTTCCCAACGATCATAAAACGGCTAGTTTTCATAAAGAATTCATTTCTAATGTTTACCCAACGACTCTAAATATTATTGGGCTATGAATATAAGTGTTTGGGCATCAAAGAAAAGTTGGAGAACAATATGAAAATTACTCTTGAGCATTAAATTTGTTTTTCACTCTCTATTTCTCCAAAACTCTGTTTTGAGCCATAAATATGTGAATCCTTGATACCCATAGTGCTTCAATTTGTATTATCTACTCTTTGAGAGAGTTTCTATCATTTACATCTTTGTATAACCTATAAAGAGAGGGTGAGGTATCCCTCTAGAGAAAAGGGTGAGGTATCCCTTGAGGGTGAGGCATCCCTCAAAAGTTGTAAAGGGTGAGGTATCCCTATTTGAGGCTCAAGCACAAGGGTGAGGCATCCCAAGGTGTGTTGAGTGCTCTTAATTGTAAAGGTTATCAAGTACCTATTGAAACTTGAAGACATAGTGGAAAATCTCGGGTGATTCACTTGAGGACTGGACGTAGGCCACAAGTGGTTGGTGGCTGAACCAGGATAAATCCTAGTGTTTGCTATCCTCAACTCTATCTCTTTATATTTGTGCTTATAACTATATATACTTGAGTTAAATTTGATACCTAACTTATTTGCATGATTTATCCCATAACCTAAGTTATATTTGAGTATTCCTTAATAATTGTGCATTTGCTATGCATGTTCCACTGCACTTATTAATTGAGTTATTCAAAATGAATAATTTATCAAAATTGCATTAAAATCAGTCATCACCCAATTCACCCCCCTCTTGGGTAATGGTTGCCATGGCTAACAAGTGGTATCAGAGTTTTGTGCTCTGTTAAAAGCTTAACCGCTTGGAGTTAAAGATCCTTATTTGTTTGGCAACCATTAAAAGCTTTTCAAAATGAATGGTTTTGAAATTAATAAACCACCATTCTTTGATGGTATGAATTTCATTTATTGGAAAGCTAGAATGGAAATTTATATGCAATCTATTGATATTGATTTGTGGGATATCGTGCTTGATAGATTTATTTGTAAATCAAAACAAACTTGGAATGCCTATGATAAAAAATGTTTTTCCTTGAACATTAGAGCAATGCAAATATTGAGAAGTAGTTTAAATGATGATGCTTATGCTAAAATTAAAAGTTGCTCTAGTGCTAAAGATATATGGGATGCTCTTGATTGTATCTATCTTGCTAACAATGATTTCTTGCATAAAGTTATATATAGAAAGCAAGAAGAGCAAAAGGCTTTCAAGGAAGACAATATTGAAAAATGTTCTCAAGAAGATGCTCTTGAATCCTTGAAGGACAATAATGAGGAAGATAATGATTCCCTTAAAAAGGACTTTGAGATAAATAATGCTAAACCATATTATAGTCCTTTCTATTATGAGCTACAATGTGCATATGATGAATTGTATGATGGTTTATTAAATTTAGAAAATAAAAATTTATCTTGTTTGGAAAACATTTCCTCCATTGAAAAGGAAATTGAGATTTTGAAAAATGAATATGCTTTTCTTGATGAGGAAATGCCTTTGAAATGTGAAACCTCAACTTCTTGTGAAAAATGCATTAATTTAGAAAATCAAGTTGAGAACTTATATTGTGAATTTGCCAAAGCTAATGATTCTATTTGCTTACAATCCATGGTTGTTGATAAGAATGAAATTGATGCTATTCCATATGGAATTTCAAGTAAGGCTTGTGGCAAAAATAACATAGAATGTAATAACAATCAAAGGCTCAAGTTTTTCAAAAATGATCTTCAAAGGGCCAAGCCATCATTAAATTCACTTGTTTGTAATTTTTGTGGTCATCTAGGACATATTTCTCATTTGTGCAATTATAGAAGAAATCCTTGTATGAGAAATAACTTAGTTTGGGTTCCAAAAAGTCTTAAAGGTTCTAGTACTAACATTCAAGGACCCAAGATGAAGTGGGTACCAAAAAGTCCTCCTAGTGTTTCAACTATGCAGAAAACTTCTCAAAAGGATGAATTAATTGGTCAAAGAAAAAATGAATCATCAAGGGGAATGCTTCTAAAGCCCATTGGTAGAAGTTTTGATTAAAGAAGGAAGATGATTTCAACTAAAGCTTCTCAAATACAAAATGTAAAACTTGCAAAGGTCAAAACACCAAAAGAGAAGTAATGGGTAAAGAAAAGAGTTTCCTTGATTACTAAGGCCAAGGTATCAAATGTTTTTACCTCTTATGCACATTCACTTAAAAAGACAATGAATATGAGGTATATTCCTTGTAGGCCCTAGGTAAATGATAGAATCATGTGCACTTGATAAAATATGAATATTTTGTTTAGCACATGATTATATTAATTCTTGTTGTACCATAGCTTATTAATTTGTTATATATCTTGGTACACGAGGTTCTACAATGCCTAAGTATGCTTGCTATGTTTTGAATTGTCTATATATCATGAAAGCTAGCATGTTATTAGTTATGTGCTTAATGGTAATTGTTTATTTAATTTGTTTTGCTTAATTTACATACTATGAAAAATTGATCCTTTACTAATTGATGCGTAAAACTGATTTTTATCAAATGATTTATTCAAATAAGAAGTCCATTATTCGAATAAAGCCTCACAGTAATGGCTCGTTAATTTTCTAAAATGTAAGCATTATTTGAATAAGGATCCCCTTATTCGAATATCACTTCACAGAAAGTGGTGCAACACTATGATATCAATTGGTTATTCGAATAACCAACTAGTTATTCGAATAAGACATGACAGAGGCTAAAAAGCTTTTCTTATTATTCGAATAACAAGTTTTGTTATTCGAATAAAGCCTTCCAGAGGCTTTTAGGAAAATTATGTTATTTGAATAACACATTATGTTATTCGAATAAAGGGTGACAGAAACCCACGACCTTTGAGCTACTACGCTGTTATTCGAATAACAACAATGTTATTCAAATAAAGCCTGATAGAAAGACATTTGTGGTTGCTGTGTTATTCGAATAACAACACTGTTATTTGAATAAAGCTTGACAGACAACCAAGTCTAGTTGTTTTCTATAAGTTTATTCGAATAAATGATATCCTATTCGAATAAACACAGATTAAATGAAAGTTTTTGCTGCTTTTCCCCTTCATTTCTCAAGAATTTGTTGAACATGTTAAATTCTTTTTGGACTGAAAATGCAAATGCTTAACAAATGTAATTGGCTATTCTTTTGATGAATATATGTACTTAGCTAAATTGATCAATGAAATGAAATATCTTTTGCCCTTATGAACTCATTTGTTGTTTATTATTTTAAATGTTTATTTGCTTATGAGTTTGGCATAATGACTAACCTCTATGGATCCAAAATTGATGGATACCAAGAAAAGTACTATGAATTGCATTGTAGGGTGACTATTGGCCCAAGCATGCATTGAAATGAAGTGAAACTATGCCACTTGAGATTCAAAAATTTGAAATAGTTAAAGTTCTCCAAGAATGATGAAAACATAAAAAGAATGGCATGAAGAATCACAACATTCTCAAGGAGCCTTGAGGCATGGAAGTTAGAGTCACCTATAAAAACTCAAAAAGTACACTTTTGGTGATATCAATCTCTTATCCTCATCTATGCTTTAAATTGAATATCATGTGATATTTGGATAAGTAGAAATTTGTTTTTATGCCTTAACATGTTTTAAGTTATGCTTTTCTAACATTATGTCTTGAAAATATCTCTACATATGCTAACATGTTAGATATGCATACATTTTTGCTTGGAATGACATGTTATGGTAAAATCTTGAGCTTGTGACTAATTCTCTTTGTTCAAATATGTAAATTCACATGCTCATAAGTCATTCTAATCCTTTCTCTTTGATGCCTAATTGTCTTATATACTTACTTGGAGATTGAAAAGTAAAATGTTATATGTCTTCTTGTTTGATATGTTAAATTTTGAAAACAAGAAGTAAATGATTTCAAAAATTATAGTTCCATGGCTTTTCAATTCTTTCATTACAATAAGGGACTTTTTGTTCTTGATTGACATGTGTGCATATTAGAATTCCTTACTTGATATTACATGTCTTACATGATCATTGTTTGCCCCAAAATGCTTATATAAGTTTTGATGTTGATCATGTATTTCTTGATAAACTTGAATCTTGCTTTGCAAATGCTTAAACTAAGTTTTTGGATTCAAGTGTATATGTCCTTCTTTTGTTCTCTTTAGAACTAACTTTGCATGGTTGATAATGTGGAACGTGATTTTTCATTATATATCAACCTAAATTATGCTTGTAAATGAGCTTAAATGATATTTGATGCTAACATATGATTTAGAGAACTTTTAGAGTGAGTTCTGCAAGTGTCTCTATGTGCTTCAAATATAGTCATCAAATATTGAAATGTCAAGCATATATGGACAAAGAGAAGAGCTGGATGAAAAGGGACATGAGGAGACTTTCTTCAAGAGCAATGGAATAGAATACTCAATGGAAGAAAGCCCAAACTCAAAGGTTCAATAAATGAAGAACATTCTAAAGGAGCATCATCTATCTAACTCAATAAGTATCTCTATCCCTAAACTATTGTGGTATTCTATATGCTATGGATTATATGATACTTATTGATAAATTGATCTTAAATGATTAGATGTCTTCCTTACATAAGAAGTATGCTTAGCATTGACAAAGTACTTAATTGGATATGAACTTGCTAATTTTGTCATTGCATATAGGATGAATGATATTAGTCTATACATGTTTTGATCTCTATAGCATATTTCATCATGATGAATGCTTGATATCTATGATTCTCTTGATCTATAGTTTCTTAATGGTATAACACTTATGAGAATCATGCTCTTTTGGAAAAGAATTTCTTATTTGATTAAAAGTTTTTTTAAGGCAAAATCTCCTATCATATTTGAAAGAAACTTTTAAAGTTCCATATCCTTGAGAATCTTTTGAACTTGTCTTAAGAACTTGAAAGTATTTTCACCTCATATTTGTCTTGAAAATTTGGAAATCATTTGATTTATGCTATAAATGTTGTAATGTCTTCTTTTGCTTTGAAAAATGTTATTAAATCTTGAGAGAATGCTTAAGTTTCTAAATAAATCTTTTGAAATGTTCTATAGAGCTCATCTTGATACTTCAAAAGATAAGCCTTGTTCTTCAAAAGTATTTTATCTTTTTAAGGCTCTTGTTTAATAAGAAAGAGATGAGATGTACTTTCAAATATTCTTTTGATTTGGATTTGATCATTCTCAAGGAATATGTGGTTTAATATAAAATCTTTCTACTTTTCTAAATGCCTTTGGAAATGTAATGTGTTATTATAAAATTCTTTTTGAAAGGAGGAGAAGTCTTAAAAATAGTTTTTGATTGATGGATGAAGAATATGTATCATTGCCTTGCTTTTTGATAATGTGCTTACATGATCTTGGCATGCATACTTCCCTTTATCTATCTTGTACTTCAATAAGGGGGAGCTTATCTTACTTATCTTACATATCTTTTTCTATGTCCTTGTTGACTAAAAATATATGCATGACTATGTTGAACTATTATGTTTTATATCTTGATACTATACATATTTTGAGGGGGAGCCTAGCACTTAAATTGTTATTTATAACTCTTAGCTTACATCCTTACTTGACAAGAAATGTTTTATTGTTAATGCTATCAGCATGTCAACAAATATCATCTTTTATTCTATTTTTCCTCTATCAATGAAAGAAGGTAAATATTCTTAAATTTCATATCTTTTGATGCTTTCATTGAGAAATGCTTGATATGTGGCAAGTTGTATGATCTTTCATTTTGAAAACCTTAATTCCATGATCTTACATGAATATTTTGTATCTCCTATCAAGTGAAATCAAGTGGTACTTATTTATGATGTGGTATGCAAGATATTATACGTTAGACATAATTTCTTAAGCTTATTGCTATAATATGCTAAATGTTGAAGTACCAAAATATGACAAGTATTGCATGAATAATCTTTTATATCTTGAAAGCATACTTGTTTCATCTCTCTCTTCTTGAATCATGTGTAGAATTAAATAAGAGGAGATAATTATGTTTTGAATAACTTAAAGAAGTTTTTGGTTTTGATGATCCTACTCTTTGTTTGACAACATGAGTTTTACCTATAGGGAGAGAAAATTATTATCTTTCTTTCCTAAGCCTTTTTGTTGATGTCAAATAGGGGGAGAGAAAATTGAAAAGAAAAATATGTTCTTGTGCTTAATTGTTTGATATGCTTATATGAATATCTATTATTCTATTTTGTCCAACATATTTTTCTTTGGTGATTTGTCATCATCAAAAAGGGGGAGATTATGAAAATAGTTTTGCCCCAATGGTTTAATATGTTAAGTTTTGATGATGACAAATACAAGACAAAAAGAATGATGCTTATGCTTAATAAATGTACTTTATAGATAACAAATGCATCACAAAAGAATATTGATCATGTTATATAAATGTGTTTAATGAGATATATTATATCATGCATGATTATGTACTTTATCTAGTTATATTTCACTTAATAATTATGCAGTGAGATATATGTAACATTCATCATATAATATATCCAATAATATTTTATATGAGTTACAAATGAATTAATATTGGATATGTCTATGAAAGTCTTGTATGCATGTTAGATTAACTAGAGTTATACATTTATGAATCATGCATATGAAGATATTGAATTATGAATTTGGATTAACTATATTTATTTAAGTGAGTAATACTTTGTAGGATAGTCCAAGCACCAAAAGTGAGCATTGTAACAAGAAAGTAAAAGATCTCAACTATGCTCAACTCAAGGAGAATGAAAATGAAAAGATGTTCCAAGCATTTGTAAGTCTTGAAGAGAAGATTTTCTTTGGAAGCTTGGATTACATCAAGAAGTGATGGTGACAAAAGATCTAGTTCAACATCTTCAAGAATAGCTTATAGGACTTAGATCTTGTGTAAAGGTAAATGAGATTCGCACTAAACTCAAAATATGTTTTAACATCTTTAAAAATGTTTCTTACATTCTAAAATGCCCAACAAACTATTTTGGAAAGCTAGTCATGGTGATAGTTCATTTCTATGAAAAATAGCAAAGTTTGTGTTTTGTAAAACTGACATTTGGTTACTCTTTTGATCATATCTTTTAAAATACTTTGAGTTTTGCTTGAAACTTATTTCATATGAAAATAGACTCAAAGATCTTTCCAATGAGTGGTCATTCGCTTAAAACGGATAAGAAACGAAGAAGTTATGACCATTTAAAGTCAGTTTTCAAAACCAGAGTGGTTTATTCGAATAAGAGATGTGTTATTCGAATAACACACCTCTGAAAACTTCCCAGAATGTGTTTTAAAAGCTTTATTCGAATAACAAATGTGTTATTCGAATAACACAACTCAGAAAAAGTTCCAGAATGTGTTTTTGATGATTTATTCGAATAACCAAAGTGTTATTCGAATAACCAAAGTTTTATTCAAATAACAGAGTTACAGAAAATAGTGATATAAGTGGATTTATTCGAATAACAAATGTGTTATTCAAATAACACAATATTTATTCGAATAACAGTGTTCTTATTCGAATAAGGCATGATCAGAAACGTTCCCAACGGTCATAAAACAACTAGTTTTCATAAAGAATTCATTTCTAATCTTTACCCAACGGCTCTAAATATTATTGGGCTATAAATATAAGTGTTTGGGCATCAAAGAAAAGTTGGAGAACAATATGAAAATTACTCTTAAGCATTAAATTCGTTTTTCACTCTCTATTTCTCCAAAACTCTATTTTGAGCCATAAGTGTGTGAATCCTTGATACCCATAGTGCTTCAATTTGTATTATCTACTCTTTGAGAGAGTTTCTATCATTTACATCTTTGTATAACCTATAAAGAGAGGGTGAGGTATCCCTCTAGAGAAAAGGGTGAGGTATCCCTTGAGGGTGAGGCATCCCTCAAAAGTTGTAAAGGGTGAGGTATCCCTATTTGAGGCTCAAGCACAAGGGTGAGGCATCCCAAGGTGTGTTGAGTGCTCTTAATTGTAAAGGTTGTCAAGCACCTATTGAAGCTTGAAGACATAGTGAAAAATCTCGGGTGATTCACTTGAGGACTGGACGTAGGCCACAAGTGGTTGGTGGCTGAACTAAGATAAATCCTAGTGTTTGCTATTCTCAACTCTATCTCTTTATATTTGTGCTTTTAACTATATATGCTTGTGTTAAATTTGACACCTAACTTATTTGCATGATTTATCCCATAACCCAAGTTATATTTGAGTAATCCTTAATAATTGTGCATTTGCTATGCATGTTTCGCTGCACTTATTAATTGAGTTATTCAAAATGCATAATTTGTCAAAATTGCATTAAAATCAGTCATCACTCATTTCACCCCCCTCTTGGGTAATGGTTGCCATGGCTAACAGTAATGAGATATGTGTAGCATTCTTCATAGAATATATCCAATAATGCTTTATATGAGTTATAACGAACTAATATCAAATATATCTCTACGCAAATGAATAAATGCATGATGCACGTTCTAGTGTTTTATACTTAGAAATCATGTATATTCTAGTATGTAACATACAACACTTTACAGAATATGCATGATTTCTAAGTATAAAATACTATAACGTGCATCATACATATATTCATTCACGTAGAGACATATCCGATTTTAGTTCATTATAACTCATAAAGCATTGTTAGATATATTCTATGAAGAATGCTACATATATCTCATTGCATAATTATTAAGTGAAATATAACTAGATAAGGTACATAATCATGCATGATACAATATATCTCGTTAAGCACATCTATGTAACATGATCAATATCCTTTTGTAATGCATTTGTCATCATCAAAACTTAACACATTAGACCATTAAGGCAAAGATAATTCTACAATTTCTCTCTTTTTGATGATGACAAATCACCGAAGAAAAATATGTTGAGTAATATAGAAGAATAGATATTCATGTAAGCATATCAAACAATAAGCACAAGAACGTATTTTTCTTTCTAATTCTCACTCCCCTTATTTGACATCAACAAAAGGCTTAGGAAGGAAAAATAATATTTTCTCTCTCCCTATAGATAAAACTCATGTTGTCAAAAAGAGTAGGATCATCAAAACCAAAAACTTTTTCAAGTTATTCAAAATATAACTATCTCCTCCTATTTGGTTCTACATATGATTCAAGAAAAGAAAGATGAAACAAGCATGCTTTCAAAATATAAAAGATTATTTATGTAATACTTGTCATATTTTGGTACATCAATATTTAGCATATGATAGCAATAAGCTTAAGAAATTATGTATAAAATATAATATTTTGCTTACCACATGATAAATAAGTACCACTTGATGAAGGTTACAAAATATCAATATAAGGTCATGGAATTAAGATTTTCAAATGAAAGATTATACAACTTGCTACATATCAATCATTTCTCAATGAAAGAATCAAAAGATATGAAGTCTAAGAATGTTTACCTTCTTTCATTGATAGAGGGAAAAAGAATAAGAGATGATATTCGTTGACATGTTGATAGTATTAACAATAAAACACTTTATGTTAAACAAAGATGTAAGTCAAGAGATATAAACAACAATTTAAGGGTTAGGCTCCCCCTCAAAATATGTATATGATCAAAATATAAAACATAATATTTTAAGTAAGTCATGCATATATTTATAGTCAACAAGGGCATGCAAGAAAGACATTTAAGACGAAAAGAATAAACATTCATTACAAATTAACAAATAATTATGTGAAGTTATAAGAAAAAAAGATATGCCCCCCTTATTGAAGTGCAAGATGGATAAAGAGAAATATGTATGCCAAGATCATGTAAGTACATTACCATAAAATAAAGCAAGACAAAATATACTTATTCTTAATCCATCAATCAAAAATTATTTTAAAACTTCCTCCACCTTTTAAAAAGAATTTTAAAAAGACATGTTACACTTCCAAAACATTTTAGAAGGGTAGAGAGGTTTTATATTAAACCACATATTCCTTGAGAGTGATCAAACTCAACTTAAAAGAACATCTTCTCTCTTTCTCATTGGACAAGAGCTTTGAAAAAATAAAATACTTTGAATAACAAAACTTATCTTTTGAAGTATCAAGATAGGCTCTATAAAACTTTTGAAAAGATTTATTTAGAAACTTTCTTAAATATTCTCTCAAGATTTAATAAAACTTTTCAAAGCAAATGAAGAGAGTAATGCATTTATACATGTCCAATGATTTCTAAATTTTTAAAACAAATAGGAGGTGAAAATACTTTCAAGGTCTTAAGACAAGTTCAAATGATTCGCAAGGATATTGAACTTGAAAAACTTCTTTCAAATATGATAATGGATTTTGCTTTAAAAAAACTTTTTAATCAAATAAGAAACTCTTTTCAAAATAAGAGCATGATTCTCATAGGTGTTATACCATTAAGAAATCATAAATTAAGAAAATCATAGATATCAAACATCCACCTTAATAAAATATGCTATAGAGATCAAAACATGTATAGAACGAACATCATTCACCCTATATGCAATGACAAAATTAGTAAGTTAATATCCAATTAGGTACTTTGTCAATGCTAAGCATACTTATCATGTAAGGAAAACATTCAATCATTTACTAGCACTTTATCAATAAACACTGTACAATCCATAGTATAAAATACCATAAAAGTTTAGGGTTAGAGATACTTATTAAGCTAGATAGAAAGTGATGTTTCTTTAGAATGTCCATCTTTTATTGGTCCTTTGAGTTTGAGCTTTTCTCCATTGAGTATTTCATTCCATTGCACTTGAAGAAAGTCTCCTTTATTTTCCTCTTCATTTGAGTTCCACTTAATTCTTCTCATTTATCCACATATGCTTGTATGTAAAAAATTTGATGGCTATATTTGAAACACATAGGGAAAATGCAAAGATAACTTCAAAAGTTCTCTAAATCATAAACTATCATCAAATATCATTTAAGTCCATTTACAAGCATAATTTAAGTTAATATATAATGTAAAACATGTACCACATTATCAACCATACAACGTTAGCTCTAACAAGAACAAAAGAAGGACATATGCACTTGAATCCAAAAGCATATTTTAAGTATTTTTCAAAGCAAGATTCAAGTTTATTAAGAAACACATGATTATCATCAAAACTTATATAGGCATTTTAAGGCAAACAATGATAATGTTAGGCATGTTATGTCAAGTATACTTTGATGTAAGAATCATTGAAATTCAAAGACAAGTTCAAGGCACAAAAAAGAATCATTTACTTATTATTTTCAAGATATGAACATATCAAACAATTTCAAACAAGATATAACTTTTGATTTTCCAATCTCCAAGTAAGTAGATAAGACAATTAAGCATCAAAGAGAAAGAATTAAAACTATTTATGAGCATATGAATTTTCATATTTGAACAAGCGAATTAGTCACAAGCTCAAGAACAAAGATATTACCATAAAAATGTCATTCTAAACAAAGTTTGTACATATATAGCTTGTTAGCATATGTAAAGACACTTTCGAGACACAATGCTAGAAAACACAACTTAAGACATGTTAAGGTATAACATAACTCTTTACTTCTCTAAATATCACATGATATTCAATTTAAAACATAAATTAGGATAAGAGATTGATATCACCAAAAGTGTACTTTTTGAGTTTTTGCAGGTAACTTCCAAGCTTTAAGTCTTCATGAGGGAATAGAGATTCTTTGCACCTTTCTTAGAAGTTAAATCCTTGTAAGCTTTACTAATCTCAAGTTGAATAATCTTATTCCATTTAAATGCTTGCTTAAGGTAGTTATCACCCTACAATTAATTCAAAGAACTTTCTTTTATATCAACCAATTTTGAATTCATAGGTGTTAGTTATTGATTATTAATCCATTATACTCCTATAGAGATTAATTTTTTCAAAGTATATAAATTGAGTAAAATAAATTAAATAATCAATTATTATTAAGTACATTGCCAATAACATGCTTACTTTCATGATATATAGACAATTTAAAGTATAAAAAGCATACATAGTCACAAAATACTCTATGATCAAGAAATATGTAAGATAGTGAGTAAATGGTGTAACAAGAATGAACATAATCATGTGTTATATATAATGTTTAACTTTTACTAAGTACACATGATTCTATCTATTACCTAGGGCCTACAAGGAATATACCTCAAATTCATTGTCTTTTTAAGTGAATGTGCATAAGAGGTAAAACTTTTAATACCTTGGCCTTGGTAATCAAGGAAACTCTTTTCCTTACCCATTGCTTCTCTTTAGGTGTTTTGAACTTTGCAAGTTCCACATTTTTCATGTGAGAAGTTTTAGTTGAAGGATCCTTGCTTTCATGAACAAGAAGTCTACCATTGGGTTTTGGAAGCATTCTCCTTGGCGATTCCTCTTTCCTTTAACCAATTAGTCTATCCTTTTGAGAAATTTTCTGCACAATTAAAATACTATAAGGACATTTTGGTACCCACTTCATCTTAGGTCCTTGAATGTTAGTACTTGAGCCTTTAAGAATATTAGGATTCCACACCATGTTATTTCTCATATAAGGATTTTTTCTATAATTATACAAATGAAAAATATGTCTTAGATGACCACAATAATTGCATACAATTGAATTCGATGATAGCTTGATCTTTTGAAGATTATCTTTAAAAAACTTAAACTTTTGGTTATTATTACACTCTAAGCTATTTTTGCCACAAGCCTTACTTGAATTTCCATGTGGAATAATGTAACACCCCAAATTCTGACTATGTTAATAGTAATAGCAGAATTACACTATTTTACATTTTCTGTGTGTTATAAAAATAATTTGACTGTTTTGAAATCATTTTTGATCATTTTGTGTGATTTGCTTAGAGTCAAGAAAATAATAATTTTCTTGACCGAAAAAATCTTATTTTAATTAATTGGAGCTGGGGGATCTTATTAAACCCAATTCTGATTGATATATATATTAATCTTTTAATTGTTAAGATTTAACTGTGCAATAAAATAATTTTATACTATTATAATATTATTTTATGTGACAGTACCTACTGTCTTAAAAACAGTAGAAATTTGCTTAACATGGACCCGAAAAGTCTGTGGGACCTGCGTTTAGTGTAACAGTCAACGATTCTGACTGGACAGAATTCTAAACCAATAAGAATCAATCAAAATAGGTGGCTTGACTATTTTAAACCAATTGGAAGAAGTCAAATAAAGAAGTATAGACTTCAATATGGACCCTTGGATAAAAAGCATGATTTAGATGCTTTTGATCATAACCGTTGACCCGATCAATAGTGTAAAACGAATTCTGATAAAACCACTAAGTAATATCTACCGTAGATGAGATCAATGGATAGGAAACCAAGTTGATTTCAATGGCTAAGATGAAGTCAACAATAGTGGCTTAACTTTGCTTAGTAACTAATTAAACTTAATTTGGTTAATCTAATGGCCTAATTAACAAGCTAAGTAAACTAATTTAATTGTTAATTTGTTATAATCTAATTCTTAATTAAATATCCTAATTTTAATTAGAGGATATGATATAGGTAATTATATGTCTAATTAATTAGTTATGTAATTATATAACTAAGTAAGTATGATTAAGAAATTTAACCTAATTAATTAGCTATTTAACTAGAATGTGATTAGGCTTTAATTGAAATCAAACTAAGACCCTAAGCCCATTAAGGCCACACGGCCATGCAGCAGCCTTGGGGAGGCTTCTCCATGATTCTTGAACAATCCAAATAGCTTTGCAAGTCAAGTTGATGACATATGCCATGTGCACATGCATATGCACTCAATTGGTGATATTTTGAGTCAAGTATATCACTAAAATTCCCTACACTCTCATGGCAGCAGCCCTTCTATTTTCACTCTCACAATTTTATTTTCTCTCACATCAAAAAGCTTTCATTTTCTCCTCTCAAAATTTCAAGAACACCAAAGCATATTTTGCTTCCATTTTCTCTCCATAGGTTCGGCCTCTACACCCAAGTGCACCATTACTCACCTATAATTTTCATTCTCAACATTTCCTAAAGCTAAACAACATTCTAAACACTTTCCATTTAGGAAGTTTTTCCAAAATCACACTCTAAGTGCTTCAAAATCCAACTTCTACCTTACTTCCCTAGAGGTAAACTTTGATTTTTATGGTTTAAATTCATGTTTGTGATTTTCTAAACCATGTTTGTTCCATGGTTTGTCATTATTAAGCTTTGTGTGTGATTTTACTAATTATTTTAGAATTGTTAGGAATTATTTGTGGCTTGTATGAAAACAAGGAGAAGGAGAGGAGCTTGAAAGACTTGTCTTCAAGAGGTAAGAGGAAGATTTTACCTCACCAACCAAGTTTTGGTGGTGTGGGGATGGTTTTGTTCGGTGAAAAAGTCATAAGGGTTTATTCACCTATTGTTTGATGTGCTTTGATTGTGTTTGTGATGTGTATGGTATTGTTTCTATGCTTGCATGTGTGATAAAATGCTTAAAGCTTTGATATTATGTGTGTATGTATAATTATGGAAGCATGAGAATGTATGTGTAATTTAGGATGTGAATAACATGATGAATCGATTGTATGAGTGCTCCAAAAAGCACTGAGACTCATAGCCATACTATGGAAAAGAGGACCAAAGTCCTCAAACTGATGAATTAAAATGAGAACTGAGCGATTTAAATGAATTCGGAAAAGTTTGAGTATAGCAAAGTAAAATGATTTTTATGTGAAGTAAATAAAATAAATAACAAATTTTGGAAAATGGTACAATTACTGATTTTTAGAGGGGCTATACCGTAAATTTTTAGAAAAGAGGGACTAAATTATAAATATTATTTAAATGTGGGGCCATTGTATAAATACTTATTTTTAGAGGGGTCATATTGTAAATATTATTTTTAGAGGGTCATATTACAAATATTTTATAAAAGAGAGACTATTTTATAAATATAAATTTTATGAGTGACTATTTTGTAAATATTAATTTGTGAGTGACTATTTCATAAATATTAAATTATGAGGGACTATTTCATAAATATTAATTTTATAAGGGGCTATTTCATAAATATAATTTTTATGAGGGGCTATTTCGTAAATATTAATTTTTGAGGGACTATTTCGTAAATATGAGTTTTTGAGGGACTATTATGCAAATATGGAAAATAAAGTGAATTTTTAGTGTTAAATGAGAAAAATAGTATTTTTGAATTTAAAACGTATGAAAAATATTTATGCGATTGGAAAACGTTAGAAAATCGCTACGCGATTTTGAAAAAAATGACAGAATTGAGTCCCGATTGAGAAAATATGAAAATATGACTACGCGATTAAAATACAGTAATAATACTTTTAGATTATTATGTGGACCCCGAATATGTGATATAAATTGAAAATGTGATTAGTGTATAGTACATGCATTAGAAAAGTCCGATGGACTGTATGAGGCTAGTTGCCTAGGAGAGACTACACCTCTTGAGTGAGTGTGATATGCGTAGTGTAAGTCACTCGTTGACCTTGGGGGCATTGGGGTGCGGGTTGCCTACAATGGGCAGTTGGTAGCTCTTCTGTGCCGTAGGTTAGACCAACGCAACACACCAATGATCCTAACCGAGACGCTATCCTTAATCAAGATCTGATAAAGATTGTTGTGTATATGCAGGATGTGCAAGACTGAGCACGTGGTCCGAGGCATATTGGTACCGACAAATCTTTTCGATCACTCTCTCCGACCTGAGTTGTAGTTCCATGGAGTAGGAAATTGAGTCTGTGTGCATACATGTAGCTGTTGAGGGTATTATCGTAATTATGTTTATGATAATTGATTTATTGGATATTTGATTATTTGTAGTGGCATGATCGTAAATGTTGTTTATTACATGTTTTTGTGATGATAATGATGTTAGTGGCATAACTGTAATTATGGTATGATAACTGTATAGGATATTGCATGTGTTTATCTTCATTGCTACCATACTGGTATTGGCGTAGGTGATCTCACCTCTTTGTATGCATGTTCTGTATTATATTTATATTTGTTAAGACATCGAGTAAGAAATGGAACGAGAAGCTAAGGAGGAGTAGATTTCTGCTGAGGACGTTGAGTTTTGAAGAGATGGAGATGCCTAGTTTCCTTGGCTGCCTGATGCTGACATTCATTGGAGGAGATGAGGCATGGACTGTTGATTTGGGGAGAGAGAGTATTTACTATATGGGAGACCTAAATATTAGATTGAGTAGGCAACATTTAGGACACCCTTACTTTTCTATTAATCTTTTTGTACAACTAGAGTTCCCAATATCCATTAGGCAGTATTGGGGAGCTTACTATCGTACTCCCAGTGTGATTAGTATTGTGTCATCTGCTCGACACCTGTCCGTAGGACTGCACCTCATGATGGATTCCTATATGCTGAGGAATCTGAGGAGGACCCGTCTGAGGGTTCTGCTGTCTAGTAGGACTTGGGCAATATGTTAGTTTTAAATTAAAGTTCAAATATTTTGGAAGTCTAGTTTGTAAAATATCTAAGTACGACAGTACTAAAGGTTTGTATGTATATATGATGTAAATTATTTGTGACAATGTTGTTATGTTTTCATTTTCTGCTAAGTTTATCTTATTATCATCAGGAAATTTTATAACTCGTATTTATATTACAAGCGCGATTTCTAATGAAAAGGTAATTTGGTAATTAAGTAACACCAAATGTGGCGCCCTAAGGAGGGTGTTACATTAGTTGGTATCAAAGCCCAAGTTAGAGTCTTTTGGGTTTGTGGTTAGGTCTGTCTTGTCTAAGTTGTGTGATTCTCTGTAATTGTTTTCCGAAAGAAAAAAAACATTGTTTGAAGATTGACCCTCACTTTTCTTTGTGTTGTTCAGTCTGATTTATAGAACGAAATGGCTGGACGCGGAAGAGGACGCATGAATGCGAGGGCAGCAGTTGGAAATACCGGTGACGACAATCAGAATATGGCTACAGCTGTAGCAGCAATACAACGAATGGCTGAGGTTGTTGCACAGCAGAATCAAAGAGCAAATGATGATGCTCACAGCTTGTCAGAATTTCTGAGGAACAATCCACTGAAATTTCACGGAGAGTTCGACCCATAGAAAGCAGATTTTTGGATCAAGGAACTAGAGAAGATATTTGACGGTATGGGATGTACTGATAAGCGAAAGCTTACTTTCGCCACGTTTGTGTTAGTCGGTGATGGAGAGGCTTAGTGGGCAGGAGCCCGCAGATTAATTCAAGCTGAAGGGAGAGTTGTGACATGGCAGCTCTTTAGGCAGAAGTTTCTGGGGAAGTATTTGCCAGCCAGTGTTCAACATGCTAAGGAGATGGAGTTCCTTAGTTTGAGGCAAGGGGCGATGACTGTAAGTGAGTATGCAGCAAGGTTCGAAAGCTTGTCTAAGTTTTCGAGGTACTTCCAGATGCATCCAGATGAGGAGTGGAAGTGTAGGAAGTTTGAAGAGGGGCTGAGGCTTGACATCAAGCGAGCTTTAGCAACTGTGGATATTGATCAGTTTCCGGTATTGCTAGATAAGTGCTAAAAGGTGGAAGAAATTGATCATCTGCGAGAGGCTAGGAATAAGAACTTTGGACCTACGCGGTTCCAAAGGGGAAAGAGTAGCAGTGGCAACCGTTACCAACAGAAACCATATACTAAACTAGCAGTAAGTCAGAATCGGCAACAATCATTTGGAGGAAGTTCAAGTGGTAGTAGAGCAGTTTCAATTGGAACTTCTGCACTTAAATGTTTTAAGTGTGGGAAAGGACATCTCACCAGGGACTGTCAGCATTAGGGGGTGATTTGTTATCGATGTGGGAAGCCTGGACATTTTTCTAGGGAGTGTGATCAGCAAAAAACGGAGCCATCAGTGGGCAGTGTTCGCACCGCAAGGCCACAGGCGGGTGGTCGAGTGTATACTATGAGCAGGGAGGAAGCCGCTAAATCCGAGGACTTGATAATGGAGGAGTGTGCTATTGAAGGTAATCCTTTAACAGTATTATATGATTCAGGAGCAACGCATTCTTTCATTGCATGTGATTATGTGGAGCGTTTGGGATTAACTGTGACTACATTACCGTATGATTTGAGTGTTAGTACTCCTACTGATAAGCCTGTGATAACTACAAAAGTATGCTTGAATTGCCTTGTATCTGTTAGAGATAGGATCTTTCATGTGGATTTGATCTGTTTGCCTCTTTCCAAGATTAATGTAATCTTAAGAATAGATTGGTTGTCTTCTAACCATATCTTGATAGACTGTTCGAATAAAACATTAGTTTTTCCTGAGGTTAAGGATTCTAGATTTCTAACGGCTACTCAAGTAGAGGCTTGTTTGAAGGAAGGAGATCAAGGGTACTTGTTGATGTCTTCTTTGGAGGTTCAATGTGAAGACGTTCTGAAGGATATTTTTGTAGTGAATGAATTTCCTGAAGTGTTTCCTGAAGATATACCTGGAATACCGCCGGAAAGAGAGATTGAATTCTCTATTGATTTGGTACCTAGAGCTGGACCTATATCTATGGTGCCTTATCGGATGTCGCCAGTAGAGTTGGCAGAACTTAAGAAGCAGTTGGAGGATTTGTTGGAGAAGCAGTTTGTAAGACCAAGTGTATCACCTTGGGGAGCTCCAGTGTTGTTGGTAAAGAAGAAGGATGGGACTTCTCGTCTATGTGTAGACTACCGGCAATTGAACAAGATTATAATCAAGAATAAGTATCCACTACCAAGGATCGATGATCTGATAGACCAATTGCGAGGAGCTGCAATATTTTCTAAGATTGATTTACGTTCTGGTTATCACCAGATATGTGTGAAGGTGGAGGATATCCCAAAGACTGCGTTTCAGACACGATATGGGCATTACGAGTATCAAGTGATGCCTTTTGGTGTGACTAATGCACCTGCGATATTTATGGACTTCATGAACTGAATTTTTTGTTCATACTTGGATAAGTTTATTGTTGTCTTTATTGATGACATCTTGATTTATTCTCGAAGTCAGGAGGAGCATGCTGAACATCTCAAAGTAGTTCTCCAGATTTTGAAGGAGAATAAGTTGTATGCCAAGTTGTCTAAATGTGAATTTTGGTTAAGCGAAGTACAATTTTTGGGGCATGTCATATCGGCGGATGGAATTGAGGTTGATGCTTCAAAGGTGGAGACAGTTGTTGAATGGGAAAGACCGAAGACCGTATTGGAGATCCATAGTTTCATCGGGTTGGCCAGTTACTATCGACGATTTATTGAGGGGTTTTCAAAGATTGTAGGACCTCTTACCCAACTGACACGAAAGAATCAGCCATTTACATGGACTGAAGCATGTGAGGAAAGTTTTCAGGAGTTGAAACGACGACTGACTACTTCACCGGTTTTGATTCTGCCTGATCCGAACGAACCTTTCAAAGTGTATTATGATGCTTCGTGTCAAGGGTTAGGTTGTGTACTTATGCAGAACCGTAAGGTTGTGGCATACGCGTCGAGGCAGTTAAAAGTGCATGAGAGGAATTATCTGACTCATGACTTAGAGTTGGCCGTAGTAGTGTTTGCATTGAAGGTATGGAGACATTTTCTCTATGGGGCAATGTTCATTGTTTTTAGTGACCATAAAAGTTTGAAGTATCTATTTGACTAGAAAGAGTTGAACATGAGACAAAGGCGTTGGCTAGAGTTTCTGAAAGATTATGACTTTCAGTTACAGTACCATCTCGAAAAGGCGAATGTCGTAGCGGATGCTTTAAGTAGGAAAGTGCTTAATGCTTCTGTTATGATGATTAAGGAGAAAGAATTGATAGAAGAATTTCGGGATATGCGATTATCTGTGAAGTTGACACCGGGCAAGATGTGTTTGAACATGATCACTATTTCGAATGACTTGATGGATAGAATACGAGAAGGACAAAACAGTGATCAGTATTTACAAGAAGCAAAGGAAGCAAAAAGTCAAGGAGCAGAATTGGAATTCAGTGAAGGTGTTGAAGGAATTCTGAAGTTCAAGGGAAGAGTTTGTCTACCAAATGATCCAGAACTGAGGAGATCGATTTTGGATGAAGCTCATAGAAGTAAGTTGAGTATGCATCCAGGAGCCACAAAGATGTACCAAGATTTGAAACAGTTGTATTGGTGGCAAGGAATGAAGAGGGATGTCGCAGAATATGTATCATCCTATTTGATTTATCAGAAGGCCAAAGTGGAACATCAGAGACCATCAGGAATGTTGCAACCTTTGCCTATTCCTAAGTGGAAATGGGATGACATAGCAATGGATTTCGTCACGGGACTACCGAAAACTTAAAAGAGTCACGATTCTATATGGGTAATTGTAACACCCCAAATTCTGGCTATATGAATAGTAATAGCAGAATTACACTGTTTTGTATTTTCTGTGTGGTATAAAAAATAATTTAACTGTTCTGAGATCATAATTGATCGTTTTGTGTGATTTGCTCCTAGCCAGGAAAATAATAATTTTCAGGCCGGGGAAATTCTGATCTGCCTCATTTGGAGACGGGGGATCTTACTAAACCCGAATCCGAGTGACTCAGAAAAGAATCTTTTAATCTTTTTGAATCTATCTATAAAAACAAAAATATAATATTGATAAATATCGTGGTTATATTTATAGTAGTCGTTGCTATGAATATTGGACCCGATAAGTTTTAATTAATAGAAAATGTGTTTAGAATATTTCTTGTAATTAAAATTAAAGTGATCCAATAGGATATAGTCAAAACAAATGGTTGGACTTTTCTAACCAATGAGAATTGGTCAAGGAAAGAAGCTTAGACTTCTTGTGGACCATTAGATTTGAAGCTTGATTTAGAAGCTTTGATCCACACCATTGATTCAATCAATGATGTAAAACAAATCCTACCAAAACTATCAAGTAATATCCACCATAGATAAAATTAATGAATAGGAAATCAAATTGATTGTTTTTGGATAAGATTGAGTCAACAATAATTGCTTGACTTTTGCTTAGGAAAATTAATTAACCTTAATTTAGTTGACCTAATTACCTAATTAAGCAATTAAGTAAACTAACTTAACTAAGGATTAGTTATAACTTAATCCTTAATTTAATATCCTAATTCTAATTAGAGGTGATGATGCATGTTAAATATGTATTAGATGCATGCTAAATATGTTAAACTAAATTAGTTATATACTTGGATGATTAAGTATGAATGATTAGGAAAATTAAATCTAATTAATTAGCTAACCAATTAACTAGTAATTTGGCTTAGATTAGCAACAAATTGAGGAGTGTAATTCACCTAAGCTCCACGGTCCAGCAGAAAACTTGGAGCAGCAGAATGGACGGCCCAACAGCAGCAGCAAACGGCCCAGCAACAGCAGAATTTGGACGTCCAGCAGCAGCAGCAAAAATGGGGAGCTTCTACGTAACACTTGAACATTTCAAGTGATATTTGAATATCACAAAGTCATGCAAAGTCATGCAAAGTCAAGTTTGTGACCAATGAGAAGAGAGTGTCCTTGTGCAATTAATGAATGGCTACTTACTCAAGCAAAAGCTCATTCACGTCAATCACAAAAAAGCATGCAGAAGTTGTAAAAATGGGGGAATTATCCAAATAATTCTCTTTATTTCTCCTCACTAATTCACATGGTAACAGCTCATGGTAGCAGCTGGAAGATTGGACAATTAATCAATTAAATCTCTTTATTTATCCTCATAATTTCACTCACGGCAGCAGCTAGTAGGAGTGGATAATTATGCAAGTGAATTTCTTATTTTTTCTCACCATATGACTCACGGCTGGCAGCTGTCTTCATGCAATTAAAAATGAGATAATCACTCAAGTAATTCTTCCAAATGTTACAAGTTACTACACGGCCAGCAGCCTTCCCAAAACGTCCTCACCCTTCACTTTTTACTTCTCAAACATAAGCTAATTTCTCTCAAAGTCCCAAGGGAAAAACTCACGCATCTCTCTTCCATCTTCTCTCTTCACAATCGGCTACATTCAAGAAATCACACCATCAAACCTTTAAAACATTCATCTCTTGGATTTTGTTTCGACTCAAAGCCTACTCTAACCATTTCTCCTTCACAAGTTTGTCACAAACCTTTTCCTAAAGGGAGGTGAACAAAGTCTCACGGAAAGGAGGAAAGCTTAGAAAGCTTGTCTTCAAGAGGTAAGAGGGAGACTCAACCTTACCACCCATGTTCTGGTAGTGTGAGGATGGTTTTGTTCGGTGAAAAATCCTTAAGGATTTATTCACCTATTGTTTGAGGTTAATCACCTATTGTTTGAGGTTCTTGGATTGTATTGATTGGACTGTATTTGATATGTGCCTGCTTGTGTTTCTATGTTTGGACTGTATTTGGGATGTGTCTGTTTGTGTTTCTATGTTTGTATGTGTAATATCTGTGAGGTGTAATTTTATTTCAATACTTGCCTCGTATATCTTTGTAATGCTTAAGGAACTGATAATATGGGTGTATGTGAAATATATACTGTAGAGAAATTTATACCGTATGTATGTGAACTTTGTACTGTAAATTTTAGGAGAAAGGGATTCAATTGTGAATGTTATGGAAATATGGGGTCATTATGTAAATTGATGTGTTTTGAGGGGCGAAAACATAATTAATATGTTTTTGAAGGACAAAAATGTAATTTATGTATTTTGAGGGACGAAAACATAATTAATCTGTTTTGAGAGATGAAAATGTAATTTATGTGTTTTGAGGGATTATTTTGCAAATATGAGAGAAATATAGTAAATTTTAATATTAAATTGAGTAAAACAGTAATTCTGATTCAAAACGTATGAAAAATATTCACGCGATTGGAAAACGTTAAAAAAAAATCACTACGTGATTAAATTACAGTAATACTACTGTTAAATTATTATATGAACCCTGCATATATGATATAATGGAAATTATGAATAGTGCATAATACATGCATTGGAAAGGTCCAAAGGACTGTGTAAGGCAAGTTACCTAGGAGAGATTACACCTCCTGAGTGGGTGCGATAAGCGTAGTGTAGGTCACTTGTTGACCTTGGGGGCATTGGGGTGCGGGTTGCCTACAATGGACAGTTGGTAGCTCTTTTGTACCGTGGGTTAGACCGATGCAACACACCAATGATCCGGACCGAGACACTATTCCTAATCATGATTTGATAAAGACTGTCGTGCATGTACTAGATGTGCAGAATTTGAGCACGTGGTCTGAAGCATGTTGGTGCCGACAGATCTTTTCAGTCACTCTCTCCGACTTGAGTTGTAGCTCCATGGAGTAGGATATTGAGTCAGTGTACATTGCATTCACATTTGCATTCATAGGGAATATATCATTGTAATTCTTACTCATGTGTAATTCTTGCTTGTGGTAATTAAAATATTGAATACTTGAGTATTGAAGATAGCATAGTCGAAATTCTTATTTTTATTTCCTGTGTAATGATGATATATAAGGTTAGTGGCATAATTGTAATTATAGTATAACCTCTGTATGATATTTTGGATGTGATTATCTTCATTGCTACCATACTGGTATTGGCGTAGGTGATCTCACCTCTTGCATATATATATGTTGTATCATGTTTATATATTGTTAAGATACTGAGCCAGACGTAGAGCGAGAAGCGGAGAAAGGTCCAGATTCCGTTGAGAACTTCGAGTTTTGATGGCTGTGGAGATCCCTTGTTTCTTGGGTTACATGAGACTAACATTCATCGGAGGAGACGAGGCATGGACTGAAGATCTTGAGAGAGAGAGTATATATTATCTGGGAGATGTAAATATTAGATTGAGTAGGCTACAGTCAGGGAACCCTTACTTTTCTGTTACTATTTATGTACAATTAGAGTTCTCTATATCCATCAAGTAGCATTGGGGAGCGTACTATCGCACCCCTAGAGAGAGCAGTGTTGTATCGTCCGCTCGGACATTTCCTCCCCGGACTTTACGTAGAGTTGGAATTCCTCCACCAGGGGAATATGAGGAGGACCCATCTGAGGGTCCGGCTACTTCTGAGGGCTCAGCTGCCTAGTAGTACTTGGGCAAAGATGTCAATATAAATAGTGTTTAAAATTTTTGGAGTGACTAGTTTGTAATATTTACAGTATGATAGTGTTAAAGACTTGTATATGTATAACAAGAGACTTGGATATGTATAAATGATGTAAATTATTTGTAATGATGCTGTGATGTTTTATTTTTTGTTAAGTTTATTTTCTTGTAATTAAGGAATTTTGAAATTTGTATTTTTCCATACAAAGTACGTTATCTAAATAAGGTTAATTTGGTAATTTTGAAACATAAATGTGGCATCCTAAGGTGGGTGTTACAGTAATTATTGATCGGCTTACAAAGTCGGTGCACTTTTTACCGATTAATATTAAGTACTCAATGGAGAAGTTGGCTCAAGTGTACATCAATGAAATTATCAGACTTCATGGTGTACCATCCAGTATAATTTCTGATCGAGATCCACGATTTACATCAAGATTCTGGAACAATTTGCAAGAAGCAATGGGAGCGAAGCTACGTTTGAGTTCTGCTTACCATCCACAAACAGATGGTCAGTCAGAAAGGATGATTCAGTCATTGGAGGACTTGTTGAGAGCTTGTGTTCTAGAGTAAACTGGTTGTTGGGATGAATTTCTACCATTGATAGAGTTCACCTACAACAATAGTTTCCATTCGAGCATAGGGATGGCACCCTATGAGGCATTATATGGGAGAAGATGTAGAACACCGTTGTGTTAGTACCATGATGGTGAAAGTACTGTGGTAGGACCCGAATTTGTGCAACAGACTACTGAGAAGGTGAAGATGATCCAAGACAAGATGAGGATAACTCAGACACGGCAAAAGAGTTATGCAGATGAAAGACAAAGATCGCTTGAATTTGAAGAAGGTGACCATGTATTTCTACGTGTGACGCCTATGACTGGAGTTGGATGAGTAATCAAGTCGAGGAAGTTCACTCTGAAGTTTATTGGACCGTATCAGATACTTCATCGGGTAGGTCCAGTAGTTTATCAGATTGCACTACCACCGTTCTTATCAAATCTTCATAATGTATTTCACGTATCACAATTACGGAAATATATTTCTGATTTGACTCATGTTATTGAGCCAGACACCGTACAACTAAAGGAAAACTTGACCTATGAGACGTTTCTAGTCAAGATTGAAGATCGAAGGATAAAGCAGCTTCGAGGAAAAGATATCACATTGGTTAAAGTGGTATGGAACGATGTAAGTGGTGAAGCCACATGGGAGTTGGAAGAGAAGATAAGAGAGCAGTATCCATTTTTATTTTGAATGTATGTCAAGTTTCGAGGACGAAACTTAATTTTAGAGGGGGAGAGTTGTAATACCCCAAATTCTGACTATGTTAATAGTAATAGCAGAATTACACAATTTTATATTTTCTGTGTGTTATAAAAATAATTTGACAATTCTGAGATCATTTTTGATCATTTTGTGTGATTTGCTTCGAGTCAAGAAAATAATACTTTTCTTGACCGAAAAAATCTTATTTTAATTAATTGGATCTAGGGGATCTCACTAAACCCAATTCTGATTGATATATATATTAATCTTTTAATTTTTAGGATTTAACTGTGTAATAAAATAATTTTATATTATTATAATATTATTTTATGTGACATTCTCTTGTCTTAAAAATAGTAGAAATCGCTTAACATGGACCCTAGGAAAGTCTGTGGGGACCTATGTTTAGTTTGTGTAATCCAACGATTCATTGGATGAAATTCTAAACCAATAAGAATCAGTCAAAATAGATGGCTTGACTATTTTAAACCAATAGGAAGAAGTCAAATAAAGAAGAATAGACTGCAATATGGACCCTTGGATAAAAAGCATGATTTAGATGCTTTTGATCATAACCATTGATCCGATCAATGATGTAAAACGAATCCTGATAAAACCACTAAGTAATATCCACCGTAGATGAGATCAATGGATAGGAAACCAAGTTGATTTCAATGGCTAAGATGAAGTCAACAATAGTGGCTTGACTTTGATTAGTAACTAATTAAACTTAATTTGGTTAATCTAATGGCCTAATTAACAAGTTAGGTAAACTAATTTAATTGTTAATTTGTTATAATCTAATTCTTAATTAAATATCCTAATTTTAATTAGAGGATATGATATAGGTAATTATATGTCTAATTAATTAGTTATGTAATTATATAACTAAGTATGATTAGAAAATTTAACCTAATTAATTAGCTATTTAACTAGAATGTGATTAGGCTTTAATTGAAATCAAACTAAGACCCTAAGCCCATTAAGGCCACACGGCCATGCAGCAGCCTTGGGGAGGCTTCTCCATGATTCTTGAACAATCCAAATAGCCTTGCAAGTCAAGTTGATGACATATGCCATGTGCATATCCATGTGCACTCAATTGGTGATAATTTGAGTCAAGTATATCACTAAAATTCCCTACACTCTCACGGCAGCAGCCCTTCTATTTTCACTCTCACAATTTCATTTTCTCTCACATCAAAAAGCTTTCATCTTTTCCTCTCAAAATTTCAAGAACACCAAAGCATATTTTCCTTCCATTTTCTCTCCATAGGTTCAGCCTCTACACCCAAGTGCACCATCACTCACCTATAATTTTCACTCTCAACATTTCCTAAAGCTAAACAACATTCTAAACACTTTCCATTTAGGAAGTTTTCCCAAAATCACATTCTAAGTGCTTCAAAATCCAACTTCTACCTTACTTCCCTAGAGGTAAACTTTGGTTTTTATGGTTTAAATTCATGTTTGTGATTTTCTAAACCATGTTTGTTCCATGGTTTGTCATTATTAAGCTTTGTATGTGATTTTACTAATTATTTTAGAATTATTAGGAATTGTTTGTGGCTTGTACGAAAATAAGGAGAAGAAGAAGAGCTTGAAAGACTTGTCTTCAAGAGGTAAGAGGGAGATTTTACCTCACCAACCAAGTTTTGGTGGTGTGGGGATGGTTTTATTCGGTGAAAAACTCATAAGGGTTTATTCACCTATTATTTGATGTGCTTTGATTGTGTTTGTGATATGTATGATATTGCTTCTGTGCTTGCATGTGTGATAAAATGCCTAAAGCTTTAATATTATGTGTGTATGTATAATTATGGAAGCATGAGAATGTATGTGTAATTTAGGATGTGAATAACATGATGAATCGATTGTATGAGTGCTCCAAAGAGCACTGAGGCTCACGGCCATACTATGGAAAAGAGGACCAAAGTCCTCAAACTGATGAATTAAAATGAGAATTGAGCGATTTAAATGAATTTGAAAAAGTTTGAGTATAGCAAAGTAAAATGATTTTTATGTGAAGTAAATAAAAGAAATAACAATTTTTGGGAAATAGTATAATTACTGATTTTTAGAGGGGTTATACCATAAATTTTTATAAAAGAAGGACTAAATTATAAATATTATTTAAATGAGGGGCTATTGTATAAATACTTATTTTTAGAGGGGTCATATTGTAAATATTTTTTTAGAGGGGTCATATTGCAAATATTTTATAAAAGAGGGACTATTTTATAAATATGAATTTTATGAGGGACTATTTTGTAAATATTAATTTGTGAGTGACTATTTCGTAAATATTAATTTATAAGGGACTATTTCATAAATATGAATTTTATAAGGGGCTATTTCGTAAATATAAATTTTATGAGGGGCTATTTCATAAATATTAATTTTTGAGGGACTATTTCATAAATATGAATTTTTTAGGGACTATTATGCAAATATGAAAAATAAAGTGAACTTTTAGTGTTAAATGAGAAAAATAGTATTTTTGAATTTAAAACGTATGAAAATTATTTACGCGATTGGAAAATGTTGGAAAACCACTACGCGATTTTGAAAAAAATGACAGAATTGAGTCGCGATTGAGAAAATACGAAAATATGACTACGAGATTAAAATACCGTAATAATACTGTTAAATTATTGTGTGGACCCCGAATATGTGATATAAATTAGAAATGTGATTAGTGCATAATACATGCATTGGAAAGGTCCGATGGATTGTATGAGGCTAGTTGCCTAGGAGAGACTACACCTCTTGAGTGGGTGCGATATGCGAAGTGTAAGTCACTCATTGACCTTGGGGGCATTGGGGTGCGGGTTGCCTATAATGGGCAGTTGGTAGCTCTTCTGTGCCATAGGTTAGACTGACGCAACACACCAATGATCCTAACCGAGACACTATCCTTAATCAAGATCTGATAAAGACTGTCATGTATATGCGGGATGTGCAAGACTGAGCATGTGGTTCGAGGCATATTGGTACCGATAAATTTTTTCGATCACTCTCTCTGACCTGAGTTATAGTTCCATGGAGTAAGAAATTGAGTCTGTGTGCATACATGTAGCTGTTGAGGGTATTATCGTAATTATGTTTATGATAATTGATTTATTGGATATTTGATTATTTGTAGTGGCATGATCGTAAATGTTGTTTATTACATGTTTTTGTGATGATAATGATGTTAGTGGCATAACTGTAATTATGGTATGATAACTGTATGAGATATTGCATGTGTTTATCTTCATTACTACCATACTGGTATTGGCGTAGGTGATCTCACCTCTTTGTATGCATGTTCTGTATTATATTTATATTTGTTAAAACGTCGAGCAAGAAGTGGAGCGAGAAGTTGAGGAGGAGCAGATTCCTGCTGAGGACGTTGAGTTTTGAAGAGATGGAGATGCCTAGTTTCCTTGGCTACCTGAAGCTGACATTCATTAGAGGAGATGAGGCATAGACTGTTGATTTGGAGAGAGAGAGTATTTACTATATGGGAGACCTAAATATTAGATTGAGTAGGCAACATTTAGGACACCCTTACTTTTTTGTTAATCTTTTTGTACAACTAGAGTTCCCAATATCCATAAGGTAGTATTGGGGAGCTTACTATCGTACTCCCAGTGCGATTAGTATTGTGTCATCTGCACGGACACCTGTCCGTAGGACTACACCTCATGATGGATTCCTATATGTTGAGGAATCTGAGGAGGACCCGTCTGAGGGTTCTGCTGTCTAGTAGGACTTGGGCAATATGTTAGTTTTAAATTAAAGTTCAAATATTTTGGGAGTCTAGTTTGTAAAATATCTAAGTACGACAGTACTAAAGGCTTGTATGTATATATGATATAAATTATTTGTGACAATATTGTTATGTTTTCATTTTCTGCTAAGTTTATCTTATTATCATCAGGAAATTTTATAACTCGTATTTATATTACAAGCGCGATTTCTAATGAAAGGGTAATTTGGTAATTAAGTAACATCAAATGTGGCACCCTAAAGAGGGTGTTACAAATAACATTAATCTCATTCTTATTAAACATGGAATGTAAACAATTAAAATTATTAGCTTTGACAAATCCGAAAGATAAGTTTTTAACTTGATTTTCTAAATCAATGCATTTTTCACAAGAAGTTGAAGTTTTACATTTTAAAGACATTTCCTTATTAAGAAAAACTTATTCATTTTTTCAAAGTCTTAATTTCATTTTTAATGGAGGAAATGTTTTCTAAACAAAATAAGTTTTTCTTTTCTAAATTTAACAAACCATCATACAATTCATCATGTGCACATTGTAGCTCATCATAGGAAGGACTATAATCTAATTTAGCATTATTTACCTCAAAGTCCTTTATAGCTATATAGGAAGTAGTCTCAATTTCTAGCATACTTGGCTCTTCAATGGAATCACCATTTTCCTCATTGTTATCCATCAAGGATTCAAGAACATCTTACTGAGGACATTTTTGATACCAAGTGGCTTCAATACTCAAGAGATGGGTGAATTGAGTTTATAAAAACCTTTCGGAAAACTTTTCACAAACACTTGAAAAATAATTTTTGTTGAAACTATTTCTTAGTTGAAGTGAATGAATAGAGAAAATAGAGAACTTTACTCACAAAATAAACAAGCCAAGATAGAAAGTAATCAAGCAAGCATATAAAATTAAAGCACAAGAAATAAATGAGTTTGAGTTAAGAAGAACAAAAGCAGTATTTATCCTGATTTAGCCACCAACCACTTGTAGCCTATGTCTAGTCCTCAAGTAATCACTCGATATTTTCTACTATAACTTCAGGCTTGAACAAGTGCTAACAAACAGGGATACCTCACCCTTACAATTTCTTTGAGGGATACCTCACCCTCTTTACAACAAATCAAAGCGTAGAAGAAAAGAAACTCTCATAAGAGTAGATAATACAACTCGAAGCTCTTTAAGGATATCTCTAATTTTTGACGAAAAAGAGCACATGAGATAATAAAATATGAATCACGAATCAAAACATAAGAAATAAATTTTCAAGTTGTTGGGTTCTGTTGAAAGTCGTGCCAGAACATTGTATTTATAGTGTCTTAAAAAAATAGCCATTTGGATGAATTTATTTCACCATTAAAACCTCTGAAAATAGTCGTTGCGTAATTTTAGTTCGTGTTTATTCGAATAGCCCATATGTTATTCGAATAAACCTGTGAATGGAACATGACCATTTTAAATCTGGAAAGTATTATTCAAATAACCACATGGTTATTCGAATAAGGCTTTTTAAAATAGATTCTGAAAGACACTTTTATTTGAATAACATTCTTGTTATTCGAATAAATCATTTTGAAAGTTATGTTCTGGAACATCTTTATTCGAATAACATAAATGTTATTCGAATAACCCTTTTGAAAACTGAAGCGCACAACTTATTTTTAAGTTGTTATTCGAATAACATCATGTGTTATTCAAATAAACCTTAATTATAAGGAAATCTGACTATTCTGACTTTGGTTATTTGAATAGGGAAACTCTTATTAGAATAAACCTATTTTAAAACACTTTAAAACACATTTTAAAACTTGCCAGTTGTTTTCAAATGGTCTAACACACTTTTAAGCACTTAAATTTTTTTTCCAAAAACCATTTTGAAGTCTTGAAAGCCATGTGTACTATTTGGGTTTATTGAAAAACAAGTTTAGAACTTTTTCAAGACCAATTAAGATATCTAGAAGGCTTCTTATATAAAGACTCTAAGTCCTAAAGCTATTCTTGAAGGTCTTGGACTTGGTCTTACCATCATCTTTATGTTTGTTATCATCAAAACAAGTCTTCAATGTCCAATAATCAATTTCAATTTTTCAATATTGTCTTCCTCTAAAGGTTTTTGCTCTTCTTACTTTCTATATACAACTTTATGCAAAAAATCATTGTTAGCAAGATAGATAGCATCAAGAGCATCCTATATATCTTTGGCACTAGAACAACTCTTGTTACCAAGTGGCTTCCAGTACTCAAGAGAGGGGGTGAATTGAGTATAAAACTTTTTTGCAAAACCTCTTTTTAAATAAGACAAATATTAAAAGCTTAATAAATAAATGCACAGAAGGAATGAGAAGAAGAGAAGAGATAATAAAGAGCAACAAAAAATAAATGTGCAGTGAATTAAATTGCATAAAATAAAGAGATTAGGGAACAGAGAAGCAGGCACAGTATTTATCCTGGTTCGACCATTAACCCACTTGTGGTCTACGTCCAGTCCTCGAAAGCCGAGATTTTTCACTAAGTATACAAGCTTCAATAGGTACTTGCTACCGTTACAAAATAGAGCACTTTTCACACATAGGGACACTCTACTCTTGTGCTAAAGTCTCAGCCTGCAGGGATACCTCACCCTTATACAAACCTTGAGGGATACCTCACCCTCGATACAGAATATCAGAATATAGATGAAGAGAAACTCTCACTGAGAGTAAGTAATACAAATTGAAGTGCTAATGGAGCTCTCATAGAAATATCTCAAAGTTTTTAAGCAAAAAGAGCGTAGAAAATAGTTTTCACAGATTAGAGCTTTCAGAAAATAATTCAGAGTAATGGGCAAAGAAATTCGTCACCCAAGCTTGCTATTTATAGGGAAAAACACGGATACAGCCGTTTAGGTATAATTAATAGCGTTTAAAACAAATTAACCGAATTCAAAGCATATGAAAGTTTCCATATCAGACTGCGTTTTCAAACGTGTTTATTCGAATAACTAAACAGGTTATTCGAATAACACTGTTCCTGAAACCAATTTAAAAACTCATTTGAAATGGGTTATTCGAATAACCAATATGTTATTCGAATAACTATGTTAAAACCAGAGTTCTAAAAATAAGGGGTTATTCGAATAATAGCTTATCTATTCGAATAACATAGTTTAAAAGCAGTTCAGACAAAAAAGATGTATTCGAATAACGTATGAGTTATTCGAATAACTCACTTAAAACACGGTTCTGAAAAACCTCAATTATTCGAATAAAGGATAGTTTATTCGAATAGCTACTTAAAAACACTGTTCTGGAAAACCTTAGTTATTCGAATAACAGGGTAGTTATTCGAATAACATCTTTTAGAAAACAAACCACGAGGGGATGTTTATTCGAATAGGCTAAGCTCTATTCGAATAACTCAGTTCAAAAAGGGTTTGAAAAAGATGTTTTCAAAGATACTAAGTTCAAAACCAAGTTTTATCTTCTCTTTCAAAAACAAAGAGATATCAATGTGAGCTCCGTACAATAGATCCTAAGTCCTAATGCTAATCAAATATAAACTTGGACTTGGTCTATTTATCATCTTCATTTATACTTCGCGTTTGTTATCATCAAAACAAGTCTTCAAAGGTATGCATCCAAACACATTCTCCCCCTTTTTGATGATGACAAACTATCAACGAGACTCGCAATGAGAAAAGCGTTAGTGTATATAATTGGAATTCACAAAAGGTATAAAAGCTTACTCCCCCTCTTTAATTAAAAGAGGTAATATATATCAGATATATGCGCAGCTCCCCCTTTCAATTTGAATCCAATCTCATTTTAAATTTACCTGTGTTTTCTCAATTATAGTCAAAAGATCAAATATTTCTCCCCCTTTTGTCATGAGCAAAAAAGGAGGGGTAAGTCCTACAAACATATATAAGAATGCATAAAAGGAAATGTACTCATAGCAATAGATCAACAGGAAATTTTATTTATGCATTAATAATAAAAGAGAGTCAATTACACAAGCCAGAAAATAAATAACATGAAGCCAAAAACAGACAGCCTAAGAACTAAAGTTCCTAGAAGTAAGCATCCGGAGGTGGTGGTGAAGAAGCTGGTGCAGGAGCAGGAGAAGCAGATCGAAGAGCAGCAACCTCGCGTTCAACGCCTTCTATTCTATCAAACAGAATAGAGAAGGTATGTTCCATGTAAGCTCGGTTATGTTGCAAGGTGGCCATGATCTGTTCTAGGGTGACCGGAGCAGGAGCAGCATCAGGTGCAACAGCAGGAGCAGCAGGGGCAACAGCAGGGGCATCAGCAGGGTCAAGCTCATCCTCAGCGACCTCATCTGGGTACACCCAACCTTCATCAGTTTGGATCATCTTCATCTTCCGTAAGGTGTGAGCTCCAAAGACGTTGTGGTGAGTCAGAGCAATGGCCCGCTCAGTCTCCAAGACTTGAGGATACTTGCTTAGCAAGGTAGTGACAAGAATGCCACAAGGTAAGTCAGATTTCTCCTTGCCCTTGGCCCTCATCATATGCCTCATGATGAAAATAGGCCAGTTGATCTGATGGCCATTCTTTAGGAACCACAACCTGAAGACATCTTCCTCGCTGAGATAGGCGTAGTTTCCACCACGAGGAACCAGGATGTGAGCATAGGCGTAATGCGGAAGCCTGTCTTGGCTCTTCAACATTCCACCCTTGAGACCCTTGTTAGGCAGGGCTAGACCGGGCTTCAGTAGGTCTTCAACCGCCTGAAGCTTGTTGAACTCTTCGAGAAACGGAGTGTCGTCATCTTCAACAAGGGCGCCAGAGAACTGCAGCCTGAACAAAGTCAACCAGTCTAGCGGTGTGATCACAATATTTTGATCATAATATTTTGATCACATACCTCGGAGAGGAGATTCTGGCCATCGAAAGCCAGATTGCAGAAGAACATCTTCACCAAGGCTGGATAGTTGGTGGCCCGGTGAGAGCAAAGCTGAAGAACTCCCTGGTTTTGCAGTAGAGTCAGGAAGTCAAAGCCGCGATGTTGCTGGAAGAAGGAAAGGTCTAGGTACTTGGGTTGAACCAAGTTGCACTCCCAGAAGTGCAAGATGAAGCGTGCACGATGCTCTTCGTTGGAGGAGAGCTTTCTCAGATCAAGAGGGTTGGTGCCTGGAGCATTCTTCGTGTGAGGACGCTTGCTAGAGGAGGAGGCCATGGAGGATAGGTGAGAGAGAGTGAAAACACAGGGTTAAGCAAGATGGCGGGAGCTAAGGAGACGTGAAGAGCAGAGAAGATGGAGGGTGAAAAAAGTCTAAGAGGCAGAAGCAAGGAAGCTTGAAGAACAGAGAAGAGGAAAGAGGGTGGAGACCTTTGGGCGCACAGGGTTTATTTAAAGGACACCCGTGTTTATTCAAATAAAAGAGGGTTTATTCGAATAAACCATGCTGGAAAGCTGAATAGACAGGCGCGCAGGGACCTGAATAAGTGAAACGGCTAGGGTTTATTCGAATAGAAGGGGATCTATTCAAATAGAATGTCTGGGAAAGCCAAGCGTTTTGGCCAGCTGACAGGGTTTATTCGAATAACTATGTAAGTTATTCGAATAGACTGAGGCCAATCAGTCAATACTGATAGAAACAAGTTCAGGTTATTCAAATAACCTGGGGTCTATTTGAATAGACAGAGACCAAGACCAGAACCTGATAAAAGAGGGATTCTGGTTATTCGAATAAAGAAGCACTTATTCGAATAAGCAGAGGGCAGAAAGAAACACTGATAAATGAAGGCTTCTGGTTATTCGAATAGGGAGGGTGTTATTCGAATAAACAGAGATGAGAAACACAGGTTTTATCAGAAGAATCAATTTATTCGAATAAATTGAATTCTATTCGAATAAGGCTAATGTTCAACACACATTTTAACAAGCAGTAAAAGAGTTTATTCGAATAAAGGCATACTTATTCGAATAAAACTAACACCGAAGCATAGAAAAGACATACGTTTATGAGATTGAAAGCATATGATCATGATAATATTTAGCAATAAACACGCAATTTAAATATTGGATTGATCAATTATGCCTAATTCTCCTTGAATATAAAAGAATGCTTCTTTTGCTAAGGGTTTAGTAAAGATATCTGCAAGTTACTTAGATGTTTCAACAAACTCAAGAATGCAATCCCCTTTTTGTACATGATCTCTGATAAAGTGATGTCTTATCTCTATATGCTTTGTTCTGGAATGCAGTATGGGATTCTTAGAGATATTTATTGCACTAGTGTTATCACATCTTATCGGGATGTGATCAAGCTGAAGACCGTAGTCTAAGAGTTGTTGCTTCATCCAAAGGATCTGAGCGCAGCAACTCCCGACTATAACATATTCAGCCTCAGCGGTAGACAAAGCCACACTATTTTGTTTCTTACTATGCCAAGAAACTAAAGAACTACCAAGCAAGTGGCATGTCCCACTAGTACTTTTCCTGTCCAATTTGCACCCAGCAAAATCAGAGTCAGAATAGCCTATTAGGCTACAAGAGGCACCCTTAGGGTACCACAAGCCCATTTGTGAAGTGTCTACTAGGTATTTCATTATTCGTTTAACAGCACTTAAGTGAGATTCCTTAGGGTTTGCCTGATATCTAGCACACATACATACACTAAACATAATATCTGGCCTACTAGCAGTAAGATAAAGGAGAGATCCAATCATACCTCTATATTTCGTTATTTCTACTGATTTACCTCCTTCATCTTTGTCCAAGTAGCAAGACGTGCCTATCGGAGTGGCCATGTGTTTAGCGTTTTCCATTTCGAATCTCTTGAGCAATTCCTTGCAGTATTTTGTTTGACTTATGAAAGTTCATTCGTTCGTTTGTTTGATTTGAAGTCTGAGGAAGAAATTCAATTCTCCCATCATTGACATTTCAAATTCATTCTGCATTGACTTAGCAAATTCTTTGCAAAGGGATTCATTAGTAGCACCAAATATAATATCATCCATATATACTTGCACAAGAAGAATGTCATGCTTTTTATTTTTAATAAAAAGGGTAGTGTCGACTTTTCCTCTTGAAAAATGATTTTTCAAGAGGAACTTACTCAACCTTTCATACCAAGCTCTAGGAGCTTGCTTTAAACCATATAAAGCCTTTTTAAGTTTAAAAACATGGTTGGGTAGTTCATGATTTTCAAAACCCGGAGGTTGTTGAACGTATACCTCCTCTTGAATATAACCATTTAGAAAAGCACTCTTGACATCCATTTGATATAATTTGAAATCCATGATGCAAGCATAAGCAAGTAACATTCTTATAGCTTCTAATCTAGCTACAGGTGCATAGGTTTCTTCAAAATCTATTCCTTCTTCTTGATTATACCCTTTAGCAACCAATCTAGCTTTGTTTCTAGTTATTAACCCATTTTCATCAAGTTTGTTTCTAAAAACCCATTTAGTTCCAATTATGGGGTGATTATTAGGTCTAGCAACTAATTCCCAAACTTGATTCCTTTCAAATTGATTTAATTCCTCATGCATAGCTAAAATCCAATGTTCATCATCAAAAGCTTCAATTAAATCCTTAGGTTCAATTTGAGAAACAAAAGTTAAGTGATTACAAGTATTTCTAAGTGAGTTACGAGTACTTACACCTTTAGATACATCACCGATGATCTGATCAAGAGAGTGATATTTTGAAGTTCGCCATTCTTTGGGAAGTTCCAAAGCTTGCGAATCTTCTTGTCTTTGTTCATCTTCTTTCTCCTTGATTTCCTTTTCTTTACTGTCCAAATGTGTTTCCGCCAAGATTTCTGCAACATCATCAACAACAAGATCCTTTCTCGATCTATTTAGATCAATTTCATCAAATGCAACATGTATAGATTCTTCGATAGTCATAGTTCTCTTATTATATATACGAAAGGCTTTACTATGATTTGAATAACCAAGAAATATACCTTCATCTGACTTAGCATCAAACTTGCCTAAATTATCTTTTCCAATGTTTAAAACAAAACATTTGCAACCAAAAACATGAAAGTGTGAGACATTTGGCTTTCTTCCCTTATACAACTCATATGGGGTTTTCTTTAAAATAGGCCTTATAAGGGCCCGGTTCATTACATAACAAGCTGTACTTACAGCATCCGCCCAAAAGTATTTAGGAAGATTAGCCTCATTAAGCATAGTTCTCGCCATTTCTTCTAAAGAACGATTTTTCCTTTCTATAACTCTGTTTTGTTGCGGAGTTCTAGGGGCAGAGAAATTATGATTAATGCCATGTTCATCACAGTAATTTCCAAAAATAATGTTTTCAAATTCGCCACCGTGATCACTTCTTATAGAGGAGATTTGAAAACCTTTTTCATTTTGAATAACTTTGGCAAGTCTTTTAAAAGCTAGAAATGCATTATTTTTATTTGCAAGAAATAAACTCCATGTAAACCGAGAAAAATCATCCACAATCACTAAAGCATAGTAATTCCCACCAAAGCTCATAGTTCTAGAAGGTCCAAACAGATCCATGTGCAAAAGTTGTAAAGGTCTAGTAGTTGAAACTATATTTTTTGCTTTAAAAGAGACCTTTATTTGTTTACCCTTTTGACATGCATCACATACTATATGTTTTATAAAATTAAGCTTGGGTAGTCCAATTACTAGCTCTTTAGAGACTAACTTCTTTAAGTGGTCCATGTGAATGTGTGCAATTCTCTTATGCCATAGCCATGAATCATCATTCTTACTTAAAAGGCATTTCGTATCATTTGAAGATATATCATCAAGACTAATCATATAGATGTTGTTTACTCTATGACCAATGAATTTAACATGCTTGTCATTTTTATCTTCAATTATGCAACAGTTTGAATCAAATACAACTTTATTTCCTTTATCACATAATTGGCTAATACTAAGCAAGTTATGTTTCAAGCCTTCAACAAGCAGCACATTTTCAATAGAAGAGTTAGGGTTCTTACCGACTTTGCCGATTCTAAGGATTTTTCCTTTATTGTTATCACCATAAGTGACGTGTCCATGATTCTTTAGAATAAGTATGGTGAATTTTGAGTCGTCCCCGGTCATGTGCTTGGAACAGCCGCTATCAAGATACCAATTTGAACTCCTAGCTTTCAAGCACACCTACAACACAAGTTTAGTTTTTAACTTTTGGTACCCAAACTTTCTTGGGTCCTTGTGTGTCAGTTTTGGGTATAGTACCCTTGGGAACCCAAACCATTTTTGTTTTGACTTTTGTATTTATGTTTTTCCTTACATTACATGTTGAAGCACTATGTCCTTTTCTTCCACAATAAAAACATTTAATAAAAGGACTACTTGAAATACTAGAATGCACAAAGAAATTTTTATAGAGTTTTTGTTGATTTTTCGGGTTATAACCTATCCCGGCTTTTTGAAAAACCACTCTTTGTCTTCCTAATAAAATATTTAAGTTATCCCTTCCAAAGGTGAATTTAGAAAGAGTGTTCTTTAAGTCTTCAATTTCTTTTTCAAGTGTATGGCATAAAGAACAAGATGAAGAAGTAGAAGCATGTAGAGGATGATTTGTGCATGCATCAATGATTCCCAGAGTTTCATTTTCAATTTTCAATTCTTCTATTTCCTTATTTAAAACAAGAATTTGATTTTCTAAACAAGAAATTGTTTTCTTAGAAGAAGAAATAATTTTTGTCAATTTTAACGATTCTTCATGTAATTCTTCAAAAGCGTCTTGTAACTCATCGTAAGAAGGTAATAAAGTAGTATTAGAACTTACCTCGTTTTCGCTTTCTTCTTCATCTCCTTTTGCCATGAGACACAGTTGAGCTTCTTCGCTATCTGAGCTGTCAGTTGAGTCCATATCATTTTCATCCCATGCTATGTAGGCTTTTCTTCCTTTTCTTTCCTTGAAGGGCTTCTTTTGAAATTTCTCCTTCTTCTTTTGATAAACTGGGCACTCTATTTTCATGTGACCAAGTTTGCCACATTCATAGCAGGTTGGAGTCGATGAAGCTCCTTCGCCTTTGAAGTGTGTCTTTTTAGGAGGGAAGGGAGGTCTTCTTTGCGTTCCATTTTTCCTGAGAAATTTACCAAACCTTTTAACTAGCAAACTTAGATTTTCTTCACTTACCTCGATGTTCTCTGAACTTTCTTCATTTTCTTCATCATCATTGTCGAGTGTTGATGAAGTGGCTTTGAGCGCTATTCCCTTTTTCTTTTTATCGTTCTCTTCGCTTTGGCTTCATTTGCTTAGTTCCAATTCGTGCTCATGAAGTTTTCCAAAGAGGGTAGCTAAAGTCATTGTGGACAAATCCCTTGATTCTGATATTGCCGTCACTTTGGGTTGCCAAATCCTGCTAAGACATCTCAAAACTTTGTTAATCAAATCTTCGTTAGAAAAACTTTTGCCTAAAGATGCAAGATGATTAACTATGTGGGTGAACCTCTTTTGCATTTCCTGAATGCTTTCTCCTTGGTTCATTCTGAATAGTTCATATTCATGAGTTAGAGAATTGATTCTCGACCTCTTAACTTCACTAGTACTCTTATAGGTAACTTGCAAAGTGTCCCACATTTTTTTAGCAGTTTTACAATTTGAAATTCTAAAAAACTCATCATATCCTAAAGCAGTAGTGATAATATTTTTGGCTTTTAAATTAAATTGAACTTTTCTTTTGTCTTCATCAGACCATTTATTTCGTGGTATTTCGGTCCTTACGCCATCGACCTCATGTGTGGGTATAAAAGTGCCATTTTCGACTGCATCCCAAACATCTAGATCAATAGCTTCGATGAAGATTTTCATTCTTTCCTTCCAATATGCGTAACCATCCCCATTGAAAAAGGGTGGTCGGTTTATGGAGGATCCTTCTGAAAAACCATTTGAAGAAGCCATGTTCTCTTGAAGCTGCTAAGCTTTTTATACAAGAGTCTAGCTCTGATACCACTTGTTACCAAGTGGCTTCCAGTACTCAAGAAGGGGGGTGAATTGAGTATAAATTTTTTTCGGAAAACCTCTTTTTAAATAAGACAAATATTAAAAGCTTAATAAATAAATACACAGAAGGAACGAGAAGAAGAGAAGAGACAATAAAGAGCAACGAAAAATAAATGTGCAGTGAATTATTTTGCATAAAATAAAGAGATTAGGGAACAGAGAAGCAGGCACAGTATTTATCCTGGTTCGACCACTAACCCACTTGTGGTCTACGTCCAGTCCTCGATGTTACCAAGTGGCTTCCAGTACTCAAGAGGGGGGGTGAATTGAGTATTAAAACTTTTTCGCAAAACCTCTTTTTAATTAACATGAATATCAAATGCTTAATAAATAAACGCACAGAAGGAATGAGAAGAAGAAAAGAAACAATAAAGAACAGCAAAAAATAAATGTGCAATAAAATAAATTGCATAAAAATAAAAAGATTAAGGAAAAGAGAAGCAGGCACAGTATTTATCCTGGTTCGACCACTAACCCACTTGTGGTCTACGTCCAGTCCTCGAAAGCCAAGATTTTTCACTAAGTATACAAGCTTCAATAGGTGCTTGCTACCGTTACAAAATAGAGCACTTTTCACACACAGGGACACTCTACCCTTATGCTAAAGTCTCAGCCTGCAGGGATACCTTACCCTTATACAAACCTTGAGGGATACCTCACCCTCGATATAGAATATCATAAAATAGAGATGAAAAGAAACTCTCACTCAGAGTAAGTAATACAAATTGAAGTGCTAATAGAGCTCTCACAGAAAATATCTCAAAGTTTTTAAACAAGAAGAGCGTAGAAAATAGTTTTCACAAAAATAGAGTAATCAGAAAATAGTTCAGAATTATGGGCAATGAAAAACGTGACCCAGGCTTGCTATTTATATGGAAAACTAGGTTAATTAGCTGTTAGGTATAATTAATAACATTTAATACTAATTAAAATTCTTGTCTGTTTCCATTTACGTAAACACAAGTTCCGTGTTTATTCGAATAGAGCAAAGGCTTATTCGAATAACACTGTTTCTGAATAACTCATTTTAGATGGGTTATTCGAATAACCAACCTGTTATTCGAATAACTCTGTTAAAACCAGAGTTGTGAAAACGAACGTTTATTCGAATAAAGACTTATCTATTCGAATAACGTATTTAAAAGAAGTTCAGAAAGAAAGGTTTTATTCGAATAACGTATGACTTATTCGAATAACTCACTCAAAGCTTAGTTCTGAAAAAAACTTCATTTATTCGAATAAGGGAAGCTTTATTCGAATAGCCTCTTACAAAACAGATTTCTGAAAACCTTAGTTATTCGAATAACGGGGTAGTTATTCGAATAACATCTTTTAGAAAACAAACCACGTGAGGATGGTTATTCGAATAAGCAAAGCTTTATTCGAATAACTCAGTTCAAAAAGAGTTTCAAAAAGATGTTTTCAAGGATATTGAGTTTAAAAATAATTTTTCTCTTTTCTTTCAAAAACAAAGAGATATCAATGTGGGCTCCGTATAATAGATCCTAAGTCCTAATGCTAAACAAATGTAAACTTGGACTTGGTCTATATATCATCTTCATTTATTCTTCCCGTTTGTTATCATCAAAACAAGTCTTCAAAGGTAAGCATCCAAACACATTCTCCCCCTTTTTGATGATGACAAACTATCAATAAGACTATCAATGAGAAAAGCGTTAGTGCATATAATTGAAATTCACAAAAGGTAAAAAAAGCTTACTCCCCCTCTTTAATTATAAGAGGTAATGTATATCAGATATGTGCGCAGCTCCCCCTTTCAATTTGAATCCAATCCTATTTAAAATTACTTGTCTTTTCTCAATTAAAGTCAAATGAAATGATCAAATATTTCTCCCCCTTTTGTCATGAGCAAAAAGGTGGCGTAAGTCTCATCAGATATCAAAGTGCATAACAGGAGACATACTCATATCAAAGGATCAACAGGAAACATTATTTATTCATTAATATAAAGAGTCAAATACACAAGCTAGAAAATAAAACAACATAAAGCCAAAGACAAACAGCCTAAGAACAAAAGAAAACTAAAAGTAAGCATCCGGAGGTAGTGGTGAAGAAGCTGGTGTAGGAGCAGGTGAAGCAGATCGAAGTGCCGCAACCTCACGTTCAACGCCTTATATTATGTCAAACAGAATAGAGAAGGTATGTTCCATGTATGCTCTGTTGTCTTGCAAGGTGGCCATGATCTGTTCCAGAGTGACAGGAGCAGGAGCAGCAGCAGGTACGTCAGCAGGAGCAGCAGGGGCATCAGTAGGAGCATCAGCAGGGTCAAGCTCATCCTCAGCAACCTCATCTGGATACACCCAGCCTTCATCGGTTTGGATCATCTTCATCTTCCGTAAGGTGTGTGCTCCAAAGACGTTGTGGTGCGTCATAGCAATAGCTCGCTCAGTCTCCAAGACCTGAGGATACTTGCTCAGCAAGGTTGTAACAAGAATGCCATAAGGCAAGTCAGATTTCTCCTTGCCCTTGGCCCTCATCATGTGCCTCATGATGAACACAGGCCAGTTGACCTGATGGCCATTCTTCAGGAACCACAACATGAAGACATCTTCCTCGCTGAGGTAGGCGTAGTTTCCACCGCGAGGAGCCAGGATGTGAGCATAGGCGTAATGCAGAAGCCTATCTTAGCTCTTCAGCATTCCACCCTTGAGACCCTTATCGGCGGGCGACGGGTTTCAGCAGGTCCTCAACTGCTTGAAGTTTGTTGAAGTCTTCAAGGAAGGGCGTGTTATCCTCTTCAACAAGGGCGCCGGAGAACTGTAGCCCGAACAAAGTTGACCAGTCTAGTGGTGTGATCACGATGTTCTGATCACATACCTCAGAAAGAAGATTCTGGCCGTCGAAAGCCAGATTGCAGAAGAACATCTTCACCAAGGCTGGATAGATGGTGGCCCGGTGAGAGCAGAGCTGAAGAACTCCCCGGTTTTGCAGCAGAGTCAGGAAGTCGAAGCCGCGGTGCTGCTAGAAGAAAGAGAGATCCAGGTACTTGGGTTGAACTAAGTTTCGCTCCCAGAAGTGTGAGATGAAGCGTGCATGATGCTCTTCATTGGAGGAGAGCCTTCTCAGATCAAGAGGGTTGGTGCCTGGAGCATTCTTCGTGCGAGGATGTTTGCTGGAGGAGGAAGCCATGGAGGAAGGTGAGAGAGAGAGGAAAAGACGCAGAGAGTGAAAGGTTTGAGAGGAAGGAGTGAGGAGTAGAGAAGATGGAGAGTGAAAATGTTTTGGGTGCGCAGGGTTTATTTAAAGAACCCCGTGTTTATTCGAATAAACTGAGGTTTATTCGAATAAACCTTGCAGGAAAGCTGAACAGACAGGCGCGCAGGAAACTGAAGAGGTAGGGCTGCTAGGGTTTATTCTAATAGGAATGGTTCTATTCGAATAAAACAACTGGGAAAGCCAAGCGTTTTGGCAAGCTAACAGGTTTTATTCGAATAACTATTAGAGTTATTCGAATAGACTGAGGCCAATCACCAAGACCGAGAGAAACTTGAGTTCGGGTTATTCGAATAACCTGAGGTCTATTCGAATAGACAGAGATTAAGACCAAAACCTGATAAAGAAGGTCGCTGGTTATTCGAATAAAAAAGTGCTTATTCGAATAAGCAGAGGGCAGAAAGAAACACTGATAAACGAAGGCTTCTGATTATTCGAATAGGAAAAGTGTTATTCGAATAATCAGAGATGAAAAACACACAGGGTTAAGTAAAGGTATCAGTTTATTCGAATAAACTGAATTCTATTCGAATAAGGCTGATGTTCAACACACAAATTAACTATCAGTGAAGGAGTTTATTCGAATGAAGCCTTGCTTATTCGAATAAAATTAACACAGAAGCATATACGTATATGAAATTGAAGGCATATAAACATGATAATGATCAGCAATAAATAAGCAAATAAGCAATTCAAATATTTGATTGATCAATTATGCCCAATTCTCCTCGAATATAAAAGAAAGCTTCTTTTGCTAAGGGTTTAGTAAAGATATCTGCAAGTTGCTTAGATGTTTCAACAAACTTAAGAATGCAGTCCCCTTTTTGTACATGATCTCTGATAAAGTGATGTCTTATCTCTATATGCTTTGTTCTAGAATGTAGTATGGGATTCTTAGAGATATTTATTGCACTAGTGTTATCACATCTTATCGGGATGTGATCAAGCTGAAGACCGTAGTCTAAGAGTTGTTGCTTCATCCAAAGGATTTGAGCGCAAAGAACTTTACCGCAACATATTGACCTCACGGTAGACAAAGCCACACTATTTTGTTTCTTACTATGCCAAGAAACTAAAGAACTACCAAGCAAGTGGCATGTCCCACTAGTACTTTTTCTGTCCAATTTGCACCCAGCAAAATCAGAGTCAGAATAGCCTATTAGGCTACAAGAGGCACCCTTAGGGTACCACAAACCCATTTGTGAAGTGCCTACTAGGTATTTCATTATATGTTTTACAGCACTTAAGTGAGATTCCTTAGGATTTGCCTGATATCTAGCACACATGCATACACTAAACATAATATCTAGCCTACTAGCAGTAAGATAAAGGAGAGATCCGATCATACCTTTATATTTCGTTATTTCTACTGATTTACCTCCTTCATCTTTGTCCAAGTAGCAAGACGTGCCCATCGGAGTAGCCATGTGTTTAGCGTTTTCTATTTCGAATCTCTTGAGCAATTCCTTGCAGTATTTTGTTTGACTTATGAAGGTCCCTTCGTTCGTTTGTTTGATTTGAAGTCCGAGGAAGAAATTCAATTCTCCCATCATTGACATTTCAAATTCATTCTGCATTGACTTAGCAAAATCTTTGCAAAGGGATTCATTAGTAGTACCAAATATAATATCATCCACATATACTTGCACAAGAAGAATGTCATGCTTTTTATTTTTAATAAAAAGAGTAGTATCGACTTTTCCTCTTGAAAAACCATTTTCCAAAAGAAACTTACTCAACCTTTCATACCAAGCTCTAGGAGCTTGCTTTAAACCATATAAGGCCTTTTTAAGTTTAAAAACATGGTTGGGCAGTTCATGATTTTCAAAACCTGGAGGTTGTTCAACGTATACCTCCTCTTGAATAAAACCATTTAGAAAAGCACTCTTGACATCCATTTGATATAATTTGAAATCCATGATGCAAGCATAAGCAAGTAACATTCTAATAGCTTCTAATCTAGCTACAGGTGCATAGGTTTCTTCATAATCTATTCCTTCTTCTTGATTATACCCTTTAGCAACCAATCTAGCTTTGTTTCTAGTTATTAACCCATTTTCATCATGTTTGTTTCTAAAAACCCATTTAGTTCCAATTATAGGGTGATTATTAGGTCTAGCAACTAATTCCCAAACTTGATTTCTTTCAAATTGATTTAATTCCTCATGCATAGCTAAGATCCAATGTTCATCATCAAAAGCTTCAATTAAATCCTTAGGTTTAATTTGAGAAATAAATGCTAAATGATTACAAGTATTTCTAAGGGAGTTACGAGTACTTACACCTTTAAATACATCACCGATAATTTGATCAAGGGAGTGATATTTTGAAGTTCGCCATTCTTTGGGAAGTTCCAAAGCTTGTGAATCTTCTTGTCTTTGTTCATCCTCTTTCTCCTTGATTTCCTTTTCTTTACTGTCCAAATGTGTTTCTGCCAAGATTTCTGCAACATCATCAACAACAAGATCCTTTCTCGATCCACTTTGGTCAGTTTCATCAAATGCAACATGTATAGATTCTTCAATAGTCATAATTCTTTTATTGTAAACGCGAAAAGCTTCACTATGATTTGAGTAGCCAAGAAATATATCTTCATCAGACTTAGCATCAAACTTGCCTAAATTATCTTTTCCATTGTTTAAAACAAAACATTTGCAACCAAAAACATGAAAGTGTGAGACATTTGGCTTTCTTCCCTTATACAACTCATATGGGGTTTTCTTTAAAATAGGCCTTATAAGGGCCCGGTTCATTACATAACAAGCTATACTTACAGCATCCGCCCAAAAGTACTTAGGAAGAGCAGCCTCATTAAGCATAGTTCTCACCATTTCTTCTAAAGAACGGTTTTTCCTTTCTACAACTCCATTTTGTTGCGGAGTTCTAGGGGCAGAGAAATTATGATTAATGCCATGTTCATCACAATAATTTTCAAAAACATTGTTTTCAAATTCCCCATCGTGATCACTTCTTATAGAAGAGATTTGAAAACCTTTTTCATTTTGAATAACTTTGGCAAGTCTTTTAAAAGCTAGAAATGCATCATTTTTATTTGGAAGAAATAAAGTCCATGTAAACCTAGAAAAATCATCCACAATCACTAAAGCATAGTAATTCCCACCAAAGCTCATAGTTCTAGAAGGTCCAAATAGATCCATGTGCAAAAGTTGTAAAGGTCTAGAAGTTGAAACTATATTTTTTGCTTTAAAAGAGACCTTTATTTGTTTACCCTTTTGACATGCATCACATAATTTATCTTTTATAAAATTAAGCTTGGGTAGTCCAATTACTAGCTCTTTAGAGACCAACTTCTTTAAGTGATCCATGTGAATGTGTGCAATTCTCCTATGTCATAACCATGAATCATCATTCTTACTTAAAAAGCATTTCGCATCATTTGAAGATATATCATCAAGACTAATCATATAGATGTTGTTTACTCTATGACTAATGAATTTAACATGCTTGTCATTTTTATCTTCAATTATGCAACAGTTTGAATCAAATTTAACTTTATTTCCTTTATCACATAATTGACTAATACTAAGCAAGTTGTGTTTCAAACCCTCAACAAGCAGCACATTTTCAATAGAGGAGTTGGGGTTCTTACCGACTTTGCCGATTCCAAGAATTTTACCCTTGTTGTTATCGCCATTAGTGACGTGTCCATGATTCTTGGGAATAAGCATGGTGAATTTAGAGTCGTCCTCGGTCATGTGCTTGGAGCAGCCGCTATCAAGATACCAATTTGAACTCCTGGCTTTCAAGCACACCTACAACACAAATTTAGTTTTTAACTTTTGGTACCCAAACTTTCTTGGGTCCTTGTGTGTCAGTTTTGGGTATAGTACCCTTGGGAACCCAAACCATTTTTGTTCCAACTTTTGTATTTATATTTTTCCTTGCATTACATGTTGATGCACTATGTCCTTTTCTTCCACAGTAAAAACAATTAATAAAAGGACTACTTGAAATACTAGAATGCACAAAGAAATTTTTATAGAGTTTTTGTTGATTTTTCGGATTATAGCCTATCCCAGCTTTTTGAAAAACCACTCTTTGTCTTCCTAATAAAATATTTAAGTTATCCCTTCCAAAAGTGAATTTAGAGAGAGTATTCTTTAGGTCTTCATTTTCTTTTTCAAGTATATGACATGAAGAACAAGATGACGAAGTAGAAGCATGTGAAGAATGATTTGTGCATGCATCAATGATTCTTAAAGTTTCGTTTTCAATTTTCAATTCTTCTATTTCTTTATCTAAAGCAATAATTTGATTTTCTAAAGAAGAAATTATTTTCTTAGATGAAGAAATAATTTTTGTAAGTTTTAAAGATTCCTCATGTAGTTCCTCAAAAGCATCTTGTAACTCATCATAAGAGGGCAATAAAGTATTAGAACTTACCTCGTTTTCACTTTCTTCTTCATCTCCTTTTGCCATGAGACATAGTTGAGCCTCTTCGCTATCTGAGCTGTCAGTTGAGTCTATGTCGTTTTCATCCCACGCTATATAGGCTTTTCTTCCTTTCCTTTCCTTGAAGGGTTTCTTTTCAAATTTCTCATTCTTCTTTTGATAAACAGGACACTCCATTTTCATGTGACCAGGTTTGCCACATTCATAGCAAGTTGGGGTCGATGAAGTTCCTTCGCCTTTAAAGTGAGTCTTTTTCGGAGGGAATGGAGGTCTTCTTTGCGTTCCCTTTTTCCTGAGAAATTTACCAAACCTTTTAACCAACAAACTCAGATTTTCTTCACTTACCTCTATGTTCTCTGAACTTTCTTCATTCTCTTCATCATCATTGTCGAATGTTGATGAAGTGGCTTTGAGCGCTATCCCCTTTTTCTTTTTATCGTTTTCTTCGCTTTGACTTAATCTGCTCAACTCCAACTCGTGCTCATGAAGTTTTCCAAAGAGGGTAGCTAAAGTCATTGTGGATAGATCCCTCGATTCGGATATTGCTGTCACTTTGGGTTGCTAAATCCTGCTAAGACATCTCAAAACTTTGTTAATCAAATCTTCATTAAAAAAGCTTTTGCCTAAAGATGCAAGATGATTAACTATGTGGGTGAACCTCTTTTGCATTTCCTGAATGCTTTCTCCTTGGTTCATTCTGAATAATTCATATTCACGAGTTAGAGAATTTATTCTCGATCTCTTAACTTCACTGGTACCCTCATGGGTAACTTGCAAAGTATCCCACATTTCTTTAGCAGTTTTACAATTTGAAATTCTAAAAAACTCATCATATCCTAATGCAGTAGTAATAATATTTTTGGCCTTTAAATTAAATTAAACTTTTCTTTTGTCTTCATCAGACCATTTATTTCGTGGTGTTTTGGTCCTTACACCATCGATCTCATGTGTGGGTATAAAAGCGTCGTTTTCGACAGCACCCCAAACATCTAGATCAATAGCTTCGATGAAGATTTTCATTCTTTCCTTCCAATATGCGTAACCATCCCCATTGAAAAAGGGTGGTCAGTTTATGGAGGATCCTTCTGAAAAACAATTTGAAGAAGCCATATACTCTTGAAGCTGCTAAGCTCTTTATACAAGAGTCTAGCTCTGATACCACTTGTTATCAAGTGGCTTCCAGTACTTAAAAGGGGGGGTGAATTGAGTATTAAAACTTTTTTGCAAAACCTCTTTTTAATTAACACGAATATCAAAAGCTTAACAAATAAACGCATAGAAGGAATGAGAAGAAGAAAAGAAACAATAAAGAACAGTGAAAAATAAATGTGCAATAAAATAAATTGCATAAAAATAAAGAGATTAGGGAAAAGAGAAGCCGACACAGTATTTATCCTAGTTCGACCACTAACCCACTTGTGGTCTACGTCCAGTCCTCGAAAGCCGAGATTTTTCACTAAGTATACAAGCTCCAATAGGTGCTTGCTACCGTTACAAAATAGAGCACTTTTCACACACAGGGACACTCTACCTTTGTGCTAAAGTCTCAGCCTGCAGGGATACCTCACCCTTATACAAACCTTGAGGGATACCTCACCCTCGATACAGAATATCAGAAAATAGAGATGAAGAGAAACTCTCACTCAGAGTAAGTAATACAAATTGAAGTGCTAATAGAGCTCTCACAGAAAATATCTCAAAGTTTTTAAACAAGAAGAGCGTAGAAAATAGTTTTCACAAAAACAAAGTAATCAGAAAATAGTTCAGAATTATGGGCAATGAAAAACGTGACCCAGGCTTGCTATTTATAGGGAAAACTAGGTTAATTAGCCGTTGGGTATAATTAATAACATTTAATACTAATTAAAATTCTTGTCTGTTTCCATTTACGTAAACACAAGTTCCGTGTTTATTCGAATAGAGCAAAGGCTTATTCGAATAACACTGTTTCTGAATAACTCATTTTAGATGGGTTATTCGAATAACCAACCTGTTATTCGAATAACTCTGTTAAAACCAGAGTTGTGAAAACGAACGTTTATTCGAATAAAGACTTATCTATTCGAATAACGTATTTAAAAGAAGTTCAGAAAGAAAGGTTTTATTCGAATAACGTATGACTTATTCGAATAACTCACTCAAAGCTTAGTTCTGAAAAAACTTCATTTATTTGAATAAGGGAAACTTTATTCGAATAGCCTCTTACAAAACAGATTTCTGAAAACCTTAGTTATTCAAATAACGAGGTAGTTATTCGAATAACATCTTTTAGAAAATAAACCACGTGAGGATGGTTATTCGAATAAGCAAAGCTTTATTCGAATAACTCAGTTCAAAAAGAGTTTCAAAAAGATGTTTTCAAGGATACTGAGTTTAAAAACAATTTTTCTCTTTTCTTTCAAAAACAAAGAGATATCAATGTGAGCTCCGTACAATAGATCCTAAGTCCTAATGCTAAACAAATGTAAACTTATTCTTGGTCTATATATCATCTTCATTTATTCTTCCCATTTGTTATCATCAAAACAAGTCTTCAAAGGTAAGCATCCAAACACATTCGAAAGCCGAGATTTTTCACTAAGTATACAAGCTTCAATAGATGCTTGCTACCGTTACAAAATAGAGCACTTTTCACACACAGGGACACTCTACCCTTGTGCTAAAGTCTCAGCCTGCAGGGATACCTCACCCTTATACAAACCTTAAGGGATACCTCACCCTCGATACAGAATATCACAATATAGATGAAGAGAAACTCTCACTCAGAGTAAGTAATACAAATTGAAGTGCTAATGGAGCTCTCATAGAAATATCTCAAAGTTTTTAAGCAAAAAGAGCGTAGAAAATAGTTTTCACAGATTAGAGCTTTCAGAAAATAATTCAGAGTAATGGACAAAGAAATTCGTGACCCAAGCTTGCTATTTATAGGGAAAAACACGGATACAGCCATTTAGGTATAATTAATAGCATTTAAAACAAATTAACCGAATTCAAAGCGTATGAAAGTTTCCATATCAGACTGCGTTTTCAAATGTGTTTACTCGAATAACTAAACAGGTTATTCGAATAACACTGTTCCTGAAACCAATTTAAAAACTCATTTGAAATGGGTTATTCAAATAACCAATATGTTATTCGAATAACTCTGTTAAAACCAGAGTTCTAAAAACAAGGGGTTATTCGAATAATAGCTTATCTATTCGAATAACATAGTTTAAAAGCAGTTCAGACAAAAAGATGTATTCGAATAACGTATGAGTTATTCAAATAACTCACTTAAAACACGGTTCTGAAAAATCTCAATTATTCGAATAAAGGATAGTTTATTCGAATAGCTACTTAAAAACAGTGTTCTGGAAAACCTTAGTTATTCGAATAATAGGGTAGTTATTCGAATATCATCTTTTAGAAAACAAACCACGAGGGGATGTTTATTCGAATAGGCTAAGCTCTATTCGAATAACTTAGTTCAAAAAGGGTTTGAAAAAGATGTTTTCAAAGACACTAAGTTCAAAACCAAGTTTTATCTTCTCTTTCAAAAACAAAGAGATATCAATGTGAGCTCCGTACTATAGATCCTAAGTCCTAATGCTAATCAAATATAAACTTGGACTTGGTCTATTTATCATCTTCATTTATACTTCGCGTTTGTTATCATCAAAACAAGTCTTCAAAGGTATGCATCCAAACACATTCTCCCCCTTTTTGATAATGACAAACTATCAATGAGACTAACAATGAGAAAAGCGTTAGTGTATATAATTGGAATTCACAAAAGGTATAAAAGCTTACTCCCCCTCTTTAATTAAAAGAGGTAATATATATCAGATATGTGCGCAGCTCCCCCTTTCAATTTGAATCCAATCTCATTTTAAATTTACCTGTGTTTTCTCAATTATAGTCAAAAGATCAAATATTTCTCCCCCTTTTGTCATGAGCAAAAAATGAGGGGTAAGTCCTACAAACATATATAAGAATGCATAAAAGGAAATGTACTCATAGCAATAGATCAACAGGAAATTTTATTTATGCATTAATAACAAAAGAGAGTCAATTACACAAGCCAGAAAATAAATAACATGAAGCCAAAAATAGACAGCCTAAGAACTAAAGCTCCTAGAAGTAAGCATCCGGAGGTGGTGGTGAAGAAGCTGGTGCATGAGCAGGAGAAGCAGATCAAAGAGCAGCAACCTCGCGTTCAACGCCTTCTATTCTATCAAACAGAATAGAGAAGGTATGTTCCATGTAAGCTCGGTTATGTTGCAAGGTGGCCATGATCTGTTCTAGGGTGACCGGAGCAGGAGCAGCATCAGGTGCAACTGCAGGAGCAGCAGGGGCAACAGCAGAGGCATCAGCAGGGTCAAGCTCATCCTCAGCGACCTCATCTGGGTACAACCAACCTTCATCAGTTTGGATCATCTTCATCTTCCGTAAGGTGTGAGCTCCAAAGACGTTGTGGTGAATCAGAGCAATGGCCCGCTCAGTCTCCAAGACCTGAGGATACTTGCACAGCAAGGTAGTGACAAGAATGCCATAAGGCAAGTCAGATTTCTCCTTGCCTTTGGCCCTCATCATGTGCCTCATGATGAAAGCAGGCCAGTTGATCTGATGGCCATTCTTCAGGAACCACAGCATGAAGACATCTTCCTCGCTGAGATAGGCGTAGTTTCCACCACGAGGAGCCAGGATGTGAGCATAGGCGTAATGCAGAAGCCTGTCTTGGCTCTTCAGCATTCCACCCTTGAGACCCTTGTCAGGCAGGGCTAGACCGGGCTTCAGCAGGTCTTCAACCGCCTGAAGCTTGTTGAACTCTTCGAGAAACGGAGTGTCGTCATCTTCAACAAGGGCGCCAGAGAACTGCAGCCCGAACAAAGTCAACCAGTCTAGCGGTGTGATCACGATATTTTGATCACATACCTCGGAGAGGAGATTCTGGCCATCGAAAGCCAGATTGCAAAAGAACATCTTCACCAAGGCTGGATAGATGGTGGCCCGGTGAGAGCAAAGCTGAAGAACTCCCTGGTTTTGCAGTAGAGTCAGGAAGTCGAAGCCGCAATGTTGCTGGAAGAAGGAAAGGTCTAGGTACTTGGGTTGAACCAAGTTGCACTCCCAGAAGTGCAAGATGAAGCGTGCACGATGCTCTTCGTTGGAGGAGAGCCTTCTCAGATCAAGAGGGTTGGTACCTGGAGCATTCTTCGTGCGAGGACGCTTGCTGGAGGAGGAGGCCGTGGAGGATAGGTGAGAGAGAGTGAAAACACAGGGTTAAGCAAGATGGCAGGAGCTAAGGAGACATGAAGAGCAGAGAAGATGGAGGGTGAAAAAAGTCTAAGAGGCAGAAGCAAGGAAGCTTGAAGAACAGAGAAGAGGGAAGAGGGTGGAGACCTTTGGGCGCACAGGGTTTATTTAAAGGACACCCGTGTTTATTCGAATAAAAGAGGGTTTATTCGAATAAACCATGCTGGAAAGCTGAATAGACAGGCGCGCAGGGACCTGAACAAGTGAAACGGCTAGGGTTTATTCGAATAGAAGGGGATCTATTCGAATAGAATGTCTGGGAAAGCCAAGCGTTTTGGCCAGCTGACAGGGTTTATTCGAATAACTATGTAAGTTATTCGAATAGACTGAGGCCAATCAGTCAATACTGATAGAAACAAGTTCAGGTTATTCGAATAACCTGGGGTCTATTTGAATAGACAGAGACCAAGACCAGAACCTAATAAAAGAGGGATTCTGGTTATTCGAATAAAGAAGGACTTATTCGAATAAGCAGAGGGCAGAAAGAAACACTGATAAACGAAGGCTTCTGGTTATTCGAATAGGGAGGGTGTTATTCGAATAAACAGAGATGAGAAACACAGGTTTTATCAGAAGAATCAGTTTATTCGAATAAACTGAATTCTATTCGAATAAGGCTGATGTTCAATATACATTTTAACAAGCAGTAAAAGAGTTTATTCGAATAAAGGCATACTTATTCGAATAAAACTAACACAGAAGCATAGAAAAGACATACGTTTATGAGATTGAAAGCATATGATCATGATAATATTCAGCAATAAACACGCAATTTAAATATTGGATTGATCAATTATGCCTAATTCTCCTCGAATATAAAAGAATGCTTCTTTTGCTAAGGGTTTAGTAAAGATATCTGCAAGTTGCTTAGATGTTTCAACAAACTCAAGAATGTAATCCCCTTTTTGTACATGATCTCTGATAAAGTGATGTCTTATCTCTATATGCTTTGTTGGAATGCGGTATGGGATTCTTAGAGATATTTATTGCACTAGTGTTATCACATCTTATCGGGATGTGATCAAGTGAAGACCGAAGTAGTCTAAGAGTTGTTGCTTCATCCAAAGGATCGGCGCGCAAGAACTCCCCGCAACATATTCAAAGCCTCAAGAATAGACAAAGTCATACTATTTTGTTTCTTACTATGCCAAGAAACTAAAGAACTACCAAGCAAGTGGCATGTCCCACTAGTACTTTTTCTCGTCAATTTGCACCCAAAGCAAAATCGAGTCGAATAGCCTATTAGGCTACAAGAGGCACCCTTAGGGTACCACAAGCCCATTTGTGAAGTGCCTACTAGGTATTTCATTATTTGTTTAACAGCACTTAAGTGAGATTCCTTAGGGTTTGCCTGATATCTAGCACACATGTATACACTAAACATAATATCTGGCCTACTAGCAGTAAGATAAAGGAGAGATCCAATCATACCTCTAAATTTCGTTATTTCTACTGATTTACCTCCTTCATCTTTGTCCAAGTAGCAAGACGTGCCCATCGGAGTGGCCATGTGTTTAGCGTTTTCCATTTCGAATCTCTTGAGCAATTCCTTGCAGTATTTTGTTTGACTTATGAAAGTTCCTACGTTCGTTTGTTTGATTTGAAGTCCGAGGAAGAAATTCAATTCTCCCATCATTGACATTTCAAATTCATTCTGCATTAACTTAGCAAATTCTTTGCAAAGGGATTCATTAGTAGCACCAAATATAATATCATCCACATATACTTGCACAAGAAGAATGTCATGCTTTTTATTTTTAATAAAAAGGGTAGTGTCGACTTTTCCTCTTGAAAAACCATTTTCTAAAAGGAACTTACTCAACCTTTCATACCAAGCTCTAGGAGCTTGCTTTAAACCATATAAAGCCTTTTTAAGTTTAAAAACATGGTTGGGTAGTTCATGATTTTCAAAACCTGGAGGTTGTTCAACGTATACCTCCTCTTGAATATAACCATTTAGAAAAGCACTCTTGACATCCATTTGATATAATTTGAAATCCATGATGTAAGCATAAGCAAGTAACATTCTTATAGCTTCTAATCTAGCTACAGGTGCATAGGTTTCTTCAAAATCTATTCCTTCTTCTTGATTATACCCTTTAGCAACCAATCTAGCTTTGTTTCTAGTTATTAACCCATTTTCATCAAGTTTGTTTCTAAAAACCCATTTAGTTCCAATTATGGGGTGATTATTAGGTCTAGCAACTAATTCCCAAACTTGATTCCTTTCAAACTGATTTAATTCTTCATGCATAGCTAAATCCAATGTTCATCATCAAAAGCTTCAATTAAATCCTTAGGTTCAATTTGAGAAACAAAAGCTAAGTGATTACAAGTATTTCTAAGGGAGTTACGAGTACTTACACCTTTAGATACATCACCGATGATCTGATCAAGAGAGTGATATTTTGAAGTTCGCCATTCTTTGGGAAGTTCCAAAGCTTGCGAATCTTCTTGTCTTTGTTCATCCTCTTTCTCCTTGATTTCCTTTTCTTTACTGTCCAAATGTGTTTCCGCCAAGATTTCTGCAACATCATCAACAACAAGATCCTTTCTCGATCCATTTAGGTCAGTTTCATCAAATGCAACATGTATAGATTCTTCGATAGTCATAGTTCTCTTATTATATATACGAAAGGCTTTACTATGATTTGAATAGCCAAGAAATATACCTTCATCAGACTTAGCATCAAACTTGCCTAAATTATCTTTTCCATTGTTTAAAACAAAACATTTGCAACCAAAAACATGAAAGTGTGAGACATTTGGCTTTCTTCCCTTATACAACTCATATGGGGTTTTCTTTAAAATAGGCCTTATAAGGGCCCGGTTCATTACATAACAAGCTGTACTTACAGCATCCGCCCAAAAGTATTTAGGAAGATTAGCCTCATTAAGCATAGTTCTCGCCATTTCTTCTAAAGAACGGTTTTTCCTTTCTACAACTCCGTTTTGTTGCAGAGTTCTAGGGGCAGAGAAATTATGATTAATGCCATGTTCATCACAGTAATTTTCAAAAATAATGTTTTCAAATTACATCTTGTGATCACTTCTTATAGAGGAGATTTGAAAACCTTTTTCATTTTGAATAACTTTGGCAAGTCTTTTAAAAGCTAGAAATGCATTATTTTTATTTGCAAGAAATAAAGTCCATGTAAACCGAGAAAAATCATCCACAATCACTAAAGCATAGTAATTCCCACCAAAGCTCATAGTTCTAGAAGGTCCAAACAGATCCATGTGCAAAAGTTGTAAAGGTCTAGTAGTTGAAACTATATTTTTTGCTTTAAAAGAGACCTTTATTTGTTTACCCTTTTGACATGCATCATATAATTTATCTTTTATAAAATTAAGCTTGGGTAGTCCAATTACTAGCTCTTTAGAGACCAACTTCTTTAAGTGGTCCATGTGAATGTGTGCAATTCTCCTATGCCATAGCCATGAATCATCATTCTTACTTAAAAGGCATTTCGCATCATTTGAAGATATATCATCAGGACTAATCATATAGATGTTGTTTACTCTATGACCAATGAATTTAACATGCTTGTCATTTTTATCTTCAATTATGCAACAGTTTGAATCAAATACAACTTTATTTCCTTTATCACATAATTGGCTAATACTAAGTAAGTTATGTTTCAAGCCTTCAACAAGCAGCACATTTTCAATAGAAGAGTTAGGGTTCTTACCGACTTTGCCGATTCCAAGGATTTTTCCTTTATTGTTATCACTATAAGTGACGTGTCCATGATTCTTTGGAATAAGCATGGTGAATTTTGAGTCGTCCCCGGTTATGTGCTTGGAACAGCCGCTATCAAGATACCAATTTGAACTCCTAGCTTTCAAGCACACCTACAACACAAGTTTAGTTTTTAACTTTTGGTACCCAAACTTTCTTGGGTTCTTGTGTGTCAGTTTTGGGTATAGTACCCTTGGGAACCCAAACCATTTTTGTTCCGACTTTTGTATTTATGTTTTTCCTTGCATTACATGTTGAAGCACTATGTCCTTTTCTTCCACAATAAAAACATTTAATAAAAGGACTACTTGAAACACTAGAATGCACAAAGAAATTTTTATAGAGTTTTTGTTGATTTGTCGGGTTATAACCTATCCCGGCTTTTTGAAAAATCACTCTTTGTCTTCCTAATAAAATATTTAAGTTATCCCTTCCAAAGGTGAATTTAGAAAAAGTGTTCTTTAAGTCTTCAATTTCTTTTTCAAATGTATGGCATGAAGAATAAGATGAAGAAGTAGAAGCATGTGGAGGATGATTTGTGCATGCATCAATGATTCCCAGAGTTTCATTTTCAATTTTCAATTCTTCTATTTCCTTATTTAAAACAAGAATTTGATTTTCTAAACAAGAAATTGTTTTCTTAGAAGAAGAAATAATTTTTGTCAATTTTAACGATTCTTCATGTAATTCTTCAAAAGCGTCTTGTAACTCATCGTAAGAAGGTAATAAAGTAGTATTAGAACTTACCTCGTTTTCGCTTTCTTCTTCATCTCCTTTTGCCATGAGACACAGTTGAGCTTCTTCGCTATCTGAGCTGTTAGTTGAGTCCGTGTCGTTTTCATCCCATGCTATGTAGGCTTTTCTTCCTTTTCTTTCCTTGAAGGGCTTCTTTTGAAATTTCTCCTTCTTCTTTTGATAAACTGGGCACTCTATTTTCATGTGACTAGGTTTGCCACATTCATAGCAGGTTGGAGTCGATGAAGCTCCTTCGCCTTTGAAGTGTGTCTTTTTAGGAGGGAAGGGAGGTCTTCTTTGCGTTCCCTTTTTCCTGAGAAATTTACCAAACCTTTTAACTAGCAAACTTAGATTTTCTTCACTTACCTCGATGTTCTCTGAACTTTCTTCATTTTCTTCATCATCATTGTCGAATGTTGATGAAGTGGCTTTGAGCGCTATTCCCTTTTTCTTTTTATCGTTCTCTTCGCTTTGGCTTAATCTGCTTAGTTCCAATTCGTGCTCATGAAGTTTTCCAAAGAGGGTAGCTAAAGTCATTGTGGACAAATCCCTTGATTCTGATATTGCCGTCACTTTGGGTTGCCAAATCCTGCTAAGACATCTCAAAACTTTGTTAATTAAATCTTCGTTAAAAAAAACTTTTGCCTAAAGATGCAAGATGATTAACTATGTGGGTGAACCTCTTTTGCATTTCCTGAATGCTTTCTCCTTGGTTCATTCTGAATAGTTCATATTCACGAGTTAGAGAATTGATTCTCGACCTCTTAACTTCACTAGTACCCTCATGGGTAACTTGCAAAGTGTTCCACATTTCTTTAGCAGTTTTACAATTTAAAATTCTAAAAAACTCATCATATCCTAAAGCAGTAGTGATAATATTTTTGGCTTTTAAATTAAATTGAACTTTTCTTTTGTCTTCATCAGACCATTTATTTCGTGGTGTTTCGGTCCTTATGCCATCGACCTCATGTGTGGGTATAAAAGCGCCATTTTCGACAGCATCCCAAACATCTAGATTAATAGCTTCGATGAAGATTTTCATTCTTTCCTTCCAATATGCGTAACCATCCCCATTGAAAAAGGGTGGTCAGTTTATGGAGGATCCTTCTGAAAAACCATTTGAAGAAGCCATGTTCTCTTGAAGCTGCCAAGCTTTTTATACAATAGTCTAGCTCTGATACCACTTGTTACCAAGTGGCTTCCAGTACTCAAGAAGGGGGGTGAATTGAGTATAAAACTTTTTCGCAAAACCTCTTTTTAAATAAGACAAATATTAAAAGCTTAATAAATAAATGCACAGAAGGAACGAGAAGAAGAGAAGAGACAATAAAGAGCAATGAAAAATAAATGTGCAGTGAATTATTTTGCATAAAATAAAGAGATTAGGGAATAGAGAAGCAAGCACAATATTTTTCCTGGTTCGACCACTAACCCACTTGTGGTCTACGTCCAGTCCTCGAAAGCCGAGATTTTTCACTAAGTATACAAGCTTCAATAGGTGCTTGCTACCGTTACAAAATAGAGCACTTTTCACACACAAGGACACTCTACCCTTGTGCTAAAGTCTCAGCCTGCAGGGATACCTCACCCTTATACAAACCTTGAGGGATACCTCACCCTCGATACAGAATATCACAATATAGATGAAGAGAAACTCTCACTCAGAGTAAGTAATACAAATTGAAGTGCTAATGGAGCTCTCACAGAAATATCTTAAAGTTTTTAAGCAAAAAGAGCGTAGAAAATAGTTTTCACAGATTAGAGTTTTTAGAAAATAATTCAGAGTAATGGGCAAAGAAATTCGTGACCCAAGCTTGCTATTTATAGGGAAAAACACGGATACAGCCATTTAGGTATAATTAATAGCATTTAAAACAAATTAACCGAATTCAAAGCGTATGAAAGTTTCCATATCAGATTGCGTTTTCAAACGTGTTTATTCGAATAACTAAACAGGTTATTCGAATAACACTGTTCCTGAAACCAATTTAAAAACTCATTTGAAATGGGTTATTCGAATAACTAATATGTTATTCGAATAACTCTGTTAAAACCAGAGTTCTAAAAATAAGGGGTTATTCGAATAATAGCTTATCTATTCGAATAACATAGTTTAAAAGCAGTTCAGACAAAAAGATGTATTCGAATAACGTATGAGTTATTCGAATAACTCACTTAAAACATGGTTCTGAAAAACCTCAATTATTCGAATAAAGGATAGTTTATTCGAATAGCTACTTAAAAACAGTGTTCTGGAAAACCTTAGTTATTCGAATAACAGGGTAGTTATTCGAATGACATCTTTTAGAAAACAAACCACGAGGGGATGTTTATTCGAATAGGCTAAGCTCTATTTGAATAACTCAGTTCAAAAAGGGTTTGAAAAAGATGTTTTCAAAGACACTAAGTTCAAAACCAAGTTTTATCTTCTCTTTCAAAAACAAAGAGATATTAATGTGAGCTCCGTACAATAGATCCTAAGTCCTAATGCTAATCAAATATAAACTTGGACTTGGTCTATTTATCATCTTCATTTATACTTCGCGTTTGTTATCATCAAAACAAGTCTTCAAAGGTATGCATCCAAACACAACTCTTAATTTTAGCATAAGCTTCATCATTCAAACCACTTCTCAAAATTTGCATAGCTCTAATGTTTAAAGAAAATCATTTCTTGTCATAAGCAATCCAATTTTGTTTTGGTTTAGGAGAAAATCCATCAAGCATAATATCCCGTAAATCCAAATCAATAGATTGTATATAAAACTTCATTCTAGCTTTCCAATAAACAAAATGCACATCATCAAATAATGGTGGTTTATTAATTTCAAAACCTTCCATTTCGAAAAGCTTTCAATGGTTGCCAACAAACAAGGGCTAAGTAGTTAAGCTTTCAATAGAGTACAAAACTCTGATACCACGTGTTAGTCATGGCAACTATCACCCAATAGGGGAGTGAATTAGGTGATCATAAATTTTTAAAGTAACTTTGAGAAATTATACATTTTGATATACTCAATCAACACATGCATTAGAATAAATCTAACAAAGATACAACTATTGTAGTTTACTCAAGTAAAACTTAGGTTATAAGATAAATAAAATAAATAAGCTAGATATCAAGTTCTTAAAATCAAAACTTCAAGATGACAAGATATGTAACAAATAAATATACTGCACTAAATATTAAAATTAAAGAGTGTAAGGAAAAGAAAATCAAACTTAAGAATTTATCATGATTCAACCACTAACCATTTGTGGACTACATCTAGTCCCCAAGCTTAACTTGAGATTTTCTTCACTATCCCCTAGACTTCACAATTGCTAGGAAAAATTTTATACAAACAATAACACTCCTTATACCTTAGGATCCTCCACTCTTATGTTAGAGCCTCTAACTCTTCAAACTTCACAGGTGCTTGAAAAATCTTTACAAACTTTGAGTCATTCTTACTTCAAGGATCATCCACCTCTATGTGTAGAAGCCTCTTTGTTTTCTCAAGGGATCTTCCACCCTCTCAAGTGTTTATAATATAGATTGAGTGAAATAAGCTCTCTCAAAGAGCATATAATACAAATTGAAGTTCTATAAAGCTCTTAAAGATATCTCAAAGTGTTGAAAAATAGAGCAATATGAATGAAAGAATTAAATCACGAATTAAATGCTTAGGAATAGATTGTTGGATGTTCAAGAGTTAGCATTAAGTGTCCCAGCAGTGAAAGACCCCTGTGGAGTTCCAATGCTCAGTTTAACCATGCTCCAGACAGTTGCCATTCTATCATATCCTTCCCAACTCTTGTGACTTTCTTTCATCAAAGCTTGCCTAGAATGAGTTAGACCAAAGAGACGAGTCCAATCACCAGGTTTCATAATAATTTTGTGCCTCTTGAGCTCAGTGACTAAATTATCTCCACTTATAGTCAGATTGCAGTAGAATACCTTAGTGGGGTCAAGATAATACTCATATTGGGTGGTGACGAAGGTTCTCAACCCGTGGTACTCCAAAAGCTCAGTAAGGAAAATGAACCCTTCACTAACAAAAAAATCAAAGTCCACATATTTAGGTTGAGTTAGGTTATGGGCTTGAAACTCAAGCCGATACCTGTTCATTTGAGACATATTAGAAAAGTACTTTTTATTGTCCAAGCTCAGTGGAAGATCCTGGTCAAAAGTTGAGGTTGGAGCTTTCTTTGAAATTGAGGGAGTCTTGGTTTGTGACTTCTTTGGTGAGAGCTACTAGTCATAGTGAAAAAAATGGGGTTAGGGCATGGTTTAGGAGAGAGAAAGTGTGAAATGGGTGGAATTTTAGGAGAAAAAATTGGATTTTAATTAGTGGGGAGAGATGGGTTTGAGTGGAAAAGGTGTTTAAATGGTGGATTTTGGTGGGATTTGTTAGCCATGGCAACCATCATCTAAGAGGGAGGTGAATTGAGTGATCACAAACTTTTAAAACAACATTAAAAAATTAAGTATTTTGAATCACTCAATTAATAAATGCTACAAAACATGTATAAATTAAGTTAATATAGAATATAAAGAGTATAGGGAAGAGAGAATCAAACTCAAGAATTTATCCTAGTTCAGCCACCAACCACTTGTGGCCTACATCCAGTCCTCAAGCTTAACTTGATATTTTTTCATTATCTCTTAGACTTCATAGGTACTAGGAAAACCTTTGTACAAACAAGAGCACTCCTTACACCTTGGGATACCTCACCTTTGTGTTAGAGCATCCAACTCTTCAAGCTTCACAAGTACTTGAAAAAGCTTTACATTCAAGAACACTCACAACACCTTTGGGATACCTCATCCTTTGTGTTTAAGCCTCACTACAAGGGATACCTTACCCTTTTCTTTTTTGAGGGATACCTCACCCTCTTACAATGATTTTAAGATGAAGAGAAAGATTAGGAACTCTCACAAGAGTATATATATAACTTGAAGAACAAAGAAATAGAAGGATTTTGTAATAAAGAGCTTAAAATATGATTTTGATAATTCAAGTATCAAATTAAGTGTTCTAGAGTTGTAAAAGCTTCAAACATCACTTATATATAGAGCCTAAATGGTAGTGTTTAGAAATGATTTCTTATGAAAACTAGCTATTTATAGCCGTTGGGAGCGTTTCTAGGCTTGTCCTAATCGATTATTTACATGTTATTGCACTCTAGTTTCAAAAATTGACTTTAAATGGTCATAACTTCTCCATTTCTCATCCATTTTAAGTAAATGACCACTCATTGAAAAGATCTTTAAGTATATTTTCATATGAAGTAAGTTTTAGAACAAAAATCAAAGTATTTTAAAAGTTATGATCAAAAGAGTAACCAAATGCCAACTTTTTAAAACTCAAACTTGACTATTTTTCATAGTTTTTAACTACTACCATGACTAGCTTTTCAAAACATGTTTTTTTGGGGCATTTTAGCATGTAAGAACCATTTGTAAAGATTTAAAAATATATTTGAGCTCTTTTCTTGTAAAATCTCTATCTTTATAGAGGAGAAAGTCTAAAAAGAAAATATACAAATTCTAGTCCTTAAGCTTCTTGATGTAATCCAACCTTCCAAAAATTTCTTCTTTTGAAATCTTGCAAATACTTAGAACATCTTATCATTCTTATTCTTCTTGAGTTGAGCATAATTGTGATATTTTGCTTTCTTATTTCAATGCTCACTCTTGGTACTTGAACTGTCCTACATAGTATTGCTCACTTAAACAAACATAGTTAGTCCAAATTCATAATTCAATATCTTCATATGCATGATTCATAAATGTATTACTCTAGTTAGTATAACATATAAGACTTTCATAGACACATCCAAATAAGACATTTATTAATTACTAATAGATATGCTCTATATAGAATGTAACAAAGAACACTTTGCACATTTTCATTTAAATAGAGCCAAATCCAACATTAATTAAATACCACTCACGTAACATATTATTGGATATATCCTATAAAAGATGCTATAAAGAATGTGCATGATTTTTATATGAAATATAACAAGATGGAGTACATGATCATGCATGATCCAATATAATCCATTAAGCACATCTATGTAGCATAATCATCATTCTTTTTGTCTTGTATTTGTCATCATCAAAACTTAACATACTAAATCATTGGGGCAAACTTATTTCCATAGGATTTGAGGTGGGTGAGGTGTTTGAGGGAATGGGTGTTGAAGAGGGAAGAAAAACGAAGAAGGAGAGAGAAGGGGGCAGACACAAATTGGTTTGAGAAAGGCTGTTAGAGGTGTTTTTAAAACACTCATAACCAATTATGAGCCTTGACATAATCAGTTATGTGAGAAAAAAAAGATAGCGCGACTAGTTTTGGATCAAAATTGGAATGCTATAACCAATTAGGTGGGTGGTCTAATCTGTTAGAAGAAAAAATGGCTTTCAATTTCAACACGAAGTAAGGCCACTTTTTTTTAGGGATTTAACCAATTATGAGAGTAGAGAAATCAATTATGAAGCAGGAAAAAAATGGTATGCATTCTGACTAATGAATAACCGATTACTCCCTTCTTCTAATAAGATATTTGCGAGTGAAGATCAACATGGGGCATACTGACTTCATGAATAACAGGTTAGCTAGTTCCTTTAACAGATTATTAGACCTTCTCAAAACATTTTAGGACACCACCAAGACCAGATAATAGATTATTAGCTCGCCATAACAGATAATACCAGCATCAGAAATAATTTCTTCTCATGAATTTAGCCCTTTAAACCAGACCTCATGCCTTCCAAAAGATCATTTTAGTTTGGCCTCATTTCCCCATCCATTCTAAACACCAAATAACAAGTCATTTTAACCCAATAACGAATTCTTCTTCTTCAAAAACACATGAAAACATTGTGCATCAATAGGAACTTGAGATTTGAGATTAGGGGACTTAATCATGGATCAATTACCTACAAAACAAATTTGGGGGAACCTCTGATGGTCAAGTCAATAATGGATTTATGAACATAAATACCGAGATAAAATGCATCAAGCACAAGCATTCATTCAAATGCATGATTGGTCAATTATTCCAAATTCTCTTCTTATAGAAAAGAAGATTTCTTTGACAAAGGTTTTGTAAATATATCAGCTAGTTGATTTGATGTTTCCATAAATTCAAGCACATAATCTCCTTTTTGCACATGATCTCTTATAAATTGATGTCTTATTTCAATATGCTTAGTCCTAGAGTGCAAGATTAGATTCTTAGTTAGATTGGTTGCACTAGTGTTATTACATCTTATAATGATGTGGTCAAGCTGGAGTCTATTATCCAACAAATTGCTCAAGTTTTAACTCTCTAAGAAAGGCTTTCTGATCATATCAGTTACTGTTATATTACTTTTTGAAAGTAATACTTCATCTCTACTTGTACATTCATTCTTTATCTTGTAGTTAGTAGAGTTGTATGCTCTTATTCTAAGTCTTGTAATCCACTCTTTGAGTGTATGAGTGGGCAAACACAAGCTTATCCTTCTAACTCTTTGTAACCTTGATCCGATAGTGGTCTGTGAGGTTTTTCAGTGAGCCTAAAGTGGCTAGGTGTGAAAACAATACTTATAATCTAGCTTTGAGAGGCTATGGTGGAAGAAAGACTACTCGAATCTATAAAAATCTTAGTTGTGTGCTACGGATTAGAAGGAGGCAAATGGTTTGGTTGAACCAGTATAAAATCCTATGTGTAAAGCTCTCTCTATCTTTATCTTTTTACTTTCTAAGTCTTAGCTATTAAACTCTAATATCTTAAATTCTTTTAAGTCAAAAGTATAAGTTTATGAAAAATGTTTTCTGACTTAAAAATTAGTAAAAGTTTTTCAAATCTTAACAAAGTTATTTTCTAAAGCATTCTGGTAGTTTTCTGAACTATATTAGTATTAGGTTTTTGATACTCCTTTTTAGCTGTTTAGTTTCTAATACTTAGCTTTATGAAGGAAACACTAACTCTCTTTTCATAATATTCAAGTTTATATACTTGAGGAAGCTTGTTTAAGTTGCAGATAAAAGTTTGGAAAATTCAAAAGAGGCATAATTCAACCCTATTTCTTATGTAAAAGCCATCTTCAGTGGTAAGAGAGTAGTTGAGAAGGGTGCAATGTGTTTTCACTGCTTTATTGATTCTAGCTTGTTTCTTGTCCTTTTATAAGCGCCACATACTAGTCATTAGACATTTGTAACATGGTTGCTTCACACTAGATATAAACTAGCCATTATAACTATACTTCTGATGACTTAGCTCATGTGGTACACTTTTTCCTGTAGTGCATACTTAGGAATTGAAATAAGGATTTGAATGTAAACACCTGATGTTGTTAGGTCTCATATTGATTATGTTAGATCCAAGTCCTTATCGTGATGAGTCTTGATGAGTAATAAACCATACTTGAAAACATGATCTCATAATGTAAGATAAGCTAACTTGGTTTGTGTTTGATTTATAGATTCTGAGCTTAACTGGTCTTTAAAAGGGAATCATCAAAGATTAATAATTTGACATGTTCTAAAATAAAGAAGCTTCAAGGGAGTTAAGAGAAAAATCAATGAAGATATGAGATGACTCAAGAAATCTATGAGAAGATTCAATAAAGTTATGAACATCCATGAGAAGACTTAGAAAATCTATGAACAAACTAATCAAGATCAAAAATTCAAAGATGAGCAAACTTGCCTTACACAACTCTAAGAAAATGCACCAAGATTGAAAGGCAACTCCAAGGACCCTCTTTCTTAGAGTTTTCATCGTGGACAATACATCATTCCATGAAGTTAAATAAAAAAGAGTCACTTTCAAAGAGTGAAGAAGTTTGGCTGAGTAACAAGAGTTGAGCAGACTCATCAAACTCATACTACTCATGGCGCTACAAAACAAAACTGTACAAGACAAGAAAAGTTGTAACAATAATAGCTACTTTTTCTTTTGTTATGTCAAGAACAACAGAAACCCAATGACTAGTGTAAGGAAGGCTATAAAAGGACTTCACAATGAAGAATGAAGGGTTAGAATAGTTATTGACCAAAATAATAGTCAAGTATTCTGTCTACTCATTAAAAGCCTTCTTAGTCTACTCAATTGTTCTCTGCCTACCAAAGCATTCTAATATAACTTGTTGTGGGTATTATTCTCTAAGCTTTCACTGAGTTTATCCATTCTAGGAGTGTTGTGAAAGATAAATATTTATAAATCATGTTGTCTATACATTTATACCCTAGTGGTGAGTAAGGTGAGCTAGTGGTGCATGCTAGCCACGATGAGAAGTGAGTTAGAAGCCAAAAGAGGCTATTGTAAACAAAGAATACTTGGTTTGTAGTTGGGAGCAGTTGTGTTGTACAAAGAATACTCAAAATAGTGAAGAAAATCCAAGTAGTGGCTAAGGACTAGATGTAGCCTCAAGTGGTTAGAGGTGAACCAAGATAAATCTTTGTGTTAATTTTTCCTTTCCTTACCTTTCTGATTTAAGCTTTTGCATTTATTTATAAAACTTAAGCTGCAGTGATCATTTTTCATCCTTAAACTAATTTGTTGACAAAACCTCTAAAGAAATATTTTCTTATAAACTCAACTTAAGTGCTTTTCACACACTTAGATCTTATCACTTCTAAAAGACTTTCAAATCTTACTTAATTTCTACACTGACATATTTCTGTTTTAATCTTATATGAAGTTTGAAAGTTTCATTTTAGAATATAAGATTCACTATTGTTATCTTATTTCTATCAATCTTAATCATTTGTCTCATACAAGCACATTTGTACTACGTCTACTCATAATCTCTAAGAAATAGTTGTGTGTCTACATAGTACTAAGTTCTAAACTTGAGTAAGAGTTTAACAGACTCAGTCACTTAATTTCAGGGATTACTTAATCTATAAAAGAATACTACAATTCATCCCCCCTTCTTGTGGTTAGTGCCATGTTTAGTTGGTATCAGAGCTCAGCCTCTGGGTTGAGCACACTTAATCCTGTGAGAGGAAAAAGAACTGGAAAAAGAAAATGGCAAACTAACAAGGAAGAATGTTCATTGCAGAAAGTGTTTCTTCAAATAGGCAACTTGCCTTTGATGGAAAGGATTATTATTATTCGAAGGATCATATGAGACTTTTCATTGAATCACAACATGTGAATTTGTGGGACATTATTGAAAATGGTCCATACATTCCCACAGTCAGATTTAATGGTGAAAGAACTACTGTGAAACCAAAGAGTGATTGGATTGATGCAGAGAGACACAAGTACATCCTGAACTCCAAGGCAAAATTCTTCTTGACATGTGCACTGAGCATAAATGAATATGGCAGAATATCTGGATGCAGTACAATCAAAGAAATCTGGGATACCTTGATGATTACTCATGAAGGAACCAACCAAGTGAAGGAAGTTAAAGTAAGCACGCTTGTGCACCAATATGAGTTATTTAAGATACATGAGAATGAAACAATAGATGGGATGTTTGCTCAATTTACAGTCATTATAAATAATCTGAAATCACTTGGCAAAATATATTCCAATCAAAAGCATGTAAGGAATCTATTGAGGAGCCTACGAAAAGTGTGGAGACCCAAAGTCATAGCCATTCAAGAGGTGAAAGACTTGTCTACTCTTCAACTCGAGCAACTTCTTAGCTTTCTTAAGGTTCATGAACAAGAGTTAGCAGAAATGGATCAAGACTTCCCAAAGAAAGGGAAGGCAGTAGCTTTTAAATTTGCTCAAAAGAATACAAGCAGAAATGTTGCTCCTCATCAACCTTCTCATCACTATGCTTAACCTTTAGCTTTAAACTCTTCTCAACAGTCTAATGAATACAACAATGAAGAAGAAGATCTTTCAGATGAAGAAAGGCTCTCATTCATATTGAAAAAGATTCAGAGGATGCTGAGAAGAAGAGGTAAAGGCAAGAAAAGTTTCCAATCGAGAAAAATGTACAAAAAAGTGACTCAACCTGTAACATCCTTATACTAATATCTCGATATACGTAATGCATAAAGAGATACTAAGCATTACAACGTCACTACATACATAATAACTTGATCATATATCCATAATGTTCATTAGAAACATTATAGAGAGTGAAATGCGGAAAACATAAAACTCAAAGCAAAATACATATATATACAACATTAGCCTTGGCAAAGGCTTGAATTATTATATAATTCTTTACATTACAAAAGTAATATAAATAGATATAACAATTGTAATAAAATAGATAAAACTATAACTAGTCTAATCTTTAGCTTCCTTTTTTTTTCTTATTCTTTGAAGAACTTTCACATGGAATTACATGGCAACACAGCAGGGTGAGAATCAACAATTCTCAGTATGAGTAAACCAAAACCAGTCATACATAGCATAATAAACATAATCTTAAAACATGCCACTAATAAGATATGTGTAAAGTCTTAACTAGGTTTAACTTAAATAACTAGATAAACTAAGTTAATTATGCATTCATTTATACTTACATACTTAATTCATTTAAGACCCAAGCATATTTTACTAGGAACTCTGGATTCTTATGTTTACCCACTGTAAAGAGGAAAAACCTTGTCCTGATACTACACGTAACCCTAGCTCTTGGTCAGGAATAACTTGTTCCCTTAGGAACTTCTAATTCCTTTCCTTCTGGCCAATATGACAATAAATATCAAGTAAGGTCACATTCGTAGGAAAACATTACCTTCCTAGTTCATTAGAATATAATACACCACATCATCATTCATCACATCTTAAGTGATACAAATACCACAAAAAAGTAGTTTAAGGTGCTAGATACTTACCTAAGGCAAACTACTACTTTTGGATGCTCAAAGGCTTAAGTTTTCTAATACATGCTAGGTGATAATTTCTCTCTTGAAATATCCCTATTTGTGTCTTAACACACATTAGAAAACATATATAAATAATTCCATCTAGCAGGGAACATTAATACCTCAAAATCTCATTTTTGAGAAATTCTAGAGCTTACTCCTTGGCACATCCCTTGTCATGCCTCGGTGCACAGCTCTCTGCTTCTCACGCCGTGGCACCCTGCTCTCGGGTGAACATACTCTGCAACACACACCTCAGTGTGACCTCCTTATGTCGCAGTGTAAATAGCAAAAACTGGATTATGTAGAATTCTGCAGAACTGTGCACTATTCTAGTAGTTATTTTCATGAGATTCGACCATTCCAAAACAATTTCTATGTGATCCAAAGTCCCTAATCAATTCATTAACCATAGGAATCATCAATCACTAACTTAAACTACTAAATTTGGATTATGAATAAAGATCACACATACCTTGACCTGAAACTCATTTTTGTGCATCAAATGTCTAAATGAGATGTTCTAAGTTTCTAACTCAAACTTATGCTATGAACAAGTCATAAACAATCATTGAAACACATTCAAGCAAGTAAAACGCATCAAATACCTCAAAAACTCATTTTGACCTATTATGCATCAAGAGTGCATTAGTGGAGAAAATAGAGAAAAGAAGTGAAATGAACTCTAAAGCCCCTACCTTGGCAGCTAAAAATGGAGATTCAAGCTTGGATGATCACACCTTGGATTTTCCTTTGGCTTTCCTCCTTTTCTCCTCTTCTTCCTTCTCCTTTCTTTCCTCTTCATTTGTTTGCTCTTGGACGTTTTTTGTTTCTGAAATGTGCAGTAAAAGAACCATGAAAGAAGGCTTAAAAAGAGGTTCCAAAAGACTCATAAGGCCCTTAAGGCCATAACTGATAAATCCTGATCTGCTAAAAACACTCAGATTTAGCTAAATCAAGATTTCTAACTTCCAATAACTCTAAAATAAATACTACGATTCATTAAATTTGTTGTTTCACCATTATCTCATTTTTTCATATCTGCTGCTAGTCAATCTAGCATAAAATGCACAACCAATATGTCTAAAAATGCCAAACTAACTCAGTTTACCTTGAAACTTTAACCACACCTTGTTTCATACATTTGTGACTTAGAAATAAATTACCCATATTAATTTCCCTCATCTAAGAAATTTATACTATTATTTGAGTCATTTTAAGTTACTTTTCACCTTCGAAGTTATAACAAAGTACCTAAACTAACTCAGTTTGTCACAAAATTAAATAAGCATGTTAAGCAAGTCATATGCTACCTTTGTACACATGTACAAGTCTAGCATGTCATTAAGGGTATTACATAACCAGCAAAGGACAAACAATTTGTTTCGAGCGTAAAAATCCTAGTCACATAAAGATGGAATGTCCACTACTGAAAAAGAAATCTAAGAAAAGTTTCACAAAGAAAGGTATGTTGGCCATATGGGAGGATCTTGATGAATAATCCTTAAGTGATGATGAACAAGATGAGGCAGCGAACCTATATCTAATGGGAAGAGACTCTGATAGTGAATATGAGGTACCAGACCTAGAAACTACTCAACCTTCATATAAATAATTAGAAAAAGCTTTTAATAATCTCTTGAATGACTCAAACACTTTAGCTCAAAAATGTATTAGTTTGAAAATAAAAATTTCATATGCTCTAAAGGGAAATGAGATTTTGAAGGGTCGGTTGAGTGCGTTGAGTCAAAAGAATGAGAGTTTACTAAAGCTGAATGCAAACTTGATAGCTTTAGTAAAACTCAAGTTTGTTAAGTCTGCTCAGACTTCTTCTCAGCATTCTACTCAAGCTGACAATGAAGTAAATAAGCTGAGAAAGAAGGTTGAGGAGCTAAATATGGACTTTGCCAAATTTGTCAATGGCACCAAAAATATAGAAATGCTTCTTGGCAGTCAAAGGTTTGCTTTTGACAAAGCTGGTCTAGGCTATGAAAAAACCACAAAACACAAGCTATATCTAAATCTATTTGTGCTAGTCAAGAAGTCTAAGGAGAGATGTTTTTATTGCAACAAGCTTGGTTATAAAGCCACAACATGTTACTCTAGAAACAAGTCACCAAAAAGAGAAGTAACCAACCTGAGAGGACCCAAGTAGATTTAGGTTCTTAAAGCTGTTAAATATACTCATGTAGGTCTGTCTAATCTCAAGGAAGAAAAAGCACAAGTGGTACTTGGATAGTGGATGCTCACGACATATGACAAGAGATAAGAGTAAATTCCTGTCATTAGAAGCAAGAGACGGTGGAGATGTAACCTTTGGTGATAATGGCAAAAGAAAAGTAGTTGGTATAGGTAATGTCAGTATGTTTGATTCTACTCAAGTAAATGATGTCTATTATGTCAAAGGTTTAAAACAAAATCTTCTTAGCATTAGTCAATTTTATGACAATGGCTATGAAGTAGTGTTTGAACCAATAAATTGCATAGTGAGAGAAGCCAATGATGGCAAAATCCTATTTTCTACTAAAAGAGAAAAAATATGTATAGTGTTGGAGGACCTTACTCATCCAAATGTAGAATGTCTTTTTGCTGCAAATGATGAAAATTGGATTTGGCATAGAAAGCTAAGTCATATAAATATGAAAACAATTTCAAAGCTAGTAAAACATGACCTTGTTAAAGGCTTTTCAAAAATCAAATTTACAAAGGACATGGTGTGTGAACCTTGTCAAAAAGAAAAGCATATAAAGTCACTTGTTCACTCAAAGAATATAATTACAACTCATTGACCACTTGAACTTTTACATATAGATTTGTTTGATCCAACTAAGTCTGCTAGTTTAGGTGGAAAAATATATGGTTTTGTGATTGTTGATGACTACTCAAGGTTCACTTGGGTGCTCTTCCTACGTCCCAAGGATCATTCTTTTGAAGCATTCAAATTCTTTTGTAAAAAGGTTCAAAATAAAAAAGGAATCTGTATTACTGCTATAAGAAGTGACTATAGGGTTGAATTTGAAAATCATCTTTTCTAAAACCTTTTGTGAAGAAAATGGCATAGTGCATAATTTTTCTTGTCCAAAAACTCCTCAACAAAATAGAGTTGTGGAATGAAAAAATCGTACACTATAAGATATGGTTGAAACATTTCTTTGTGAATCTGATCTCCCTAAGTACTTTTGGGCTGAGGTAGTAAACATATCATGTTAAATTTTGAATCGAGTTACCATCAGACAAATTTTGAAATGGACTCCTTATGAGCTATGGAAAGGAAGAAAACCAAACATTGCATACTTTCATGTCTTTGGATGTGAGTGTTATATCCTAAATACTAAAGATCAACTGGGAAAATTTGATCCTAATTCTGATAAAGGAATATTTTTTGGATACTCAATAACATCCAAAGCATATAGAGTGTATAATGCAAAAACTATTATTGTAGAAGAAAGTATGCATGTTGTATTTAATGGTGTTCACAATCCTATTGAGAATAGAGATATTTTTAGACTTGGAAGACAATATGCAATAGCTAAACTTCAATGATAAATCATAACAAAAAGAATCTGTGAAAGAGCAAACAAACTAAAAGGATGAGCAAAATGATGGAGGAAGGTTAAAATACTCAAGTCCCTACTTATGAATCTACTTAACACCCCTAAGAGTGGAAACAACATCCTGCCCATCCCAGTGACCTTATAATTAGAAACACTTCAACTGGTGTTGATATGCGTAAAATACACTAAGAATAGGTATACTCTATCTCAAAGTAATATAGGACTTGAGTCCCAGTTATCGATCCCATGAGGAATAAGAAGTAATTATTAGATTTGTTAAACCCTTGGTTATTTAGACAATCGTAAAAGTGAAGAGATACTCAAAATAAAATCAGAAAACAAATAAATAAGAGCAATGGACAATTAAACAATGTAAAGACAATCAATTAGAGGGAAACTAGGGTGTAAGGTTCACTTGAATCCAATTAATCAGATTTTCAGTCATTTATGATGTAAGGTAATTCTCTTGCCAATATTCTCTTAATTGCTATTGAATCTCAATGGTCATGGATAAACAATATTCTATTCCTAAATTAAATCACCTATTTGGTCATTTAGTTGAATTAATTAGGAATGCATTAAGCCCCAATTCAAGAGATGAACTAATACATCATCAATTCTATTGATAGAATAAATTAATGTTTGATCATTCACCAATCTAATCCTAGGTTTATTATATAGGTCCACTCATTAGATGCGGATGGTCACCGATTAAATAATGAATTAAAACATGCCAAAAGTGATCAAAGTCTGACAAGAATACAAGTAATATAATAGATCCAAAAGAAATTACCTTAATCAAAGTTGAATTCAAAACTAATTAATTAGGAAAACAATATTTCCCATAACCCTAGTTATGAGATTAGTTACTCATGTTCAATAACAAATCCATATCATAATATGAATCCATAGTTAGAAAAACCCAAAGAAAGGGGAAAAATTAGGAGGAATAGAAATCAAAACCTCTTTTACGGAGATTGTGATCTTCAAGTCTTCAAGAATGTCGTCCTTTCTTCGTGGCCGTCCTCCAAAGATTCGTGGCAATTCTCTCTTCTGAATTATCTCTCTAAAGTCTACTGTCTCTCTCTCTAAATTTCTACTGGATGATTTGAACCAAAGAGAACTACTTTGCTAAACTCATTTTTCCCTTTTTATAGAAAAGCTGACAGCTTTTCGTATCTATCTTTCACGATTTTTCTTATCCTTCAAATGGCTGAATCTGTCCTTGATTTCAACAGATAATTTGTAGGATTTGATGTTATCTTTTTAATGCCCAAAATGACACATTGATTGAATCTCTATATTTTCAAGATATGACTCAATTAATAAGGAATGGTCAGGATAGTGTCGAAATATGAATCAAATCTCTTTGAGAATTCTTATCCGATCTTCAATATTAATGGTAGCTTCATTACAAAAAGTTGTCAATATGAGATTTGTATATCTCTTTCTTAGCTTTCCAATGCCACCAAAATAAAGTAAATCGCATATTTATAGAGAAAGTTATCCCAAATTTACTAAGACAGGTTTGATAGTGATACTTTCCTTAATTAATCTTTGAAAAAATCTCTTGTTTCCTATTTATTTTTCCATATAAATTAGGAAACAAATATCTCACTTAAAATAAGAAACTCCTTAAGATCCTTACATTAAACGCAAAGATATTTGGTTATCATGTAGAGATTATTTGCACTCCAATTAAGAATCTAACTTGATCCTTCATTAAATTCCTACAAAACACAATAAAAATACATTTAATTCAGTGGACTCAGAATTCACTCAATATCATAAATAAATAGTATAATTCTTATCTCAAAATATTTAATCCTTCAAATATTTATCTTCATGAATTTTTTATTTTTACACAAAATCTAATAATTTATCCTAAAAATTCAAATAATCCTAGGTGAAGCGATAATTATTTAAAAATAAATTAAAATAAACAAAAACTAAATAAATATAAATTAAAAATCCTAATAAATAAACCCAAAATATGAGTGTATTTAACACTCATCAAATACCCCCAAACTTGAATATTGTTTGTCCTTAAGCAAATAATAGGAATAAAAAATAAGATTAAACTCAGCATCCAGAAACATGAATCAAGGAAATTTTCATAATTAAATAATTCAATCAGACTCAGTAATCAAATCCAATCCAGTAAGATCATTTATCACTTAAAACAATTAGAGGTTTAGGTTTAGTTTGCATCTTTTCTACTTTCCAACCAATTGAGGTCACTCATATTTCCATCGCTCAAGTGTTTAAAGACAAAGAGATCACTCCAGTTTCTCTTGAAAAAAGCATTACCATAGGCTTGGTTATCAATCTCATCTCCATTTCCAAGTTCATATACAACACTAAAATCAAAAGGGCTTTCTTTGGTTGTAACGAGGCCAAGAGAAAAAAATGAAAGGTAGGAAAAAGATTAAAAAAAAAGGGTAAAAAATGTTCATGGATCAATTGATATAAAACAAAATCAATTTGAAAAGATGATAAATAGAACATAAGCATAAGGGTATAATAGATTCTCACTTTCAACCTAATATTCTCGTTATTCTTCACCAACATTCCTTTTCTTTCTTCTTCTTTTTCCATTTTTTCTTCTTTTTTTTAACCCTTGAAGACAAAAGCAATTGATGCACAATTATTAATTGTCGCATTTACAAACCCAAGTGCAGGTTGGCTCAAGTAATAAATTTCTCGGTGAGTCCGAGGTCGATCCACAGGGAATTATTGAAGATTAAGGTGAAGTAAATATTTTATTACTACGATTAAAATTATTTACTTGGATAAAAAGATTCACTCTTAGTAAATAAAGTAAAGGTAAGATTAATTCCTTTTATAACTCAATTAGAATCCTTGCAACATAGAGGTTCCAATCGGAAAATACAACATTAAAAGTCCATTTAAAATAATATACGTAATTATATTATGTTTCCTAAAAATATTACCACCACTTATAAATGGGTTAAAGCATTCATTGTGCCAATATTTTGTTTACAACAAATCAAGAACTCCTCTTTACAAAGATGATTTCTAAATTATAAGAAACAAATTATAATACGTATAATGGTTACTAGAAAATATCAATCATTTAAGCACAAGAGAAGAATAAATCTAACCTTATTTTATTACCAAAAGCTTCACCCTTTCACCCAAGTAAAATAAAACTCAATTACTCATAGATAAGAAGAAAGAAAGAGAGAAGAAGAAGAAGAAGAACATGACTTTAATTTAGAACAAAGGAAAATTACTACAAGAAAACCTAGTAACAAAATGACATCATTTTGGTAACTAACACCTAACCACCTTCAATGATCTACCAAGTCCCCCTTTTATAGAGGATTAGAGATATAAAATGACAAAGGGGCTGAGTCATTAGTGAGTGGATGAGTGGAAAATGAGTGGAAAATGCCAAATGACTTTTGGTGAGTAGAAAATTATGGAGATTCTTTATCTTCGAAATCATGCAGCTCTAAAGTCATTGCATTCATCGTTTTTGAACCAAGTGGTCTTCATGAAAGTTGTAGATCTGGATCTTAGCTTTCAAATGGCTTTAGTTTGAGTCCAATATCATTTCTATAACTCCAGATACATTCAAATTACTGTACACTACTTAGGCCCAGTCACAGCTCCTCTATTCTGACTTCCAAGCCTAATATCACCTCCAAGGAGTCCGATTCTGGAAAAATGTTCAACATGAAAGTCGTAGATTTGGGTCTTATATATCAACCATCAAAATTTTAGCCTATTTTAAAACTTCTAGCACGAGAGAGGTCATGAACAGTACACATAGGTCAATTTGTCAGGAACAGCACTCTAGTTCTTGCTTCAACCCCAATTTGAGTTATCTAATCATGTGATTGGGCCTTTGAGGTCTTCATGAAAGTTGTAAAACTCTCTCTTATCTTTTAAATCTAGAATCATCTCAAACAACCACCTACAGCCCAAGATATGGCCCAAATATAAAAATAGTATAAAACGTAAATTATACTGAAAAATTCAATTAAGTCTAATTTGAGTCCAAATTTACAAAACATAACCAAAATCAATCAATTAAGTACATGGAGAGTTTAAATGACTAAAAATGAAGGTTTATTAATGTATCAAATATGTGATCATCAGATTCCCCCACACTTAGCGTTTTGCACTCCTGAGCAAAACACAGAAGACCACTCACAAAAAAAAAAACGAAACAGATTCAAAAGCTAAACACTCTAAAAGACTCAATTTCTAGTAATATTTAAAAATGAAGAGTAATCAATAATTCAAGTAATCAAAATATTCATGAGGTAACATATCTTCACATCTCAAATCAACAAGCAAGGAAACTTCAATTGAAAAGCATGAGCCAAGAATGATAGATCCTCACAAGATTCACTTTCAATCCCTCAAGTGTTTAAAAGGTATGTATTTCACTCAATTCAACCCATGAAAATTGCACTACCATAACCTTGCTTATCTTCTACTTCTCCACTACTTAGAACACATGCACACATAAATCATGAGGACTTTATTCAAGGTTGTAAATGGGTCAAGGTAAAGGAGAAGGTAATATGGATATGACAAGTTAAATAACAAAGAGAATAAAAGAGCATGAAAGCTGAGTTCAATTAACAAGCATGAAAGTTTTTCCCAACTCCACCTAATACAAATTTCCTTTACATATTATTTTCCTTTACTTTATTGTCTTGTTGACCCTCTTTTCCTTTTTATATTTTTTATTTTTTAATTATTTTTTAATTATTTTTTTAATTTTTTTATTATTTTTTTTTACAAAAAGAACATCATATATACATTTTTTTTAACTATTCTACACACATACCCTCACACTTGTTCATGAACTCATCTAATGACAAAGTTAATGTTCTCTTATTCCCTAAGGTCAGGTAAGAACATGATTTTTCATTTAAGGCACATAATGAGTTTGAAACAAAGAATGGTCAAATAAGCTCAAAGGGGTTAAGCAAAGGGAAATAGGCCATTTCCAATGCTTTACGTTGGCAGGAATCAGAGAATTTCCAAGAAGTCATAAGAGTGCTTGATATCATATTGAGACAATATACTGCTAAATAAGGCTGACTATTTGATTAAAGTAGCTATTTCAAGAAAAATGACTCAATCATATTTATGTATGCATATGAAAATGTAGTCTAAAAAAGAATCAAAGTAAGTTCTAGAGCAACAATTTCATGAGTGAAATTCACACAAGAAAAAAGAGAATGGTATAGATGTTCAGTCCATTCATCAATAGGTTCAAAATCTCACAAGGCATAATTCTATCATTCTCAGTCCATCAATTCAACATCCATAACCAAGCATGTGATTTTTAAGAAAGGAGACAATTAACTCAATCATGCAAATTTCCTTGAATTTGAATTACTACTTCCACACAAATTAGTTATCTACCCCAACTAAGATGTGTCTTAAGAGTAAAATTTACTCCTTACTCTGCCATCCTTAATTGGTTTAGTAAGTTACTGACAAACATATAAACACAACAAACATATTAATACACACACTTCCTAATTTTTTTATTTTTTATTTTTTGGTTTTTTTTACAATTATTCACACAACTATCTTTCCCTCCAACCAGATCACAACATTGTCCTCAATGTTAAAGATTAAATCCAGACTGAAGAAATAATTATCAATATACATCAAAGAAATTATTGGGGCAAAATTAAATAAAGTAATGGGGAGAAGTCACATACCCGAAATGCTTAGACGAGAAGAGAATAACTACATCTTGACAATGGTTAACAATGACAAAAAAAAAAGTAAAATGAAATAAACAAGCAAGCAAACAAAATTTTCTTTTTGTTCTTTTGTTTTATAATTTTTTTTTGTTGGCTAACACTATTTACATCCCCATACAAAGGCTCCAAAATTTGGGAGGCACTTAAGCCGACTCAATAAAAACACGAAATACTAAAAACTTACCTTAGCTTTGGTAGACAGAATCGTTTACCAAAGTCTCTGCTACATCTGAATCCTTCAACTCAAGTTATGGCCTCAACCGCTGACCATTTACCTTCTTCCAAATTAATTTTATAAGAACAGACCAAGGGACGAACACTTTTTTTATCAGCAATGCTCCAACCTTTCTTAGGAAACTCCTTAAACTTTGGTTGCCAGGCCTGAGTGTCATGATCCTGAGTTTTATAAAAAATAGTAAAAATATCAACTACATCAGAGGGATTACTGATAGAATGAAACTCAGAATTGACAAGAAAATTCTCAAGGGGATCAAAATCATGGGTTGTAGAAACTCCCCTATCTATGATTGAGTCAATCATGTATGTCTGGTGGCCTTCGTCATCATTTTTTGGCTTAATAATACTTTTTGACACCTCAAGTTCCTTGGGTAGCTCAGCATCACTACTATCTTGATTCTTTTCCACATTCTCTAGCTCATTCACACTTAAGGAGTTCATCACTTTGGACACTTGGTTCTTTATCTCCTTACTTTCTTCAACAACCTTTCCATTCCTAAGGGTTATCACTGACTTAACTTGATCTATTTGTTGGTTTTCTGAATTACCATCATTTAGACTGTATTGACATTTGGGATTTAGTTGAGGTTGAGAAGAAAATTTTTCTTTCTCGTGAATGGTGAGTGCAGAAGAAAGTTTAGCAAAAGTGTTTTTTATGTCAATCATGGCTTGAGCGTTTTGATTAATAATGACATCTTGCTTTTTCATGAATGCATGTAATGTTTCTTCAAGGTTATTCCTGTATGGTGGGACAAAAGGTGCATATCCTTGAAAATTTTGAGAGCCCTGTTGTGCCTGAGGAGGTGGTGGTTGCATGAATTGTGCCTGATTGTTGGTCCTCCAACTGAAGTTCAGGTGATTTCTCCATCCCGAATTGCATGTATCTGAAAAAGAAGAAGTGAATGACTTTTTAAAATTATTCATTGCATTTACTTGCTCATGCACAACTTCTTTAAAAATAGAAATTTTTGGACATTCATTTGTTGAATGTCCCAATTCATCACAAATGCTACAAATTTCTTCATTTTACACAGATTTGATTTCTTTTACTTTCCCTAATTCCATGGCTTCAACCTTTCTAGCCAAACTAGCAAACCTAACATTTAAATCTTCTTCTTGACTAAGATGATATTTTCCTTTACTAGCATTTTCAAAGTTTGATCTAATTGAATTTTCAGAAGGATTAGTACCATGCCAAGATTGAGAATTTTCAGCCAAATGGTCTAAATAGTCTAAAGCTTCTTCAGGTTCTTTATCAAGAAACTCACCATTGCACATTGTTTCCACAAATTGTTTAATTTCGGGTGTTAACCCTTCATAAAAGAAGTTTATAGTGTGCCATTTTTCAAAACCATGATGTGGGTAAGAATTTAACAAATCTTTAAAATGTTCCCAACTTTGAAAATATGCTTCATTTGAATTTTGAAAAAAAATTTGGATTTGTCTTTTCAAAGCATTGGTTTTATGTGTTGGAAAAAATTTCTTTAAAAACTCACCTTGCATTTCTTGCCATGTGCCAATTGATCTTGGTTTCAAAGTGTTAAGCCAAGCTTTTGTTTTATCTTTTAAAGAAAATGGAAACAATTTAAGCTTAACAACCTCTTCAGTGCAAGTTTGATCATGAAAAGCAGTACATACTTCCTCAAATTCTTTTAGAAGTAAATATGGGCTTTCAGATTCTAAACCATAGAAATTAGGAAGTAAATAAATCATACCTGACTTGAATTTAAAATTGTTACCATTGAGTGGAAAGATAAACTTGATGGACTAGAATTTTGAGATGGTTGCAAATACTCACACATGGTTCGCAACGGTTGATTTTCATGTTTATCATGCACACTTTCATTTTCAGTCATTGTGTTTGATATGTGTGATTGTGATCCAGACAAATCAATATATAAAGTACTAGGATTAACTTTAACCAAAAGATCATAATTTAAATTACGATACCAATTAAGTATAAATAAGTAACTTAAAATAGAAAAAAAATGTACAAGTAGGCGGTATAAATCGTCTATTAAATATTAACAAAGATGTGGTATAAACCAACCACCAAATATATATTAACACTTAGTAAATAAATATTAACAAAGGTGTGGTATAAACCAACCACCAAATAAGTTAATAAGCAAAAAAATTAAAAAGTTAGTATGTAGATAAATTAAAATATTAGAAGCGAGTAATGTAAAAAGTTAGATCGTTAGTAAGAAAGTTAGTAAGTTAGTAAACAAAAATAAATGACAAAAAAAATTAAATAACAAAAATAAATGACAGAAATTAAATAACAAAAATAAATGAGAAAATAAATAACAAAAAAAAGTGCAAAAAATAAAATACGAGAAAATAAAGTACAAAAAGTAAATTTAAAATATGAAAATCAGAGAATTGGCAGAGCCGATTTTTTGCTCTAGCGAGAGATAAGTGAAGAAGAAATATTATTTCATTAATGATTGCAAATTATAGAGGGTTAAAGGAGAGTTTCTCCCACTAAGTTAGTATGTACAGAAAATAAAAGGGAGAGTTACGCCCACTAAGTTAATATGTACAAAGAAAATAAAAGGGAGAGATTCCCCTACTAAGTTAGTACGTTAGTATATATACAAAATATTTACACCAAAAATTTGTTCTTCAAATCAAGTCCCCGGCAACGGCGCCAAAAACTTGATGCATAATTTTTAATTGTTGCATTTGCAAACCCAAGTGCAGGTTGTCTCAAGTAATAAATTTCTCGGTGAGTCCGAGGTTTATCCACAGGAAATTGTTAAAAATTAAGGTGAAGTAAATATTTTGTTACTACGATTAAAATTATTTACTTAGGTAAAAAAATTCACTCTTGGTAAATAAAGTAAAGGTAAGATTAATTCCTTTTATAACTCAATTAGAATCCTCGCAACATAGAGGTTCCAATCGAAAAATACAACATTAAAAGTCCATTTAAAATAATATACGTAATTATATTATGTTTCCTAAAAATATTACCACCACTTATAAATGGGTTAAAGCATTCATTGTGCCAATATTTTATCTACAACAAATCAAGAACTCCTCTTTACAAAGATGGTTTCTAAATTATAAGAAACAAATTATAATACGTATAATGGTTACTAGAAAATATTAATCATTTAAGCACAAGAAAAGAATAAATCTAACCTTATTTTATTACCAAGAGCTTCACCTTTTCACCCAAGTAAAATAAAACTTAGTTACTCATAGATAAGAAGAAAGAAAGAGAGAAGAAGAAGAAGAAGAACATGACTTTAATTTAGAACAAAGGAAAATTACTACAAGAAAACCTAGTAACAAAATGACATTATTTTGGTAACTAACACCTAACCACCTTCAATGATCTGCCAAGTCTCCATTTTATAAAGGATTAGAGATATAAAATGACAAGGGGGCTGAGTCATTAGTGAGTGGATGAGTGGAAAATGAGTGGAAAATGCCAAATGACTTTTGGTGAGTGAAAAATTATGGAGATTCTTTGTCTCTAAAATCATGTAGCTCTGAAGTCATTGCATTCGTCATTTTTGAACCAAGTGGTCTTCATAAAAGTTGTAGGCCTAGATCTCAGCTTTCAAATGGCTTTAGTTTTAGTCCAATATCATTTATATAACTCCAGATACATTCAAATTACTGTACACTACTTAGGCCTAGTCACAGCTCCTCTATTCTAAATTCCAAGCCCAATATCACCTCCAAGGATTCCGATTCTGGAAAAGTGTTCAACATTAAAGTTGTAGATTTAGGTCTTATATATCAACCATCAAAATTTCAGCCTATTTTAAAACTTCTAGCATGAGAGAGATCATGAACAGTACACATAGGTCAATTTGTCAGGAACAGCACTCTAGTTCTTGCTTCAACCCCAATTTGAGTTATCTAATCATATGATTGGGCCTTTGAGGTCTTCATGAAAGTTGTAAAACTCTCTCTTATCTTTCAAATGCCACTAGAATCATCTCAAACAACCACCTACAGCCTAAGATATGGCCCAAATATAAAAATAGTATAAGACGTAAATTATGCTGAAAAATTCAATTAAGTCTAATTTGAGTCCAAATTTACAAAACATAACCAAAATCAATCAATTAAGTACATGGAGAGTGTAAATGACTAAAAATGAAGGCTTATTAATGTATCAAATATGTGATCATCAGCAACCCTTAATGACTTTTCAATTCACATATCAGTTGCTCCATTATTCTAAAAATAATCAAAGAATCTAACCTGATTATTCGAATAGGTGTCCAAAGAAATTAATTTCGGGCTCAAATGGGATAACTAATGAATTATTTTCTCAATGCAACTCTAAAAGTCAATAAAGAATTAAGTCTAATTGCCTTAATCATGTTCAAATATGTATATGAATCATTAAAGTCTCAACAAGATATCAAAGCAAGTTCTAGCGCACATTAAGGGAAATCTCACTCCGAAAGAAAAATATGATTTTATTTATGAAAAATCCAATCATTAAAGCTCAAGACTCATTTTATGGCTAAGTTAATAGAGAGAACAAATACAAGCAAACATGGCTAATTTTCAATGCTAAATTTTACTTTACTAAATTGAAAAAGATTGCTTCGTACAATATCAGCTCATGATTAATGGATTTCCCTTTAAAACATATCTCTATCAGTTCAATATTAAATTAAACAATTAACACACAATCCTTGCTTGATTACCAGCAATACTCAAGTGTTCATTGATTTCATAAAAAATTTCATAAAAATTTTAAAAGTATCCCCCGCACTTAAGATAAACATTGTCCTCAATATAGAAAAATAAAATAAAATAATAGAACAAATGATAATGAAACTTCCTTGAAAATTAAACACAAAATCACAAAGGAGGTGAGGGAAGTAGAGCCTAGGGAAGGCATGTAGACACGAGCTCAAATATTTGTTTAACTGAGCAACGACGCGTTGTTGAAAACTACACAAGAAAAACAAAAGGGTCAAGACAAAATTTTTTATTTATTTTTTTATACGGGAAAAACAAAGCAAAAAGAAACAACTGCACAAACTAAAAGTGCTATAAGAAAGGATAGAAACACAAGTTGCCTCCTTTGAAGCTCTAAATTATAGTCATTAGCTTGACTATGGGCCAGTTCCATGCTTAGGTGAAGTCGATGAAGTAGTGCTCAATCCCCACTCCTTCGTCATAGTGCTTCACTCTCTGGTCATTTATTAGGAATGTCTTGTGGCTTTCTTTCTTCACCTCAAGCACACTGTATGATAAGACACGAACAATCTTATATGGTCCATACCCTTTTGACCAAAACTTACCAAGCAGAAGACGAAGATGTGAGTTACAAACAAGAATTCCATCCCCAGTCTTAAACTCACGCTGCTTGATACATTTATCATGCCGCTTCTTTGGTCTCTTCTTGTAGAGCTTGGCATTCTCAAAGTTGGTGGTAGCCTTAGGCAAAATCTTTTCTGGCATATCATCAATTTCAGATTCCTGCATATGTGAAAACACAGCACTATCCGCAACATCAGTAGCATCAATATGGTTACATGAATCAAAGGAACTAGGATTGTTGGCAGAATTAAAAACATTAAAAACTACTCCCTTATCAATCACAAGGTCAACTTCCCTTGATGGACATCAATCATTGTTCTTCTAGTGGTGAGGAATGAATGCCCAAGTATGATTGGGATCTCGGCGTCTTCCTCCATATCCAACTCAATGAAATCAGCTAGGAAAATAAATTTGTCGACCTTCACCAAAACATGCTCTAACACACCATGAGGATAAGTGATGGATCTATCGGTCAGCTACAGTGAAATGTTAGTAGGCTTTGGCTCCTGCATTCCTATTTTCTTAAAAATAGAGAAAGGCATCAAATTAATACCAGCACCTAAATCACATAATATTTTCTCAAAATAAGAATTACCAATAGAGTAAGGAATAGTAAAACTCCGTGGATCTTTTAATTTTGGTGGTAGCTTCTTCAAAAGAATGGCAGATCACTCCTTGTTTAGATATATCGTCTCAAATTCCTCAAGCTTTGCATTTTTTTGTAAGTATTTTCTTCAAGAATTTTACATCCTTAGGCATTTGAGAGATTGCTTCAACAAATGGGATGTTAATTTGTAATTTCTTGAACATCTCCAAGAATTTAACCAATTGCTTGTCTGATTGATTGTTCTTGAGCCTCTGAGGGAATAGAATAGAGGCTTATATGGCTCATTTACATGTACCGCAGAGGATGCTTCACTTTGCTTCTTCTTTTCCTCATTGTCTGACTTATCAAGAGTATCTCCATGCTCTAACATTTCCTTCTCCTTTTTCTTTGAAGGCTCTCTAAGCTCCTTACCACTTCTCAGGGTAATTGCATTGACTTGTTCCTTTGGATTAAGCTCGGTAGTACCAAGTAATATTCCTGGTGCCCTTTCTGTCATCAAGGTAACCAATTGACTAATCTAAGTTTCCATGCTCTTCATTCAAGCATCTGAATTCTAAATGTATTTCATCACAATGTTTTAAAAATTTAGCTTCTCTTCAGGTGCTTGGAAACTTGTGGGTGGTTACAGAACTCTCTATTGGCCCTACTGGTTACCTTGTTGATTTGCCTATTTTAAATTAGGGTGGTCCCTCCAACCGGAATTGTACATAGTTGAATATGGATTGTACAGCTGCTGGTTGAAATTACCAACAAAATTTACTCCTTCGAGATCGAGGGCAAACGGACTACTAACTTGACTGTTTGAACTGATATGTCCTTGTCTGGCACATGCTTCACATATGATTAGTGGCATTACACTATTTACCACCATCAGAGTTTCTGTAACACCCCAAAAATTTCTTATTTCATGATACACACTCATTTTATAATATTTGTAATTTTTGTGAATTTTTATGAATTTTTTCAGAAATGTTGAATATTTTAATATATTTCTCGTTTTGCATGTGCACTGAGCAAAGCCGGTGTAATATCCCAAAAATTATTTGTTTTATGATAAATAGTCATTTTATAATATTTGTGATTTTTATGAATTTTTCTAGATTTTTTTGGGACTGTTGATTATTTTAATATATTTCTTGATTTGCGTACACACTGAGCAGAGCTGAGAAAAATAAAATACTTTTCTCGAGACTGGTAAACCTTGGGCTGTGAAAATGCCGATGAGGGATCTTACTAAACCCGAGGTCAGGCACAGTTTATGAGGTTTACATTTTTTAAAATTTTATCTGATAAATAAAATTGCAGTACATTCTGTTAAATAAAAACTCTATAGTACGCTCTATTTTCCATTGGACAATAAATACTGACTTTGTGGACTGTAACAATTGTCTATTAGGTAATAGCTTGTAGTGAAAATCCTTATCACCTTATCACCTTATCATTTTATCTAAAAGAAATTTACTTTATGTCTAATCAAATTTACTTTTGAAAATCTAACATGCATAACCCTAGTTTCTAGAAGCAATTTTCCCTCCTTTTCTCTCCCACACTCCACGGCCATGAGGCCTAATTAGGAGCCAAATATTCATTTTTCACTTAATTAGTTTTCCATTCTAATTTCAAACCCTAAAAGTTCACTTCATTCGACTATCACTTTCTCTCTCTACACTTTTCTTCTCCCAAGTTTTCTTCTCCTTCTCTCTTCTCCTCCTCCACGGCCTCACCCTCCTCCATACCCCTATGTTTTACAAAAATTTTAAGTAAACACATTTTCTTAATCTCTATCACATTCTAAACATCTTTCTAGTTGGAATCTACTTGAAAAGCTTCAATCTTCATCATCTTTTTCAAGCCTCAAAGTTTGAAGCTTTTAGGTAAGATTCTTGATTTCTCATCTTCTCTTCTTATTTTCATTTTCAAGACCATCATCATGGCCATTTATCCTCTCTTTCTCAACCCTTGGTGTTGATTTGATGAGTTGTGATTCCTAGGGTTTTGGTGGAGCTTGGCCGAAATCTTCAAGGAACCAATAAGGAGGTTTCTTTTCTTGTTTCCTCTTAGGTAAGAGAGAGATATTCCACTTCAACCACCCATGGTGGTGAGGGACGAATTTGTGTGTTGAAATTGGAGGATCCATGTGTGGATTTCTCCTCTTGATTGGTTGATTTTGATGATTTATAATTATGTGCTTATATGATGTTGTTACTTTATGTTGTTTTATTTTGTTGCATGGATAAATTGTGATATTTTGTGTGCTTGAAATCATGTGTGGAAGATAAAGAAAACTTTGCTTATGTTGAAGGGGAGCTCACGGCCTTGTGGCCTTAAATGATGAATCAATAACCAAACTTTGTGTTAAAATAGAACTTAAGCAATTAATTGATGAGTTGATGGAAATCTTGGGTCTAGAGACCATGGTTGAGTGTTTCGGCCAAGAGGAGGCAAATTAGGAAAACTTGTGATTAGAATTGTGATGAATTGGAACTTAGAAGTTTAAGTGAAAAATGGATTGATTGAGGAATTAAAATAATGGATTAAGAAGATGAATATTGAATTCCATGAACTTGGGGCTCATAACCATTTAGGGTAACCTAGAGGAAATTTTGTATCAAAATGGAACTTTGAATACTTAAGTGATTAGATATTCAATTAGGAATTCATAAGATGGAAAGAGAAAAGAAATGAAATTTTATCATAAAGCTATGAGTAGATCTTGACCTTTAAAGGAAAAGGAGTGAAAGTGAGGTTTTGAGAATCATAAGATATTTAATTAAATAAGTTTTATTAAGAATAAAGAGAATGATAATTGAATTAGAAAAACAAGAATTAGGAGTGTAAGGGAGGATTTGAGGAATATAAAATACTTATTTTAGTTAAATTTTATTAAGGACAAAGAGAAGAACCTTTTGAATTAGAGTAAAATGGATTCGGTGAAAGATAGAAGGATATATTCTCTAGTGAAGCTCAATAGGAAAAGTGTTGAAGTTAAGGTGAAACTCTTATACTAATTTTGAAGATTCAACGTTTATTTTAAAATGACAATAGAAGTTTTACCCGATTGAAGAACAATAATAAAACCTTATGAGACAATGGTATGTCCAAAATTACATATGAATGACAACTTTGTTATCGGGCCTAGGAGTGGGACCCAAATCTATTAATGACTATTTTGGCTTATGATTATAAAATACATGATTTCATTGAATATACATTTGAGCATCATACATTTGTGGCGTTTTATGCCTAAGGAGTGAGCAAGAACTTATAGGATAATGCAATCCATGATGGATCTCAGGGGGCGTCCGTGTGTGGTGATCCACTTAGTGATTATGTTATCACATTATATACCCCTGGCCATGGTGATCTGTTGCAACGCACAATGAGGACCTGACAAACACTATTGTTTTTCGTGGTCCAGCGTAGACTGTCTTTTAAGGGGGGACAGATCTTCTGGAATGCACATCTCTGATTATGTGTTTAGCTCCATGGAGTAGGAAATGAGTATATTGTGCACAAACATGGCCAGCATACGCATTGTGCATATGCAAAGTCAACATACATATTGTGGTGGCATAATTATTATTTACATATTTATAGTGGATATCTGTTGTCATTGTGCTATTAATATTTATATTATTGTGGGATATACTTTCTAATGATATCTATGAAATTGATGACTTGAATATATCTGTAATATCTGTATGTATGGAATGACTTCGTCATTCGTATTATTTTCTTTCGCTGCCATGTTGGTAATGATGTAGGATATCTCACCTCTTGTTTGTACTATTTTTGTTCAACATGATTTTGGTTAAAGACTGTAGAGGGGACGAGGTTGATTCTCCTAGATTTGACTTGGTTTGATCTCCTGCTTTCGGTGATGACGACAAGAAGGGGTTCTATTGGTTTCGTCGGGATTGTGTTCACTAGGGGTGCTAATGCTTGGTGAGTCGATTGGGCCGGTGAACGTATACGATATGTTGGGGATCTGATCTTGACCATGAAGAGGACCCGCGATGGAGATCCTATTTTGACTCTCACTACATCAGTGCATCTGGAGTTTGCCTTGCCTATTCTGGAGCTTTGGGGTGATCCGCTTCACACCCCTAGAGAGGACGAGGATTCTATGGCATCAGCTGCTAAGGCACCTGCCCGTGAGACCGCACTCTATCCTGTCCTGTCCTTGTGTCTTCAGATGAACTGGGGGAGGATCCCGAGGTGGATCTGATGGAATGCCCAACTCCTTAGACGTGGGCGTCATTATGGGTAGTTTATGTTTCTTTTACATTACCTGTATAAGGGTTCTTTTGAGTACAATTGCATTTTGATGTATAACTTAGTGTTTTTTTGAGCGGTATGAGCACTGCACCGCGCTATGTATGTTTTAAGGTAATTATCCAGTCTTATGTGCTGTATTTTGAGTATATCTTATTAAATTATATTTTCAAATGATAGCATGTGTATCTATTCATTCGTGGCTCATATTTTCTTTATATGCACAATGATTAAATTTGGAAACTTGTTATTTGAGTTGTAGCACACCAAAAAAAATTTAGTGTCTGTGGTATAGTGACGATTGTGTCGTGGTTATTAAATCGAGGGGTGTTACAGTCTTAATGGTAATTTGTGATGTTACTAAATCGAGGGGTGGTTACTAAATCGATTGTGCCGTTGTTATTCAGTTGTTGTTTTCCTTAAATTGTCCTCTCGCAGTAGCATCAATAAGTAAACAGCTGGTAGGCGACAAACTATTGTAAAAAGGCTATACCTGCTGCCATAATGGTAATCCGTGATGTGGACACTCTTGAAAATGTTCCTAAGCTTCATAGAGAGTATCCATATCAAACTGCACAAAAGAAAAAATGTCATTCCTTAACTTAGCAGATTTAGAGGGAGAAAAATACTTAGCTAGAAATTGTTGTGATAATTGATCCCATGTGGTGATGGAACCCATTAGTAGTGATGTTAACCATTGACTTGCCCTATCCCTAAGAGAGAAAGGAAAGAGTTGCAATCGGATTGCATCTTCTGTTACCCCATTATACTTTATAGTGTCACACAATTGTAATAACATAGCTAGATGCTGATTTGGATCATCCAAAGGCAATCCACAAAATTGAACAGAAGTTTGAATCATGGAGATCCATGCTAGTTTGATCTCAAAGTTGTTGGCCACCATGGCTGGTCTTGTAATGCTCCCTTCATATCCTCCAACCGTGGGCATGGAGAATTCAAGCATAGTTCGTTCCACTAGGGTAGCTCGTTCTTCATGATTCCCCTCAACTATTGTTTCTCTCTCCATCTTCCTTGTAGCTTCTTCAGTCACAACTTCAATATTAGATTGCTTCCTTAACCTGCGAGTTGTTTTCTCAATTTTCTGGATCAAATGTCAGATTAGGAGATTGAGAACGAGTAAGCATAAACAACAAATATAAGCAAAGAGATGAAGTGACAAATTAATTAAAAATAAAATAAGAAATAAAATAAAAGTGAGTCTAAATTAACTAGAACTTTTCGCTCTTAAAATTATCAAACTTATTTCCTGGCAACGACACCAAAAACTTGATACGCGTAAAATACACTAAAAGCAAGTGCACTATATTGCAAAGTAATATAGAACTTGAGTCCCAGTTGTCGATCCCATGAGGAATAAGAAGTAATTATTAGATTCATTAAATCCTTGGTTATTTAGACAAACATAAAAGTGAAGAGAAACTCAAAATAAAATCAGAAAATAAATAAAAAAGAACAATGGACAATTAAACAATGTAAAGGTAATCAATTAGAGGGAAACTAGGGTGCAAGGTTCACTTGAATCCAATTAATTAGATTTTCATTCATTTATGATGTAAGGTAATTCTCTTGCCAATATTATCTTAATTGTTATTGAATCCCAATGGTCATGGATAAATAATATTCTATTCCTAAATTAAATCATTTATTTAGTCATTTAGTTAAATTAATTAGGAATGCATTAAGCCCCAATTTAAGAGATAAACTAATATATCATTAATTCCATTAATAGAATAAATTGATGTTTGGCTATTCACCAATCTAATCCTAAGTTTATTATATAGGTCCACTCATTGGATGCAGATGGTTACCTGATAACACTGTATTTTATACATTTTGTAATCCTCTCACTAGACTTCTTGAGGTTCAATTAGGCTTAATTAAGTTGATTTTGACACATTTTATGATTTTGAGCCGAATTGGACAATTAAATAAATTATTGCATAAATTAACCTTAATTATCTCTTTAGAAGTGTTTAGTAAACTGGCTATAATTTGAGTTTCAAATATCTGATTGATGTAATTTTGGTCTTGTAGGAAAGCTTAGACAATTCCCTACAACTTTGATATTGAACACTTTTTCAGAATCGGACTCCTTGGAGGTGATATTAGGCTTTGAAGTCAAAATAGAGGAACTGAAATCGGGTCTAAACACTCTGCAGTAATTGGTCCATATCTTGAGTTCTAGGAATGATTTTGGACTGAAACCAAAGCCATTTTAAAGCAAATATCCAGGCCTACAACTTTCATGAAAACTACTTCTCTCAAAAATGAAAAAATGACTGGACACACGACTGTGCATTTGCTCAATTATTATAATATTAATAAATAAAAAATAATAAATAAAATGTCAGAAACTTAATCGTTAAGTTTCGTTACTGTAGATTACTGTAGATCACTGTAGCGTTACTGTAGCTCCATTTCAAATTGCCTATAAATAGGCAATCAAATGAAAGAAAAATGCACAGGAGGGGAGGGGGGATTCTGGAGACGCAGAGGCAGGAAACAGAGGAAGAATTCCTCCCTCCTCTCCTCAGTTCTTCAATTTTCATTCTTTCTTTCTCTCTTTTTTCTTTCCTCTAAATTATGTGTAATTAAGTTCTGTTTTACTTGGGTCAAAGTGTGAGGCTCTTGGTAATAAAATAAGGTTAGATTTATTCCTCTCTTGTGCTTTAATGATTTATATTTTCAAGTAATTATTATACGTGTTATATTTTGTTTTTGATAATTTAGAAACTACCCTTGTAAATAGGAGTTCTTGATTTATTGTGAACAAAATATTGGCACAGTGAATGCTTTAACCCATTTACAAGTGGTAGTGTTAGAAATTCTCCTTGTAAAGTGGAGATCTTGATTTATTATAGACAAAATATTGGCACAGTGAATGCTTGATCCCATTTATGAGTGGTGATGTTAATAGATGATTAAAGGAAACAAAATATAATTACGTATATTATTTTAATGGACTTTTAACGTTGTATTTTCTGATTGGAACCTCCATGTTGCGAGGATTCTAATTGAGTTATAAAAGGAATTAATCTTACTTTTCCTTTATTTACCAAAAGTGGATCTTTTTACCTAAGTAAATAATTTTAATCGTAGTAACAAAATATTTACTTCACCTTAATCTTCAACAATTCCCTGTGGATCGACCTCGGACTCACTGAGAAATTTATTACTTGAGACAACCTGCACTTGGGTTTGCAAATGCGATAATTAAAAAGTGTGCATGAAGATTTTTTTTTTTTTTAAAAAAAAGCAAGAAGTGTGTTATATTTTGTTTCTGATAATTTAGAAACTACCCTTGTAAAGAGGAGTTCTTGATTTATTGTAGACAAAATATTGGCACAGTGAATGCTTTAACCCATTTACAAGTGGTAGTGTTAGAAATTCTCCTTGTAAAGTGGAGATCTTGATTTATTGTAGACAAAATATTGGCACAGTGAATGCTTGATCCCATTTATGAGTGGTGATGTTAATAGATGATTAAAGGAAACAAAATATAATTACGTATATTATTTTAATGGACTTTTAACGTTGTATTTTCCGATTGGAACCTCCATGTTGCGAGGATTCTAATTAAGTTATAAAAGGAATTAATCTTACTTTTCCTTTATTTACCAAGAGTGGATCTTTTTACCAAAGTAAATAATTTTTACCGTAGTCACAAAATATTTACTTCACCTTAATCTTCAACAATTCCCTGTGGATCGACCTCGGACTCACCGAGAAATTTATTACTTGAGACTACCTACACTTGGGTTTGCAAATGCGACAATTAAAAACTGTGCATCAAGTTTTTGGCGCCGTTGCCGGGGACTTGTTTTGAAGAATAAATTTCTGATGTAAATATTTTTATACATAGTAAAAAGTAAATAGTGTGTGAATAGTGTATGAATAGTGTGTGAATAGTGTGTGAATAGTAATAAATAGTATTGTGAATAGTAATATGAATAGTAATGAATAGTATTATAAATAGTAACATGAATAGTATGTGAATAGTAATATAAATAGTACATGAATAGTAACATGAATAGTGTGTGAATAGAAAAAAATAAAAAAATAAAAAGTAAAAAAATAAAAATAAAATAAAAAAATAAAAAAATGAAAATAATGAAAATAATAAAAAATAAAAAAATTAAAAAAAAATTAACTGTGGAGTTAATTTTCCTTTTTATTTTCTTGTACAGTGAGGTTAATTCTCCCTTTTATTTTCTTATCTAGTGGGGGAACCTCTCCCTTTTATTTTCTTTGTAAATATTAACTTAGTGGGGGTACCTCTCACTTTTAATTTTTGTATATACTAACTTTGTGGGAGAAATCTCTCCCTTTTAATTCTTGTATATATTAACAGTGGGAGAACCTCTCCCTTTTATTTTCTTTGTACATATTAACTTAGTGGAGGTAACTCTTCCTTTTATTTTCTGTACATACTAACTTAGTGGGGGAAACTCTTCCTTAACCCTTTATAATCTGCAATCATTAATGAAATAATCTTTCTTCTTCTCTTCTTTCTCATTGGAGCAAAAAAAAATCGGCTTGCCGATTCTTTGATTTTCATATTTTAAATTTATTTTTTGCACTTTATTTTCTGTATTTTATTTTTTACACTTTATTTTTTTTGTTATTTATTTTCTGTCATTTATTTTCTATCATTTATTTTTTTTTTTTTTTTTGTCATTTATTTTTGTTTACTAACTTACTAACTTTCTTACTAACTATCTAACTTTTTACTTTACCCGCTTCTAACATTTTAATTTATCTCGCATACTAATTTTTTTTTTTGCTTATTAACTTATTTGGTGGTTGGTTTATTACCCCACCTTTGTTTTTTTTTTTATTTGGTGTTTGGTTTCTACCACACCATTTTTAAGTTTTATTTGGTGGTTGGTTTCTACCACACCATTTTTAATTTTTCTTTGGTGGTTGGTTTAATACCACACCTTTATTAATATTTAATGGCAGGTTTATACCGCCTACTTTTTAATATTATTATTTTTATCATGGCAGGTTTATACCGCCTACTTGTAAATATATATATATATATATATATATATATATATATATATATTTAAAAAAATAGTCTTGGGAATCTGACTCAAAAAGACCCTATTTGTCAATTTATAAGAAAATTGGACGGGAAGCCTATCCTCGACTCATAGAAGGCGTTTAAGCCGTTACTGGACGTAAAACCAGAGGAAGATGTGAGCCACAATCACAACTACATGTATAAATATAGATTTTTTTTTTAAAAAAAAGCAAGAAGTGGTCCAAAGGAAATGTTGCGAGAAGCAGTAAGAAAAGGAAGCCAGTCAAGACACTCCATCTGTTTAAATAATTTCAATCTTTGGTCGTACTTTATTTTTGTTTATATTTGTGTGAGGTTGCTCTTTTCAGTAATTGTAGTAACAGGTACTATCTTCTTTCTTTTACCTATCTATTTTATTTTAACATTGAGGACAATGTTGTGATCTGGTTGGGGGGAAGAATAGTTGTGTAAATAGTTGTGTGAATAATTATTGTGTGAATAATTGTGCATAAAAAATTGTTTAAAAAAATTGTTTGAAAAAAAAAATTTAGGAAGTGTGTTTATTAATATGTTTGTCGTGTTTCGTGTTTATATATTTGTTAGCAATTTTCTAACCTAAACCAGTTAAGGATGGCAGAGTAAGGAGTAAATTTTGCTGTGATTATAATTTTACTCTTGAGACGCATCTAGATTGGGGTAGATACCTAGTTTGTGTAGAAGTAGTAATTCAGATACAGGAAAATTTACATGATTGAGTAAATTGTCTTCTTTCTTAAACATCACATACTTGGTTATGGATGTTGAAATTTTTGTGGACTGAGAATGATGAATATATACCTTGTGAGATTTTGAGCCTATCGATGAATGGATTGAACATCTGTACCATTCTTTTCTTTCTTGTGTGATTTTTTCTCATGGAATTGTTACTCTAGAACTTGCTTTGATTCTTTTTGAGGTTACATTTTCACATGCATACATAAACATGATTAAGGCATTTTTTTTCTTGAATTAACTACTTTGACCAAATAGCTAACCTTACATACTTTCCTTTGCTTAACCCCTTTGAGCTTATTTGACTATTCTTTGTTTCTAACTCATTACATGTCTTAAATGAAAAACCATGTTCTAACCCAACCTTAGGGAATAAGAGAGCATTGACTTTGTTATTTGATGAGTTCTTGAACAAGTGTGGGGGTGCATGTGCAGATTGGTTATATAAAAAATAAAAAAAAAAGAAAAAATGTTTCTATAAAAAAAAAGAGCTGATTATTGCTACAATCAAAAGAAAGCACCATGTGATATATTCATACCTAGAATGAGGGTAGATGATTAGAAATAACAGGAATAGAAGGAGAATGTTCAAGCCTAAATGAATTCAATCTACTAATTGATCTTTAACGAAACATTAGTCAAATATTGGTCATTGCCCTTTATGAGAAAGAAACAAATAGAGAAGGAATTAAAAAAAATCTTGGAAAATTTAGACTGAATGTTCTCAAACATCTTCTCCACTCTAACTGTAACATAATGCTCTTTTATTCTCTTTGGTCTTTAACTTGTCTTATCTATATTACTTCCACCTTTACCTTGACCCCATTATAACCTTGATTAAAGTCCTCATGATTTGTGTATATATGTTGTTTTTGAGTAGTGAAGAAGTAGAAGATAAGCAAACTTATGGTAGTGCAATTATTCATGAGTTGAATAGAGTGAAATACTAACCTTTTTAAACACTTGAGAGATTGAGAGTGAATTCTGTGAGGATCTATCATTTTTGATTCATTCTTTTCAACTGAAGTTTCCTTGCTTGTTAGTTTGAGATGCGAAGACATGTTACCTCATGAATGTTTTGATCCCTTGATTGTCTAGTTGCTCTTCTTGAGTTATTGAATCCTTTAGAGTTTTTAGTTTTTGAGTCTGTGTCATTTTTCTTTGGTTTTCGTCTTTTGTGTTTTGCCCAGGAGTGCAAAAGTTAAGTGTGGGAGAATTTGATAACTATATTTTATACATTTTGTAATCCTCTCACTAGACTTTTTGAGGTTCAATTAGGCTTAATTAAGTTGATTTTGACACATTTTATGATTTTGAGCCGAATTGGACAATTAAATAAATTATTGCATAAATTAACCTTAATTATCTCTTTAGAAGTGTTTAGTAAACTGGCTATAATTTAAGTTTCAAATATCTTATTGATGTAATTTTGGTCTTGTAGGAAAGCTTAGACAATTCCCTACAACTTTGATGTTGAACACTTTTTCAGAATCAGACTCCTTGGAGGTGATATTGGGCTTTGAAGTCAAAATAGAGGAGCTGAAATCAGGTCTAAACACACTGCAGTAATTGGTCCATATCTTGAGTTCTAGGAATGATTTTGGACTGAAACTAAAGCTATTTTAAAGCAAATATCCAGGCCTACAACTTTCATGAAGACCACTTCTCTCAAAAATGAAAAAATGACTGGACTCACGGCTGTGCATTTGCTCAATTATTATAATATTAATAAATAAAAAATAATAAATAAAATATCAGAAACTTAATCGTTAAGTTTCGTTACTGTAGATTACTGTAGATCACTGTAGCGTTATTGTAGCTCCACTTCAAATTGCCTATAAATAGGCAATCAAATGAAATAAAAACGCACAGGAGGGGAGGGGGGATTCTGGAGACGCAGAGGCAGGAAACAGAGGAGGAATTCCTCCCTCCTCTCCTCAGTTCTTCAATTTTCATTCTTTCTTTTTCTCTTTTTTCTTTCCTCTAAATTATGTGTAATTAAGTTCTGTTTTACTTGGGTCAAAGTGTGAAGCTCTTGGTAATAAAATAAGGTTAGATTTATTCCTTTCTTGTGCTTTAATGATTTATATTTTCAAGTAATTATTATACGTGTTATATTTTGTTTCTGATAATTTAGAAACTACCCTTGTAAAGAGGAGTTCTTGATTTATTGTAGACAAAATATTGGCACAGTGAATGCTTTAACCCATTTACAAGTGGTAGTGTTAGAAATTCTCCTTGTAAAGTGGAGATCTTGATTTATTGTAGACAAAATATTAGCACAGTGAATGCTTGATCCTATTTATGAGTGGTGATGTTAATAGATGATTAAAGGAAACAAAATATAATTACGTATATTATTTTAATGGACTTTTAACTTTGTATTTTCCGATTGGAACTTCCATGTTGCGAGGATTCTAATTTAGTTATAAAAGGAATTAATCTTACTTTTCCTTTATTTACTAAGAATGGATCTTTTTACCCAAGTAAATAATTTTTACCGTAGTCACAAAATATTTACTTCACCTTAATCTTCAACAATTCCCTGTGGATCGACCTCGGACTTACCGAGAAATTTATTACTTGAGACAACCTGCACTTGAATTTACAAATGCGACAATTAAAAAGTGCGCATCATTACCGATTAAACAATGAATTAAAACAAGCCAAAAGTGATCAAGTTCTGACAAGAATACAAGCAATATAATAGACCTAAAAGAAATTACCTTAATCAAAGTTGAATTCAAAACCAAATAATTAGGAAAATAAGATCCCTCATAACCCTAGATATGGGATTGGTTACTCATATTGAATAATAAACCCATATCACAGTACGAATCTATAGAAAGAAAAACCCAAAGAAAGGGAAAAAACTAGGAGGAACAGAATTCAAAACCCCTTTTATGGAGATTATGATCTTCAAGCCTTTAAGAATGTCATGCTCTCTTCATGGCCATCCTCCAAAGATTCATGGCAATTATTTCCTCTAAATTATCTCTCTAAAGTCTACCATCTCTCTCTCTAAATTTCTACTGGATGATCTGAACCAAAGAGAGGTACTTTGCTAAATTCGTTTTCTCCTTTTTATAAAAAAGCTGACAGGTTTTTATATCTAACTTTCATGATTTTTCTCACCCTTTAGATGGCCGAATATGCCCTTGATCTCAATAGATAATTTGTAGAATTTTCTATTATCTTTTCAATGCCATAAATGACAGATGAATTTGATCTCTGTAGCTCAAGATATGACTCAATTAATGAGGAATGGTCAAGAAAGTGCAAGAATCCAAATCAAATCTCTTTAAGAATTCTTATCCGATCTTCAATATTAATGACAGCTTCATTACAGAAAGTTGTCAACATAAGATTTGTAGATCTCTTTCTTAACTTTCAAACGCCTCCAGAATTAGGTAAATCTCATATTTATGGAGAAAGTTATCCTAAATTTACTGAGACGAGTTTGATAGCAATACTTTCCTTAATTAATCTTTGATCACATCTCTTGTTTCCTATTTCTTTTTGTTGAATTCATATAAATTAGGAAACAAATATCCCACTCAAATTAAGAAACTCCTTAAGATCCTTGCATTAAACGCGAAGATACTTATTCATCAAGTAGAGATTGTTTACACTCTAATTAAGAATCTAACATGATCATTCCTAAAATTCCTACAAAATACAATAAAAATACATTTAATTCAGTGGGCTCAGAATTCACTCAATATTATAAATAAATAGTATAATTCTTATATCAAAATATTCAAATCCTTCAAATATATATGTTTAGGAATTTTTTTTATTTTTGCACAAAATCGATGATTTATCCTTAAAATTCAAATAATCCTAAGCGAAGAGATAATTATTTAAAAATAAATTAAAAATAAATATAAATAAATAAATAAAAATAAAAATTAAATAAATATAAATTAAAAATCCTAATAAATAAATCCAAAAGATGAGTGTATTTAACACTCATCAAATACCCCCAAACTTGAATATTGTTTGTTCTCAAGCAAAGAATAGGAATAAAAAATAAGATTAAACTCAGCATCCAAAAATATGAATTACAAAAATTGCACAATTACAGAATTCAATCAAGTTCAGCAATCAAATCCAATCCAGTAAGATTATTTAGCAAATAAAATAATTAGAAGCTTGGGTCTAGCTTGCATCTTTTTTACTTACCAACCAATTGAGGTCACTCATCTTTCCATGCTCAAGTGTTTTAGGACAAAGAGATCACTCTAGTTTCTCTTGAAAAATGCATTACCATAGCCTTAGTTATTATTCTCATATCTACCTCCAAGTTCACATACAATACTAGAATCGAAAGGGCTTCCTTTGGTTGTAATGGGGCCAAGGGAAAAGAATGACAGGTGGGAAAAAAATAAAAAAAAAAGGTAAAGAATGTTCATGGATAAATTCATATAAAACAAAATCAAGTTGAAAAGATAATAAATAGAACATTAATTTTCTTCACCCAAAATTCATTTTCTTTCTTCTTCCATTTTCCATTTTTTTTCTCTTTTTTTTTTACCCTTGAAGACAAAAGCAACCTTTAATGATTTTCCAATTCACATATCAGTTGCTCCATTATTGTAAAAATAATCAATGAATCTAACCTAATTATTCAAATAAGTGTCCAAAGAAATCAATTTCAGACTCAAATGAGGTAACTAATGGATGATTTTCTCTATGCAACTCTAAAAGTCAAGAAAGAATTTAGCTTAATTGCCTTAATCATGTTCAAGTATGTATGTGAATCATTAAACTTTCAACAAGAAAGCAAGTTCTAGTGCACACTAATTAAGAGAAATCTCACTCCAGATGAAAAATAGGATTTTGTTTATGAAAAATCTAATCATTAAAGTTCAAAACTCACTTTCTGACTAAGTTAATAGAGAGAACAAATACAAGCATACATGGCTAATTTTCAATGCTAAATTTCACTTTACTGAATTGAAAAAGATTGCTTCGCACAATATCAGCTCATGAGAAATGGATTCCTTTTTAAAGCATATCTCTAGCAGCTCAATATTAATCTGCTTAATTACTAGTAATACTCAAGTGTTCATTGATTTCACAAAAAAATTCATAAAAATTTTAAGAGTACCTGATGCACACTTTTTAGTTGTTGCATTGCAAACCCAAGTGCAGGTTGTCTTAAGTAATAAATTTCCCGGTGAGTCCGAGGTCGATCCACAGGGAATTGTTGAAGATTAAGGTGAAGTAAATATTTTGTTACTATGATAAAAATTATTTACTTGGGTAAAACGATCCACTCTTAGTAAATAAAGGAAAAGTAAGATTAATTCTTTTTATAACTCAATTAGAATCCTCGCAACATGGAGGTTCCAATCGGAAAATACAACGTTAAAAGTCCATTAAAATAATATACGTAATTATATTATGATTCCTTTAATTATTACTACCACTTGTAAATGGGTTAAAGCATTCACTGTGCCAAAATCTTGTCTACAATAAATCAAGAACTCCACTTTACAAGGATGGAGTATTCCCGTCTGTCACCCGGGATTTTAAATTATCAGAATCAAAATATAATACGTATAAAGAATACTAGAAAAATAAATCATTAAAGTACAAGAGAGGAATAAATCTAACCTTACTTTATTACCAAGAGCTTCACACTTTAACCCAAGTAGACTGGAACTTATTTACACATAGACTAAAAGAGAGAAAAAGAGAAAAAGAGAGATAAAGGAAATTGGAGGGAGGAGGAAATTCCTCAGAATTTCCCCCTCCCGAGCGTCCTCGAATTCTCGAATGTCAATTGCCTATTTATAGGCAAATGGAGTTACTTTAGCTTGCAATTTAGAATTGCAAATTGGAGCTACAGTAGCTACAGTGGAATTAATGATTTGATGCACAGGAAAACTTAATTGCTAAGTTTCTGACGTATTTTCCTTCTTTTTTTTTCTTTTTCTTTTAATAATAATTGAGTAAACATGTACAGCCGTGCGTCCAGTCATCTTTTCATTTTTGAGAGAAGAGGTCTTCATGAAAGTTGTAGGCCTGAATATTTGCTTTAAAATGGCTTTGGTTTCAGTCCAAAATCATGCCTAGAACTCAAGATATGGTCCAATTACTGCACAGTGTTTAGGCCCGGTTTCAGCTCCTCTATTCTGACTTCAAAGCTCAATATCACCTCCAAGGAGTCTAATTCTGGAAAAGTGTTCAACATGAAAGTTGTAGGGAATTGTCTTAGCTTTCCTAGAAGACCAAAATCACATCAATCAGATATTTGAAACTCAAATTATAGCCAGTTTACTAAACATTGCCAAAGAGATAATTACGGTTAATTTATGCAATAATTTATTTAATTGTCCAATTTAGCTCAAAATCATAAAATGTGTCAAAACTAACTTAATTAAGCCTAATTGAACCTTAAGAAGCCTAGTGAGAGGATTACTAAATGTATAAAATACAGTGTTATCAAATTCCCCCACACTTAACTTTTGCACTCCTGGGCAAAACACAAAAGACCAAAAACCAAGGAATAAAGAAAAACAACACAAACTCAAAAACTAAAAAGTCTAAAGGATTCAATGACTTAAGAAGAGCAACTAGACATTCAAGGATCAAAACATTCATGAGGTAACATGTCTTCGCATCTCAAACCAACAAGCAAGGAAACTTCAGTTGAAAAGAATGAATCAAGAATGATAGATCTTCACAGAATTCACTCTCAATCTCTCAAGTGTTTAAAAGGTTAGTATTTCACTCTATTCAACTCATGAATAATTGCACTACCATAAGCTTGCTTATCTTCTACTTCTCCGCTACTCAAAAACAACATATATACACAAATCATGATGACTTTATTCAAGGTTATAATGGGGCCAAGGTAAAGGTGGAAGTAATATAGATAAGACAAGTTAAATACCAAAGAGAATAGAAGAGCATTATGTTACAGTTAGAGTGGAGAAGATGTTTGAGAACATTCAGTCTAACTTTCCCAAGATTTTTTTAATTCTTTCTCTATTTTTTTTTTTCATAAAGGGCATTGACCAATATTTGACTAATGTTTCGTTAAAGATCAATTGGTAAGTTGAATTCATTGTTAGGCTTGAACATTCTCCTTCTATTCCTGTTATTTCCAAGAATTCGCTGGCCAGCTCTTTTTTTTTCATCTTCTTTTTTTTAATAGAAACATTTTTCCTTTTTTTTTTATATAACTAATCTGCACACGCACCCCTACACTTGTTCAAGAACTCATCAAATAACAAAGTCAATACTCTCTTATTCCCTAAGGTTAGGTTAGAACATGGTTTTTCATTTAAGGTACGTAATGAGTTAGAAACAAAGAATGGTCAAATAAGCTCAAAGGGGTTAAGCAAAGGAAAATATGTAAGGTTAGCTATTTGGTCAAAGTAGTTAATTCAAGAAAATTTGCCTCAATCATGTTTATGTATGCATGTGAAAATGTAGCCTCAAAAAGAATCAAAGCAAGTTCTAGAGTAACAATTCCATGAGTGAAAAAAAATCACACAAGAAAGAAGAGAATGGTACAGATGTTCAATCCATTCATTTATAGGCTCAAAATCTCACAAGGCATATATCTATCATTCTCAGTCCACAAAAATTTCAACATCCATAACCAAGCATGTGATGTTTAAGAAAGAAGACAATTTACTCAATCATGCAAATTTCCTTGAATCCATTTGCTACTTCCACACAAAATAGTTCTCTACCCTAACTAAGATGCGTCTCAAGAGTAAAATTACAATCAAAATTTACTCCTTACTCTACCATCCTTAAATGGTTTAGCTGTTAGAAAATTGCTGACAAACATAAAAACACAACAAACATAAACACACTTTGAAATTTTATTTTTTTTCTTCAAAACAATTTTTTATAAACAATTTTTTTTTACACATTTATTCACACAACAATTATTTACACAACTATCCTTCCCCCCAACCAGATCACAACATTGTCCTCAATGTTAAAAAATAGAAAGGAAAAAAATAGAAGATAGTACCTGTTACCGCAATTACTAAAAAGAGCAATTTCACACAAATATAAACAGAAACAAAGTATGACCAAAGATTGAAATTATTTATACAGATGAAGTGTCTTGACTGGCTTCATTTTCTTACTGCTTCACACAACATTTCATTCGGACCACTTCTTGCTCTTTTTTTTTTAATCTATACAAGAAAATATATACATGTAGTTGTGATTGTGGCTCACATCTTCCTTTGGTTTTACGTCCAGTAACGGCTTAAACGCCTTCTATGAGTCGAGGATAGGCTTCCCATTCAATTTTCTTATAAATTGACAAACAGGGTCTTTTTGAGTCAGATTCCCAAGACTTTTTTTTAAATATATATATATATTTACAAGTAGGCGGTATAAACCTGCCATGATAAAAATAATAATAATATAAAAAATAGGCGGTATAAACCTGCCATGATAAAAAAAATAATATTAAAAAGTAGGCGGTATAAACCTGTCATTAAATATTAATAAAGGTGTTGTATTAAACCAACCACCAAAAAAAATTAAATAAAATAAAATAAACTTGTGGTATTAAACCAACCACCAAATAAAAAAAATAACAAAGGTGTGGAATAAACCAACCACCAAATAGAAAATTAAAAATGGTGTGGTAGAAACCAACCACCAAATAAAAAAAATAAAAAATAGTGTGGTAGAAACCAACCACCAAATAAAAAAATAACAAAGGTGTGGAATAAACCAACCACCAAATACAAAATTAAAAATGGTGTGGTAGAAACCAACCACCAAATAAAGAAAAAAATATATATAAACAAAGGTGTGGTATGAACCAACCACCAAATGAAGAAAAAAAATATAAACAAAGGTGTGGTATGAACCAACCACCAAATAAGTTAATAAGCAAAAAAAAAAAGTTAGTATGCAGATAAATTAAAATGTTAGAAGCGGGTAAAGTAAAAAGTTAGATAGTTAGTAAGAAAGTTAGTAAGTTAGTAAGTTAGTAAACAAAAATAAATGACAAAAAAAATAATAACAAAAATAAATAACAAAAATAAATGACAAAAAATAAATGACAGAAAATAAATAACAAAAAAATAAAGTGCAGATAATAAAATACAAAAAAATAAAGTGCAAAAAGTAAATTTAAAATATGAAAACCAGAGAATTGGCAGAGCCAATTTTTTGCTCCAGCGAGAGAGAAGAGAAGAAGAAAGATTATTTCATTAATGATTGCAGATTATAGAGAGATTAGGGAGAGTTTCCCCCACTAAGTTAGTATGTACAGAAAATAAAAATAAATAAAAGGGAGAGATTTCCCCCACGGAGTTAGGATGTACAAAAAAATAAAAGGGAGAGTTTCCCCCACTAATTAGTAAGGACAAAAAATAAATAAATAAAAATAAAAAGGAAGAGAATCCCCCCACTGTTAGTGCGTAAAATAAAAGAGAGAGTTTCCCCCACTGTTAATATTTACAAAAATTAAAAGGGAGAATTACCCCCACTGAGTTAATATGTACAAAGAAAATAAAAGGGAGAGGTTCCCCCACTAAATTAGTATATACAGAAAATAAAAGGAAGAATTACCCCCACTGTACAAAAAAAATAAAAGGGAGAATTAACCCCACTATTAATATGTACAAGAAAAGAAAAGGGAGAGTTTCCCCCACTGAGTTAATATGTACAAAAAATAAAATAAAATAAAAGGCTTAACTTTTTTTTTTTTTTTTTTGTTTTTTTTTGGGTGGTCACGGGTGTGACCACCTTCTCTTTTTGTTTTTGTTTTTTTTTCAATTTTTGTTTTTTTTAATTGTTTTTTTACTTTTTACTTTTTTACTTTTTTACTATTCACACATCTTTTTTATTATTATTTTATATTGTTATTAAATTTTTTTTTACTTTTTTTACTTTTTTTATTATTTACATATTATTTACCCTATTTATACTATTCACATTAGTCACACAAATTTTTTTTTTTTTTTTTATTTTTTACTATTTTTACTATTCACATTACTATTTACACACTATTCATGTACTATTCACATACTATTTACTTTTTACTATGTACAAAAATATTTACACTAGAAATTTATTCTTCAAAACAAGTTCCCCGGCAACGGCGCCAAAAACTTGATGCACACTTTTTAGTTGTTGCATTGCAAACCCAAGTGCAGGTTATCTCAAGTAATAAATTTCTCGGTGAGTCCGAGGTCGATCCACAGGGAATTGTTGAAGATTAAGGTGAAGTAAATATTTTGTTACTATGATAAAAATTATTTACTTGGGTAAAATGATCCACTCTTAGTAAATAAAGGAAAAGTAAGATTAATTCCTTTTATAACTCAATTAGAATCCTCGCAACATGGAGGTTCCAATCGGAAAATACAACGTTAAAAGTCCATTAAAATAATATACGTAATTATATTATGATTCCTTTAATTATTACTACCACTTGTAAATGGGTTAAAGCATTCACTGTGCCAAAATCTTGTCTACAATAAATCAAGAACTCCACTTTACAAGGATGGAGTATTCCCGTCTGTCACCCGGGATTTTAAATTATCAGAATCAAAATATAATACGTATAAAGAATACTAGAAAAATAAATCATTAAAGTACAAGAGAGGAATAAATCTAACCTTACTTTATTATTATTACCAAGAACTTCACACTTTAACCCAAGTAGACTGGAACTTATTTACACATAGACTAAAAAAGAGAAAAAGAGAAAAAGAGAGATAAAGGAAATTGGAAATTTCCCCTCCCCCGAGCGTCCTCGAATTCTGAATGTTAATTGCCTATTTATAGGCAAATGGAGTTACTGTAGCTTGCAATTTAGAATTACAAATTGGAGCTACAGTAGCTACAGTGGAATTAATGATTTGATGCACAGGAAAACTTAATTGCTAAGTTTCTGACGTATTTTCCTTCTTTTTTTTCTTTTTCTTTTAATAATAATTGAGTAAACATGTACAGCCGTGCGTCCAGTCATCTTTTCATTTTTGAGAGAAGAGGTCTTCATGAAAGTTGTAGGCCTGAATATTTGCTTTAAAATGGCTTTGGTTTCAGTCCAAAATCATGCCTAGAACTCAAGATATGGTCCAATTACTGCACAGTGTTTAGGCCCGATTTCAGCTCCTCTATTCTGACTTCAAAGCTCAATATCACCTCCAAGGAGTCTGATTCTGGAAAAGTGTTCAACATGAAAGTTGTAGGGAATTGTCTTAGCTTTCCTACAAGACCAAAATCACATCAATCAGATATTTGAAACTCAAATTATAGCCAGTTTACTAAACATTGCCAAAGAGATAATTACGGTTAATTTATGCAATAATTTATTTAATTGTCCAATTTGGCTCAAAATCATAAAATGTGTCAAAACTAACTTAATTAAGCCTAATTGAACCTTAAGAAGCCTAGTGAGAGGATTACAAAATGTATAAAATACAGTGTTATCAGTACCCCTCCACACTTAAGATAAACATTGTCATTAATGTAGAAAAATAAAATAAAAATAACAGAAAAAAGGATAGTGAAACTTCCCTAGAAATTAAACACAAAATAACAAAGGAGGTAAGGGAGGTAAAGCCTGGGGAAGGCATGTACCCATGAGCTCAAATATCTATCTAACTGAGTGGTGACACGTCGAAAACTGCACAAGAAAAACAAAAGGGACAAGACAATTTTATTTATTTATTTTTTATACAGGAAAAATAAAGCAAAAAGAAACAACTGCAAAAACTAAAAGTGCTATAAGAAAGGATAAAAACACAGGTTGCCTCCTGTGAAGCGCTAAGTTATAGTCATTAGCTTGACTATGGGCCGGTTCCATGCTTAGGTGATGTCGATGGAGTGGTGCTCAGTCCCTATTCCTTCTTCATAGTGTTTCACTCTCTGGCCATTTATCAGGAATGTCTTGTGACATTCTTTCTTCACCTCAAGCACACCGTACGATAAGACGTGAATAATCTCATATGGTCTATACCCTTTGGACCAAAACTTACCAAGAAGAAGATGAAGATATGAGTTACAGACAAGAATTTTATCCTCAATCTTAAACTCATGTTGCTTGATACACTTATTATGCCGCTTCTTTGGTCTCTTCTTGCAGAGCTTGTCATTCTCAAAGTTAGTGGCAGCATTGGGCAAAATCTTTTCTACTATATCACCAGTTTCAGATTCCTGCATATGTGAAAACACAACACTATCCGCAACATCGGTTGTATCTATGCGATTACATGAATCAAAAGAACTAGGATTTTTGACAGAATTAAAAACATTAAAAACTACTTCCTCATCATTTAATCGCAAGATCAACTTCCCTTAATGGACATCAATCATGATTCTTCCAGTGGTGAGGAATGGATGCCTAAGTATGATTGGGATCTTGGAGTCCTCCTCCATGTCCAACATAATGAAATTAGCTAGGAAAATAAATTTGTCGACCTTCACCAAAATATCCTCCAATACACCATGAGGATAAATGATGGATCTATCAGCCAGCTGCATTGAAATGTTAGTAGGCTTTAGCTTGTGCATTTCTAATTTCTTAAAAATAGAGAAAGGTATCAAATTAATACCAGCACCTAAATCACATAATGCTTTCTCAAAATAAGAGTTATCAAATAGAGTAAGGAATAATAAAACTCCCTGGATCTTTTAATTTTTGTGGTAGCTTCTTTAAAAGAATGGTGGAACACTTCTCATTTAGATATATCGTCTAAAATTCCTCAAGCTTGCATTTTTTTGTAAGTATTTCCTTTAAGAATTTTACATATTTGGGCATTTGAGAGATAACTTTAACAAACGAGATGTTAATTTATAATTTCTTAAACAACTCCAAAAATTTAGCAAATTGCTTGTCTGGCTAATTATTCTTAAGCCTTTGAGGGAATGGAATAGAGGGTTTCTGTGGCTCACTTACTTGTACTGCAAAGGATGCTTCACTTGCCTTCTTCTTTTCCATATTATCTGACTCATCAAGAGTATCTCCATGCTGAATTTCCTTCTCCTTTTTCTTTCAAGGCTCCCCAAGCTCCTTACCACTTCTTAGGATAATTACTTTGACTTGTTCCTTTGAATTAGGCTCAACAGTACCAGGTAATATTCTCGGTGCCCTTTCTGTCATCAAGGTAGCCAACTGACTAATTTGAGTTTCCATGCTCTTCATTCGAGCATATGAATTCTGAATATATTTCATCACAAGGTTTTCAAAATTTAGCTTCTCTTCAGGTGCTTGGAAACTTGTGGGTGGTTATGGAACTCTCCATTGGCCCTGCTGGTTGCCCTGTTAATTTTCCCATTTGAAATTAGAATGGTTCCTCCAATCGGGATTATACGTATTTGAATACAGATTGTACTATTTTCAGTTGAAATTACCAACAAAATTTATTTCTTTGGGCTCGGGAGCAAAAGGGACTACCAACTTGATAGTTTGAACTGATATGTCTATGTCGGCCACATGCTTCACATATGATTAGTGGGGCTGCACTATTTGCCGCCATCAGAGTCTCAACATTCTTTGTTAATCTTCCAATTGACTCAAAATGGCAGTAGAAGAGCCAACAACATGCATACCAACTTGTTTCTTAGACATCTGGCGCTCATTTTGCCACTGATAATTATTAAACGCCATTTCTTCAATTAGTGCATGATTTCAATCGGTGTTTTCCTCCAAATTGTACCTCCTGTAGTACCATCAATAAATGAACAATTGGTAGGTGACAAACCATTGTAAAAAGTCTATACCTATTGCTATAAAGGTAATCCGTGATGTGGACATCTTCTTATCAACTCTTAAAAATGTTCCCAAGCTTCATAGAGAGTATCCATATCAAACTGCACAAAAGAAGAAATGTCATTCCTTAACTTAGCAGATTTAGAGGGAGGAAAATACTTAGCTAGAAACTATTGTGTCAACTGATCCCATGTGGTGATGGAACCCCTTGGTAGTGACGTTAGCCATTGACTCGCCCTATCCCTAAGAGAGAAACAAAAGAGTCGTAATCGGATTGCATCTTATGTCACCCCATTATACTTTATAGTGTCACACAACTATAAGAACCTAGTTAGATGCTGATTTGGATCATCCAAAGGCAATCCACCAAACTAAACAGAAGTTTAAATCATGGAGATCAATGCCAATTTGATCTCAAAGTTGTTGGCTGCCACAGCTGGTCTTGTATTGCTCTTTTCGTATTCTCCAGCCATGGGCATGGAGTATTTAGGCATAGTTCACTCCACTAGGGTAGTTCGTTCTTCACGATTCCCCTCAATTGTTGTCTTTATCTTCATCTTCCTTGTAGCTTATTCAGTCAAAGCTTTAGTATTAAATTGCTTCCTTAACTTGTGAACTATTTTCTCAATTTCTAGATCAAATGTCAGATTAAGAGATTGAGAACGAGTAAGTATAAACAAGAAATATAAGCAAAGAGATGAAGTGACAAATTAATTAAAAATAAAAATAAAAAAGAAATAAAATAAAAGTGCGTCTAAATTAACTAGAGCTTTTCGCTCCTAAAATTACCAAACTTCTTCCCCGGCGATAGCGCCAAAAACTTGATACATGTAAAATACACTAAGAGCAAGTGCACTCTATTGCAAAGTAATATAGGACTTGAGTCCCAATTGTCGATCCCACGAGGAATAAGAGTAAATAATAGATTCGTTAAACCTTTGATTATTTAGACAATCGTAAAAATGAAAAGAAACTCAAAATAAAATCAAAAAATAAATAAAGAAGAACAATGGACAATTAAACAATGTAAAGATAATCAATTAGAAGGAAATTAGGGTGCAAGATTCACTTGAATCCAATTAATCAGATTTTCATTAATTTATAATGTAATTTATTCTGTTGCTATTGTATTTATTTTGCTGCTACTGTTTTATTGTGCTACTGCTGTATTTATTCTGCTTTTGCTATTTTATTGTGTTGTTGTTGTATTTATTCTGTTACTACTATTTTATTGTGCTGCTGCTGTATTTATTGTGTTGCTACTGTTTTATTGTGTTGCTGCTGTATTTATTCTACTGCTACTATTTTTATTGTGTTGCTGCTATTTTTATTATGTTATTATTGTTTTATTTTGGTACTACTATTTTCTAAACAAAATTTGATTATTTGTGTGATTGAAATTATGATTAGAATGTTGATAATTGATTGTGACACGGTGCTGCCCTTTCTGTAGTTCAAATTTTTGATGTGTTGAAGCATGAGTAATTCATGAAAAGTATGAATTATATATATAAGTTTATTTATAAGGATTAAGAATTGAGAGAAGATGATGCATTGAATATAGATATGGAATGGATAGTATTTGAATGCATGCATATGATGAATAATGATATGAAGAATTATTATTTGGTTGTATATCTTGTGTGAGATGATTATGTATTGAGTATTGAAATGAAATGAATGCATGGTATTTGATGCATGAATATGATGAATTTATTACTATGTTGTGAATCAATGCATGTATTTGTATGGAATGAATGATAATCAATATAAGAAACATATCAATGTGTGTATAAAGAATTGAATGATCAAGATGAGAATAAAAGATATTGAATGACTGTATTGGGTAACCCATTATCTAGGATTATCCTCAAACTTGGGGTGGGACTTGGAGAATGGTGGGTAAGGATGGTATTTCCCTTACCACCAGAGTTATTGAGGTTAAGGATGGACATTCCCTCCCTCTTTACTTGAGTTTTTCCCTAGGTGAATGGTAGTTGAGGATGGACATTCCCTCTTCTACTAAAGGTGATCTTAGATTGAGTATAGAATAAGGAAATGCAGTTCATCCTAGGTTAGAATGAAAGGTTGAGGATGGATATTCCCTCCCTTTCAGAATAGTTGAGGATTGAGGATGGATGATGCCCTCTTCTTCTCCACTCAAGTTCTTCCTAGTTAGAAGAAGTGATCCTAAGATAGAGATAGGTCGAGGATGGACATTCTGTAACATGCTAATATCAGTATCCTGGTATATTTGACACATACTTGGATAAGCAGTATTAATCATGCTACTTTTAACTTATACTTCAACTAATCCATAACATTTAAAAAAAAATTATGGAGAGCCATATCTAAAAGTCATACATATATATGCACTTATTCATACAACTTTTATATCTTCAAAGCAAATATAAATTAAATTACATAAGCTTTGAACTGAAAACATAAAAATTATACTACACTGGTTCTTCTATTTTCTTCATCTTCTTACTCTCTTATAGGGCCTTGACCAGCTAATCATGAAACATAACGGGGTGAGAATATAAAAATTCTCAGTAATAACATATATCACATGGCACTCAACAAATATACACAAAGGTACATTTATAAACTAAAACTCATATGTATATAACTTAGACATTCACAGGAATTGTGTTTCTTTACATTAATCTAGGTAGAATAGGCTAAATAGCCCTTAGACTACCTAGTAATAAGTGGACTGTTCCTTGTACTACTTCCACAACATTATATCTCATCCTTCGCCTGGCATAGGACTTATTTTATCCATAGCCTAACATAGGATTTAACTAGTCCACAACCTAGCATAAGATATGCTTATCCACCGCCTAGCTTAGGACTTCTCTTAGTCCACTGCCTAGCTTAGGACTTCTATTAGGCCATAACCTAGCTTAGGACTTCTCTTAGTCCAATGCCTAGCTTAGGACTTCTCTAGTCCACCTTCTAGCTTAGGACTTCTCTAGTCCACCGCCTAGCTTAGGACTTCTCTTAGTCCACCGCGTAGCTTAGAACTTCTCTTAGTCCACGGCCTAGCTTAGAACTTCTCTATGGTTCAACCTCACTTAAGGGAGCCAATTCACTAGGGTTCAACCTTATTGCATAAGGGAGCCAATCTCTAGCTATCTAGGCCCTACGACATTCAACTCTAACTATTAAAGAAGCTACTAGTATTTCTGGGGTTCAAACCATTCTAAAAATACCCCAATTCTTGCCTAAAAAGGCTTATTTTCATAGCTACACCAAATGCACATCTTAACTTCTAGAATTATGAAATTTATACCACTTGAAGCCCTATATCTTAGCTTTCAAATGCAATAAGAATCAGGTCAATCCGATGTCTGTAGCTCAAGTTATGCAACTAGAACAATGACTGTTCAAAATGACATGTTTTTGCTGACTTATGGGTAAGTGTCGTGGCCTTCCTTATTTTGTGCCACGGAACCTCATTCTCGAATGCCTAAAAATTGAAAAACAGAGAGTGTAGTGCTGCGGCACCTCACTTTTTGTGTCGCACACCCGTGGAGAATTTCGTTTCTATAGAATTTTGCAGAAAGCTAGTTTGGGAGCCATTTTTTCAACCCATTTCAAAGGATTTTCCACCCTTAACTGGATTCCTAATCATCTTAGGATCCTCAAACACTAAACTTAACTCAATCAACTTAGATTATGATCAAAATCATTTAATCACAACCAAAATCTCATCGTTTTCAAACCATTTCCAAGTTCCTCAATCATGAACCAAAATGGTTTAGATTGACCCATAAATGACCATCTAATACTCACTAGGCTAAAGCTGTCCTAACTTAATCCTTGGAAACAAGAATCAAGATTAGAACATGGAATTGACTCTCCAAATCCCTTTTTCCACTCAAAATCCCTAACCCCATTCAAAAAGAACAAAAAGGGAAAAATGAATAGAAATCCCCTACTTCTTGGTGATGATCAATCTTCATACCTCTTAATCTTACTCTTGATCTTCCTCTTTTTTTTCCTCTTCTTTCCCCTCTTATTTCTCCCCCTACAGTTCCTCTCCCCTTTATCTTCTTTTCTTTTCTTTTCTGTTTCTACTTTCCTTATTATCTTATAATCATAGGACAAAAAGGGAAATAAGAGGAAAGTTTAACTTAAGTTTCTGTGCTGAAACTTATATCTGCTAAGGACACTAGAATTATTCTAATTCAAGTTTCATAAACTCCAACAACTTTAGAATAAATACAAGGATTCATCTAAATTATTGTTTCATCTTTATTCTATTTTTTCATATTTGCTGGGGTTCAATCCGACATTAAAAGTACAACCAGTATGCCTAAAAATATCAAATTAACTCTGATTATCCTGAAATTTTAACTGCATTATAGTTAACTCATTTGTGACCTAAAAACAAGTTATTCATACTTGTTTCCCTCAACTTAGCAATTTATGGTACTGTATGAGTCATTTTAGACTACTTTTCATACTCAGAGTTGCAACAAAGTGCCTAAACTAACTCAATTTGTCACAAAACTCATTTGACATGTTATATAAGCATAGTAGTACCTCTGAGACCATATACAAGCCTAACATATTTCTTGGGATGTTACACATTCCCTCCCTATCATACTATAGTATACGAGGACAAACATTCCCTTATACCTACAACTCTAAAATGAGGATGGATATTCCCTTATAAGTTGTGGTTTGGGTTACCCTGAATTATGGAGTAGTTCTATGTGACTGGCAAATGATCATGAATAGGTTAAAGTGCACCAATCGAAAAGCATACTACTACCAAGTGAATGAAAATATGAATGGAATGGTATAGTGATGACGGACATTCCCTCATATACCAAGAGAATATGAATGAAATGATATAGTGAGGATAGACATTCCCTCTTATACTGAGAGAATATGAATAGAATGATATTGTGAAAGAATGTGAATATGAATAGAATGGAATATAACCTTGAGTATAAGAGTATCTCAAATGAATGAGATATAATGATTTATAATACTTGAAGAATGTTAAAAAGAAATACAATGAATAAAGAATAAATTATGAATTTGAAATATATTAAGAAGTTGCACTGAAAGAAGAATAAATAATTAATGATAGGATATAATGAAATATCTTAAGGAATGAATAGATAAGACAATTATAAGATTTGTTGAAATGTAATACTTCTGATGAATACTGAAAGATGATGAGTAAACATTTGAGATATATGTTGAGATACGATAATTGATTTGATTAGCATTTTATGTTTTATTATGGTGGATGAATACGTATGATGAATACTATATATGACTAATATTGATACTTGATTGGATTTTTGACAATTAATGTATGTATTATTCGATTGCGCAAATGTTTTCATTAAGAATAACAATTGAATAACTGTTTATATATATATATATATATATATATATATATATATATATATATATATATATATATATATATGTTCAGTTTTAACAAAAGAAATGTGTTTTACCCTGAAACAGCTAGAAGTATTATGATGAAATATTTTCAATAAAACTACCAAGAATTGGGTGAGAGGAAGAAGAAGAACTCCCCTATAGGCACATCATGTGCAACCTTTTATTCCCTAATTACCCTCAGTAAGATTTGGACAACGTTTGGCACTCAAAGCTTGAGATGTGCATATGCGTTGCACAAGCATATTTCCATCCAAATTTTAACATTTATTACCATTTTGTAGCACTGTGCATAATTTGTAAAGTAACGAGTCTATTTTGTACATTTTTAAAGTAATATGACCAAAGTGCACATCACGTATAGTACAAGGTTTTTTTTTTTTTGAAGTTTTCCTTTTATTTAATATGTTCAAAAGTTGATAGTTTGAGGGGGAGCTTGAATCAATTCTATAGAAATGGTAAAAACACTAACTTTCATCACATAATTTTCAAATATAGTTTGTCATCATAAAAAATGAGGAGAATGTTAGATCCAAGTCCCTTTTGCAATGAGTTTTGATGAGTAACAAACCATATTGAAAGCATGATCTCATAATGATAAGATAAACTAACTTGGTTTGTGGTTGGTTTATATTTGATCTATAGATGCTGAGCTTAACTGGTCTTTAAAAGGAAATAATCAAAGATTAAAGATTTGACGTGTTCTAAAGTAAAGAAGCTTCAAGGGAGTCATAAGAAACTTAATAAAGACATGAGAAGACTCGAGAAAGCTATGAAAAGATTCAATAAAGCGGTGAACATCCATAAGAAGACTCAAAAGATCCATGAGCAAACTGATCAAGATAAAAAATTTGAAGAAGAGCAAACTCGCCTTGCATAACTTCAAAAAAATGCACTAAGATTGAAAGGTACCTCCAGGGACCTACTTTTTCAATGTTTTCATTGTGGATAATTCATCATTCTATGATGTTCAATCAGAAAGAGTCACTTGCAAAGAATAGAGAAGTTTGGCTGATTAACAAGAGTTGAGTAGACTCATCAAACTCAGTCTACTCATAGCGCTACAAGATAAAATTGTACCAAACAAGAAAAACTACAACAATAATGGCTAATTTTGCTTTTGCTGCATTAGGAATAGTAGAAACCCAATGACTAGCCTAAAGAAGGGCATAAAAGGACTTCACAATGAAGAATGAAGGGTTTGAACAGTTATTGACTAATATAATAATGCAAGTATTCTATCTGCTCATCAAAAGCCTTCTTAGTCTACTTAGCTATTCTCTGCCTACCAAAGAATTCTAATATAACTTATTGTAGGTGTTACTCTTTAAGCTTCCACTGAGTTTGTCCACTCTAGGAGTGTTGTGAAAGATAAATCTTTTATAAATCCTGTTGTCTATATTTTTATACCCTAGTGGTGAGTGTGGTGAGCTAATGGTATGTGCCAGCCATGATAAGAAGTGAGTTTAGAATCCAAGAATGGTTGTTGTAAACAAAGAATACTTAGTTTGTAGTTGAAAGCAGCTGTGGCATGCAAAGAATACTCAAAATAGTGAAGAAAATCTTGGCAGTGGATGGGAACTAGATGTAGCCTCAAGTCGTTAGAGGTGAACCTGGATAAATCTTTGTGTTAAGCTTTCCTTTCCTTTCCTTTCTGATTTAAGCTTTTGCATTTGTTTATGAAACTTAAGTTGCAATAATCATTTTTCATCCTTGAAAACCTCTGAAGCATTTCATAGAAAAATCACTAAAGAAACATTTTTCATAAACTCAACTTGAGTGCTTTTCACACACTTAGATCTTATCACTTCTAAAAGACTTTCAAATCTTACTTAATTTCACACTAACACATTTTTGTTTTAATCACATAAGAAGTTTGAAAGTTTCATTTTAGAATATAAGATTCACAAATGTTATCTTATTTCTATCAATTTTAATCATTTGTCTCATACAAGTACATTTGTACTATGTCTACTCATAATATTTGAGAAACTGTTGTGAGACTACTTAGTACTAAGTTCTAAACTTGAGTAAGAGTTTAGCAGAGTCAATCATTTAATTTCAGGGATTACTTAATCTACAAAAGAAGACCACAACTCACCCCCTTCTTGTGGTTGGTGCCAACTTTAGTTGGTATCAAAGCTCAACCTCTAGGTTAAGCACACTTGATCATGTGAGAGGAAAAAGAACCAGAAAGGGAAAATGGAAAACCAACAAGGAGGAATGTTCATTGTAAAAGATGCTTCTACAAATAGGCAACCTGCCTTTGATGGTAAAGATTATTACTACTGGAAGGATCGTATGAGACTTTTCATTGAATCACAACATGTGGATTTCTGGGACATTGTTGAAAATGGTCCATATATTCCCACAGTCGAATTTGATGGTGGAAGAACTACTGAGAAACCAAAGAGTGATTGGACTAATGAAGAAAGAAACAAGTACATCTTGAACTCCAAGGAAAAATTCTTCTTGACATGTGCACTGAGCATAAATGAATATGACAGAATAGCTGGATGCAGTACAGCCAAATAAATCTGGGATACCTTGAGGATTGCTTATGAAGGAACCAACCAAGTGAAGGAAGCTACAGTAAGCATTCTTGTGCACCAATATGAGTTGTTTAAGATACAAGAGCATGAAACAATAGATGACATGTTTGCTCAGTTTACAGTCATCATAAATGATTTGAAATCACTTGGAAAAATATATCTGAGGAGCCTACCAAAAGTGTGGAGACCCAAAGTCACAGCTATTCAAGAAGCGAAAGACTTGTCTACTCTTCAACTAGAGTAACTTCTTGGCTCACTTAAAGTTCATGAACAAAAGTTAGAAGAAATGGATGAAGACTTCCTAAAGAAAGGGAAGGTAGTAGCTCTCAAATCTGCTCAAAAGAATATAAGTAGAAATGTTGCTCATCAACCTTCTCATCACTCTGCTCAACCCTCAGCTCTAAACTCTTCTCAAGAGTCTAACGAAGACAGTGATGAAGAAGATGATCCTTCAGATGAAGAAGGGTTATCACTCATATCTAGAAAGATTTAGAGGATGCTGAGAAGAAGAGGTAAAGGCAAGAAAAGCTTCCAACTGAGAAAAGATGTGTAGAAAGGTGACTTAACCAACAATGGACAAATAATTTATTTCGAGTGTAAAAAACCTGGTCACATAAAGCTAGAATGTCCACTACTAAAAAGAAATTAAAAAGTTTGAAAAAGAAAGGTATATTGATCACATGGGAAGATCTTGATGAAGAATCCTCAAGTGATGATGAACAAGATGAGGCAGCAAACCTATGTCTGATGGGAGGAGACTCAGATAGTGAAGATAAGGTATCAGACTTAGAAACTACTCAACCTTCATATAAATAATTAGAAATAGATTTTAATAATCTCTTGAATGACTTAAATACTTTAGCTAAAGAATGTATTAATTTGAAAACAAAACTTTAGATGCTTTAAAGGAAAATGAGATTTTGAAAGCTGTGTTAAGTGCATTGAGTCAAGAAAATGAGAGTTTACTAAAGCTTAATGCAAACCTAATAGCTTCAGTAAAATTCAAGTTTGTGAAGTCTACTCAGACTTTTTTTCTACATTTTACTAAAGGTGATGATGAAGTAAATAAGATGAGAAAGAAGGTTGAGGAGTTAAGTATGGACCAAGACAAATTTTTCTATTGCACCAAGAATATGGAAATGCTTCTTGGCAGTTAAAGGTGTGCTTTTGACAAAGGTGGTCTAGCCTATGAAAAATCCACAAAACACAAGCTATATCTAAATCTATTTGTGTCAGCCAAGAAGTCTGAGGTGAGATGTTTTTGCCACAACAAGCTTAGTCATAAAGCCACAGTATGTTATTCTAGAAACAATTCACCAAAAAAGAAAGTAACTAACCTAAGAGGACCCAAGTATATTTGGGTACATAAAGCTATTAAATCTACTCATGCAGGTCTGTCTTATCTCAAGGAAGAAAAAGTACAAGTGGTACTTGGAAAGTGGATGCTCACGACAAATGATAGGAGATAAGAGTAAATTCTTGTCACTAAAAGCAATAGATGGTGGAGATGTAACCTTTGGTGACAATGACAAAGGCAAAATAGTTGGTATAGGTAGGTAGGTAAGTTTGATTCTACCTAAGTAAATGATTTCTATTATGTCCAAGGTTTAAATCATAATCTTCTTAGCATTAGTCAATTTTGCGACAATGGCTATAAAGTAGTGTTTGCACCAACAAAATGCATAGTGAAAGAAGCCAATGATGGCAAAATCCTCTTTTTTGCCAAAAAAGGAAAGAATCTGCATAATGTTGACTTAGAGGATCTCACTTATCAAAATGTAGAATGCCTTTTTACTGCAAATGGTGAAAAATGGATTTGGCATAGGAAGCTTGGTCATATAAATATGAAAACAATTTCAAAGCTAGTAAAACATGACCTTATTAGAGGCTTGTCAAAAATCAAATTTACAAAGGACATGGTGTGTGAACCATGTCAAAAAGGCAAGCAAACGAAGTCAAGTTTTCACTCAAAGAATATAATTATAACTCATAAACCACTTGAACTACTACATATTGATTTGTTTGGTCTAACTAAGTCCACTAGTTTAGGTGGAAAAATATATGATTTTGTGATTGTTGATGACAACTCAAGGTTCACTTGGGTGCTCTTCTTAAGTCACAAGAATGAGTCTTTGGAAGCATTCAAAGTCTTTTGTAAAAAGGTTCAAAATGAAAAAAGAATTTGTATTACTACTAAAAAGAGTGACCATGGGAGAGAATTTGAAAATCATCTTTCCAAAAGCTTTTCTGATGAAAATGGAAAAGTGCACAATCTTTCTTCTCCAAGAACTCCTCAACAAAATGGAGTTGTGGAAAGGAAAAATCATACACTACAAGAAATGGCTAGAACACTTTTTGTGAATTTAATCTCCCTAAGTACTTTTAGGCTGAGGCAGTAAACACATCATGTTACATTTTGAATCGAGTTACCATCATACAAATTCTGAAAAAGACTCCAAATGAGATGTGGAAAGAGAGAAAACCAAACATTGCATACTTTTATGCCTTTGGATGTGAGTGTTATATCCTAAATACTAATGATCAACTAGGAAAATTTGATCCTAAATCTGATACAAGCATATTTTTAGGATACTCAACAACATCCAAAGCATATAGTGTATAATACAAAAACTCTTATTGTAGAAGAAAGCATGCAGGTTGTATTTAATGGTGCTAACAATCTTGTTGAGAAAAATGACATTTCAAACCTAGAAGACAACATGCAGTAGTTGAACTTCAATGATAAATCGCAATAGAAAGAATCTAGGAAAGAGTAGATAGAACAAAAGAATAAGCAGAATGGTTAACAGGAAAGTCAGAATACTTAAGTCCCTACTTATGAATCTACTCAATTCCCCAAGGAGTGGAAATAATATCCTGCTTATCCTAGTGACCTTATCATTGGAGACACTTTAACTGGTGTAAGGACTAGATCACAACTACAGAATCTGGATAACCATCTAGCTCTTCTATCCCAAATTAAACCAAAAGATACGGATGAGGCTTTAGAAGATGAAAGTTGGATTTTGGTAATGTAAGAGGAGTAGAACCAGTTTATAAGAAGCAACGTGTGGACACTAGTTCTTGCACCTAAAGATCACACTCTCATAGGCACAAAATGGGTGTTCAAGAACAAATTGGATGAAGATGGAAATGTGGTAAGAAACAAGTCAAGATTAGTTGCTCAAGGATATTATCAACAACAAGGTATAGATTATGATGAGACTTATTACCCTGTAGCTAGGCTTGAAGCTATATGGATTCCACTTTCCATTGCAGCCTATAAAGGTTTTTAACTCTTGCAAATGGATGTAAAATGTGCATTTTTAAATGGTTTTATAAATGAAGAGGTTTGTATACTTCAACCTCCTGGTTTTGAAAATAAGGAATTTGTAAACCATGTTTTCAAACTCTCCAAAGGTCTTTATGGACTCAAGCAAGCTCCAAGAGCTTGGTATGAGAAGCTAAGTAGTTTTCTACTTGAAAATGGTTTTGAAAGAGGAAAAGTAGATACCACACTATTTAAAAAACATCTTAAAATTGATTTGTTAATTGTGGATGATATTGTATTTGGTTCAACTAATGAAGCTGTTTGTAAGGAATTTTCTAATCTCATGAAGAGTAAGTTTAAGATGAGTATGATAGGGGAGTTATAGTTCTTTCTTGGCCTACAAATTAAACAACACAAATCTAGAATTTTCATTCATCAAGAAAAATACACAAAAGACTTGCTTAGAAGGTTTAAAATGGAAGGGGCCAAACCAATGTCCAAGCCTATGCATCCATCATTTGTGTTGGACAAAGATGAGCAAGGTAAGTCTGTGTGTAAGAAGAGTTAAAGAAGTATGATAGGATCCCTAGTCTACTTAATTGCTAGTAGGCCAGACATGGTATTTAGTGTTGGATTATGTACTAGGTTCTAAGCAAATCCCAAAGAATCTCATCTTAAGGCAGTAAAGGGAATCTTTAGGTATTTGTTGGGAACCTCTCACCTTAGTTTATGGTACAAAAGGTGCAAAGACTTTGCTCTATCAAGATATTGTGATATTGATTATGCTGGTGATATAGTGGAAAGAAAGAGTACAAGTGGAGGATACAACTTTCTTGGAGATTCCTTAGTGACTTGATCATCAAGGAAGCAAAGCCCCATTACTCAATAAGTTATAATTGCATTCCAATATATTATGACAACACCAATGCCATAAATCACTTAAAAAATCCAATCCAACACTCTAGATCAAAGCACATTGAAATTAGGTATCATTTTATTAGAGATAATATTCAAAAAAGTAATTTTGAATTAAAATTTATGGACACTGCTCACCAATGGGCAAACATCTTTACTAAGCCTCTAAATGAAGAACGGTTTAACTTTATCAAAAATAATTTTTGTACGTCTTGTGTGAACTGATAATGCCATGATAATTGTGTGTTGTTAGCTTATAGTTGATTATCTGTATTAAGCCTTAAGCATATGTTGCATTCTAAGATGATTAATTGAGTTTGGGTTCCATGAGCAGTCACTTGAGGTGAGTAGACTGATGAGTAGACACTGTGACTCACTCTACCATTAGATGTGCACTTTAAATGGCCAATGACTAGTTTTCCTTGAAACTCAAATTTTTCACCATACTTATATGTTCCCAGAAATGTGCAATAATAAAACCCCCGGATTTTGTGTCTAACGATAAGTTTTTTAAATTCTGCTAATATTTCTCTCTTCAAAGGTAATTATATATAAACCTCTCCTCTCAAATCTTACCCCCATCTCCAAAAAACCACCTAACCTCAGTTCTCATTATCTCTCTTTCTATCATTTGCTCTAAACTCCAACCATTCACCAAAGAATTCCCAATCACTCTCCCTATCTTTCAATCCATCCTATTATCAACATAAGAATCAAAACCACTGCCTAAAAATAACCAAAAGGAACTGAAGAATCCTCATTGGATGAGGAGGTTAAAGTGGTGTCCTCGACCTAAGACTCAGACAGAGAAGCCACCCCTTCACCCTCAGTTCCATCTGCGTCAAAGACCCCTAGTATCGAAAAAAGAAGGAAATCTCAATGACTTATGTATGGAGCAATAAGGGCAGAACCAGTGAAGAAGAAGGCCAAGGTAGCTTCTATTTCAAAAGCACCAAAGAAGAAGAAGAATTCAGGCTCATCATCTCAATCCTCCATATTTGAGTCAGCTGATATTGAAGCATGATTTGAAGAGAGATTCAAAGAAAAAGCTATGGAAATTAGGAGAACAGTCTCTCTTACTAAGACTACTGCATCTGGAATCAATGTAAAACCTCATGTCAAGCATAAAAAATGGAAGAGATTTTTCAAGATTAATAGAGAGTACACCTAATGATGTTGAGATCCTTCTATGCTACTGCCAAGATCAAAGAGAATCCTTTATCTCTGCCTTGCACTTTAAAAGGAGTAAATGTGATGTTGAATGAAGATACAATTACAAAAATTGTGGGTGTCAACGCCAAAGGTGAAAGAATGTACAATGAGAGGAAATGGGAGAAAAATTATAGAACGAAGTGTTGGTAGCTCTATTCTTTGATACCAAGCCTCCACACCTAGCCAACAAGCTAACTGACTTGTTAAGAGTACTCCACTCACTCTGCTGTCACTTTACTACTCCAGGAGCATGGATTTTTGAAAAAATCACCACTGAGGACATAATGATCATGTATCATCTAAGAATGATGAGACACTTGAATCAGCCCTTCATTATTCTAAGCTATATGAAGGCTACAATCAACAACAGAAAAATAACTTCAAATGTTCCTTATGGAATGTTTCTAACCATGGTCTTTAACTATTATGGAGTTGATTTGTCAAATGAAGAATTTCAGCCTGAGGATGCTCTCTACACTTACAAGAACATCAAGTTAATGAGGTTGAATCAAAAAGTACAAGATGACAAGGTCAAGACCTAAGGACCAAGAGATTTTATGATAGACCTTTAAGGTCTAAAGACCCTGAAGATGAGAATGCTCAGCAAAAGAAGAAAGCTGATAAGGGAAAAAAGAAAATAAAAGAGGTGGAAGATAAATGAGTTATTTCTGAAGAGAAGAAAAACGAAGATGATATAGACTAAGAAGAAGAAAAAGAAGAGGAACATAGGGTAAATAATCAACTAATGGAAGAAGAAGAACCCCAATTTACTTATCCCACCAGCGAGCTTGCTCCTCAATAGGACCAGTTTACTCATCCTGTTGAAGAGCCTACTCAACCTGCAACAGAATCAGTTTTTTCCCTTGACCAATCTGAGCACTTCTTTCATACCCACGACATTCTACCTGAGCCTACTAATGAATAGCAATCCCATCCAAAACTACCTGTGCATACTGACCCATCCATTACTAACATCATCTAGCAAACTGATATAGTCATTGCAACCATCATGACCTAACTTTCTAAATAGCACAACATTTTCATCCTCTAGACCACTCTAATCACTAACACACTAGACCACTGAAGCTGTTAAATCACCATCACCAAAAAAACAAAAGTCTAATCACTAAGCATAAGGTGAAAATGTTGGGGTTAAACTACCCAAACTCTATGTAGCACAAGACCTTGGTGCTGAGGTTGCACCTACTAGACCTGAACTTAAGCAGCCTATTGAGTAGCCTACTCCACTAGTACAAAAATCTGCTCAAGTTTGTACTATACTACTTTCACCTCCCAAACTCTTTCCTAGTCATGCTGACTCCCCAATATTTGATGCCATTAGCCCTGGTCTAGCTGAACTGGAAGAAAGCCACAAAGACTTGGGTCTTGAAAAGCTGGACACTAATCTTGGCACTACATCTATGAAAGGATACTCCATTGGATCATTTTTGAACCAGATGGAGTTAGAGAAGACTTAACCCATGAAGCAGCCTGCACAAACCAAGACTATTGAACAGAGTGATACTCAACAAGCGTTTACTCAACCTGCTCATGCTGCCACACCATTTAAACCCCTCTCAACCATCCCACCTCTCTCCAAAATCTGAGCTCAAGTTACTTAAAGCTAAAGTCAAGCAGCTCAAACAAGAGAATTGAGCTATGAAGAAGTATCAAATCAAGCTTCATCAAGGAGTTAAGGATATTCACAACATTGTTCATAAGCTGATGGATCATTTCTTTATATTTGAAGAATGGTGGTAGGACAAATATCAGAACGAACTTAATCCAAATATAATTTGCCATCCCTATTACCCATATCCTACTCGTAGACCTATCCCTTAACCTTCCTTTACCTCTTCTAACTCCTTAACCCCTTCTAATCCCTCTTCTCAGTAGCATCTATGATGGTCTACCCCATGTTCCTATTTTTTGCTTGATGACAAAAAGGGAATAGATAAAATGTATGTTTTTGGGCATTTTTTTAAAAATTATGACGTTTAGTTTCTTTGGAAATTACTTATGCTGAGTATTTATCTTAGGGGGAGCTTTTAGACAATTGCTTGATATATGGTGGATGCTAAATTAAGAAAAATATCAATTTTTGGGGGAGCCTTTGATGTTTTTGAATGTACTTGACCTTTGTTGAAAATTGATTCATGAATTAATATGATTTAAGAATATTCAGTCTCAAATATCAACTGATGTGATGCTATGTGTTTCATATGTTATTTATTTAATTTGTTCAAAAGTTAATAGTTTGAGGGAGAGCTTGAATTAATTATGCAGAAATGGTAAAAACACTAACCTTCATCACATAATTTTCAAATATAGTTTGTCATCATAAAAAAAGGGAGAGAATGTTAGATCCAAGTCCCTTTTGTAATGAATTTTGATAAATAACAAACCATATTTGAAAACATGATCTCATAATGATAAGATAAACTAACTTAGTTTGTGGTTGGTTTGTATTTAATCTATAGATTTTGAGCTTAACATGTCTTTAAAAGGGAATCATCAAAGATTAAAAATTTGATATGTTCTAAGGTAAAGAAGCTTCAAGGGAGTCATGAGAAAACTCAATGAAGACATGAGACTCAAGAAAGCTATGGGAAGATTCAATAAAGTTGTGAACATCCATGAGAAGACTCAAAAAATCCATGAATACACTGATCAAGATTAGAAATTTGAAGATGAGCAAACTTGCCTTACATAACTCCAAGAAAATGCACCAAGATTGAAAGGCATTTCCAAGGACCATCTTTCTTAGTGTTTTCATTGTGGACAATCCATCATTCTATGATGTTCAATAAAAAAGAGTCACTCGTAAAGAATGGAGAAGTTTGGCTGAGTGACAAGAGTTTAGCAGACTCATCAAACTCAGTCTACTAATAGCGCTACAAGATAAAACTGTACTAGACAAGAAAAACTACAAACAGTAATGGCAAGTTTTTCTTTTGTTGCATTAGGAATAGTAGAAACCTAACGACTAGTCTAAGGAAGGTTATAAAAGGACTTCACAATGAAGAATGAAGGGTTAGAACATTTATTGACCAATATAATAGTGGAAATACTTTATCTGCTCATCAAAAGCCTTCTTAGTCTACCCAACTATTCTCTACCTACCAAAGCATTTTGACATAACTTGTTGTAGGTGTTATTCTCTAAGATTCCATTGAGTTTATCCACTCTAGGAGTATTGTGAGAAATAAATATTTTATAAATCCTGTTGTCTATACATTTATACCCTAGTGGTGAGTGTGGTGAACTAGTGGTGTGTGCTAGCCATGATGAGAAATGAGTTTAGAAGCCAAGAGTAACTGTTGTAAACAAAGAATTCTCAGTAGCTAGGAGCGGCTATGGTGTACAAAGAATACTCAAAATAATGAAGAAAATCCTAGCAGTGGCTGGGGATTGGATGTAGCCTCAAGTGGTTAGAGGTGAACCAAGATAAATCTTTGTGTTAAGCTTTCCTTTCCTTACCTCGCTGATTTAAGTTTCTGTATTTGTTTTTAAAACTTAAGTTGTAATAATCTTTTTTCATCCTTGAACTAATTTTTTGACAAAACCTTCGAAGCATTTTAAAGAAAAACCACTAAAGAAACATGTTCTTATAAACTCAACTTGAGTGCTTTTCACACGCTTAGATCTTATCACTTTTAAAAGACTTTCAAATCTTACTTAGTTTCTACACTAACACATTTTTGTTTTAATGTCATATAAAGTTTGAAAGTTTCATTTTAGAATATAAAATTCACTAATGTTATCTTATTTCTATCAATCTTAATCATTTGTCTCATACAAGTACATTTGTACTACGTCTACTCATCATCTTTGAGAAACTATTGTGAATCTACTCAGAACCAAGTTCTAAACTTGAGTAAGAGTTGAGTAGACTTAGACACTTAATTTCAGGGATTACTTAATCTGCAAAAGAAAACCACAATTCATCCCCCCTTCTTGTGGTTGGTGCCAACTTCATATTATAATTATGCTGGATTATTCTGTTAATTGTGTTAGAAATTAGTGTTGTATTAGAAATATTAGCTATTGTTGGAAATAACAAACACTAGGAGTTAATGAAGCATTAGAAATTTAGGATCATTAGAAATAGTTTCATTCCTATTCATTATTCTTGTAAATATAAGATGTATTTATTCTTTTATGTATATAGGTACAATCTATTAAGTTTAAATCACTCAAGCAATTCATTCAAACCTTCTCTATCATTTTCTTAATTCTTTTCAAGTTAGTATCAAAGCTATATTTATATGGACTCTGGTTATTGCTTCTGCGGTATTTTGATAAACCTTTATCTCTTATTATTTTTCAACCAATCATTGTCATAGTCACTGATTCAGTTTCATTATTCCTACCTTCATTGTAGGACAATGGGTTAATTCACTTTTCCAAGAAAAGCTCTGTCTAGCCCTTCCTTTAACCAAAGATAGTTTTACCTCTCTTGTTCATGATGTCAAACGTTGACTCATCTATTTCCTCCATCCATACTAGTTCTATAGTCTTTCATTCCTATCAATATTCTTAATCTCTTCATGCTTCAAGTACATTTTCTGTAGGATGTTGGTTTGTTGATTCTAGTGCGATGGATCATATGACCTTTAGCCCTAATAACTTTTTGACATATCACCTCTCTCATGGTAGTCAAACAATTGCAGTTGCTGATCATTCTTATGCCATAGTTTCAAGTCATGGTGACATTAAAATTCAGATATCATTACTTTTAAAAAATGTTTTGCATGTTCCTAATCTCATCTCTATCAATAAACTAACCAAAGACTTAAATTGGGTAGTAATTTTATTTTATACCCATTGTGTTTTCAAGACCTTGCAATAAGGAGGATGATTGGAATTTCTAAGGAACATGGAGGGATTTACCATCTTCTTGGAATACATGATAAAGGCGATCAAGATAAGAAACTGTTGATTTTTTGCTCTCAAGTCCCTATGTAAGCAATTGATTTTCCTTCTTCTAAAATTTGGCTTCAACACAAGTGTAGGGAATCCTCCCTTTATTATTCTTAAATCTATGTTTCTTTCTTTATTTTCAAATGTTTCAATTGAGTTTTTTCATTATAATGTTGGTGAATTTGTAAAACATCTTTGTGCCACCTTTCATCTTAGCTCAAGACAAAATGTTGAACCATTTGCTCTTATTCACTTCGATGTTTAGGGTCCTACTAAAATTCCTAATGTTATTAGAGCTAAGTGGTTTGTCTCTTTTATTGATTATTGTACTAGAGTCACTTGGATTTTCTTAATGAAAGGTAAATCTAAAGTTTCCCAATTTTTCATCAACTTTTATGACATGATTCAAAATCAATTTAGGACCTCTTGTTCATATAATAATAAAGATTATGTTAACCAAACTCTTTCAACTTTCTTTGAAGAAAAAGGTCTTGTTCATTAATTTATGTGTTGATACTCCTCAACAAAATGGTGTCATTGAGAGAAAAAAAAATAGACATTTGCTTGAAGTTACAAGGTCTTTGCTATTCCAAATGTCAGTTCCAAACTCATATTGGAGGAAGTTGTATTATTAGCTATGTACTTAATACATAGGGTTCTTTCTTATGTTCTTAACCATAAAAGTCTAATAGAAATAATGACATCTTTTTTTCCTTCTATTCATATTCACAATCAGCATCATAATATGCTTGATCCACATCCTGTCAAGTGTGTTTTCCTTTGTTATTCATATGAAAATAAAGGGTATAAGTGTTATCATCCTTCTAGACATTGCTTTTCTAGTTCTATGGATGTTACCTTCCATGAAAATAAGTCTTTTTTTGTTGCACCTCAACTTTAGGGGGAGAGTATCGGGAAGCTGAGTTGTCTGAGTTTGGGAACTTAGATTTTCCTCCTCTTGACATTCCTTTACATTCTAATGCACCTAAATGCATGGTTGTATAACCAGACCGATGATTAACCTGACCAAGAAGCTGAGTCACTGGGTCAGCAATTGGACCAGAAAACCATGACAAAAAAAAAATTTAAGAAAAATTATACAATTGTGTAAAATAAAAACTATATGAAAAAATTAGCACATAATTTTAATAGAGTCTCAATAATAATGTTCACATTCTTAACCATCTTAAAGACACTTTTGGTTAAAACTTAAAACCAAAGGACGAACTTGTTTTAATGAAGTTAACTGAGGAAGAAAACTAGTCAATATTGTAAATTATGATTTGTAATAAATAAATAGACACCATCTTGGCAATCCCAACTAGCGGCAATTTTTACTTCACCTTTGTTCAATTTTTAAAACACGAAAACCCTTTGTCCAATGTCTTCCTTTGTCTCTTTTGCCTCTCATCCACTCTCTTTCTAAGATTTTAAAGAGAGAAAGTCCTAATAGCGAAAACACAAAGAAGAGGAAGAATAATGTCTTTGTAAAACCCAATATAGCATAAACTAGAAAAAAAAAAAAGAGATATAGGTGAGAAGACTAGTAGAGGTTTACAGGGCATCTGTACACGAAGGATTCAAACTTTAGACTATCGAAACGGAAGAAGAAACCCCAAGGTAAAGGAACCAGGTCAACCAATTTAAGGTTGATCAAGCGGTTTGAGGCAGGTTAAGCGGTTTTAACTAGTTCATTATGAAAAAAATATTTAACCATCTTACCAAACCGATTAATCAACTAGGTCACCGATTTTCTAGTTCGACTGGCTAATTCGGTCTGATCCATACAACTATGGCTGAAGGCACTAGCTCCAGTAACATTACCTCCCTTAGAGAAAAATAAACCAAGAGAAAAATAAGCCCTTTTTTGAATATGTCTTACAAAATTGGTTGATTTGAATAAGTTTTTGCTTTCCCTACCTCCCTAGTTGTTTGTTTATTTCACCTAATCAATAGTGTGATCAAATGAAAGAAGTTTTGATTGCTAGGAATCTTGTGTCAATGCAAGTTACTTCTTGGTGCCTTTTTTATTGTGATTACTTACCTCTCATGGCCAAAACACAATTTCTTTTATGAAAAGAACAAATTGTTTGTAGTATGATTTATATTAAGAAGTTTTGAAATTATATAGAAAAGGTAGAAAAGGAGGAAAAGACAGAAATAGTATATTTGATTGATAATGAGATGTGTGTTTTAGATATAAACCACTAACACCTATTTATATTACTTGTTTGGTCAAGTGTTAGTATAGTACAAATAGTACAAGCACAATCTTATAAGACTATTAACATCATAATACTTCTAAAACAATTAAGAATCTTAATATTCTAACACTCTTCCTTAAGTTAAAGCTTACTAAGTTTTTAGTTTAATACAAATAGGGAATACTAGATAGCCAGAATTCTTTTGGCAAAATGTATTGGCATTAGTTTTGACTCATGGATAGATGAATGGTCCCTACTACTTTGATTTATCCAACAACCGTCCTTGAATCTTGGCAAATTCTAGCAAAATTCTTTCAAATTCTTTTCCAACTATGTAGCATTACTCATTAAAAATAAAACACACTACAATTAGGAATTTTTGTAAAAAAAAAACACTCCAATTCAGGAGCAATATAGAATATTTTAACTTAATTAAATGTGTACTTGTCTGCTTAACTATTCCCAAAATGAAAATGTTCTAGCCATGAAATCCTACACTTTAATTTTCCTTTCATATTAGAACCAAGTTATTGGTCTACTAAGTTGTTTAGATGTTGCCATATTTGTTGCTCTGAATTAGACTCGTATATAGAATCAATCACTGATCCTAAAATAAAGCTAGAGTTCTCACATCTTTGTTTGACATAAAGTGTTTTATTACTATCATATGTTAAATGTTGATGTATCAAAATATGATAAGTTTTGCATGAATAATCTTTTATATCCTGAAAGCATGCTTGTTTCATCTCTCTATTCTTGAATCATATGTAGAATCAAATAGGGAGAGATAGTTATGTTTTGAATAACTTAAAAAAGTTTTAGTTTTGATGATCCTATCCTTTTTGGTAACATGAGTTTTATCTATAGGAGGAGAGAAAATATTATTTTTCCTTCCTAAGCCTTTTTGTTGATGTCAAATAGGGGGAGTGAGAATTGGAAAGAAAAATATGTTCTTGTACTTATTGTTTGATATGCTTACACGAATATCTATTCTTCTATATTACTCAACATGTTTTTCTCTTTGGTGATTTGACATCATCAAAAAGGGAGAGATTGTGGAAATAAGTTTGCCCAAATGGTTTAATATGTTAAGTTTTGATGATGACAAATACTAAATAAAAAGAATGATATTTATGTTACATAGATGTGCTTAATACATTATATTGGATTATGTATGATCATATACTCCATCTTGTTATATTTTACAAAAGAATAATGCATATTTTTTATAACATCTTTTACAGGATATGTCCAATAATATATTATATGAGTGGTATTAAATTAATATTAGATTTGGCTCATTATAAATGAAAATGTGCAAAGTGTTCTTTGTTGCATCCTATATAGAGCATATCTATTAGTAATTGGTCAATGTCTTATTTGGATATGTCTATGAAAGTCTTATATGCATGTTAGACTAATTAGAGTTATACATTTATGAATAATGCATATGAAGATATTGAATTATAAGTTTAGAGTAACTATGTTTGTTTAAGTGAGCAATACTTTATAGGATAATCCAAGTACTAAGAATGGGCATTTTAACAAAAAAATAAAATATCACAATTATGCTCAACTCAAGAAGAATGAGAATGATAAGATGTTCCAACCATTTGCAAGATTTGAAGAGAAAAAATTTGTGGAAGCTTGGATTACATCAAGAAGCCTGTAACACCCCAAATTCTGACTATGTTAATAGTAATAGCAGAATTACACTGTTTTACATTTTCTGTGTGTTATAAAAATAATCTGTCTGTTCTGAGATCATTTTTGATCATTTTGTGTGATTTACTTCGAGTCAAGAAAATAATAATTTTTCAATTCGAAAAAATATTAATTTAATTAATTGGAGTGGGGATCTTACTAAACCCAATTCTAATTGATATATATATTAATCTTATAATTTTTAGGATTTAAGCGTGTAATAAAATAATTTTATATTATTATAATATTATTTTATTCAACAGTACCTACTGTCTCAAAAATAGTAAAAAATTTATTAGTGGACCCGAAAAAGTTCGTGGGACCCACGTTTAGTGTAACAGTCAATGATTCTCACTGAACAGAATTCTGAACCAATAAGAATTAGTCAAAATAGGTGGCTTGACTTTTTAAACCAATTAGAATGAGTCAACGAAAGAAGCATAGACTTCTTTGTGAACCATTAGATTGTAAAGCTTACTTTAGAAGCTTTAATCTTAACCGTTGATCCGATCAATGGTGTAAAACGAATCTTGACAAAACCACTAAGTAATATCCACCGTAGATGAGATCAATGGATAGGAAACCAAGTTGAATTCAATGGCTAAGATGAAGTCAACAATAGTGGCTTGAATTTGATTAGTAACTAATTAAACCTAATTTGGTTAATCTAATGGCCTAATTAGCAAGTTAAGTAAACTAACTTAATAATTAATTAGTTATAAACTAATTACTAATTAAATATCCTAATATTAATTAGAGGTTATAATATATGTAATTATATGTCTAATTAATTAGTTATGTAATTGGAAAATTAGTTAAGATTGATTAGGAAACTTAACCTAATGAATTAACTAATCAATTAGCAAGTAATTAGACTTGAAATAAAACAAATTAATGTCCCTAAAACCCCAAGGAGTCCCACGATTTGCAGCAGCTTGGAGGAGAATTCTACATGATTCTTGAACAATCCATAAAGCCTTGAAAGTCAAGTGAATGACATAAGTCATGTGCTTGTCCATGTGCACTCAAAATAGGATATTTTCTTCATGCAAATCTCCTAAAATTCCCTACCCATTCACGGCAGTAGCCCACCCACATTTACTCTCACAATTTCATTTTCTCTTTCATCAAAAAGTTCACAACACTTTCTCTCTAAATTTCAAGAACACATAGAAGTCATTTTTCCTTCCTTTTTCCTCCATAGGTTCGGCCTCCACCACCAAATACACTATCACTCACCTATAATTTTCACTCACATCATTTCTTAAAGCTAAACAACATTCTAAACACTTTCCATTTAGAAAGTTTTCCCAAAATCACATCCTAAGTGCTTCAAAATCTCACTTTTACCTTACTTCCCTAGAGGTAAACTTTGGTTTCTATGGTTTAAATTCATGTTTATGATTTTCTAAGCCATGTTTGTTCCATGGTTTGTTATTATTAAGCTTTGTTTGTGATTTTACTAATTATTTTAGAATTGTTAGGAATTGTTGTGAGCCACACGAAAATTAAGGAGAAGGAGGAGAGCTTGAAAAGCTTGTCTTCAAGAGGTAAGAGGGAGATTTAACCCCATCAACCAAGTTTTGGTGGTGTGAGGATGGTTTTGTACGGTGAAAAACCCATAAGGGTTCTTCACCGATTATTTGATTGTGTTTGTGTTGTGTTTGATTATGTTTCTATGCTTGCATGTGTGATAAAATGCTTAAAGCTTTGATATTATGTGTGTATGTATAATTATGAAAGCATGAGAATGTATGTGTAATTTTAGGATGTGAACAACATGATGAATCGATTGTATGAGTACTCCAAAGAGTACTGAGGCTTACGGCCATACTATGGAAAAAGGACCAAAGTCCTTACATTGATGAATTAAAATGAGAACTGAGTGATTTAAATGAATTTGGAAAAAAATTGAGTATGGAAAAGTAAAATAATTTTTGTAAGAATTAAAGAAAAGAAATAACAATTTTTGAGAAAGAATACAATTACTGACTTTTTAGAGGGGTTATATTGCAAATTTTTATAAAAGAGGGACTAAATTGTAAATAGTATGTAAATAAAGGGCCATTGTATAAATACTTATTTTTAGAGGGGTCATATTGCAAATATTATTTTTCAAGGGGTCAAATTCTAAATATTTTATACAAGAGGGATGAATTTGTAAATATGAATTTTATGAGGGACTATTTTGTAAATATTAATTTTTGAGGGACTATTTTGTAAATATAAATTTTATGAAGGACTATTTAGTAAATATTAATTTTTGAGGGACTATTTTATAAATATAAATTTTATGAGGGGCTATTTCGTAAATATGAGTTTTTGAGGGACTAGTGTGCAAATATGGAAAATAAAGCTAATTTTAGTATTAAAATGAGAAAAATAGTATTTTTTGATTTAAAATGTAAGAAAAATATTTACGTGATTTGAAGACGTTGAAAAATCGCTACGCGATTTTGAAAAGGCGATAGAATTGAGTCGCGATTGAGAAAACGCGAAAATATGACTACGCGATTAAAAAATAGTAATAATATTGTTAGATTATTATGTGGACCCCGAATATGTGATATAAATTAGAAATGTGAATAGTGCATAGTACATGCATTGGAAAGGTCCGATGGACTGTATGAGGCTAGTTGCCTAGGAGAGACTACACCTTTTAAGTGGGTGCGATATGCGTAATGTAAGTCACTCGTTGACTTTGGTGCATTGGGGTGCGAATTGCCTACAATGGGCAGTTGGTAGCTCTTCTATGCCGTAGGTCAAACCGATGCAACGCACCAATGATCTTAACCGAGACACTATCCTTAATCAATATCTGATAAAGACTGTCGTGTATATGCTGGATGTGCAAGATTGAGCACGTGGTCCAAGGCATGTTGGTACCGACAAATCTTTTCGATCACTCTCTCCGACCTGAGTTGTAGCTCCATGGAGTAGGAAATTGAGTCTGTGTACATACATATAATGATAGAGGGTATTATCGTAATTTTTGTTTATGATAATTGATTTATTGGTTATTTGATTATTGATAATGGCATGATTGTAATTATTGTGTATTACATGTTTTGTGATGATAATGATGTTAGTGGCATAACTGTAATTATGGTATGATAGCTGTATGAAATATTGTATGTGTTTATCTTCATTGCTACTATACTGGTATTGGCGTAGGTGATCTCACCTCTTTGTATGCATGTTTTGTATTATAATTATAATTGTTAAGACGTCGAGCAAGAGATAGAGCAAGAAGTTGAGGAGGAGCAGATTCCTGCTGAGCACGTCGAGTTTTGAAGAGATGGAGATGCCTCGTTTCCTTGGCTACCTGAAGCTGACATTTATTGGAGGAGATGAGGCATGGACTATAGATTTAGAGAGAGAGAGAGTATATACTATATGGGAGACCTAAATATTTAATTGAGTAGGCAACATTTAGGACACCCTTACTTTTCTGTCAATATTTATGTACAACTAGAGTTCCCAATATCTATTAGGCAGTATTGGGGAGCTTACTATCGTACTCCCAGTACGGTTAGTATTGTGTCGTCTGCTCAGACACCTGTCCGTAGGACTGCACATCATGACGGATTCCTATATGCTGAGGAATCTGAGGAGGACCCGTCTGAGGGTTTTGCTGTCTAGTAGGACTTGGGCAATATAATAGTTTAAGTTAAAGTTTAAAGTTTGAATATTTTGGAAGTCTAGTTTGTAAAATATTTAAGTACGACAGTACTAATGGCTTGTATGTATATATATGATGTAAATTATTTGTGACAATGTTGTTATGTTTTTATTTTCTGTTAAGTTTATCTTATTATCATCAAGAAATTTTATAACTCGTATTTATAATACAAGCACGATTTCTAATTGAAGGGTAATTTGGTAGTTAAGTAACATAAAGTGTGGCGCCCTAAGGAGGGTGTTACAAAGCCTAAGGACTAGAATTGATATATTTTTCTTTTGAGCTTTCTCCTATTTAAAGATAGAGGTTTTACAAGAAAAAGAGCTCAAATATGTTTTTAAATCTTTACAAATGTTCTTACATGCTAAAATACCCAACAAACATATTTTTCTAGAAACCAATTTTGAATGGTTTATTCGAATAACAGAAGTGTTATTCGAATAACACGTTCTAGAGACAATAGAAATAGAGTGCTATTTGAAACTTTATTCGAATAACAATGTTGTTATTCGAACAAATGCATTTTCCAAAAATAGTAACAACGGCTGGTTCAAAGCATTTAATGCTCCAACCAACCTCCCAATGGCTCTAATATTTAATGGGTTATAAATACAAGTTGTTGGGCATTAAAAGGGGTTAGAAAATCAATCTGAAAATCTTGGTTGACCATTAATATGAGTTTTCACAGCCATTTCATTAAATACTTTATTTTGAGCTTCAAAGTGTGAATCCATATATCCATTAAGCTTCAATTGTATTATTCACTCTTAAGAGAGTTTCATTTCATTTATACTCTAATTATATTGTAAAAAGGGTGAGGTATCCCTTGAAGAGTTGGAGGCTCTAGCACAAGGGTAGAGGATCCCAAGGTGTGAGGAGTGCTCTTGCTTGTACAAAGGTTTTTCTAGTACCTATGAAGTCTAGGAGATAGTGAAGAAAATCTCAAGTTAAGCTTGGAGATTGAATGTAGGCCATAAGTGGTTGGTAGCTGAACTAGGATAAATCTTTGTGTTTGCTCTTCTTAACTCTATCTCTTTACTTTGATGCTTTACTTTTATATGTTTATTTGAATATTATTTATCTTGGCTTCAAAATGATTAATTTCTTAATGGTATTTTAAAAATCTATAATTACTCAATTCACCCCCCTCTTGGGTGATAGTTGGTATGGCTAACAAGTGTGTTTGACTAGTTTAGAATAGGGAGTCTTCAAATAGGATAAAAAAAACTTGTGTACAATTGTTATCGTTTATATTATTCATTTTTTTAAAAACAGAAACTATCTTATTTCTTATCAGTTAAGAATGTTATTCTTCTCATAATATGGTAGAAGACGAGCGCAGGTGCCTATGTAGAGTTTCTTATCCATAGGAAAATCCATAGACCAAAATAAAATGACATCATGAGAGTTATAAAATAAATATAAAGAGCTCAAAAGATATAGATGTAAATCTATTGACCAAAATAAAATGACATCATGAGAGTTATAAAATAAATGTAAAAAGCTCAAAAGATATAGAAGAAATAGAGAGAAAAACACAAAAAGAGTAAGGGAGATAATTCATTAATCTCAAAGGTGTGTAACAATAAGCACCCAAAGGGGTATTTATAACCCAAGGGTGCGGTATTCAAAATCAATTCCTACCAAATACAAGCCTTCCTAAAATCTTATGCTAATTCAAATGATAAGTTCAAATCTAATTCATGATAAGATAAAGTTTGACATCCACTTTTATAACGCTCCCTTTTAGATGTCTATTAGAAATATGCCTCATTAAAACCTTACAAGGAAAGAATCCCATGGGAAAAAAAATCCTAGTGAAAGAAAAATAGAACAATATCTTTATATAAGAATTGTTTCATTAAAAATATTATCAAGAAAAATTCTGTGGGACAAAACCTTGATCATGGAAAAAAGAATACAATATTACTCCCTTATTGGGAACATCACAAAAGATCTCTTAATCGATGTGTTCCAATTTTCTGAACTAGCTTATCAAATAAGGAAGTAGGCAATGCCTTAGTAAAAAAAAAAAATGTTAAGTTATCACTAGAACGAATTTGTTGGACTTCAATTGCTCATTCTCTTTTAAGATCATGTTTGAAGAAGAATTTAGAGAAACTTACTTCGTTCAATCTCCTTTGATATATCCTCCTTTCAATTAAGTTATGCAAGTAGCATTGTCTTCATATAAAATAGTGGGGGTTTCTTTCTCATAAGGAAATCCACAATATACTTAAATATGTTGAATCATTGTCCTTAACTAGAAACATTCGCAACTCGATTCATGTATTACAATTATTTTTGCATGATTTTAAGAAGTAGTGACTATAGTTTGTTTAGTAGATCTCCGCAATATAGCTATATCTCCACATGTAAATAAATAACTTATTTGAGACCGGACTTTATATGGATCGAACAAATATCCTACATCTATATAACCAATCAATTGTAACACATATTCATATGAATAAAATAACCCCATATTAATTGTTCCACAAAGATATCGAAGGATGTGTTTAATTCTATTCAAATGCCTCTCAGTTGGAGAGGAACTATACCTTGCTAATGAACTTACAAAAAATGATATATGAGGTTGTGTATTATTGGCAAGGTTCATAAGTGTGCTTTTTGTAACATTCTGATATTTCTATCCTGATATATCAGACATATATAAGAATGATAAATACTGGCCATGCTACTTCAAAACATACATAAACTAAGCTCACTGCCTTAATTATGGAGAGCTTCGATAACAAAAATTATATATACATCACTGCCTTAACAGGCACATTGTAAATACATAAACTTTTATAACAACATGATCTAGTATAATATATATAAGCTTTGTTAACATAAATCCTATAAACTATACTAATCTTCATATATCTTCTGCTTTCCTTTTGAGGAACTTGCACATGGATTTATATGGCAACACAATCGGGATGAGAAATCATAATTCTCAGCAGAAGCTATTAGCCATGGCAACCATTACCCAAGAGGGGGGGTGAATTGGGTAATTATAAATTTTAATGCAACTTTGTCAAATTATGCATTTTGATATTTTCAATCAACACATACAGCGGAATAAGTCTAACAAATATGTAATTATTAGAGATTTCACAAATACCACTTGGGTTTATAGGATAAATCAAGCAAATAAGCTAAATATTAAATTCAACTCAATCATATATAATTAAAGCACAAATGTAAGGAAGATAGAGTTGAGAAAAGCAAACACTAAGATTTATCCTGGTTCAGCCACCAACCACTTGTGGTCTACGTCCAGTCCTCAAGTGATCCACCCGAGATTTTTTACTAAACCTTCAAGCTTGAACGGGTGCTTGACAACCTTTACAAAGAGGAGCACTCAACACATCTTGGGATACCTCACCCTTGTGCTTGAGCCTCAAATAGGGATACCTCACCCTTTACAATTTTTTTGAAATACCTCACTCTCTAAGGGATACCTCACCCTTTACACTAGAGGGATACCTCACCCTCTCTTTTCAGAGTATACAAAGATGTAGATGATAGAAACTCTCTCAAAGAGTAGATAATACAAATTGAAGCATTATGAGTATCAAGGTTTCACACTTTTAAGCTCAAAACAGAGTTTTGGAGAAATATATAGTAAAAAATGAATTTAATGCTCAAGAGTGATTTTCAGATTGTTCTCTAACATTTCTTTGATGCCCAAACACTTGTATTTATAGCCCAATAATATTTAGAGCCATTGGGTAAAGTTTGGAAATGATTAATTAAGAAAACTAACCGTTTTATGACCGTTAGGAGCGTTTCTGGTTTGCAACTAATCGGTTAGGACATTATCCTAATCGGTTAGGCCTTTTAGGAAAAGCCTTCTGACTTATCAAATAACCGGTTAGGCATTTGGCCTAATCGGTTAGGCCACTTTGAAGTGCTTTTCACGATCATTTTAAACACATACTAACCGGTTAGGGAGTTACCCTAATCGGTTAGGCCATTTTGATAGCCAAATTGTATTTCACTTAAAAACATGTGCTAACCGGTTAGGAAAACTTCCTAATCAGTTAGGAGGTCTTTTAAATCATGAAAAATACTCATTTTTATCATCCTAATCGGTTAAGCCTATTGCCTAATCGGTTAGGCCATTTTGGAACGTGAAAATGGCTCCTGACAGTGTCAATAATCGGTTAGGGAAAGTCCCTAATCGGTTAGGACACTCTGATTTTGAAAATTGACTTTAAATGGTCATAACTTCTTCATTTCTTATCCGTTTAAAGCAAATGATCAGTCATTGGAAAGATCTTTGAGTCTATTTTCAAATGAAATAAGTTTCAAAACAAAACTCAAATTATTTTGAAAGATATGATTAAAAGAATGACCAAAGGTCAGTTTTACGAAACACAAACTTGACTATTTTTTATAGAAATGAACTACCACTATGACTAGCTTTCCAAAAAGAGTTTGTTGGGCATTTAAAAATTTTAGAAATACTTTTAAAGATGTTTAAAACTTGTTTGAGCTTAGTGTGATTCCCATTTACTTTTATATAAGATCTAAGTCTTATAAACTATTCTTGAAGATGTTGGACTTGATCTTTTGTCACCATCAATTCTTGATGTAATCCAAGCTTCCAAAGAAAATCTTCTCTTCAAGACTTGTGAATGTTTGGAACATCTTTTCATTCTCATTGTTCTTGAGTTGAGCATAGTTGTGATCTTTTGCTTTCTTGTTGCAATGCTCACTCTTAGTACTCGGACTATCCTACAAAGTATTACTCACTTAATCAAACATAGTTAGTCCAAATCCATAATTCAATATCTTCATATGCATGATTCATAAATGTATAACTCTAGTTTGTCTAACATGCATATAAGACTTTCATAGACACATCCAAATAAGATAATTTATCAATTACTAATAGATATGCACAATATAGGATGCAACAAAGAACACATTGCACATTTTCATTTAAACAAAGTTAAATACAATATTAATTCATTAAGACTCATATAAAACATGATTGGATATATTATATGAAGAATGTTACATACATCTCATTGCATGATTATTAAGTGAAATATAACTAGATAAGGTACATAATCATGCATGGTACAATATATCACATTAAGCACATCTATGTAACATAATCAATAATCTTTTATGATGCAATTATCATCTATAAAGTACATCTATCAAGCATAAACATCATTCTTTTTAGCTTGTATTTGTTATCATCAAAACTTAATATATTAAACTATTTCGGGCAAGCTTATTTCCACAATCTCCCCATTTTTGATGATGACAAATCACCAAGGAAAAATATGTTGAACAATGTAGGATAATGGATATTCATGTAAGCATATCAAACAATTAAGCACAAGAACATATTTTTCTTTCCAATTATCACTCCCCCTATTTGACATCAACAAAAAGGCTTATGAAGGAAAGAGATATGAAATATGATTATCTTCCCTTATTTATTTCTACACATGATTCAAGAATAGATAGATGAAACAAGCATTCTTTTAAGATATAAAAGATTATTCATGTAAAGCTTGTTACATTTTGGTACATCAACATTTGGCATATGATAACAATAAGCTTAAGAAATTATGTCTAACATATAATATATTGCATACCACATGATAAATAAGTACCACTTAATATCACTTGTTAGGAGTTACAAAAATATCCATGTAAGATCATGAAATTAAGATTTTCAAACGAAAGATCATACAACTTGTCACATATGAAGCATTTCTCAATGAAAGAATCAAAAGATATGAAATTTAAGAATGTTTACCTTCTTTCATTGATAGAGGGAAAAAGAACAAGAGATGATCTTTGTTGACATGTTGATAGTATTAATAATAAAACATTTCATGTCAAACAAGGATGTAAGTCAAAAGATATAATATGTTTACCACTTGTTAGCCAAGAGATATACCACTTGTTAGCCATAGGATATGAGCAACAATTTAATAGATAAGCTCCCCCTCAGAATATGCATATTATCAAGATATAAAACATAATAGTCCAACATAGTCATGCATATATTTTTAGTCAACAAGGACATGGAAAAAAGATATGTAAGATAAGTAAGATAAGCTCTCCCTTATTGAAGCATAAGATAGATAAAGGGAAACATGCATGCCAAGACTATGTAAGCACATTACAATAAAGAAAAGCAAGGCATAGATATATATTCTTAATCCCTCAATCAAAAACTATTTTAAAAACTTCTCTCCCTTTCAAAAAGAATTTCGCAAGAATACATTATATTTTTAAAAGAATTTTAGAAGGGTAAAGAGATTTTATATTAAACCACATATTCCTTGAGAATGATCAAACTCAAGTCAAAGGAACATTTGAAAGTACATTTCTTCTCTTTCTCATTAAACATGAGCCTTGACAAAATAAAACACTTTGAAGAACAAGGCTTATCTTTTGAAGTATTAAGATGGGCTCTATAGAGCATTTCAAAAGATTTATTTGGAAACTTAAGCATTCTCTCAAGATTTAATAAGACTTTTCAAAGCAAAAGAAGAGAATGCTACATTTATAGCACAAATAAAATGATTTCTAAATTTTCAAGACAATTAGGAGGTGAAAATACTTTCAAGTTCTTAAGACAAGTTCAAAAGATTCTCAAGGATATGGAACTTGAAAACATGTAATGATAGTGACAAAATAAACAAGTTAATATCCAATTAGGTACTTTGTCAATGCTAAGCATACTTCTCATGTAAGGAAAGCATCTAATTTTTTAAGATCAATTTATCAACAAGTATCACATAATCCATAGCATATAAAACACCACAATAGTTTAGGAATAGAGATACTTATTGAGACAGTAATGCTCTTTAGAATGTTCTTCGTTTATTGGTCCTTTGAGTTTGTACTTTCTTCCATTGAGTATTCCATTCCATTGCACTTGAAGAAAGTCTCCTCATGTCCCTCTTCATTCAACTTTTCTTTTTATCCATTTATGCTTGACACTTTAATATTTGATGGCTATATTTGAAGTACATAGAGACACTTGCAAAGCTAACTCTAAAAGTTCTCTCAAATATAGGTTAGCATCAAATATCATTTAATCTCATTTATACGCATAAATTAGGTTAATATATAATGTAAAACATATATCACATTATCAACCATGCAATGTTAGCTCTAACAAGAATAAAGGAAGAGCATATGCACTTGAATCCAAAAATATGATTTAAGCATTTTAAAGCATAATTCAAGTTTATCAAGAAACATATGATCAACATCAAAACTTATATAAGCATTTTGGGGCAAACAATGATCATGTAAGGCGTGTAATATCAAGTAAAGAATTCTAGTATGCACACATGCTAAACAAGAACAAAAAGTCCATTATTGTAATGCAAGAATTGAAAAACCAGAGAATTGTAAATTTTAAAACCATTTATAATTCATTTCAAGATATACTTCAATGTAAGAATAATTAACATTTAAAGGCAAGTTCAAGATAAAACAGATCCAAAGACTTAAATGACACATTGTACAACAAAAGAGGATTATGCATCAAACATCAAATGGTATAACAAATGAAGTTATGCAGTAAAATTGCTCATTATGCAGCAAAGAAAACATATTATGCAGAAAAATGTGACTTTGTGCAGCAAGAGAGAATTGTGTGCAACAGGATAGAATTGTGCATTAAGAGTTTAGATGCATTCGATTGAGGAAGGCTAGTCCAAACTTGTGGTGAGTGGTGGTATAGATGATTTGAGAAGAGGAAGATGGCTATGGAAATGGAGGGGGTGCATAAATGGAGATGAAGGCTGCTGGGAGGTGTTTATTTGGGTTGTCCTAATAGGTTAGGCAAAGTGGGTAACCGGTTAGGTGTTTTGTGCTAACCGGTTAGGGCTATTGGAGTTAAGTCACTGTTTTCTCCAATAACCGGTTAGGATGGGTGGCTAACCGGTTAGGATGGGTGGCTAACCGGTTATTGTGCTAAGTCAAAGAGCACAAAATGGAATCCAGAAACAAGGTAACTGATTAGGGATTTTTTGCTAACCGGTTAGGCAAATCAATTTGGAGGTCACGGTTTGAGCTAACCGGTTATTTTGCTTAACAAAGAGCACGAAATTGCTTCCAAATACAGGGCAACCGGTTAGAGGCTTGGCCTAACCGATTATTTTGGCTTGACAGAGACACTTTCAATGTATCAGAAATTTTTAAAGGCCAAAACCAAATTGTTCCCTTCTTGGATTAATTGTTTCACTTCCATAGCCATTGAAATTTCATGAAAACATCACTTAAACAAACCAAATCATGCCTCCTTGAAGATCATTCTTTAGATTAGCTTTATTTTTCATTTACTCAAACCATAAATGTAACTCAACATGACAAGTTATGCAAAAAAAAATATTTTTAGCAGGAGTTAGATACATGATTTATTCAATATGCCAAGATCAATGATATTTTCATTAAATATGTTATTTCAAGCAAGAAGCAAACTAATCTAGCATATGTAAAGATGTATTCAAGAAATTAAGCTAGAGAAGCATAAACCAAGTCTCCATTTTACCAAAGGTTGCAAGTCCAAGCTTTTTGGAGCCAAGGAAGAGAGCTTGAAGTATTTTCTGGTTTTATGCTTAGAGCAGCCACTTTTCAAGATATCCCAAGTCAACTTTTGGCCTTTAAGCATACCTACAACATACTTCAATTTTTAATTTTTGGTACCCAAATTTTCTTGGGTCCTTGTGTGTTAGTTTTTGAATATTAATCCTTTGTACTTTCATAATGATCAATTTTTTTTATAGTATATAAATTGAGTACAAAAAATCAAATAATCAATTACCATTAAGCACATAGCTTATAGCATACTAACTTTCATGATATATAGACAATTCAAATCATAGCAAGCATACCTAGGAATTGTAGAACCTCATGTACCATGATATATATAACAAATTAATGAGCTATGGTACAATAAGAATAAACATAATCATGTGCTAAACATAATATTCAAATTTTACCAAGCACACATGATTCTATCCTTTACCTAAGGCCTATAAGGAATATACCTCAAATTCATTGACTTTACAAGTGAATGTGCATAAGAGATAGAAACGTTTGATACCATGGCCTTGGTAATCAAGGAAACTCTTTTCCTTACCCATTGCTTCTCTTTTGGTGCTTTGAACTTTGCAAGTTCCACATTTTGTACTTGAGAAGCTTTGGTTGAAGCCAACTTCCTTCTTTGACCAAAACTTATACCATTGGGCTTTGGAAGCATTTCCCTTGATGATTCCTTTTTCATTTGACCAATTTGTCCATCCTTTTGAGAAATTTTCTGCATAATTGAAACACCAGGAGGACATTTTGGTACCCATTTCATCTTGCGTCCTTGAATGTTAGTATTAGGACATTTAAGATTTTTAGGAACCCATACCATATTATTTCTCATATAAGGATTTCTTCTATAATTGCATAAATGAGAAATATGTCCTAGATGTTCACAAAAATTACAAACAATTAAATTTAATGATGGTTTGGTCCTTTGAAGATTGTTTTTGGAAAACTTAAGCTTTTTATTGTTAATACATTCTATGTTATTTTTGTCACAAGCCTTACTTGAATTTCCATGTGAAATAACATCAATTGCATTCTTATTAACACACATGGATTGTAAGCAAATAAAATCATTAGCTTTGACAAATTCAAAAGATAAGTCCTCAACTTGATTTTCTAAATCAATGCATTTTTCACAAGAGATTGAGGTTTCACATTTCAAAGGCATTTCATCATCAAGAAAAACATATTCATTTTTCAAAATCTCAATTTCATTTTCAATGAAGGAAATGTTTTCAAAACAAGATGAGTTTTTCTTTTCTAAAAGTAACAAACCATCATGCAATTCATCATATGCACATTTTAGCTCATCATAGGAGGAACTATAATATAGTTTAGTATTATTTACCTCAAGGTCCTTTTTAAGGGAATCACTATTTTTCTTATTGTTGTCCATCAAGAATTCGAGAATATCTTCCTTCTCAATTTTGTTTTGCTTTGCCTATTCTTCAAATTGAGCACCATCATCATCAAGAGACATTGAGCTCATTTTCTTGCTTTGAACGTATTCTTGAGGACATTTTCTAATGTTGTCTTTCTCCAGAGGTTTTTGCTCTTCTTGCTCTCTATATACAACTTTATACACAAAATTATTATTAGCAAGATAAATAGAATCAATAGCATCCCATATATCTTTAGCACTAGAGCAATTCTTAATTTTAGCATAAGCATCATCATTTAAACCACTTCTCAAAATTTGCATAGTTCTAATGTTAAAAGAAAATCATTTCTTTTCATAGGCATTCCAAGTTTATTTTGATTTGTAAGTAAATCCATCAAGCACAATATCCCACAAATCAATATCAATAGATTGCATATAAATTTCCATTCTAACTTTCCAATAAACAAAATTCACACCATCAAAGAATGGAGGTTTATTAATTTCAAAACGTTCCATTTGAAAAGTTTTTGATGGTTGCTAAACAAACAAAGATCTTTAACTTCAAGCAATTAAGCTTTTACCAGAGCACGAAGCTCTGATACCACTTGTTAGCCATGGCAACCATTACCCAAAAGGGGGGTGAATTGGGTAATTATAAATTTTAATGCAACTTTGTCAAATTATGCATTTTGATATTTTCAATCAACACATGCAGCGGAATAAGTCTAACAAATGTGCAATTATTAGAGATTTCACAAATACCACTTGGGTTTATAGGATAAATTAAGCAAATAAGCTAGATATCAAATTTAACTCAATCATATATAATTAAAGCACAAATGTAAGGAAGATAGAGTTGAGAAAAGTAAATACTAAGATTTATCCTGGTTCAACCACCAACCACTTGTGGCCTACATCCAGTCCTCAAGTGAACCACCCGAGATTTTTCACTAAACCTTCAAGCTTGAATAGGTGTTTGAAAACCTTTACAAAGAGGAGCACTCAACACACCTTGGGATACCTCACCTTTGTGCTTGAGCCTCAAATAGGGATACCTCACCCTTTACAATTTTTGAGAGATACCTCACTCTCTAAGGGATACCTCACCCTTTATACTAGAGGGATACCTCACCCTCTCTTTTTAGAGTATACAAAGATGTAGATGATAGAAACTCTCTCAAAGAGTAGATAATACAAATTGAAGTACTAAGAGTATCAAGGTTTCACACTTTTAAGCTCAAAACAAAGTTTTGGAGAAATAGATAGTGAAAAATGAATTTAATGCTCAAGAGTGATTTTCAGATTGTTCTCCAACATTTCTTTGATGCCAAAATACTTGTATTTATATCCCAATAATATTTAGAGTCATTGGGTAAAGTTTGGAAATGATTAATTAAGAAAACTAACCGTTTTATGACCGTTAGGAGCGTTTCTGGTTTGCAACTAATCGGTTAGACCTTTTAGGAAAAGCCTTTTGACTTATCAAATAACCGGTTAGGCATTTGGTCTAATCGGTTAGGCCACTTTAAAGTGCTTTTCATGATCATTTTAAACACATACTAACCGATTAGGGAGTTACCCTAATCGGTTAGGCCATTTTGATAGCCAAATTGTATTTCACTTAAAAACATGTGTTAACCGGTTAGGAAAACTTCCTAATCGGTTAGGAGGTCTTTTAAATCATGAAAAATACTCATTTTTATCATCCTAATTGGTTAGGCCATTTTGGAATGTGAAAATGGCTCCTGATAGTGTCAATAATCGGTTAGGGAAAGTCCTTAATCGGTTAGGACACTCTAATTTTGAAAACTGACTTTAAATGGTCATAACTTCTTCATTTCTTATCCGTTTAAAGCAAATGACTAGTCATTGGAAAGATCTTTGAGTCTATTTTCAAATGAAATAAGTTTCAAAATAAAACTCAAAGTATTTTGAAATATATGATTAAAAGAGTGACCAAAGGTCAGTTTTACGAAACACAAACTTGACTATTTTTCATAGAAATGAACTACCACCATGACTAGCTTTCCAAAAATAGTTTGTTGAGCATTTAAACATTTTAGAAATACTTTTAAAGATGTTTAAAACTTGTTTGAGCTTAGTGTGATTCCCATTTACCTTTACATAAGATCTAAGTCTTATAAGCTATTCTTGAAGATGTTGGACTTGATCTTTTGTCACCATCAATTCTTGATGTAATCCAAGCTTCCAAAGAAAATATTCTCTTCAAGACTTGTGAATGTTTGGAACATCTTTTCATTCTCATTGTTCTTGAGTTGAGCATAGTTGTGATCTTTTGCTTTCTTGTTGTAATACTCACTCTTAGTACTTGGACTATCCTACAAAGTATTGCTCACTTAATCAAACATAGTTAATCCAAATTCATAATTCAATATCTTCATATGCATGATTCATAAATGTATAACTCTAGTTAGTCTAACATGCATATAAGACTTTCATAGACACATCCAAATAAGATAATTTATCAATTACTAATAGATATGCATAATATAGGATGCAACAAAGAACACATTGCACATTTTCATTTAAACAAAGTTAAATCCAATATTAATTCATTAAGACTCATATAAAGCATTATTGGATATATTATATGAAGAATGTTACATACATCTCATTGCATGATTATTAAGTGAAATATAACTAGATAAGGTAATCATGCATGATACAATATATCACATTAAGCACATCTATGTAACATAATCAATAATCTTTTGTGATGCAATTGTCATCTATAAAGTACATCTATCAAGCATAAGCATCATTTTTTTTGTCTTGTATTTGTCATCATCAAAACTTAATATATTAAACCATTTCGGGCAAGCTTATTTCCACAGAAGCATTCCAAAATCAGCATTTAACACATTCACAAAGAATTCCCAACTATTAAATTCATACTTCAATAACAGAAGTACATAACATCTCCATCTCAGAGATACGCAATTTCTTATACAATTGCAATGTCATGAGTTTACATGTCATGGTGGCAACTGCCCATACAATCTCCATGCTATGCCAAATTATGTCTAGTTTTTATGCATATACAAGTCCTAAGAGTGAATGAAATTTAAGGATGTTATGAGTCCTCAGATATATTAAGGATATTACCCACCTCAACTACTCTGAGATATGTTATAATATATCATGAATTATCAAGCGTAATGAGGATATGACTCACTTCCACTACCCATCAACACGTAGAGAAGATATTACTCACCTCAATTACCTAGCATTGTAATGAGGAATTACTTATGTTGCTAGTCAACAATCATAGAGAAGATATTACTCACCTTAACTATTCAACAAACATAGAGAGGATATTACTCACCTCAACATGTTCCACAATCATATCATGCAAAACAATCACTAATTACCTACAATAATTAGTATCACAATTGATTTATATGCATCTCATGTTCTTTACATGAACACTTCATTTAATACCCCTACTAGAGTCTTAATACTCATTAAGGAGCATAAAAGAAGAAATTACGCCATTCAAAGGCTTCATTGCATCACACAACCATTTTTGGGAAAAACTAAAGCTCACGTTGTGTTGCCCGGCTCTCTGCCCCTTCACACCGCTGCACAAACATAGCCATGCCACGGTGCTCGACTCTTAGGTTCCAAAATACTAGAGGTGTATCACTCGCACGCTGCGGCGTGCCACACCTTATGCCTCGGTGCAAGTTGCAGAACATGGATTCTGTAGAATTTTGTAGATCTGGGTACTGTTCTATTGGAACTTACCCCTCCTCCTATTAGCCAAGCCCCGCATCCAAGTGATTTCTATCCTTACATAAGGTCTATTTACATATTCCAACTTTTATACAACTTTAATTTCACTCAATCAAACAATCATGAATCTATCAACCCCTTAAACTCTAAAACCCCATTTTTATCTCAAATGATACCAAGGAAGTCTAAGAGCTTAAAGACCATCTCAATACATTCAATAACTCATAATCAAACCATCCTCAAGTTTTATATCATGATTCAAGCCAAAAACACCAAAAATAACTCAAAAACCTAAATTCTCATGTCAAGCCAAAACTCATGAACAAGATGAAGAGAATAGAAAAATGAGTCAAAAATAAGGTTTCCCCCTACCTCAAACTTCAAAAGTTGAAATCATTAAGCAGCTCCTCTTTGCTTGATGATTCTCCTCCTTTGCCTTGATTCTTTCTCCTGCCTTTGAGCTTTCCAACTACAACTATGAAAGAGAAGAGAGAAATGAGACAAAACATCTCATTTGTGGCTTAAATAAGCCAAAGCAATAGAAACAAAGAGAGTCGTGCCTCTCATGGTCACTTAAGTGACTTGCCATAAAATTTGATCTATTAAGAACACTTGGATTTCACCAAACCAAGTTTCCTAACTTTCAACAAGTTTAAAATAAATCGTAAGATTCATAAAACATCTTGTTCCTTCATTTTTACATTTATCCATATTTGTTGGTAGTCAATCTGACATTAAAACACACAACTAATATGCTTAAAAATGTAAAACTAAGTCTGATTAAACTCAAACTTTAACTGTAACACAATTCACACCTTTGTGACCTAGAAACAAATTCTGCACATCTATTTTCATTAACTAAGCAGTTTAAGTCATTTTCAGGGCTAATAACAACTATATTTCAAACATATTATTACAGCAAAATGATTAAATGTGCTTAGAAGGCCACAAAACTTAACAGACATAATGAAACAAGTATTAGGCTACCTCCGTAACCATATACAAGCCTATCATGTTTTCACAAGTGTTACACTTTTAGCACTAAGATATCTTACTTAAAGATTATGAACTTCTTCGTTATCTTCTCAAGGATAAAATGGATTATTTTTCACATCCAACGATCTAATAGCCATAGTGGTACTTAATGGATGTGGTTTATCCATATAAAATATCTTAGGATCTTCTCTATATAACTTGATTGATGGACAAAATTTTCATTTATTAAATGCTCGATCTGCTAACCGAGACAAAATTTTGTCCTTCTAAGATCTTCACTTTAAACTCTTTCTTCAAATCTTCTATAGCTATGGGAACTTCTTCAAGAGTTCCAATAATATCCAAATCATCAACGTATATAGCAATTATAATAAATCTTATTGTAAATTTCTTCATATAAACACATGGGCAAATAGCTCCATTTTTAAATCCCTTCTTCAACAAATATTTATTGAGGTGATTATACTACATTCATCTAGGTTGTTTTAGTCCATATAAAGATCTTTGCAACTTGATTGAAAAAACTCCTTGAGTATGTTTATTGGACAATGTTGATACCTTCAATCTTTCCAGGATTTTCATGTAGATATCATTATCTAAAGAACCATATAAATAAGCTATAACAACATCCACTAGATACATATTTAACTTATTATGTGATATTAAGCTAATCAGATATTGAAATGTAATCACATCCACCACTAGAGAATAAGTTTCACCATAGTTTATACTAGGCCTTTGTGAGAAACCTTGTGCTACAAGTCAAACTTTATATCTCACGATTTCATTTTTCTCATTTCATTTTCTCACAAATACCCATTTGTATCCAATAGGTTTTACAGCTGGGGTTCAAACTATAAGTCCAAAAACCTAACATTTTGCAAGTGAGTCTAATTCTGTCTACATGGCATTTTTCCATTTTGACCAATCATTTCTATATTGACACTATTCGATGGTTCTTGGTTCAAGATCATCATTTTCATTCATAATGTTGTGCACTACATTATAGGCAAATATATTGTCAACAGTTTTTTTTATTACACATTTTTCCCGTAGAGACATAATTTATTGAGATCTCGTCATTTTCATTATTTTCAAGTGCCTAAACTTCTAGGATTTGAACTATTTCAAAAGCTTGGGCTACTTAAGGAGTCCTAATTTCGACTCTAACTTTTTCTTTAAGAGTATCATCTTTGAGAATGTTTGCCTCCTTATTAATATCATTTGCTCCTTTTCTTTTTATGGAGTTTTTGTCTTTGAAACTAATTAGTCTACTATGCTTTTTGCGTGCCTTTGACTCATTTGATATATCAATAAATGATTGTTTTACTAGGACATTAATTCTAACCAAAGCATTTATAGCTGGTATATAGGATTTAGTTATCCTTTTTGTATCAAAAAATACATCTGCAATTCATTTGTTATTCTTTGTAAATGTATCATCTTTTGAACTTCTAATTCACACTGCCTTGTTCGAGGATCTAAATGGTATCGTGATGATGTATTCCAAGTAATTTCCTTTTCTTGTTATTTATTTTCTCCCCCTAATGTTGGAAACATTGTTTCATCAAAATAGAAATATGCAAATTAGGCCTTAAAGGTATCTCCTGTTTCTATTTCAAGATACTTGACAATAAAAGGAGAATCATATCCAATATATATACCCAACTTTATTTGGGGTCCCATTTCAGCGTGATGAGGTAGGGAAATTGGGACATATATCGCATATCCAAAAACTCTAAAGTGAGAAATATTTGGCTCTTGGCCAAAAGGTAATTGTATGGGAGAGAACTAATGACAACTTGTTGGCCTTATATGAATACATGTGTTGTAGCAGGTAAAATAGTGTGACCCCAAACAGAACTAGGAAATTTTGTTCTTATAAGTAATGCTCTAGCTATCAATTGGAGGCACTTTATAAAGGATTTTACTAGCCCATTATATGTATCAATGTAAACAATAGAATGTTCAACATTTATACCAATGGCTATATAATAAATATTAAAAGCTTGAGAAGTAAATTCACCAGCATTATCAAGATGAATTATCTTAATTAGATTATCTGGAAATTGCACAAGTAATCTTGCAAATGCTAGGTTGCGAGATGATAATAAGCACACATGGGGCCATATCGTAGATGCATATATTAAAACCATAAAATATCTAAAAGGTCCACACAATGGATGAATTGGTACACATATATCACCTTGAATCCATTCTAGAAATTTAAGAGATTCAATCCCAATTTTCATTGGTGATGGTCTTATAGTTTTATTTACCTTGAGAACACACAACACATCTTCTAGCTCTTCAATGAATGTCCATATGAATTCTCAATAATTTTCCGCATCATTATTGATCTAGGATGTCCTAATCGGTCATGCCAAAAATAAAATCATTTGGGCTAGTGAGCTTGTAGTTTACAATAGCATGTGCCTTAATTGCGTTAATGTGTCTTACCAAAACACAAATTGTAATATAGAGGTACTCATTATTTCGTTCATTTATAGTGTCAATATGCTATCTATTTTGACGAATATCTTTAAAACTCAATAAGTTTCTTCTTGGCCTGGTAGATAATAATGCGTCATGTATAATAAATCTTATTCCTCCAGATAACAAGATATTAGCTCTGTTAGAGCCCTAGATCATAGTTGCACTACTAATAATAGTATTAACATTCGCCTCTCCCAATATTAAATAGAAAAAATATATCTTATGTTTAAGAATAGTATGTGTTGTTGCACTATCTACAGGACATGTATCTTCACTACTTATCATGGCCATCTTTCTTTAATTGAAAACAAATCACATTGTAAGTATGCCACAAAATAAATTACATCATGCTAGCATAATTAATAATGGAAATATGCAAAAAAAAACTATTTATTCAAAACTAAAGGAAGGTTCCTTAGAAAATATTCAACTATGAAGTATTCCTAAAATTAAAGATCATAATAATTTCAAATACTTCCATCATATGAAAATTAAAGGCCCTAAAAAGTAAAAGCATTACATCATATAAAAATTAAAGGTCCTAAGAAGATAATTCAACTAGTAAATATTTTCATTGCTAATCAAATGATCAATTCTTCCTTCATAATCTTCAAAGAAGTTAGCTACATCCAAATGATTCATATTAATCATGCCATGGTCAACTGAATCTTCTTCACAAACAAAATTTGCTTCTATCTTTTTCTCATTTTCTTTTAGTGATGTTTGATAAAGTTCAACCAAATGTTTAGGCATACGACAAGTACCAAATGAATGTTTTTTCTTGCTGCAACAATGGCATTTATTTTCTGAACTCTTTGAATTCTTACTTTGTCCACTCTTTTTCTCTTCATTATCTTCCCACTTCTTATAACATATATTCTTATAAGAAGAGTTGGAAGCTCCAAGGTAAAGAACATTCTTCTGACCTCTACCGCATTCATGATTGGAACCACGACCTCTATCACATCTAGCATTATAATTTGTCACATTCACTTTAGGGAATGGAGCAAAACCAATTGGGCGAGCTTTATGTTTTTTCATCAATAACTCATTAATTTTGTTCACCCACAATAAGGCATGAAATTAATCCAGAACATTTTTTGAAACCCTTTTCTCGATACTGTTGTTGTAAAAGCACATTCAAGGCATGAAAAGTAGAGAATGTTTTCGCTAACATATCTTTATCAGTAATATTTTCCCTACATAATTTCAATTGGGAAGTGATTCTAAATAGTGCAGAGTTATACTCACTTATTGATTTGAAATCTTGTAACCACAAATACATCCAATTATAACGAGCTTTTGGAACTATTATCGGCCTTTGATGGTCATATCTATCTTTCAAATTATTCCAAAGATTGATTAGATCTTTTAGAGTAAGGGATTTAGATTTCAATCCTTCATGAAGGTCTGGAAAAGGAAAACCATTATTTTTGCACGATCCTACACGAATGTTTTGTTTCCTTCTTTTAGTGGTATCTCTAAAACTAGGGGTGTCAAAATGGGTCAGCCTGCGTGGGCCAAGTCAAATCTTTAGCTAGGCTGACTGAAACAATCTTGTTGTGGACTAACATTTTGCTATCTCGGCCTGACCCTATGTGGGCTGCAGGATGGGCTGGCTCATCCCGTTGGCTCAAATAACCATTAATTTTAAATATTCTCTTATATTTTTAACACTAAAAATTTGTATCATTATGTTTCATCACTATATCTTTATTTCGCATACTTCAAACACCAACAAACATCAAATAAAATAAATTTTGAGATACAAATATTAATTTATATTAGAAAAAATAAGAGTAAAACTCTTTATATATCATAAAAATTATTAATTAAATATCGGGTCAGCAGATTGACCCAGGCCACTACGGGTAGGTCTGCGTCGAGCTGAGTCGAAATTGGGTTGGCTCAGTCAGGCCAAAATTCATTTTTATATCCAATTTTTTGGCCCAACTCGCTTATCTTATTGGGCTATTCAGACTGGCCCATTGAGCTCGACCTATTTTGACACTCCTATCCAAGACTCATAGAGTCAAGTTGGATTTCAGCATCTAGAATCTAAGATAAATAGTTCTTTCCCGAAATGTGAAGGGCCACAAATTCAAGCTTGGGAAGATTCAACATGGTTAAAGTATCTCTATAATATAAAGTGGAGAATTGCATTAGACAAGAGTAATAGACAATAAAATTCCATAGGTGATATAAAAACAAAACAAAATTAAGGGAAGCTGAAAAAAGGATAAGAATCATGAATTATATTAATTTAGAAATAATAAGAAAAGAAGACATTACTCTTTCAATGAAACCTTTAAGTTGATCAAGCATTCACTTAGATAGTAGGGCCTCATGTTGATAACATCTTATAAAATAAATGCAAAGAGCTCAAAAGATATAGAAGAAATAGAGAGAAGAACATAGAGAGAGTAAGGAAGATAATTTATTAATCTCAAAGGTGTGTAACAATAGGTACCCGAAGGAGCATTTATAGCCCAAGTGTGAGGTATTCAAAACCAATTCTTATCAAATACAAGCCTTCCTATAATCTTATCCTAATTTAAATGATAAATTCAAATCTAAGTCATGATAAGATAAAGTTTGACATTTACTTTTATAACAACAAGGAATATATACCTGCTTTTTTAGGAAAGTATTCACACCTAAATGATAGTGCGAACTCCAAGGACAGGTGAGATTCTGCCTATATATTCTCATTCTTCATTTCCCTTTGTTTTTAAAGGGAAAACCAAACAACACAAGTTTTTCTATTTATATTTTGTTAATGTACATGTATAAGATTTATGTTGATAATAATTGAATAGCTTATTTTCAAAACCCAAAAAAAAAAAACGTTGAATAGCTTATTCTTGTCATTTGTTAGTTTGGTTCTTTCCCATGTCTTTTATTTCATTTGTTATCTAAACTTTTTTATAAAACAAAATTTATAGTATTCTATGCTATCGATCTACTATACTATTATTTTCTGAAATGTTGATGATATATATATATATAAAGCATATCTAGTGAGAAGAGTTTTTATTATGAGAAGGTGAGAGGAATAAATCTTGACCATACAATCATACATTAATAGTCAAGATTAAAAGTTACTTAAAAGTTATGTGATCACTTAAAAAAGTCATATGCATTTATGCTTTAATCTTGATCATTCATGTAAGATCTAATGGTTAAGATTCACTTTTCTCACATCTTACAATAAATATTCCTCTCACCAATCATACACACACACACACACACACTATATATATATATATATATATATATATATATATATATATCTATATATATATATATATATATTATAACAACCCCGATAATCTTACCCATTTTCAACTACATCACTTTTCACACCACATAAAGTTAGTTAATGAAAAACAAATTCGTGGTTAATAATGTATAGAAGTTAGTTAATGAGTATGTAAAAAGTTAGTTAATGGAGAACAAAAGAGTGATTAATGACGTATATAAGTTGGTTAACAGAGTCGTTACATATTCGTACATACTCATTAATTAATAATTCATACTGCATTAACCACCAATTTTAATGTGGTGTTAAAAAGGGTGTGAGTATTATTTGAGGTAAGATGATGATTATTCATATTATAAACATTCTTCCCATCCTGCACAATATAAATGTGGAATGAGTAATTTGACATGAGTTGTGGGATATTGAACTTTATGAACTTACTTTTAATCTTGCTTAATCTTTGAATGCAAATACATGACAGTCAAGAATGGATTCACGTTAGTGGCTGCCTCCGTATTGGTACCGCCTAGAGGGCATTGCTAGGGTTTGGCACTGCCTCTCTATTGTAGTCGATCCACATTAACGGCCACCTCTTTCTGTTTAGAGCTTGTCTAGGATGCTAAGTCATCGCTAGTTTTGTGCGATGGTGGTCCAATCGCTGGCCTCCATCATTTATCACTCCTCCATCGCCCCAAGTTCCCCAATGTCGCTGTTGTAGATAAGGTGGTGGCGATCTGCGTCTGAATTTGTCCCTTAATAGTAGCTTCGAGGTGATCAGATCTTTATCTGCTGGTTTTAGATCAGCTGTTGATCTTCGTTCCTTATTGGTTGTTCTGCTGATCTCTATGTTCGTCCACTTGTGGTTCCTTTCTCTGTTCTTCAGGGTGTTTGATCTTTGCTTGTTGCTAGTTCCCCGTCAGCGTTGTTGTTCCTCCAGGTGTCGTGCTTCTGGTTAGCTGTCTGCCATTACGGGTGTCCCTCGATTGGTGCTGGCTTAGAGCTGCTTTCGCTCAGATCCGTGTTGCCTCCTCCACCTAGCAACAACCATTGCAGGCAACCGTCCTCATCCATCTCTGATAGTAGCAGACTAGATCTGAGCCTCGTTGCCATGATACAACCTTGCTTCCCAAATGGAAATAGCTCGTCGAGGTCTAGTTGGCAAGGTTTTTCTGGTTGGTCCCCAAGGGCAAGCCCCCATGTCTACTATCGCATCAACCATCTGGTATAACCTCAATGGACTCCACTATGAAGGGATCAAACCAAAATTTTACTGTTTATATTTCGCAAAGAAATAAGGAGGGATCAATAAGTGAACTATTCATCTCTCTATGATGCCAGAGTCGAAGATTATCATTATTGGCCTAACCACTACTCAAGAAGATGGGTGTGCAATATCTGTTAGGTTGAGTCCATAAATTCAAAGTGCCAGAGACACTATCTCACCAGTCAAGGGCAGGGATTACTAGGAGGTCCAAACCCACGTCAACATAAATAATGAAGCCTAGGAGAGTGTTTCGGTTAGTGGCTTGTTGATGTAGAAGAGTTCGAATAATAGAGAAGATGGGTAAGGAAAAGCTTAATTGTGCGGTCATTTTTTAGATGTTTTGGTTGCACCGAAGATGCAATTTCGCTACACTTCCAAGCTTGTTGGAAGATTGGGGCAAGCGCCCGTTTCTACTGTTCTTGAGACTTTGGTTCCCTCTTTGTTCTTCTTAATGAATTTTAACTACCTTTGATAATAAATAAAAAAAAGTAAAGGGATTCATATATCAATGAAAATGTAATATGATTTTATAAAGGGAAAACATGCTTGCACAAACTATGTGAGGTATATCAAGATGTTATCAATGGCTTGAATGAGAGTATATAAGAAGTGTGAGCGTACGTCTGTGCAAGTATTATTACTCTTTTACAATCACATCCAGTTCACTTGATTATGTTCTTTTATGTAGTTTTGTCCAAACATAATGTCAATACCATGTATAAGAAAAATACCCCCAAAAAAAATTTTATTTATAGAATGATGATTCATGTTACGCAATTAGTGAAGGAAAATTATCCCTCAAATGTCAATAGAAACAAATTACTCAAATTGTAGCTACATTCAAAATAAAGTCAGTTTCAAAGAAAACAAGAAGGAAAAGAAAATAAAGTCAGAGGCCAACAAATATAGAACATGTGCGGCTTAATTCCTTTCCCTATAAGTAGCACATCAATTACCATTAATTCCTACATTGGTGTATATGTTAATCTTGAGACAAATGGAATACAAAATACTAATTATCAGAAAATTTTCTTCAAGAATGGTTAGAAGAATAAGGGAATATTAGACTTCACTAGCATAATACTGACAACTCATATATATCAACTATAGAAGCATTGACAACTCTATCTTGATGTTGTATCGTGAATTCCTTGGTCCAATGGTAAATCTCCAAGCACAAACAAGAAAATAATTTATGCAAATGAAATGTCATTGTTACAAGAGAAAGCACCTCAAGAAGCATTACCAAGCCATGTCTAAACTATAGTATCAAATTGGCGGAGTTGATAATATAAATCTCAAGTACGCTTTCTTGGCATCTTTGCCAGATCCACTTGCCTAAAAGAACATTGAAGCAAAAAAAAATACGTTAATGCAAAATGCAAGTCTGGCTCAACTCTATTAAGTTGTCTTAAGAGCTCTTTCCAAACTTTGTGTTTACAAAGCCTTCTAAAAGAATATTAAAGTCATTCCTCTTGACAAAGCCTGTGGTAGACCAGATTTGGTGATTGGATGCAATTCCACATGTAGAAAGAGGTTGAAAGGAAAAAAGTCAAAAAAGATGAGATTTTTTAGGAAAAGAAAAAATTGAAAAAAGAAAAACACTAAAAAATGTTATATCTACAAGAAGAAATGTCATTTCACAAGAAAATGTCCAAAGAGAAAAATTCAACAAAACGTAATTTATCAATATTGTGATTCTGATGTTGATCTTAAATATCTTTTTGAAGAAGAAGAAGAAATCTCACTTGATACAGTTTTCTATATGAAAGAGGAAGATGATCCCATTGAAGAAGAAATCAATATGATTCATGAAGAACTTATATTTTCTCTTTAGCAAGCACCAATAATCAAAACTCATATCCTTCCTACCAAATATGACAAACCTATCAATGACATTGTACTTCTTGACATGGGAGCCTTATGTTCGATGATGAATCTGAATATTCTTCCACCAAAATTTGGGAGTCAACTTACTGGCCTTTTAGGCAGCAAATGGTGAAAGATTTATAGTGACAAAAAATTCCAAGCCAATTTGTATCAAGTTATTTCCTAATATGAAAATATGGCATAAGTTCTGTGGCTGAAAGCTCCCATGAAAATATCTTCTTATCAGGTTCGACATTATTCAAAAGTTTCAAAAGGTTCAATGGCTTCCATAAGGACTTAAAAGGGAAAAAAATTATCATGGACTGACATCCCAAAGTTATTCACAATTCAAGCCTTTGAGGGATATCTAAAGTCATAATTAGAAAATTGTTGTACAAAATGTCATGAAGAATTTCAGAAGAAATGTGATCACCCTTTGTGGCTCAATCTGGATTTCTTCATCAAGCTACCTTTCAAGAAAAATAAGGATATAAATCCGACAAAAGTTACTCATTTTGGGATGAATCCTGATCTTCAATAGGTTACAGAAGAATTGTAGCAGCTGTAAAACCAAGGTCTTATTGAAGAAACAAACTCTCCATGGGCATATCAAGCTTTCTATGTCAATAATCGTACTGAGCGAGTTGCAGGAAATATGAGCGAGTTAGAGGAAATATGCGGCTCTTGATTGATTATAAAGGTTCCTGTTGCCAAGGAGAGAAGTTTTATTGCAAATGCTTCTAGAAGCAAAGATATTCTTTAAGTTTGATCTTCAAGTGGGATTTTGCCAACTTGAAGTTGTTCTTAAAGAAAGATACAAAATAGCATTTTGTATTCCTAATTTTCCCCATCAATCGGCAGTCACCATTTGGATCAAAAATTGCACCATCATAGTTTCAAAAGGCTATGACAAAGATCTTTGAGCCCATATTTCACTGAGTATTGGTCTATATAGATGACATCCTCTTGTTCTCATCATCTATTGAGGATTATGCAATTCTCTTAGATCATTTCCAATCTCTTGCCTAGAAACATGAAATTATGTTGTCACATAAGAAAATGCAAATTGGAAAATAGTCAATTGTTTTTCTTAGGCTAATTGTAGCAGATGAAAAGATTGTGCTTTAGTCCCAGATCTCTTCCAAAATTAAAGAATCCGTAGAAAGCTTCAACGTAAAGCAAATCCAACAGTTCTTGGGCTTAGTCAACTACATGAAAGACTTTGTTCCTAAAATAGCCCAAAAAATTGATAACTCTTGGCCTAACTTCATTCAAAGAATCCACCACCATGGTCACAACCTCATACTCAAGCAACTCAAGCTTTAAAGAAAATTGCAGAAAATCTTCCTTTTCGACAGATCCCCTCCAATGGAAAAAGAACCTTGCAGACAAATGTAGGCAATCAATATTGGGAAGGAATTTTGCTAGAAGGAAAAGATGATTACAGATTATCTGTAGATATAAAAGTGGAAACTTCAAAGATTCAAAATGCAATTATCATTTAATTTTGAAGGAAATACTATTTGTTAAGCATGCAATTGAGAAGTTTGAGTTTCATCTTATTGGCCATAATTTCCTTATTGAAAGGGACATGACCTCATTTCCCAAGATGCTGAATTCTAAGAAAAAAAATAATCCAAATCCTTAGCTTGTGAGATGGGAAAACTGGTTTTCTCAATGGTAGTTTGAGGTTTGTCACATAAAGGGAAAAACAAGTTTCTTGCTTGACTTCTTTTTAAGACCGTTAGAATTTAATATGAATTCGATGATAATTCTAGTCAATTGCATCAACTCAATTTAATTACCATTGGATATTGTTGATATCCAATTTTATCCATTTTTTTTTATTTTCATTTTTATCTTATTTAATTTAATTTCCTTCTTTTAAAGAAAAAAAAAGAAAAAGAAAATAAAAAAAGCTTTGTACGGGTCAACCCATGACCCAATTTCATCTCAACCCGTAACCCAATTTCATTTTTAACCCATGACCCGATTTCATTTTTAACCCATGACCCTTTTTTTCATCTCAACTCTTCCCTTTCCCCTTCATGCTGCTGCCACCGAGCCATCAATCAGCTTGCATTGAATTGAATTAAAAACTTCAGACAGTTTTTTTTTCAATCATCAAGTTCTGCTTCTTTATTTGCATTCATTTAGAAATTAAAAGTTCAGACCGTTTTGCATTCCAATAATCAGAAATGGAAGAGTTTTGTTTTGGCATTCCTTATAAGATTCACGCACAAATCAATCAAGGGGGGACTACAGGGGATTCAATCGTTCAGAAAGGAAAAAAACAGAGAGCTACACAGGATTCAGAAAAAACAGAGAGATCAACTGGAACTACACAGATCATCTCCATCTTCACCACTTTGAACCACCCACCATACCCGTGTCGTCCAACCAGCGACCACCACCGCGCGAGCTGCCACCACGATCCACCCACCTGCGCGTTCCCCTCCTCCTCATCGCGAACCGAAGACCGAGCTAGGGACCGGCCGACCCACACGCGTGACCCACCGCCGTCCCAGCCCGTGACCACCTTTGCCGCCGAACCCGCACGGCCGACCATCTCAAGCCGGCTCGGCGAGCCGCTACCCCGTGCCGCCGCTACTAGAAACGTGAGTACGTTCGGTCTTCACCGTTGCTCTCCGGGACCAGCACCAGGCCGCCGAACTCGATCCTCCCGATTCGGCACGGCGCCGCATTCCTTCCCCGCCATACAAGCCGCTCCCTCCTCTCGCATCACCGTGAGTTCTCCCTCTCCCCTCTTCTTCTTTCTTTTCATTTTCGTTTGATAATTTCGAGACTAAAGTCTCTTTTATCTTCCCTGTGCATTCCTTTTTTTTTTTTTCTTTGTTTGATGGGCTTCAGCCCATTTCCCTTTTTTTTTTCTTTCTTTTTATTCTATTTTATTAAAATAGAGAAAAGGTGTGAAATAAAAAAGATCAAAACATGTTTTGAATTTTAGGATTTAGTACTTGTTTGACCATATTTATTTTACTTAATGATATGTTTTATATTGTGTTTTGTGATTAATAAAAAATAAATAAAAATAAAAAAATCATAAATAAAATGTAATGAAAGTGAACTTGTGATTTAATTTGATCTGATTATAGTTTGTCTGTCTCTTTATAATTTGTGAATTTATCTTATTGATTAAAACTCGCCTGTGACGGAAAAATTGGGAGAGGATCGGAGCGCCGATCAGATACACTCTTCTCGATAATCTGGAGGCTTTATATTGGATTTTGCCAGGAGCGCTGGCGAGGTCTAATTCTCACACTAAATTAAATAATTTTGTAAATAAAATTACTTTTTAAAAAAAAACACAAAATAAAAATCATTTTTGTAAAATAAAAATCCTCAAATAAAAGTGAACAATTTCATAGAGTTCAACATCATGATTGTGGTGAATTAAAATTCTATTTTTTTTATGAAGACTTTTTTTTAGAAATTATTATAAAAATCTCATTGTGCCTAAAAATATTTTTCTTGATTATAAATGAGATTCTATTTGGCCATTTACTTTTTAAAAAAAAACTTTCTCTTACTTCAAACAAATTTCTTTGAATTAAAATTTATTCATTGAAATAATGTTTTATTTGGCCATTTATTTCAAAAATTACTTCTCTTAAAAAAAATGAAATTTGGATTCACCACTTTTATAATATGTTATAAACTTAGAATTTGTTCAAAATAATGACTATTTAGCCACTCATTGTTTGTCTTAGTCATTTATCATTCTTGATATTATGCTTGACAAAATGGGACATGTCAAAATAAAAAATAAAAAAAATTCTTTTCTTTTAATTAATAAAGGACCAATTTAATTAATATTGCAAATAACATTAGATTAAATAGGTAACTGTTCTTAGAACAGACGGTGTAGGGTGCTAACACCTTCCCTACCCGTAATCAACCCCCGAATCATGAACTCTGAAACGTAGACCATCTCTCAGGTGTCCAATTGCACCATTCCATTTAATGGATAAAGCGATTGGTGGCGACTCCCAACACCCCGAGGTCTTTTTCTCCTTATTCTTTTTATTTTCGCGACGCCCTTCGGGACGGTTGATACCGGGCGACTCCAATCGGGGAGATGCTAGAGGGTTAAACCTTATTTTTTTTTAATTATATGTGATTTGCTATTTAATTATGTTGGTCCATTTTTGTTTTATTTGTTTATTTGTTATTTGTTTCATATTATTGTACATTTTGTTTGTATTATATTTATTATATTTCTGCTTTGTAAATAAGTTCTCTCATGTACACCTACACACACAAAGCTCTCTACCCGAGCTCAGTACCTTGTAGGCTTAGATAGAGGGTGAAGTAGTGTTGCTTTGTGGGACCGTTGGTCTCCGTTTAGGCACATGAAAATCCCTCGCTCAAATTGAACTCTTTCTGCTTGTAACCTATCATGGGTGAGGATGGAGGACTCTTGCTAGCCAAAGTGTTGGTGTCAGCAAGAGACAATTTGGGGACCTTTTGTCAGATAGGGGTCTAGAACCAAAGCTCTCACTTGTAGATATAATCTTAGAGCTACCATCGTCCATAGAACTTATCCTGCTGAACGGGTACCAAGATTAGGTACCCCTTTTCCTCTAACATATGAGGAATTTCTGTTTGTCTTTTATTTTATAGTTGTTAACTTTTCTTTTATCTTGCATTTGCATATGTGGTCCAATCCTGTGAAGATATCGATAAACCTCAAGCATGAATAAGGGAAAGATGACTCTAATGTCTGAGGTGGCAGAGAGTATCAGGGTTGTCGGTGAAGAGTCTGCAAGAATTCAAGCCAAGGAAGGAAATAGTTTGCATCGCGAGGATGTTCTTTTACCTCTCTTAAAGGGGAGCCATGACTTTGAGCAAAATGACTTAAGGAGGCTCCGTAATGTGTGGTGTAGCATGAGAAGACAAGAAGAATTCAATGACAAGTATGGAGATATTGCAGCTCTCATGTTTATCACCCCTGACCTCCAAATGTTGAAAGCTATGCTCCATTTTTGGGACCCCTCATATCGGTGTTTTACTTTCCGACAATTTGACTTGGTGCCCACGATTGAGGAGTATGCTAGGCTTCTTAATAGAGACGACGTGCCAAAGGACAAAGTGTAATCACATGACCCTAAGAAGACGCCCGGAAAGGATCTTTGTCCAAATTGATAGGGATTCATGCCAATGAACTGGACAAGTACATGGTGGATGAAGGACGAAGTCTAGATTCGGAGTTCTTGCTTATAAAATTTGGTTGAAGCTCAAATTGATCAAAGGTTTGGTTTGGTAGCACTAGCCCTTGCTATTTATGGGTTAGTAATTTTTTCGAGATAGAAAAATCAAATAGATGGACATGTGATCAATTTGTTCGAACAGATTGAGCATGGGGTACACCCAGCCCCATCAATTTTAGCCGAGACAATTCGATCTCTGAATTATTGCCGAGTCCATCAGAAAGGAAGATTTTGGGGATGTGCACCATTACTTGCAGTATGGATGCTTAGTCATATGCCAACGTTGAAGTGCTTTAACCATCCAGAAATTGATCTGAAACAGTATGTCATACCTAAGCACCCGCTCTCTCTATATGGTCGTGACAATTGGCCTCCCCGAACTCCGACGATGAGGCAATGGATCAGTTTTTTCATGGAAATAAAAGAAGTGGTCTGGAGGGCCAAGTGGTTTCCTCACACTTATACCATATATAGATGTGGAAGCAAACCTTGGGTTCCACTTATTGGCCCATGGGGAGTAGTGGGCTATGCTCCAGCTATGGTCCGAAGACAAATGGCATCTCTGCAATTCATTCCGATGACTCATGGACTGTCCAAATTTTGAATTCTCATACGGCGATGAAGGAACCAGTCATAAAATAAAAGAAGTCATTGAAGATTGGAAGGACACAAGAAGTGTGAAGCCCGGTCTCCCATCGTCTGAAACGTCACCGGAATACTTAATCTGGCAAGCTAGTAGGAAGAAGGGGTTTCTTGCTCCCAAGGTACAGGGTCCAGAGTTACCAATGCACCAATTTAATGAACCCAATGACTACTATGCTAAAGCAGAGGGGCGGTACGAAATCATTTATCGGCAGTGGACTACTGAGAGAAGGTCATTGGAAGAACAACTTAGCACTGCAAGAAGAAAAATCCAAAGTCAAGAACAAATGGCCTCTAAAGATATTGAAATAGAGAGGTTAAGGAAAACATGTCAAGCCCTCGAAACAATCATTCAGGGGAAGGATGATCAACTTCAAGAATTCAAGAATGAAGTTAAAATCTTGAATCAACATTTGGAAAAACATGTTGAATGGTCTACTTTCTTGGAGAGTAAGAAGAATCGGTTAGAGGATGATGTTCTTTTCTTGACTAATGAAAAGAATTTCTATCGTAATGCAAGCCAAGAAATGGAGCGAAAAGCTGAAATGGTTCTTGATAATATGAGGGAAATCTCCAACCATTCAAGAAAGAGGGCAAGAGAAATCATCAAAGTGGAAGCCAAGCTAGCACCAGGAGAAAACCAAGATATTCTGACTCGGGTTAGAAAGGACCTTGACTTCCTAGGAAAATTTCACTGAAATTAGTTTCTTGTTCTAGGAATGCTGATGTAATGACTCTTTCCATCTTATTTTGTAAAGCTAACTCCTCCATCTGACTTGAGGAGTAGCAAGAATCAACATGTGTAAAACTCTCTATGACCATAGAGCTTTTTCCTTTTGAATAAATGAGGTTTATCGATATCGCTTGCTGCTTTGGATCACGTCTCTACATGCATAGTTTTATTTTTGTTTACATTTTCTTTTCCTTTTTCATATTTTCTAATAAAAAAATGAATACAGAAAGGAAAACTGTCTCTACGACACCCATATAGGACTCGCTCTCAATCAAGAGTCATGGATGAACTGGGTCAGTCACAAGAAAAGTTGAGAAGTGAAGTAAGCTAGCTAAAAGAACAAATGGCCAAGATCTTGGAAATTCTGGAAAAAACAAGGAACACAAAGGGGACTCCTTCGAAGGCAAATGATGATCCTTCTGCCACGCCTGCTCACCCGCCCGGCTTTACGCCAGTTCCTTGGCAATATCCTAGTCTCACCTCTCAAGGGACCATGATGCCGCTCACCATCTTCTCAAATAATCCTGAAACACAGGCATCTTCATTCCCACCATATGGCCTTCCACCTGGTTATGTGCCACCATTATCCACCAATATTCCTGAGGGCAGTGCACCGACAGTCCTAACGAGTTCAAACCCTCTCCAAGGATCTCAACCGAATACCAGTGAGATTCCTCAGTACCCAGTTTCTATTCCACCTTATGGCATTTCTCCTGGTTTTATGCCATCCCAAATTACCAACCCTCTTGAGAGCGGCTCATCATTGGTAATACCTACTTCAGGGCCACAAGGCTCGACTCGGGCCCAACCTCCTTTCTACATGCCACAGCTTTTTCCCCATAAAGTTCTTTGGAACTTCTCCATTGAACCCTTCAAGCTGAAGGCATTCAATCCAAGGAAAATTAGAAGTTACGGAAGAAAGATTGCGAGCCATAGAAGGAGCAAGTAGCTATGGTCTTTCGGATGCCGTGAGCTCTGTCTTGTCCCGAATGTGGTAATTCCTCCAAAGTTTAAGGTCCCAGATTTTGAAAAATATAAGGGAACCACTTGCCCAAAGAATCATCTGACCATGTACATCCACAAGATGGCATCCCATGCTCATGATGATAACTGTTGATTCATTTCTTCCAGATAGCTTACGGGAATGACTTCTAATTGGTATACACACCTGGAACGTGCCCATATACGATGTTTCAAGGACTTGGCTGATGCTTTCTTAAAGCAATATAAGTACAACATCGATATGGCACCAGACAGGTTACGGTGGCAAAATATGGCTAAGAAAGGAGCTGAAACCTTTAAAGAATATGCTCAGCGGTGGAGAGAAATAGCTGCTCAGGTTGAACCCTCATTGATGGAAAGAGAAATGGTGGCCACATTTATTGACACCCTCCAATCACCCTTCTATGACAAAATGATAGGAAGTGTGTCGTCGAATTTCTCAGACATGGTTATCATTGGGGAAAGAATTGAAGGAGGAATGAGAAGTGGAAAGATTGCTGAAAGCTCAATGGGGACATTTAGTGCCAAAAAGCCCCCAGCAGGGAAGAAAAGAGAAGGAGAAGCCCATGTTGTGACTTTCGATCAAAGGAGTTTTGCCCAAGGGAGACATAGCCAGGCACCTGTTAACCCTCAACCATCCTTCCAACCTCCCTACATGCCTTACTATCCATACATTGCTAATGCCTCTCAAGCTCCATACCCTCAACCTTATCACCCAATGATCCCTTATCGTGCACCATCTTCTATCCCAAACCAAACACTCCCTACCATACCATATCAACCAACTCAACCATGGGCCTAAAATCCAAATACTAACCAAAGAAGGCCGCCAGCTAACCAAGAAAAAAAATCTGTCCAATTTGACTCAATTCCCATGACTTATACTGAACTGCTACCACAACTCTTTCGAAACTCCTTATTGGTTCATTGCCCAATGAAGCCATTGGAACCCCCCTACCCAAGAGGATTTGACCAGAATGCTAAATGTGAGTACATCTTTAAATTTGTAGGTCACTCAACAGAAAATTGCAGAGCCTTGAAGTTCAAAGTGCAAGACTTGATTAATGCCAAATGGTTAAACTTTAAGGAAAAAACTCCTAATGTAGGTCACAATCCCTTGCCTGATCATGGAGGTCCTGTAGTTAATGCCATAGAGAAGTCTTCTGGACGATGCCTCATAAGTCGGGTAGCTGATGTGAAAACTCCAATGAGAGTAATTTTTCAAGAGCTGTGCAAATTTGGGTTGATACGAAACCAAATTGAGATAAAAAAGGTCAATGAAGATGAAACTGTGTGCAAGATCCATGGGGAAGTCGGGCATTCTATTGAGGAATGTGATGAATTTAAGCAGATCCTCCAAAGTTTAATGGACAGTCACTTAGTACAAATAAACAATCAGTACGATAATGGTGATGTCTATATGGTCAAGGAAGTTACACCTCCACCAGTTCAAGAGGCTGCCAATACCTATGCAACGCAACCAATCATAGGGCAAGCTCCAGGTATACCAAGGCCATTGACAATTCATTATAGTAAAGAGGTGTCTCCGCAAGTCTCTTTTGGTCGGAATCCTATCACTATTCAAGTGCCGACTCCTTTTCCCTATAAGGATACCAGAGCTGTGCCTTGGAAATATGATGTGCAAGTCATTGTAAATGATCTCTAGGACAATCAAGTAAAAATTCCATCGGCTATCTCTAGCATATCTGGGATCGGTGGAATGACTCGGAGTGGTCGTATTTATACACCTGAGGATCTGCGTAAAGACCAAGTGGAGGAAGTGGAAAGAATTCGGAAAGGAAAAGGCAAGATGGGGGAAACTTCTACTGAAAAAGTCTTAAAAGAGAAGGAAGAACCAAAGACAACACGACAAGAGGTCTATAAGAAAGAAATGACCGAGGAAGAAGCTTGTGAGTTCTTAAAATTCATAAAGCAAAGTGAATACAAGGTGGTGGATCAACTGAACCGCACCCCTGCAAGAATATCACTTTTATCTTTATTAATGAACTCTGAGCCACACAGGAAGGTGCTAATGAAAGTGCTTAATCAAGCCCATGTTTCTCATGACATCACGGTTGACAAATTGGATGGCGTTATCAGCAACATCACAGCAGATAATTACATCACTTTCACCGATGATGAAATACCCAATGAGGGAAGAGGACATAATAAAGCACTTCATATCTCAGTAAAATGTCAAGATCATATCATGGCTAGAGTACTGATGGACAATGGCTCTTCCTTGAATGTAATGCCAAAGTCGACACTCTCCAAATTACCTTTTGATGGGTCACACATGAAATCAAGTGCGATGATAGTAAGGGCATTTGATGGCACAAGGAGAGAAGTCATAGGGGAAATCGAAATACCAGTTCAAATTGGTCCTTGCACTTTCAACATACTCTTCCAAGTGATGGACATTGCACCATCATACAGTTGTCTCTTAGGACGACCATGGATTCATTCTATTCAGAGTGTGCCTTCCACCTTGCACCAAAAGTCAAATTCATAGTTGATAACAAGATGATTATTGTCTTTGGTGAAGAAGACCTACTGGTGAGCAAGCCGCTAGACACCCCTTATATTGAAGCTACAGAAGAGGCTTTGGAGACTGCCTTTCAAGCACTCGAGGTTGTCAATACCATTTATATAAAGGAAGGAGCTCCAATTCCTAAACCGCAGCCCTCTGTTACATCTGTAATGATGGCTAAAGTTATGCTAGAAGGGGGTTATCAGCATGGAGAAGGGCTGGGCAAGAAACGACAAGGTGCCACAGGACTTTTTCAACCCATTGAAAACAAAGATAGATTTGGGCTGGGGTACAAACCCACCAAGGCCGATAAGAGGAGGATAATGGAAGAGAAAAAAGAGAAAAGGCTGGCTCGCTTAAAAAATCGAGAACCTAAAGTAGAGGGAGTCCCCATCTGTGATATACGACAAAGCTTCCGAAGCGCGGGAGTTGTGTTCGTAAACCAAGTGACCGCAGTTGAAGATGACGATTTTATCAGTCATACGGACCTGGTGTATGCATGTTCTTCAGATACAAGACTCAACAATTGGGAGATCTCCGAGTTTCCCATAACCTTAGAGTCTCTTTCAAAGTAATTCTGTAGTGCTTTTCCTTTAGCTCTGCCCAAGGCTTTAGGATTTTCATTTGTAAATGGGCTCACATGTTTCATTTCCAATAATTATTATTAATAAAATGTATTTTTGAGTTCTCTCATTTTTCATTTCATTAGCTTTCATCCCACCATTATCATGACCTTCTATTCATTTCATTTTTCTTGTGTGAACATCACTTATTGCAGATCTGAAAATGACTCTCTTGAAAGTGACAGTGTCATTATCTCATCATATAATTTTGAACACCCTGTTAATCATACTGATGAGGATAATGCGGATGATTGGGAAACTTCACCTGAGTTAATGAGATTACTTAAACAAGAAGCTAAAGAAATCCAACCCCATGAGGAACCAATTGAAGTAATTAACTTGGGGACTGAAAATGATAAGAAAGAAATCAAAATTGGTACCTCGATGAAAGAGGATGAGCGTAACAAGTTGATTAAGCTCTTGTTTGATTATAGTGATGTTTTTGCATGGTCATACCAAGATATGCCTGGGCTAGACACGACATAGTTGAGCACAAATTGCCACTAAAACCGGGTATCCTCCGATTAAGCAAAAATTGAGACGAATGAAACACGAGATGTCCCTAAAAATCAGAGATGAAGTAAAAAGACAGGTTTGATCTTTGGATTTCTTGCAGTTGCAAAATACCCACAATGGGTTGCCAACATTGTTCCCTGTCCCAAAGAAAGACGGGAAAGTCGAATGTGTGTAGACTATCGAGACTTAAATAGGGCTAGCCCTAAAGACGACTTCCGTTACCTCACATTGATGTTTTGGTGGACAACACTGCTCAACATTCATTTTTTTCTTTTATGGATGGTTTCTCGGGATACAATCAGATCAAGATGGCACCAGAAGACATGGAGAAAACCACATTCATCACTTTATGGGGAACCTTCTGCTACAAAGTGATGCCTTTTGGTTTAAAAAATACTGGGGCAACGTATCAGAGAGCTATGGTGACATTATTCCATGACATGATGCACAAAGAAATAGAAGTTCATGTGGATGATATGATTGCAAAGTCAAAAACAGAAGAAGATCATATAATCAATCTGCAAAAGCTTTTTGAGCGATTGAGGAAGTTCAAACTCAGATTGAATCCTGCAAAATGCACTTTTGGTGTCAGATCAGGCAAACTATTGGGGTTTGTGGTGAGCCAGAAAGGAATAGAAGTTGATCCTGACAAGGTTCGAGCAATACTGGACATGCCAGTCCCTCGCACTGAAAAGGAAGTTCGGGGATTTTTGGGAAGGTTGAATTACATCGCTCGATTCATATTCCAGCTCACAGCAACATGCGAGCCGCTCTTCAAGTTGTTACGCAAGAATCAGCCAGTTAAGTGGAATGATGATTGCCAAAGAGCCTTTGAAAAAATCAAGCAGTATTTACAAGAACCCCCAGTTTTGGTGCCTCCAGTGCCAGGGAGACCTCTCATTATGTATTTGACGGTTCTTAATGAGTCTATGGGTTGCATACTGGGGCAGCATGATGAATCCGGTAGAAAACACGCCATTTATTACTTAAGTAAAAAGTTCACCGATTATGAGGCAAAGTACTCATTGTTAGAGCGAACTTGTTGCGCCTTGGCATGGGCTGCCCATCGATTGAGGCAATACATGTTGTGTTACACTACTTGGTTGGTGTCCAAAATGGATCCTATCAAGTATATCTTTGAGAAACCCGCTCTCACTGGGAGAATCGCGCGATGGCAAGTTTTATTATCGGAGTATGAAATTATTTATGTCACCCAAAAGGCAATTAAGGGAAGTGCCCTTGCAGATTATCTGGCTAACCAACCTATAGAAGATTATGGGTCGATGCAATGTGAGTTCCCTGATGAAGATATAATGGCTCTGTTTAAAAATGAGGATTCCTCTGAAAAAGGAAAATGGATTATGTGGTTTGATGGAGCCTCTAATGCACTGGGGCACGGCATTGGAGCCATCTTGATCTCCCCTGAAGATAAATTCATCCCAATCACAGCAAGGTTGTGTTTTGACTGTACTAACAATATAGCAAAATACGAAGCGTGTGCTTTGGGTATTCAGGCAGCAATAGAATCAAAAGCAAATATCTTGGAAGTATATGGCGATTCTGCCTTGGTCATTCATCAACTAAAAGGAGAATGGGAGACCCGTGATGCTAAACTGATCCCATACCATGTTTACATCAAAGAATTGATCGAGCAATTTGATGAAGTCACTTTTCATCATGTTCCTCGAGAAGAAAATCAGTTGGCTGATGCTTTGGCCACACTATCATCAATGTTCCAAGTAAGTCATGAAAGGGACCTACCACTTATAAAAATGGAAAGTCGTGGCTATCCTGTATATTGTCAAGTGGTTGAAGATGAGCCTGATGGGAGGCCATGGTACCATGACATCAAATGTTTCATCAAGAATAGGGAGTACCCTCCAAGAGCTTCAGAAAATGACAAGAGGACCCTGAGGAGGCTCGCAATGGGTTATTTTCTGAATGGTGAAATACTTTACAAGAGAAATCATGATATGGTGCTTCTAAGATATGTTGATGCAATGGAAGCAGAAAAGATTATCGAAGAAGTACATGAAGGTTCCTTTGGAAGTCACTCCAATGGACATGCAATGGCAAGAAAAATCCTAAGATCTGGTTATTATTGGTTAACCATGGAAACTGACTGCTTCAATCATGTGAGGAAGTGCCACAAGTGCCAAACATATGCTGATAAGATCAATGCGCCTCCAGTCCCCTTGAATGTCCTAGCAGCACCGTGGCCATTCTCCATGTGGGGTATGGATGTCATAGGACCTATTGAACCTAAGGCCTCAAATGGGCATCGCTTTATCCTTGTCGCGATAGACTACTTCACCAAATAGGTTGAAGCTGCTTCTTATGCCAATGTGACTAGGAATGTGGTGATCAAGTTCATCAAAAGAGAGTTGATATGTCGTTATGGTCTACCGAATAAGATCATCACTGACAATGCAACCAACTTGAATAACAAAATGATGAAGGAAATGTGCGAGAATTTCAAGATCCAACATCATAACTCCTCGCCATACCGCCCAAAGATGAATGGGGCTGTTGAGGCAGCAAACAAAAACATTAAGAAGATCATCCAAAAAATGGTTGTGACATACAAAGATTGGCATGAGATGCTTCCCTTTGCTTTGCATGGTTATCGTACGTCTATCCGTACCTCAACTGGGGCAACTCCTTTCTCTTTAGTTTACGGAATGGAAGTCGTACTCCCTATTGAGGTAGAGATCCCCTCATTAAGAGTACTGATGGAGACAAAATTGGAAGAGGCCGAATGGGTCCAAGCTCGACTAGATCAGTTGAATCTTATTGAAGGTAAAAGGTTAACTGCACTGTGTCATGGCCAGTTATATCAAAGGAGACTTATGAAAGCCTATGTGAAAAAAGTGCGCCCTCGACAATTTCAAGAAGGAGACTTAGTGCTCAAAAAGATCCTGCCAATTCAAAAAGATCACTGTGGAAAATGGACTCCAAATTATGAAGGACCTTATGTCGTGAAGAAGGCTTTCTCTGGAGGGTCCTTGATTCTCACAAAAATGGATGGTGAAGATCTACCACTTCCTGTAAATTCGGACGCTTGATCAAGAAATATTATGCGTAAAAGCACTACTTGTCAAAAAAAAAAAAAAAAAAAAAAGAAAAAGAAAAGAGAAAAAAGGATAACCATGGCTCGCTAGGTGGAAAACCTGAAAAGGCTACCTAGGCAAAAGTTAGAGCGACCTGGTAGGTTGAAAACTCGAAAGAGCGACCTAGGCAAAAGTTAAGGTCCAAAATAAAAAGACAATAGTGCTTGGTATGATAAAGGAAGTGAGACCTGAGCGGTTGAGTCTCCATGCCAGGGAGGAGCAAATCTCTGCTTTAGAGCAAACTAAGTTTCCACATTGGGGCAGGCCAAATGATCTCAACTGGGGCAATCAAAGTCTTCATAGGTTGGTTAACGGGTGTTCAAAATCGGGTATGCAGAGGATTGACGCTGATTACGATAAAGGGTTTCATTGGAAGAGCTGAAAACCTTTGCCCTTATCATCCCTCTGTAAATTTCATGTTGATGACCACAATAATACTTTCTTTTCACCATTCCCATTTCAATACAATATCATCATGTTTTTACCTTTGCCTCTTCTTTGACTTAATATGCATCTTTCTAATAATCATATATTGGAATGTGAAATGTGACATTGCTGTCCGAGCATTAAGAATTGCTAATGATTTGAAAGGTATGGGAAACACAATGATTCCTGATAAGAGTGTTGATAAAAGAGAAAGGACAACCAGGTCACCTCAAGGGTCATCTAAAGAGTTTTCCTATTGCTCTTGTGTGTCACATCTAATGCACACTTCAAGGGTCATTCTGGTTGGACATTTCAACCATCGGCTGAATAGACAAATGAAAGGATGCCATTAAATCCTTCCAGTTCATCTTTGAAAAAGATTGCAATCATGTCCTCAGGGGTCGTGAAGACAAAAAAAAAATAGAAAAAAGAGTTTTCGTACTCTCATACATCTGAAGCATGCATTGCATAGTGCATTTTTCATCTTGCTAGCCTTGACCTACAAAGGTCCAAATTGCTGTTTCCTTTTCTGGGTCCCCGTACCCATTGTCTTTTAAGTTTCTGGGCCCCGTGCCCATTGTCTTTTAGTTTTTGGGTTCCTGCGCCCATTGTGTTCTTATTTCTGGGCCCCGCGCCCATTGTGTTCTTGTTTCCGGGTCCCCGTACCCATTGCCTTTTTATTTTTGTTAAGCTTCAATGGATACCCGACTCCGTAGGCTTCTTACCTTATTTTTGTTAAGCTTCAGCGGATACTTACTCCGCAAGCTTTTTACCTTTTCTGGGTCCTCGTACCCATTGCCTTTTTGTTTTTGTTAAGCTTCAACGGATACCCGACTCCGTAAGCTTCTTACGTTGTTTTTGTTAAGTTTCAGCGGATACCTGATTCCGCAAGCTTTTACCTTTTGGGTCCTCGTACCCGTTGTTTTTGGGTCCTCGTACCCCTTGCTTCTTTGTTTTTGTTAAGCTTCAACGGATACCCGACTCCGTAAGCTTCTTACCTTGTTTTTGTTAAGCTTCAATGGATACTTGATTCCGCAAGCTTTTTACTTTTGGGTCCTCGTACCCATTGTTTTGGGTCCTCGTACCCCTTTGCTTCTTTGTTTTGTTAAGTTTCAACGGATCCGACTCCAGTAAGCTTCTTACCTTATTTTTTAGTTAAACTTGCGGACACCTGAATCCGCAAGTTTTTACCTTTTCATGGATAAAATTGAATCAATTCCTTTGTTTTTCATTTATCCTAAATGTAAAACAAAAAGAAATTGTTGTTGATACCCAATTTTATCCATTTTTTTTATTTTCATTTTTATCTTATTTAATTTAATTTCCTTCTTTTAAAGAAAAAAAAAGAAAAAGAAAATAAAAAAAGCTTTGTACGGGTCAACCCATGACTCAATTTCATCTCAACCCATAACCCAATTTCATTTTTAACCCATGACCCGATTTCATTTTTAACCCATGACCCTTTTTTTCATCTCAACTCTTCTCTTTCCCCTTCATGCTGCTGCCACTGAGCCATCAATCAGCTTGCATTGAATTGAATTAAAAACTTCAGACAGTTTTTTTTTCAATCATCAAGTTCTGCTTCTTTATTTGCATTCATTTAGAAATTAAAAGTTCAGACCATTTTGCATTCCAATCATCAGAAATGGAAGAGTTTTGTTTTTGCATTCCTTATAAGATTCACGCACAAATCAATCAAGGGGGGACTACAGGGGATTCAATCGTTCAGAAAGGAAAAAAACAGAGAGCTACACAGGATTCAGAAAAAACAGAGAGATCAACTGGAACTACACAGATCATCTCCATCTTCACCACTTTGAACCACCCACCATACCCGTGCCGTCCAACCAGCGACCACCACCGCGCGAGCTGCCACCACGATCCACCCACCTGCGCGTTCCCCTCCTCCTCATCGCGAACCAGCACCGAGCTAGGACCAGCGACCCACACGCGTGACCCACCAGTCGTCCAGCCATGACCACCTTTGCCGTCGAACCCGTACCGGTCAGACCATCTCAAGCCAGATCCGGCGAGCCGCTACCCCGTGCCGTTGCTACTAGAAACGTGAGCTGTTCGGTCTTCACCGTTGCTCTCCAGGACCCAGACCGGCTGCCGAACTCGATCCTCCCAGATTCGGTACCGTCGCCGGCATTCCTTCCCTGCCATACAAGCTGCTCCCTCCTCTGCATCACCGTGAGTTCTCCCTCTCCCCTCTTCTTCTTTCTTTTCATTTTCGTTTGATAATTTCTGAGACTAAAGTCTCTTTTATCTTCCTGTGCATTCCTTTTTTTTTTTTCTTTGTTTGATGGGCTTCAGCCCATTTCCCTTTTCTTCTTTCTTTTTATTCTATTTTATTAAAATAGAGAAAAGGTGTGAAATAAAAAAGATCAAAACATGTTTTGAATTTTAGGATTTAGTACTTGTTTGACCATATTTATTTTACTTAATGATATGTTTTATATTGTGTTTTGTGATTAATAAAAAATAAATAAAAAATAAAAAAATCATAAATAAAATGTAATGAAAGTGAACTTGTGATTTAATTTGATTTGATTATAGTTTGTCTGTCTCTTTATAATTTGTGAATTTATCTTATTGATTAAAACTCGCCTGTGATAGAAAAATTGGGAGAGGATCGGAGCGCCGATCAGATACACTCTTCCCAATAATCTGGAGGCTTTATATTGGATTTTGCCAGGATGGCGAGGTCTAATTCTCACACTAAATTAAATAATTTTGTAAATTAAATTACTTTTTAAAAAAAAAAACAAAATAAAAATTATTTTTGTAAAATAAAAATCCTCAAATAAAAGTGAACAATTTCATACAGTTCAACATCATGATTGTGGTGAATTAAAATTCTATTTTTTTTATGAAGACTTTTATTTTAGAAATTATTATAAAAATCTCATTGTGCCTAAAAATATTTTTCTTGATTATAAATGAGATTCTATTTGGCCATTTACTTTTTAAAAACAAAAACTTTCTCTTACTTCAAACAAATTTCTTTGAATTAAAATTTATTCATTGAAATAATGTTTTATTTGGCCATTTATTTCGAAAATTACTTCTCTTAAAAAAAAATGAAATTTGGATTCACCACTTTTATAATATGTTATAAACTTAGAATTTATTCAAAATAATGACTATTTAGCCACTCATTGCTTGTCTTAGTCATTTATCATTCTTGATATTATGCTTGACAAAATGGGACATGTCAAAATAAAAAATAAAAAAAAATTCTTTTCTTTTAATTAATAAAGGACCAATTTAATTAATATTGCAAATAACATTAGATTAAATAGGTAACTGTTTTAGAACAGACGGTGTAATGCTAACACCTTCCCTACCCGTAATCAACCCCCGAATCATGAACTCTGAAACGTAGACCATCTCTCAGGTGTCCAATTGCACCATTCCATTTAATGGATAAAGCGATTGGTGGCGACTCCCAACACTCCAAGGTCTTTTCCACCTCTTTCTTTTTATTTTCGCGACGCCCTTCGGGACGGTTGCGACAGATATCATGTCACTGGTTCTGAAGAATACTTCAAGAAAGTCGTGCTTCAAACCACTCTTGTGTGCCTTAGGCATTATGGATTACATGGTGATATTTGGCCGTTGATTTTTTATCCTGATTATCCTTTTCTCGCTATATTCTCCATGGATAACCCATACAACCTTCCTCAAGCAGGGTATCGTCTCCTAAGATACATTATCAGAGCATGCAAGATAGCGTGCTTGTTCCCAATCAAAAGGCTTCTTCAACATTTAACCATTAACGAAGCAACTCAAAAAATTGAACCTGTTCATCTTATGTTTCTGTCAAAATGGTTAGTAATATTTCAAAAGTTTTGAAGATTGGGTAAAGGAATTGTGTGAATGCCCTTTTGAATATGTCTTGATCACATTCCACTCTCATCGATATCTAAGCTATGAACCAAATGGAATTACACTTCTTGAATAATTTCACTATGAAGCACAAGCATGTATGGAAGAAAATTATTTTAGACTAACCCAGCACATGGATTACGCTGTCAAGCAGTTCTTTTCCAGTCCCTTCTTTCCCATCAAGGTGGGCTCAGCCATGCATGTGTGCTTATGAAGGCTGGCATGAACAATACTTTCTAAATTCTTTAGGTACTCCACTTGAAGGATCACTCGAAGACGAGATCAGAAGATCTCAAATATCTTAGTCCCTGAAAAGGAAAGATTGTTGACACCACAAATTGTGACATATATAAAAGTGTGAATCGTGTGTGTGAACTTTGTTATGTAATGACCATGTGAAGCTTGAATACTTATGTCTTATTAGTAGAAAGCAGCTCCACCTAACGGCTAAGTTTGGTGTGAGTAGTAGATCAAGTACTAGTAGGCATATGAAATGTAAGTTGACATGGTAGGTTTGTCTACCACTTGTTAGGCATATATGTAGTAAGTATTAGATTTGAGTAAACTATCATTTTGGTTCTTAAAATTGTAAATATCAATTATATTAGTCTCTAATTTTAGGAAATTAACATGTTTGTCTCTAAAATTGTAAGAACCAATTATATTAATTCTTAAAATTATAATTCGTCAATTAAATAAGTCTTTAAAATATACGAACTCTAACAATTTCAATTATTAATATAATCGATGCTTATAATTTCATGAACTAATATGTTAATTTCCTAAAGCCATGAACAAATATAACTGATACTTCTAATTTTAGAGACTAAAATGATCATTTACTATATAAGGATTTGTAGTAACATTTATGATTCTACGACTTACCTTCTGAAGGAAGTCTTGGTTATTTTATTTGTAATGTTTGCCTATAATTAATAAACATGTTATCAATGAAGTATTACTATTTCAAGAGTTGTTGTGTGAGAAAAAAAGAGTTGTTATCATAGCATTATCTTTCTATCTTCAGTTTGAGTAATAAGTTTTAATCTTCAGATGACAGCGTCTTCGTTCTTAGTTGGTATTAGAGCTTTATCGTTCTATCTTCAATTTGAATATTAACTTTCTATCTTCTTATGACGGCGTCTTCGTTCTGAGTGCCAACATGTGTATTAATCATATCTAAGAAGGTAACATTCAAATTTGAGTAAAAATTATTTGAAATGATAAATGAATTGATAAGGCACCTAGTAGAAACAAGTACCAAAATTATAAACCAAAGAAATGAACAAAGGCCAAGAGTTGGATTATGCCTAAAGCAGATGATTTCTACAATGAGCATCAAATCAGTTGCCAAATATGGCCAGAGATAGGTCTAAGTTAATTCTGTTTTGGACAGTGGAAGAACTAGAGCAGTCCTTGTAGTTGCTAAACCCAGGGCATGATGAAATTGCCTCACTGATCTCACTGGCTGAAGAAGCATTACTTCTCTGAGAGGAAGGATGGGACAATGAGATCGACAATGACAACTCACAACCTCCTACATCTTCATCTTCTGCACGTACCCTCATAGTGTTCCCAAGTTTATTCAAGGGCTGCCTATCCTTTAATTTGGTAACCTGTCCAACGATGTGAAAAGGAATGCCAATAAGAAAGTGACGTGGGCATTATACGAGTAATGTTAGGACGATTTAACATTTAACACTTTCTTCTTATGGAAGAATCGATTTATAGCAAGATTGATCCAAATTTTGGTGACTTTTCTTATATACTGATATACAAAAAGGAGGAATATTAAGAGATGTAAAGCAAGTAGTTTTGAAAAAAAAAATTACGATACTTTGAATTGAGATTTTTCACCAAGGAAAGAGGAATGCTCACATTTTAATAGAGCTTGTGCTTTTCATTTTTGGCTTTTAGGATGAGGGGAGGAAGGGAGTTAAGTCCTATTACTGAAAAGGTATTTCCCATATAAACGCAATAAAGGGCCACTATGATGAACTTCCATTTGACCCGCCATAGCAAAGTCTCAATTTCAATAATTTTTGGCAGGGCCACAGAATGTGACAAATAATGAGGTCGCTCTATATATCCTACTGCAAAGGGGTAGGGTGCACATACATTATTAACAAATAAGATAAAACTTAAGTAAAGTTTCTTAGGTGCTTGTGGTGCTTGTCTCTAATAGAAACATGATATGTGTATATTTTTCTATAACTCATTAATAAAAATTTTAAAAATAATAATTAAGTAATTAAAAAATAAAACACATGTCATATTTCTATTGGAAACAAGTACCACAAACACCTAAAGAATTTTACTTAAGTTTTCTCCTAACAAATATTTAAATTGAATTAACCACTTATTTACATTTAATTAGTCACAGACTCATTAACTATTTAATCACTAATAAGAAATTATATAACTAACTATTCACTTAAATGAATTAATCATATTTTATGTCACCGTAAGGGTTGGTTAAAATCCCCTAATGATAAGTGTAAAATTAGAAGTAATGGTGATAAAAAAAATCACTAAAATACTTTTTAGGGAACAAAAAATCTAACCATTACTCATGGCGATTAAATGCCACATAAAATAATATCTTTAAATATACCTACTTTTCAAATTTACTTATTGGGTGGCACTGTACCGTACTCGTTAGGAGTAGGGGATATAAATTGAATTAACTAATTATCAAACTAAATTAATCATTTATTTACGTATTATTAACTACAAATTTATTAATTGTTTTTTTAACTGATTTTATTACTTACAAGAAATGATGCAATTAATTATTTATCTAATTAAATTAAACATACTTTATCTTGACGGTACCAAAATCCCTTAGGATAGCATAGAATTCCCCTTACTTATTTTAAGTTCCTTTTCATACAAAACAAGGGTGTTTTTGAAAGAACAAACAATGTGATAAAATGGAAAAATAGGCCAAATAAAAATGCAGCTGCAATGTAAGCTCCCCCCACCCCCAGGAAAAAAAAAACTACTGCTGCAAACAGATGTTTAAACTTTAAACAACTGTGGAGGCAGGGAGTCCCACAACCTTAATTACTTTCCAAAAGATGGGGAAACAATATAATTTCAAAGAAGAATATTTAACATTTAAGTACTACAAAAGTTTGTCTACTCTGAGCCTGTAAATAACATAAAAGTTTGAGAATTATTATTAAAAAAAAAACACATACAGACACAGCTGAAAATCCAACTGTTTCCCATTTAACACAGATAACGTTGGACTAAGATGCTAGATGGGCTATATCTCTCACATGCTAGTGTAGGGAGAGCCCATGACCAACATCACACTCCACCCCAGTAAAAAGAATAAAATTTGATTTCAACTTTTTTTTTAATTCTTCTCTCCAATCGTTTTAATCATCTTTCATTTATTATTTTTAATTTTATTTAATTAAATTAATAGATATATAAATAACAATTAAAAGAACTAAAGAGAAAAATTAAAAAAAAATTAGAGTGAAGTTTTGTTCAACTAAAATAGCTAATAAGATGCATATAAATAATGTACAGCAAGAGAGAAAGATAGTTTGTTTTTGCGTGGTATATGGGTACCTGAAGCAAATCAGATTCTTTCTTTTGACATTTGAATGAACTGAGGTTGCCATAATATGGCAGCATAGGACAGGTTTTGGAATGGGGTTGGGTCTGCCAAATCGAATCACCACAAATCTCCTTTATTCCCTTCTGCTCAGCCATGGCCTGCAGATAATAATCATAAAAGGTGTATGGATTTGGGACTGCTTCACATATTCGTTGGCTGCTTTGTAGGATCCCTGAAAGGGAACTTGTCTTCTCTATTCTAGCTCTGAGGAGAACGCAAACAAAAAGGAATTTCAAAAGAAGCAAAGAAAAAATAAAGTAAAAGTTGGTTCAGAAAAGCAAAAGATCAAGCAATGAGCAATCACTTTTTTGTTTCTTTCCCACACTATACCACTTTTTTATCATCTGAAAAGTCTGAAATTATTTCAATGGAAAAATAATAATAATAAAGTTCAGCTAACCTTTTTGTGGAGAAATTACCGTAGCTGAAGAGGGAATCAGGTTCTTTTCCAATGGGTTTTAAACAAGGGTGAACACCAATATCATTCACTTCATCAACACACCCATCATCATGCTCCTGAAAAGATTGTTTTCTATGTTGGGTGGAAGCCCCATCTGTCAGAGATAAACCATCACATTGAGGAAAGTAGATTGTTTGGTGGAAGCAATTAAGAATATTAAGTATACAATGGGTCCAAAGCATTAACATGGCTTTGATTTGAACACATTCTAATAATGAACTCATTTTAGATGTTGAAAGCAGAAAAGCTGTGGGTTTCATCAAAATACCATTAGAAGAAGATTTAAAAAGGACATTGGTTTATCATTCTTCCTCGTCTATTCTGGCATCAACTACATACGAAAGGGACTAATAAATGAGCAGTGCAGTTGCAGATTTCCCAAACTTATGCATAGAGGCTAGCTCATAGCTTTGATTTTGAACTACAAATAATTACCAATAAAGGAAACAACTATAGAGTGAGTCTGCATGCCTTCAATGCATAAAGCATCTACAGTATTCAGTGTACGACATGGATGGTGGGTAAAGGATCATGATTTTCTCATTTTGCTCACTAAGAGGGTCATTAGAGAGAAGATCGTACATAAACAATGGTGAATCATAATATGATAATTTTTTTGTTTTTCTCTCTCATAACATCATTTTTCATCATTATAAGTAAAATGAATGAGAAGGTCCAAGTCTGTAGTGTAGATAAAAAGGACTTCTATGAGCAGAAGCATAGGCAGATGAGAGAGGAAGGAAGAGGAGGAGGAGGAGAGGAGTGTTGAAGAGCCATGATCATCATCAAGGAAAATAAGGCTCATTGTTGTACACGTGCTCTGCAGTAAAGAAGGTCAAACAACGTTTGGTACCTTGTCTGCACGAGTCACCTCTCATGCTTCTGTACATCTGGTTTCGAAAAAGAGAGAAACCAATAAACAACATAATAAGAGACTCGTGAGAATCATAGAACTTTGACCAAATAAAGCAAAATAAAGTTTTGCAAGCAGATTAAAAACAACTAAAGCAACCTGCAGATGGCTCTTGACGTGTGAAATTGTGAGACCTTTAACATCCATCAACTGAAGAACAAGCTTAGGGGAAGCCTCTGCAAAATGAAAAGAAACAATAAAGAAAAAAAAATAGAAATGGCAAATGTTTCATCAGAAATGTATCATAGTTAAAACAAATTCAGAAATGTAAAACCAAAAAGCAGTAAGAAAATGGTCAGGAAAAAACAGTGAGAAAATTGGGGCATAGTAATTAATATACTTACTGTGGTGACCTCCAAGAGTCTCAATGGCATAAACAAAGCGACGATGCAGTTCAGGGGTCCATCTTAGACGAGGGACCTTTGATCTTATATACTGCCTCACTACACCTTCCCTTCCACAACTAGCCATTTTTTCCCTTCTTCTCTGAAACAAATATATATCCAAACGTGCTGGAGTCCAAAAGACCTTCAATTTCTTCTTTCCAAACCAACACGTTCCTCACAAAATCCCCTCAAAAAGGCTGTTCTCTATCTACAACTTCTCCTTCACTTCATATATGAAAGATAAAAGCCATGCCAAGTTTGCTTCCTATGCAAACAGAAAAATTAAACAATGTACCAAAAAATTATTACAAAATGTACCAAAAAACAGAAAAATGAAACAACAGAACAGAACACAGAATCAGCATTGTGAGAGGGGAAAATATCGAGAGAAAAGGACAAGACGAAGGGAAGAGGTTCTGCAAATTCCTGAACATGTCACGGATGATACCTTATAGTAGGTGCTGTTGCTGCTTCTCTGCCTATGTTCCCCACCTTAGTTGCAATTGAAAAAAAGATGTCAGCGTAATTATTCGTAATGATTGATTTTAGAAATGATGGATTAGTTTGATTAATTTGATTGATTTTGTATATGATTATATTTTATTAATTTTTTATATAAATAGAAGTTAATTTTTTTATATATAAATCGTTTAAAAATATATATATATATATATTTATTTATCTTTTTCTCTTTATTTTTATTTTTAATTTAGTATTAAAAAATTTAAGCTTTCGGTCATATCCTTTCACTCATTGACACTTTGTTGTTTTTCGATAAATTTCACTATTTTTCACTACCGTTAAAATCTCTCACCACTACCATTTTTGGTTTGTCACTCTCTAGACTTAAGTTTTTACACTGCTAACACCATTAGAACTGTTATTCACCCTGACTATTTTCACTCCTATTAGTTAATTGAATGAGTCACTAGTGAGTGTACAGTCTTTCTATTTATATATTTTTCACATAGTCTATTCCTTAGTAGCGTCCCACATTATCTATCAAAATTGAATTTCTGATACCAATTACCTCTGCAAGCCTTTATGCATATTTATTTTGGAATCTAAGCCAGTTGACCATTTGCAAGAGAGGAAAGCAACGAAGTAGTAATTCTCACTTTCTCACCTACCCTTTGTTTGTTTTAAAAGAAAATGAGTGGAAAGAAAATGAGAAAAGAGAAAACAATTAGAATATTCTTTTTCATGTTGTTTGGATGTGCAAAGAAAATAGAGAGAGAAAAAAATTGTGTAGGATCCGCATACAAAATTTTCTCCTCTCTTCTGCGAAGAAAATGAAGGAAATTGAAGGCTAATTTGTCAAAATGACGATCATATCCTCCTGATTCTTGTCTGAAAATGACACAGCCGTAGGCTGTCTTGTTTCTGTTCCTTGTTGCTAGTAAATCCACCTTCTTCCCTGGCGTCTTCGATGTCCCTGGCGTGCGACCGCAGTAGAGTCTCTCTTCCGTCTAGACGTGACACGTCATCCACCGCGGGTCATCTTCTCCATTCGTGCGGCATTCTTGCTCCGTCGTCAAGGATCCGCTCGAGATCTATCCGGTCGAGATCCGGCCCGCCGTCGCCTCCAACCGTGCGACGCCGCGACGTCCTTGCTCCTTCGTCATTGCTCCGCTCGGATTCAACCGCGGAGATCAGATCCAACCGTGCGAGGCCACCTCCGCATCTCTCCTTTGCTTCTCTCTGCCACCGTCGATCAGATCTCTTTTATTTTCTTTCTTTCTATTTTCTTTTGATCCAAATAATAAGAGAGAAAATATAATTTTCTCTCTATTTTCTATCTTCTTTATTTTTTATCTTCTCTATTTTCTCTCCTCATCCAAACAAAACACTAATGAGAATGAATTGTTCTTAAGATGCCGGACTTGTGGGGCTATAACGGAAAGGCAAAAGGAATGGAGAGAAGGCTCAGTTTCTCAGGATCTATCCTTTTTCTTTTCCCTCTGAGTTATCTGTGTTTGTCAGTCTGGTAATGATGGAAATGGCAGAAGGTAATTAAAGAAAGGGAATGATGGAATTTCCTGCACAAATGGCATGATGGGGTATGAAACAGGCCAAACCCCATTAAATTTAATACCATCATTACCACTGTTCTCGTATCGATCGTAGGGTGCATTAAATTACCATGAATTGCAACTTCGTGATTTGCAGTGTCTATAGTAACAGAATTTCTTTTTCTTTTGAATAATTCTAAATTTTTTAACCAACTTTTTTAATAATTCTCATAATTATTAATGGAAGAAAATATTAAATAATTTTAAAAATTTTATAATATTAGATAGATTAATTTTTTTAATATTTTTTATTAAATATTAAGAATATTATTAAAAAATATAACAAAACCTTTTTGCTTCTTACAGCTGAGGTAAACACTGAAAACTAAAGTGTGAAGGAAAAATAACCCAGAGCATAGTGGGCCACTTCGAGGTAGTGGGTGGATTTGAATTTTGTTATATTATTTTTTTATATAATTAAGTGAAAGAAAGAAATAGATATAAAAATTATAATTTTTTTTAAAATTATAATAAAATTTTATTAATAAATATTTTTATATTTATTTTTTTATTTAATCACATAAAAAATGATATGAGAATATCTATTTTTATAAAAGAATTAAAATCGTCTTATGTTATTTATTAATATTAAAAGAGTCATGTTAAATAGAAAAAAATACAAACAATTATAATAGAACTCATTATTTATCTAATGTCTATTTTTTTTTATATTTCTTTCTCACAATATCACTCTCTCATATTAGTAAATAATACGAAAGGATCTCATCCGTCCTCGTAGAGTATTTTAAATATATTAGATAATTTAAAAGACACATTTAACATGAATAAGTAATAAATCAAGAAAGATAACGCATAAAAAATATAAATTAGATATGCCAGAGCTGTGACATTTGACATGTAGTAAGGTTTGATTTCACGCTAAAATTAAATGCCAGTTAGGAGAGATGCAGCAAGGTAGCACCAAGGAGGAGAACAGCGATCATCACGCTTTCTACTGAATTTCGTGCTATACAGCATGCAAGAAGCAGGAACACATATTCATCTTATAAAATAAAAAGAATGGGAAGAAGAGAAGCTGGAAGATGTAAAGATCATGCATGGAATATATAAATTAAGCTGTTTTAATTTGAACATATTCAAGCAGTAACAGCATGCAGTTGAAAGTTAGTAAGAATGATAAAAGTCTTTTTTGAAAATTCACGCACACCACGTAAGAGACTTACGTCAATCTTAACTAGATGTTGTCAACAGGGGTTACATGGAAAGATGTGAAAAAAGAAGGTCATGGCCTCAATCTAGAATCTAGCTAGTTGTACGCCTCAACACAAGGAGAACGACAAAGAAAGAAGAAATAGAAGAGGCAATTAGGTATGAACCTAAAAGCTTAAGCTCAATTGGTACTATGCCTTTTAGAAGACTATTTAACATTTAATTAGATCGAATCCTATCTAGACCACTTCAAGATATATCTAAGAGTTGGGAGGAGAAAGAAGAAAAAGAAATCAAATTAAAATGAAGGGGCGGACAAGGGAAGAAAATGTCAGGTTAAATAATTATTTCCCCTCTCCGTTGAATTTTTAAAATATTCCAAAGTCCTCCAAATTATGAGAATTTAAAATGTTGATAAAAATTAATAAGGGAGGTTTTTAAGAGTGACATGATAATCCTCAACTTTCCTCTCATCATTATGAAAAATTCCCGTGAGATTTACTTAAAACCTTCCCTTCCCTCATTTTCCCTTCCACATCTCCTATAGCCTTAGCCTCCTCTACTCCTCTTCTACACCAAGTCTTGGAAATCCTCTATAAAAATAAAAAATTATGAGAAAAAATGCTATATATTACTATATTGCAAAATCTGACAAAAAGAAAAATTAACCTTGTTATCTATACGCAATCCAAGATTTTCAAAGTAATTCAAAATCCAGTTGATTATTCCATTTTATAGCACTTTTAGCTCTTTCAATGTCCATATTTTCAAACCCTCACCTGGACCTCTTTAACCTTTATAAAATTTCTACCTAATTACCTTCTTTCAAGCGTCCATGAACCACCTTATCTGAGCCATGTTATAAGTCAATCATTTTCGGGAATCGACATGTGCCACCACGTGTTATTCTTACCATAACTTTATAATGCATAACCTGCCACGCTAAAACTGAGGTTTGGTATTCTTTGGCATAGCCAAGGTTTGTCCAAAAAAACACGGCCATTAATACATACAAAACAAACCCAATGTTCTTTCATATTCTTTTCCCATATCAATCTTGATTCAATATCACCTGATCTAAGAAACATGCAATTTCCACCACAAAATCCCTGAAAAGAGACACTTTCAAAGCATGCTATGTATCTTCCAAGATTCCATCCCAAGTCTATGGGTTCAATACATTTATTGCAATATCTGTAAACGATATAAATGTCTTATTCGTCTTCTTGTTGTAACACTTACGAAAACTGTGTGTGTCTGATGATGTCTTCTTGTTATGACATTTATGAAAACATTGCATGCTTATTTCTATAAGGACATTTATAGAATCGTATTGTGTCTTTTTGCTGCGACACTTATGGAAATGTCGTATATAATTCTTTAACTTGCGACGTATTCATCTATGTTTTGTGACAGTTATAGAAATGTCTTATGTTTCTTCTTTTTATTTTTATTTTTTTGTGATACTTGTACAAACTATAGGACACAAGGATAGTCGAATGAATGTATGTTTTTCATTACAATTAACATTTGCAAGATGTACATATATATAAAGCAAAACGTATGTTGGCGTAAGGTATGAATTTGAAAATCAAACCATTTCTTGAGTAACTACAGAATTAAAAGAATATAATAGCAAATAATTACAATAAGAAAATTATGAGAAAATATACGCAAGCTAATTATTATGCTGTTACACCAGTACAAACGTCATGTTTATTTTAAGAGCATTGTTATAAGAGTTTTGTTAAGGACAATTGTTAAAGAAATCAGAATGAATTTGTTTTTTATGAAAGTAAGATAAATAGTAATTTTTTTTATTTAATTTTTGATGTATTGAATGCTTTGTTTTCACCAATACCTTGTTATAAGGAAAATGATCATTTTACACCTCTTTTAGAAATATAAGTACTGTGTACACCCTTTTTTAAAGGTGTGTGATTGAGAGAGAAAATAATAAAAAAATAAGTATAATAAATGATATTAAATAAGATATGAAAATAAATATATATATTATTTGTGGTAAAAATATTAAAATTATTGTTATAAACCAAAAAGCACATCACCCAAAACTTTCTCTCCATTCTGATGCTTCCAGTTTGTGAAGAACCTGTCTTAATATTTTTAATGCAACTAAACTTTCCCTATTTTAATTGTGGTGTTTGTGAAATGTCAATCATGATATTTTTCGAACTTTTTACAAAATATAAAGACATTTTTAAATGTTGGCTAAACATCTTTTAAGAGATTTTTTTATACGTTTTTTTTATTACTATTATCTAATCATATGTTTTATTGAATGCTAAGTTTATAATATATGTTAAAAAATAATCAATAATTAATAAAATGCTTACAACTCACCTTGAGTATTAAATCTTGAAAAAAAAACACTACTAGAAATTTCGGATTCAGATACGGAAAAATTTCATCTCTAAAAATGAAAAATTCTGTCTCTAAATATTTAGAGACAAAATTAGAGACGAAATATGATTCATCTCTAAAAGTGGCGTCGCTGATTATTAGAGACAGAAAAGTTAATTTCGTCTCTAAATTAGAGACGGAAAACATCCGTCTCTAAATTAAAAAATTTCGTCTCTAATTAGAGACGGATAATGTCAAATTTTTTTTAAAAAATATAATAATGATTAAATTAGAGACGAATTTTTTTCGTCTCTAATTCCATCTCTAAATTTAGAGACGGCATTATTTTGTCTCTAATTCAAAAAATTTTAAAACGTGTTCTGTTTCTAATTCCGTCTCTAAATTTAGAGACGACACTATTTCGTCTCTAATTCAAAAATATTTAAAAAATATAAAGACGAACGTATTCCGTCTCTAATTAAAAATAAATAAATACAAATTTTGTCTCTAAAATATTCAAACTTATTTTTTAATATACTTTTAATTTTATAACTAACCCTAATGTAATTAACCATCACAATAAGTTATATAGTATAAGAAATCACAATTTCTTAACATCACAAATATTTGTACCAAAATATAAAATAATAATTAATTATCATTACAAATATTTAAATTATCAATAAAAATATAAAAATAAAACTAATCACAGATTTGAGTTATCATTAATATCGTCACCCATTGTTTTATAATACACATCAAAATAATGACAGATCATAATGATACTTTTTGTTACCCATATCACATTGATGATTGCATGCCTCAAGAGAAATGGTCCAAGGGGTTTCAGCATTCGAAATGCTTCCCTGAAAAGATGTCATTTCAAATTATGTTCTGTTTCTTGTAGATAGAACAATATAAAGCAGAAATGAAGAGACTTCAAGCATCCGAGGCAGAAATTAAGGAACTATCAATTAATTATGACAAGAAATTGTGCTTCTTGTCATTTCACTTTAGTTATAAACAGAAAATGAAAAGATAACAAAGTAAGCAGCAAAAAATAAAAAATAAAAAATCCAAAAAGCTGGGGGGAGACAATTGACATACTTGTTGGGAATGTTTTTTATCATAAGTGTTGTTCGGCTGTCTTCCCGAGGCAATATGCGACCTAGGTCGAGTTCATATTGTTTTTTATCAGCATTGTTAGTGTTTGCTTCACTTCTACGATGATAAAGGTTTCTCATTCTTTCATTGGTAGAATCAAATTTTGACATTGAAGTCATAGAATGCCTCCCAGGGAAAACATGTGACAACTGCTTAGGAGAGCTCTGCCCAACATTGGACATTAGTTCGGTGCCATTCCTACTAACATGAGAAAACATGTTGTGAGAAGAAAAATCTGGTGGATGCAATTGCCAGGAACCATGAAAACCTCCACTTCCAAGAGAACCCAAGCGAAAACCAGAAGCTTTAGGGGACTCTCCCAAGTAAGAATGTTGCCTTTCCCAGGGTGAGGCTGTAACAACTGGTGCTGATCCAACATGATGGTCTATATGTGGTGTTCTCAGCATATGAGGTGGTGTGTTCTGGCAAAGCTTGGCATATGCGGAAGGCACGGAGCACAAGCACCATTAACAAATGGTGTTTTCTGCCAAAGCATGGTACTTGATGAAGGTTGCTAATGCAAATTGGAGCTGTTCCACATATGATAAAGTCCATGATGTGGGCGGATCCCATTTCCTGATGGCACAAAATAAAACAAAGATTTCACACCAGGATTCTAAAACTATTAAATCCACATTACAAATCTATTCAGCCTACAATTAACCAGCTTCACCCACTTAGAAGCAGGGTTTCAAATCTCGGTTGCGGTCGCGTTGCGGTCGCGGTCGCGTCGCGGCTGATGCGGCCAAATGCGGCCGGATGCGGCCGCTGTCCTGACTGTTTGCGTGTGGCGGCGTCGCCCACAACCGTTTTGTCTCGGCCGCATCACGTGATGCGGTCCGAGATTTAAAACTCTGCTTAGAAGTTAGTAGAAAAGCTGTTTTGAAGACCCATATTCAATTTGGAATGCTTAATCTCAGATAGTCGGGCAACTCTAAATTTATTTAAATCAATAATTTGACTTTTAAATAATAATTATTTTTTTGTGTATTACCAAAATAGAAAAAAGTTTTTTCATGTTACTAAAAAATTATGGAAAGAATGAAAACCCTATGCATCTCCATTAACAATCAAGCCCATTATTGTGAAGTTTTAAATTGCTAGGATGCCATTCAAGTAAACAATTTTATCCTTTGTAATAATTTTGCCCCTACCTGTCATAATTTTCTATAGAAAATAATCATTTCAAAACTGTTGCACAAAAAGAAAGGTTATGCACAAAGCTTTCTTAGCACATAAAGATCCATTGCACTCACCTCCTGCATTAAATTCTGCTAAGTTCCCAGTTGAGCCCATTCCCTGAATGTGCCTGCCGTCAAAGGTTTCTGTTGCTCCAGTACCAATATTGCTAGCCACATTGCTAATGGTGCTTGAAAAGTTATAAGGACTACCATTAGCTAAACTACCATGATACTCGGGTAAGGAATGAGGATGGAATCTCGGACTCGATGCAAATTTCATTGCATCAACAAAGTTACTGGATTCACAAACGCCAGACACTTTTCCAGCAGATGCCCCTCCCACTGTGTTGTGAATGCTAGAATTCGCATGAAAGAATGCATTATCAACAAATGCATTCAAAGGTTGCCTCATTGCAGATTGAAATCCCTGATTATATCCATTTTCCAAGCAGCCAGATCCAATTACTCCAGAAGACACTGTTGCTGTAAGTGATGTCTAGTGAGATCAAGAAAAGCATTTGCTTCCAGGGAAAAAAGTAAGTTGAGGCAGACAAAATCTTACCGTTCTGTCTTAATGATAAGTTGTCAATAATACTTTGACCAAGATCTGGTTCATCTTGCCCCTTATGAGACTGCTGCATCAGACTACAAAAGCAATGATTTCGTGATTGTTAACAGAAGAAAATAATTTCTTAGAAGGAAGGTGCAACTATTTTTCCATCAAGTTTATCTATAACAACTTTGCACTCCATTAACCACTAAAAGCCAAAAAACTATTAAAGGTGGTATGAATAAATATGCATATCCAAAATAAAACCTCTGTCTACAAAACATTATTTAGATAGGCCCGCATAAAACACAAAAAACAGTAACAAGAGCTACTACAAATTAGGAAGAAATTAAATCTAAAAATTAAAAAAGAAGTGGGAATAGCCACCATGTTGCAAACCTAGGATGGCCAGGTTCAAGCTTGATCTACTTCCCAGCAATGCCGATCCTGTTCAATGCACGAAGAGCAGCTTCTGCAGCTCGCACATCATAAAACTCTATAAATTTGTGATGATTCATTTCTGGATATTCATAGATCTGCAATTAGAGAAATTCTTACATAAACCTTGGGCACCCAGATGGGTGTACCAGGCCAATCAAAACTTGATATTTTTATGGATCTTTGTGTCACATAATTAATTTCGCAAAACTCTATAAAAATATGAAGTTTTAATTGGCCTGGTGCACCCATCTGGATGCCTAGAGTTTATGTAAGAATCTCCCCTGCAATTAAAGACATAATATTTAAGGAAGCTCGTGTCATCTTCATAAAACACAAGCAATGAAAATGGGTGAAAACCAACAATGAACAACTTACTTCTTTAATTTCTCCATAAAATCCGAAAATATGTTTAAGCTCATCATTTAAAACAGATGAATCAAGACCAGATAGCATCAGAGTACCATGGCCAATATCCTTCTCTGGAGCATGAACCTAACACGTCATCAAGTTAAGATACATCTATAAGCAAAGCATAAAAAGTAGGAACGTGAAGTAATTGAAAAAGCAAAGCACAAAGCGGTAATACTAAGATGACAAGAAGAACAATAACACTACCAACTTTATCTAAATGATAGCAATGGAAAATGAATCATGCATACAGGACAAATTCTTAGGAATATACCTTTGGAATTGAATAATGTATATCAAGTTTCCTTGACCTCAATGGCCTATTTTGAAGTGCTTGCATTGCATTTTGTGCTGCCCTTAGGTCATAATAAGAAATCATAACAAATCCACGATGCTTACAGGCTGTATAAATGGTTCGGATATCCCCATATTGCTGCCAGAACAAACATAGATAGTTAATATATTGCTTAAAGATGGGTACTATAAAAATCACCCTTATGTTAATATATTATTAAAAGATCTCATAGATAGTTATTATTATTTATTATAGACTAACTAAAGTTAAGTGTAGTGGTAAGCCAACACCACTCTTACCACTCTTACAAAAAGGACTAAAGTTCCCAATTGTGATAGTATTTGAGGGGTCAGTCTAGTGACAGACCCATGAATTTTAGGTACTGGGGTAAATGTAATACTATTAATACAGAAACATAAAAAAAATTTAATAATTATATTTATATATAAAAAAATATATTAATACAAAATTATGAAAGATCGATTTACAATTGTTCTGGACCGTGGTCCGAGATCCTATCTAGAAGGATCAACCCGGCGTACGCTCTACCAGACTCCTTCATTAATACCCCAAAATGATCTGTAAGATTCCGGATTATGACATTGGACTATATGGTGAGGATCACTGAATCAGCGCAGACTTTTGTAACTGTCAATCGAGATCTTATGAAATTAAAGGTTCTGTAACCTCTCCTCGTAATAAATAACCATAACGTCCACATCCCCATAATACCTGCACTTAATATCACGATTCCAATCATGCTCCATAAAGACCAGGTTAAATCAACCTAATAAGGTAACTGTGATCTTACAACATAAACCCTACTAGTGCATGATCTGACTTGAGTATTGGAGTCTTTTTGCAGGTACCACCCCTCATCGGTTCAATACACTTGAGTGCGGCTGCGTAAAGAGGAAATCACCACATCATACCTTTCACAAGTATCCCTCTGAATCCACTTCAGAACATTGGCGCCGTCTGTGGAAACTGATAAACTACTATTCCCACGTCAACCATGGTAAGTACAAGGCAAAACCAAAGGAGAGAAAGTACTAAGCATGTTGCCCCTGCCCATGGACAGGGCCCAGCAGCTTAGCGCGACCCTCCTTCTGTTGCACCACCAAAAACCTCCGCCACTAGAAGCAGACCTGTCCTGGTAGAGACACTCAACAAGGGGCACGAAACCTCAACATCAGCTGAAAGTCCAGTCCCCTCGTGAAGGGTCTCTGTCCGGGATAGACTTGTCTTTCCCCCTGCTGGTGGAGAGAATAACACAAATCAAGGAGTGAGGATCCCAGCACATGCTCGCCTGGGAATCTCAAATGTGGATGCTGACCATGTCTCTCATTATGAGGACAACTTGCAATCCGCAATGGCGAGGAACGATCTCTGAGAAATACTACGTCAACAGACTGCATTAATAGACAACCAACGGCGTCAGTTGGAAGAACAACATCGTCGGTTAGAAAATTTAAAAAGATCTGTACGTGTTGACAATAGGGGCAGAGAACAAATTGCAGTAAATAACAACAGAGAAGTCCAGCATGCCGACGCTAGGATCATTGGAAACAATGACCTAGCCCCCGGCCCCCGACCGCCAACAGCAATTCTCAGACGCTCTAATGGCGTACAGGGTCCCAAGAAACTTCAAACCCCCAAGCAATTTGGAGCCCTATGATGGGACCACGGATCCGCAGGAGCATTTGGATGCTTATACTCAATCCATGCAGCTTTACTGGTATACCCCGAAATTGTTGTGCCGTGCTTTTCCACTCTTTTTGAAGAATGATGCTCTCCGCTGGTTCATTACTTTACGAACGAAAATTACAGGATGGGAGGACCTCACACAACGTTTCTTGCTACATTATACTACTGCCAAGGAACAACCGAAGTCAATTGATTCTCTTTTTGGAATTCGCTAAGGAAGTAATGAATCTTTACGCAAGTACATTAAGAGGTTTAGTCATGTTTGTGTGGGTATAGAAAGTCTTGATGATAGGATAGCCCTCCATTACACTAGGAATGGTCTCCGGACTGATTCAGATTTCTTCCGGTCACTTGCCAAAAAGAAGCCGACCAGTTTAGATGAATTCCACTTGAGCGCAGACAAATATATTGAACCGGAGGAAATTACCAGGGCCAAAGAGAGCCTAGAAAAAGGTGAACCAGTTCACCAGAAAAAGAATTAGAACTCCAACCAACCCTGGGATTCCTCCAAGAGTGAGCGTTATAGGCCCAAGTATTCTGAGTATACTCCTTTGAACACCCCTCGAGAGACAATCTTGAAGGAGGTCCTTTAAACCGAGTTCTAGGATATCAAGAGGGCACCACCCGTAAAAAAGCAATCACAGAGGGATCATTCGAAACATTGCAGGTGGCATAACAGTTACGACCATGAAACATAAGATTGTTACCAGCTTCGGGATGTTATCGAGTCCCTGATCAAAGAGAGGTGATTGCAAAAGTACATCAGTGGTTTTTGAGGTAATGGGAACGAGGAAGATGAAGTGATCAGAGACGAAGCCGCAGCCCATGATGGAGTCTAAACCAGCGTCGACAAAGAACCCGAAGTCCCGCCGGAAGAACCCGGAGCCCCGCCAGAAGATCCCGAACCCCGCCACGGCGAGGTGTGGAGAACAAGCAAGATCAAAATCAAGATATACTCAAGGCGGAGGTTTCAAAAAAGAGAGACTTGTCCATACCATCTCTGGAGGGTTTACAGGTGGCAGTTTATCTAATAATTCCCGAAAGAAAGCACTTCGGACAGCAGTCTTGAGCATATCAGGTTCCTCGCAGAGACCACATGTCGAAGACAGTGATGCACTGCCCATTTCCTTCTCGGAAAAAGGCTATGGTAATATTATCCGAGATCATAACGACCCACTAGTCATATCCGGAATAATATCCAACGCCGAAGTCTGTCGTATCTTTCTAGACCAGGGGAGTTAGGCATATATTATGTTCATGGACGCCTTCGAAAGGCTGGAGTTGCCTTTGTCCACATTAACACCATATGAAGGTGAACTTACCGTCTTCTCCGGAGAAAAGGTTACCCCGGTAGAGTATTTTGAAACTTTCCTGACCCTGGGTGACGATAGCACATACAGAACCGTAAAGGTGAGATTCTTGGTGGTGGATTGTGCCTCGACTTATAACATTATTCTGTGATGTCCTACATTGAATGGTATTACCGCTGTAGTCTCCATCACCCACCAAGTCATGAAATTCCTTAACTGGGATGATAAAGTGGTCACGGTCAGGGGCAATTAGATTACAGCACGCAAATGTTACAATGATAGCTTGAAAATCAGTAGGGCTTCCAGGAAAACAAAGGCGTGCACGTCCATCCCGGCTCACGATCAAGTCAACATCTTAATGACCGAGTTGGATGCACGTGAGGAAATTAGAGGTACAAGACCCCAGCCTGAAGGAGAATTGATCCTGCTGCAGCTTGGTGATAAACCCAACCAAATCACCAAGATAGGTGCAACCCTTGAAGAATAAGAGAAGCTTCAGTTGATAAAGCTTTTGCAGAAAAATAAGGACCTCTTTGCCTGGACATCCGTTGACATACCTAGGCTTGATCCCGCTTTCATCTGCCATCGCTTATCTATTAAGCGAGATGCAAAGCCGGTCTCCCAGAAGAAAAGGAAAGTTGGCCCAGAGAGGCAACAGGTTATTGAGGAGCAAGTCAAAGAACTGTTAAATGCCAGCTTCATTAGGGACATCTCGTATACTACATGGCTCTCGAATGTTGTTTTAGTAAAAAAAATCAAACGACAAATGGAGGATGTGTGTGGACTACACCGACTTGAACAAGGCCTGTCCTAAAGATTCATACCCCCTCCCAAACGTAGATAAGTTGGTGATAGCTCCTCCGGTTTTCAGCTGCTATCTTTCATGGACGCTTACTCTAGTTACAATCAGATTCTAATGTACCCCAGAGACGAAGATAAAACCACCTTCATCACTGAAAGGGCGAGTTATTGCTACTTCATTAGGGACATCTCGTATACTACATAGCTCTCGAATGTTGTTTTAGTAAAAAAAATCAAACGACAAATGGAGGATGTGTGTGGACTACACCGACTTGAACAAGGCCTGTCCTGAAGATTCATACCCCCTCCTAAACATAGATAAGTTGGTGATAGCTCCTCCGGTTTTCAGCTGCTATCTTTCATGGACGCTTACTCCAGTTATAATCAGATTCTAATGTACCCCAGAGATGAAGATAAAACCACCTTCATCACTGAAAGGGCGAGTTATTGCTACAAGGTAATGCCTTTTAGTTTGAAAAATGCCTGAGCCACTTACTAGAGAATGATGAACAGGGTCTTTGAAGATCAGATAGGAAGAATGCTAGAAGTCTACATTAACGATATGATAGTCAAGACCCCATCATCAGGATCACACACCACAAACCTCGAGGAAGTGTTTGCGCAGCTGAGAGCGCATAACATAAGGCTTAATCCAGAAAAATGTGCATTCGGGGTCCAGGCTGAAAAATTTTTAGGGTTCATGCTAACTCATAGGGGAATCGAGGCAAACCCCAACAAGTGTAAAGCCGTACTTGAGATGCACAGTCCACAAAATGTGAAAGAAGTACAACAATTAAATGGGTGGATCGCGGCTCTCACACGATTCCCAGCTAGAGCTGCTCATAAATCCCTCCCACTTTTCAAGTTATTGAAAAAGGGACAGGGCTCAAGTGGACGCAGGAATGTGAGGGTGTTTTCACATCCCTAAAAGATATATTGTCATGCCCTCCTATCCTCACAAGACCAAAGTTGGGTGAAACGCTGTACGTGTACCTCTCCATCCACGAGGAGGCCGTAAGCTCAGTACTTGTTAGAGAAACCGTCGAGGGTCAGAAGCCGGTGTACTTTGTGAGCAAGGTGCTGCAAGGCCCCGAGCTCCGATATTAGGAAATTGAGAAGGTTGCATTTGCACTCATTATCACAGCTAGAAGACTACGATAATATTTCCAGTGTCATCCAGTTTTGGTAAGGACAGATCAGCCTATCCGGCAGATATTTCACAAACCAGACTTAGCAATGAGGATGATTGCATGGTCCATTGAACTCTTCGAGTTCGGGATTACCTACGAACCCAGAGTAGCCATCAAGGCACAAGTACTCTCAGACTTCGCAGCCGAACTCACTTCAGAAACCAGTGACTCCGACAAAACATAATGGACCATGTTTGTTGATGAGTCTTCAAACCTAAAGGGAAGTGGCGCTGGAGTAATCTTAGAGAACCCCGAGGGAGTTACCATAGAAAACTCCCTTAGGTTCGAATTCCCTACCTCAAACAATTAGGCAGCAGAATATGAAGCGTGCATCGCCGGACTAACAATGGCCAGAGACTTGGGGGCCACTAGACTTAAATGTTGTAGTGATTCCCAGCTTATGACCTCCCAGATCCAAGGTGATTATCAAGCCAAAGAGCCACTCTTGCAGAAATATTTGGCAAGAGTATAAGAACTCCTCACAAGTTTTCAGTTGGTACAGGTAGAACGCATCCCATGGGAGTATAACTGGAGGGCCGACCTCTTATCTAAGTTGGCCAGCACTAAGAGTCCAGGTAATAACCGTTCAGTAATCCAGGAGACCCTCCTATAACCCTCAGTTATCGACATGATAATTTTCCAAGTCGACGAACAAAAGCGTAACTAGATTACACCATTGGTGGAATATTTACAGTCTGGAAGCCTCCCTGAGGACCCGAAGGAAGCCTCCAAGCTAAAGAGAATCGCAGTCAGATATACCATCTATGGTGGACAGTTATACTGGCGTGGATTCTCCTTACCCCTCCTCAAATGCCTTACATCGAAAGAAGCTGAATATGTCTTGACCGAGGTCCATGAAGGAAGTTGTGGACACCATCTAGGAGGCAAGGCCCTAGCTTTGAAGGCACTTAGTGCGGGTTACTACTGGCCAACAATGGAAGCAGACTTAATTGCGTATGTTCAAGTATATGATAAATGTCAACGACATTCAGACCACTATCACGCCCCACCAGAAGAACTATCCATGATGTCCATACCCTGACTTTTCTATCAGTAGGGAATGGACATCTTGGGTCCGTTCCCTTAAGCTCCCGGGCAACTGAAGTTTTTGGTTATGGCCATGGATTACTTTACAAAGTGGATTGAGGCCGAGCCCCTGGTCACCATCACCTCAGCCAAGATTCAAAAATTTACCTAGCGTTATATTATTACCAGATTCAAGGTCCCGGAGTCAATTGTGACAGACAATGAAATGCAATTCAAAGACAAGGGGTTTGAAGAACTACTTGCCAGGCTGAAGATCAAACACCATTACAGTGCCATCGAAAATCCCAGGACGAATGGACAGGCCGAAGCCACAAATTGTATTATCATCCATGGATTGAAAAGAAAGCTGGATGAAGCAAAAAGAAATTGGGCTGAGCAGTTGGACCACGTTTTATGGGCTTACCGAACAACTCCTTATTCCTTAACAGGAGACACTCCGTTTAAGCTCACCTATGGATGCGAGGCTATGATCCCGGTGGAGATAGGAGAACCAAACTGGCGTCTTCAGAACTTCTCGCCTGATAATAACCCCAGGTTAGTCAGAGAAGACTTAGATTTACTGGAAGAAAGGAGACGCATTGCCCATATACGCGAAGTTGCGATTAACCAGAGAATGGCATCTCAGTATAACTTAAAGGTCATTCCAAGAAGATTCCAACCGGGTGACTTGGTGCTTCGCAGGGCTAACATCAACGGAAGAAACGCCTCCCAGGGGAAATTAGCCCCTAACTGGGAAGGCCCCTACTATATCGTGATTAGCACCGGTAAAGGAGCTTATACTCTGGAAACTTTGGCAGGAAAGCCAGTAAAAAATTTTTGGAACGCAGACAAACTCAGAAAATACTACAGCTAAGTGCCTTCTAAGGCCTAGTCTCCTAGTTTACTTTATGTTTGATCTGCCCCAATTATGGGAGCACATTGTATGGACTCGTTATCTATTCAATGAAGTATTATACATTTTCTACCAAAGTATTCAAAAGCTTTCAAGAAATATTGTGATATTCCAACTTCATGGTACCAACCAAGGTGTCTTGTGCTAGATAGGTCGTGCAATAGAAAAATCCTACCTTGGGAAAACTCTTGCACCAAACCATAAACATGGAAAAGAGCCCGGAAAGGACCAGTCTCTTAAAACTAACATCACGTGGTATCCTAAAACACCGAACTAAGTGGTAACGGACCCTAGGCAAGGTTTCTTACCTTTGGCACGGTTCTTAAAATGCCAAACCATTTTGGACATCGGATCCAAAGCCATGGTTCTCAAATAATGCAAAGGATAAAAAATTTGCACCTCCAAATAAATAAGAAGATTAATAAAGCCCTAAATCCGGGATAACGTTCTTACAAAAGCACAAACCCCACATAGGGAGTACAAAACAAAAACTACACTGCAGCGGAGTTTGAACCACAAGCATCAGCAGAAGAATCTCCAGCAGCCAAACTTGAAGAGGCAACACGAGGAGTTACAAGAGACCCCTCTCGGACCACTTTCCCAGAATCTAGTGCATCCAAGACCAGGGCAACCCCGGGATTGAAGTGTTGAACCTGGCTAACAGCATATCAGAACTGATCTTCTTTTATCTTAGTGCATAGGGTTATCAGCTGATTAACGTTGGTCTGCGGAGAGATAATTTTACCCTCACACCACTAGGACTTGGCATGAAAATCATTGCTCTCAGTCTGGAGTGCGGCGATTTACTTCTGCTGCTCAGCCAGGGTAGCCTCTTTTGCCTTCCCGGCTTCCTTCAAAGTTGCGACTTCAATCTCCAACTCTTAGATTCGAGATAAGGCCTCATTTTTGGCCTTAACAGCATCTTCCAGGGCCTTGAGAGCTTTGTTTTCACCCTGCTCGGTCACCGCCAACTTGTCCATCATTTCTTGTTCATGTGTTTCGAAGGCTTGCTCTAAGAAACGAGCCTCGGCAGCAATATGGATTCCCATATTTTAGAAAGCCAGCAAAGCCTCCTTTGTGCTACGTTGAGCAATGTAATCCACAACTTCTTCATCTAAAATGTGGAAGTCGATAAACTCCCTGGGATCCGCTTCCTCATGAAACAACTTTATTGGCTCAGAAATTTCTCCTATTGCCTTCCTTTTACCTCGACCACTGGACTGACCTTCCTCCGCCGTCTTCCTCTTATGCCCTCGAGGTGATTCCGAAGAATCATCCACGTTAATAGGCTCCACCACCATGGAAGGAACACTCAGACATCAGGGTCGTAACGGCCAGAACAAACTCCACTGGGGGTCTTATTAGGACATCAGCATTCCTTGCCCTCAAGGCCTCCAAAATCGCTAAAGAATCGTCATTCTCCATCTCGGATAAGCTCTCTGCACAGCATAAAAATAAGTCATGTGGCATGAAAAAATTAGGTATTTAAATAAACATACACAATGGTCAACACTACCTAGCACGGTCTAGAGCTCATCGTCATCTAGGCTGTCTAATATATCTTTAGCTCGGATCTTGCCGACCTCGTCAACCCACATTTCGAAGAAGTTTACACACTCGACCTCTTCATCAGTAAGTTAGCTTATCTCCCTCTCGAATGATCGAGTGGGGATGCTCCACGCTGTCGGGTTCCAATATAGGTTGAATGTTATTTCTTCATCACTACCCAGCTAGAAAGGACGAGTGCCGTTAGCCGCCATCAACTTGAAGAACTTCTCCTTAAAGTCTTTGTAGCTCTCCAAGTATGGATAGAACACAATCCTCCCTTGCCGACATTGGTCTGAAAGCTAGGACTGCTGATGAGCGCGAGATCCATGGACCGAATACCATGTGTGGAAATAAAAAAATGCCCCATCAGAGCATCGCAACCCCACCACCTAGGATATTCTTTCGAAGGCCAGGATGTTCGTCCAACCATTGGGATGGATCTGACTAGGGGCTGCGTGAAGAGTTCGGAGAATAGAAATATGGAAGTCGTTCAAAGGAAGCCGAAGTCTGAACCTCGTGAAAAAGTCCTCGTAGAGATATATGAAGTGTTCGCCCGCTTCTCGGGTCCAACACACTCGTTCTCTCCCTGAGGACAAAATCACGAATTCATCATCCCTTTCACCCCCCTCGGTGAGCTCCAAATATTCCTTTAGGTTGTCCAATTCCACATCGGACTCATAGCGAGATATCCTACCATAGGCGTCATTGGCAACCCACATGCAGGGTAACAGCAGACCTCGGCAGATCCTAATTGCCTGCTCCTTAGCCTGTAGATCTGGCTCTCGAACTTCAGGAACCGGGGCAGACACTTCAGCTTTTTGCCTCCTCCTTCTAGCTATTTAGTTTCCTGGAAGACACACAGAGGCCTAAGGTCAGAACTAGTTAAGTTTGAAGATCCAAACATGTCAATGAACATGCAGAGAAAACTGAGCACCCACGTGCTAGCCTCCGTACCCACCGAGGCTAAAGCCTCAGAGGGACACCCCCTCTGCACACAGTGCGATGGAGGAGGTGCTCCATAAGGTATCGCCATTGAAAAGAGGGAAAAATAGTGTTCCCACCCGTTCACAGAAAAAAGAAGGAAGTACACTCCACCAAAAGAAGTGCGCAACTACTCAATAATCGGTAACTAAGTTAGAGAGGGGAATACCTTGCAGAAAATTAGAGAATAGAAGAAATCAAGCTTTTGAATCTTCAAAACTGCCAGAACCACCTCTCTCCGCTGTCAAGCTGGTTGAAAAATCTCCTCAGACCACCAGTTTTCTGGGTAGGAATAACGAAATACAAACAGGGAAAGGGTAAAACCCTATTTATAGAGGCTACAGCTAGGGGGTATTTCCATCCAGCCAGTCTGGATTTGAAAAGATGTTCATTATGGCGCGTAGAGTACTATGCACATCCATTCAACTGTGACATGCCACGTGGCCCACGTAGCTGTCATGGCAGTTGGGGGGACGGTTACCTAGTAGACTAAGAGACAACCCTAGCATCTACAACGTTCACGAAACACTTTCGACCCTGGTAAGTTAACTATCCCGAATAACTCCTCCAAGGTACAAAGACCCCAAACTAAAGGCTTGAGCTTCGCACCTCGCTGGAGTCGGCTAAGTACAAAGTTGGGGGCAACTCATGGTAGACAAGGTGAGCATTGGACTCACTCCGGCACAATATAAATACTACGGATTAAAAAGACGGGTGATTTAAGCAAAAGAATATTTTATTTCATTCCATAGATCGTATATCAATACAAGGAAAAGAAGAGACATGGAATGTAAAACAGTAAAGCAGCATTGACGAGCCCGGACTCTAACTTCCAGCTCATATGTCACATCCAAATATTCCGAAATCCACACTGGTCTCTTCCATGTATAGCGGCCTCTTGAAAAAATGGATAGGCTTTGAAAAACCAAGGATAATCGAAACAGAACACTGCTGCCAGATCAAGGAAATTCAACCACACCACTCTTTGATGCCACTCACAATGATAGGGAAAGGCCGGGGTACGCTCTCCTCTAGTAGACGGGGTATGGGTTATTCATGAATAAGTTCATTCCACTGGAACCCCATCCAATTTCATGATCATTCCAGATTGCTTGAAAGCAGCCACCTCAATAGTTCCCCCTACTTATTCAAAAAGAGGACGAAGAAGGGCTCTGTTTCTCTAATTACCTCCGTCCAACATGACAAGTATCACAGAGCTCCCCAGTGACAGAGTATGAATTAGACACACCCACGTATGCTAGGAAAGCAAAGTTCCTGCCATTACTACGCTGGGAAAGAAAAGTTCCTAATGAAAAAAGACTATTGGCAAGAAAAGAAGCATCTTCAAAGATTTTGGGAGGAATAGAAAAATGGTGGCCTTTGCGAAGGACAAAGCTCTAGCTCTCTTTGAGCATGAGCATGAGCATAGGCATAAGAGAAACAACAAAACTATTTTGGAAAATAAAAGGAAGAAATGACAGTATCAGACGCGAACCTTCTATATTTATAGAATGAAAAGCTTTGACTAGTCCCACAAAGCAAAAATCAGCTGCATTTAATGCTCTCCCTTTCCCATTTGTTACGTGAGCAACAGGTGCTTGGGAAATATTGAAACTGATCCTCTTTAAAGGATCCTTATCTCCTAATAAAGTCAGAAGCAATAGTTTCCAAAGATAGGACTCGGATGTATACAAGTTACAGGGAATCTCACTGCAAAGGACCCCAGTAACCCAAGGGGGCAACAAGAACCAAACCCCGGAACAAGAAATACGAATTTACCATATTCCAATCCCGGAGGTATTTTTATACAATGGATGTCAGCCTCAGTATGAGACATCGCAAAATCTGGCTTTAAAGCTGGGGCGTAGTCCACTGAGCTTTATCTTAATAAAGCTTATACCTTGACACTTAGCTATCCTATCAAAGTGCCAAGCTAGGGGCAACTATTTTGAACCGTGGTCCGAGATCCTATCCGGAAGGATCAACCCGGTGCACACTCCACCGGACTCTTCCATTAATACCCCGAAAAGATCTGTAAGACTCCGAATTATGACATTGGACTATATGGTGAGGATCACTGAATCAGCACAGACTTTTATAACTGCCAATCAGGATCTTATGAAATTAAAGGCTCTGTAACCTCTCCTCACAAAAAATAACCGTAACGTCCACATCCCCATAATACCTGCACTTAATATCATGATTCTAATCATGCTTCATAAAGACTAAGCTAAATCAAGCAAATAAGGTAACTGTGATCGTACAACATAAACCCTACTAGTGCACAGTCTGACTTGAGCATTGAAGTCTTTTTGTAGGTACCACCCCCCATCGGTTCAATACGCTTAAGTGTGGCTGCGCAAGGAGGAAACCACCACATCATACCTTTCACAGGTATCCCTCTGAATCCACTTCAGAACAATAATTATTCCCTTTGCATTTTTATATTTTGAAAACCTTGAATAATCTTTTCATTATTAATACTACTAAACATTTCTTTCTCTATATGTGTAACCAAACAATCATTCAATCATTTATCTCCTATACGATTGCATAGCCAATTCTTTATGATATTCATAGGGTAAAGAATAAATAGTTAAATAAAAGAAAAAAAAAGCTTGAGAAATCTGAGAAGTACCACTAAAGCGTAACAGTAAAGAGAAAGAGGTGAGAGAAGATTTTGGTGCTCTGAGTATTTTGGCAGACTTTGATACTCTATTGGCTCTAAATCACATGGGGACAGTAGGATGTTTTGAAAAGTAATATTAAAAAATAAATTTTACTTTCTTTGACTATAAATTTACTAATTTATTTGTATAGGACCAAACATTATGCATACAAAAAGATAAAGAAGACAAATATATATATATAAGATCAAAGAAAAGTTTTCAAGTTGAATGAAGGCATAAGTCCTCACTCTTTTGTATGTGGGTCCATCCCTGGATCAGTCTCAAAGCAATACTTGTAGAAATATCTTAGTCAAAGATTATAAATTATTATTTATTATAATGAAACACTTAATAATACATTAATAGATAATTAAAAAATTTTATATCGAAGATGTATCGAAATTAAATTTATTTAATTTTATGTTATATGTCATAATATAATTATTTGAGCACATTACCATCGATGTATATATGAATTTCGCTTGTAATTTAAACAAAACAACAGACATAGAGTTATTACTTCAATACAGGCTGCAATAAGTTTCATCTTTCAGATGTACAAGGGGGACATCCTCATGATCCATCATTTTTTCAGTTTAAGTAAATACTTTGGTCTTTAACTTATTTTTCAGCTTTAATTTGTCTCATAACTTATTCTTTTTTTTAATACTTTAACTTATAAATCGTTAAGCAAAATTATCCCAGTTAATAACTCTGTTAAAAGTTAAAGCACAACCGTATTTAAGAGGAAAAAAAAGTGCCTTTGGGTTAAACTGAGTTGAACTCAAACTGGGTAGCCTCCATATGAGATAACTATCCATTCTTTCTGCCCTATGAAGAACAGCAAAACCAAAACAAAACTGATTCATGCATATTCATTAGGCAATACTTATCCCACATTGAAGTCCCAATCACCATCCACATTGGTGCTTTCCAATCTTGCTCTTGTCACCAACATCTTTGGTGAGTTTGGGTACATTTGACATAACGTATAAGGCTTAATAGGATAATGTTATACAATATTATATAAGCTTATCTAGCATATCCCTCTTATACATTAAAATAATGTATAACTTAATTAGGCCTTGGAGGTGGGATTAAGCCTGATTAAGTTTTGATGGATAAGCTCATATGAAAATATTCCCTTTACAACCTTATCACTCAAACACAAATCCTTCGTTGTCTCCTCATGTGGCTGCTGATGTGAAGCATCCTATGAGGTGAGTTCTCAATCTTTTGCAGTCTCAAGCTTCAGTGCTCCATGGTTGTTGCACGCTGCTACTGGGTAGGAGGAGATCCAACAAGAAGGAGATGCCAGAGCGTGCACAGCTTTCGTGAGGAAGGAGATGAGTATGAAGCATGTGCCATGGGAATCCAAGCAGCAATAGAATCAAAGGCAATTTTATGACCTTTATTTTGAACTTTGTAATAAAAAGACTTTAGTGTAATGAATACATTATTATGACCAGGATAACTATGAATCATGATAAGGACATGACAAATTATGGACTTTGATGAGGACTAGACAACTATGAACTGTGATGTGGGCTTTTAAAAGAACTATTAAATTAATTTTAAATCATAGTTGGTCTCTTGAAAAACTAACATTTAAATTTAATGATTCTAAGTATTATGAATTTTATTTAATTGCCATGATTTATTTATAGACTTGTATATGAAGAATTTATTTGTGATATATTGGTGGTTTGTATTATGTTTGTGTGTGATGGCAAGCAAGTGATTCAAGCAAAAGTTTGTACCTAACCGTTGAGAAGGCAGAGGGATGAATTTTCTTTTATGTTACCTGCCTTGGTTAGTGTGGGTATGTTTGGATTTGTTGTCACGATGTTAAAGTAACACCAGAGATAGAGTGGATTCCTTATGAAAGTGAAGGCCTTTGAATGTGATGTGAGACAAGCAGATATGGAAAGAAAAGTAAAGGGTGGATTCCCTGTGATAAGAAACTTGCTTGCTAATGTTTGGAACTTGCTTGCTGATGCATGTTTATAATATTGTATTGCATGATTTATTTAGCACACATTCATATATGCTGCTAGAATTATTTTATTCTTGTCATACTTTGGTTTCCATGTGATTTTCTATGTACTTTACACAGCTGAAACTCACCATGTGTTTTTGAATTTTTTTAAAACTGTTCATTTCTTACTGAGAATTTTCAATTCTCACCCTATTCATAATGATTTCAAACTAGCACATGATGCATTTTGATTATCATCAACCAAATCGACCATGCATGGATTCTAGTCTTGAAGGAGGGGAATAAATATATATTAGAGTTATTAGAAATATATGTATTTTTTTCACTTAATAAAGACTCTGATATGTGTAAGCCAAATAATGACTTTGTTGCTAAGTTTCTTATGTTTCTAATTTAGTTTCCTTACTATTGTTTCTTTCTTTATTTCAATTTTGATCTTTGCCTTTCGATTTTGGTTATGTTTAGCCCTGTTAAGTATTCACAATTATTTCTTTTGTTTCGATTTCAATTTCAATCTTTTGCCTTTAGATTTCGATTTTATTTGATAAGCTGTTTTGACTTTGTTAAGTACTTACTATTGTCTCTCTTGTTTCGATTTTCTATCTTTTCTACTTTTCGATTTCGATCTCTTAATGGTTTTATCAAAAAATTCTTATCTATCTCTACCTTATATATTTTTTATTTCGATATGTGCTTTTATTTCGATTTCGATTTCTGAATTTTGATATTGATCTCTATGGTTGCTATAAATATATTTTTGATTTCAATATTTAATCTTCGATTTTGACCTTTGTATTACGATTCAATTCTAATATTTATTATGACTATGATATTTGATTTTTTATTTCGATTTTGATTTGTACTTTGATTTGGAACTCTATTTTGAGTTTTATCTCTTCTTTGACTGTGATCTTTCCTTCGATTTTGATCTCTGTAACACCCTAATACAATTATCGTAAAATAAACAAAATATTTCAAGATAAATCGCATTAAGGATATCACTTCTAAAAATGCATAATATAAAAACTCATAATAACCTATATAGTCATTATAGAGAGCCACGAATGATAAAAAGATCATATATACATATATCACTAGCTAACAAGTCATACTGTATACATAAAATTTTTACAAACAACCAGAAGAGTACAAATACACAATCTGATTCAAAAAGAAATAAAGCTGCTAAACTAAGCCTTATGCTTCTTCTTTTTTTTACCCTTTTCCCTTGGAGGTTCTTCACCTGGATTTACATAGAATACACAGAGGTGATAAATCATAATTTCTCAGTATAAGCATACCAAGACCAACAGTTAATCATTTACAACAAATAAATGAACTAGACACATAATTACACTCTATATAATAGAATATTTGAAAAAAATTAATAACATCAAAGAATCGCCCATACAATCCTAAGATACCATTGCCAAGTAACCAATCAAGCAAGACAACTGCCCATACAATTGTCAACAATGCAATGCTTTATGTTATGAGTATGATTATGCTCAAATAAAGTCCTAATATTATGAATATGCAATGCCAATGCATGTTTTAAATTTTGAAAACACAAGTTATTTACTTATTTCCTAGAAACCTCTGTTTCTTGTATATATTAAGTAGGATAAGCCTAAAAGCCTAAACCCCACATGATAATAGGTAGACACCTTTTCCTCACCAATGTAAGAGTACTATTGCTACCCCCATACTGATAACCCTGACCATGCAAGCATAAATGTAAGGAGAATTTAGATCTAACATCTCACTCTCAGGTCATAAGGTTATGCACACCATCTAAGGTCATAATACATAGGAAATTAGCAAATGCCAAGTTTGAAAACCAAATATCCAAGCTACATTTTAAACACTAGCACATAAGAATCTTAGCTTCACTTATCCAACAAAGTAGCAAGATTGATATCTCTAGCTAAACAGTATCTAGAACATCACGCAAACACTCACAAGTGATTTAGAAATTAACCTCATGTTAACCAAAGTTCTAAACACTAACATAGGCATTTTGTCACATTTTAAATATCTAAGAATTTTCTAAACTTTTCATATATGCAAGATGATAATTCTTTCCAATAAATATCCCTAAAAGTGCCTCAATACACCCTAAAAGACTTGCACAAATGATCTCAACAAGTAGGAAATTAAATTAGCATCACAATGCTAAAACACAGCCTCTGCCCTGTCTCAGCACTTGAGCGTGTAAGGACTGCGCGCTTGAGTGCGCAAGCACTATTAGCGTGTTCTTTTGGGCGATGGGCGCTTGAATGCGCAACACATGAGCGCTTGAGCGTCAAGCGCCCAACAACAAGTTCTACATAATTTTGTAGGTTATGCACTATTCCATTGGTGCAATTTACAAATTTTGGTCACTTCAAATTAGTTTCTTGGTGATTTTAAGTTCCTAACAAGTCTAGTAACATGAATAAAACATAAAACACCAATTGATTTCATAAAAAATGGATCCAAAAACTAAATCATTCATCCAAACCCCAAAAATCAACACTTTGAGCATTTTAGGTCCAAATGGAGAATTTTTAATTTCTAATCCAGACTCTTAGTATGAACAAGTCATGAACAATATTTAAAACTTACACAAGCAAGAAAATCACTTAAAACACCTCAAGATCTCATTTTGGCATATTAAACCTCGAACAAGCTAAACATGAAAAATGAGAAGTAATGGAGTTTCAAGCTCAAGAACCCCTACCTTCAAGCTGACTTGATGTTGCAGATTGATCCTCAATCTCAAACCCTTGGATTTCCCCTTCTTCTTGTGCTTCTTGCCTTCCTTTCCTCCGCTTTGTGCTTCCTTCTATGTTGTTGTTTCTGTCCAACTGTGAAGAGAAAAGAATGAAGTGAGAAATGAGAGACAAAGAACCAAGTAAAAAGTCCAACAAAAAAGGCTGAAAACTATGGAGTGTTAAAGGCTTTAAGATACAATACTAATACTTCCTGATTTACCAAAAACACTCAAATTTAGCTAAATCCAATTTTTTAAGTTCCAACAACTTTAAAATAAATACTAAGATTCATTGAAAAAGTCGTTTCATGAGTATCATAATTTTCTAAATCTGTGACTCGTCATTCCGGCATTAAAACACACAACCAGTATGCCTAAAAATACCAAAAAGACTTTGATTATTCTCAAAATTTAACCACATCACAGAATACATAGTTGTGACTTAGAAATAAATTATTCATATCTATTTCCATTAGCTAAGCCATTTAAACTAATATTTGGGTTATTTTAAGCTACTTTTCACTTTTCAGACTGTAGCAAAGTGCTTAAACTAACTCAGATTGTCACAAAATTAAGTAGGAATGTTAAGCAAGTATTAAGCTACCTCTGTAACTATTTACAAGTCTAACATGTTGAAGAGGATATTAAATTTCTCCCCCTTTTTTAAAATTTTGTCCCCAAAATTACTTACCTCATAAAAATAACTGCGGGTAGTCTTGCTGCATGTAGGACTCCAGCTCCTAAGTCACCTTTTCGAAACTAGCACCATCCCAAAGTACCTTTACCAGAGGAATCTGCTTACCTCTAAGCTCTTTGACCCCTCTGTCCACGATCCTCATCGGCCGCATAACATAATACAAATCATTTCTTAACTACACAAATTCATTTCTTATGACATGTGAAGGATCTGGATTGTGCTTCCTAAACTGTGACATATGGAAGATATCATGAAGGTTTGACAATTTGGGTGGCAGGGCAATTTGGTACGCTATGGATCTAATTCTCTTTAGGATCTAGTAGGGACCAATGAAATGAGAGTTCAACTTCCGTGTTCTCAATACTCTACCAATCTCTGTTGTAGAAGTGACTCTCAAGAATACATGATCTCCTTCACTGAAATCTAGAGGTCTTTTCCTTTTATCAGCATAGCTCTTCTGCTTATTCTGAGCCATAACCAACCTATCCCGGATCATTTTAATATGATCAGTGGTCTGCTATACTAACTCAGGTCCTAGGATGGTTCTCTCTCCAACTGCATATCAACACAAAGCGGACCTACACTTTCTACCATAAAGTGCTTCATACAGTACCATACCTATACTAATATGAAAACTGTTATTGTAAGCAAACTCCACCAAGGGTAAGAACTTATCCCAACTCCCTTTCTGCTTTAGCACACATGCTCTAAGCATATCCTCAAGGGTTTGAATAATCATTTCTGATTGACCGCCAGTCTATGGATGATATGTTGAACTCAGACTAAGCTTTGTTCCAAAATCTTTCTACAAGACTCCCTAAAATCTAGATGTAAATCTAGGGTCTCTATCAGAAATTATACTAAGGGGTATACCGTGCATCCTAACTATCTCCTGAAGGTATAGCTAGGCAAGTCTATCCATGGAGTAGTTAGCTCTAATAGGTATAAAATGGGCAGACTTGGTTAGTTTATCCACTACAACTCATATTGCATCAAATCCTAACTGAGTCCTGGGTAAGCTGGTCACAAAATCCATTTTGATGTTATCCCATTTCTACTCAGGGATTCCCAAAGAATGAAGAGGTCTAGAGGGTTTCTGAAATTCTATCTTGACCTTCTGACAAGTTAGGCACCCAGACACAAACTCAACTATGTCCCTTTTCATAGCAAACCACCAAAATAACTTCTTCAAGTCTTGATATATCTTAGTGGCTCTAGGATGGATAGTGTACTGATGAACTTGCAAAAATTCATATTTTTACGGTTCAAAGTCTTGGGTTTTCATTCTCTTTTAATCTTTTTGATTGAGTTTGTTCTCAATTTTCTTTTATTTTTAGTTATTTTAAATTATGTTTTAATTGTGTGTTTTTATGTGTTTTTTTAGGTAATTGTACATGGAGAAGACTGGGCATTTAAAGAAGCAGAAAAAAGAAAAGAAACTAATTCAGAAGCCCAACGCTTGAGTGCTGGGCCCTCACTGCTTGAGCGCGCAACGTGCGTTGGAGGATTCCTGATTTAATGGGCCAGCGCCTGAGCGCTGAACAAGGAGCACTTGAGCGCTGATTGCGTATGCTGCACTGTGACTTTAGTGGGCCAGCGCCTGAGCGCTGAAAGAGGAGCGCCTGAGCGCTGAACGCGTAACCGCGGTGTGAATTTCTTATAAAAAAGAAAGTCTTGCCAAACTATTCATACTTTTTGACTTTTCTTTTTATATACACTTAGACACTTGGAGAGAAGGCAGTAGACGTCAAGAGGCACAAACCCTAATGTGGTGTGGGCGCAATTAGGATTGAAGATTAGGGATTTTCTTCAACTTTTCCACCTTTCTATAATGGAGTTTGTCATATTCTTCCCTTTGTGTTCTTCTTTTTTCATGTGTAACTAATTTCCCATTGTTAGGGGGATGATGAATCTTGTTCTTAGATGATGTAACTTTCTTTTATGGGTTTAATTTATGTTTCTATTTCATGATTTACGTGTTTATCTCTATTCTTAATACTTTTCTAAATCTGGCCAATTTGGGAATGATCTTTTGGGTTTATGTATGATTTGGGAAAATTTTCATGAACCTAGAACTTATGATAAACACCATAACTTCTGCAATCACTAGGAAAAGACGTTGTGGGTTATGTGATCTTTCTTTTAATTCCCTTGTTCTTGATAATGCCTTTCTAATTGGAGTTAGACTAAGGGATTAGTTAATTTCAATCAGCGTAAGAGGATTAATATACCAAGGGATTGGGTATTAATTAATTTTGAGAATTGACCATAAATCATTGAAATAAAACATAGTTAAACCAATATTTGAGTGTGCATCTAAAGAGTTCAAGTGAAATCTGAACCCTAACGCTTTAACATGATTGTTTTACACCCCTTTGATTTATTGTTTGCTGATTTTTCTTTTTCTTTTTAATTTAATTTTTACCAACTCTCTTTTTGTTAGCTTAAATAGTGTTATTTTCAGTGAATTTAGTAATTAATAACTTAATCCTCGTGGGACGATACTCTACTCACTCTTTATTACTTTTGTCGATTCGGTGCATTTGCCGATATCCGCATAAAGTTTTTGGCACCGTTGTCGGGGATTATTGTTATTAATATTAAATAGTAGACTACAGTAAGGTTCTTCAAGGATCATTTCCTTGATTCTGGATTCACGAGGAATGCAAAGTCTACCTCTAAACTTAGTCATCTCATCATCCAACATATCAAACTCTCCAGGATTACCTAAAAAGATATGCTCTCTTATATTACTAAGAGTCTCATCTTCCTTTGAGCTTCCAAGATCTAAGTCCTAAAGTCACTCACTATGTCCATTCGACTCGCACTAAGACTACGTGGTAACACAATTATTGAAAGACTTATGTCTCTAAAACTCTCAAGAAGTTCACTCTCTTGGATCATCATCTGGGACACATATAGGGATTTCCTACTCAGTGCATCAGCCACCACATTGGCTTTACCCTGATGGTACTTTAACTCAAAGTCGTAGTCTTTCAAAAACTCCATCCATCTTTATTATCTCATGTTCAGCTCCTTCTGATCAAATAAGTACTTCAAACACTTATGATCACTGAACACCTCAAATTAAACTTCATATAAGTAATGTCTCTAAACCTTTAAGGCAAAAACTACTACAGCTAACTCCAGATCATGAGTAGTATAGTTCTCCTCATGAAGCCTCAACTGCCTTAATGCATAGGCAACAACTCTCCTATGATACATCAAAACACAACCCAAACCCATCTTTGAAGCATCATAGTATACTTCAAAGTTCTCCAAAGGATCCAGAATTACCAACACCGGTGTAGTAGTCAACCTCACTTTTAGTTCTTAGAAACTACTCTCACAAACTTGAGTCCATTCAAAAGAACTACCTTTCCTAGTCAATTTAGTCAAAGGTAGCGCTAACTGAGAAAAACCCTTTTATGAACCTTCTATAGTACCTCGCTAGGCCTATAAAGCTTCTAATCTAGGTCACAATGGTGGGTCTTTCCACTACAACACTACATAAACTTTACTTGGGTCCACAGAAATCCGAACCTAAGATATCACATATCCCAAAAACTGTACTTGTGAAAGCAAGAACTCACACTTAGATAGCTTGGCAAACAACCTATTCTCCTTAAGGGTGTCCAACACTATCCTCAGATGTTATTCATGCTCCTCCATTGTCTTAGAATAGATCAAGATATCATGGATAAATACCATAACAAATTGATCCAGGTTGTAACACCCCAACTTTTGGGGATAATTACAATATAGTCCCGAAATGTACTGTTTTGTAAATTCTGTGAGCAGTAAATTGAATTTGACTGTTTCGTGAGTGTACTTGACTGTTGTGTGTGATTTGCTCCGAGCCAAGAAAATAATAATTTTTGGTCGAAAAAATCTTATTTTAATTAATTGGAGCTGGGGATCTTATTAAACCCAATTCTGATTGATATATATATTAATATCGTAATATTTAGGATTTAACTGTGCAATAAAATAATTTTATATTTTTATAATATTATTTTATATTACAGTACCTACTGTCTCAAAACAGTAAAAATCTGCTTCGGTTTGACCATAAATCTTTAAAAGTACTGTGGGACCCGTGTTTAGGAAAAGCAGTCAACTGTGCTGACTAGACAAATTCTAGCCAATGAGAGCAAGTCAACGAAAGTGGCTTGACTTTTTAAAACCAATAGGAAAAGGCCAACAAAAGGAGTATGGACTTTGATTAGGACCGTTGGATGAAGACTTAGTTAGGAAGCCTTTAACCTTACCGTTGATCTAATCAATGGTGAGATTAGAATGATAGTTTTATGACCAATTGATATCTACCTTAGATGTAATCTATGGCTAGGAATTAAAGATGAATCAATGGTTAGAATTAAGTCAAAAATAGTAGGCTTGAATTTGGTTAGTAGCTAATTAAGCTTAATTTGACTAATCTAATCACTTAATTAGCAAACTAAGTGAACTAGCTTAGTTATGAATTAATTATAATCTAAATACTAATTAGACATCCTAATATTAATTAAAGGTTATAATATATGCTAATATATACTAAATTAATTAGTTATATGATTAGTATGTTAATTAAGATTGGTTAGGATATTTAACCTAACTAATTCCCTAATTAGTTAGCATGTAATTAGGAGTAATTTAGAAACAATTAAGTCACTAAAATGAAGGAGGGCTGCACGGTTTTGGGCAGCAGCTTGGAGGCTTGGATGGCTTGGTTCTACTAGCTTCTTGAACCCTCCAAATGGTCATAAACCATGTGCACCATCATGTGCATTTAATTGGATATTTACTTAGCAAAATCAAACACTCAACCTCACCCAAAAAGCCACTCACGGCAGCAGCCCCTTCCATTTCTCTCTCAATATTTGTTTCACACTTATCCTAAATCTAAGCTATTCATTTTTCTCTCCAAAAATACCAAGAAGCCATGCACACTTTTCCTTCCTTTTCTTTCTCTCTAATTCGGCCAAGCCCTCACCCCACACAACCAAACCTCTATAATTTTATCTCATCATATTTCCTAAACCCAAATCCTATTCTAAACACTTTTCATTCATAAAATTTTTCCAAAATCCTACTCTATCTTGTCCAAAATCCAACCTTTTGCTTACTTTCTTAAGGGTAAGTTTTGTTTCTTTGGTTCAAAATTTGATTTCTAATTTTTCTAACCATGATTGTTCCATGGTTTTCCAATATTGTACCTTGTATGTGTTTTTACTAATTGTTTAAGAATTTTAGGGATTTGTTTGGGAGATTGCACGAAATTTCAAGAAAGAAGGAAACTAACCGATTAATTGTCTTCAAGAGGTAAGAGGGAGATTTAATCTCATCAACCCTAAGTGGTGATGGGAAAATGGATTTGATTGTGTATGAAGAATCCATAAGGATTCGATTTGTGTGGTTGTTTATGGCTTTTATTATTTTTGTGATTGTTTAGATGGTTTCCTATTTGTGATTTATTTTGCTATGCATGATTATAGCTTTCATTATTTTTGCTATGCATGTTTATGGTTTTAAATAAATTGTATGTATTTTGTATGTGATTATATAATTGCATGTGTTTATAATTATATAATTATTAAAGTAGGATGTGAATAACATGTACGGTTTGCATGAGTGTTCCAAAGAACACATTATGAGGCTCACGGCCTTACATCCAAACCGAGAACCAAAATGTTCTCAGCAATTTTTTTAAATTACTGATTTGAGGAATCTAGGTAAAATAATCAAATTAAAGTTGATTTAAGTTAATTATGGCCAACATGCCATTTAGTGTATAATTAAATGCCATTTTATTTTGATTTGGCCAACATGCCATTTTATTTACTAAGATAGGTTAGGTAATCGTTTTACAACATAAATTGATTCCAATGAATCATTGAGAAAATAAAAGGAATAAATTCAATTTTAGAATTTTAACTTAGCAGAAATTAGTTTAAATAAGAATTAAATTAGACGCTTGAAAAATACTAACGTAGAGCTCATTCCATAAATTTTGAAGCGCGTTAGTAAGTTTCAAAGTGAAATTATTGGGTAAAAATAAAATAAACTATATTTAGAGGAAAACGTTAAAATACCTTATACTTGATTTTATAGGCAAAATGCTGCCAAAATTTATTAAAATCAGACGCATAAAATGAAAAGATTCCATACTATATTTAGAACACAAGAAAAATACTCTACGTATTTTAAATATACTAGATATAGTTTTACACATATTGAAAATAATAATTATAAGCTATTCGGTTAAGAAAATGAATTAAAAATCCTACGCGATTGAGAAAATGATTTAAAAAGATTTTTGATGTTTAAAAATGTCAAAATATATTTACGCGATTTAAAAACATTTGTGAAAACAACGAGATTGTGAAAACGCGATAAAATTCCTACGCGATTGAAAGATATTGTGAGTTTTGTTGTCGGGCCAAAGTGGTGGACCGGACATGTTGTGGTGTAGTACTGTCAGGTGGGACGTACTATACTTTGATATTTTATGACTAAGGGCATTTTGGTAATTTTTTGTAATTATGGTAAAATTTGGAAAATAAGGGTATTTTTGTCAGTTTAGATCATACTTAGAGAGTTGTGCCAATTTGGGTTATAATTGGTGATTGATTGACGAGGCGAATTACACCGTGTTTGGTGTGATAAGCATAGTGTGGTTCATTTATGAACTTGGAGGCATTAGTGTGCGGAGGATCCCATATGTGGACAAGTGGTAGCACCTCCTACGGGCCGTGGTAACGGGCAACACACTAATGATCTTGACAAGCACTATTCTTAATCGAGATCTTGAGGGGACTATTAAGTACTATGCTTGTGGTACACGATGTTGGATGTGTCTTGCTACACGATGTTTTGACTGTGGGCTATAGACACAAAGATTGGACAAGGCAATAGTTTGGTTGGGCAGCCATAAAGTATTATTAGTTTCTATTCGGATCATTCCCTCGGATATCCGTGTTTAGCTCCATGGAGTAGGAACGAGTCGGTGTGTGTATCATTCATCATATGCATTTTAAATGTTTATTATGTTCATGCATTATTTGCATTTTCTTGTTCATGCATCCTTTGCACTTTTCTATTTACCATATTCTGTGATAAATTCGTATGATGTATTGCTTTAATATATATTGTATGATATGATGATATATGTTATTTAATATATATATATATTGCTTTGTTATATTATGTATGATGTATTAAATTGCTATCGTATATGATGTAATAGCATGTGTTATTGTAATATCTCGCTTGCCATTGTAATACTGTTTGTATTGTCATTTTCTTAATTGCCATGCGGGTAATGATGTTGATTGTCTCACCTCTTTATTGTATTGTTCTGTTTTGTTTTCTACTTTATGTTTATATTATCGAAGACTAGAATGGCGGCAAGGCGAGATCAATTAGGTTTCTTTAGATTTCAGTTTCTCGAAGGCGCTGAGGCTTGGTATGTCCACTGGGACACAGGACACATAGAGTATAGTGGTAATGTGACTTTATCTGTAAGTAGGACTCAACATGGGGTTGTTACTACACGTTATACAGTTGCTTTCGTAGAGATCATTTTACCTATTAGGGAGTTGTGGGACGAGTTTCACTATACCCCTAGAGAGAACTTCGATACACTTTTGGGTCGAATTTCTATCGGTCAAGACATTCCTAACTAAGGAATTTGTCTTATGATGAGGGCTCATATCTTAGGTGTTATGTTTGAGTAGTATACTATCTTTTATTGTTTCTATTAAATATTAATAGTTGTAAATTAATTGTATACTTCAGACAAGAATCATATGTATATTATGAGTTTATGTTTGTTATATTTTGTGTTCCGTGTTATTTTATTTAATATTATAATTATGAAAAGAAAAATATATATATATATATACCACAAATATTATTCAAGTATCAAGTGTTTTACAACTTGGGTAAGGATTTTATTTATTTTTATTTTTCTGCATCATAAATGTGACATCCCCAGAAAGGGTGTTACACAGGTAGGGTCTAAAGATTCGATTCATGTAATCCATGAACATTGCCAGTGCATTCGTCAACCCAAAGGGCATCACAAGATACTCATAATGCCCATACCTAATTTTAAAAGGTGTCTTAAGGATATCCTCTTCCCTAACCCTTATTTGATGATAACCCGACCTAAGATCAATCTTTGAGTAAACCACAGCTCCTCTCAACTAATTCATTAGATCATCTATTCTAGGCAACATATATTTTTTTTAATGGTCACCTTGTTCACCTGTCTGTAATCCACACAAAGCCTCATGGTACCATCCTTTTTCTTCACTAGTAGCACAGGTGCTCCCCACGGAGAAACACTTAGCCTGATGAATTACTTATCCAACGAATCCTCGATTTGCTTCTTGAGTTTCTCTAACTCTAGTGGCGCCATTCTATAGGGTGCTATAGATATAGGTCTCGTCCCAGGAACTAAGTCTATAGAAAAATCTATTTCTCGCTTGGGTGGCAACTCCACTATGTCACTTAGAAAAACTTTAGGATATTCTCTCACCACAGGTATTTCACCTAGGTTTTGCTCAACCTCAGTAGTTAGTGAAAACAAGAGAACATATCCTAGAGATCCCTCCTCTAAACAGAGATTAACCTGATTCGCATTGAGATACACAAACTCAAATGGAACGACTCTGGTAAGTATATTTGACAAGAAAACTAGGGATTTTTCTGAACAATTCATCATTACATGGTTGGCAGACAATCAATCCATGCCAAGGATGACATCAATATCTACAAGAGGCAAACAGATAAGGTTTATATGAAAAATCCTATCTTCTACCATGACGCAAAAATCAAGGTATACTCTAGATGTTGTAACTGGTTTATCAATAAGAGTAGATACAGTTAAGTCATATGAAAGTTCAGACACAAGTAAATCTAGCTCATTCACACAATCATTCGAAACAAAGGAGTGGGATGCTCTCGAATCATACAACATAGTTAAAAGATGGTTGTGAATAATGCATTTACCTTCGATAAGATGAGAAGACTTAGTCACCTCTTCACCACCTAGAGTGTAAACTCTTCCTCTGGCTTGTGGTTTTTGGGTAGGTGCAGCTTCCTTCCTTGATTGACATTCTTTAGCAAAATGCCCAAGTTGTTCACAAACAAAGCACGTCAAGCAAGGTCGGTCTCTGTGTTGTTTTGAAAGACTTAGGTCCCACAAACCCCTTCTAAACCTGCTTACCCATGTCCTGAGTAAAGCTAGATTTAGAAGATTTTTTCTTGAACTTGTTGTCACCCCACTTCTTCTTTTGAATGTCTTATGACTTAGGCTTCACTGAAAGCTTTTTAGAACGTCATTCGATTATTCGACATTTGTTAATCAAAGTTTCAAATTTCAAATGGTTGGATGACATTTTGAATGTCTTCCTTCAGTCCTTCCTCAAACTTAACACACTTCCATGATTCATATGGGTTAAGTCTGAAGCAAGAAGAAAACTTAGACAATTCATTGAATTTGACCATGTACTGGCTAACAGATATGTCCCCCTATTCCAACTTGAGAAATTCCATCTCTTTAGCATTCAGAAAATTTTATGGAAAGAACTTTCTCAGAAAAGAATTCATAAAGATCTCCCATATCACATAAGTCCTTGACACCTCAAGAGCTCTCTTGGTGTCCACCCACCAATCCTCTGCCTCACCTTTATGTATATACGAAGCAAAAAGCACTTTTTGCTCATCTGAGCAAGCCATGACAGTGAAAATCTTCTCCATCTCTTTGAACTAACCCTAAGCTCTGACTGGGTTGTACTCCCCATGGAAGGAAGATGGATTAGATTTCCTAAACTCCAAGAGGTCTTGGAAAGTTTGATTCCTCCTAACTACCACTCGGTTTGGTTGCCCTTGGTGTTGTGGTAGAGTAGGCGGTTAATGTTGAGTGGTACTATGATAGAACTGATTTGAAAGACAATTAATATGCTGAATGTACTTCTTTTATTATAGATATATCTATGTGAAATCACTTCTAATAGAGAATACAGTACATAGAATCTAGAAATTATAGGAAAAAAGAGGAAAAGAAATAAGAGACCCCTAGGAGTTCGAGAGCCTAGTCTCTCCTAACTAACCAGTTCCATGGTAACTCCCCCCACCCCTCATTTCCCTCCTAATCTCTATTTATCAGTTACACTTATTCAAACTCCATACAACAGTTATATATAGCAGTTACTAAAAATATAACAATTACTAATAATGAATCAAACTGCCTACTAATATTACATGTCTTCTGCCCTAGGCCTAACAGTGTTTCTAGGCTTCTAAAATAGGTCCTCGTGATTAGAGGCCTATTACTAACAATACTCCCCCCAGTAATTTCACCTTGTCCTCAAGGTAAAAGTCTGGAAATTGTTCATTGATGACATCAGCTGATTCCAAAGTGGCTTCAAAGGCTGGTAAGTCTTTCCATTGAATTAATACTTCTACTATGCCAGAGGAATGGTTGCAGGCTGCAAGAACAGCTGCAGGCTCAACTTGTAATTCTAGGTCTTCTGATAACATAATAAATAGAGGTTGTGCAGTCACAGCTGGAGCTAAAGCCTTCTTCAAAAGGGAAACATGGAATACCGGGTGAATTTTGCTTTCTTGAGGCAAGTCCAACTGATAAGTTACCTGACCTATGCACTTCATAATCTGGTAAGGACCATAAAACCGCAGGCTTAACTTTTCATTCCTCTTTTTAGCCAAAGAGTTCAATCTATATGGTTGTAATTTGAGGTAAACCCAGTCTCCAAATGCATGACTGACCTCCCTTCGACTCTTATCAGCATAAGCTTTCATCTGATTCTGAGCTTTGACCAAATTAGCTTTCAAGTCATTTAGGATAGTGTCCCTGTCAACAATCATTTGATTGACTTCTTCAACCAATGAAGGAATGGTAGTTCCCTTGAGAAGTTGAAGGGGATCTCTCCCATATAAAGGTTTAAAGGGAGTGGTTTTAGTGGAACTATTATAATTCGTATTGAACTAAAATTTAGCCCAACTTAACCATTTGATCTACTATTTCGGTTTAGAGCCATCCAACACCTTAAATAAGTTTCCAAGCATCTATTTATAACCTTTTTTTGACCATTAGATTGTGGATGATATGCAGAGTTGAATTTGAGTTCTGTCTTTACTACACAAAATAATTCAGTCCAGAAGTGACTAAGAAAGATCTTATCCCTATCTGATACAATAGTAGATGGAAACCCATGCAATTTAACTACTTCTTTAAGGAAAACTTCTGCTACATCTTGGGTTGTGAAAGAATGACCCAGAGGAATAAAATGGGCATACTTAGTAAATCTATCCACTACCACCATTATCATATCTTTACCTTGTATCTTAGGGAGTCTTTCTACAAAATCCATCGAAATATCAACCCAAACTTGAGTCAGAATTGGAAGTGGCTGGAGAAGACCTGGTGGGGAAAGAGTTTGGTACTTATTCTGTTGACAAACTTCACAAGTCACCACCAACTGCTGAATATCTTTCCTCATTCCTTCCCAATATACTAAGGCTGCTATCTTTTTGTACGTCCTAAAAAATCTAGAATGATCCCTAATTGCAGAGTTGTGAAACTCCTTAAACAAGGGAGAAATTTTTTGAGAACCCTTTAGTAGAACTAACTTCCCCTTGTACAACAACTTCCTGTTTTGAAAAGAAAACCCTAGATGTGAAGTAGAGTCTCGAATCAGGTCTTCGATAATGGGTCTTAGTTTACTATCAGCCTGAGCTTCATCTTCCCACTCTTCTAAATCTAAAAAGTGCACTGTTGAAATAGATGTATAAGACATCCTTCTGGATAATTCATCAACAACTTTATTATCACATCCGAGTTTATACCTGATTTCAAAATCCATTCTCATCAATTTAGAAATCCATTTGATTTACTCCTCACCCAATACTCATTGGTCAGTTAAAAATTTCAGACTTCGCTGATCAGTGTGAATAATGAAATGTCTTCCTATCAAATAGTGCCTCTATTTTTGCACAGCCATGACAATGGCCATAAGCTCCCTTTCATAAATGGATTTCTTTTGGGCTTGGTTAGACAAGGCTTAGATAAGGAAAGTAACTGGATGACCTTCTTGTAATAAAACTGCACCTAAACCCTTATTGGAAGCATAAGTTTCTATGATAAATGACTTGGAAAAATCGAGAATTGTTAGAATAAGTAACTCTGCCTTTGTCTTCTTTAGTGAGTTAAAAGCATCATGGGCCTCCTATTTCCAAGTAAAATTATCCTTCTTTAATAGTTATGTCAACAAGTTTGCAATTTTCCCATAATTCCTTACAAATCTTCTATAGTAACCCGTGAGACCTAGGAAACCTCTCAATGCAGTAATATCTTTAGGTATAGGCCATTGCATCATGACGTCTACCTTCTTGGGATCTGCTGCCACCCTGAGAGTAGATATAACATGACCAAAATATTCAATCTGTTCTTGTCCAAAAGTGCATTTCTTCTTATTAGCAAACAACATATGCTCCCTCAATACCTGTAGGATGGTTTGTAAATGAATTATATGCTCCTCTCTATACTTGCTGTAAATCAAAATGTTATTAAAGAAGACTAGAGCAAACTTTCTTATATAAGGCTTCAACATTTCATTCATCAGTGACTGGAAAGTAGAAGGAGCATTGGTGAGGCCAAAAGGTATCACTACAAATTCATAATGCCCCTCATATGTTCTAAATGTTGTTTTAAGGATGTCTTCTTCCTTCATTCTAATCTGATGATACCCTGATTTAAGATCTAGTTTGGAGAAAATGATAGCTCCCCCCAATTCATCTAACAATTCATCAATTACAGGTATAAGAAATTTATCAGGAATAGTAATCTTGTTTAAAGCCCTATAATCAACACAAAACCACCACCCTCCATCTTTCTTCTTAACAAGAATAATTGGACTTGAACAGGGACTTACACTTGGTCTAATAACACCAGATTTAAGCATGTCATCCACTAGTTTTTCTATCTCATTCTTTTGGTAATGTGGGTACCTGTATGGTCAGATACTAGGGATTTCTGCCCCTTCCTTCAGCATTATGGCATGATCTTGCCTCCTGGATGGAGGTAGACCTTTAGGGTATGTTTGGATAGAGGGTTTTAGAAGGAAAGGAATGGAAAAGTTTACTTTTCATTTCTAAATTAAGAGCATTATAAATATTTATAAAGATAAATAAAGAATTATTAAAATGTTATATGATCATCTTTTATTTTATTCTTTCATTTTAAAAGAATCTCAACTATAGAGAGTGTTTAACTCAAAATAATGAATAGACCTTCCCATTCCTTTCCCTCTAAAACCCTTCAAAACCTCTACTCCCAAACATACCTTTAGGCTCTTGGAAAACATCTGAAAAATCTTCTAGAATTCCTGTAATGTCTTCGGAAATGACCATGGTAGCCTTTGTGTCACTTGGCCTTCAATGATGAACCATTGGCCTTCATTTTGCAGGGCCTTCACCATTGATTTGTAGGATGCGTTGGCTCTTGACATAGCTGGTTCCCCCTTCAATAACCTTGTACCTTCTTTAGTTAGGACTTTCAAGGTGAGCTCTTTAAAATTAGCCCAAATTTCTCCCAGGCTAGCTAACCATTCCATTCTAAGCACCAAATCCACTCCACCCAATTCAAAAATATAGAAATCTTATCGAATTTCTAATCCTTGAATATTGATGCTAAGTTGTTTATAAACCCCCTCACATTTGATCTTTCTTCCATCTCCTACCTCCACAGTATATGGAGGTGTTTTAGTGACTCGTAATTCTTCCTCTTCCACAATTACAGAGGAAATAAAATTATATGAAGCCCCACAATTAATAAGGACAACCACCTTCTTGCCTATTAAGTTTCCCCACATCTTGATGGATTTCTTTGAAGTTAAACCCGCAATACTATACATAGAAAGTTGTAAATTCTTGAGATCTGCTTCTTCGTTCTCTGTATCATCATCCTGCTCCTCTTCCTTATCTTCTTCCGCTAAAATTAAGACTTACATTTGTTTATTTGCACATACATGCCTCGGTCCAAACTTCTCATCACACCTATAACACAACCCTTTTGTTCTTTTTTCTTGCATCTCTGCATCACTTAACTTCTTGAACCTCTTTCCTCTGAATGATCCTGTGGTTCTTAAACTATTAGAATCACTGCCCGAAACTAGGTTCTTTGCTCCTACAGATTGCTGATTTCTGGTCCTTATTTCCTAAGTGACAGTTTTGATATTAGTATAACTTCTATTGGACCTTCCTCCCTTGTCATTCCCAGGAACTCCTTTTTTGAGTAATGCATTCCTCTTATCAATCTTCTATGCATAACCCATTAATTCGGGTAACGTCTTTATAGAGTACAATTTCAATTCAGCCTTAATCAAATCATTTAATCTATTCAAGAAAATCCCTTTGAGATACTCAGAATTGACTCCTTTGAGTGGCCCAGCATAATGTTCAAACTGTTCTCTATATTCTTCCACTGAACCAGTTTGCTTGAGGCCCATCAATAACTCATAAAGGTTCTGAGTAATTGTTGGTTAAAATCTCTCAAGAAAAGCACTCCGGAATTCCTCCCAAGTTGGATCTACAGCACAATACTCCCACCATTGATACCAATGGAGAGCCCTCCATTCCATTGCGACCATGGCTGCTTGAAGCCTTTTTGCATCCGTAACTTCCTTCAAGTCGAAATATCTTTCAATTTTATTCACCCAACCATATGCATCTTCACCCGAGAATAAGGGAATTTCCAATTTCCTCCATTTAGTTCTTTTGCGACTCGTCACTTCTCCCAGCACTGTGTCGCCATCATTACTAGCATTGTTTCCACCATTATGATGTTCGTGATGCCCACTATTTTGTGAATTCCGATTCATACCTCCAAAATCTCTGACATCTGTCTTTGATTTTCTGCCCTTTCTTCCTCGAAGACCCACATCTGATTCTCGAATCCTCGTTCAAGAGCCTCGATCCGTGCTTCCATTCTTCGCGTCTGTACCATGTAATACTCCCAGAACTGAGTGCTTTGATACCAGTTGATAGAACTGATTTGAAAGATAATTAATACGCTGAATGTACTTCTTTTATTATAGATATATCTATGTGAAATCACTTCCAGAGAATACAGTACATAGAATCTAGAAATTAGAGGGAAAAGGAGGAAAAGAAATAAGAGACCCCTAGGAGTTCGAGAGCCTAGTCTCTCCTAACCAACCAGTTCCATGATAACTCCCCCCCACCCCTCATTTCCCTCCTAATCTCTATTTATTAATTACACCTATTCATACTCCATACAATAGTTACATATAGCAGTTACTAAAAATATAACAGTTACTAATAATGAATAAAACTACCTACTAATATTACATGTCTTCTGCCCCAGGTCTAACTATTTTTCTAGGCTTCTTCTTAAAATAGGTCCTCGTGATTGGAGGCCTATTACTAATATATTCATTCTCTCAAACATCCTTGTTGTCGCAGCTGCTTGCTTTCTAATAGCTTCAGTTGTTGTGGCTATTTACTCTCGCATAGTAGTGGCAGTAGCAGTTGTTTTGTCTCTCATTGCCTCAGCCATTGCCATAAAGGCTCCAACCATGTCAAGGCCTTCATTACTAGAGTTCCTACTCCCACGCAATCGCCTTTATGCTGCCATAGTTTCCTGTAAATATAGAACAATACATATTGAGGTAGCTAATCCCAATATCATGTAACCATGCAACAATAGCTAAAATAGTCATATTAAAGGCAGGTCATACAATTTAATCAAACATCTCACACAAAAGACAAAAGAAATGTACAACATAAGAGGATCTCCTAAATATGCCTTAGCATAGTCAATCTATACTCCGACTCAATAGGATGAACTGCTCTGATACCATAATGTAATACCCTAATACAATTATCGTAAAATAAATGGAACATTTCAAGATAAATCGTATTAAGCATGTCAATTCTAAAAATGCATAAAATAAAAAATCATAAGTACTATATAATCATTATAGAGAGCCACGAATGAAAAAAAGATCATATATACATACATCACTAGCTAACAAGTCATACTGTATACATAAAATTTTTACAAACAACTAGAAAAGTACAAATACACAAACTAATTTAAAAAGAAATAAAGCTGCTAAACTAAGCCTTCTGATTCTTCTTTTTCTTGCTCTTTCCCTTTGGAAAGTCTTCACTTGGATTTACATGGAACACATAGGGGTGAGAAATCACAATTTCTCAGTATAAGCATTCCAAGACCAGCAGTTAATCATTTACAACAAATAAATGAACTGAATACATAACTACACTATATGTAATAGAATATCCAAAAAAATCAATAACATCAAAGAATCGCTCATACAATCCTAAGATACCATCGACAAGCAACCAATCAAGCAAGACAACTGTCCATACAATTGTCAACAATGCAATGCTTTATGTTATGAGGTATGATTATGCTCAAACAAAGTCCTAATATTATGAATATGCAATGCTAATGTAGGTTTTAAATTTTGAAAACACAAATTACTTACTTATTTCTCAGAAACCTTTGTTTCTTATCTATACAAAGAAGGATAAGCCTAAAAGCCTAAACCCTATTTGGCAATAGGTAGACACCTTCCTTTCACCAACATAAGAGTACTATTGCTACCCCCATATCGGTAACCTTGATCATGCAACCATAAATGCAAGGAGAATTTAGATCCAACACCTCATTATCCGGTCATATTGTTGTACACACCATCTAAGGTCATAATACATAAGAAATTAGCAAATACCAAGTTTGAAAACCAAATATCCAAGCCACATTTTAAACACTAGCATATAGGAATCTTAGCTTCACTTATCCAACAAAGCAGTAAGATTGATATCTCTAGCTAAACAGTATCTAGAACATCACATAATCACTCACAAGTGATTTCAACCTCATGTTGACCAAAGTTCTAAACACTAACATAAGCATTCTGTCACACTTTGAATGTCTAAGAATTTTCCAAACTTTTCATATATGCAAGTTGATAATTCTCTCCAAGAAATATCCCCAAAAGTGCCTCAATACACCCTAAAAGACTTGCACAAATGATCCCAATAAATAAGAAATTAAATTAGTATCACAATGCTAAAACACAACCCCTGCCCTGTCTCAGCGATTGAGCGTGTAAGGATCGCACGCTTGAGCGCGCAAGCACTATCAGCATGTTCTTAAGGGCGACGGTCGCTTGAACGCGCAACGCATGAGCACTTGAACGTTGAGCACCCAACAACAAGTTTTGCATAATTTTATAGGTTGTCCACTATTCCATTGGTGCAATTTACAAATTTTGATCACTTCAAATTAGTTTCTTGGTGATTTTAAGTCCCTAACATGTCCACTAACATGAAGGAAACATAAAACACTAATTGATTTCATCAAAGATGGATCCTAAAACTAAATCATTCATCCAAACCTCAAAAATCAACACTTTGAGCATTTTAAGTCTAAATGGAGAATTTTCAGTTTCTAATCCAAACTCTTAGCATGAACAAGTCATAAACTTCATTTAAAACTTATCCAAGTAAGAAAATCACTTAAAACACCTCAAGATCTCATTTTGGCATATTAAACCTCAAACAATCTAAACATAAAAAATGAGAAGTAATGGAGTTTCAAGCTCAAGAACCGCTACCTTCAAGCTGACTTGTAGTTGCAGATTGATCCTCAATCTCAAACCTTGGATTTCTCTTTCTTCTTGTGCTTATTGCCTTCCTTTCCTCTACTTTGTGCTTCATTCTTTGCTACTGTTTCTGTCCAGTCGTGAAGAGAAGAGAATAAAGTGAGAAATGAGAGACAAAGAACCAAGTAAAAAGTCCAACAAAAAAGGCTGAAAATCGTGGAGTGTTAAAGGCCTTAAGATACAATACTGATACTTCCTGATCTGCCAAAAACACTCAAATTTAGCTTTATCCCATTTTCTAAGTTCCAACAACTTTAAAATAAATACTAAGATTCATTGAAAAAGTTATTTCATCAGTATCATATTTTTTCATATCTGTGACTAGTCATTTTGGCATTAAAACATACAACTAGTATGCTTAGAAATACCAAACAGACTCTGATTATTTCAAACTTTAACCACATCACATAATACACATTTGTGACTTTGAAATAAATTATTCACATCTATTTCCATTAGCTAAGTCATTTAAGCTAATATCTAGGTCATTTTAAACTAATTTTTACCTTTCCGGTTGCAGTAAAGTGCCTAAACTAACGCAGATTGTCACAAAAGTAAACAGACATGTTAAGCAAGTATTAAGCTACTGTTGTATCTATTTACAAGTCTAACATGTTGAAGAGAATGTTACAATCTCTATCAAAAATTTTGGTTGCTGTAAACACATCTTTTTTATTTGTAAAGTTTTTTGATTTTTTTCTACTTATAATTCATTTAGAAACAAAACTTTAGATTTCAATTGAATTCTCTTGAATATTCGAAATTACTGAACTTTATTAGCAAAAAAATTGGAATTTTTATGAAGTAATCTCACTAATTTTATGACCATGACTGGAGAGATTAAGAGTAATATCATTGATTAGAAATGTAGCTATTAGATATTAATATAGTAAGGAGGTTACAACTTGAGCACCCTAGGATCTTCATGCAAGAGCTTGAACTTGAGCTTCCATGGCTGCCTTGTCACACCTTTAACTAAGAGAGAAGAGAGAGTGATGTGTTTGTGTTGTGTGTGTGTGGTGACATCACGAGGAAGAGGAGGAATAAGGGTGGGAAGCTACTTAACTCATAAGTTTGGGTGGCTATAGGCAGTTAGGAGGAGTTCTAATGCTCCTAGGAAGATTCTGATGTTCAATCCTATGTTTTTAGCATCAATTGAAGTCTTGGAAATTCATAGGATTCATTTAGGATCTTTGTTTAGGCTAATTGATATCAATTAGATCCTAATTCTTACCAATGTGTTACTAACTTGGGGTGCAAGTAACCTTCATGCATGAAATTTTATTGGTTTAAGACTAATCAAGCTCTAAACCACTTAAAAACATGACATGATACCAAACCAATAGCATACAAGCTAAGTGGGTTTCCTTTTATGCATGAATTTCTATTGGTCCTAAGGTAATGATGAGTTTAAATTCTTTTATTCTAAATATATTCTTAATCTTAGATAATTAATCTAATTTATCTCATTCATTTTCTTGAGTCATATAAAAATTATAAAATTACCATCATCATCTAAGTATTTTCCTCAATTTATAAAATTATTTTCATAATTTTATCTTATTTATTCTAATTTCTACACTACTTTTAAGTTAAGAAAATCATTAAGATTACTAAATTTAATTATTTGAGCTACTAAAAATTACCATAATTTATTTTATTTATAACTCAATTATAAAATTTTCATATTTATTTTTGTTAATTTACTAATTTTCATTATTATTAAGGTTATTTTAAGCTTAAATTGCGCTCTTTGTAATTGTAGTTACGTACAAACTAACACAAAATATGCACATAAATAAGCAAGCAAGTCAAATAATGATCTAATTATAATTATATTGTCTATATAAGTAAACTGGAGTAGAGGATGTTACAAGAAATATAAAAACAAGATCTAAGAAAAGACTCATTGAATAACAAGTAAAATCAAGAATAGAGAAGGAGAGAATGAACTAGAATATAGATCTAGAGATTGAACTCTTCCTTGATCTTGATCTATAAGCCTCTAAAGGAACCACTCCCTAAATCCCTAAACCTAGAGCTTTTCTCTCTAAAATGGGGCTAAGTGTAGATTGAATAACTACTTCCAATTAACTGGGTCTTAAAACACAAAGCATAACTCGGATTCGGGTCAAGCTACCCTGGCCTAGGCTAGGAAAATTCATGCCTATGCCAAGAACTCGTTTTTAAGCGTACTAATGCTCCATGCCTAGGCCAGGAAACTTAGGCCTAGGTGTGGAACACGATTCCCTTGTTTCTTCTTTAGCAAGTCTTTCCCACAACATCATAGCCTAGGCCAGATGCTATGTGCCTCCTTGTTTTCAAAATAAGCTTGATTTTCTTCCTTTGTTCTCCAACTTTGCTCCTATTCTCTTGCTTAGCCCTTCATCCACCTCTTTGATCCAATTAAACCTATATAACATCATAGAAAATTACAAGCATAAGTTTCTCAATTTAATGCACAAGTTTAAGTTCTAAATGTTAAGGGAGCAAGAATTATCCAAGTTAGCACAAAAAGCGTTATAAGCTCACATTCTCCAATTTGAACATAAAACTTATAAAATCATATGGGAAACTAAAACTAACAATTTAAATTAATTCATAAAAGAGAGGAATAATAACTCCAAATTGGAGTTATCAGTATCTTTTCCCTTAATTTGATGGGACTCAAAGGATATTGAGGGTATTTACTCCAAACTTCATCGGATGAGAATATAATTTGCTCCTAGTGGTAATGGCCTATAATACTCCAGCCTTATACTTGGCATATGTAGAAGTTCCAGCTGCATGCATCATATTGATAGGCTTGTTTGCCCTTCAACGTTATGCCCTTCAATTATTCTTTCAAATTGTTTAGTTTGATGCTCAATTTTTTAGTGGTTTCTAATGGAATTTAATTGTTGCAGTTTAACTATGGCTGCATTTTATAGTGGCCTTCAGTTGAATTTAACCAGTGGCTAAATACTTGTCGATCAGCCATGGTTTGACCATTGGTTGACCAAAACCATCGCTTTCATTTAGAGACATCTTATACAATGTTGGTTGGGGGAACCATTAGATAGTCGCTTAGCCGCGCTCAAAAATTGTGGTTAAATGATCAAATTAACCTCAGCTAATTGCCTAATTTTTTTTGTTGTGTTTTATAATTGGAATTCTAAATCTAATTTATACACCGAACAAAATAATTAGAATTAAGATGTTCAATTATAATTTTAAGACTTCATCTAACTCAGTTCCATCTGTCAAACGAGACTTCAATGTACTTGATTGTGGTTAAACGACCAAATTAACCATGATTAATTACCTTTTTTGTGTTATTATTTATAATTGGAAATATAAATCTAATTTTGGTCCTTAGGCCTTCCAAAGTAAAAAAAAAAGAAAATCTAATTTACACGCCAATAAAATAATTAAAATTAAGATGTTCAATTACAATTCCAAGACTTTATCTAACTTAATTCCATCCGTGAAACGAGACCTCAATGTACTTGCTCACCAAGCAACACAAAATCGCTAATGCAAGAAACCGAAACAAGATTCAATGTTCACAATTGGTTGCACATGATATAGGTCTATCAATTGCGCACAAATATAGGCTTGATCTATATTGAGATGGACCAATTGACCAACTAATCAACTATAGAATTGGGCTGAAAATTGACATAATCCATGAATTTTGTGGATCCTAAATCAATATGAAAAGGTTAGTCTAAGAGCCAAGTTGGCACTAAGCTTTGGAATGTTGGCGCCTTTGGCGCTAATTTGGTGCATCTTCCTATCTTCTCAACATTCATTTGTTTTTTTCATTTGTTCATTTAGCATTAGGAAGACAAGTTGTCACAGAGAAATTTGAAACATACTCAACACAATTACTTTCATATGAGTTGTATTCGCAATTGCAATAGCTATATTAATTGTTCAAATCTTTAAAAAAAAAAGCAGCTTTAGATATGAAAGTTAAAACTTCTCTATATACATGAATTACTCAGTTTCCATATACATGAATTATTGCAAGTCACCACATTGTAGAAGTTAAATTTTCAATTATGGTAATATGTGATATTAGGTAGAAAATGCTAATTAAATTGTATTTATTCAAGATGAGGATGATTACAACATGTTCATCCCAAATTAAATATATTTATTATTATCAAATAAATACATTCCAAATTGGGTTTTCTATGTAAATCACTATTTTTTTTCAAATAAATACTAGAAAAACTCAACAATCTGTATTTCAAAACTTGATTTGTTTTTTTAATAATATAAATTTTATGTGAAAAAAATTTGACTTTGGCATAAGACGAGTACAGCATGGATAATCAGAAATATATTCTCTTTTCTTTGGACGTCCAAAGAGCAATTAAGCCTAAACTTGATCAATCTTAGGCGATGCCCTACTGAACTTAACATACTCAAGCCGAGTTTTATTGAGGAGCTTTGAAAGGAATAGATCGAGCTTTAAAGGCATAACTTTTAGTAGGTAAAAGAATTTTTTGTTACTAGTTTTACTTGATCTATTCATTATTTGAGATAGATGCTTTTCACTCACTTCAATAAGATTTTTTTTTCCTGATAAATACCAGAGTTACAGGCTCTAAAAAACTCTCCAAACCAGAGAAGAGCAAGAACAAAATATAAATATAAGAGAAAAGAGAACAAATAGGATCACAGAAAACAGCAAAACAAAGATTAGAAACAAAACTAAGAAACCTATTGGTTCTCAAAATTAACCCAAGAAGCTACTTTATGCTTAAGGTTTCGAATTTGGTGAGCAAAACGTAAGTCCTTGAAACTCCTCTTGATAGATTGGAACATGTTCCAAAGAAAACACAGATGTCAAGGAACATTCTTCTCATCACCCACCTAAGATAGTGTAAGCAAAGAGTTTGACACAATCAAAATCGGGTTGTGTAACAACCAAGATTTTTTAAGAGAAACTTCAAGAACAAAGATGAAGGCATGGAAAACCGCTTCAATATCATCACAAAAGTCCATAGATTTAGCACATACACTCAAAGACTTTCCACACATGTCCTTAAGTACACCACTAATGACGATCTTTCTCATATTACTACTTAAGGAGTCTTGTAAGATCCACTTGTAAACACCCATAGGCAGAGTAGACCAACGAAATTTTTTGTCCTATTAACCAGTAGGTTGCCAGCACCTTACTTCCTGGATATTAGACAGCAACAAATCTGGAAAAAAAGGAAAAACAGAACACCACTCCTTAGTCCAATACCCAAGTCTCATTTTAACTAGGGTGAAGATCTGCTCCAAATTTGGCTCAACTTTATCAAACATCAACTTATTTCTAGATTGCCAAATAGTCCATATAACATCAAAAAATAAGGATACCCACATCTTTTTTTGAAACCCAAATAAACTAATATCCACCCACGAATCAAAAAAAGTGTGTGATTCCAAAGGGATAGACCAACTAAAGCCCCCACCAATCTAAACAGGAACACCATAATTTCTAAGAGAAAACACAAGTGAAAAAAAGATGTTCAATACTTTCAATGTCTAGGTTGCAAAAAGGACATTCATCATCACCTTCCTAAATCAAATTAAACTTTCTATGACAATCTTTAGTATTTAATCTTCCTAGCAACACAAACCATACAAGTAATTCAGCTTTTAGTGGAGCAAGGCCTTGTCAGACGCCTTTTGTACTGTTACGAGAAAGATACATCGAACCTGACATATTAGCTTCAGAAAACATGAAAGACTTAATTGAGAAAAAGCCTTTAGATTCAAGTTTCCAAAAAAGTTTGTCATCTGCCTCACTATTAAAAGAAGCCATAGATAGCAGTTTGTTTAACTCATTAAGTTGTTGTACCTCCCAAACAAATAATAACTGCCTCCAAAGAAAAATCCATCTCCAAACCGAACCGTCCCACACTCCAAACTCCATAATCACCTTATTTTTTTTTGCAATGAAACAACATAGAGTCTTGGAAATTTATCTTTAAGTCACCTATCCCCAATCCACAGGTCTTCCCAAAACAAAGAACTCCTACCATTTTCCACATTCATCCAAATACCATTCTGAATTATTTGTTTTACTTCATTTCCAAACTTTGAAAAATTACAAATTTCAAACCAAGGACCACCTCTAGATGTTATCTTTTGATCAATAAGTAGCCTATCCAACTTCTGGTTATAATTAGAACATACAATCCTCTTCCATAAGGGTTTATCCTCAGCAAAAAAACACCACCACCATTGAAAAAGCATAGCAGCATTTTTAATAACTAAATCACGTACACCAAGACCTCCAAAACTTCTGGGTTTCTGAATAAGACTCCATTTAGCCAAAGGAAGACCTCTCTTATTAGGATCACAACTCCAAAAATATCTACTTTGAAGCCTAATAATTTTTTTAACCACAACCTTCGGGATTTTGAAAAGCCCAAGATAATATATTGGAAGATTATTAAGGACAGATTTGATTAAAACAAGTCTACCTGACCTAGATAGAAGCCTCGCCTTCCATGATGCAAGCTTCTTCTTGATCCAATCCAACATTGGTCTCCATGTTGTAAGCTTTCTTAGATTTGAGCTACGAGTAATAGAAAGGAATAAGGGCCGATGTTGCATAATTAATCTTCAACCCAGACATAATACCAAAGCAATCCAACAACCTTCTGTAGTTAGAGATGATGTGCCCTTTGGAGGGGCAAAAAACTATTGTGTCATCTTCGAATTGTAAATGAGATAGCTCAACATTGTCTCTCCCAATACAAACTCCTTCAACCAACCCAACTTCTTTAGCTTTCCATACCATCCGATAAAAATTTCTGCAACTAGGACAAATAAGAAAGGGGATAAAGGGTCACCTTGCCTTAGTCCACACTCCATATTGAAGGGCTCTGTTGGTGATCCATTTACCAAAATTGACATAGAAGCTATTGAAATACATTGGGATACCCATCTTCTTCATTTGTCCCCAAAGCCCATAAATTTTAAAACATGATCAATGAAACTCCATCTAAATGAATCATAAGCTTTTTAAAAATCAAGCTTTAGAAGAACTGGAGAAACTTTATTTTTTTAATCTAGTGAACCGCTTCACTAGCTATAAGTGCCCCATCAAGAATTTGTCTTTCATTGACGAAAGCAGTTTGAGGCTCACCCACTAAGTATGGCTTAACCTTTTTTATCTATCTAACTAGAATTTTGGTAATTACCTTGTATACACAACCCACCATATTGATAGGTCTGAACTCCAACATACTACTTGCACCCTTTATTTTTAGAATTAAAGCCACCGAAGTCATATTCTCTTTTTTTAGAAGAAAGCCCGAAAAAAAAATTCAATGATAAAATTGGAAAAGTCTTCACCAATCACATTCCACATGATTTTTATAAACTTTAAGTTAAAACCATCATACCCAGGTGATTTCATAGGATCACAACACCAAACAACATTTTTTATCTCTTCTATGGTTGGCATAACTTCTAAAGAGAGGACTTGATTACAAGAAATACAAGGTAACATACCTTCTTGAAGCTCAATTTGTGGCAACAGCTCCTGTTTGTATAAGTCTTTAAAGAATTTTCTTGCATCTTCTTTGATATGCTTCGGATCCTGAAAGATTTGCCTCCCCACCTTTAATTTAAGAATTTGTTTTTTCCTTCTTCTTGCAATAGCCAGTGCATGAAAATATTTTGTATTTCTATCTAACTCCTTAATGAATTTATCTCGAGATAATTGTCTCTAATAATTTTCTTTTCTCCTATACCATATATCCAATTAACTTAAGAGAGTTTTCCTCCTAGCCTCATTAACTTCATCAAGGTTTTCATCTTCAGCCAAAGAATCAAGCCTGCACATTTCTACCTCCAAGCGGTTAGTAGAATTATCAATATGGCCAAAAAAATCCTTATTCCACTTTCTTAAAGGAATCTTCAGCCCCTTTAATTTTTCAACAACTGAAGCATCTCCCAAATTCCTCCATTCTACCTCCGTCTTTTTAGCAAAATCCTTATGGGAAAACTATACATCTAATGATCTAAAGGGCTTTGGTCCTCACTTTAAACTCTCTGATTCGAGCATTAAAGGAAAATGGTCTGATACAAACCTTTTTAAGCCCCACAATTTTAAATCCTAAAATTTTACATTCCATTCACTTTCAACAAAAACATGGTCCAATTTACTCTGTGATCTTCCTCTAGACCATGTGAATTTCCTTCCAATGAGAAGAATATCTATGAGCTCCATATTTTGCACCCATTAACAAAGTCTAAAATACTTGGAGTCATAACACCACCTTTTTCTTTCTTTAGGCAACATAACGTCATTAAAGTCACCCATTATCAACATAGGAGCCAAAACCACTCATTTAAGATCTAACAACTCTTGCCAAATTGTACTCCTTTCACTACGATTATGAGAACCATAAACAAAGATGACAACATAATGGAAATTCTTTTCATGTATCATAGCTTCCACACAAATTCATCTTTGACTTTTGACAATATTTTTTTGCTTAAAGAACTCTTTCTCTCACACACAAATTAGACCCCCCACACCCATTCACAATATCCATTGCACACCACTCATAATCAACCAAACCCCAAAAACTTCAAATTTTATAGACCAAAAGTTAAGATTGTTTAGTTTCAACAAGACCCAAAAACGAAATTTATTTTTCAGCCACCAATTTTTTCACCACAAAAAATTTTCCCCCTCCAAGTCCTCTAATATTCCAGCATAGAATTCTCATAGAAAAAATAGAAAGCACACCTGAAACTAGAACCAGAGAGCTTAACGCCTCTTCCATGGCCCCTTCCTCTTTGAAACTTTCTTACAACCATCCTTTTGCGACTTCATAGCATTTATGAGAGCTAGGATCATTTCCTCTTCATTTGCTGATACCAGACCAACCTTTTGCCCTAACTCCCATGTCTACTGAGCTTCCATGATATCCTCTTCATCATCAACTTGTTCTGCGTTCATGAAGGAAGGTGCTAGAACTTCTACTATACTTGGTTCTATTTTGTTTTGATTCAATCTTTGTTCACCAATTTTTTTTTGATGTGATATCCTTATCCCCATTCAGCACTGGCCCAAAACTTGGAGGAAAACTTGAAAAGAAACGCTCAGCCACACTAAAACTAATGGGGCTAAAGTCCATTTCACAAACTACTAACCTATTAGCTCTTATAAAAGATGGGCTTTTACTTACTTTGGGCCCAATAGAAACCACTTGCAACGTAGCAACAACATCTTAAGTTCTTCTATCATCACCCAATGATGTCGTATTCATTATCTCAGGAGAGAAATCATTATTCAACACTAATTAGTCATCACCAAATTCTTCAATCTGGTGTTGATTTTCATCCCTCTTCAAGTGACCAACAACCATTTCTAATGCACCATTACTCACTTGATTCCCACCATCCAATTCATGCTTTTCCTTAGGAGCCGTGGTAGAGGGAGTTGCCAGAACAACTGATCTGACTTCACCGGTAGAGTCATCATTCATACCTCCATGCTTGGAAGGCTCCATCGAACTGTAAATCTATTTTGAATTGTAGTTGATCTTGCTCCGCAAATTCACTACGTCTCTACTAACTTCGTTAATGTAAATATCAAAACCTTTTCCTCCAATTGACAGATAAATTCATCCTTCAATATATAGCCAATATAACATGTCAATAAGGATTTTTGTAGATCCAAAAGAACTTGCAGATTCAGTGTCTTTGTCAAAGCATACAACCTCTCCCCAACAAACTCCAATTTTTATAAAGTTATCACCAGACCATGCATGAGGAGGAATACCAAGGCATTCAATCCACACTCTCCTGGTGAGACAAAATTCTTCCTCAGACCATCTTCTATAATCATCAAAGAAACTCTTCAATAAATCCCCCTCAAATCTAATGCTTCCTCCATATCTTCCTTAGAGGAAAAAGTAAAGATAACCTTATACTTGCCCATATCCCGTACATTTGATATTAAAGACCACTCATTGATAAGCTTTGCAGCCAAGAAATCAATATCAATGGGATAAGAAGTTTCACTAACTATACTTTTTTGCGGCCACCCCAACTTCTGTTCATATACTTCTCCTTTTACCACCTTCGTCTCCTCTTCTGGAAAGTCTTCATAAATTGCCTAACTAATAGGAAAACAAACTGCCTAACTAATATTCACATACTTTCAACCATAAACCAACTTCTGTTTGCATACTTTACCCTAAACCCTAACTCAAAGAAGAACAAATAAAATTGTTATTGAATCATTAAGTGTAAACAAATTGATTGTACTTAGGGGCTAGGCCACATATTTATCCTGAGTTGATTGTGCTTGGTCATAGGAGCATGAAGCTTTGTGGGTGAGTTAGTGAGAGTACTAGGCATTAGGAGTTTTGCACGCTTGGTCTCTTCGTTCAATAGATAATTTTGTTGATTGTTTCTTCTAAGATGGGTTGTCCTTGATGTTATATGGGCCAAGCTCATGATGGTGACCCAATATGCTAGAATGTTATAGGGTTGAAGACAAAAATTGGCTTGCCTAAATTCAAACCTAGGCTGCCTGGTAGAGCCAAAGCATCCTAACTACTAAGTTAAAAGCTTAAAAGCTACGCCTCTAGGGAGAGTACCAAAGTTCAAACCTTAGATAGAGAAATTGATGAGAGGGCCTCCTAGTCGTGACATTACCTAATAGATTAGTCTCATAATAAAGCCTATAGGAATATCTTAGTTAAAGACTAAAAAAAGGCTTAAAAGCTATTGAGAAATTTTGGAAGGTATGGGTTTTGATTAAATGGAACTTGTTTAATTATAAAAAAATGTTACAATGATCACCTTTTTTCATTAAAAAAATAGTTATTTGATAAATTTTCAAGTCATTTAATTAATTTTTAAGTGAAAGAGAATTATAACTATTTAAGTATCTTACAAATGAAAAAAAAAGTATGATTATTTTCAATCTACTTCTTTGACGTTAGTTAATTTCCAATTTGTTTTCATAATGTTGAGAAATAGATAAAAGAGTAGCATGTACTGAAAATTGTGTGTTTCAACTACATCATGGATTGTATATTTATATAATGAATGTAATAAATACAAAGATACAATTTCTTAATTACCATATTTACATGATACAATGTTTATCAAAAAAATATTTACATGATACAATGAACCTAGATAATTATTACATAATAATACACGTTTCTAACGCTCCCCTTAAGCTTGGTTTAGGGATATAAGACATATGCACCAAGTTTGTTACAAAGATAACTTATCCAAGGACCTCTCAAAGATTCAGTAAAAACATCCACTAGTTGGTCATTTGAATTGACAAAACTAGTGGTGATGTTACCAAATATGACCTTTTCTTTGATAAAGTAACAATTTACTTCAATGTGTTTGGTCTTCTCATAAAAAACATGATTGGAGACAATATGCAATGCATCTTGGTTATCACAAATAAGTGTCATTTGCATGATCTCCCCGAATTGAAGCTCTTTAAAAAGTAGCTTTAGGTAAATGAGTTTTCGCAAGTGGCGAATGACATGGCTTGGTATTCTACTTCAACACTTAATCTTGCGACCATATTTTATTTTTCCTTTTCTTTTCTTGAGATATTAGGTTGCCTCCAATGAGTACACAACACCCAGAGGTGGATTGTCTATTAGTAGGAGTCTGCCTAATTGGCATCTAAATATCTAACAATTTGAGTATATCCATTGTCTTCATAAATGGACCTTTTCCTAGAGCTCCTTTAATAAATTTCAGGATACAAATCATAGCATCCTAATGTCACATGCATAATTTAGAAACTTACTAACCATACTCACTGCAAAAGAGATGTATGGATGAGTAACTGTGAGGTAGTTTAGGTTTTTGACTAATCTTCTATATCTTTCAAGGTCTGATAGTGGCTTCCTTTGATTTGGTAGAAGTTTGACATTATGATCCACAAAAGTGTTAATAGGATTTGTATTCAACAAGCATGTTTCCTCAAAGATGTTTATGGTGTACTTCCTCTGTAAGGTAACTATACCATCCTTAGATTATACCTCCTCAATTTTTAAGAAATAACAGAGTTTACTAAGATCTTTGGTCTGAAAGTGATGATAGAGATGTTGTTTATTTGAGTTAAGCCATGCTGATCATTACCTATGATAATAATGACGTTTATATTCACAATCAAATAGATGTAGCCTCGAGAAGTGTGGCAATAGAACATAGAATGGTTAGCTTAATTCCAAATCATTCTAAATTGTTGAACAACAATATTGAATCTACCAAACCAAGCTCAATGAGACTATTAAAGGTTATACAAAGACTTATAATGACAATAAACTAGGTCAGAAGACTCCTCTTGAGCAACAAACCCTAGTGGTTACTCCATGTAGGCTTCCTCTTCTAGATTACCATGGAGGAAAGCATTTTTATTGTCCAATTGATAAAGGAGTCAATGGCACATAGCCGCTATAAAAAGAAAGAGCCAAATAGAAGCCATTTTTTCATAACCAAAAAAGTGTCCCCAATAGTCTAAGCCAAAGAATCTGGATTTATCCTTTGACCACTAGACGAGCTTTGAGATGGTCAATTTTTTCATCAGGACTAACCTTGACTATATAAACACATCAACAGCCTATAACTAATTTTCTTGGAGGTAGAGGAACCAGTTCTCATGTACCACTACTCTAAAGTGCATTCATTTCATCAAGCATAGCTTGTTGCCACCTAGGAATTGGATAAAGCTTCACCTAGAGATTTAAGGATAGATATGGAAGATTAGGAAGAAATTCAAGCAAAACGCAACAAAGACAAATAGTGATAACTCAAGGTAACATAATGAGGAGATGGGTTACAAGTAGATTATATATTTTTTTCTAAGAGCAATGGGAAGGTCGGGCTTATGAGGTAGTTCCAGAATTGATAAATTAGTTGGTTATGGGGGTGAGTCTATAGTGGCCTTAGTAGAAGGCGGAGAAGGTAGGGGCTCTAAAGGTGGTTATGGTGTATATGATTCAATTGGGAGAAGAAGAGGAGGAAGAGGGGCAAGTTGTAGTGGTTGGTTCCTTGACAAGAAGAAATTGTAGTGTATCTAATTTGATCGGGACAAGAAGAGGAGGAATAAGTAAGACCTCAAATATAGGCGGAGTAAAGATAGAAGACTTGAAGAAGGGAATAAACTCAAAGAAGGTAACATCGGCTGAGATAATGCAATGTTTGAGAATAGGTGAAAAATAATGATAACCTTTTTGGGACCTAGTGTAACCAATAAAAACATATTTAATCGATTAAGCCGAAAGTTTGTCAAGACAAAGAGTAAGATTATGGACAAAACAAGTCGATCCGAAGATACGAGGTGGAAGGGAATACATGCCTTAGTGAGGAAATAACACAAAGTGAGGTACTTGGCTATTAGGGGTGGAAATAGGTCAGGCTGTCCATCAGGGCCTATGACCTGACCTGCTTGAGACCTGACCTAGCCTAGCCTGTTTACTAAACAAGGTAGGCAAATGCTTTTTTAAAAACCTGTTTAACTAAAAAGGTCAGGCCTCAGGTCATCTAATAGGCCTTTTAAGCCTAGTAGGCTGGCTTGGCCTATTTAATTATATATAATATAATATATATTATTATAATAATTATAAATTATAATTATAATTATTGATTTATTATAATATATTAATATATATTTTTAATTAAATTTTAATAAAAATCAATAATTAAAACTTAAGTTAGTAAGTTAGAATAGAAATAACATATTTATTAATATATTTAACGTAATATATTTATTAGAATGAAAATAATAAGTTAACACTCACTCCTTACTTTTATAGATGCTCACTACTTTCTTGCTCTAATCTTTGATCGATGTGGAACTTAAAAGACTAGAATAAGAAAGTGAGCAACTTGGCATATCTCCAAGTCCCACATTGATCAAAGACTAGAGTAAGAAAGTAGTGAACATCTATAACACTCACCCCTTACTTTTATAGATGCTCATTATTTTCTTACTTTGATCTTTGGTCGATGTGGGACTTGAAAGACTAGAGTAGGAAAGTGAGCAACTTGGTATATCTCCAAGTCTCACATCGACCAAATACTAGAGTAAGAAAGTAGTGAGCGTATATAAAATTAGAAGGTGAGTGTTAAATTATAACAAAGGCCTATTGGTTTTGAGTAAGCCCGTTGGCTTATTTCAATGCTTAGGCCTGTTAGCTTATGTAAAGGCATATTGACTTATTTAAAGGTAGGTCTGTTAGCCTATGTAAGACATGTTGACCTATTTAAAGGTAGGTCTGTTAATCTATGTAAAGGTCTGTTGGCCTATTTAAATATAGGTCTGTTAGCCTATTTAAAGGCCTCATTGCAAAGTAGGCCTTTAAATAGGCTTTCAGGTTAGGTTAGGCTTTTAAAAAATTCAGGCCAGACCTTAAAAATTGGCTTATTATAGGCTCATAGGCCAGGCTCAAGCCTTATAATTGGGATATAAGACAGACCTATTTAAGGTAAAGTCAGGTCTGACCTGACCTGTTTTCACCCCTACTGGTTATCAACCACAGAGAAAGGCATATGGTTAATCAAGTAGCAGGCAGTAAAAATTACATCACCCCAAAAATGGAAAGGAATACAACCCTGAAGCAAGAGGGTTTGATTTGTTTCAACTAGGGGTCTTTTTTTGTATTTAGCGACCCCATTTTGTTTAAGGGTATAGGCACATGATGTTTGGCTAAGAATGTCATTAGAAGCCATAAAATTTTGAAAAGACTAAGACTCATGGGCATTGTCACTATGCAAAGTACAAATTAGAAAACCAAATTGAGTTTTTGTTTCTTGATAAAAAATTTGAAAGATAGAAAACAACTCAAACCTATTTTTGCTTTAATAAAAAAACCAAGAACAACCAAAATAGTCATAAATGAAAGCAACAAAGTATTTTGACCCTAAATTAGATACAACATATCTAGGACCCCAAACATCAAAATGAATTAAAGCAAAAGGAGACATAGCTCAACTACTCTATCAGGAAATAGACTATGGTATGTTTCCTAAGATGACATGACTCACAAGGTAAATTGGACAACTTGGATAGGCTTTGCTCCATTCTCTTTAGATTGGCAAGGATAAGATGACCCAATTGAGCATGGATGGTGAGAGGGGAATTTGTGACAGAGCAAACACAAGAAGGGTTAGAGAGCTAGTAGAGGCCATTGGGCTCACATTTAGCACCAATCATCTGTCCCCAACTTTAATCATGCAAAATGACAGAGTTTTTAGTGAATGTAATCATACAATCAAGAGAATGAGTCAAACTATTAATTGAAAGTAAATTAAAGGGACAACAAAAAATAAAAAGCATAGAATTAATAGACAGGGAAGGAAAGGGATGGGCACTGCCAATCCCTTGGGGTTGTGTTCAAGAACCATTAGCTAAGGTGACTATCGATAAATAACTAGAGTTATAAAGTTTGGAGAAAATGTTCTTATTACTAGAGACATGACTAGATGCACCAGAATCAAGGATCCAAGGACCTAAGGATGGTGATTGAGATAAGCAAACGAATTTCTAGTGTGTGCAATAAAGGCAGTGGAACTAAAGGCTTGATGTTGCTCAAACTACTTCCAAAAATCGTCATAGACAACTAGAGATGCTATTGGTTAGTCTAGGGACTCAAGTGTATGTAATACAATATCCTAGGAAACATTGTCAGTTTATAGAGGTCGATCATGTAAAATCCAATACTTGTCAATGGTATGGCCTAAGTAGTGACAATGATCTCATTTAAGATAAGGTTTACCAGAGTTACGACCACACCTATTGCTCTAAGAGACAAGTGTAGAGGTATCAACAAGTGTAGGAGGAATAACAAAATCATAGGGCTACTTGGCTAGAATACGAAGCAAGGTGGACCAAGTCGTGGGTAGAGTAGAGATAGTGGATGAACCCAAAATTTGACTAAGATTGATAAAGTACTTCGAAGATAAACCATACATGGCCAACAGCAAAAAGAATTATAGAAATAAGTTTGTCCTAATGGTTTAATATATTAGTTTTGATGATGATAAATATAAGACAAAAAGAATGATGATTATACTACATAGATGTATTTAATAGATTATATTAGATCATGCATGATCATGTACTCCATCTTGCTATATTTCATATAAGAATCATACATATTCTTTATAGCTTCTTTTATAGGATATATCCAATAATGCTTTATATGAGTTATAATGAATTAATATTAGATTTGACTTTATTAAAATGAAAATGTGTGAAGTGTTCTTTGTTACATCCTATATAGAGCATATCTATTAATAATTAATAAATGACTTATTTGGATATGTCTATGAAATTCTTATATGCATGTTAGACTAACTAAAGTTATACATTTATGAATCATGCATATGAAGATATTGAATTAAGAATTTGGACTAACTATGTTTGTTTTAAGTGAGTAATACTTTGTAGGATAATCTAAGTACCAAGACTGAGCATTGCAACAAGAAAGTAAAAGATCACAATTATGTTCAATTCAAGAAGAATGAGAATGATAAGATGTTTCAAGTATTTGTAAGATTTGAAGAGAAAAAATTTGTGGAAGCTTGGATTACATCAAGAAGCCTAAGGATTAGAATTGATATATTTTTCTTTCAAACTTTCTCCTATGTAAAAATAGAGGTTTTACAAAAAAAGAGTTCAAATATGTTTTTAGATATTTAAAAATGGTTCTTACATGCTAAAATGCCTAACAAACATGTTTTGAAAAGCTAGTCATGGTGGTAGTTCAAAACTTTGAAAAATAGTCAAGTTTGAGTTTTGAAAAGCTGACATTTGGTTACTATTTTGATCATAACTTTTAAAATACTTTGAGTTTTGTTTTGAAACTTATTTCATATGAAAATAGACTGAAAAATCTTTTCAATTAGTAGTCATTTGCTTAAAATGGATGAGAAATGAAGAAGTTATAGGTGTTTAAAGTCATTTTTCAAGTATCAGAACGTGTTTTTAACAAAAAAGAAGTATACCATGCTTAGTAATCGATTACCATGAGCCCAAAAATGCTCCCAATGACTATAAATGACTAGTTTTCATAAAAAAAATTATTCCTAAACACTACCAATGGTTATTTTATCACTTGAACTCTATAAATAAGTGTACATTAAAGTTTTTATAACTCTAGAACACTTGATTTGATCCTTGAATCATCAAAATCATATTTTGAGCTCTTTATTGCAAAATACTTCTATTTCTTTGTTCTTCAAGTTGTATATCTGCTCTTGTGAGAGTTTCTAATCTTTCTCTTCATCTTAAAATCATTGTAAGAGGATGAGGTATTCCTCAAGAGAGAAAAATGTGAGGTATCCCAAAGGTGTTGTAAGTGCTCTTGAATTTAAAGAATTTTTAAGCACCTATGAAGCTTGAAGAGTTGAAGGTTCTAGCACAAGGGTGAGGTATCCCAAGGTGTGAGGAGTGCTCTTGCTTGTACAAATGTTTTCCTACCCATGAAGTCTAGGAGATAGTGAAGAAAATCTCAAGTCAAGCTTAGGGACTGGATGTAGGCCATAAGTAGTTGCTGGCTGAACCAAAATAAATTATTGAGTTTGATTCTCTTTTTCCTACACTCTTTATATTCTATATTAACTTAATTTATGCATGTTTCGCTACATTTATTAATTGAGTGCTTCAAAATGCTTAATTTTTTAATGTTGTCTTAAAAGCTTGTGATCACCTACTTCACCCCCCTCTTGGGTGATGGTTGTCATGGCTAACAAGAAGGTAATGTGTTACTCAAGTTCTTTCACTAGGATCTCTACTAGTTGCAACAGTTCATTGAAATCATGAAGAGTTCCGCGAACCTTTCCTAAATAAGCTGACATAGGACCATCAAAATTGCAAGGGGCAATGATACTCATAAGGTCATGATAGACTCCATAGAGACACTGAGTATCATTAGTATAAAGAACTTTGATCCATTCTTAAACAAACTCGCAAGTGCTAAGAGCGTGACGAGCGCCGAACTCAATCAAAATTAAAACTGAGTTATACCTATAGCTTGTAGCATAGGACTCAACATTGGATCGTCTCTCTAGGATTGTAATTGCAATTGGATAAGATCAAACCGAAATTGGGAAGGGGGTTTGACCATACAGAGAATGAACATAATAGAATTCAAACCAAAAATGGATAAAATAGAATTAATAAAGCAACTAATCCAAGAGAATTAACCAGACTTGATTTTAATCCATCCTTGATTATTATAAGTCCATTCATTTATCAATCAAGTCCTTGGTTTCAGATCACTTCAAGATGCCTCTCAATGATGCACAGATCTTCTACTAGAAACGCTTCCAAGATTCAATTAATTAAGATTAGACAAATTAAGCACTCATCCAAACCGAAATTAACTTAAGATCCAACCGAGTTAAACATTTCATCAAACACCTTCAATGTCTTGTTTAATCTCAGAGTTCATCTTTTTGCACATGGTAATTAAGAAATTAACATATGAAAATTCTAACAAATTAAGCATTCAACCAGAATTAACAAAGAGAAGAAGAGGAAGAGAAACCTGATTAATAGATGAACATAACAATTAAAGCAGAATCTCAAGATTACGCATCAAGTTGTTCAATCTCTTAGATTGATCTAAAGGACCTACCCCTCCATGAGAAGGAGAGAACTCAGAAAAAATGAAAGAAGAGAATAACGAAGTTTTGAGAGAAGGAGGAGCAAGAAGTCTGGATCTAGATCTAGATCTAGATCTAAAGAGAAAGTGAAAGACTAATAATAAGACCTACTCCTCCATGATCTCGAATTCCTCTCTTTATAGCTAAAATTGCCCCCTAAATTAGCCTCTAGTGCTTCATTATACTTCCCAAATACAGCTGGGCCTTGTAGGAATATAATGGCTCAAGTCTCATCTGAATTGGATTTGAATTGACCAAGATATGCTCACTTTAATGCCATATGCTCCCCAAACCCGAGTCTGAACTTCCAGGCCTAATTAGGTCCACTAGAAATCTGATTGAGACTTCTAGCTCCCATCAAAGTTGTAGAGCTTCTTCTCAAATTTCCTAGAAGATAAAATGCATAATTTTCAGATATCTAGAACTCAAGTTATGGCTGAAATACCGAAACAGCGTCAAAACTTAATAATGCTGGAAAAATTCAATTAGGCCTAATTTGAACTCAAATTTACAAAACATGACCAAGCATCAATTAGTTGAGCACATGGAGAGTGTAAATGACTAAAAATGAGGGTTTATTAATGTATAAAATATATAATTATCAAAGCGCGGAAGATCTACTTCAAGGAGGAATGAACGGTTGACTTGATAACACTGTACAACTAGGCATCAATCTTCTCCCACCTCGATTTTCAACCTCAGCCACAAAAGTAGCTTTCTTGGTGAGATGGTCATCATAACCTTGACCAGTAAACCATAACTTGATATTAGAGGCTAAGTGTCATAATTACTATCGTTTAATTTTTTACTGGAGAGAGGAGCACTGACGTAATTTGTGAACATGGGTGTTTCAACCTTGGGGCTATTTGTGGGACTAGAATAGGCCAAGGTCAGTTCAGCAAAAACAAGTAATTGAAACCACAAGTACCTAAGTAGATCCATAAGAAGTGGGTAGGTGGAAAGGTGTGTGATTTGGCACGTGCAAGGTTGCATATGAACTAGTTCATGACAATGACCATGGCAGGACAATTGGAGACTGGAGAGGGAGGCTCACACACCCTCACATGTGGCTAGAAGACAACACGTGGACACTGGATCTGTGATGAACAAGCGAACTGATGATAATGCGGTTTGGGAGAATTACCAATCTGGGTACACCAGAGGTTATAGTGGTGGCGATGAGAGGAAAGGCCCACTAATGAAGGCGAAGCACCATTGGTAGCCATGAATAGGAGAGAGAAAGATGGTCGGAAAGATACGTGGCAGAGGAGATGCGATAAACCAAAAGGAAGACATGGTTGGCTGCAAAAAGACTTTTCATTGGAAGATAATGGGTCCACCAAGTGTCTATGGTGCTAAGGTTGCCTCTCTTTAAACTTTAAATACTATGTTGAGAAATAGAGAAAAGAGAAGCATATATTAAAATCTGTGTGTTTCAACTACACCACAAACTATATATTTATATAATGAATGTAACAAATACAAAGATATAATTTCTTAATTACCATATTTACATGATATCATTAAACCTATACAATTACATAATAATACACGGTTCTAACACACATTTCAGTTTGTTTATCAAATTGGAAAATATCATATTATTTATATAGAAAAAGTCATACATAAAACGTATCTTGTAACTGATTGAATTCAAAAATAACTGATAAAGTAATTAAACAGGAAAAAGAAAAACCTTGTGGTGATTCTGGGGAAGTCTACAGCATATTTATATTGGAGCAGCTGAAAACTATGGAGAAGCAGAAGGTTGTTGTCCAGCTGCATTTGGAGTACAACGGGAACCACTTTGCTGCAATTTATTGTATTCACCAAAACTAGTGAATCGGTTTCTACAATGATTGAGATCATTTATTTGTTTCCTTTCCAAGGTATTCCAAGAAACTAGCAAGATACTTTACCTTCATCATTTCTTAATAAACCTGCGGCACCTGCCTTGCCTGGGTTACCATTAGAATCCCCGTCAATATGTACTTTAGTACGTCCTATAGTAGGAGGAACCCAACTAATGCAAAACTGTGGTTTTGGTCGTGATGGATCTTGGAAGTTTTGTAAGACAGGATTTGATTTGTGTAAGCATCCATCTATCAACAAGTTGTTGAAAAAGAAACACATTCCTAACATTCCAAGTAGTCCAAGTCATTGCTTCATCTACAGAGCAAACAGAGGTGGTGCTTGAGTTTAGGTTAAGGTTGAATTGATGCTCTAACAGACGAGTGTCTAAAATAAGGCAGATGTTATGAAGGTTGGAATATGTTTACATCTGATTATAGGATTGAAGGTCCTGCATTCTTGAAAAAGATGGAATAATGATTCTTGTTGTTCATTGCATAGTGAAAAAAATAGGAAAATTGATCATATGTTTATGATAAAGGGGGAGGGCTGTTGGTAATTCGTTTAAACTTTAAAGCATCTCTCCAAAGGAACAGCTTGACTTTATATGGAGTTTTCAATGACCAAATAGCTGAATTCCGAGCAAGATTTGGATTATCCACTCGATGTTGGGAATTGTGTACAAGAAATTATAAACTGAACTCATTTGATAATGTTCCAGATTTTCTAGACCAGATTATGAAGTTATCCCTTTGGTGCACCGTACGTAGGGGAACGGTAGAGTTAAGATTTAATAGTTCCTCAGAGACAAGATCTTGAGTGAGAGTTAAATCCCAACCCTTCCAGTCTGGAAGCATACATTCCATAACTCTTAGTTGATTGGAGGGAGAGGTTAAGTCCTGGAATGATCAGTTGTGCACCACATTCCAGAAATTTATTTCAACTAGTTTTTATAATTTGTTCCATGAAGAACATTCCCCTCCATTGGCGTTAGTGTCTAATGTATGTTTTCCTTGAAGATATTTGTGCATTACACATTGAACCAATAAGTCATTAGGATAAGTTAAAAATCTCCATATCAATTTACATAGAGCTGCATCATTGTGAATCAAGTCTGTAATCCTAAACCTCGTTTTTCTGAAGTTTTGGTTACACGTTCCCAAGCAATAGGAAGTCCTCTCCCTGTACATGTGACCTTAAAAATCGCTTGAATTGAAGGAATTGGACAGTTTGTTTTGGAAGATGAAAAGAACACATTGTATATTGTGGAATAGTGCTCAGCACAGATTTAATAAGTGTTAATCTCCATTGACATGTTTTTTCCTGGTCCAAAGGTGAAGTTTTTTTAGACACTAAAGATTTCAAATTTCATCCTAATTGACTTGCCCATTTTGATAGAGGTTCCAGCATACTTAGTTACTTTCTTAGATTAAGGTATTTGCGAAGAATTGGTTAGATTCCTTTACTCAATCCTAGTATATTAGGAGAAAAAATTATATTTGATTTAGCAAAGTTTATAGATTGACCAGATAACTTACAGAATTTGTCAAGAATATCTTTTAACCTTTACGAGCTACTCATAGGAGCTTTCATAAAGATAAAGCAGTCATCATCGAAGTGCAAGGATCTTGAAACTTTTTCCCGGGAAATGAGAAAGTAGTTTACTCTGAGAACAAAAAAAACTAGTTTTCTAAGTAGTATACCCAAACACATTATGAAGATATAAGTTGAAAGTGGACCACTTTGTCCAATTTCACATTTGGGTTTAATTAAGTTTGTTAATCTACCATTAACAAATTATATACGAAGTAGTACTATAAAGAACAGAGTTTGGAAAGAGAAGTGTTTCCTTGATAAAAGACCATTCTAATTTATCACAAGCTTTCTTAAAATTGATTATAATTGTTACCAAGTGGCCTCAATACTCAAGAGAGAGGTGAATTGAGTTTGTAAAATATTTTTTCAAATCTTTCACAAAACACTTTATTACTAATTTTTATTGAAGTTCTTGATTGATAGAGATGAATGGATAGATAAGATTGATAGTTTTCACTCACAAATAAAACACTCAAGCAAGATAGAATTCAAGCAAGCCAATAAAACAATGCGCAAAAGTAAAGGAGTAAAGTTAAGAAAATCAAACACAAGGTTTATCTTATTTCAACCACCAATTCACTTGTGGCCTACGTTCAGTCCTTAAGTAATTACCCAAGATTTTCTATTATGTCTTCAAGCTTTAATAGGTGTTTGCAACATTTACAAATTAGAGCACTCAACATACTCTAGGATACCTCACCCTTTATGTTTGAGCCACAACAACAAGGGACACCTCACCCTTACAAATTCTTTGAGGGACGTCACCCTCTTTACAGAGTAATTAAAGTATAGATGGAATGAAACTCTCACAAAAGTGGATAATACAAATTGAAGTTCTGTGGATATCAATGATTCACAAACTTGAAGCTCAAAACAGGGGTTTTAGAGAAATAATAGTAAAACACGAATTTAATGCTCAAGAATGATTTTCATATTATTCTTCAACTGGTCTTTAATGCCCAAACACTTTCATTTATAGCCCAAAGCAATTAAGAGTCGTTGATGGTTGTTGGGGCATTAAATGCTCCAATAGAATCTTTGGAAAATGTTTTCTGCTGTCCCAGATAACCAGTTATTGATTTCCAATAACTGGTTATTTGGTTTAGCATAACAAGTTATGAGCCTTTCAGAAAAAATGGTGCGCCTCTGACTTTCATAATAACTGATTATGAGAATTCTATAATCGGTTAGAAGCATTTGAAAAACATAAGAAAAAGGCTACTGACTTAGTGAATAACTGGTTATAGGAATTCCATAATCGGTTATTCCATTTAAAAACATTTTGGCTCATTTCTGAATTTGGCAAATAACCAGTTATTGAACAATGATAATCAGTTATGGAACAATGATAACTGTAACATCCCAATATTGCTATCTCGATATATCGACATATATAAGAATAATTAATACTAGTCATGCTACTTTAATATCACATACACACAAAACTCATAACATTTATACAAATAATTATGGAGAAATAACGTTAACAAAAGTTATATATATACATCATACAACTGCCTATACAATCATAAATATCATTGATTAGGTAACTGCCCATACAATTACTATGCAAATGCAATGCTTGTTATGTTGTATGTTTATGCCTAACATATCCTAAGACAATGGTTATGCAATGAAATAAAAATAGTGTTAGTGCAATGTCATGGAACTCGACTATTCCCAAGAACTCCATTCCTTGTACTTTCCCTCAGTATTATGGCTCTGACCATTTATCACTACCTGACAATGAATGAACTATTCCATCTCACAACAATGAGTGTACTGTTACCATCTCATATACCATTCACAGATACATGGGAATAGCAAGTGGGTGAGAAAACATGGAAAGTGATATATAACACACACATTCAACGCCACATTGGATATCCTTCTACACAAGTCATAACCAATGCCCTTAAACGTGTCTATCCTCCTCCACAGGGTTTTTCAACTATCAACTTAGGAATACCCATAAACTCGCACTATGTGTCATTCTCATCACATAACAGCATCACAAATGATACTAAAACAATCCCATATGGGTCAAAAGCCTAAGTGTTAGCCTATGGCATTTCCAAACCATTAGTTGCCTAAGGTCTCACACTTCCCTCCCATGTACTAGGTAGTCATTTCCTCCTTGAAATACTCCTATAGGTGGCTTAACACACTTAAAAAGGTATTAAAGAGTGATCCCAACCCTTGGGGAACCTCAACACATCAAGAACATAATTCTTGAAAAGTCCTGGAGCTCACGCCTAGACGTGACATCACCACGTCGCGGCGTGGTACTCTCTGCTTGCCAAAAACTGAAACCTGTGCCTTGTGCATCGCGGGGTGAGAAGCATAACCTAGGTTCTACAGAATTCTGCATAACTGGTACTGTTCCATTCACAATTCTCACAAAATCAACTCACTCCAAATGGATTCTAGGTAATTTTAAGTCCCTAACAAGTCCACTAACACATAGGAAACGTAAACCACCAACTCACAACACCAAATTTGGATTCTTAGATCAAATCACAAATCAAGATCTAACTTTTCTCACTTTTAGCCTCAAGGTTCAAATGTCAAGTTTTAGGTTTCTAACACAAATCTATTACATGAACAAGTCATAAACAGCCAAGGAAACTTAATCAAGCAAGAAAAATACTTCAAACATCTCTAGAAACCAATTTAACCTATTATGCATCACAAATGCATAAATGGCAAAAGTGGAGAAAAGAAGATGAAAGAAGCACAAATCCCCTACCTCTTGGATCAAAGATGGTAAGGATGATGAAGCCTTAGCTTTCCCCTTCCTTTTCCTTTCCTCCTCTTCCTCCATCTTTGCTTGGCTTTCCTTTGCCTCTCATTTGGTAGCTGCAGCCGTGAGAGAAGAGAGTGAAAAGAGTGAAAAATTATATACAAGCATATCATCTCAAGCCTTTAATATCAAGGCTGCCGTGAGTGACTTTGGTCACTTAAATGGCCATGTGATATATCCCGATCTGTTAAGAACACTTAAATTTCATCAAATATAGTTTTCTTAGAGCCAACAAGTTTAAAATAAATCACAGGATTCATCAAAAATCTTGTTGCACCAAAACCACCATTTTCCATATCAGCTGCTAGTCAAAACAGCATTAAAACACATAATCAGTATGCTTAAAAATGGCAAACTAGCTCTGATTATCCTTAGATTTTGATTGTAGCACAGTTCACACATTTTTTACCTACACTACAAGAAAAATCATGATTTGCGAAGGATAAATCCGTCGTAAATCAGCTAAAATTCACCGCAAATAGGTAATTTACGGTGGATTCGTTGCTACCGCAAAAACGATCATTGCAATATAGTTTGCGACAGATTGCAAATCCATCACAAAACTCTCTGGAGATAAGTCTGCATCGTTGTTGGAATAGGGTGTTCGCGGATGATTTTTTCGTCCCAAATTTGCGGTGCATTTTTTGGCCGCAAAATTGTAATTTAATTAAAAGAACGATTTTGCGGCGGATTATGCCAATTTTGCGGTGGAAATATCCACTGCAAAATTTGTGGATTAAAAAAAAATTAAATTAAATGTTGAAAAACTACAATTACATAACAAATCTTGTCAATGCAATTCCTATCAATGATTATAACCTAATCCATAAAATATAACCGCAATTCTTGTCAATGCATCTAACCAATCCATCAAACAAACATAACAAATTACAAAGTTTGTTCAAATACAACCTAATCCATAGAAAAGTTTAAAAGAAATATAAGAGAATCCATACAACACTCAAACATCAATTTTAATCTATATTCTCATCATCACTGTCATCTTCATGATCATCTTCAGTATCCTCATTGTCTTCTTCTAATGTTGGTTGTTGCTAGCTTAGCTGAGCACCAGCAGCTTGTAAATATGATTTCAACAAATTGTCAATTTGTTTACTTTGTTAATGCTGGTATCGTTCAAATTGCATTTTCTACTCTGCATCACAGTTGTTGGTCACATTGTTGGCTCTGCTGCTCCATTCGCTATTGAATCTCCTGAACCCGACCCTCTATCTCTTTCTGCAACTGCTCCTTAACTTGATTAATATATGTAAACACAAATTCATCAATTTATAACACAACTCATCTCCAAACCCACATGCAATAAGTTTTTCTTTTATAGGATAACCAAAAGATGAAAATCAATTAATCAAAAATATTACAGTTATTACTTAACTTGATTAATAACGTGCTCAGAAACTTGACTCGATCTAGGCCTTGAGGAGGATGACTCTCCATGGTCATAGATAGATGCTTGAGAACCAAGGCCATAAACACGACCCTTCTTTATCCCGCCAACAGTTTTAATCTAAAGCTCTCGACTGGTCATTTGTGTACCAGATGCTCCTTCTTCGTTTGAGCACTGAGAAGATTGTTCAGATTCATTTACTTTGAATTCGTCCTAAAGATGGAAATAAAAAACCTCTTATGGCAGTTGTTATAAGATAAGTTAATATTAAATTTTATAATTGCAAAAGAAATACTAACATATAAATTCTTAGCTTTTGTAGAAACTCATTCAGTACGGTCTGCTTTCTTCAAATGTATGTGACGAAATGTCTCATCAACTGTGGGTTCTCTACCCTAAGCCTTAGCCTGTAATAATGAGAAAATAATTTAATAAGAAAATAATAAAATATATTACTAAACAACTGACGATGATAGTTACCAATTTCTGCGCATGGGTGCCTGTAGAAATGTAACCACTAGTGTGCAAGCTTCCACTAGTGTTAGAAGTATGATTCATCTTTGCTTGTTGACATTTGTCCTTATACACGCTACTAGCTCAGTGCCTGCATAAGTCTTCCCATATGTCTTCTCTAATCCAAAAAGGTCTTTCATTTAAGTTGCGTGCTTGCCCTAGCAAACTTGATAGTCTCTTTGAACTACGACTATTATATGCCTTCCGCATATGATTATAATGTTGAGGCATCCACCAAACATAACCCTACAAAATGATGTAAATAATGTTAAAGTTAAAAAAATTATACTATTACAAGACAAACAAACATAATTAAACAAAGAAAAAATGATACATACTTGAAACTCTTGAAACCACATTTCTCTAGTATCCTTGGATATTTCTCCCCAAGATGTCCAAGGTTAATTATACCTAGATTGTATAATCTTGCTTATGGCATCAGTAGCAGGTTTAGATGGCATAAACCTACAATACAATTAAAGAAAGGAAATGTAAATATTCTCAACAAAAAATTTGAATGGGGATAACTATAAATGAATAAGAAATAGTTGTACATATACCCAAAATCACCATTTAGCTCAACAAACATCTTGTTGCTTTGATTTGTTGCTTCCCCATTGGCAACAAATGGTGTAGAAGAAATGGGAACATTAGAATCAGCAGTAACTGGTGACTCATGGGTACTCGGTGATGGGCCAATAGTAGGGGACCCAGAATCATATGCTGTACCATGCAGTGTGAAGGAAGTATGTGATAGACACTGGGATCCAGGTGTGGGTATCATAACATACTCAGAAGATGGTGACTGATACAAACCTGTAGTAGGTGATATTGTAACTAAAGTTGGAGATGATCCTATTGATTACCCCCTAGGTGGCCTCCCTAAGTTGATTCTAAGACGTCGAGGTTGTTGCTTCTCCTTCTCCTGCCCTTTCCCTTTATCTCCGCGTGACGATGACATCTACACAAATAATAAAAATATAATGTCAATATAATTCCAAACACAACACAATAATGTATAATTAGTAACTACAACATATTAATATAATTCTATACTCACAGTTATGAGGAAACATTGTCCTCATCACTATTTGTTTCATATTCATTATTGGAAGATGTTTCATTATCATCGTCATTAAAATTTTTTTCTTCTTCATCATTTTCATCCTATCTACTACAACTAACATCTTGAACTACATCAAAAACCTCATTAGTATCTTGCAAGTGGTCAATGAGTTCCACATCAATAATTGGATCCACAAGAGTCATAGTATCATCTTGGAATGCAATTTCTTAAACACTTTCAATTTCAACTCGACCTCTTGTCTTGGTCTTTAATACCACCCACCATTGGACCTTATCCTTTTTCTTTCCAGGATAAGGAACGTAACACACTTGTCTCGCAGAGGAAGCAAGGATAAAAGGATCAAACCTCTCATATCTTCTGTTGTGTCGAACCTTGACAATCTTATAATCTTTGTGAACTCTTGTACCTCTATTAATCATAGGATCAAACCATTCACATTTAAAAAGAACAACTTTGTTTTTGGTTCCCCAGGATATTCTAACTCAACCACATCTTTTAGTATTCCATAATAATCATTTTCATCTTTACCATTAGTTGAGCCTTTGACACACACGTCACTATTAATTGTTTTCTTCCCATCTGACTAAGCATCTGTGTGAAATTTATATCTATTGACAAAATACATTAGCCAAGATGTCACACATCTACTAGGCCCCCATGCCAAATCATGCAAGTAAGAATTATTCACCATATTTTGTGGATTATGAACTTAGAAAAAAAAATATAGTTAATGTTAATGATTTAAATCATATATAATGATTGGGAAAGCCAATTTAGTAATGTTTAAGTACTTACATAACTTGTGAACATAACTTCTGAACTACTCTATAAAATCTGCATTAATTTTTTCATTTGAATGCTCCTCAGGAATGTTGAAATATTGTAAAAAAAAACATTGAAAAATTAAAAGTTTATGATTTGATTGTAAGTGAGCAATACATTTGAAATTAAAATTCCTCACTTTCTTTCTCCTTTCCCCTCACTTTTCCTTGCTGTTTTTGGCCTCTATTCTGCTATTGTTTTCCTCTGCTCTTGTTCGGTTTTGAATCTAAAACTGTGTGTAACAATGGAGGAAGAACAAACAAGGGCAAGGATGATGTGGTTGGAGATGAGAGGATGAAGAAAAAAGGAAATGGAGAGAAAGCAAAGTTTTCATTCTTTGTTTCTACTTCGTTTCCGCTACTGGGAGGGGAGTGAAAAGAGACGAAAATGTGAGGAAGAAAGTGAGAAATTATCTGGAGAAAGAGAGAGGTGGTAGGTGAGGAAAATAATAAAAAAATTTATACTGAAACTTTGGTATCTGCTACGTACACTCTAATTTTCCAAAATTAAGTTTCCAAGTGTCCATATACTGCTTTAAAATATTTTTCATACCAAAATATTCTCCATATTCTACTTATTATCTCTATGAAATTTTATAATTTTCTGAGCTGCTTAACTCTCCCGACTATTTTTTAACAGTATCCTTAAAAATACTATATTAGCTCAATTGACTCTCCAAAATTTTCTACAACTCTTATCAATTATTTATAGCTAGGAAATAAATTTTTCATACTTATTTTCACCATATCAACTGATTCTGTAAATACCTTAATTATTCTCTTGTATTCAGTGTTATAGATTTATGCTCAAACTAATTCAAAAAATTATTCAAATTAACAGATAATCTCTTATCAGTATTATTGAGATTCTATAACTTTTATTAGGCCTATTAGGTTAGGGAGGATGTTACAACAATACCAATGAACACAAACCAATTAAGTTTACTAAGAAATCAATAATAGGAACTCAGAACCCAGATTTAAAAGTCAAGTCCAAACAGTTACATTGTCTTGTTAAATGGATGGGCTACACAATTTGCTCTTTAGAGATTATAAATGTGCCTCTCCACACTCCACAGTCATTAGTTTCCTCTTCATTTTTTTTGGTTATGAATATGAACTCAGATAGAGAAGAGAGAAAGTGATAAATGAAGTTGGTAGAAGGGAGAGCACATTTTAGATCTAGAAGTCTACTTTTAAAATTGCAGCGGATCCGCTGCAAATTTATTTTTAAAATGGCGGTAGAAGTCTAATTTTAGATCTAGAAGTCTACATTCAATGAACACTATTTTTTAAAAAAAATATTTGCTGAATTTTTAATTATATTTATCAATTTTGCGCCTGATTTTTCTACCGCAAATTTATTTTTTAAAAATTGCGATGAATTTTTGCACCATAAATTATTTTAAATTTATTTTCATTATTTTTTTATTTTTTCTCTAGAATTTTTTATTATATTTATTAATTTTTGAATGGAAGCGCAAACCTTTTTCACAAAAAAAAATTCACCATTGAAGTGTCGCCGGAAAAAATTTGGGGGGGAAAATCCGCCGCAAAAATCTATCGCAAATAGATCCGTCGCAAAATCCCTCTCAAATTGAGACGATTTTTTATCCGCCACCAAATTCGCCACAATTGCGGCAGATTCGAATCTGCTGCAAAATAGGTCTTTTCTTGTAGTGCTAGAACTAAATTCTCCGCATTTAATTCTATTAACTGAGCAGGTTAAGCCATTTCCTAAGCTAATAACAGTTATTTCTCACACATAGTGTTATAGCAAAGTAACCAAACATATTCAGAAAGTCACAAAACTTAACAGGCATGCCAAACTAATAATAGGCTACCTCTGTAACCATATGCTAGTCTAAAATGTTTTCACGGGTGTTACAATAACCAATTATTGAACAGTGATAATCAGTTATTTGTTTGTCAAGAAAACAAGATTTCTAAAGAAAATTGTAACCAAAGATTCCCAAAATCTTTTCAATCTTTCTAAAACCATTTTGCTCAAACTTAAACAACATTTTCACAAGTATAGATCATGATTTTGCAAAGCCATTTAAGTTGAGTAAAAGCAAAGAAATGAACTTAATGTGATTCCTAAATACCTTTACATAAGATCTAAGACATATATACTAAACTTGAAGAATCATGAGACTTGATCTTTGCCTGGTCATTTCTTTCTTATTTGTTATCATCAAAATCATTGTTTTAGCCAATGTCAATTACAATAATAGCATAAGTTCTTATTTGCCACGTTGTGGGAAAAAAAAAATCTTCTAAAGTAAGCTTGTCTGTAAAGTGAGTAAGTAAGAGTGTATTCGTCTTTGATTTAATCTAAAATACATTGAATTCTTAACCCACAAATAATTCAAGGGTGAATATACCCTTACTTACTCACTTTATATACAAAGCTCACTTTAGAGGAACCTTTTCCCCACACATTGTTTGTTCTTAGGGGGTATTTGATAACATTCAAAAGGCAGATATGTAGGTACAATACTGTTTTTTAGAAAAATGTTGTTTGGTTTTACAATTAAAAAAAAAACAAGTTCATATCTGAACTGAATTTTGGATAAAACTTTTTTTACAAAAACCAACTCAAAGTTGGTTTTTTCCTAATCTAATTTTTTTGTGTGAACTCTCTTTCTTCTTATTTATTTTCTCTTTCTCTCTTATAATTTATTTCTACCCCCAATATTTAAATTTTAAACTTAATTATACACCAAAAAAAATTTGAACCTTTATGATTTTAAAACTGATTTAAAATAAATTTTAACTAAATTTAAAATAAATTAAACTTAATCATAAAATAACCTAAATTTTTATGATTAATTTATCTTAAACAATTGTAAACTAATTTTGAGAATTATCTAATTGACCCTTAGAATGCATAATTTTGTTAAGACAAAACTTAGATCTATTTTTTTAAATTCATTATATTTATTTTATCGATCAAATTATAATATATTCATTATTATTCTCTTTCCTATTTTTTTTTTCAAAATTATAAACATATATTATAACTTAATTAATAAAATAAATATAATAAATAAATAAAATATACCTAGTCCATCTCATCATCCTACAACATTTGATTGGATACGTCTCCGTGCTGGCTGCTATAAAAGCATTTGGCAAGGGGTTATTTGTTTATTAAGAAAAGGACAAAGTCTTCTAACAATAATTAATGAAACGATTTGACTTCGGGACAAGATGGTTAATCAACGACCAAAAATCAGTAGAAATATTATTTGGAATAGTAGAAAAACCACGTAATGAGTGTGAAAGATTGGAATAAAAAAAATGAAATAATAAAAGATTAATTTATCATTTTCCGCAGGCGTAATTTTATTTTTGTGAGACAGATTTGAGAAAATGGCTTGTATCAAACCTCCATTTCTAGACCATGATATTCTCATTCTTTGTTTCCAATAATCTCCACCCTGTTTTAGAATTTTTAAATAAAGATATTGTAGGTCATTACATGCTTCAAGTTGTTCACTTGTAGGACAATATCCTTGATTATAAAACTATATATTCAACCATAGTTGCTCGAACTTACGGTCAGTTTGATCAACTTATTAAATAATTTTTCTAGTTAACTCGATTAGACCCAAATTGATTAAGGTTGGTCTGGGTTGATCAAGTTTTTTTAATAGAAACTAAATAAAAAATATAATTTTTAAGATTTAACATTATAAAGATCTTTTTTATAAAATATATTTTATCATTAAATCATATATGATTCGTTAAATATTATTCTCAATTTTTTAATTTATTATGTAACTAATAAATTAGTATTATTATTTATTTGAAAATATTTTTTTCATGTAATATTTTTTGTTTAATATATTTTTTATTATAATATATTTTATATAAAGTAAAATTTTATATAGTATTTTTTAAAAATATTTAGTTTTTTGTCTTAATTTTTTAATTAAACCAATTGATTCATGGTGAAATTGTTCATCTGATGACTTGACCTGTTGAGTGAATTGACTTCTAATTCAAGTTATACAATTATGTATTCAACGATCATTGAACCCTAGTCAATTGTTTTTTAATGTTTCCTGTAACTGTTTTTTTTCTTTTTCCTAGATTTTGGTGTTTGTAGCAAGAAGTTTCCTTGTTTTGTACAAATTGGAAAGTGTGAGAACCAGAAAAAGGAGTAGTCCACAATTTAGTAACGGAAAATACTATATAAGAAAAAAAGTTACCAGAATTCCTACTGCCCGAACTATTTAGCATCCTATGTTAGAATATACGTGTCATTTCACTAATGCTTTTTGGTGCTTCTTCGCTTTTACATTCCAGTCCCTCACAAAATTAACTAAATCTACTCTATACTTTCTAGTTTCCACTCAAATCCACCGTGCTGACGCTCTTGCCTACAGGCTCATCACCAAAATCTCAATCTCATTTTCTCGCATCTTAACAAGCAAATTAAGTTTTCACCAGTTGCGCCTCTGATAGAAGAACCATCAAGTCTTCGCCTCAATAATTCCTTTTCAATTTCTTTCTTGTTTAATTAACCCCTTCCGTATTCTCCATGAAATTCATGATCTAATCTAATGTCTCACCACATAAAATTGGTCCTGTTTCCCTATTGTGCTTTTTTCCATCTTGAGTTTCTTAAATTCAACTCTTATTTGGTATTTTTTGTTAATTGCGAGAGAGAACATTATATTGACTGTTCTACACAAAAGAGCAGTCTACTAGCATGCGTAAACCAATAGATCATTGATCATTATTCATTATTAAAGGAATGAAATGCAGGCTCAAAGACATTAGCTTTTCTAATATCATTTTATGTTTGCAAATCTTTACTTCTTTAGATGATTGTCTAAGCGAGTTCCTTCCTCTACCCCTCCATTTTTTTTTAACATTTATAATTCCATTCTTTATTAAATGTAGATTTGGTGATTAATTATTTAGTTCTAACATTTGTTTAGTTGTTAGACAGCAGTTACACAGAGTAATCATTAACAGCAAGACGATGGTTTCATTATAAAAGGCTGCTAAGCAACTTGATATCTGGACGAACTGTTCTGAATCAGGTTCAGAGAGTATCTGAGATAGGCATGTAACGGTGATTCCACCTTTGAGCAGCAGCTGAGCGTGTAACACAGGGGGGCGGGTACCTGCAAAGGGACTTCAACGCTCAAGTCAGGTAATGCACAAGAAGGCTTTTTTAGAGATTGGATTCAGAGTTACCTCCTTAAGATGGCTCGACCATGTATTTATAGAGCATATATAGAATCCTAATAGAATCCTTACTGATTGCAGGTAATTTAGGATTAGTATCCTGATGAGGATCATCTTTCCATTATTAGAGGATACATCCCTGCAAATCTGGGATCAATATATGGAAAGTATCTAGCCATCAAAGATATCTATAAATCCTATAATATCGTAAGTTGATGATCGACAGTTGCGGATATTTAGGGATTGATCCTCTGTGTGAATCTATAAACCACGATGTCGTATCCCAACACCGCTTAAGGGCCATAATCCGTGATCCGGAATACGTCGTGAGTTTTCCTCTACGCCAGTTAGGAGGAGTCTGGTAGTGTGCATGCCGGGTTGATCCCTTGGAGCGGGATCCAGGATCACGGTCCAGAACAGTTGCCCCCAACTTGGCTCTTGGATGAGACAGACCTGAGCCAAGTTTAGAACGGATCAACCATTACATGGCTAACATGGTAATTCGACGGATAGGTGTTAGACCCCGGGTTATTACCAACGTCCTCGTCCTATTCAGTTATGAGCAAAAATCATTACCCCCAAGTATGAGTACTAGGCATTCCTAGAGACATATTCAACGTAAATTCCGATCGTGATCTCTGGTGGTAACAGTCTGCGATTCTCTGGGAAACTGATGCTTGGACTTTATTGGGAAGTAGTAATTCTTTAAAGAAAACGTCAGTTTCATACAGATTTTCTCAACTGCTCCCTATCTTTGTGACCAACCAGAGATCAAAAGCATTTATTTTGGCTGACTTCATGGGATCAGGTCACCTTTTACGGAACTAATCAGAATCCCTCATGCATGCTATAAGTAGAGAATACTTCTCCATGAGCTTGCATTCCCTTTTTTTCGTTCTCGAACAAGATGATTTCTCCCAGGGGAATGAGTGTAGTTCTTTCTTCATTTCCCACCTTTGTGAAGAGAGTTTTATCATCTACAGAGATTATACTTTTATTTCTTCCAAAGTTCTTGAAGAGGTTTGATCTTCCCCGAGCGTTTTTTCCTTTCGACAGGGGCTTTTCTTTCTTGGCGTAAAACTGGGTTGCTATGCATTTAGGGAGGCGGAAGCCCTTCTCTCCTGGTGTACACGATGGTGTCTAATCCAACGTGTTGCCAGGATGAGACAATGCATTCGTTTACTATTGCATGGGGACCCAACGGAGCACACCGTTCCTCTTTCCATCTTCTTGGCGGGCTATTTGAAAGCACCTGGCCAGTCTTCTTCGTAGTAATGGCTGGATATGCAAGGATGCTAGGTCGAAGGAAGTGAAGACCCCTTGGAGTAACTGGGGTGGTCTGCTTTCTTTGACTTGCTTTCAAGGAAGCAGCGGGTATCTGCTTCTGCCGTTATTCGTCGAGAAGGTGGGAGAAGAACGAGTGAGCGGAGGATTTCTACTCCGGAGTGGCTTCAATCTGTTCCGGGGTGGAAAGGCCATTGTAGCTGCTCCGTGACTTGAGGCAACTTGGAATGGTTGACACCGGTGGAGGATTCTTCAGCTAGAGAGGTCATACCCTTTCCAACGAGCGAAAGAAGATCTCGGTCTTTAGTTGCATCGCGGAGAAGCAGTGCAAGGAAATTTGGCATTTTCTCCGGGATTATGATCCCGGTTTGCCAATGTTCTTCAAAGCCAACTCACTTTTTCAAGACACTGAGGTTTGGAGATGTGGATGGGGTATGATTCAGGCAGCCAGAGATGTTTGCCCCCTTTCTCGGGATATCTGTATATATTCCATGTCTCAATATTTTCTTTTTCCTCTCTTTCGGATGTATGACGATGTATGGAATGAAGATGATTCAAAAGGCTTTACCTTTTCTGTATTTGTTCATGCCTTTCAGTATGTCAATAACTTTTTAAATAGTAGAGTAGCTTCGCATTTTTGGTTTTGCTTTCCTTTAAATAGAGCTTAGTGATTTAGGTAGATTTTGTCACCTCCTTGAAATACCATCTTCGCCGTGCCATGCGCAGTGGAGGAGTTCCCCTAAATGCTTTGTTTCCGGTGGGACAGGAGGTCGGTAGGGGAGGTTTGGATTACTTCATTCTCCCTGTGTCTGAATCTATGAAACTATTGATTTTGACAGTTGCTTACCGACTTCTTTGGATGTTCTCAGGATTTTCATGGCCAAAGGAAAAAAGGCTAGAGTCCAACCCCCACTCCATGACGTTCGTGACCCGGCAGAGGACGAGTTGATTCGAGTTTGATGGGGTCCCGGACTGGTATGCCCCTGGGTGGTGGACGACGTATGGGATCATCAGTCTAAGTTTTCGAGCGAAGCCGTACTCCGAGAATCCTTATTTGCCTTGGAGTTAACTGTGAACAAAGCTCGAGACGACGAATTCGAAGTTGCTTGTCCAAGCTGGAGTAAGAAAGTGTGCTCTTGTCGAGAAGAGGGTTCACATTTCATGTTCCTGTATGAGCCACTTTTCCTCAAGTTGGGGCTTAGGATACCATTTTCTAACTTCCAAATGGCCGTCCTCCGTACTCTCCATGTGGCCCCTTTGCAGATCCATCCTAACGGTTGGGGCTACATCATATCATTTGAGAGGTTTTGTCGGTTGATGAGCCTTAAGTGCTCGGTGAATACTTTTTTTATTTTTATACAAGAATAAACACCCAGGGGACGGTAAGGCAAACGAGTTGGCTTGTCATCCAATCTCGGCTTGGTCGTAAGTCCTTTGATGTTTTCGAAGAAAGCTTCAAAGGGTTTAAGACTGCATTTTTCAAGGTAAAAGCCAAGGAGGGATGTCAACCATTCTTCCTCAAACCAGATGGGGAGCCAGAATTTCCTATTTACTGGACGCAGAGGTGCTGGGACGTACCTATCGATTTGATTGAAAAAGAGGAGGAAGATCTTGACCCCGAAGAGCTTAGGATTGCCAGGTTCATAACCCGATATGCCGAGAAGCATGGGAACATCAATATTAGAGATATTCTTTATATCCTTGGTGATGATCTTCTTTACGCTTTATTAGGTAGGAATTAGGGCATTTTTACCCTTAGTATCCCTAGGTGTTTGCTCTGTATTCATGTATCAATGTTTCGTGATATGCTGACTATACTTGTTTCTGTTTTCTTTCAGTTAACAACATGACTTCTGGGTCTTCCATGGTTACCCTGCATTCTTCAAGGAACCGGAGGAAGGGGAAGAAGATCGCGGCTTCTTCCTCCGTAGCTGTTCTGGCCTCCTCCGACCAGGGTGTTATTATCGGAGAACAAGATCAGCCGGGGTCCCCTATCCACAGTTTCAAAGGGAGAAAGAGGCAAGCTGTCGAAGGGCCTTCTGAGCACGATGGAAGATCGTCAGAGGGCGGCGAAAGGGAAAGGGCGGACTTCTTGCCAATCATCACGGGGTACTCTGATCTCGACCCCTTCATATCTGGGTGATTTTTGAGTGGCGAGGTGAGGCAGCATATTGCCGAGCAAGGTCTGGCCCAAACCTTAGCCGCACTTTAGAGGCAAGCTCTCCGGGCAGCGGCCGAGATCCGTTTCATCGAGGAGACTATCGAGAACGCTGATAGACAGGCGTCGGAAGAGCTGAAGACCTTAAAGAAAGAAAAGGAGGAAATCAACCAGAAGTTGACTGCATCCTTAAAGGCCAACGAGGATAGTAGGGCGAGGGCCATCGAACTGAAAAAGAGGGTCATTGAACTGGAGAAGGCGTTGGCGGACTCTGAGGCTGCCAGGAAGACCGAGAAGCTAGAAGACGACCGAAGCATTGGCGCACTGAGGGCCAAGGTGACAGAGCTCGAAAAGGATGTGGAGGAACTAGACGGAGTAGCTGGAAAGGTCGGGGGAGAGCAGTTCCAAAATGCTGTGGCGCAAATCCAGCATTTCAATCCCGGGGTCTCCCTTATCTTGGAGGGTGTTACCCCGGATAAAATCTTTCATAACGGCCAACTTGTAGCTGTTGAGGAGTTAGCCGCGAAAGCTCCTAGTGGCACTCTGGAGGTTATTCAAATCCCGAAAGGGGAAGAGGCCGACTTTTAAGCTTTTCTTAATTGTCCCGTGTTTGGGGTTTTATAATTAATTATTTTGTTTAACCATTCATTCTTGTTTTTCATGGTCCGACTTGGGTCCAACACCCATTTTCATAGTCATTCTAATGGACTTAGAAAACTGTTTGTCGTAGAAAATCATGGTCTGGGATCCTTCACTCATACTGTTGAGTGAGTGGCATTCCACTTGACTTAGGTAGGAATAACACCTTGGTTTGTAATTTAACGCTTATAATAATCAAATGTCAAGAATTTTAGACTTAGGCAAAGTAAAACCTTAATCCATATTCTAGTGCTTGCTATGGGAAGCGTTTGGAATTGCAGACATAGGTAAGAGTAACACCTGGATTAGGGCATTTTACGTGAGGACCCTTTTACCTAAGGCATTAACATTGTTTAACCTTGCCTCGGGTAGGTACCCTAATAATCATATAGATTTTGGGACCCTTTCTTGGTTTAGGTATAAAGAAGGAGTGTGTACATAATCTGTACCTGAATAACTATTTTATTGATGATATTAGGAGGACGAGAGTCCGTACATGGCATACTTATTCAAAACAAGAACAAATCAAAGATAATTCTACTAGAGGGCTAAGCCACTAGGGGCGTTTAGCTATAGTATTTTCTTAGTTTATCCGCATTCCAATAATTCTTGACCAGGGTTCCAGATAATGTTTCCGGGGTGTAGGCTCCCTTACCCGCACTGGTGATGACACGGTAGGGGCCTTCCCAGTTAGGGGCCAACTTCCCTTAGGAGGCATTTTTTCCTCCTATGTCGGCTCTCCTGAGCACTAGGTCATCCGACTGGAATTTTTTTCGGACCACTTTCTTATTGTACCTGGCCGCTATCTTCTGCTTAAGGGCGGCATCCCGTATGTGAGCTACGTTTCTTCTTTCTTCGAACAAGTCCAGGTCCTCTCTGATTAGACCGGGGTTGCTGTCAGATGAGAACTATTGGTAGCGCCAGCTGGGCTCCCCTATTTCCACCGGGATCATGGCCTCGCAGCCATAGGTCAATTTGAAAGGGGTCTCTCCCGTGGTCGAATATGGAGTAGTCCGGTATGCCCAGAGAACATGATCGAGTTGCTCGACCCAGTTCCCTTTGCCTTCATCTAACCTCCTTTTTAAGCCTCGCACGATAATTCTGTTGGCAGCCTCGGCTTGCCCATTTGTCCTGGGGTTCTCTATTGAGCTGCAGTGGTGCTTTATTTTCAATCTGGCTAGTAGCTCTTCAAAAGTTTTATCTTTGAATTGGGTACCGTTAACTGTGACGATAGACTTCGGTATGCCGAACCTGGTGATAACATGGCACCAAGTAAACTTCTGAATCCACGCCGAGGTGATAGTGATCAGAAGTTCGGCCTCGATCCATTTGGTAAAATAGTCTACAGTTACCACCAAGTATTTAAACTGCCCTGGGGCCTGGGGGAATGGACCTAAGATGTCTATACCCCACCTGTAGAAGGGCCAAGGGACTGACGTCGTGAATAGCTCTTCAGAAGGGGCTTGAAAGTGATCTGTATGTCGCTGACACTTGTCGCAAATTTGGACGTGTGTTTGAGAGACAGCTTCCATTGTCGGCCAATAGAATCCTGCCCTTAACACTTTTTGGGCTAAGGCTTTGCCTCCTAGGTGATGACCACAGCTTCCTTCATGAACTTCAGCTAGGGCGTACTCTGCTTCCTTTGGGGTTAAGCATTTTAGAAGAGGCGAGGAAAAACCATGTCGGTAGAGGTGACCATTGTAAATGGCGTATCTGACCGCGGTCTTTATTAACCTGGAAGCTTCTTTCGGGTCTGACGGTAGGTTTCCATACTGCAAATAGCCCAGTATAGGGGTGATCCAAGATGGCTAATGGTCCTCCACTTGGGATACACTATGATCCGTGATGGAGGGTTGGGAGAGGGTTTCTTGGATTACAGACCGGTTGTTGCCGGGGCTCTTCGTGCTGGCCAGTTTAGACAGAAGGTCTACTCTGGAGTTCTGTTCTCTTGGGATGTGCTCTATCTTGACATCTTCAAAACCTTTCAAAAGTTCTTGGACCTTGTTCAAGTATTTCTGCAGAAGGGGTTCTCTAGCTTGATAGTCGCCTCAGATTTGGGAGGCTACTAGCTGGGAATCACTACAAAGTGTGTTCCGTGTTGCCTCCATATCCTTTGCCATTAGCAAACCAGTGATGCAGGCCTCATACTCAGCCTAATTGTTTGAGGTTGGGAATTCAAACTTTAGGGAGTACTCCAAGGTCAAACCCTCTAAATTTTCTAAAATCACTCCGGCCCCGCTCCCTTTGGGGTTTGATGATCCGTCGGTAAAAATGGTCTAGAAGGCTTTCTTAGGGTCGCTGTTGTCTGTTGTGAGTTTCGTTAGTAAGTCGGACAACGCTTGAGCTTTTATTGCAAGTCGTGGTTCATATGTGATTCCAAACTCTGAGAATTCAATCAACCATGCAATCATTCACCCGGCCAGATCTGGTTTGTGTAGCACCTGTCGGTTGGGTTGATCTGTTCTTACCGCCACTGGGTGGCATTGGAAGTATTGTCGAAGTCTTCTTGCAGTGATAATGAGCGCAAAGGCAACTTTTTTAACCTTTTGGTATCGAAGCTCGGGGCCTTGAAGGACCTTGCTTACGAAGTAGACAGGCTTCTGTCCTTCGTTGGTTTCTCGGATCAAGACTGAGCTTACGACCTCGTCGTGGACGGATAGATACAAGTAGAGTGTCTCCCCGGTGTCCGGCCTCGTCAAGATAGGAGGGGAGGACAAGAGGTTTTTTAATGATGTGAAGGCGTCCTCGCACTCTTGAGTTCATTCAAAACTTTTTCCCTTCTTGAGCAATTTGAATAAGGGGAGAGACTTGTGAGCTGCTTTAGCTAAAAATCTTGTCAGGGCTGCTATGCGCCCCGTAAGCTGTTGTACTTTTTTAACGTTTCGGGGACTTCTCATGTTGAGGACAGCCTGATATTTGTCCGGATTGGCTTTGATTCATCTATGAGTTAGCATGAACCCTAAAAATTTACCAGCCTAGACCCTGAAAGCGCATTTCTCCGGGTTCAACCTCATGTTGTATTTTCAGAGTTGTGCGAATAGTTCCTCGAGGTCTGCCGTGTACGATCCGCTGTGTGGGGTCTTTACTATCATGTCGTCTATATAGACCTCTAACATCTTTCCCACTTGATTTTCAAAAATCTTGTTCATCATCCTCTAGTAAGTGGCTCCTACATTCTTTAGGCCGAAAGACATGACCTTGTAGCAGTAGCTCGCCCTGTCGGTAATGAAAGCGGTTTTATCCTTATCCCCAGCGTACATGGGAATCTGGTTGTACCCGGAATATACGTCCATGAATGAGAGCCATCCGAACCCCGAGAAGCCATCCACCAATTTATCCACGTTGGGAGTGGATATGGGTCCTTGAGACAGGCTTTATTCAGGTTGGTATAGTCTACGCATATCCTCCATTTTTCGTTGGACTTTTTTACCAGAACCACGTTTGAAAGCCATGTGGTATAGGAAATTTCTCTGATGAAGTTGCCATTTAGTAGTTCTCTAACTTGGTCTTTGACGACTTACTGCCTCTTGGGTCCGACCTTCCTCTTCTTTTGTGCGACCAGCCTGGTACCCTCTTTAATTGACAATCAGTGGCAAATAAAGCTGGGGTCGAGTCCGACAGTTGTTGTTTTTCTTTTTCACCCAGACGAGCTCCGATCTTGGTGACCTGTTCTGTGTTGGTCCCAAACTGAAGAGACTCTAGTTCACCTTCGGGCTACGGGCGAGTACCCCAGATTTCTTCTCTGACGTCCAATTCTGTCATTAGAATGTTAAGCTGGTCGATAACCGGGGTGGATACGACGAGGCTCGACCTCCGGGGCACTTTACAAATCTTCAAGCTCTCATTATAACATTTTCTAGCTGCAATTTGATTGCCTTTTACAGTGATGACGTCATTGTTCTTATTGAGGAACTTCATCATGAGGTGGGTGGTGGATACCATCGCTCCAAGGGAGTTGAGAGAAGGGCGGCCCAGGATAATGTTATAAGCCGAGGGGCAGTCCACAACCAGGAACTTTACCTTGACAGTCCTGAATAGTGTAGATGATCCGAGGGTCAGGTGAGTTTCGTAATATCTGACCGGGGTGATCTTCTCACCAGTGAAACCCGTTAACTTTCCTAAGTAGGGAGTCAAGTCGGATTGCGGGAGTTCCAACTTTTGATAGAGATCTAGGAACATAATGTCGGCTGAACTCCCTTGATTGACGAAAATTCGGCGGACCTCAGCATTGGAAATTACCCCAGAGATGACAAGTGGGTCGTCGTGATCCAGGATTATTCTGTCGTAGTCCTCGTCTGAGAAGGTGATGAGAGACACTTTTCTATTCTCCGCTTGTGTTCTTAGTTCTGAGTGGACCACGCTAAAAACTGCCATTCTAAGGGCTTTCTTTCGAGCTCCATTGGAGGATCCCCTCCGGCAAAACCACTAGTAATAGTATGGATCGTCCTGTTGGGCTCGACGTGGTAGTCGTCATTATCAACAGGGGGAGTGTTCCTGGCCCAACCCTGTCAATTGCTGTTATCTCGGCGAGGCGGAGTCTGGGATATTCTCCTAGGACTTCTTGTCCTTCTTCTGCGCGGAGGGGATGGACTTCGACGTGGGGTACGTCTGCTGTCTCTGCGTCTATTATCCCCTTCGTTGTTTTGTACACGAAGGATATACTACTGCAAGCGTCCGGCCTTAATAAAAAATTCAATGGCATCGCGCAACTGATAGCAATCTTCTGTATCGTGGCCATAGGCCTTATGCCATGTGTAATATTTGGAGTGATCCTTCTACTTGTGTCTCTTGATAGGGGCGGTCTCCGGACATTCTAAAACTCCGTGTTCATCACTTCCCTCAAGATTATTTCCTGAGGCGTGTTCAAAGGAGTGTAGTCAGAATAGTTTCTCCGTGGTGGGCTACCCTTTGGGGGTCATGATCTTGAGGAATTTTGGTTTGGCTTTTGGTGAGAAGGCTCACCTTTGTCCCATCTCCTGTGGTCTTCTGTTGCCTCCTCCAAGTAGACATACTTCTCGGATCGTTTCTGGAAGTAGGTCAGATTGTCTGGTTTTTTTTTTTTTTTGCCAGGGACTTGAAGAATTCGGAGCCTATCCGGAGACCGCTCCTGGCGTAATGCAAGGCTATTCTGTCTTCAAAATTTTCTACATTGGTGAAGGCAGCCATAAAACGCCTAACGTAATCCCGGAGGCTCTCGTCCTTTCCTTGGCGGATCTTAGCAAGGGATTCGATGGATTTGGGTTGTTCCTTGCTCGTGGTGTACTGTAGCAGAAAACGCTGTTTGAGGTCCGACCAATCCACGATGGTCCCCCGTGGTTGGCTGGTAAACCATTTGAGGGCCCCCTTTTTGAGGGAGAGAGGGAAGGCTCGGCACAACAATTCCATGGATCTGCCATAGAAACATAGGGACTGCTCGTAGGCATTTATGTGTTCCTGGGGGTCCGTGGTTCCGTCGTAAATTTCCAAGTTTGGAGGAAACTTAAAATTCCTCGGAACCCGGAACTCCATGAGTTGATCGGAGAAAGGTTGTTCCATGGTTCCGCGATTCTGGTTATTGTCCCCAGTATTGGGAATTCCCTCATCGTCGTGGGCCCTCCTTTTGTTATTTTCCACGTCGGTCCATCTACCACAGTGGCGCGACTTCGGTTGGTTTTCATGCATGGCGCGCTGCATGTCTTCCAGCCTCCTGAATTGGTCATTGAGCAAGTCCATATGTTGCTGCAACATATCTTGAAATTGGCGTTGGGAACCCCGAGATTGATGTGTATGTTCGGAGCGGGATGCACGATCGTCGAACTCGTTGTTCGGGATTCCCAAACGTTGGTGTACCGGAATCCTGCGCTCTTGAAGGCTCTAATCACCTCTCTGGGTTGGGAACTCAAGTCTTTCCCTGACAGAAATCCTACGTGATGGGTTAGGAGACTCCTCAGAAAAGGAGGTAGAGTGCCCATCACGTCGGCTTCCTGATCCGGGTGCCTGATTTCTCACAGCGAAGGTTTGAGCCACAAGTGGAGGCAGTGGTGGTGGTGGACGTTGCATGTCAAGATCTTGTCTCTGGTTGACAGAGGTTTGAGCAGCGTCTCTTCTCGAGTTTTGCCTCGTATTCGCCATGATTGGGTGGAATTAGAATTTTATGGTCCCCACAGTCGGCGCCAATGTTCTGAATCGGGTTCAGAGAGTACCTGAGATAGGCACGTAACGGTGATTCCACCTTTGAGCAGCAGCTGAGCGTGTAACACAGGGGGGTGGGTACCTACAAAGAGACTCCAACACTCAAGTCAGGAAATACACAAGAAGGCTTTTTTAGAGATTGGATTCAGAGTTACCTCCTTAAGATGGCTCGACCATGTATTTATAGAGCGTATATAGAATCCTAATAGAATCTTTACTGATTGCAGGTAATTTAGGATTAGTATCCTAATGAGGATCATCTTTCCATTATTATAGAATACATCCCTGCAAATCCGGGATCAATATATGGAAAGTATCTAGCCATCAAAGATATCTATAAATCCTATAATATCGTAAGTTGATGATCGACAGTTGCGGATATTTAGGGATTGATCCTCTGTGTGAATCTATCAATCACGATGTCGTATCCCAACACCACTTAAGGGCCGTAATCCGTGATCCAGAATACGTCGTGAGTTTTCCTCTACGCCAGCTAAGAGGAGTCTGGTAGTGTGCATGCTGGGGTGATCCCTTGGAGCGGGATCCCGGATCACGGTCTAAAACACGAACATATTAGAAGTACATCATATGCAGAGAAAGTAATTAGTAAACTATAGTTTTTTTTTTGTTTTGTTTCAGTGATCTTGTTTGTGTTGAAGTTGCAAATGCTAATCCTTAGATTAGTATGGCAACAGACGTTGCAACCTTTTTTAACTTGATTAATTTCACCTTTTCTCCTTTCCTCTTCTCCAGTTATTCAGTGATTGAGAACCATATTTCAGTAATCTTTTTGGTATTCTAGTATTTAGCTTTCTTTAATTGGATCATTAGTTTATCCTGTTTTATGTTAGTTGACGAAACGCAATCCCATTTCTTGTGTCTACTTCTTTTGCAATTGTAAAGATAGTTTCTTATCTTTGGGTTGAAGCATAAATTCAACTTCTTGGTTCTTAGATTTTTTGCCTTGAAAAAGGAAATCCAGTCTATGCCATATTACCATCACTATTTGTAAAACAATATTTGAAACATCTTTGTCCATTGAAACATGATTACCAATTTGTATAAACACTGACACATAGCATTAGACTTTGCAGCATGAGCTCAAACAAACATGGGAATCCTATCAACAAGTCCTAATTCTTTACACATATCAAACTCTTTCTAAAATGCATACTGATTCCCAAGATTTACCCCAAGCACTATGCTACCCTACATCAAAACCATCCTCTAACATAATGTACAACAACTTTTTTGTCACATAACACATCACTTATGGTCCATGGAGAAGTCACCAAGCCACATGAAGATTGAAATGGAAGAGATTCTTGATAGAATGATAGGTGCCATGGGACCTAGCCTAACTTTCACATGAATTCTATGAAGGAGCCAACCCATTTCTTGTATGAAATCCAAAGATCGAGTCTTTTCTTCCATTTGTTTGATTTTATCCGGATGTCAACAATAGCCTCAGTTGACTCCGTCACATTCTTCAGCTTACATATCCTTGAACAAATTTCTTGCTTTGCAACTATAAATAGAAAGGAACAGATTAGACCACGATCTTCAACCTGAGAACAAAAATTATCAACTTAGAGATGAAAATATACCTTCCAAAGCTCGCAAAACAGAAAAAGCCATTTATGCAGAATACTTCGTATAACCTTAATCTATCACTATGCGATTCTCTGCAAAAGAACACAACTGTTGAAGGGAAATGGAGAACACAAGGAAAAAAATGACAACAAGGTTACAGAACATAAGAAGAAAAAAAAATTGGGTTCCTTTACTATTCTTATTTATTTATATAACAAATTTATTAATCAATTTTTACATAATTATATATTTGTTAGAATCAAAGTATGAAGTTCATAAGTTCATTTCAATTCTGTTACTTTAAAAGTAATCATTTTAAAGGCAACCTGAGATGATGAACATAAATTGGCTATATCCTAAAGACAAACTTTTCATTCACGCCTAATAGTAACAGATAGAAAAGCTATAATTTTTCATTCACACCTCCAATACTGATGCATCAGTAGCATAAAGACATCCAACATTGAAAAATACGTCACAAATTTTCATGAAGCTAGGGTAGTAAACAATGAACCTAAGAATATGCCAAAACAAAAAACCTACCAATTTAACAGTTTTGGCATTCCATTCTACCAATCTTTGTAGAACTCGCCATCACCAAATGGAAGGAGCTCAACAAGTATATTTACGCTACACTGCAATATTGCGCCCAAAAATAAATTGCCTCAAATAATAATGAAATCTAAGAAACCAAAGATAAGCTTTACTTTTAATATCAACAAATAAGACACAAAAGATCTGCACGTGTGCATGCACACATTGATCTAAACTCTTTTTCATGAAAGAATAATTTTATTAATGGGAAGAAAAAACGATACAAGTAAAGAGAAGGACAAGTTTTATCGTCATAGGTCACAACAAACATACAAATCCTCAATAAGATAAAGGTCTCCAATTTTGTGATGCTGTGGTGAAACAAGTGAGGGTTCAGCAAAGCCAATTGGAATGTGGGGGAAAGGGAAAATGACTTTGGCTCTAACATTTGAAGATGGAGTCAGTTGATAATTAGGTTAGGTAGGCGGACAACTGATTTACCTGAAGTAAGGGGTGGAGAATGGAGATGAGATGAATTTTAGGGATTGCGTCCCTGTCCGAGGAGGGGTTAAAATTTTCAGAGGTGTGGCATAGGTAGGCACGGGGAGAGGGATTGAGTTTTCGTAGCAAGGGTTGGGTGAAAAATTATCATGACGTGTAAATTACGGATTTTTATCTTCTTAAGTTTTTTTCTCAGTTAAGTAGTTAATTATAAAAAAAATATATAAAATTATAAAAAATATTTCACATTAATATTTAAGTTTACTAATAATTTTTTTATAATTGATCACTTAAAAAAAAAAAAAAAATTAAATCCGTAAATCACACATAAAATACCACTTAGTTTGGGTATAGAGAATCTCGCAAGTGATTCTGGCTTTATAGCATCTCTCTTTAGTGACAACTAATAATTTTCTATTTCAAATCTTGACATTGACGTAGTCTTTTCAGGTATATATATATATATATATATATATATATATATATATATATATATATATATATATATATATATATATATATATATATATATATGAAGAGGAATCAGTTTATATTAGTGTAAATTTTTTTTATATCTATTTTTAATCGTTAATTTCACTTTTATTTAATAGTTGAGATTATTTTATTAAAGATAACTATTAAATGAATGTAAAACTAACGTTTGAAAATAAATATAAAAGAAAAAAAAATTACAACTAAGATAATACATGGCTCTTTCATCGCCATTTACATCTTCTTGAGTCAGCATACTTCCAATGCTTTCTTCTGATGCTGATATATACAATTTCAACGATCGATGAGGCACTAGAGGCATCATGACCAGTGGTTTTGTCAAATACTGCTTTATTTGGTCGAAGACTTCTTAGTGGCAAGGTTCCCACACAAAATCCTGTTCAGCCTTCAACTTGATCAATGGAGCAAAAACTCTGGTTCTTCCCGACAAGTTGGATATAAATCTTCTTAGGAAATTAACTTTTCCTAAAAAAGATTATAATTCTTTTTTGTTTGTCGGTGGTGTGGCCTCCAAAACTGCCTTGACTTTATTCTTGTCCACTTCTATACCTTTTTTATGGATTAAGAAACCCAAGAATTTAGCAGCCGACACTCCAAAACCGCATTTTTCTGGATTCATCTTAAGGCTGTACTTCCTCATCCTATCGAAAGCTTGCCTCAAGTTCGTCAAATGGCTTTCCTTCGTTTTCGACTTGACAATGACATCATCGATGTAAACTTCCATAAATTTTCTGATGACATCATGGAAAATTGTATTCATTGCTCTCTGATAGGTGGCCCCTGTACTCTTCAAACCGAAAGGCATGACTACCCATTCAAATGTCCCAATAGCTCCTGGACATCTGAAGGCAGTTTTTGACACGTCCTCCTCGGCTATAAAAATTTGGTTATAACTTGCATGGCCATCCATAAAACCCAATAATTCATGTCTAGATGCAGCATCAACTAACATGTCTGCAATTGGCATTGGATACTCATCTTTAGGTGTGGCAGTGTTCAAATTTCTAAAATCTACACATATTCTTAACTTGCAATTTTTCTTGATTACAAGAACAATATTAGAAAGCCATTCGACATACCTGGTTGTTCTAATGAATTTGGCTTTGAGCAATCTTTCGACTTCTTCTTTTATCTTTAAGATCACCTCAGGCGCAAATCTCCTGTTAGCTTGCTTGATAGGTCTGCATCCTTCTTTCAGAGGCAATCTGTGCTCGACAAGATCTCTACTTAATCCAGGCATTTCATCATAATCCTAGGCAAAACAATCTTTATATTCCATGATTAATCAGATAAGCTTTTCTTTGAACTCCTTTGGCAGAAATGTACTAACAAAAATAGGCCTCCTATCTGTTTCAGTGCCCAAGTTTATTTCTTTCAAAGGATCTTTCACTTCTACACCTTGCTTCTCATCAAGCCCTTTTTCAAAACCTAAAGGATCATTATCAATTACATAATCAGATAACATACTTTCAACAGAGTATATTGCCTTATCGGCTAAATAAGCCGACAATCTTTCTGAGTGATTCTTAACACTCATAACTAGTGCTTGGCCGATCTTCTTCAGCCTTCTTCGCCAGTCATATACCAAACTGATCTCTTAAGCAAACTTCGAGTGCATCTTCGTTAATTACTCCACCACTTGCTGTTACTGGTTTAACACTTGGAGCATATATTCTGAAATCGACATGAAGCTGCTGGAGATAACAAGGACTGTCATCTGCTTCTATTATTTCAACTTAGTCATCTTCAATCCAAAGAATGAGCTTCTGATGAACCGTTGATGGTATTGCTCCGACGGCATGAATCCAATCCCTTCCTAGCAAAATATTGTAACTTGACTTCGTCGGAATTACCACAACTAGCGTCGGCCTTGCAACAGATCCGACTTGTACTTTCAACATCACCACTCCATCCGATGGGGAGGTTTTACCACTAAAATCAGTGACTACCATGTTTGTTGACATCAAATCAGACTCACCTTTCCCAAGTTTTTTGAGCATTGCCCTTGGGATTAGATTAATTGCTGCTCCCCCGTCGATCAAAACTCTATTAGTGGGTTTTCCTTCTAATAGAGTCTTAATGTGTAACGGTCATAAATGAGCCTTCTAGTCTTCTGTCGATTTTTCGAGCTGAGCTGTATTGTCGAAGATTATTATCATATTGTCCTGGAAAAGAAGCCAATGATCATCCAGGTCATCTAAATCCTCTTCGTTCTCCCCAGTGTACTCAATTTCGTGATACCCTTCAAAATTTGCAGGTAACACTGAAACTAAATTCACATTCATTGACTTCAAGAATTCCTCCTCATCGGATAGCTCTTCATCACTTACATGTCTTCCAATCCTAAAATAATCTTCAGAATGGCAAGTTACTATCCATAACTGTCAAGATATCATCCAAATTATCGTCCAAGTTGATGTCCATGTCGAATTGCTCATCATCACCAAGGCCTAAGAGACCCTCTAGATCATCTAAGGTCTCAATAACTTCATCAGTCATTAAGTCAATATCTTGGCAATCAGGTTTTGCCAATCTTTCTATTTCTTTATTTGCGTCGAGCACTTTCTTCCTCCGCTCAACATCTTGATCAGATCTTCCAAGATTCTCTTGATTTCTTTTTTCAACCAATTTTCAATATTCTTACTATTTCCAATTCCAGAGTCCTTAGTCTGCTCCTTTCCCATTGTCATTTTTACAACATTCGAGCCGACCAATTCCTTATCCTTCTCGACTGCTAAACTATTCTTTCTTGCCTCTTTTTCTGCTGCTATCAATCTAATTGGCTATTTTCTCTTTATTTTATTTGGAATTACCCTTTGAACCTGCTTACCCTTTCTTATTTCTGCCAACCTTTCTCGTCGAGATTCATCCGTATCAAGCCGTCCAACTGTATTTGTTGTCGCCTCCCCTGGAAATGATCCCCTGGTAACAACACTTTTTTAGCTTTCTATCATCTTTATCCTGATTAAGCACTGGCCTCTTTTCGACCACTAAACAACCTGTTTCTATAGGCTGCTCCTTGATCACTAATCCTTCAGCCATAAGTCTTCTCTTTTGTGCTTGTCTTAATCTCTGCAATCTCCTTTTCTTACTCTTCGACATTGGAAGAACCTTTGATGGCCCTGCTACATCTTGGCCAATCGAAGTTTTTCCCAGATTGATCCTACCATTCTTGTAGTCTTCATTCCAAAAAAGTTGATCCCTTTGAAAGTTACTCCTCCTGGCAGACATATTCCGTTGAAAATATGTATGTCTAGCCATTACAGAGTTCTTCATCCACCTATCTATGGCAACATTAGCAGGTGACACCCTAGTCTTAATTGGTCCGACGCGAGCTCTGTTTCCTACAAACCCATGTGGTTTGACCAACCAACCATTCATGTTAGGCTTAGGTATGTAGACTGGCCTTAGCCTTGGAGCATGAAAAGGCTTCTGTGGTTTCCAGGTTTTCTTGTCGAGAACTTTCTTCTTACCCTATTGAATACTTGGTTGTTCTTCGGCAGCTTTCTTTGCAGCAAGCTCATCGTATATTGCGTCACATCTTGGGCACAACCTGACCTTACCCTCTTCTTTCTTTCTCTCAAGAAATGCCTCGAGAGACTCACCTAACTTTGGATATATGTCGGTTGCATCCTTTGTATCCACGTCGAATTCTTGTAACTTCCTTATGTTGAGCATTCTAACATTTAAAGGAACTTGCTGATCAACACAAGATACTTTAGCCTGAAATGGATCTGTGTCAACTTTCATATTCGCTTTAAGCTTGTCTGCAAACTTCAAACGTCCATCCATAATTACTTTTTGAATTATGTCTCTGAAACAAACACATTCATTAGTAACATGACCGAAATTATTATGAAATTTATAATATTTTCGGTCTTTTGTTTCATCAAACTTTAGTAACCTATGTCCTTCCGACAGTTTAATCTGTTTGTCTTTTAATAACAAATAAAAAATCTTGTCGGCTTTGGTTACGTCGAATGTATATGTTTTCCTATTGACATGACCCATTTTCTCCTTGTTTCTAGTAGGCTGTAAGGCTTGGCAAACATAAGGAGGACTGTTCTGTAGTTCAGCAATGTTAACTTCGAACTCATCATCGCTGCCTTCAAACTCATTGTCGGATTCACTTAATCAGACAAATGCCACTTTTTCTCTTTTAAGAAATCTTTTCTGTTTTTGAATCTTTTCAACTTTTAATTGTTCTATCTTCCTAACTTTTTCACCTAGTTGGGCAAGATCAACCAAATGTTGATTCACTAATTTCTTTCTTATATAATAATCTAAACCACCTGCAGCTATCTTTACTATTTCGACTTCAGGTATAGGGGTAAAACATCTACTCCTCATTTGTCAAAACCTAACAAGATAGTCATCGATAGTTTCATTATACATCCTTTTGATATTAAAGAGATCTGTAAATTCCACTTTCAAATCTCATCTAAAGAATTGATCATGAAAGCTTCTTTCTAATTGAGCCCAAGAGTGGACTTAATTTGGTTTCAATGTCGAGAACCAAGAAAAAGCATTCTTTGTAAGAGAACTTGGGAAGAATCTCATTTTAAGGCCTTCAACAGTGGCCAACTCCCCCATCTCTATCGTAAACCGTGTCGATTCCCCACTTTCTCCTGCAAACTTAGAGAGTTTAGGAATCTTAACTCCTCTAGGCATTTCTGCCTATTGGACCCATTCAGGAAACGCTGATACAAAATATGGCTAGTTGGCATAGCCAACGTTGAAACCAAATCTGTTCAGCACTTGGTCTACTACTTGGTTTATATTTTGTTCAATCACTTAGTGCCCCCCAAGATTTTGTCGAAGCAATCTCATGGCTACATCATTTCTAGCCATTTGATCTTCATTTCCTCGACGGAGCATATGGACATTTCCATATTCCAAGCGTGGCTGATCATTTTGCCCAAGTTGATCTAAGTTTTGTTGATTTTGCCCTACATTTGCCTGATGTGCAACCATTTCTCTATTTACCTTAGGCTGGGCTGTTTGAGCATTGTCATTAGCCAAATCACCTACTCCCAAGGCTTGGTTTAGCCTTGCCATGTGCTGGGCCAATGCGCTGCAAACATTATTTGTATTTTCCATGATCGGCGTAATCGCGATACCCATTTGCTGAGTGAACATATGCACCATGTCATGGTTGCTTTCATCCATTTGTTGTCGAAAGCTGGCCAAAGAATTTATAGTTGGCCCTGTTACACTTTGGGGATTATCTCTCGACATATTTAGAAAAACTGGTCCCAAATTCAATCTCTCTTATCGAAAGAGAGTTGGATTGCTTGTACCTGCAACCCTTACTCCTTGACTACCAAAACTTGCTAAGGCTAAACTTATCTGTGGTTGGCCTTGTAAAACCACTGGTTGGCCAACAGTATTGGCCAAAGTGGAGCCAAGTCCCATTTGTGCCATGACAGCAGGCACATAATTCGGTGGTAACCCATATTGGGGCACAAACCTTGAATTTGAATTTATTATGCTTTGGTTACTTGGCTGACTCGACGATGGCTAAGTCATTCCTGGAAACACTTATTCTACTACTGGATTACTCCTGAGAGACCAATTGCTATAACATCCTCCACCAGACCAGTACTAGTGACAGTCGAAGGAGGCACAGTAACGGCTGTCGAAACTATATCCGACACCAGGCTACTTACGTTACTCATGGTTTGCGTATTTTGAGAAGAGTAGATAAATCTTCCACTTCTTAAATGCATAAAACTATTTCCTATGACACTACAAGTTACTCTAAACTCGTCCCACCGGGCGTGCCAATTTGTTTAAGTGGAATTTTGGTTCAAAGACTTAGTAACAATTCCAACAAACAAATAATGAAAATCAGATGAATGTGGGTTTCGAGTTATGTGGTAATCTCGTTTTAAAACTGGTTTTAACAGTAAATAAAAGGAATTTAAAAGATTTGAAATGAATAAGTAGAAAATGCAGAAAAGAAACTTTGAAAAGATTAAAGAAATTTAAATAAACTCAACAGGAATTTAAGAATGCAAAAAATTAATTGAAAGCGTGTAAATGGTGCAAAATTAAAGTGCAGAATTTAAATGGAAAAATAGTAAAGAAAAACAAGTAAAAGTGCGAATAAATGTAAAGGAAATTTAAAGGACAAGACTGAAAAGTAAAGAATTTTAAAAGAACATAGCATTAATTTTAAATGACTTGAAATGAAAAAGGGAAGGCATACTTGGACCAGAATCCTTTAATTTGCTCGAGTTAAGATGTTAGGATTATGTATCAGCAAATAACATCTCTTTTTTACATCGTGACTACTGATATTTATAGACAAAATTAAAAATAACTGACACCCTAAAAGATCAACACGTTTGAGCAGTTTTGCCACCAGTAAGTACCCACTTTCCGACATAACTAGCACTTAACTGCTTTGATCATTTTTTTGTCGACTCAATGTAATCTTTCTGTCGAGTTATTCTTCTGTCCGACATCAATATCTTATAGCCACATTAGGATCTTTCTCTTATTTAACATTTCTGTCGATTTCGCCATTTAACATTTCTGTCGGCTCAATACTTAGAAAATTTCTTCAAAACCATCATCCAACCGACGAATTGTCAAATCTTTATTTTCACCTCCAACAATATATAATTGTATGATCAAGATTTATTACTTTTACAATAAAAATTTCTCGAAATATTTTTCATATATATATAATATATATATATATATATATATATATATATATATATATATTGGTGTTAATCAGGGCCGGTATTAAAAGTTAACATATTGGGAGGGCCGATACTATAAGTTGACATACTTAAATGTACATATTTTTTATATTTTAAAAACTAAATGCAGTGTTACTTTTTAAAGTTAAAGCATGACACTTTTCATATAAAAAAAATTATCCAATATTTTTAGTGTCAAAATTTTTAACAATATTTTCTTTAATAAATAATTAAACAAAATAATTCAAAAGTTTTATACTTTTTCATATAAAATACGAGTGAAGTATTGTTTGAGAATCTAAATTTTTTGTGATAAACTAATTAAAGAACTAAACTTTTATTGTTACTAATTAAAGACTTCAACTTTATTAAAATATATTTTTATTACTAAAAATGATGAAAAGACATCCAACTTAATAAATAAAATAATTTATAAGATGAGCAAAACACATGTATATATGCTAGAATTTTTTTCTAATTAATACATATTATTAAAATATTTATTAAAATATTTATATTATAGTATATATATATATATATATTTTTATTAAAGTTGAGGTCCTTACTTAATAAGTTTTAAAGTTTATGTCCTTAATTGATTATCACACTAAAGTTGAGGTTGTTCTACAATACTTTTATCTATAAAAGTCTTTCAACTCTCTTCAATTTTAACATCACATGCAAATAATGTGTGAAAAGCAAAAGTAATTTAAAAAATGGGATAATGATACCAAATAAATAAAGTAGAGTGATTTTTAAAAATAATCAACAAATTAAATAAATTAAACATATCAACAGATTCTATTTAGATATACAACATCCAAGTAAAATACTTAGTCAATTTTTAAATTTAATCAACTATGCATATAAACAATATGTAAAGCACATAAGAGTAAAATTAATTTTTAAAAAAAGAGTAGTGCATATGACTATTTTTTATCAAATGAAACTATTCTGGACCAAGATCTAAGAAAGGTTATGGTCTTGGCCTCATCCTCATTGAGCATAGATATCAGAGTCTCTATTTCTTATTGACTCTTTTCCTAGGTCGCTTGCGACCAATATAAAGACATATGGGGAGCACCTTTTGGCAAAAGAAAAAATGAGTCATCCCTAGGGCCCCCTCCACATAGAAGAAATCATTCTTAAAGTTCTTAAAGGACTCCTGGTAAGGCTTAAAGACTTTGTGCCCCGCCTGGGCCTGCAATGTTATCCACCCTTTTTGGTAAGCCAGGGAATGAATCATGAGGGCCCCACCAATTTCCTTTTCTGAAGAAGATCATGTAAACACCATTCTAGATCATGATGTCCCTATGGTGATATCTAGGATAATCACCAACGTTGAGGTTCAACATATATTTGTTAATCAGGGGAGCTCGGTTAACATTATGTTCTTATATTTATTAGAAAAGCTGAGACTCTCAAAGAAGGATTTGATCCCATACACCAATGATTTGATCGGTTTCATAGGAGACAAAATCACCCTGGTAGGGTATGTTGAGACTCACTTGACCTTAGGTAAGGACCCTCTATTTAAAACACTTAATGTCAAGTTCCTCATAGTAGATTACCTTTCATCCTACAACATGATCCTAGGTTGCCCTTCTCTCTATGCCTTTGGGGCCATGATATCCACCCCGCATTTAGTTATGAAGTTCCTGAACGAACATGACAAGATAGTCATGGTCAAAGGAGACCAACCAACGACTCGAAGATACTATAATGGGAACTTAAAGATTGTTGAGGGACCTAGGAAAATGGACCAGGTATAGTCATTACAGACTCCGTCAGCGTCCTCTTGACTAAATTGGATGTACACAAATAGATCTAGGATACCCGCCCTCAACTCGAAGGAGAACTAGAGCCCCTCCAACTTAGTGTCAAGATGGATAAAGTCACTAAGATTGGAAGGCAACTAAATCAAGAAGAAAATCCTAGTTAGTAGCATTCCTTGAGAAAAATAAAGACTTATTCACCAAGACGTTGTCTAACATGCCAAGATTGGACCCTGAGTTCATTTCTCACTAACTTTCCATTAAGAAAGATGCCAAGTCAATCGCACAATGGAAAAGGAAGGTCAGACTAGAAAGGCAAGAGGTAATACAGAAACAAGTGAAGGAATTCTTAGACGCCGAGTTTATTAGGGAAGTTTCCTATACATCTTGGTTATCCAATGTGGTCCTAGTAAAGAAGGCCAATAGGAAGTGGCGTATGTGTATTGACTATATAGATTTGAATTAGGCATATTGATCTGTCGATTATTTTCATACTTTAAATGCCTTATGATTGATTTAATTGGACTCCATATGTGCTCAATTGTTGATATTTAGCTAAGTTTCTAATTTAGAGTTGTCTTTGGATGTTTATTGTGAAACTATGCTAAATGTGGTTATAAACACTCATAAATGAATTATGCTTTTCAGGATATCTTTGAGTGTTTGAGTCCATTAGCATCAAACTAAGCTTGATGACCATTTGAGGAGAGAGATGAATACTTAAGAAGATCAGTTTTACCCTTAGAAGCAAAGGAAGAAGGGCATTTATGAAGAATCAAGGTCGCATTTGAAGAAAGTGAGTGACACGGCCCATGTGATATGACACAGTGTGGGCCATGTACTCCTCTGACTATTTCAAGATGGGTCAAATCCTATTTTTGGACAACACGGGCCATGTCATATAACACAGGTCGTGTCTGTAACACCCTAGCTCTGATACCAACTAATGTAACATCCTAGCTCTGATACCAACTAATGTAACACCCTAGTTAGGGCATCATATTTCTGACTTCTGACTCATAATATGAAAATAAGTTCGTACAAAGTTTGAGTTATAAAAGATGGGTTTCAAAATTTCTTCTTTACTGAAACGTAAATTTACTAAAAATATTAGGTAATATTGTAAATCATATTTCAACTATTCATTATGCAATATTGACACCAATTAATAACACAATTTAAAGAGACATATAAAATTAACAGACTTATTTTTTTTTCTTTTTGACAGTAGCAAACCCCATGACGGGTCCTACTTAATAGCACGGTACAACACTAACAAGAAACTTTAACATACTTATTCCTTTTTCTGTTCATCTTGGATGCATCGACACATCTGTCTCTTTGTCAACACTGCACATCTTCGAGTTTGAATGTCCATTCCTTATTGTTGTCAGAGTATCCATCGCCCGTTATGTCTAAGACAACTCGATCTTTCTATTATTTGATTTTAACAATACAAACACAGCAAAACTACATAACAAAGAGGTGAGATCACCTACACCAATACTAACATGGAAGCACAGAGATAACACAAACAGCAATATCATACAGATAGATCATACCATAATCATGCTATCAGCATTAATCAACTATCATCATCTAATCATTTATCAGTTCAATCATTATCCAATCATTTATCAATTCAATTATCATAAGTAATAATTATGATAATGCCCTCAGCATTATCATCATCATCATCCAAGTATTCAAAAACAATTGTCATAACTAATATTCCTCAATTAATATATCACATAGATATAAATGCTCAGATTTATGCATATGCACAAAGACTCAGTTTATCAAAAACAACTCCATGGAGGTTTTTCGCAATTTCGAGGAGAATGCTCTGGTTAATTGTCACTTTAGCCCAAAGATAATCTCCCGGTCGTTGAAAAGAATCGTGTTCTTGTCGAGTATCGTCAACGCGCACAACGGATCGACGCTGTGTGGCAAAGTGGTACTCGACCGTCCACCGGTCGACCGTCGCGCCTACTGACGCCCCAAGATCCATCATAGACCTCACTATCAATTCTCATTCCCTCTTCAACCACAAGGGCCATAATAGCTATTAGCTATATTTTATACAATGCACGAATTTATCGGTGCAAGTCCAACCCTAACGGGCTAAATCTTTTCAATGCATATATAATGCACCAAATTCAAATAAGACATCTCTTTCCAATGCATATAAATGCACCAAATACCAATCATAGGCAAAACACGCCACTCTCTCATACAAAGGTCCATATTGGTTAAACAAGAATTATATGTATTTTCAACACAAAATCATGTTATCATGTTTTCATAGTTATAAAACACTTTCGCCGTATTTTCACAAGATTGCGCAACATTTTCATTATGTTTTCACAATTCCAAAATATTTACATTACGTTTTCAAAATATCGTAACACTTTACGTTTTCAAAATTCAAACGCTTTACGTTATATTTTCACAATACCGTAAAAATATTCTATTACTTTTAAATCACATAGTGATTTTTCAACAAGATGTCAAATATTTAAACTCACGTAAAATATTTAAACGTAATTCAAATCACGTAGAAATATTTTAACATATTTTAAATCGCGTAGGAATATTTTACTATATTCTAAATCATTTTTAAGATACGTAAATCATTTTTCACCACAATTCTATTACGAAAAATATTTCTTAACCTTCAAAAATTCCATTTCATCCTTTCTCAAAATATTATGACTTTGTACTTCATTTTTCACATTTTCTTACTCAAGAAAATCTTTTTCCACGTTTCTTTACTCAAGAAATTCTTTTTCAAATATAATCCACAAAATTACCTTTCCATTGATATAAATCAATGTTTCAAATCTTAAAATTTCTAAACGTACTTCAAAACTTGAAAATAAGTTATACTTGAGTAAATTCTCAAAATACCATTATATTCTCCATTTTTCCCCAAATCATTTCCAAATTAACCTACTTCAAAATAAATTGAAGTTTGAAAACATTTTCGTTTACAAAACTTAATTTTTCAAGTGAGTAAAATACTCTGATTCCCTTTTCAAATTTCTTGTATTAAATCAATTATATTTTCACTTGGAAAATTACTTTGTTTCATCAAAATCTAGGCATTACTATTTGAAAAATTATCAAAACATTTTTCCTTTTAAATTGATATGGTTTTACACAAACAAAACCATTAAAGTTTTATTTTCAAAACCAAAGTACCGATTAGTCATATAACAAACCCATTTGTTCAAATTCATTTTCACTTTCTTTGCAAATCCTTTTTCATTCTTAGTCAAAAATCTTTTAATATATATTTTCTCAAAATCACTTTTTATTAATCTAGTCCTACAAAATCATGTTGAGTTGATTTAATTATTGTTTCTTAACCTTAAATTTCCTAACGTTTTCCAAAACCCAATAAATAAATTCTCTGTTAGAAATTTTAAGTTACAAACGTTTTCCTTTATATTTCTAAATCATTTCTAAAAATTGATTAATTTGAAGTTCAATACTTTCAATCTTCTTTTTCTTTTATTTATGAAAATTCCACTTCACTTAATTTATAACACTTAATTCCCTTTTCAAAAATTCTTATTTGAAAATTCTTGTATTTCATAGCATCAAAACATTTTTTCTAAATTATCAAAACCTTATAGATGGCCATTGGAACCATGAAATATTTTTCTACTAACTTAAATAAATTCCATTCTTGTTTCTACACAAAATAAATCAATAAAATTTCATTCTAAAATTTGTGTTCATGTTTTCTTAAAAAAAAAAACCTTTAGTTCATTTTCCATATTCCTCAAATCAATCCAATTTTATTCTTCCATAAACATATTAATTTGTAAATACCTATTTTGAGGTGTCTTGGCCGAAATTCTCATTGTTGTACGGATCAAAATTTAATTTCCTTGTTCTTGAAAAATTTCAACATTGACCCCCATCAAGGGCATCAAAACCGTAGCTCTTCCTTGGCCATTGGAACCAAGATCAATTTTCTTTCCATCCACACATCATGGCATACATATATATATTTCATCATAAATATCACAAACATGCTATATACTCATCATGCATATTATAAGTATACTATCAAAGCCATAAAATCATGTAAAGCATATTAAGCATAAACAAAAATAATCAAAGCACAAGAAAATAAAGCAAAGCTCATAAACACACAATTAATTATTACATAACCATGGATTGGAATTCTCACATGAATTCACAATCCATCAAATATAAGACCATCTCCCACCACCATAATTGGTTGGTGAGATGGATCTCCCTCTTACCTCTTGAAGATCCTCAAAGCTTCTTGATTTTGGTTCTCTTTCCAAGTCCTTCAACACCAATGGCTTCTCAAATTCAAAACAAAATACAAAAAAATTAGTATACTAAGCTTGATTAAGAGGAACCATGGATCAAACATGGTTTAGATCATGAAAAAGAAGAGAAGAAATGAAGTCTTCTTATACTTCACCTCAAAAATCCCATAACTTTGTTCTTGAAGAAAGTCCATGAAGATGAATGATTTAGAGAAAGTCTCCAACATGAAAGTTGCTTAGAATATCATGTAGATTCAAGATCTATGGTTGGATGAAATTAAAGGTGATGGGTGGTGCTTTTGGTGGTCATGGCCGAACCATTTGGTGAGAAAATGAAGGAAAATGGTTGTTTTGTGTTCTTGGCTTGGTTGAGTGATGAAGATGAATGATTTAGAGAAAGTCTCTAACATGAAAGTGTTTTGAATTGATGAGAGGATTCAAGATATGTAGCTAGATAAAATTATGGAAGATTGAAAGTGGTTCCATGGGTGGTGACCGAATGCTCAAGGAAGGAAAGAAAATGGTGTTGTTCTTGACAAATTGGAAGAGAGAGAAGAGAGAGAATGAGTTAAGTGTTATAAAATGTGATACAAATGAAATCAAATGGCTGAATTGAAGTGGGCAGCCGTAGCATTGCATGGAGAGAAAGAAGGAAATAATTTTGCTTTAGGAAAATGACCAATAATTGGTCAAGACATCTAATTAATGTCTTCAAGCTTTTTCTTTGGCCTAAAAAGGCTACTCCAACATGTCTCAACATGTCTCTTCTTCTTTCTTGCTTCTCCAACCGTCCCCCCTTCATCATGCAATCCAAAGGAAGTAAACAAAACAATAATGGTCATTAATTTAGTTTGCATAGCTATTATTGGTGGTTCAAGAACCATGTAAAAGTCTCCCCAAGCTACATGAAAACCGTGTGGCTCCTTGAGTATTTTAGGGAATTAATTGTTCTCAATTTTCACCTAATTGCATGCTAATTAATTAGGTAATTAGTTAGGTTAAATTTCCTAACCAATCTTAACTAACATTCTAACTATATAACTAATTAATTAACATATTATTTCACATATTATAATCTCTAATTAAAATTAGGATATCTAATTAAGAATTAGATTATAACAATTTAACATTTAATTTAGTTTACTTAACTTGTTAATTAGGCCATTAGATTAATCAAATTAGGCTTAATTAGTTACTAATCAAATCATTGTTGACTTCATCTTTTCTTTAGCCTAAAAAGGCTACTAAAAAAAAATTGTCTCCTCCTTGTCCAAGCACTCCAAAACCGTCCCCCCTTCCATAATGCATGAAGTTGTCATCTTTTTTTTTATACAATTATTTGAAGCATTCCTAGCCATTGATTAATTCAATGGTTAGGATTTAGGTAGACTTTTAATTTAGAAGACTTAATCTAAGCCATTGGATCCTTCTTCTTTAAATTCTAGCCATTAGATGTGTCTGTAAAATAAAGGGTCAAGATTACTTCTTCTTACTTTTAATCCAAGGGTCATAATTAGTCTTTGCTACTTTTTAAGACCAAATCTCCACCCTTGATTAATTCTTCATCCAATGGTCATAAATGGTCTTTGTCACTTTTTAAGACCAAATCTCCACCCTTGATCAATTCTAAATCCAATGGTTGTAAATGGTCACTTTATATAATTAATTTTACACCGTTGATTAAATCTACGGTTGATATTGAAGCTTGCCTAACTAAGTTTATTTTCACACCATTGATTAAATCAATGACGATTATCTTATGTTTCTTTATTAAATTTATTTCTTAACCATTAATTGAATCAATAGTGGATATCCAAACCACCAATGTTGACTTAAGCAATATAATTTCTATTTTTATCTACTAAAAATCCCACGAAAGAATATATTTACTGTATTTTTATCACCCGATAAATAAATACAGTACAAAATAAATTTTCTAAAACTGTTTCCGGATTCAGGTTTAGTAAGATCTCCTATTTTCGTCTAAACAGTACAAATTTTTCTATGCGTAGAAAATTTTTTTACTTTGCGGGACTCACCTAGACCCACGTATGGTCACCTGGGCCCACAAACACCTCGTGGGGCCCACAAACAGAAAAAAATTCAAAATCACACATAAAATCACAAAAATTAGAAAATGTATGAAAATCAAGTCAGATTGTTAAAAATAATTAATAGTCAAGAGAAATAAATACAGAAAGATTTTCCCCGGCCCAGAAATTATTATTTTCCTAACATGGAGTAAATCACTCAAAACGATCAAATATGTTCACGGAATAAACAAAATAATTTTACAGCATCCAGAAATTACTAAACAGTAAAATTCTATTAACTGTCAAAATTACTGTTTAAGAGATGGGAAATTTGGGGTGTTACAGTGTCAAATGACACGGGTTGGGCCGTGTTCTTCTCTGACTTTGAGATTAGTTAGAATTTTGTCACCAGATTCAGACACGGGTTAGGCCGTGTCAAATGACACGGCCCGTGTCGTCGCACCGGAAAGTTAAATTCGAATTCTATTGAGAAATTAGGTATCTAAAGCTATAAATAGAGATACCTGGAGCCCCAAAAGGGAGGTCTGGACAGAGAGAGCCGTCAAGGGAACTGAAGGAAACACAAAGACCAAGGGAAAGGGAGATTGGATCGAAGATTGGAGTCTCGGGTTCGAGCAATCGGAAATTGATCATCCCTAACTTTTGGAAACTAGTTTGATCTTTCGTTTTCTTTTGCACTTTCGTTCTGAACTATGTTTTTCTTCTATTTTTCTTGTGATTTTGAATTTGCCATGTGTGGCTAAACTCCTTGATTGGTTAAGAGAAGATGAAACTCTAGTTTTGATTATGTGAATCTTGCATACCTCTTTATATCAATACAATTATGTTTTTATTCATATGTTTCTATTCTTAAATCAATATAAAAGTTTTTATATTCTTGCCAAACTTCAAGAGTGGTAAAACTAGGATTGCTATGCGCGATTGCGGTGGTATGACTAGTGAGACATATGATCTAAGCAATTTAATCCCGGTGTGTGATTAGACCTTAATGTGATTGATTTTCTAATTTTTAATGCAATCATTAGGTAGGTGTAAGAGCGGTTGCTTTATAAATAACTGATGGTTAGGGTTTGATTTGAGCGGTTGTTGAATTAAGCGAAACTTAAGGAAGACATGGGATTTATCTCACAATCACATAAGAACATAATTGATCATATTGGTATAAAGGGTATGTAAGTTGGCATAATTATATAAATCTAGTGGTGGATTCCATCTCTTAACCAATATCTTTAACTTGATAATTCAATTTGTGTTTACTGCTTTGGTTTAAGTTTAAATTCTTTTATTAGTTTTAATTAACAAAACCCCCTTTTTAATTTTACTATTTATTTTTCATCAGAGTTTAATTTAAGAATTAGATTGATAGTATTAATTGAATTAGTTCTCTGTGGATCCACCCTTGCTTACTACAACTGGTTGCAAGGTTTTTGTATTTTTGGTGGAACTTGGCAACTGTTTTTGATATTTATTTTTAATCACATTCCACACCACACCAAATTTTGGCACCGTTGCCGGGGAACTAATTTTCCAATTGTGCTATTGATTTGTTTCCTATTTTTACTCTGTTTTTGTTTTTAATTTTAATTTTTGATTCTTTCTTTCTGAGTGTTTGTAGGTGTTGATGTCCATTGATCATGGATGCTTGTGAGATTTACTTATCATCTGGATATCCTACTGATTTGTGCCCCACTTTCCTAGTTGACACAAATGAGGAGGTAGAGGCAGTATGAGGATATTCTGAACCTTTCGACAACTACAACCCCTACTCCAATACATATTATCCAGGATGGTGGGATCCTCCTAACTTGAGTTATGAGCAACAACAAGTTCAAGCTCCTAGGCAACCTGAACCTTCATTGGAGGAGCTAATAAGACAAATGGTCACTAATAACATTCAGTTTCAGCAAGAAACAAAGGCCATGAACGATGACCTGCAAAACTCTTTGGGGCAGTTAGCCACAGAATTCAGCAAGATGTCGAGTCTAGTTTATAGGAGACTTCCCTCACAACCCGAAGAGGATATGAAGGAAGATCCTAGTACTATCACATTGCACAGTGGGAAGACGTTAAATGAACCCACCTCTCTTCCACAAGCTATTGAAGAGAAAGAAATAGAGCCTGAGGAGGTAAGTGAGGAGGGGGAAAACTCTAAGGCCCCCAAGGTAAGTATTCTTGAACCCTTTCCCAAGGTAGTGGAGAGACAGTATGATGAGTTGTGTGATGAATTTTTTGATTTTATTGGTTTCAATAATTATATTCATTGCCACTCATGTACTGATATCATACGTGCTAATCGTGCTGAGATTTCTGCAGACTTGAAAGTTGATGATTTTATTTACAAAGCAGAATCTAAGACCCAAAAGGAGGTGGAATTGCAGGCCACTGAAGAGTTTTCAAAGGTGGAAGAAGAGAACCGGATGATGGACACTATTGAAGTGGATTTTGTTTTTGGACCATGATTTACTACAAAAAATGCATATGAAGTGGATAAAGTACACATATTAGTTTCCAGTGGTGAAGCCAAGGAAACTAAGGAAGACCAATGGGAACCTGGTGGAAGCCCTCACGCTGCAAGCTTAATTTAGTCATTACACTTCAACCAGTGGGATCCCGGTGGAAGCCCTCACGCTGCAAGCTTAATTTGGTCATTACACTTCAACTAGTGAGATCCCGGTGGAAGCCCTCATGCCTCAAGCTTAACTTGGTCACTAAACTTCAACCAATGGGACCCCGGTGGAAGCTCTCATGTTATTTCAAGCATAAATTGGTTATTATGCTTTCGCCAATGGGATCCTGGTGGAAATCTCTTCATCTACCTTTGTTACTTCAGTTGATAAGGATGTTTCTTCCCTCTCTTCTATCTTACTTGTCCTAGATTTATTAATGATTATTTATTGTTGAGGTTTACAGTGAGGACAATGTAGAATTTAAGTGTGGGGAGGAATTGACATTTTGTTTTCTGTTTTATTTCTATTTTTATTTTAATTTCTATTTTCTATTTTTGAAAAAAAAAAATTGTGTGTTTTTATTTAGTTTCCAATGATGTTTTGAGATTTGTGAAGTCTATGAGTTTGAAGCAATTGAAATTCAAGGTTATGATTTATAAATTTCTTCTGTCATCTTGAATTTGACATGCTTGGTTTTGGATGTTTGATTGATGAATTGAGTTTGATAGATCTATACCTGGTGAGATTTTGAGCCTTTTGATGGATGGATTTAGCATTTATGTCATTATCTTCTTTCTTGTGTGATTTTCACTCATGTCATAGTAATCACTCTAGAATTTGCTTTGATTCTTTTTGAAGCTACATTTTCACTTGCATACATGAACATGATTGAGGCATTCTTTTGTGATTACCTACTTTGGCCAAATAGCCAACCTTGCATTATTTCCCTTTGATTAACCCCTTGAGCCTATTTGCCTATTCTTTGTCTTACCTCATTATATGCTTTATGTGAAAAACCATGATTTTACCTTACCTTTAGGGAATGGGAGAGCATTGGTTCATTTTCATTGGGGGAGCTCTTTTGCTTGCAAGTATTTAATAGGCCAAGTGTGGGGGTTGTGCAAGTTGATGTGTAATATGCAAGGTGTTGGTGAAAAAAAAAAGCAAAGAAAAAAAAATTCAAGAAAGGTTGTAAGAAAAAAAGAAAGAAAAAGGAAAAGAATTTGTAAAGAGAATGTGCATTATATAGATTTGAAGGGATAAAAATTTCATGTTTATCAATTGAGTTCCTCCCCAATGTTCTTTTATTCTCTTGGGTGCTCATCTTACCATATCCATATTATTTCCTTCCCTTACCTTGGCCCCATTACAACCTTAAATAAAATCCTCTTGATTTGTGTGTGCATGTGTTTGAATAGTGGAGAAGTAGAAGATAAACAAGCTTATGGTAGTGTATTTTTCATGGGTTGAATTGAGTGAAATACTTACCTTGTAAACACTTGAGAGATTGAGAGTGTATCTTGTGAGGATCTATCATTCTTAATTCATGCTTTTCAATTTGAAGATACCTTGCATGTTGATTTGAGGTGTGAAGAATTGTTATCTCTTGAATGTTATGATCCCTTGAATCTTTTCTTGCTCTTTTTGCCTCTCTTGAATATCATTGGAAATTGAGTTCTTTAAATTGTTAGGTTTTTGAATTTGTTTTGTTTTCCTTGTTCCTTGGTTTGGTCTTATGTTTTGCCCAGGAGTGCAAAAAGTTAAGTGTGGGGGTATTTGATCTGTCGATTATTTTCATACTTTAAATGCCTTATGATTGATTTAATTGGACTCCATATGTGCTCAATTGTTGACATTTAGCTAAGTTTCTGATTTAGAGTTGTCTTTGGATGTTTATTGTGAAACTATGCTAAATGTGGTTATAAACACTCATAAATGAATTATGCTTTTCAGGATATCTTTGAGTGTTTGAGTCCATTAGCATCAAACTAAGCTTGATGACCATTTGAGGAGAGAGATGAATACTTAAGAAGATCAGTTTTACCCTTAGAAGCAAAGGAAGAAGGGCATTTATGAAGAATCAAGGTCGCATTTGAAGAAAGTGAGTGACACGGCCCGTGTGATATGACACGGTGTGGGCCGTGTACTACTCTGACTATTTTAAGACGGGTCAAATTCTATTTTTGGACAACACGGGCCATGTCATACAACACGGGCCATGTCATATAACACGGGCTGTGTCAAATGACACGGGTTGGGCCGTGTTCTTCTCTGACTTTGAGATTAGTTAGAATTTTGTCACCAGATTCAGACACAGGTTAGGCCGTGTCATCAGATTCAGACACGGGTTAGGCCGTGTCATTTTGTCGCACCAGAAAGTTAAATTCGAATTCTATTGAGAAATTAGGTATTAAAAGCTATAAATAGAGATACCTAGAGCCCCAAAAGGGAGGTCTGGACAGAGAGAGCCGTCAAGGGAACTGAGGAAAACACAAAGACCAAGGGAAAGGGAGATTGGATCGAAGATTGGAGTCTCGGGTTCGAGCAATCGGAGATTGATCATCCCCAACTTTTGGAAACTAGTTTGATCTTTAGTTTTCTTTTGCACTTTTGTTCTGAACTATGTTTTTCTTCTATTTTTCTTGTGATTTTGAATTTGCCATGTATGGCTAAACTCCTTGATTGGTTAAGAGAAGATGAAACTCTAGTTTTGATTATGTGAATCTTGTATACCTCTTTATATCAATACAATTATGTTTTTATTCATATATTTCTATTCTTAAATCAATATAAAGGATTTTATATTCTTGCCAAACTTCGAGAGTGGTAAAACTAGGATTGCTATGCGCGGTTGCGATGGTATGACTAGTGAGGCATATGATCTAAGCAATTTAATCCCGGTGTGTAATTAGACCTTAGTGTGATTGGTTTTCTAATTTTTAATGCAATCATTAGGTAGGTGTAAGAGCGGTTGCTTTACAAATAACTAATGGTTAGAGTTTGATTTGAGAGGTTGCTGAATTAAGCGAAACTTAAGGAAGACATGTGATTTATCTCACAAACACATAAGAACATAATTGATCATATTGGTATAAAGGGTATGTAAGTTGGCATAATCTTATAAATCTAGTGGTGGATTCCATCTCTTAACCAATATCTTTAACTTGATAATTCAATTTGTGTTTATTGCTTTGGTTTAAGTTTAATTTCTTTTATTAGTTTTAATTAACAAAACCCCCCTTTTAATTTTACTGTTTATTTTTCATCAGAGTTTAATTTAGGAATTAGATTGATAATGTTAATTGAATTAGTTCTCTGTGGATCGACCCTTGCTTACTACAACTGGTTGCAAGGTTTTTGTATTTTTGGTGGAACTTGGTAACTGTTTTTGATATTTATTTTTAATCACATTCCACACCACACCACATGTCCTAAAGACCCTTACTCGTTTTCCAATATAGACAAGCTGGTTGACAATTCATCTGGATTTTGGCTTCTATCCTTCATGGATGCCTATTCCGAATATAACAAAATCTATATGCACCCAAAGGACGAAGAAAAAAATTACATTTATAACCGAAATGGAAAGTTATTATTACCAGGTTATGCCATTTAGCTTGAAAAATGTAGGAGTAACCTGCTAACCAATAATGAACAAAGTCTTCGAGCAACAAATTGGTAGGATGCTCAAGGTCTATATTGATGACATGATTGTCAAGACACCGTATACCAAGAACCCTGTTCAAGACCTAGAAGAATTGTTCGCCTAACTCCAAAAATATAACATGAGGTTGAACTAGGACAAATGCGTTTTTAGAGTGCAAGCTGGTAAGCTCCTAGGATTCTTGTTGACGAGCCATAGTATTGAAGCCAATCCGGACAAATGCCAAGTGGTACTCGACATGCACAATCTACAGTTCGTTAAGAAGGTACAATAACTAACTGGACGGATAGTGGCCCTCACTCATTTTTTAGCTAAGTCGCTCACAAATCTCTTCCCTAGCTTAAACTCCTCAAAAAAGGTTAAGATTTTGAGTGGAATCTGGAGTGCAAGGCCGCATTCCAAGAATTGAAGAACATGTTGGCATCACCCCCCATTTTGACAAGACCGGAGCTAAGAGAAACCTTGTATGCCTACCTTTCCATCAATATTGAAGCAATCAGTTCAGTCTTGATAAGGGAAACCCCCGAAGGCCAAAGACTAGTTTATTTTGAAAGTAAGGTACTGTAGGCCCCCGAACTCAGGTACTAAAAGATTAAGAAATTAGCACTTGCACTCATGACTGTAGCTAGATGACTACGTCAGTATTTCTAATGCCACCCTATTGTGGTAAGAACGGATCAACCAATCCATCAGGTATTACACAAACTGAACCTTGCCAGGAGAATGATCACCTAGTCTGTGGAGCTCTCTGAATTCAGGATAACCTACGAACCAAGACAAGCCATAAGACAAGCCATAAAGGCTCAAGTTTTATCTGACTTCTTGATAAAACTTACATGGGAAACCAGGCATCCCAAAGGGAACTCATAGACCATATACGTAGATGGCTCCTCGAACCCCAAAAGGAGAGGCGCTGGGGCCATCCTAGAAAGTGAGGCCAGACTCACCCTTGAGCATTCCTTAAGGTTCAAGTTTCTTGACTTTAAATAACTAGGCTGAATATGAGGTTTGTATTGCTAGAATTACCATGGCCAAGGAAATAAGAGCAACCAACATAGTACTCTATAGTGACTCGTAATTGGTAACCTCATAATTCTGAGGTGATTATTTGGCTAAGAAACCTCTCCTGCAGAAATACTTAGCTAAGGTGAAGAAGCTCTTGGAAAAATTTACAAGTACTAAGGTTAAACATATCTCAAGAGAACAAAACTCAAGGGCCAAAATCCTATCGAAGCTTGCCAGCACAAAGAGCTCCAACAACAATAGGTCTGTAATCAAGGAAACACTATTGGCACCCAACACTATGGACTCTGAAGTACTCTTACTAGAAGAAGTTGAAACATAGATCACACAATTTGTTGCCTATCTTCGAGATGGGACCTTACCTGAAGATCAGAGGAGGCCCAAAAATTAATACGAACTATGACATGGTATATCCTTTATAATAATCAATTGTACCGTTGTGGGTTCTCTTCCTTCCTCCTTAAATGTCTTAGGCCAAAAGAAGTTGAGTACATTTTGGGTGAAATCTATGAAGAAAGTTTAGGACATCATCTCGAAGGAAAAACCCTAGCCCAAAAAGTATTGCGAGTAGGATATTATTGGCCTAGTATAGAAGTTGACAGTATGGAACATGTCCAGAAGTGTGACAAATGTTAGCAATTCTCAAACATCTGTCCCTCTAGAACAATTGTCAATAATGTTTGTACCCTGACTTTTCTATTAGTGGGGGATGGATATCTTGGGTCCTTTCCTTCAAGCACTTGGACAAGTTACATACTTAGTAGTAATTGTAGACTACTTTACTAAATAGATAGAAGTAGAACTGCTATATACCATCTCCTCGGCTCGTATACAAAAATTTATTTATAGGAACATAATCAGTGGGTTCGGGATCCCGGAGTCCATTATTACAGACAACGACACCCAATTCTCTGATCAAAGGTTTAAAGCCCTACTTGCTGAACTCAAGATTAAATAGTACTTCACCTCTATTAAGTATCCGAAGACCAATGACCAAGCTGAAACTACAAATAGGGTTATCTTTTGGGGCATTAAGAAGAGGTTATATAAAGTAAAAGGAAATTGGGTAGAACAACTTAACAACATCCTATGGGCATACCAGACCATGCCATACTCTATGACTGAGGAAACCCCTTTCAAGTTAACCTATGGTTGTGAAACAATGATTCCGGTTGAGATTAGAGAACCTAGCTGGTGAAGATAGAACTTCTTTGATCACATCAACCCATACCTCATTTGCCAGAATCTAGGCTTGCTAGAAGAGTAGTGTTGTATTGCTTATATCCATGAAGCCACCATTAAGCAAAGGACAATAGCTCGTTACAATACTAAAGTGATACCATGGAGGTTTGTGCCTGATGATCTTGTTTTATGCAGAGAGGATATTAGAGGAAGGGATACATATCAAGAAAAGCTGGCTCCTAATCAGGAAGGCTCATACCAGATCACGTCCAAGATAAACACGAGTGCCTTTACTTTAGAAACTTCACCGGCAAAAGCATTAAGAACTACTGGAACGCATACAAGCTTAGAAAATATTATAGCTAGTGGTTTCAAGTTCCAAGTTGTATTTTATTTTTCATGTAAGTGATGTACTCTAACATGAATAAAATGATTAAGGAATTTTTAGCATATATTTTTTCCACTTACTTATGTTTAATGCAACCCGTAAGGTCAAAGTACCTTGGAGAGGTTCAAGAAATACACATTCCCCTTAGGATCAGCTATCTTGATTGCACCAAAGGTCAAAGTAGGTAGCCCACTTGATCGTACTCCATGGTCTTATAGTGAGCTTATGGGTTCACACCCATGCCCCAAGAAGCCTAACCTTAACCTATAAATTCTAAAATGAATTTAAAGAGATTAAGAGTACTTAATTGAAGCTTGAAGTATGGTAACTAGGATTGTCAGTATCCTCAATAAGGATACCTTTTCCAAGGCCTTAATGTTGTTTCAAACACTTAGAAAATTTGCTAAGTGTCTAAAAATCTTACTTATACTAAAAACATCACACTCTAATATCCGTACCCCGAGATCCACTATCATTTCTAAATGATGAATCTTTTGGTGTCAGTGATTATTATTCTCAAAATAGGTGTGCGTGTATAAATTTCTCTAAGTCCCATTGCGAAGTGCGAGTTTGGACATTGGACCCCAAAAGATGTACAAAGATAAGAAGGAGGTAAGAAAATTTTCTAAGTCCTCCTTAGGAATTGTATGTTGAATGTGGATGTTGGACCTATAACGAATAGAGACAAAAGAAAATAGTAGTTGTGCAATACAAAGAAATGAAAAAAAAATACTAAATTGTAAAAATTTAAACTGCGCCGGAAATCTAGGACTTGTTTATAAAACAATTTCACAAGTTGGGACTTGTCCATACAAAAGTTAAAAACCCCAGGCAAGGGGCAACCAAAAGAAAAGAAGAAAAAATAAGAAAAGATTAAGGCTCCAGGTTCGGCTCTTCGACCTCAATGACATCCTTTTGGCTAGACTCCTCGCCCTCCTCGCCTTCCTCTTCATCTGAACCAGCATCCACTGTTGGAACCTGAGTCACAGGGGTAGCTTGGTTGACGACATTAATAATGGTGCCATCCCTAGCCACCTTCCATGATCCAACACCTTCGTTAATGAGATCCAAGTTCAAAAGTCAGAGTTGGGCCAAGGCATTGTCAAAAGAATTGTCCATGGAGGCCAGCCACTCGCTCTCGAGCTCAATGATCTTAACTTTTAGATTGGCCTCAGACTACTTCAAGAACTCAACCTTAACACAAAGAGCTGTCTTTTCAGCCTCAGATTGTATGACTTGATCCTTCAGCACCATCTCCCGAGCCTTGGCCTCTTTCAGACTATTCTAGAGCTTAGTGATCTCAGTTTTGTGGAGTTCGAGCTTTTCTCCAATTTGCTTCAGTTGTCCGTCCTTCAGGGCTGCCTCAAGCTCCAATTTGTCCTTCTCTTCTCAGAGAAAATTTAATTCCCTTTCGAGGTCTCAAGCCTACTTTACATATTCAAAGGCACTCTTCAGAAAGTAAGTGGCAGATGCATTCCTGTGGGAGTAGGTCTCCATATCCCAGATCACCTCGATCAAATCATCCTTGATCAAGACATCGTAGTCGGCGGGTGTCAAAAGGACATTATCAATCACTTGGCCTAGTTTTAAACCCGGTTCCTAAACGAATAGAGCCAAAATCCGAGAGGAGCGCCCTCATAGGACTTTGTTTCATGCTCTGCTATTAGATTGATATGACTTTCACTAGTCATCGGCCTCTTCCATTTCCAACCTCATTGACCATCACCCTTCTTCTTTCACTGCCTTAGAGGTTGGGTGGGGGATTTAGGAGTTAGTTCTTGAGAAACTAGTGGAGGTTGGGGAAAGGGAACCGAAGCTTGGGGGTAGTTCCAGATGCCCCAACTTTCCTCACTACCAAGTGGCATTCAAGTGCCTCAATGCCACCGGGAGGCATCATGTTTTCTACAAAACACAAAAAGAAGGAAAGCATTATAACACTTAGAAAAAATTATGAAAAACATAAATGCAAGGGAACATACAATAAATAGTCATGGCATATCCAACAAAGCTCTAATAGAGCTCTCAGGCTCATCTAATACATCTTTACAATAGATGCTCCCCATCTTGTCCACCTATTCAATAAGAAAGGCTAGGATCTTATCCTCATCCTTAGTGAACATGGATATTGGAGTCTCTATTTCTTCTTGTCTCCTCTCCCAAGCTGCTTACGACCATTATAAATACATTCGATGAGTGCCCTCTGTCTTATAAAAAAAGAGTCATCCTTGAGGCCCTTTCCACGCAGAATAAATCCTTCTTAAAGCTCTTAAAGGACTCATGGTAGGGCTTAAAGACTTTGCACCCCGCTTGGGCCTGTAGTACTATCCACCCTTTCTGGTAACAATATTCAAAGGGTGTAAACTGGGTAAAATGAAAAAAGAAGGCCTTTACAGAACATGACCATTCAAAGGCCTTACATATGAGTTCATACGTCCTTATTAACCCCCATACATTTGGGTGGATCTTTGTTTGAGCCACTCGCAGATGGTTAAGCACTCAGATTTGAAAAGTAGAGAACAGAAGGCGGATGTCAATGTAAGTGAGCATGGCCTTATACAAATAGATAAAGTGATCGCCTTTCGTTCGAGTTGAGCATACCCTCTCCCTGTCATTAGGGGTTCGGATCATGAATTAATGATCATAGAGTTTGTCCTTTGTCAATTGAGGATATTCCTACTTCTCAAGTACATCCTCTGTATTCTCAACATTAGAGGGTGTCCCTAACTCCTTCTGATCAACCCATTGGTATAGGTTGATATCTTGAGAAAATGTGTACTCCTTTGGCTCGGAAGTTCCCACTTTCCGTCTTCCCTTCTCTGAAATCTTGAAATCATTTATAGAGGTCGTACTTAAGTCAAAATCAGAAGAAGTTTCCTCATGACTTTCTAACTCTCTCATGAGTGCGGAGAACAAACGAGACGGTCTTAGTGTCGCTAATTCTCTAGCATTGTCCGCTTTTCGTATCATTTCCTAGATACTAATCCCACACAATGGCCTCTACCCCCAATAGTGTTTTCACTTTGAAAGGAATGACTCCACCGTGCCTTTGCCATGCTTGGCATGGAGAAGATGAGGGTGCACTCAGAATCTCTAAAGAGCTCCCATTTATCACTATTCACCTCTCTCACCCTCACCATAGCAGTAATGGGAAGAAAAAAGAATGGATAGAAGGAGTACATGGAAGTTTAAGGGGAATAGAAGGCTGAAGATGTTGAGAGAAGTAAGAAAACCACCAAGAACCACTACGCAAAGTCACCAAAAATTGCTTCTGGACGCCAAAGTTTCAGAGGAGAAGGAAGGAATGGTGAAAGTGAGGAGTGGTAACCCCCCACTCCTATTTATAGGTGTGGGGTTACTTCCTAACTGTCACCACTCATAAGGGTAATTCTGACTTTTTTGATATGTTTTAAAATAAAAGCAATTATGGCAGTGCGAAAACCAAACGGCGGCTGCCACCCCTAGGTGACACGTGCTTTAGAAAAAATGACACAACATATGAAAAGACATCGGCCAAATTTGAAGGGTCATGTGAAAAATAAGTGTACGACTTTCTCAAACGTCGGACCAATATGGCTCAAGAGTGCTATAACCAAAACTATGAACCACAAATGCTGAAGTATGTAAGTAAGCCAACATCTTGTGGTTTACATATCCCAGTATAACTTGACACAGGGGCAATAACTTCTCGTGGTTTACATCTCATGTTTGTAATTTGGGAGCGAACCATGGGGGCTATATTTGGTGGCTTGGATGGTGTCTAAGGTATGAATATGGGGTTTTTAGGAGGGAAGATTGTTGGTTCATTGGTATTGTTTCAAAGTTTTGGTATAAAATGGTGAAGTTGAATTATAGATTAATGGTTCTATTATGATGAGTTTCAATTCATTAGTTTGAACAAATATGATTAAAAATGTTATGCTATTCATGCTTAACAAAGTAATGGATTCACCAATTATTGTTAATATTGGTGAGATATGATTTGAAGAATTATAGGAGTTGTATGCTATACTAGGTGTGTTTGATGGGTGGGTTAGGTGAGTTTCACTGCATTTTTGGACCTAACCCGCTCATCAAACCAGTGGGTTGGGTTGAATTGGATTGAGTTAAGAAAAGTTTTTCCATCAACTCAACCCAACCCAACCTAGTTAGGTCAAACCTGTGGGTCTGACATACATTGTAATTGTTTTCTCCTACTAAAATAGTTATTGAAATAGGAAATCAAAAATTCGTTACACATAACATATCTTAATTAAAAACTATATATGTCCCAAATAAACTAAAAAGTCACTAACTAGCCTTATACAAACATAATAAGTCTCAAACAAGATAAATAAACATAACAAGTCACTGAAGAAGAAGCTCCCTCCATTTCTATACTCACACTCTCTTTGAATGATTATGAGTTGTATGAAAGTGAAGAAAATGGAGTGTTTAAATAGGGAAGAGAATAGAAAAAGCAATAATAGCTCCTATATGGGTAGGTTGGCTGTTGTCAGAAAACTTTGAAATTAAGAAACACAATTTTTTTTTTGACTTCAAGAAAACCATCAGGGTAAAGAAGCCTAAAAACCCCTGAAGGATCCCGTCCAAAGGATCGTCTGTCCAAAACCAAAATACAACAAATTTATACAAAGATAAAATAATAATAACAAATGATGACATACCTTTATTTACAGGATTCATGGCGTATCTTTATACTACTAGTCATGAGTGCAGTAATACCAAGATGGCTTAGCTAATCTTGGAATTCTTCTCCTTCCGACTTGTTTGAAGAAAAAAGAATAAAGAAACCATCGTGGGTTTCCATCCTGGGTCTAGAACCTGGAAAGCTCACACTTGGGTTCGTAACATCAACAAAGATGCTAAAATCTGAAACCCACAATGTCCAAGATCTAGAACGCTCCATCCTAGGGCGCTGAGAGCCCCTTCTAATAAAAGAAAAGATCAACCTCAGATGCCTCATATGCTTTGGCAGCCGCAGGTTACTTCTCACTAATAACCAAAGTGGGACGCTTCTACTTGTCCATCAACTCCACAGTGCCTAGATGGTAAATATTGGGTTGTGGAGTGCGACTCTCTACAGAGTATGACATATGAACCTTATTTACAGACTGGCGTGCGATGGTCCACTCGAGTCAATGACGGGGCTGTCGCTGGCAGGGGCTCTTAATCTAATTAAAGACCAAGTACAATAGAAGTTTTGCCCTTTTTTAATTCTTTTTTTATTTCTTTTTATTTCTTCTTTTTTTTGAAGATGTACAAGATAATATATACATGTTGTTGTGATTGTGGCTCACATCTTCCTCTGGTTTCACGTCCAGAAACGGCTTAAATGCTTTCTATGAGTCGAGGATAAGCTTCCCATCCAATTTTCTTATAAATTGGCAAACAGGGTCTTTTTGAGTCAGATTCCCAAGACTATAACGCTCTTGCTAATCCTTGAAGAGATTCCACAAACTAAGAAGTTCACGCTGCACAACTCCATAAGAATGCGTCTCAAGAGTCAATAAGATATTATATAATGACTCCTTACTCAGTCCAATCTTAATGAAGAATATTTTATCTTTTCTGTTTATGGAAACCATCCCCAAAGAGCGACATCGCGTGTTGTAATTCCATCGTGCACACTTGTAACAAACTTTCATTCTTTTTGCCCTTCTCCTTTTTGAAAATAAACTTTTACCGAGACCAGGCATGTATGAGACAAATGAATCTGAAGATTCACTAGCTAAATGAACCTTTACTTCGATTATCCAGCGTATATCTTCTGGGATGCCCTTGTACATTAACAGTCTCAGTCTTTCACACCTAGCTTTGTAGATTTTGGTTAGAGCATTTTTAGGAACAGAAGGGAAATGCTTTCTTAGATTTGAGAGAATGACATCCATTTTGAAGGAGAAAGAATCAGTTATTATGGAAAACTGAAAGACAAACCGACTTGAGAGTCACAGAGTACCGTTATCCGCCATTTAACCGGGAACACAAAGAACTGCAAAAAGAAAGAAACAAAATTAAAATAAATTCTACTCATAACAAGGATTAGAAACAGAGATGGATTCTACCTCAACAACTTGATGTTCTAGAAATGGTTTGAGTCTTTGTCCATTTACCTTAAATACAATATCATTCATAGGATTCTCAATGTCTATGGCCCCATAAGGATACACATGTTTGACAATAAAGGGACCAATCCACCTAGATCTCAATTTTCCAGGGAATAGGTGAAGACGAGAATTATAAAGTAGAACTTTTTGACCAATTTCAAAAGATTTTCTCAAAATTGATTTGTCATGAAAAGCTTTTGTTCTACCTTTATAAATCTTTAAATTTTCATATGCATCATTTCTCAATTCCTCAAGTTTATTCAATTGTAATTTGCGTAACTTGGAAGCATCATCAAGACTTAAGTTGAAGCTTTAATGACCCAAAATACTTTATACTCCAATTCTACAAGCAAGTGATAAGGTTTTCCATAAACTAACCGATAGGGAGACATGCCTAAAGATGTTTTAAAAGCAGTATGGTAAGCCTAAAGTGCATCGTTTAGTCTTAAAGACCAATCTTTACGATTTAGGTTAACTATTTTTTTCAAAATTTATTTAATCTTCCTATTTGCTAATTCTACTTGTCCACTTGTCTGAGGGTGATAAGGGGTAACAATTTCGTGTGTGATGCCATATTTCTTTAATAAAGATTCAAATGGTTTATTACAAAAATGTTTTCCCCCATCACTGATGTTAGCTCGAGGGATTCCAAATCGAATCAAAACATTTTCTTTTAAAAATTTTAGAACAGTTTTATGATCATTGTGTCGACATGGAATCGCCTCAATCCATTTTGAGACATAATTAACTGCAGCCAAAATGTATACAAATCCAAATGATGATGGAAATGGACTCATGAAATCAATTCCCCAACAATCAAAAATTTCAATGACAAGGATAGGGTTCAAAGGCATCATATTTCTTTTAGAAATGGACCCCAATTTTTGACAATTTTTCGTAACTTTTGTAAAAAGTATAACTATCCTTGAATAAAGTGGGCCAATAAAATCCACACTGTAAGATTTTTGCAGCTGTTTTTTTTGAAGAAAAATGACCTCCACATGCTTCTGAATGAAAAAATTTAATGACACTACTTACCTCACTATCGGGTACACATCTCCGAAAGATTTGATCAGGACAATATTTGAACAAATATAGGTCATCCCAATAGAAATTTTTCATCTCAATCAAAAACTTTTTTCTGTCTTGGTGCGTTCATTGAGGCGGCATCATACCTGTTACAAGAAAATTAACAATGTTAGCAAACCAAGGCATGAAATTGACAGAAAAAATAAAAATTCATCATGAAAAGAATCATTGATAGGTGTGCTATCAAAAGATGAGCCTGTTGTAAGTCTGGACAAATGATCCGTAACAACATTTTTGGCTCCTTTCTTGTCTTTTATTGTGATGTTGAATTCTTGAAGCAACAAGATCCACCGTATCAACCTAGGTTTGGCATTCTGTTTAGACATTAAATATCTAATAGCAGCATGATTAATGAAAACAACAGTGGAAGAACTAATTAAATAAGCTCGAAATTTGTCCAATGCAAAAATTACAGCAAGTAGTTCTTTTTCAATAGTGGTGTAATTCATTTGTGCACTATTCAAAGTTCGACTTGCGTAATAAATTACGTGAGGCTTACCTTCCTTTCTCTGTCCTAAAACAGCACCAACAACAAAATCACTAGCATCACACATTAACTCAAAAGGCAAAGACCAGTCAGGGGATTGCATGATAGGAGCAGATGTCAAAAGACCAATTAATTTTTCAAAAGATTTCTGACAATCTTGGGTCCAATCAAATGGTGTATCTTTTGTTAGAAGATTACATAATGGTCTAGATATGGCACTAAAGTCCTTTATGAATCTTTTGTAAAATCCTGCATGTCCTAAAAAGGAACGAACTTCTCTGACTATTTTTGGGGAAGGCAAATGAGCAATTAATTCAACTTTGACCTTATCAACTTCAATTCCTTTAGAAGATATCACATGACCTAACACTATTTCTGAGGTAACCATGTAATGACATTTTTCCCAATTCAACGCAAATCCTTTTTCTTCGCATCTTTTAAGAAATTTTTCCAAATTATCAAGATAATTTTCAAAAGAATTTCCAAAAACTGTCAAGTCATCCATGAAAACTTTTAAATAATGCTCAATCATGTCACTGAAAATACTTAACATGCATCTTTGAAGAGTTACCGGCATTACAAAGACCAAAAGGCATTCTTCTATATGCAAAAGTGCTAAAGGGGCACGTAAAAGTGATCTTTTCTTGATCCTCTAATGCAATTGGTATTTGATTATACCCTAAATAACCATCAAGAAAATAATAGTAGGGATGTCCTGCTACTCTTTCCAAAATCTGATCAAGAAATGGCAAGGGGAAATGATCTTTCCTAGTGGCTGCATTCAATTTTCTGAAATCAATACATATACGCCAACTAGATGAGACTCGGGTAGGTATTAATTCTCCTTTTTCATTTTTAACCACTAATATTCCAGATTTCTTAGGCACAACTTGTGTAGGGCTTACCCACTAGCTATCAGAGATAGGATAGATAATTCCAACATCAAGTAATTTAAGAACTTCAGCTCTAACTACCTTTTTCATGTGTGGATTTAATCTTCTTTAAGGTTGTTGAGATGTTTTAGCATTATCCTCTAAATGTATTCTATGTGTACAAATTAATGGATTAATGCCTTTTATGTCCTTTAATGTCCATACAATTGCACTTTTATGCCTTTTAAGTACTTCTATCAACATACCTTCTTGTTCTTTGGTCAAAGATGAGGAAATTACCACTGAAAAACTTTGTTCTTCTCCCAAAAATGTGTACTTCAACCCAGCAGGTAATGACTTTAGTTCCAGTATGGGTACTTCTTCATGGGTATCATCATTTATGGGTTTTAGCTCTTCGAATATTGGCTTCCTTCCTTTGCATTCCATTTCCTGTGTACAATCAAACAAATAGCATATTTCAGAAATATCATCATCTAATTGTGTAGCTGAATCAAATGAATTAATTAAACAAATTTCTAATAGGTCAGAAGAACTCCTGATTTGAAGATGATCATTTATAATGGCCTCAATCCCTTCAATCTCTTCATTGTCATCATAAACTTCATGTGGTTTCTTGCACATGTTGAAAACATTAAGCTCCAGTATCATATTTCCAAATGTTAGCTTCACCACTTCATTTCTGCAATTTATCAAAGCATTAGATATTGCTAAAAATAGGTGACCTAGAATAACAGGAACTGACTTAGAACTATCAACCATAGGTTAGGTTTCCAAGACAATAAAATCCACAGGATATATGAATTTATTAACTTGTACTAACACATCTTCCACTATTCCTTTTGAGATTTTAATTGATCTATCAACAAGTAGAAGAGTTACAGATGTTGGTTTTAACTCACCAAGGTTGAGTTGCTGATAAACTGAATATGGAAGCAAATTAACACTAGCACCAAGATCAAGTAAAGCTCGTTCAATTTTATGTTCACCAATAATGCATGAAACTGTAGGACAATTAGGGTCTTTATATTTTAACGCATTATTATTTTGAATAATGGAGCTTACCTGTTCAGTCAAAAATGCATTCTTTTTCACATTATGTTTTCTTTTAACAGTGCACAAGTCCTTCAAAAATTTGGCATAACAAGGAATCTATTTAATAGCATCTAATAGAGGGATATTGACTTTCACTTGTTTAAAGATTTCAAAAATGTCACTGTTATGGTTCACTTTACTTGAATTGTTTAATGCTTAAGGATATGGGGGTGAAGGCAAGGGTTTGGTCTCCTTTTGACTAGGTGGCTTATCAACCCCTTCCTCATCTTTGGGAATTGACTCTAAGAGTTATCCTCTAATATACCCTCTCTCCTTGGGATTTGGTTGATATGGTGGTGGCATGAAGTTTAGTGTCAATCATGGCGAGTGTTTTGTTATTAATGGTCCATGAATCATGCAATGTTCCTTCAAGTCTTTTTATGGTGATATACATATCCTTGAGAATTTTGAGAATCTCATGAATTGTGCACTGATTGTTATGATTTCTCCATCCCGGATTGTATGTATCTGAAAAAGAAAAAGTGAATGGCTTTTTAAAATTGTTCATTGCATTTACTTGCTCATGCACAACTTCCTTAAAAATAGAAATTTTTAAACATTCATTTGTTGAGTGTCCCAATTCATCACAAATGCTACAAATTTCTTCATTTTGCACAAATTTAATTTCTTTTACTTTCCCTGATTCCATGGCTTCAACCTTTCTAGCTAAACTAACAAACCTAGCATTTAAATCTTCTTCTTGACTAAGATGATATTTTCCTTTACTAGCATTTGTAAGGTTTGATCTAATTGAATTTTCAGAAGGATTAGTATCATGCTAAGATTGAGAATTTTTAGCCAAATGGTCTAAATAGTCTAAAGTTTCTTCAGGTTCTTTATCAAGAAATTCACCATTGCACATTGTTTCCATACATTGTTTAGTTTCAGGTGTTAACCCTTCATAAAAGAAGCTTATAGTGTGTCATTTTTCAAAATCATGATGTGGGCAAGAACTCAATAAATCTTTAAAACGTTCCCAAATTTGAAAATATGCTTCATTTGAATTTTGAGAAAAATTTTAGATTTGTCTTTTCTAAGCATTGGTTTTATGTGTTTTAAAAAATTTCTTCAAAAACTCACATTGCATTTCTTGTCATGTGCCAATTGATCTTGATTTCAAAGTGTTAAGCCAAGCTTTTGCTTTATCTTTTAAAGAAAAAGGAAACAATTTAAGCTTAACAACCTCTTCAGTGCAAGTTTGATCATGAAAAACGGTACATACTTCCTCAAATTCTTTTAGATATAAATATGGCTGGGCTTTCAGATTCTAAATCATGGAAATTAGGAAGTAAAGAAATCATGCCTGGCTTGAATCTAAAATTGTTAGCATTGAGTGGAAAGATAAAACATGATGGACTAGAATTTCGAGATGGTTGCAAATACTCATGCATGGTTCGCAACGGTTGATTTTCATGTTCATCATACACACTTTCATTTTCAGTCATTGTGTTTGATGTGTGTGATTGTGATTCAAACAAATCAATATGTAAAGTACTAGGATTAACTTTAACCAAATGACTAGAATTTAAATCATGATAACAATTAAGCATAAACAAGTAACTTAAAATATAAAATAAAATGTACAAGCTAGCAGTATAAATCATCTATTAAATATTAACAAAGATATGGTATAAATCAGCCACCAAATATATATTAACAAGGGTGTGGTATAAACCAACCACTAAATAAGTTAATAAGCAGAAAAATTAAAAAGTTAGTATATAGATAAATTAAAATATTAGAAGCAGATAAAGTAAAAAGTTAGATAGTTAGTAAGAGAGTTAGTAAGTTAGTAAACAAAAAAAATAACAAAAATAAATGACAGAAAATAAATGACAAAAAAAAATAACAAAAAAAAATGAGAAGATAAATATATAGAAAATAAAGTACAAAAAATAATATACTGAGAAAATAAAGTGCAAAATGTAAAGTTAAAAAATATCAAAACCGAGAGAATCAAGAAGCCGATTTTTTGCTCTAGCGAGAGAGAAGAGAAGAAGAAAGATTATTTCATTAATGATTAAAGATTACAGAGAAATTAGGGAGAGTTTCCCCCACTAAGTTAGTATGTTAGTAAGTACAAAGGAAAAAAATTTAAAAGAGTAAATATATATATACAAAATATTTACACCATAAATTTGTTCTTCAAATCAAGTCCCCGACAACGGCGCCAAAAACTTGATGCGGGATTAAAAGTTGCAAACCCAAGTGCAGGTTATCTCAAGTAATAAATTCTCGGTGAGTCCGAAGTCGATCCACAGGGAATTGATGAAGAAAAAATTTATTTGACGTAAGGAAAATATTTTGTTACAATAATAAAGGTGATAAAACTTGGTCACAAATAAAAAAGAATTGTTTGGGTTAGGAGATCCACTCTTGGTAAATAAATTAAGGACAAGATTAATTCTTTTATAACTTAATTAGAATCCACACATAACGGAGGTTCTAATCGAAAAATATAACATTTAAAGTTCATTAAAAATTATATACGTAATTATATTATGATTCCTTTAATCATCTATTAACACCACCACTCATAAATGGGATCAAGCATTCATTGTGCCAAAATCTTGTCTACAACAAATCAAGATTTCCACTTTATAAGAAGAATTTCTAGAACCACCACTTATAAATGGGTTAAAGTATTCATTGTACCAATCTCTTGTCTACAACAAATCAAGAACTCCACTTTACAAGGAGGGTTTTTAAATTAATTGGAAACAAAATATAATACGTATAATGACCGCTTGAAAATATATCATTTAATCACAAAAGAGAAATTAATCTAACTTTATTTCATTACCAAGAGCTTCATTCTTTCACCTAAGTAAAATGAAACTTAGTTACTCATAGATAAGAAGAAAGAAAGAGAGAAGAAGAAGAACATGACTTCAATTTAGAACAAAGGAAAATTACTACAAGAAAACCTAGTAACAAACTAGCATCATTTTGGTACCTAACACCTAACACCTTCAATGATCTGCCAAGGCTCCCTTTTATAGAGGATTAGAGATACAAAATGACAAGGGGGCTGTGTCATTAGTGAGTGGATGAGTGGAAAATGAGTGAAAAATGCCAAATGACTTTTGGTAAGTGGAAAATTATGGAGATTCCTTGTCTCTGAAATCATTTAGCTCTGAAGTCATTGAATTCGTTAGAATGAGCAAATATGATATTCATGAAAGTTGTAGGCCTGAATATTAAATTTAAAATGGCTTTAGTTTAAGTCCAATATCATTTCTATAACTCCAGATATGTTCAAATTACTGTACACTACTCAGACCTAGTCATAGCTCCTCTGTTCTGACTTGCAAGTCCAATATCACCCATTAAGTTTTAGATTCTGGAAAAATGTTCAACATAAAAGTTGTAGATATAGGTCTCAAATATTCAGCATCAAAATTTTAGCCAATTTGACAACCTCTAGCTCGAAATATGGCATGAACAGTACACATAGATCAAGTTGTCAGGAACAGCACTCTAGTTCTTGCTTCAACCCCAATTTGAGTTATCTACTCGTGTGATTGGGCCTTTGAAGTCGTCATGAAAGTTATAGAGGTCTCTCTTATCTTTAAAATGCCATTAGATTCATCTTATTTTACCACCTACATCCCAAGATATAGCCCAAATATAGAAATAACGTAAGATGTAAATTATGCTAAAAAATTCAATTAAGTCCAATTTGAGTCCAAACTTACAAAACATAATCAAACTCAATCAATTAAGTACATGGAGAATGTAAATGACTAAAAATGAAGGCTTATTAATGTATCAAATATGTGATCATCAATTTTCTTTAAAATTAGCCTTATTAGGGCTCTATTTATAATATAACAAGCGGTGTTAACCGTATCCACCCAAAAGTATTTAAGAAGGTTGGCCTCATTGAGCACAGTTTTTGCCATTTCTTCTAAAGATCAATTTTTCCTTTCTACAACACCATTTTGTTGTGGTATTCTAGGGGCAGAAAAATTATGCTCAATGCTATGTTCATCACAAAAGGTTTCAAATTCATGGTTTTCATATTCACCACCATGGTCACTTCTAATGGATGCGATACAAAACCCTTTTTCATTTTAGATAACTTTGGCAAACTTTTTAAATGATTGAAAAGCATCATTTTTGTAAGCCAAGAATAATGTCCATGTAAACCTAGAAAAATCATTCACAATCACCAATGCATAGTAATTCCCACCAAAGCTCATAATTCTAGAGGGACCAAAAAGATCCATGTGTAAAAGTTGTAAAGGTCTAGAAGTTAAAATCATATTTTTAGCTTTAAAAGAGACCTTTACTTGTTTTTCCTTTTGACATGCATCACAAAGTTTGTCTTTTTCAAATTTGAGTTTTGAAAAAGACTAATTACTAGTTCTTTAGAAACCAATTTGTTTAGTGATCCATGTGAATATGAGCAATTCTTCTATGCCATAACCATAAATCATTTTCTTTACTAATAAAGCATTTAGCATCATTTGAGAAAATATCATCAAGACTAATCATATATATATATTATTGACCCTATAACTAACAAACTTAACATGCTTATCATCTTTACCCTCAATTATGCAACAATTAGAATCAAATATTACTCTATTCCCATTATCATATAGTTGACTAATGCTAAGCAAATTATGTTTGAGTCCTTCAACAAGAAAAACATTATTAATAGATGAAGAAGGGTTCTTACTAACTTTACAAACTCCAAAAATCTTCCCTTTGTTGTTGTCACCATATGTCACGTGACCATTCTTCTTGGGGACAATGAAGGAAAACTTGGAGTCATCACCGGTCATGTGCTTAGAGCAACCACTATCAAGATATCAACTTGAGTTTTTGATCTTCAAGCACACCTACAACACACATTCAAATTTTAACCTTTGGTACCCAAATTGTCTTGGATCTTTATGTGTTAAAGTTAGGCAAGGTGCCCTTAGGAACCCAAACCATTTTAGTTCTAATCTTAGTGTTGATGTTCTTTCTAACATTACATGTGGATGCACTATGTCATTTTCTCCCACAATGAAAGCATTTGATAAAGGGACTAGTTGAAGTATTTGTGAAAACAAAGAAACTTTTGTAAGATTTTTGTTAGTTATTGGGATTATACCCCAAATCGGCTTTTTGAAAAACACATTTTTGTTTCCCTAACAACACATTCAAGTTGTCTCTTCCAAAAGTAAATTTTGCAAGAGTGTTGTTCAAATCTTCAATTTCTTTTTCAAATGCTTTGCATGATGAACAAGGTAATGATATGGATATATTATCATGTAAAGAGCAAGTTATGCATAATGAGTTAGCATCAATAAGTCCCAAGGTCTCATTTTCAATCTTAAGCTCATTTATCTCATTGTTTAAAATAGAAACTTTGTTTACCAATAAGGAGATTATTTTGTTAGAAGATAAAATTATTTTTGTAAGCCTCATAGATTCATCATGAAATTCTTGAAAAGTATCTTGCAATTCATCATAAGAAGGTGGAGATTCTAAGTTAGAAAATGTTACCTCGGTGTCGCTCTTTTCACTTTCTTCTCCTTGAGCCATGAGACAAAGATAAGTTTCTTTATCTTCCGAACTATCGGAGGAACTCATGTCATTATCCTCCCATGCTATATATGCTCTCCTTCTTTTCTTTTCTTTGGAGGGCCTTTTCTCGAACTTCTCCGTCTTCTTTAGATACACAGGACACTTCATTTTTATGTGCCTCGATTTTCTACATTCATAACATTGTGAAGGAGTTGAGGATCATTCTCCTTTGTGATAGGCTTTCTTTTGAGGGAAGGGTGGCCTTCTTTGGAATCCCTTCTTCTTTAAGAATCTTCCAAACTTCCTCATAAGGAGAATGGGATTTTCCTCACTTAGCTCAAGATTTTCTGCATCTTCTTCACCATCTTCATCATCATCTTCAATTGTGGAAGAGGTGGCTTTGAGTGTAATCCCTTTCTTCTTCTTATCATGCTCTTTATTTTGATTGAGTCTATTTAGCTCCAACTCATGCTCTTGAAGCTTCCCAAATAAAGTGGCTAGAGACATTATTGACAAATCTCTTAATTTTGTAATAGCTGTTACTTTTGGTTGCCAATTCTTGCTCAAACATCTCAAGACTTGGTTAATAAGATCTTTATTAGGAAATGTCTTTCCTAATGAGATAAGATAATTTATAATATGTGTGAACCTCTTTTGCATCTCTTGAATGCTTTCACCTTGATTCATTCTAAACAATTCATATTCATGAGTAAGATTGTTTATTCTAGATCATTTTACCTTACTTGTACCTTCATGAGTTACTTGTAATGTATCCCAAATTTCTTTAGTGGTCTTGCAATTTGACACCCTAAAGAATTCATCATACCCCAAGGATGTGGTGATGATGTTCTTGGCTTTCAAATTGTATTGAACCTTCTTTTTGTCCTCATCGGTCCATTCATTTCTAGGTGTATTAATTTTCACACCATCTTTAGTATGTATGGGAACAAAAACACCATTTTCAACGGCATCCTACACATCTAAATCAATAGCTTCAATAAAAATTTTCATCCTTTCTTTTCAATATGTATAATCATCCCCATTGAAAAAGGGAGGTCTATTTATAGAGGAACTTTCATTAGAAAAATCATTTGAAGCTATTTCTTCTCTTGAAGCTGCTAAGCTCTTTACACAAGAGTCTAGCTCTGATACCACTTGTTACCAAGTGGCCTTAATTACTCAAGAGGGATGGTGAATTGAGTATATAAAACAAGTTCACAAATCTTTCGTTAAATACTTGAATTCTTATTTTCGTTGAAGGTATTTGATTAATAGAGATAAATGGATGGATGAGAATAACCCTTTCACTTACAAATGCAACAATTAAGCAAGATAGTATTTAATTAAACTCAATAAAATAGTGCACAATATTAAAGAGTTGAGTTTAGAAGAACAAACACCAAGTTTTATCCTGGTTCAGCCACTAATCCACTTGTGGCTTACGTCCAGTTCTCAAGCAATCACTCGAGATTTCCACTATATCTTCAAGTTTGAAAGTAGGTGCTTGACAACTTTTACAAATTGGAGCACTCAACACACATTGGGATACCTCACCCTTGTGCTTGAGCCTCTATATCCAAGGGATACCTCACCCTTACAATTTTGAGGGATAATTCACCCTCTCTTAATAGATTGTACAAGATTTAGAAGGAAAAAACTCTCTTTAGAGCAGATAATATAAATTGAAGAATTATGGTATTAAGGATTCATACAAGTTGAAGCTCAAAACAGAGGATTACATGAAATGATGGGAAAAGTCATTTTTAATGCTCAGTAGTGATTCTCAGATTGTTGGTCTCAGTTTTTCTAACCCTTCATTAATGCCCAACACCCAGATTTATAGTTAAGGGCCATTGATAGCCGTTAGGGGTGGATGAGAGAATTAAATGCTCTTTAATATAGCCGTTACGTGTTTCTTCTCATTTTCCAGATAACAGGCTAATCGGTTACCCCAAGTACCCTAATCGGTTAGGGGCTCTTTTCTACTCAAATTAAAAGCTTCTGTTATAAAGAATAACTGATTAGATTCATGTCCTAATCGGTTAGGACTTAATAAACTTGGTCTCTGGGAAAGCTGCTAACCGATTAAAGCCTCATGCTAATCGGTTAGGACTTAATTCATTTTGCTTCTGAGAAAGCAAATAATCGATTAGGGCTTTAACCTAATCGGTTAGGCTCTGTTGTAAAAAGAAAAGAGATGTTTCTGCTAATGAAATAATCGATTAGTCATCTTGCCTAATCGGTTAGGCACATAAAATATAAAGAGGCAATGCCTCTGTTTCATCAGACTAACCGATTAAGAGCTACTCCTAATTAGTCAGGGGCCTTAAAAATTGGCCTCCAACAGGACAATACAAGTTATGCTTTTTGCTTGCCAAACTAGTTAGTTCTTTTAAAACATAAAAAGGCACATTTCTGTTTTGGCTCCTATTTATTTGCCTAGAAAAGGAGATTTAGATTTCCAAGGGGTTTTTCAAAAAAAAAAATTATCCTTACTAAAAACCATTTGTTTAAACTATGAATTTAGAATGAAAAGAATGATTTTGGAAAGCCATTTTAAGAAGGCCATATGATGAGCTAATAGTGAATCTTTAATATACCTTTACACAAGATACGACCTACATGCTAATCTTGAATTCCTTGTGGCTTGACCGTTGTGTTTCCATTACTTTCTCGTTTGTCGACATCAAAATCATTTGCATTTAGTTAATGTCAATCACAATCTCAATTTATCTAATCATATAGATATATCTAGTGCACAATTTCATCATTTCACAAATTTACTAAGTGTACAAATCCATCATTCTCTAGTACACTAAGTGTATATACATAAATATAAGTCACCTTATCTAGTGACCTTAATCAAATTCCTTCACATCACATAATATAAATGTATCTTTTTGAGTTTTCATGTAGTAAAGAGCTCTATTCACTCAAAATAAGGGACTGATAATCGATTATTGCTAACAGGAATAGCATTCTGTAAGTTGATAATCGATTATCACTACTGGATAATTGATTACCACATACTAGCATTAGCATTCTGTAATATGATAATCGATTAGCACTTTTGGATAATTGATTACCACCCACAAACGTAACATCCTAAAAGTTGATAATCGATAAGCACCTTTGGATAATCGATTATAACTCACAAACTTAGCATTCTGGAAGTTAATAATCAATTAGCACCTCTGGATAAACAATTATCACTCACGAACATGACATTTTGGAAATTAATAATCAATTATCAATTACATTTTCATACTAGAATTAGTTCTAAAACATAGTAACTTCCATTTATTTCTATTCCTTTCATCAACATATGATCAAAACCTCATCATATAAATTCATTCCAGAATCCATGAGGTATGACACTAAGAATCGATCCATAATATTCCATATATCATCAATCACAAATTCTCGAGGATATATGTATAGCCTCAAACTCATCAATCTCATACATGTATATACAACCAATACATTATAAAAAGTCATAAGAAATTATCAAGCAATCCATTCATGCAAAGTTTGAGGAGCTTGAAAAGAAAGAGAGAAAGGTAGTGTTTCACAAAAACCCTACCTATACTCTTTCGTCGATGGTGGTGCTTCTTGTTTTGAATTTTGTTCCTTCTTCTTCTTCTTATTTCTTTCTTATCTCTTTGTTCCTCCCTATCTCCTTTCTTCTGCTACTACCTATGTGATAATGAAGAGAAAAGAAAAGTGAAGTGAGAAAGTGAGAGTGTGAGGTGGTGGAGGGAAAGAAAAGAGATAAGAACGTAAGACTTTTATGTTGTCTTGGTTCAATGGAAGAGATTTATCTCTTAAGGATACTTTAATATTTCATTTATGAGTTTTCTAACTTCCATAAGTGTCATAGAAAATTCTAGGACTTTATTTAGTCCCTATACTCATCATTTAATAATTATCTATATACACCATTGATAGTCATTAAGCTCTATTACTTTTCCTTATGTTAAGATAAACCTAAGGAATTAAACTTATATGCATACAAGTATCTGCCTTAACCTGTAATCATTCCCAAAATAACCTCTATCCTCTATTTGACATCTCCACAAAATCTTATGATTTTCTAACTGCTCTCCTATTTAATTTTCCTTTTAAACACTCCTTCTATTTTATTAAAAATGTCAAACTAATTCATTTAATTCCCCAAAAATTATCACAACTCATGCTAATTATTTGTGACCTAGAAATAAATTTTTCATATTTATTTTCATCATCTAAGCAATTCATGCTAAGTTCTAAGCTAATATAAGCTAATTTTCATATCTTGTGTTATAGCATTATAACCATATTAACTAAAAAAATTACTATAAGTAACAGGTAACTACTCACACAAGGGTTAATAAACTACTATATCAATCATTAAGGCTAATAAGTTATAGAGGATGTTACATAATACTTGTCGAAAACACCATTTTTTTATCATGTCTGGTCAATCCCACTTGACCGATTTGATGATAACAAATCCCTAATGATCTCCTTATATATTTCCAGTTTGGATGCCTAGAAATATTTAATAAAATATTTCAGTTTACCTTTATAGATTTAACCACGTGAAAATAAGGATGAAGTACACTAACCTGTATTTTGTACTTCCACCCTTGGTCTTTCAAGAACTGACTAGTCTAGAATATTTGTCTGAGAGAACATGGTATCAACCCTTTCAGATCTGGGGCATCAAGCCTACCCATCATTGTATAGGTTTTGCTCGAACTTGTCTACCCATAAGCAAAGATACACACCTGCCATAACAAACCATGGCCCTCAATCAAGTCACATTTAATACCCAAAACAACACAAACAAAAGCAAAAGAAAATATGAAACAAAATATAAGCCTCAAGTAAGCCATGTCTATAATGGTATAATCCATTCCACTTCTACTGAGAATGTAAAATGTCATATTTTTCTCCCTTAATGTTTTTTTTTAAAACTTATTTTGTGCCTAAATATACGTATGATTCTTATATTTTGATTTAGGATGCAAATGAAAGCATTAAGTGTAAAACGAATCTAATTGGACAATTTTGGACAGCTTTGATATTGTTTCGTAATCTGGGACGTTCTTTAGCCTATAATTCTAATACACAAATCTAACGTGATGTATTTTTGAAAATTTCCAAATCTGGTGCACAAAAATTCCAACTAAAAATACAACTTTCCTAGTTATATCAGGATCCTACTTTATTTTAAATATTTTCCTTAATTAGTTAGATTTGGATATTATTATCTTAGGATAATATTTAGAATATTTATAGAAGATTTTATAGAAGATTTTATAGGAGATATTTATAGGAGATTTGATAGAAAATTTGGTAAGAGATTAGATAGGAGATTGGGTAGGCTTGAATGCTGATACAAAAAGGATAAAATGGGGAGTAATGAATATATTTTTATACATGTCGCTCGCCCCCTCTTCTCTCTCTTCTCCTTCAAGTTTTCATCAATGGTCCTGCATGGCTAAGTTTTTAATTAGTTGAAGGAAACGAAAGTCTTGGAATCAATAAACTTATGAGATCTAATTTATTTTTATTGTTCAATTTATGCTTTAAGTATCAAATGTTCTTTTGTGACTATTTTCATGATTGTTTCATTTAATTACTAGGAGGCCTACTAGTTTATTATTCGCTACAATCTATTTCTAATAATTGTTTGATCCCTCTAATTTGTGAAGCAATTAAAATTTAATGATTTGTTGCTTCAGAAATTATTAGATTTTAAGAAGAATGTTTAGCTAAATTAAATGCAATCACTTATGCTTATGTTGTTTAGTTTCATCGATCTCTCTAATTCTTAAAGTTGCTACTTGTAACACCTTGGAAAACATGTTAGGCTTGTACAATGATACAGACGTTGCCTAATACCTGCTTAACATGTCTGTTTAATTTTGTGACTTTCTAAACATGTTCAGTCACTTTGCTATAACACTATTTGTCAGAAATAACTGTTATTAGCCCTAGAAATTGCTTAAACTGCTCAGTTAGAGGAAATAAATGTAGAGACTTTATTTCTAGGTCACAAATGTGTGAACTGTACTACAGTTAAAATATGAGGATAATCGGAGTTAGTGTGGTATTTTTAAGCATACTAGATATGTATTTTAATATCGGATTGACTAGTCACAGATATGAAAAAATGTGATAATGGTGGAACAAGATTTTTAATGAATCTCAGTATTTATTTTAAGTCTGTTGGAAGTCAGGAATCTAGATTCAGTGGAATTTGAGTGTTCTTAGCATATCGGGATTTTTGGTACCTTTTAGTGATTGACTATAAGAAGCCAATTATGACTTCTTCTCTTCATTTTCTCCTATGGTAGAGAAAGAAAAACAGAAACAGAAAAGAAAGAAGGGAAACCATGGGGGAGAAGGAGAAAGGAGGAGGAAAAACTAGAAGACCAAGGATCAAGCTTGAAGGAGGATCCAAGAGCATGATCAAGACTTCAAGATCTTCATCTCAGCTACAAGAGATAGGGGTTCTTGATACTTTAAACTTCATTTTTACTTATTTTCCATGTTAGGCTCAATTGAGGTTTATTATGCCAAATTGAGTTCTAGTGGTGTCTTAAGTGATTTTCTTGCTTGGATGAGTTTAAAATGTGGTTTACGACTTGTTCATGCTAAGAGTTTGGATTAGAAACTGAAAATTTTCATTTTGGACCTAAAATGCTGTAAGTGTTGAATTTAGGGGTTTGGATAAGTGATTTAGTATTTTGATCCATTTTTGATGAAATCAATTAGTGTTTTATATTTTTCTCATGTTTGTGAACTTGTTTAGGACTCAAAATCATCAAGAAACAAATTTGAAGAGATCAAATCTCAGAATCTTGCCAATGGAACAGTGTCCATCTATTGCAAAATTATGCAGCAAATGTTGTTTGGCGCTCAGCGCTTAAGCACTGGAGCTTTGCGCGCTTAAGTGTGTGCTGCCTAGAAGAACACGCTATGGTGTTCGCGCGCCCAGGTGTTGGAGCTCAACGTACTCAAGCGCTAATACAGGACAAATTTGTGATCTTAGCATTGTGATGCTAATTTAATTCCCTACTTGTTGGGATCATTTATGTAAGTCATTCAGGGTGTATTGAGGCACTTTTTAGGATATCTCTTGGAGAGAATTATCAACTTACATATATGAAAGTTTGGGAAATTCTTAGACATTCAAAATGTGATGGAATGCCATAAAGTAATTTTGGGAACCTTGAGCATCCAAGTGTGTTGGAATGTAACAAGGAAGTGTTTAGAGTTTTGTTCAACAAGATGTTGACTTTGGATTCGCTTGTGAAGTGATGGTGTGGGGTTCTAGATACAAAACCATTAATGTTAAGACACAACTAGTGGTAGTTCTTGGAGAGAATAACCACTTACCTTAGGTGAAGGGTTTTGAGTACTAGAGACATGAATAGGTTCCTTTATATGATAGAGTTGAGCTAGAGGATCATGTATTTTAGTTAGAGCTTTTCACTTAGTTAAGGTGAATCTTATGATAGGATTTGTGAAACCTTAGGCATCCTTTGAGAAGTAGAATGTCATAGGTTAATATCTAGAACCTTGAGCAACTTGTGGTTTCCTTGTGATTCACTTGTGAAGTGATGAGGTGAGGTACTAGGTGCTGTATGCTGAGTGTGCTTAGCTAGTGGTATTTGTTATTATACATGAGTTGCTCCTTGTGAAGAAGGTAGAACTGGAGATGCATAGATGACATTTTGCTCCCTTCTGAGACGAGGTTGAGGTATAAGAAGTACTAGAAACGTGATTTTGCTCCTTAAGCAGTAAGTGAGCTTAGTTGTGAAATTTACTAGTTTTCCTTAGTCACTTGGTTAGGAAGGACCTAGTGATGATTGTTTATTTTTGCAAAATATATTGTATATCTTCTTTTCAAACTTGTTGTCTTGCTATTTTCTCATGTTTTGTAACTTGATATGGTGTGCACAACCATTTGGCTAGAAAGTTGTAGGTAATCGGTCCAGGAATTCTTCAGAATGAGGACTAGTCCTAGGTTCTTAGAGTGGAAGCTCATTTTGGTCAGGGTTACTGGAATGGGGGTAGTAGTAGCACTCTTACGGTTGTGAGGGGAATGTATTCACCTATTACCAAGTAAGGTAAAAGTTTTTAGGCTTAACCTACTCAATATATACAAGGGAGATCGGTTCTTGGGAAATAAGCAAGTAGCATGTGTTTCTTTAAAACCTAAAATCTGCATTAACATTGAATCATCATATTATTAGGATCTTGTGTGAGCATAATCATACACCATATCATTAAGCATTGCATTTGTTGGTCACTGTATGGGCAGTTGCCTCGCTTGCTTGTTGTTTACTTGTTCGATGATATCTTGCGATTGTATGGGCAATTGTTTGATATAATTGATTGTTCGGTATTAGTGCGAGATAGGATTTTAACTTGCCTTGTGAATGTTACATAGCGTATGTATATGTTCTGATAGTATTGAGCAATGGCTTGTTTATTTATTGCAGGCTTAATCTTATGTTTGTTGTATGGTTTGTTCATTGTGATGAATGAATAGTGATTTTGAAATGCTTATACTGAGAAATTATGATTTCTCACCCCGTTTGTGTTTCCATGTAAATCCAGGTATAGGTAAGGAAAGCAAAAGGATCAAAAGAACTAGCGTAGTTTATTTTGTTTCTTGCAATAAATAAGTTGTATATTTATTTCCTGCTACCTTGAGTTTGTAAAAGTTAGGTATACAGTTTGCCTTGAGAGGTTGATGATGTATATATATGACTTTTTGTTGTTCAGGCTCTCCATATTTATTTTTGTGAATAAAAGATATGGGTTTAGTTTGTTATTTAAGTTAGAAGTGGTGTTGCTAATACTGCTTATCCAGATATATGTGCGATATACTAGGTTATCGGTATTAGGATGTTACATTATTAGATTAAACCTTTAGCGCTTGTCTTTGGCTATTTAGTAGTTAGGGTTATTTAGATCGCTTGTTTTCTAATTAACTACGACTAAGGAGAGATAGGAAAATAGTTCCAATGGTGAATATTCAAAGTGTGAATTGATATATATTTGCATTAATCACTAGTTGTAAAATCTCGATGGTGGATGTTTACTTAGACCAATGTTTGTTCTTTTGATTAATTTTGATAATTTAATTTGAATTGTTCCTTAATTATTTTTGTTAAAATTATTTTTGTTATACTCAAAACCCCCATCCACATTCATGTAGTATAAAACTGAGTTAGATACTCTCTGTGGGAACGATCCTTACTCACACTACTACATTTGTTTTTAGGAGTATAAGTTTTATTTTTAGTTGCTTGCAACATCTCACCAAATTTTGGCACCATTGTTGGGGAGTGATTCTAGTTGATTTTTGTACTTCTTGTGATCCTTATTTTGTTCTTGAAATTTTTAATTAAAAAATAAAAAAATAAAAAAATAAATTCTTAGTTTTATTTATTTATTAGAGTAGAATATTTATTTAATTTTTTAAAAAATAATAAAGAAATATTTTTATAAATTTTATAAATAAAAAAATTAATTTAAAAAATATTTTTTTTGCGTAGAAAATTTATTTATTTTCATTATTTTAATTTTTTCTTGATTTATTTTTCATGGTTTATTAGAGTTTCCTTAATTGCTTATGACTGTAACTCAATCTTTTAATCAAGGTGATTTGTAGTGCGTTCCAAAAATAAAGAGAACTTTGTGCAGGTTAAGGAAGGAAGCTCGAAGAAATTCTGAAGAGAACAATCTAGCTCTCAATTCCCTATTTGCTAGTGATTTTGATTTAGAAGATGAGAAAGTCATGGCTGAAAATCGAACTTTGAAAGAGCTTGCTGCTCCTGCTTTGAATCAACAACTCTTATGCATAATGTTTCGTAATTTAGATGTTGCTACTACTTTTGAATTAAAATATAGACTAATACATCTCTTGCCCATTTTTCATGACCTTGTAGGTGAAGATCCCCTAAGCATCTAAAGGATTTTCACATGGTATGCACGAGTATGAAACCCATGGGAGTGGCTAAAGAGCAAATTAAATTAAGAGCCTTTCCATTTTCTTTGAAGGATTCGACTAAGGATTGACTCTATTATCTACCCTTCAGGAGTATTACCACATGGAACGAGATGAAGAGGTTATTTTTAGAGAAATATTTCCCAGCTTCACCTAAAACCATTAATCATTTAATTTTCTCAAAATTTTAATAAAGGCAAGCAACTGTTCCATGTTAAAAATAAAAGCCTACTAACTTACCTTCAACTTCTCCTTCTCAACAATCAACTATTGTTGCAGTATATGTATTTGTTCCTTTTAAGAAGAACAAGTCTCCTATAAAGAAAGCCCACTATCTACAATCAAGAAGAGAACTGAGTTGTCCTATTTCATATGACCAAACGTAGAGTAAACAACTAATAAAACAAGGTGCTATTCATAAATGAAGATCAATATTATACCACTTCTTCTTCATAAATAGCAAATAAGCTACATGAGACCAACATGATCTAGATACTTCCTATATGTACTGATGGTCTAACAAGGATTATCAAATATCAAGCCCGCTTTAAAGGAAACTCAGTAGCATTTCATCAAGAAAATTGAGAGCAACATTATGTGGGACAACTCACAAGTAATGGCTCATAAAAGAAGGAAGAAAACCAAGTTAATATGATCCTGAAAAGTTTTAAACAAACCTTTATTTCCTTCACCTTCATGATTAGTCAATGAACATAGGCACATCATCGAACACATTGTAAGCAAATAGAACAACATTATATATTTCACAGCATTTCAATATATGATGAAATTTAGAGCAAATATCAAATGTAGAAAATCCCATATCATATTTTATTGCTAGAAGTGAGTACAAAATACATGAAACAAAGGCAAAGGATTACCAATGACTAGGAACTTGAAGATTTTTTCTCCTTCATTGCCCCTTCTTCCCTTTTCTTAGAAAATATAGAGCATAAGAAGAAAATAAAATTCCCTTTCAAAATTATAGATTCTCCCCTTCTAAACAAGCACCATTCTCTTTAAAATATGGACTATGTTCAATGAAAGCTTTTGCTTCTTCTTTTTCAAAAAAATCCCTCCTCCATTCAAACTCCTCTGTTGCTTCAAATCACCTTAAGCTGCATTGGTTTTCGTCTTAACCATGCATCCTTGCTTCGTTCCTCTCTCACTTGATCAAAATAAGGTGATGGTTGCAAGTCACACAAGCGAATTGTAGGTTGCCTCAAGAGCTCGGTTGCGGTAGAAGTAGTTGCTTGACAAGCCAACAGAGACGCAAAACCTGGGGCTACGGTTGTGTGAACGTGTGAGAGACAAAGAAGGAAAATATCAAACCCTAGTTCCCTAAGATTGTGTTTCCTTCTTGCCTATATTTTTAATCAGTTCTGATATTTTTACCACTAATAGTGCATACATCTCTTTTCACACTCCTCTCAATACTATTCATCATACTTACTTTTTTTTATCACTTTCTCTCACTAAATCTGACACTCTTAAAAAGGGTGTCAACAGTGTATACACCCCTAAAATGGGTGTTTAATGATCTTTTTCCATTTTCAATGGGTTGGAGGTGGTGACTAGCCAGCCGGTGGTGGGTCTAGAAGGTTCTTGCATAGCGTAGTGAGTGAGAAGAAGGTTGAAGATTGTTGAGGAAGAAGAACTGAAGAAGAAGAAAAGCAGTGGACTGAGTGAGCGAGTGAGAGTGTGACTCTGTGAGAGAGAACAATTTTGGGATTTTTTTTCACGCGACCGTTGCTACGATGTCCCCAATAAGAAATAGGAAGGATCACACGGGAACCCAATATTTTGTTTTTGTTTTTAATTTTTATACTAATTTAGAAATTTTATTTATTAGTAGGGGGAATGAACGGTGATGCCAAAGTATCAAATAACAATTGAAGATTTTTTATTAAAAAAAATTGGGATTTTCACATTAAAATTAGATCTTAATCTGTTTAGCTTTTTTTTTTCTTTTTGGTAACAATCTATTTAGCATTTTTTGGAAGAACAATTAGAATGTTCTCTCCTTTATCATTTTTATTTTTAAAAAAAAAGAAAAAAGAGAGGGAAAAAAAGAGGATGATAAGAAAATAAAGATAATGTGTTAAATAAAAATGTAAAGATAAAGAAAATATGCAAATAATATTATGATTTATTTTAAATGATATACATGTGTTTAATTTTTAAATTAATTATGAGATAATAATAAGTGAAGTGTTATGATTTTCGTTTTGGAAAAAGTTCTTTTAAAGTGAATAACTAAGACTATATTTATTTATTATTTAATCTAAAGTGCATTGTGATATTAACTTAGTAAAATTTAATGGTATATATATTTAAAATTATATTATTTAAAATTTATTATTTATTATATTATATAAATATTAAAATGTTATTTATCTTTATCCCACTTTGATGGGTCACTTGACCTATTTCCATTCTTAATTCCATTCCATTTTACCATAAACTCCACTTTTTCTTCCCCTAAATTGGATAGGGGAGATGAATGACATAAACTTTGTGTTCCCGTGGTCAAACAGGTACTAATCATATAGGTGATTCAAATGGGTCGAACTTGTATAAATATCTCGTGATATTGGCTGAACTTGGGAAAATACCTCGTGGTCTCACAAAAATAAATTTTATAATTACCTTTTAATCATCGCATAAGTTATAATTTTTAAAAGGTGACACTAGCAAGAGGTGGGCAGCATCGCCGGTGAGAGATGGTTGAAGGTGCAAGTCGCGTGAAGGTGTTCGTGGGTAAATTTTGTGACTGGAAATAGTTTTTACTTTTCTTAAGAGTGAAAGAACAAATGATCTAAACTTTTTTCATATTTTTGTTTTTAAAAATTATTTTGTAGATTTAGAGACGGATAATAGTCTGTCTCTAAACTTTTTAATATTAAAATTTTATCTTAAGAAATTTGTTAACATTTTATTAAAAAAAAATTATCAGATAGAGATGGAAATAATCTGTCTCTATATTTTAGAAAAAATAAAATAATTTTATTATTTTTTTTTATTTAAAAAATTATATAAATTATTTAGAGATGGAACAATTCTGTCTCTAAATATATTTGACTTTTTAAAACGCAAAATTGACCAAATAGAAAGGCAATTGAAGACAAAAAAATTTGAGATGGGTAAATTCTATCTCTAAATTTCATCTCTAAATATATTTGAATTTTTAAAATGCTAAATTGATTGAATAGAGACGCAATTAGAGATGAAAAAATTTGAGATGGGTAAATTCCATTTCTAAATTATGTTTTTAAATATATTTGACTTTTTAAAATGTTAAATTGATCGAATAGAGACACAGTTAGAGATGAAAAAATCTAAGACGGGTAAATTTTGCCTCTAAATTTCATCTCTAAATATATTCGATTTTTTAAAATGCTAAATTGACCAAATAGAGATGCAAGTAGAGATAAAAAAAATCTTAGACGAGTAAATTCTATCTCTAAATTCTGTCTCTAAGTTATAAAATTTACTTTCCCTCTCTAAATCATCAGATCCATCTTTTTTTTCATCTCTACTAGAGATGAGATTTTTTCCATCTCTAAATTGTCTCTAAATCAAAATTTCCCAGTAGCGTAGCACACCACAAATATGGGTTTCTTTTAGATGATATGGCAAAACAAAAATTTGTGCGTACATGGAGGTTTCTGACACGGCATCAAAACATCAACATATTCAACCATGTGGATACAATTTAGATAATATGTTAAGCATGAAAGAAATTAAAGATCAAACTTTTGAAGAAGCTTTAGAGAATTTACTTTAATGCAAGAACTTGGAAGGAGAAAATAATGAAAACTTTTTCAAGGGAGCCTTGTCCTTTATCTTTATCTAATGTCTATCTCAAGAGAACGTTGAGGATATATTTTCTACTCCCTATATGCGAGTCTTGGTCTTTTCTTTCCTTAAACCTTTCCCTTATCCATTTTCACGTGTCTTTGTTAGAGTGTTTTTCCTATCATAAGTGTCGTAATGTGTGTGAAAAACTATTAAAATGTTGTGTGTCTTCCCTTACCCATGACATTACCACATGATTTTTAGAGAATATTAAATTCTTTCAAATTGATTCTCGATCTCTCTTTTTCTTGTTGTGCTCTACCAAATTAGTGTTAGATCTTATTTTTAGCAAGAATTTCTCATTTAAATTTCTTGGCTTTCTTGTATTATCGAAATTTGGAATTGACTATAATTTTAAATCGTATATATTTCTTTATAATATGTTCATCATTAAAATTTGAATTATAAATAAGCTACTGTGCAAATGAAAGTAAAAATTTGTTTCCAATTCTTTCTAATCTAAAAACCAAAATAAAATGCAATGCTGGTGGGTAATAAATACAACAATTAATTTTTTCAATCATCTTATAATCTTCAAAAAATATTTTGGAAGCAATATTATTATTATTATTATTATTATTATTATTATTATTGTTGTTGTTGTTGTTGTTGTTGTTGTTGTTATTGTTGTTATTGATGTTGTTGTTGTTGTTTTATATATTAAAATATTATAATTTAAAGAGATTACGAATAAAAAAGATTTAATATATTATAATTTCACGTGAAAATTTGTATTTTGTAATACTGAATTTTCAAAATGTATTGGTAAAGAATTTTAATTTGGGTGCTCTAATTTAACGTAAATCAACTTTAATTGTTTTGTATAAATAATGCAAACTTAATTAATTTCCATGAATAAGATATTAATAAATAAATATTCAAGTTTTCGTGAATTTATTGCAATAATTAATTGTGTCAATTAAATGTGTAGTCATGTCAACAAATATTTTGGTAATTCAATTAATAGATAATACATGATAGTAATATAAAGAGTATAAATGCTATATGGCTGAATTTGAAGGCATGTGGTGACAACATAGATCGGTATCAGGATCCTCTCAATTTTTTTTTTCTCTCAAGTGGTCAATTGTAAGAGAGAGATATACAAAAGAAGTTATTAATAGGACCTAGTTAAAACATGTGAAATTTCTTTTATAATCTTGTGTCTTTATCTCTCGTACAATTAACCACTTGAGAAGAAAAAAAATTGAGAGGATCTTCATCCCATAGATTGATATATGACATAATTCTAAGCCCACTACAAGAAATTTATGATTTAGCGATGGAATTTTGCGAGGAAAAATTTCCCTCGCAATTCTCTCGCTAATTAGCGAGGGAATTGGGAGGGATTAGCGAAGAAAAAATTTTCCCTCGCAAAATTTAAAAAATAAATTCAAATAGAGAGTGAAATAGTGAGGGAATTGCGAGGAATAAATTTTCGTCGCTAATTTTAGCGAGGGAAATGCGAGGGATAATTTCTCCCGCTAAAATTAGAGATAGAAATACGAGGAATAAATTTCCCTCGCTAATTTTAGTGAGAGAAATACGAGGGATAATTTCTTCCGCTAAAATTAGCGAGGGAATTGCGAGGAATAAATTTCTCTCACTAATTTTAACGAGAGAAATGTGAGATAATTTTTCTCGCTAAAATTAGCGAGGGAATTGCGAAGAATAAATTTTCCTCGCTAATTTTAGCGAGGGAAATGCGAGGAATAATTTCCCTCGCCAAAATTACCTCATTTTTTATTATTTTTATCTTCCCCCTTTCTCTTTTTCCCTATTCCACTCCCGCGAACGTTCCCTCTTTTTTCCTAATTTTTTCATCTTCCTTCCCTTTCCCATATTACTCTCTGACCCACCCAACACCCACCCAGCTCATTGAGCCCCATAACCTCACTCATTTTCCCTTATTTCATCTTTCCTTTATTGAGACCAGCAAGGTCGTGGCTACGTCCCGAGTCCTGGGTTGACGGATTTGGGCGAAGGCTCTGTGTGGGTGGTGCGCGATGGCGGTTCGCGCGAGGTGGATCTGGATAGCGAGTCGTGGCTGCGTCGCGGGTTCTCGGGTCGTGTCACGGGTGGTGCGCGTGGTTGGGCTCGGTTGCGACTTGGCAGAGGTTGAAGTTTCAGTGGTTCACGACGGTGAAGGACGACGACGTGTCATGGTGGAGGACGGATCTACTCACGATGGCGCTGCGCGGCTGCTGCACAGTCTGTACATTATTTTTTGAAATATATAGCATTCTTAGCCATTTGAAGTTGATATGTTTCATATATATTATGAATACTACTTGTTCTGTTTTCTTTGCAAATATAGCGGCGGTTTCTCGCAAACCTGGTGAGCCTTTGACTATTAAGGAGATCATTATGGCGCCACCAATGCCTCGTGAAGCTAGGATTCATATTATATGCACCTCTCTCTGTCACGGTGATATCACTTTTTGGAAGATGCAGGTTATCATACTTTTCTTTCTCTTTTAAATCATTTTATTTGATTTAAAATATTTTTCTCAATCAATGTTTTTCCAATATCAATTTTTTCTGTTCATACTTTTTCTATTGATTCTATTGATTTAGATTACCTTTTTTTTTGTCTTGGTGAAACTTTTGAATGATTTTTTAAGGTGACCTTTTCTGTGTTTTGAAGGACCCTCCTGCAAATTTTCCAAGAATTCTGGGTCATGAAGCAATTGGGTGAGTTGCTGCATTTTAGCTTTTTTTTTTTAAATTTCATTTACTAAAAATATTTCCCAATCCCCACAAAAAAAGAATCCCACTATATATTGCTACCCTATTTTTATGGTAAATTAGTATATAGTCTTTTTCTATTAACAGAAACTTTTATGCTTTAATTTATATGTTTATTGAAAATTTATTGTGGACCTTACAAGTTACACAAATGGTTTTTGCCCCCAATTTGGTGCCATTTTGTTTGATTGCTTGTAAATAGATGATCTGGGTTACATGTGGCAAAGCTGTGATGAGCCATCTTTATATTCTGCAAAAAAGGGTGCAACTCTGATGGAGACACGTGGGAGGAATGTGAGTGAGATCATTTTCTTCCTTTTTTCTTATCAATCAATGCCAATGCACATAAAACTTATTATTATGAATTTCTGTTTCTGGTGTTTCTGCATCAATACTTACTACCATAATAGTGACTCCACTATTGTTCTTTCCTATCCTTAATACATTGTTTAGAAATAATTGTAAAATATGTTTTCATTTTAACAATTCTAGGTGAGGTGAGCACAATAATTGTTTGATGCAATACAAGAATAGGATCCTAGTGTAGATTCCTTTTTTGGTCAGGGGCGGGTCTTAGCACATTTTGGATTGCCTGACTATGAACTACACCTTGATACGAGAGTTTGGCTTTTTGAACTCAAAGAAACTGTGGTTGTAAAATTAGGGCTTATAACTTGACAAAACTTGATTTTGATATACAAATGATAGAGTATTGATTAACCAGGTTTGGAGGAGTGCAATCAAATATGTTACAAGAACCCTATACTAAAGGACCAGCAGTGGAATGCTTACATTGATCGTTCTCCTGGCGCTACCAGTTATTCTGAGGTATTTTCTATTCTCCATTCCTTCTTTTACTTGCCACTTTAGTGATTGCAACTTGTAACTTACTTTAATTCTAGTAAAATATTTTTCTAACAGAGTTTTCCTTTAATGTTTTCTCTCTCACTTAAGTTTTTTAAGGGTAAATTACAATTTACCCTCTTGGAGTTTTAGCATCAACTTCAAATTGTACAATTTACAACCATCAAGTTTCAAAAGCATGCATTATAGCCCCTTGATTCAGAAACATTATAAGTAGTAATTTTTTCAACTCAATCACACGGAACTTACCAAGAACATTGAGATTTGTCTTCTAAAATATACTACTAGGAGAGACTGTTAGTTTTGTACATAAACTGTAGACAAAATAATAGCGCAACACAATCAATTGTAGTTGTATTTAGTGGAAAACATAACATTGAAAAAATGCCATGTACTCTGTTGGTGAATTTAGTATGCATTCATACTTATTCACAACATTCTTGAATCCAAAGCAATATTAGGCCATGAAGCTTTTCCAATTTTCTATGGTGTAGATCCATCTGATGTTAGAAATCAAAAGGGAAGTTTTGCATAAACTTTCAAGAAACATGAAGAAAAGTTTAGTGGGGATAAAAAGAAGGTGCAAAGATGGAGATATGCTTTGAAATAAGTTGCCAATTTATCTGGATGGGATTCCAAGCATTGGTAAGTTTTAATCTTTAATTTTTAAGTGCTTATATATATTATGCACTAAAGTGACGTGAATGGTCCTATATGAACATCAATTTTATCAAAATTCTTATGACTTAGTTTCCTTGCAACTGCTACCAGCATGTTAGGATTATAGTAAATTTTTATTTATTTATTTTTCTTTTACTCAAACCATAATTTGTGGCCCAAAATTATTTTCAAACATAACCTAACTATTTTTTTTGGGGGGGGCGTTACTAACTTAACTGAATTTAGTATATATATGGCATAGTGTTTTCTTTCTTCATTAAATTTATTTTTCTGTTGTTTGCTTGTACCTTGATGAATCTATCCAATGTTTATGGTAGCTACCTACTGATTATGGTTGTGCAGGTTTCACTTACACAGGCAAGAATTGATATGAGTGAGCTTGATGAGGATTTTGATGGTTTCCTTTAGCCACATGTATGGATTCTTATTGTTATTAGGCTTCCAATTATTTAAAATTAAACAATTAGTTTAGGGTCTCTTTTTTTTGTACATATTTTATAGAAAATAATTGCTTCTTTGATGGAATTTTCTAAATACTATTTTCCTTGTGTAGCAACATTTCAGCAGGCCAATTATCTATATGGAGTGGTATCCATTGTTTCACTCCTTATTATGATAATCTAACCTTGCTCTCCTACTTTCTTTCATCATGTCTCTTCCACCTTTCCCGTGATCTTCACCCTGACTCTGGTATCAGAGCCTGATGGGGAAGTAGGAATATAAATGGTGGATTTAAGTTATTTATTATCTTATTGAACTGAATATTAATGTTATTATACCGATTAATCATTATTCTGCTTTGATCTTTATCTGCATTATTTATTATCCTAACTGAACTAAATAATAATGTTATTATTATATCTGGATCTAGATAGTACACATCTATATGTTATCTTTTCTTAACTGGACGGTACATAATGCCTGGTGTTGGATCTATTCTGTGGGGCTGAAGTAGTAAGTCTTAGGGAAGCGGTAAGTCTAATTCGACGATGTCGCCACAGGTAGTGAAGGATGAGGCATGATGGTGACCATGGTCAAGAACTAATAAATAAACGTGGTAGCTAAAGATCCAGGTATGATCTATAAAATTGACAAATTGTTCAGAAGGTAATAATTAAACCAGACATAAATCAAGGTATGAAACATGATAATTATAAGATCTAGTTCAAAGGATAAAATTTGACTTAAATTTTTAGTTACAAATCTATGAAACCAAATGAGGGTAATGATATCAGGGGTTAAGTTCATATCTGTTATCTGCTGTTTATTTTCTTGATATTTTATTTTATTCTCTTTCTTGCTATTTCCTGCGATTAATTCTTATATTCTGTGTTTATTTTTTGTCCTATATATTTCTGTTCAAATCTTCTGCCATGTTGCGTTCTCTGTCTTCTAAGTTTTCTTTCAAGTCTTCTCAATCTTCTTCTTCATCGCTCACTGAGCAATAAATTAATCCATCTATAACAAACATCTTTAATGAAGAAATTTGTTTTGAAAACATAAATCAAGACATGGATGACTGGGAGATCCCCAGAATGCCAAACAATGAACTCTATAAACCTGAAGGACGATTCTTCAGAAGTTCTGATTACATTATCAGAACTGCAGAGAAACAAATCACTATTGAAGGTGATAATGAAGAATTTCATCTTCTTTGTCAAGAGACCTTAAAAGGTCAAGCCAACAAATACAGTTATCTGCATATCGGATGTGTGCAGGTAGCTGTCAAACCTCTAATTAGAGAAGGACTAAACGCATCTGTTCTGCTTTGTCTAAGAGATATAAGACATAATCAATTCCATGATTCACTCCTAGGAACCGTAGAAACTAGCCTTGGTCATGGTCCAATCTATTTTAATTGTTATCCTAATAGGACTACTAGTCTAAAAGACAAAAATATTCAAGACACGTTATTCTTAAACATCAAAGTCTGTGGCTTAGACATAAAGCCTAGATCAATCCCTTTAGCCTTAATCTATAGGATTCAGTACAAAGTAATGAATTCTTTCTACTCAAAGGTGTTAAAACCCAAAGACAAGGGAGTAACAATGTTATTCCTGACAGACATAACAAAGGCCATCGTAGTTGTCCCTAAACAAATCCGATGGGAAGATGTAATCCTCCCTGAGAAATGGATTATGGATAAAGCAACTCCAGCTTTGCCCAGAGAAACACCTAAAATTCTGGAAATCACCTAACACCAATCAGGTAGAGTTGAATTAGCCCTCAATAGGAGAAATTTGTTCAGCTCTTCTAGATCTTTTAAGTCTTCATCCTCCAGATCGGAAGATTACAGATCTGCTGTCTCCAAAAAATCTTTTTCCACGATCCAATCTACTCCATCAACAATCAATCTTCGAGGACTGGATACTTCATCAAGCATTCCAAGGCCGACATACCAACATGAAGACGAAGATGAACAGAGATCTATTCAATCTCCAACCTATTCCTCTCTTAATGATGATATCCATGTTATCTGAATTCATCATAGATAAGGAAACCCTTAGGAAAGACTTTTATTCCGTGAAATGGACTCCGCAAAGGAAATGATTTTTCAAAAATTTTAAGGGATCAAACAAAATTGAAATCTAAGAGAAGTTCTACGAATTTCTCAACAAAGTCAAACAACACATTCCATTCTTCAATTGGTTTCATGCCTACATGATTAGGAATGAAATTGAATATCCCTGGAGCATTAGTCCGATTGAAGATAAATCAGCTAATGTTCTTACTGTCTGGCATCGCAAAGATGGTGAGTTAATCAAATCTGAATTACCTCCTTCCAGTCAGTATCTTATTCTAAACATAAAAGACAAAGATAACAATCCTGTCTTAGCTTCTCCTTTCAAGACTAAAGTAGAAGATGAGCTGATAAATTCGAAAGACATTAAAAGTCTTATGGAACAAAATAATTATACAAACAAATACCTTCAAGTTTTAGGTGAAAAATTAGTTAAACAATCCATAGATAAACCTTTAACATCAGGAACCAAAACTGATGAAACTAAACCTCCCAAGTCAATCGAAAAGCCTCTTTTTAAACCATTCAAGGTTAGCAAAAAGCTTAAAGAAAGCATAAAACTTTTAAACAATCCAAAACCATCTAATCAAAGTCTTATTAATGAATTCATGGATAGACTAAACTTAGTCGCCCCAGATACACCACAAACCCAAGAGTCAAAGACTAGTAAATCTAAAGATAAAAATATGATTGTTAATACAATTAGACAATCTAGTTCACAATGGGGATTTGATTGCCCAGAAACAAAAACTGAGATAAATTCTGTTATCAAAGTAAATTTGTAATTAGCCAAACTCTTAACTGAAAAAATCCTTCGAAACTTTACTATCAAAGAGCGACAGCTCCAGATCTGCTGCTTGAAGAAAGAAATCCAAACTTCAGAAGCTTTAGTGCAAACAACATCTATGAGTGGAACATTGATGGGATGACTGAATATGCCATCATTAACACTCTTCATCATATGACCATGGTGTCTACTGCTTATCAAACCTCATATGACTGTCCAGAAGAAGTCATTGTCGAAATCCTTATATCAGGGTTTTCTGGCCAGCTCAAAGGTTGGTGGGATAACTATATCTCTGCTGACCAAAAGATCGAGATTAGCGAAGCAGTCAAGACTGACACCGATGATAATATAATCCTCAGTGACAAGAGGCCAATTCCTGATGCTGTCAACAATTTAATCTTCACAATCACTCAACATTTCATAGGAGATCCATCTTTATGAAAAGATAGGTCTGCCGAACTTCTTTCAAACTTAAAATGCAAAACTCTAGCTGAATTTAGGTGGTATAGAGACACCTTCTTAACTAGGGTTTACACCAAAAAGGATAGTCAACAGCCTTTCTGGAAAGAAAAATTTCTTGCTGGTCTTCCTAAATCCTTAGGCGACAAGGTTCGTGACAAGATCAGAAGTCAATCCCCAAATGGAGAAATCCCTTACGAGCAGTTGAGTTACAGACAACTCATTGCTTTCATCCAAAAGGTGGCCCTAAAAATCTGCCATGATGATAAGATTCAAGCCCAACTCGCCAGAGAAAAGGCCCAAACTAAGCGAGACTTAGGAACGTTCTGCGAACAATTTGGTCTTCCTTGTGCTAGAAGGAAGCCAAAATCAAAACCAAAATCTGATCATATCCAGAAAACTAGATACTACATACAAAAAGCTAGTACCAAACCCAGAAGACTTAAACAAGAATTTAAGTCCAAACCTCTAATTGATAATATCAAAGTCCAAAAGAAGCCTATAATTTGCTATAACTGTAGTAAACCTGGTCACATTAGTAAATACTGTAGGTTAAAGAAAAAGATAAAATATTTAAATCTTGAACCAACAATCAAAGAACAAATTAATAATTTGTTAGTTGAATCATCTAAAGAAGATTCTGATAAAGAATCCTCTGAAGATTTAAACCAGATCCAAAATGATGATATTTCATCTGAAGGAGAATCAGATTCTCCTGAAATTAATGTCTTAACAAAGGAGCAAGATCTCCTGTTCGAAGTTCTTAATTCAATCGATGATCCCCAAGATAGGAAAGTCTATTTAGAAAAATTCAAATCTTTAATGGAAGCAAGTTCTTCTAAATCTTTCAAAGAACCAATAATCCAAAATAAATATAATCTTAAAGAAACACTTAGAAAACTTGAAAAGAAAACTTCTAAGAAAATTGTAACAATCCAAGATCTTCAATATGAAATTAATAATCTAAAAATCAAAGTGAAACAACTTAAAGAACAGCAAAGCTTACATCAGATTATAATATCCCAACTTCAGGATATTCAAACTGACTCTGATAAGGATACAATTCCCGAAAACAAGAGTCAAAAAAGTCAAAAATTGAAAATCAAGATGAAAAAGAATTCTTTGCGCAAATAATTAATCAAATGAAAATCCAAAAATTCTTTATTAACATAAACATCAAAATTGATGATTTTGTCCTTAACACTGTCGCACTGTTTGACACAAGGGCAGATTCAAATTGTATTTTGGAGGGATTAATCCCAACAAAGTATTTTGAAAAAACATCCAAACAACTTAGCATGGCTAACGGTTCAAAACTAAAAATCAAATTCAAACTTTCATCTGCAATCATTGAAAACCAAGGTTTCTAAGTTGAAACTTCTTTCTTATTAGTCAAGAATCTAAAAAATGAAGTGATCTTAGGAACACCGTTCATCAGAGCACTCTCCCCTCTACAAATCACGGATGAAGGGATTACTACCCAATATCTTGGTCAAACAATCGCTTTTAAATTTCTTAGGAAACTAATTCTAAGGAATCTTAATTTAATCCAATATAAACAAAATCAAATCAATTATCTAAAAGAGGAAATTTCCTTTAAGAATATTGTTTCCAACCTTAGTCAACCCTAAATCCAGAAAAGAATTCAATCTCTTCTTGAACAGATTCAAGGATCAATTTGTTCAGATCTTCCAAACGCTTTCTGGGAAAGGAAAAAACATATGGTGGATCTTCTCTACGAAAAGGATTTCAATGAAAGAAAAATCCCCACAAAGGCTAGACCAATTCAAATGAGTCAAGAACTCGTTCAGTATTGTCAGTAGGAGATCAAAGATCTTCTTGCGAAAGGACTCATTAGGAAAAGTAAGAGTCCATGGTCCTGTTCAGCCTTCTACGTCAACAAACAAGTCGAGATCAAAAGAGGTACTCCTCAATTGGTCATTAATTACAAACCACTGAATCAAGCACTCCAATGGATTCAGTATCCGATTCCAAACAAAAAAGATCTTCTTAAAAGACTGTATTATGCTAAAATCTTTTCAAAATTTGACATGAAATCTGGATTTTGGCAAATCCAAATCAAAGAAAGTGATTGCTACAAGACGACCTTCACTGTACCGTTTGGGCAGTACGAATGGAATGTAATGCCTTTTGGTCTTAAGAATGCTCCTTCAGAATTTCAAAGGATCATGAATGAAATCTTCAATCCTTACTCAAACTTTACCATCGCCTACATTGATGACGTTCTTATTTTTTCTCAATCAATAGATCAACATTTTAAACACATTAATATTTTTCTTGAAATCATTAAAAGAAATGGTCTTGCTGTCTCCAAGTCAAAGATTAATCTTTTCCAAACTAAAATTAGATTTATTGGTCATAATATTTATCAAGGAACTATCAATCCTATTAATCGAGTAATTGAGTTTGCTGACAAGTTTCCAAACTAACTCATTGACAAAAATCAATTACAAAGATTTCTTGGTTGTTTAAATTATGTTACTAACTTCTTTCCTCAACTGAGTAATTTTATTAAACTACTACATGATCATCTGAAAAAGAGTCCTCCTCCTTAGTCAGACATTCATACAAACATTGTCAAACAAGTAAAATCTCAGGTAAAGGATCTTCCATGCCTCTATATTTCGAATCCTCAATTATTCAAAATTGTTGAAATTGATGCCTCTGACATAGGTTATGGTGGTATTCTCAAACAGCGTGTCACAGACAAAGAACATATCATTGTATATGCATCAAAACATTGGAATCCTGCATAGCAGAATTATTCAACTGTCAAAAAAGAAATTTTAGCAATTGTTCTTTGCATATCAAAATTTCAATCTGATTTATTGAATCAAAAATTTTTAGTCCGTTTCGATTACAAATATGCAAAAGATATTTTACAAAAGGATGTTAAAAATCTTGATTCAAAACAAATTTTTGCTAGGTGGCAAGCAATCTTGAGTGTTTTTTATTTTGACATAGAATATATCAAAGGCACCTCAAACACCTTACCTGACTACCTTACTCATGAATATTTACAGGGAAAGTAGCCTCATGCCGATATCAATAAGATCTTCTTCCTCTAAGGGAAGAGGCATAGGTAATCCGCCCCTGGCACAGCCAGCCAAATTATCATCTCAACCGGGGTTTTCAACCCTTCCATCTGGGTCATCAACCCAAGCTAAGGCTGAGTCATCGACTCAGAGAAAACAATCAAAAGAAGACTATGTCATGCCAATCACAACCCTGTTAGCCCTGCAAGATCAAGGCTTAACCCATCTCCCAGATAAATCATGGAAATAGATCTTCACTGAAGAATTTGTCGAAGGAACTGACATTCAAACCATGATTCAAACCATTAAAGGCAAAGCCATTGTAGTCAACCAACCAAAAAAAGATTTAATCGTCCAATCTCAACCCATTTCCTCCAAACCACATTACATACCAAAAGAAAGTTTTTGGCCTGTAATCCAAATGGAACCAGAATTCTGGGATCCCAACCCAAGAAAAGTTTCTAAAAAAATCTTTCTAAACGGTTTTCATTTTAAGCTAATTTCATCAAACAAAACTCAATAATTTTATGAATATATTCTTATTGATACTGACTTGGTCTCTCTCAAGCATTACAGGGACCCAAAAGATGAGTCTTACATAACTCATTCAACTATACAAATTTTGAATGTCATGACATTGGCAGAATTTAGTAAAAACCCAAACACTTTGAAGAAAATTTCTCAACATTTTGATCCAATCGGGTTTAATTACTGGGATTACATGCAAGCTTAGAGCAACACATTTTGGCTCCAGAATAAGTCCAACCGCCACTCCTGGCTTATCTACTTCAAACAGAATGTCCAGTACAAGTTCCCTCACTGGTTCATGCAATGGTGGAACTTCTTTGGTCCAATCCAGTAGATTCTTCCGACAAATGTTATAGAAGGATTTCAATATTTTTTGAAGAAGTTTGATTCAGATGATAATTTATTTCCTGTCGATCTTCACTTCTTCTCCAAACTTTCCCTTGCCTGGATATTTTCTTAGCAGTACAAGTACAAGGCTCATGATGGTCTCCCTAATCTCCTCCCTGCACTGCAAAAGCAAGCATATGTAAAATGGTGGACTGAATTTGATGCCTCCAGAGCATCTAATGACAACATCAAACTATGGTTCCAGAAGAACCCAAAATATCTCAAGACTGCTGATGAAGAGGATTGCCAGTTTCTCAATATGAGGGCAAAAATCTTAGCTGCTATTGCTGCCTCTTCCGACAAGGATCATTAATTCTAAAACATGGAAGACGTCCTCAGACTCTACAAAGATATGGACGTTGCTATTAGCAGAGAACTGGTTCCTAAAAAATCCAGTTCTCCTTCTCCTTCAATCATCTTGTCAGAAGACTCCGCAAACCAGAACGAAGATGACTGCTACGCAATCAATCTTGAAGAAGATGAATAGTCAAGTTACTATGTAAATCACTATAGCAATCTGTGAAAGATTACTGTTGAACACTGTTCACTATAGCGCTGTGATCGATTACTATTTAACTGTTCACTGTAGCTGGACACTGTAGCGCCACTATTGAAATAGTAAAATTTTAATCTACTTATAGGATGTCTGCTCACGATGTTAGGCATTCGTTATTTTACACCCTTCTAGAGAGAGGTTAGAGAGAGAAACTCTCCCTATTTCCCCTCTTCCAATCTTGTAATCTTTTCCTTATGTTTTAATAATAGTAATAAACTTTTCTTTTCTTCCTCCTTCGCCTGCCGGAAGGTTCTACCTCCACATGGCTTTCATGTTTTAATTTCTGCATTTTTATTTTTGTACCTTACCAAGCTCAGTCTCTGGTTTTAAATGCTTTAGTTTTAAATTCTGCACTTTAAATTTTTGTCTTTATTTTATATTTTAATTATTTTACATAGCATGTAAGTAGTCCGTCTCGCTCTCTTACTTTCTTTCATCCTGTCTCTTCCGCCTTTCCCGTGATCTTCACCATATATATATATATATATATATATATATATATATATATATATATATATATATATATATATATATATATATATATATATATATATATATATATATTACGTGAACCTTTATTTTATTGTGCATGCATATAGTTCTTACTTTCTAACCTTAATTTGATACAGTGAGTCAATGCCTTTTTAACCCCTTAAATTTTGAGAATTCTGGCCTCTGGAGTGTTTATTTAGTGTGCTCAATATGAAGCTGAGAAACAAATTAAATAGAAATTTATTGAAGTGAAACTAAAGAGGTCATAATCTATATAAATAGCAGTTTTCCAAAAAGGAACATGTTTAAAAAAAAGAAAGAAATTAAGGATAGATTATATAGAATATTTCTTTTAAATGTTTTCATGGTAGTTCCTTAATTATCACAACTCACAATCCTATTATTCATTCTGTAATAGATAGTCCAAATATGAGAGGCTGGTTGTAACAGTGGATGAAGCGAACTGTTGATCCCCAATGAGTTATTAGATCCTTCATAGACATAAATCAATAAACTCAATTCTATAGAGGAAACCCCAATCTCTAAACATATTTGCTACTGAAATATTACCAGAGCATCCAATCAACATTTTGTTTGAGGTTCATGAGGCAGAGTAGGTAGGAAGGGGCAGTAAATGATGCCAGTTTACCATAGCGCTAGCCAAGGCATGAGAGGATGTTGGCTAATTTGTAAATTTGTGAAAGTAAAGGCTTCCCCATGCATCCTAACCTTTTAAAAAAAATGTTTGTGTGTACATTTGCCTGATTTAATTTTACAATGCAGTATATTTTTATCTCACTAGTATTACCAAAGTCTGTATAATTTTTTTTCCTTACAAGAAAAGCTTGCATCAAGAAAGTGTTGCTTAGTAATTGTCTCCAGGAACTAATGGAGCTTTACCAGGTATAGATTGTATAAGAAGTTTTCTTAATATCTTTAGAACCAAACCTCGTAGTATTCTGTTCTTGCTCTCTCTCTATCTCTCTTATTGCTATGATCACCACTACCATATGTTTCCTCTATAGTGGCCTCCATTGAGAGGGTGCACCCTTTGCTAAGGAGATTGGAGATATGCAGATAGGCACAAGGATAATTTCCCCACACTATTTTCTTCCTTTTTAAGGTGTTACATCAAGAATGAAAGCTATTCACTATATTTTTCTTCTTCTTTGTTAACATGTTAATTACGTCAAGAATGAAAGCTATTGACAACAATATTGATTACTTATTACTTCAATCATGTTTCTAGTTTAATTTTCAATATATACAAATTAAGATTTGTAGTGTCATTCTTTGGCCACACTTGATGGATGTTGCATAATCTACAGAAGGGTGGAGAGAGAATGACGTATGTTTTAGGGTCAACAACATGCAAGGGCGTCTTCATTGGTATATTACTAGCTAATATTTTTCACAACTTGATGTTTCATATAGTCCCTTTTCATTCCCGTATAATACTCTTAATTATAAATTTAAATCATGATGTTTCCATTTTCTTTGATTGCTTAATTCTCTCTCTGAGTGTCACTAGACTAATCTATCAACTCACTACTACCATAGGTAGTATTGTGGTTATAAGCAAGATGGTAATATAACTTTCTCATTTAAAGTTTTAATGATAAGCATCTGTGTATTAACATGTTGTAATTACTTGAGTTATTAGTCTATCTTGAGTATGACATAGTATTTTAGAGGGATTGCCTTACTTTTGATATGTGTTTATTATATAATATTCTTCCATATGGGATTACAGGGGGTAGAGTTAAAGCATCCGGTTTCTTACAGAGATCTGTATGCAAAAGTTCATAAGAAGAAAGACGGAAGCTATGTTTTTGAGCGCTCGAGGAATTTTATTGTAGGTGTTTTGTTCCTATTCAGAAGTCATATATATTTTAGGTTATTTATTTTTTTGTTAATATTTTTCTTATTTTGTTATTTGTAGGAGTCATATGACACCGTAATGACAGAAAAATATGGAGAAAACTCTTTCTCTCTCCTTATGGTTAACCCGGAGGTCTGGTTGGATACGGCGGGTCCCAACAAGAAGGGACGTGTGCATGGCATAGGTAATAGCTTGCACATTATTAATAACACCATGCAAGCTTCATCCTCCTCGGTTGAGGGTCCTTCCCACTCTACACTGTTGACATAAGGCATATCTAAAGCTGTAAATACAGTAGTGGTAGCAGCAATGGCTTCTTTTGTCTAGAGTCAACTTGTCCCTATGTTGGCGCTCTTCCAATCGTTCCTATCTACGATCAGATCAACAAATGTTGCTCCACAACCACCATCGCAAGGTTTAGGTCGGAAGGGTCGAGAGGAAGACGAAGACGAAGACGAAGAAGACTTAGACTGATTGCCATTTTTTATTCTTATTGTCTACTTTGTATAACTTTGAACTATATTGACTGATTATTTGTATAATAACTTTCAACTATATTATTGGATTATTTGTACAAGTTTTTTGTTGTAACAGTTTACAATTATTAGATTGTTTGTTGTTGGATTTCTGTTTGTTGGATTGTGGTTTGATATTCAGGTTTTGGGAAAGTAATAATATATATAGGTTATTAAAAAAAAACCTACCTGATTGCCGAAGGATTAGTGAGAGATTAGCGACAGAATCTCATATGGTAATTAACGAGAGAATAGCGACGAAATAGCGAAGGATATGTTAGCGACGGATTAGCGAGGAATTAGCGAGAGAATCATATAGGTCATTAGAGAGGGATTAGCGAGGTATTAGCGAAGGAAGTTAGCGAGGGATTAGTGAGGGAATTATTAGCGACAGGATAACAAAGGAATAGTGAGGGAAACTGACAAAATTAGTATATCATACAGCGAGGGAATTTCTCTCGCTATTTTGTGAGGGAATAATGTAGGCATATTAGCGAGGGGTTAGAGAGGGATTAGCGAGGGAAATGAATTTTCTAGAGACGGATTAGAGAGGGAATGCTTTCCCTCGCTAATTAGTGATGAAAAAAAAGTGACTAACTTATCCCTCGCTAATCCCTCGCTAAGTTTATTAGCGAGGGATTAGTGAGTAATTAGCGAGGAAAATTTCCCTCGCTAATTTCCTGATTTCTTGTAGTGGCCATGTACTTTACTTTTATGACAATAATTAATAATTAATTGTGTCAATTGAATGTGTAGTCATATCAATAACTCTTTTACTAATATAATTAATAGATGATACGTGACAACAATATAAAGTGTAGATGCCATATGGCAGAATTTGAGTGCATGTGATGCCAACATAGATTGACATATGATAAAATTCTAAGTCATGTACTTTACTTTTATACATTATTATATGATTTTTATTTTTTAATTTATATTTTTATATAACTAATCTGATTTTTGAACATAATGTTAGACTATTATGACTGCTAGTTTGATTACATCATACATTTTTTATATAAAGTATTTTTTAGATGTATATATAAAGTATTTTTTTCATATAATATTCTTTTTAAATTTTTTTCTTCTTTGTCTAAATTTTTCGATTCAACTACTTAACTTGTGATCAAATTACAGAATCAGTAAGCCTTCTGACCAGATTACCCTTTGATCTGAGGTTATATAACTATGATCTATAAATTCCCAATCCCAAAAATAACTTCTCAATCATCAAAATTAAGGGTGGCAATTTTAGAGGTATCATTTAACATGCTCCCAATGTTTTTGAGCATCTATGCTCTAATGAACTTACCAGTCATCACAGGCAAGGTTTCATTGACTCGATATTCTAATAAAGTTAAAAGTGGTTTATTTCCTGAGTAGACGCCATCTAGACCCATCCACGAGCTACTGCCGGTAAATTGAGCATCCTGTCACCACCTGTAAGCCTCCACACTGCCTAGCTGTCTTCCTTGCCGCTGCCATCGTTGTTCAAGTGGCCACCGTCAAACCCACCAAACACATAGCAACCAAAGTTAGAGATCTTAATGCATTGAACCATAATTGGATTTTTCTTTAATGCCATTATAATTCCCACTCCCTTTAATAGCTCACAAATGTACCCACAACACTTCCACCAATTCTTAACAACCCTTTTTTACATAGTATAGCATAACGGTGTCTAGTGAGTCGGATTAACCCATGAACCTACGGGTTTTGTCCCAACTTAACTCATAAAATGCTGGTTAAATTGGGTCTACAAGTTGGGTCGAGTTGAAAAACACTTCAACCTACAAGATGCGGGTCAGGTAGTGGGTTTGGAAAGTGCTAACTCATACAAACCCAACCCACCCAAGTAACCTTTTTTTTAAATAAAATTTAGCCATTGTGGCATTTTAAGTTGCTTTTCTCTGACTTTTTTATAGTGTCAATTAAGTTTAGGTATAGGCATTATGATCACATTGAGAGTGTAACTAAGAAAATATTGTTAAAAAACTCATAAAGCATCTAACGGACACTTGTGATAAAAATATAATAGAACGCTTTGATGACAAAAAGTATGCTAAGAAAATTGAAAATAAAGTAAATGTCTATGTCAATTCATATACTATACATGATGACATTGACTTCAGGTGACTAATGTGGTTTGTTGTTTATACTTTTTGGGACTTGTAAGTTTACTTTAGTTTATTTCATACTTATGTTAACTTAAAAACTTATTATGTTTTTATAAGACTAGTTAGAGACTTTTTAGTTTATTTAGGACATATGCATTTTTTAATTAAAATATGTTGTGTGTAACAAATTTTTAATTTTATATTTTGACAACTATTTTAGTAAGAGAAAAAAAATTCTAATGTATGTCGGACCTTCGGGTTTGACTCAACCCAACACATTCTTGAGTGGGCTGACTTGGGTCGAGTTGAAGGAAAAAAAATTCGACCTAACCCAACCCCCACTAATTTGATGACAGGTCGGGTCCAAAAATGTCGTGAAACTCATCCAACCTCCCCATCAAACACCCCTAGTATAGCATACAACTCCCACAATTCTTCAAATTACATTTCAGCAATATTAACAACAATTTGTGAATCCATTAATTTGTTAAGCATGAATGGCATAACATTTTTTATCATATATGTTCAAACTAATGAATTGAAACTCATCGTAATAAAACCCTTAATCTATATTTCAACTCCACCATTTTATACCAAAACTTTGAAACAATACCAATGAACCAACAATCTTCCCTCCTAAAAACCCCATATCCATACCATACACACCATCCAAGACACCAAATATGGCCCCTGTGGTTCGCTCCCAAATGACAGACACATCTCTTCACTTTGCTACACCAGTGGTGGCCGGTGGATGCTGTTGTAGCCACCCGGCGGTGGTTTAGTGGATGCTACAGTCGACAACTGGTGGTGGTTGGGTTGACGCGTTGCAAATATGCTCTGCTTTGATTGCGTGAAGATGGTATACGTCCAGCTCTTCATTTCTTTGTCAATTATGAATTTAACCTTAGGTATCATTTTGCAATACCAATAACAAAATTTAAAAATTAATACCTACTTTACCTGTTATGCAAGTTATAAGGAATCAATCATAGGCGTTGAGCAATTTAGATATAATATCTATAATCTAAATATGATAGAATATGGATGCTCAAAAATATTTTGAGAGTATTTAAAACGCAGCGCGCAATTTCATGTCTGTGAAATTTTTGCAAACAACATTTCTCCAAACCTCATTTCGATGAACTTTAAGGTTTAAAATATTGGTGGCCACGACATTTCTATTGCACCGCATCATCTTGCTATTGAGGGACCGCATCGGCATGCAAGTTGCAAAGCGACCACAAGTGCAACTACAAATTACAGTTTTAAACCTTGAACTTACTGAGTTTTTTTTTATAAAAAAATCACAAAAATGAAAAAGATTAAAAAGTAGAGAAGTAATTATATGATAAATAGTACAACAAATATTTTATATCCTTAAAGACATAGCAATAGAGTTTGAACCTAAATGTACTATTAGATCAATGAACACAATTCATATGATAAAGCTTCATGGTAAACTAGTACTAGGATAGGAAATAACACAACAAACCAAGTGACTAAGACTGTAATTCCCAATTTCCCATATTCAAAATTTAGAACAACTATCACTTCAACCAAACCTGCAGCCTATTCCCATCAGGATCAATGCACACATTCAATAATAATGATAGTTTGAATTCTAACCCTTAAATAGCATAAACCATTCATATAATTAATTCTTTTTTCTTAAAAGGTTTTTCACGTTCTTTGTGTATGAAACTAATCCTTGCTCGTGATATTGAGATTATCACTCATTACAAATGCCTTCCTCCAAACTTGAATCACATTATAGAGGCCCCTCAATTACTAAGCTCAAATTTAGTTACCACTTAAGTAATCCTTTATAAGTATTTATATAGTTAGTTCAAGTCCAGCACGTGTAATATGTAGCTAAGACTCACCAAGACAAAACCCCTCCGAATAATTACAATGGTATAGAGTCCTCCATATGCAAAAAGGATTTTAATTTGCAAGTTGGAGAGTTGGTGCTATTGCCAATGTTGAGATAGAGTAAACACAATCTCATGAAGTCAGGATGGATCTAAAAAAAGTTTAGTGAAAGAGCCGAAAAATATGAATCACATTATTAAATATATATCATAGTATGTGACAATAAAAGGTTTGGGGTAGTTGTTAGAATCAATTAGGATCTTGTTAGATATAGATAGAATTAACGTCAATCAATATATGTTAGAATCAATTGGGATCTTGTTAGATATAGATAAAATTAACGTCAATCAATATATTAGATTAGTATCAATCAAATTATATATTTATTCTATACAATTATTCTTTCCATAATTTTTCCCTTGTAATTATGGAAAGAATTCAACATAGGCTTACAAATCCTTATATATAAATATATGTCCTTGAGTAATGAATAAATATATAAGAATTATTTTTTGAAATATTTTAATATGGTATCAGAGCCAACTCTGATTACCTTTTTATCATAAGAATCAAAGCATTTGGTTTCTCTGATGGTTGAATTCTAATCTCTAATGGCTACTTCAACCAGTAGTAGTACAGATACATGCTTTAAACTCCATATCCTAGACTGGCATCAAAAGGGTAAGGCTATATCAAAGACTGAGAACTCCAAGAGTAATTTTGTTGCTGCTGCTAGATTTATTGCCAAGTCAAGTATATCTAACTCTGCTTGTCGCTTTTCGATTTTTGCTAGTAGTAGTGACTAAATAATTGATACGAGTGCTACTGATCATATGACTTATGACCGTTACAAGTTTATTCATTTATCTCTTTGTGGCTCTAAGCCAGACATTATTAATGCCAATGGTGTTTCATCTCCTACTTTAGGTGTTGGTACTACATCTTTGTCCCCTTCACTGTCCATTTCTAATGTCCTATTTGTTCCTTTCCACTAAACTGTAATCTTCTTTCTGTTAGTCAACTTACAAAGTCTCATGCTTGTGCTGCCTTATTTTTTTCCACTCATTATGTTTTTCAGAATACTCATACCAAGGAGAAGATTAGCAATGGTAAGAAGAGTGGAGGATTGTACTATCTGGACAGTAACTCTCAACTCACAAATGGAAGAGCATTAGCCTACTTGCTGAGTTACACCCAACTATATCAAAATAAGAAGGAGATTTGGCTATGGCATAAACGTTTAGGACATCCCTCCTTTAGTTATCTTAGGAAACTATTTTCATCACTATTTCATCATTGTGATCTTTCACCGTGTTACCTTCCCTTTAAATAACACTAAGGTTGATACTCCCTTTTCACTTGTTAACTCTGATGTCTGGAGCCCCAATCCTTGTCCACACACAATGCCATAACCTGATTTGTCACTTTTGTTGATGATTGCACACGAATGACATGACTATACTTGTTAAAACATAAAAGTGATGTGTGTACAATTTTTCAACTTTCATTAAATGATTGCCACTCAATTCAATACTTATCTAAAGGTTGTTAGAACAGGTAATAGGGGAGAATACTTCAAGAAAGAATTGAAAGATTTTATGAACTCAAATGGTATCCTCCATCAAACATCATGTCCTAATTCGCCTTAACAAAATGGAGTCACTGAGAGAAAAAATAAACACCTTTTAGAAGTCACACGATCCTTACTTATTGGTGGCAATGTTCCATCCCACCTTTAGGGATATGCATTAAGTTCTACTGTATACCTAATCAACTGTGTCCCATCTAGTACCTTAAACTTTAGGAGGCCTTTAGATGTTCTCTCATATCACTATATTCTTCCTTCAATTGTTCACCTACCTCCCCGTACCTTTGGATGTGTGGTATATGTTCATCTGCATCAACACCAACATACAAAATTTGAACCTTAGGCTATGAGGTGTATGTTTGTTGGATATGGCACAACAGAAAAAGGTTATCATGCATATCATCCTTCCACTATTTTTTTTTTATTTACATGGATGTCACCTTTCAGGAGCAGGAGTTATTCTATACCACAAAGCCCACTAATTCTCCACTTCAGAGGGGGAATGAATTTGAAATGGAACTTCATAACCATGATCTTTGTTGCCTAATTAGCTAGACTACGCAAGCGCACATGTCGACAAGTAATATAAATGAGTATTCAAGTATCGTTTCCACGAGGACTGTATTAAAAATTATGCTAATTATTAACCAATTGCTACTTGCTCTCTCTATTCCAAGAAATCGAATTGATTTTGGTGATTAAATGATAAAACAAAATAAATTAACAATTTTAAAAAAGGATAAAAGTATACAGAGAAGAAACAGTGGGTTGGGAATCTAGGGTCTAACTTCACTTATTATTTTATCTGATTTCATGCAATCCTTTCACTACTCTTGATCATAATTTGGTTATGCTAGCCAACGTGTTTATGTGTTTACAAACCTTTTTTGATGGCCTTGTAAAACTATAGAACTAAATCAAAACACTATATGTCTATGTGGATTGACAGAATTCCATGCATTGAGAACAAACATCAAACACTTGCTATGCATGACCGATAGGTATATTTCTATCCTATTAACAAATCAATTCATCCATACAATTGAATTAAATTGAACATGCATTTTCTAATTCCAAAGTCCAACATCCAAATCCCTATGTCTAGTTTAATGGGTTCACCAAGACAACACATATAATGACCAATCAAATGTGCACATTAAGCATAGAATTAGAAAAATTATAACCAAAATTATCACAAGAGCATGAAAAGATTATAATCAATTTCAAATTACATAATAAGATTCATTAGACCCCAGAAAAGGAAATTAGAACATCATGGTTTCAGAGAAAACAATCTCAAGAAATAACAACACATACATCACAGAAAAAATAAAAGGAAGAAGAAAAGGAAGAACAAGGTGTATTGATGGATGTAGGTGCTGTGTCCGGCTTATCTAATTCTTCATCCACACCTTGCTTCTCTCTCCAAGATCAATCTCCAGCACCCTCTCTCCCAAACCCTCTAAAAATTGAGTTAAAGAATCAAAAGATACGTCTCCGCCGCATCAGGTTACGTTAAATACGTAGCTTATCACGTAACAGGGAGTGCCACAACACATAATTATGAGGTGTCGCGACACTTAAGTTTATGGATTATCAGGAGACCCACATTGAGAATCAGGTGCCGCGGCACCTAGTTATGCTTGTGCCGCGGCATAACTTTGAAAAAGTGCAATTCTCATATTTATATCCATCCAGCTTCTTTGACCTCCACCTTGCTTCTTTGTTAGCTCATAACTTCATCCATCTTGCTCCCTTAAGCTTCCTTGCCTATTTGAAAGCTCCTGGAAGTAGCAACTACTAAATTAGTCAAATATTTATAAAAAAAGCAAGTGTATGTATTTCATCTTATACTAATATATGAATAAGCATTCCTATACACTTTTTTTTATCAAGGATTGAATGAAAACTTGGTATAACTCAATGATCTAGCTTATGAATGCATCAGAAAATGCTTGAGTAATAACTCTATTTGACAGAGTTATCACACCCCAAGCTACGATTTTGCTAGTCCCGAGCAAAACATAACAAAATTTCCTTAACATCTCAGACTCAACATCAAGCATCTATTTTATTCACATGCAAATCCCAATAATTTTGATTCCAAAATGCTTATGATAATGTGGCCTCATGTTAAATCTCATATTCAATAGTTCAAAAATCAATCCAAAGTCAAGCATATATGCCATCTAATCTTCAGCTCAAGCTGTCATACTTCAATTTTTATGTACAAGATTTCCTAAAAGATGATTATGGAGCCCTTTCCTAACTCTTGCATGCACATCCAAGAAAACCCATGATGATATCCAAGTAATTCCAACTCAAATTCCCTTAAAAATGCTCTTCGTCTTTCTTTCTCCACTAATATAGAACCAAACATGATTAATGATCAAGAGAGTCTTTCAAGCTTGTAATCTAAGGCCAGGGTAATGGGTAAAGAAATGAAGGGAAAGATAAAACAAACATTGGAGCACACAATCTTGTAAAAGACGTAACTGAGCTAAATAATAATTAGCATAAGGTACATCTTCTAACATATGAACCCCAAAAGCTTATTTCTTTTTCTCTTTTCTTTTTCTAGAAATTTTTTTTCATCATTTCAAACTTGTTTTGTTTTGTACTTTATTACTTTTTTTTTACTTCCCTCTTTTCATCATTTTCTTCATTTCAAACCACAAAATTTGCTAGGTTAAAAAATATGCCTATAGTGGTACACCCTTGTTTCTTCTGACTCAATTAAGCATTTGCAAGATATGTTCCCAACATGGATAATGGTGGATAAACTATACTTAAGAGCTAAATGGTAAGGATTATGTTGGTAAAGAACAAAACATAAAGGTCAATCACATTCACAAGGCTCAAAATGGGTACTAGGGATATTCATGCATACATGGGTAGGCTTTAAATGCTTAACCAATCCAAAAAATGCCCTAATCATTTCATCAAATATGCTTGGCCTAGAATTTCATCAAACACTCCTTTAGAAATTAAGTCTTCATCATAACAAGAAAAATCACAGCTTTCTTTAGATGTACATAACTATTATTATTTCAGGATTCACAATCATGTAAAGGGAAATGCATTTACATATCAACAAAATACTAAAACTCAATTAAATTTCACATGGCATGCATCCTTTCCTAGAATCAACAATTAATCCAAAAGCAGATATATCATAAATCTAAATAGCCACCTCAGCATTTAATTATTTTTTTAAAAACAAATTAGTTTTCAATGCAAAAGCAAAAAAAGATAAAGTAAACAAAACTCAAAATGAATCAAGAAATCAAAATCTCAACAGAATTAAAAGGAAATAGATAACAACATTATAAATGTAAAAGCATAAATAAAAAACAAAATAAAGATAAGGTAAAGAACTTGAGTTGCCTTCCAAGAAGCACCATGCTTATAGTCTTAGGCTAGACTTTCTCTGTAATGATAACTGAGAGATGTAGCATTGTCACCAAGATAGGCATAGCACAAATAAAAAGGTAATAGTTTGAGCTCTCTCATTTTCTCATATTCCTTTTCACATGTAGATATTAATGAAGCTTCAAGAGGGTCACATGGGACACTTGCACAAAATCAATTAGATCCCATCCTATCAAGCACATTCACATACGAGCATTCTTCAAGATCTTGAGGCAATTCCATTGCTTTGAAAATATTAAAAGTTACCTCTTAATCCTGTACTCTCATGGTGAGCTTTCCTTTTTGCACATCAATGAGAATTCTTCCAATTGCAAGGAATGGTCTTCCAAGGATGAGAGAGATATTTTTATCTTCCTCTATGTCAAGAATAATGAAAACCATCGAAAATATGAATTTATCCACTTTTACAAGCACATCTTCAATTATACCTCGTGGATAAGTCAATGTTCAATCTGCAAGTTGCAAGATAACCGATGTGGGCTTAGCCTCTCCCAAACCAAGTCTTTTGTATATTGAAAAGGGCATAAGATTTATACTGGCCCCCAGATCACATAATGCCCAACCAAAAAAAATTTCACCAATGGTGCAAGGGATGGTAAAGCTTCCAGGATCTTTGAGTTTGGGAGGTAGTTTATTTTGCAATATAGCACTGCATTCCTCCGTAAGAGCAACAATTTCAAACTCACTAAGCTTCCTCTTTCTTGACAGGATATCTTTTATGAATTTCACATAACTTGACATTTTCTCCAAAGCTTCCGCAAATGGTATGTTGATATGTAACTTCTTGAAAACTTCCAAGAACTTTTGGAATTGATGATCAAGCTTTTTCTTTGCTAGCCGATTGGGGAAAGGTGGAGGTGGTATACAAGGCTTGTCCTTCCTCTTCTTGTCCTCAACCTTCCTCTTGGCAATTTCCTCATTTTTCTCAACTTCATTGCTCTCAACCACCTCATTTTCTATCACCTCAACTTCTCCTTCAAGTAATTTATTCTTGGGATTCCTTTCAATTGCCTTCCCACTCCTCAATGATATGGCCTTACAATGCTTGGTAAAAGCTCCTTTAGGATTATTGATGGTGTCACTTGGAAAAGTCCCTAGAGGCTGATTGTTTAGAGCGTGTGCAAGTTGGCCAACCTTAATCTTGAGATTCCTCAAGGAAGCCGCTTGGCTTTGCATCAAAGCATCATGGGAGACTAGCCTTGCATCAGTTTTAGTCATGTAGTCTTATTGGCTAGTCATGAATTGAGCAAACATCTTCTCCAAGTTAGAAGTTGAAGTTGATGTTGAAGTTTCAGCTTGAGGAAAACTCTGTTGTTGAAAACTAGGAGGAGCTCGGGATGCTTCTTTAGGATGAAAAGAGGAATAATATCCTTGGTTGTTGCCCCATGAGAGATTAGGGTGATTCTGCCATCCTGGCTTATAGTTGCTCGCATATGGATTTATGGTGATCTTGTTTGAAATACCCTGCATATTGAGCACTTTCCATAATTGATGAGCACTTGTCACTTGCGTGTGCATCTCCACAATGATCACACAAGACAAAAGGGCTTTGAGTAGTTTTAACCCCTATAGTGTCAAGCTTCTTAGATAGGGCGACAATTTGAGCTATAAGTGAAGTAAGAGCGTCAACATCATGCGTGCCCGCCATTCTTTTAGGCGTGAACCTCTCCAAAGACCATTGGTAATTGTTTATAGCCATTTCCTCAAGAAGATCATAAGTAGCATTAATAGATTTGCTCATGAGAGTGCCATCTGCTGCTACGTCAGTAGTTGCTCTGATGTTTCCCAATAACCCATAATAAAATGTCTGAACTTACAGCCACTTCAGAATATCATGGTGAGGGCATCTTCGGATGAGGTATTTATACCTATCCCAAGCTTCATATAGTGGTTCAAAGTCGTATTGCACAAAGAAGGTGATATCATTCCGCATTTTTGCTGTCTTAGCTGGAGGGAAATACTTGGCAAGAAACTTGTGGGCTAGATTATCCCATGTTATAATAGACCCTACCGATAGAGAGTTAAGCCAGCTTTTGGCCTTGTCCCTCAGACAAAATGAAAACAACCTCAATCTAATGGCATCTTTAGAGAATTTATTATGCCTAAAGGTGTCCCAAATCTCCAAAAAGTTGAAAAAATGTGTATTAGGATCATCACTAGGCAAGCCTCCGAATTGCACTAATGCTTAAATCATCTAGATGATGGATGGCTTGATTTCAAAGTTATTAGCTTGTATAGCTGGCCTCCTGATGCTAGAATGTAAGTCTTGAACCTGAGGTGCTGTAAAGTCCCTCAATGACCGTGTGTGGTCCTTTTCATTAGCCATGATGGTACTCTTTGAAGTTTGTTTTCTTTCCTTCAAGAGCTTAAGAAAAGTCCTTTCTATCTTTGGGTCAAATGGGAGAAGCTCAAGACTTTGTGAACATCGCATATAATAAGAAAAAGTACTTGAAAATAAAGACAACCAGCTCAATGTTAATATTAACAAAAAATTTCCAAAAACAGTTCTTGGCAACGATGTCAAAAACTTGTTGCCATATTAGCTAGACTACGCAAGCGCACATGTCGACAAGTAATATAAATGAGTATTCAAGTATCATTCCCACGAGAACTGTATTGAAAATTATGCTAATTATTATCCACTTGCTACTTGCTCTATATTCTAGGAAATCGAATTGATTTTGGTGATTAAATGATACAGCAAAATAAATTAACAATTTTAAAAAAGGATATAAGTAAACAGAGAAGAAATAATGGGTTAGGAATCTAAGGTCTAACTTCACTTATTATTTTATATGATTCATGCAATTATTTCACTACTCTTGATCATAATTTGGTTATGCTAGACCACGTGTTTATGCATTTACAAACCTCTTTTGATGGCCTTGTAAAACTATAGAACTTAATCAAAACACTATATGTCTATATGAATTCACAGAATTCTATGCATTGAGAACAAACATCAAACACTTGCTATGCGCGATCGATAGGTATATTTTTATCCTATTGGCAAATCAATTCATCCATGCAATTGAATTAAATTGAACATACATTTTCTAATTCTAAGGTCCAACATCCAAATCCCTATGGCTAGTTCAATGGGTTCACCAAGACAATACAAATAATGGCCAATCAAATGTGCGCATTAAGCATAAAATTAGAAAATTCATAACCAAAATTATCAGAAGAGCATGAAAGGATTACAATCAATTTCAAATTACATAATAAGATTCATTACACACCAGAAAAGGAAATTAGAACATCATGGTTTCAGAGAAAACAATCTCAAGAAATAACAACATAGACATCATAGAAAAAATAAAGGGAAGATGAAAGGAAGAACTAGGTGTGTTGATGGATGTAGGTGTTGTGTCCAACTTCTCTAATTCTTCATCCACACCTTGCTTCTCTCTCCAAGATAAATCTCCAGCACCTCTGTGCCTTCCTCTCTCCCAAACCCTCTAAAAATTGAGTTAAAGAATCAAAAGATACATCTCTGCCGTGTCAGGTTACAATAAATATGTAACTTATCACGTAACAGGGAGTGCCGTAACACATATTTGTGAGGTGCCACGACACTTAAGTTTTTGGATTATCAGGAGACGCGCATCGAGAATTAGGTGCCGCAGTACCTAGTTATGCTTGTGTCGTCGCACAACTTTGAAAAAGTGCAGTTCTCATATTTATATCCATCTAGGTGCTTTGACCTCTGGTACGCATAAAATATACTAAGAGCAAGTGCACTCTATCACCAAGTAATATAGGACTTGAGTCCCAGTTATCGATCCCATGAGGAATAATTGGTAATTACTAGATTCGCTAAACTCTTTGTTATTCAGACAATCAAAAGTGTATGAAGAAATTCAAGTTAAAATCAAAATAAACAAATAAAGAAAAATAATGAACAATTAAACAAAGAAAAAATAATCAATGAAAGAGAGACTAGGACACAAAGTTCACTTGAATCTAATTATTCAGATTTTCTTTCAATTATGATGTAAGGTATTCTTTTGCCAATATTCTTTTACCTGCTATTGAATCCCAATGGTATTCTATTCCTAAATTAAATCACCTATTTGGTCATTTAAATGAATTAATTAAGAATGCATTAAGCTTCAATTCAAGAGATGAATCAACATACCTGTCAATTCCATTGGTAGGAAAAATTGATGTTTGGTTATTCATCAATCTAATCCTAAGCTTATCATATAGATCCACTCATTGAATGCAGATGGTCACCAGTCAAACAATGAATTAACACATACCAAAAATGATCAAGTTATGACAAGAATGCAAGCAATATGATAAACCCTAAAGAAATTGCCTTAATCAAATTAGAAATCAAACCCAAATAATTAGGGAAACAAGATCCCCCATAGCCCTAGCTATGAGTTTAGCTACTCATGTTCAATACAAACAAACCTATATCAAAATATAAATTCATGGAAAGAAAACCTAAAGAAAGGGAAAAACTAGAAAGAAAGAGAAATCAAAACCCCTTTAATGGAGATTAAGATCTTCAAGCCTTCAAGAATTGAATCCACCTTCGAAGTTGCCCTCCAAGGTCTACTACCGCAAAACAACTCTCAGGATTAGGGATTTTCTGTGTAATGTGCTCAATGTGTTGTCTGTGGTGCAACTTTTCCCATTTAATGAAAATCACGTCTGCTGTTACGCAACCAGTGCCTAGGCGCTCAGTTCTGAGCGCTTAAGCGCTCAGTCACTTAAACCAGAATGCGCACTGCTACACGTTGTGCGTTCAGGCGCTCCTTCTCAGCACTCAGGCGCTAAATCACTACATCACTGTTGTTACATACGCTTCGAGCGCTTAGGCGCTCCAACACCAGCACTCAGGCGCTGGTCACCTAGTGAAATTTCCTCTTTTTCTTGCTCCTTTGAATGTCCAAACTTCTCCAAGTGTACTTACCTGACAAAAACTCATAAAACATTTAATAAAAACATAATTAAACAGTACTAAAAATATAACAAAACTAACAAACAAAATTCATTAAAGATAAATAAAAGAATATGAAAAACCAAGGAATTGAACCGTAAAAATATGACATGCTGACAATTCATCAACTCCCCCACACTTGAGCTTTGTTTGCCCTCAAGCAAAGAATAGGAGTCAACAAGAAGATCAAACTCAACATCAAGAAACATGAATCAAAGGAAAATTCCACAGTTAAAAGAAATTTAAGTTCAACAATCAAATTCAATCAAGCAAGATCATTTAACACTTAAACAATTAGATGCTTGAATCTAACTTGCAACTGTTCTCTTCACCAAAAATCTAAGATCACTCATCTTTCCATCGCTCAAGTGTTTAAAAGACAAAGAGATCACTCAAATTTCTCTTGAAAAATATAATACCATAGGCTTGCTTATCAATCTCATCTCCACTTCCAAGTTCACATACAACGCAAGAATCAAAAAGACTTTCTTTTGGTTGTAACGGGGCCAAGGGTATAAAGAAAGGTAAGAAAAAGATAAATAAGGGTAAAGAATGTTCATGGATAAATCAATACAAAGCAGAATCAGGTTGAAAAGATGACAGATAGAGCATAATGCACCAAGATATAACAAATTCCCACTTTCAACCCAATATTTTCATTATTCTTCACCAACAATTCTTTTCTTTTCTTTCTCTTTTTTTTTCATTTTTTTCTAAACTTTCTTTTTTTTCCCTTTTTTTTCCTTTTTTTTTCAACCCTTAAAGACAAAAGTAACCTTTCAAGACTTTTCAATCAACACATCAATTGCTTCAAAGAATTTAACCTGATTATTCAATTAGGTATTCAAAGAAATCAGTTACAGGCTCAAATGGGGCAACTAAGGGGTTATTTAATCAATGCAACTCTGAAAGTCAAGAAAGAATTAAGCCTAATTGTCTTAATCATGTTCAAGTCTGTATGTGAATCATTAAAGCCTCAACAAGATATCAAAGCAAGTTCTAGCGCACATCAATCAAGAGAAAACTCACTCTAGAAAAAAAAATAGGATTTCATTTATGAAAAATTCAATCATTAAAGCTCAAAACTCACTTTCTGGCTAAGTTGATAAAGAGAACAAAAGCAAGCAGACATGACTAATTTCCAACTAAAGATGCTAAATTTCACTTTTCTTCATTGAAAAAGATTGCTTCACACATTATCAGCCCATGATTAATGGAATCCCCTTTAAAAACATATCACTATCAGTTCAGAATAAATCAAGACATCAACACACAATTCCAGCTTAATTACCAACATTACTCAAGTGCTTCAACATTTTTTTTACACAGAAATTGTAAAAGTACCCCCCACACTTAAGATAAATATTATCCTCAATGTGAAAGAAAAAGAAATAAAGGGGTAAAGAAAAGAACAACACAACCTAATGAAAAAGGCAAAGGAGAAGCATAAGAGTCAGCACAACAACACAATCTGAAAAATAAAATCCTAAAACACATGAGTAGCATCTACAAGAAAAACAAAAATAACTAAAATAAAATAAAGAAAGAAGAAACACAGGTTGCCTCCTGTGAAGCGTTTGTTTAACGTCATTAGCTTGACGTCGCCTTTTCCAGATAATCAAGGTGGCTTAAAGCAAGAAAAATAGGAGGACGTCTTCCTCTTTTCAAAATAGTTCTTCCTCCTTTCGACAATGGCCTTGGGAATGCTTCCATTAGAACTCTGACTTGGACAAGAGCTTGGCTGTCCCAGTTGCGCCTTGACTCTGCTAGGCCATGGTGGTCATACTCGATCAACAGATGAATGATCAATCTGTGAAGAAGCAGGGATCTTAGGAGGACCTTTATCTGTTTCAGTAGTTTGACTTTCTAAAAGATCAACATCAACACTGTTTGATGGCGGGAGGTCTTTGATAGCTAAGATTTTCAACTTCTTAGCTTGAACAAAATTAATAGGTGCATGGAGATTTGACATTGGGGAAGATTTAGCCTCCCTAAAGACATTGATGATCACATGATCTTCATCCACTCTCAAAATGAGCTCACCCCGAGGTACATCAATCACAGCTCCACAAGTGGCCAAAAATGGTCTTCCAAGAATGAGAGGAATATCAACATCCTCTTCCATATCGAGCACCACAAAATCAACTGGGAATATGAATTTATCCACCTTCACCAAAACATCCTCCACCACACCACGTGGGTAAGTAATGGATCTATCAATCAACTGTAGTGAAATGTTGGTGGGCTTCGGTTCCTACATCCCCAATTTCTTAAACACAGAGAAATGCATCAAATTAATACTAGCACCCAAAGCACATAATGCCTTATTAAAATAAGAGTTACCAATAATGTAAGGAATAGTAAAACTCCCTGGATCTTTCAATTTTGGGGGTAACTTCTTTGAGAGAATAGTGGAGCACTCTTCAGTTAGACATATCGTCTCAAACTCCTCAAGTTTGCATTTCTTTGTAAGTATTTCCTTTAGAAACTTCGCATGCTTGGGCATTTGAGAGATGGCTTCAACAAATGGAATATTGATCTGTAACTTCTTGAACATCTCCAAGAATTTGGTAAATTGCAGGTCAGGCTGATTGTTCTTAAGCCTCTGAGGGAATGAGATCTTAGCATATGGTGATGGTTCATAAACTATGCTCTATTCACGATCTTTCTTTGCTCTCTGTAACTTGGGTGCTTTCTTCTCAACCTCTCTTTCTTGATTGACAACTTGAATTGATACATCTTCAGTAAGGACACCTTCAGTTGCCTTCTCATCATCATGCACTGACTTAACAAGAGTATCTCCAAGCTCTGACATTTCTTTCTTTTGGGAAGACTCCCCAAGCTCCCTACTGCTTCTCAGGGTAATTGCAATGACCTGTTCCTTTGGATTAGTCTCAGTAGTGCTAGGCAATGTCCCTGGTGCCTTGGTTGTCATCAATGTAGTCAGCTGACTGATTTGAGTCCCCATGTTCTTCATTCTGGCATTAGAATTCTGTATGTACTTCATTACCAGATCTTCAAAACTTGGCTTCTCTACAAGTACTTGGAAACCTGGAGCTGGTGGTGGAGCTCTCTGCAGACTCTGCTAACAGCCTTATTGATTTCCCCATTTGAAATTCAGGTGGTCCCTCCAACTAGGATTGTACGTATTTGAATACGGATTGCACTGCTGTCGGTTGAAATTACCAACAAAATTTGCTACTTCAGGCTCGGGGGCAGATGGACTACCAACTTGGCAATTTGCACTTGTATAACCTTGTCCTCCACATGTCTCACAAATGATTGCTGGAACTGTATAATTTGTCACCATCAAAGTCTCCACCTTCTTTGTCAAAGCCTCTAATTGACTCAGAATTACTGTAGAAGAATCAACAGCATGCACACCTACTTGTTTCTTAAGAACTTGGCGCTTATTTTGCCATTGATAACTATTCATCCCATTTCTTCAATCAATGATTGGCTCTCAGTAGGTGTTTTCCTCCATATTGTACCTCCTGCAGCAGCATCAATTAATGAGTGAACGGTTTGCAGGCTACAAACCATTGTAAAAAGTCTGAACCTGCTGCCATACGGGAAATCCATGATGTGGACATCTCCTCAACAACTCTTGAAAGCACTCCCAAGCTTCATAAAGAGTGTCCATTTCAAACTGCACAAAAGAAGATATATTATTCCTTAACTTAGCATATTTAGAACGAGAAAAATACTTAGCAAGAAACTGTTGTGTCAATTGATCCCATGTAGTGATGGAAACCCTTGGTAATGATGTTAACCATTGGCTTGCTCTGTCCCTAAGAGAGAAAGGAAAGAGTCGTAAATCGGATTGCATCATTTGTCACCCCCATTATATTAGATAGTGTCACACAACTGCAAGAACCTGGCCAAATGCTGATTTGGATCATCCGAGGGTAATCCACCAAACTGAACTGAATTCTGAATCATGGAGATCAATGCTGGCTTGATCTCAAAATTATTAGCAGCCACAACTGGTATTATAATACTCCCTCCATACCCTTCAGTAGTGGACATAGAGTACTCAAGCATGGTTCGTTCTGCTGGGATAGCTCTTTCTTCACGGTTTTACCTCAATAGCTGGTTGTCTTTCCATCCTGCTTATGTCTTCTGTCACAGCTGTAATAAAAGATTGTTTCCTTAACCTGTGAGCTATTTTCTCAATTTCTGGATCAACAGTCAAATCAGAAAACTGAGATCGAGTAAGCATAAACAAGAAATAAGAAAAATTAAAAATAAAATAAGAATAAGAAATAAAAATAAAATAAATAATAAAATGACGTCTAAATTCACTAGAGCTTTTCGCTTCTAATATTACCAAACTTATTCCCCGGCAACGACGCCAAAAACTTGGTACGCGTAAAATATACTAAAAGTAAGTGCACTTTATCGCCAAGTAATACAGGACTTGAGTCCTAGTTATCGATCCCACGAGGAATAATTGATAATTACTAGATTCGCTAAACTCTTTGTTATTCAGAAAATCGAAAGTGTATGAAGAAATTCATGTTAAAATCAAAATAAACAAATAAATAACAACAATGAACAATTAAACAAAGAAAAGATAATCAATGAAAGAAAGATTAGGGCGCAAGATTCACTTGAATCCAATTATTCAGATTTTCTTTCAATTATGATGTAAGATATTCTTTTACCAATATTCTCTTACCTGCTATTGAATCCCAATAGTCATGGATAAAACAATATTCTATTTCTAAATTAAATCACCTATTTGGTCATTTTGATGAATTAATTAAGAATGCATTAAGCTTCAATTCAAGATATTAATCAATATACCTATCAATTCCATTGGTAGGAAAAATTGATGTTTGCTCATTCACCAATCTAATCCTAGGCTTATCATATAGATCCACTCATTGAATGCGGATGGTCACCGGTCAAACAATGAATTAACACATGCCAAAAGTGATCAAGTTATGAGAAGAATTCAAGCAATATGATAAACCCTAAAGAAATTACCTTAATCAAATTAGAAATTAAACCTAAATAATTAGGGAAACAAGATCCCCCATAGCCCTAACTATGAGTTTAGCTACTCATGTTCAATACAAACAAACTCATATCAAAATACAAATTCATGGAAAGAAAACCCAAAGAAAGGGAAAAACTAGAAAGAAAGAGAAATCAAAACGCCTTTAATGGATATTAAGATCTTCAAGCCTTCAAGAATTGAATCCTCATTCGAAGTCGCCCTCCAAGGTCTACTACCGCAAAATAACTCTCAAGATTAGGGATTTTCTGTGTAATGTGCTCGATGTGTTGTCTATGGCGTAACTTTTCCTATTTAATGAAAATCACATCTGCTGTTACGCAACCAGCGTCTAGGCGCTCAGTTCTGAGCACTCAAGCGCTCAGTCACTTAAACCAGAATACGCGCTGCTACACGTTGTGCGCTCAGGCACTCCTTCTCAGCGCTCAGGCGCTAAATCACTACATCACTATTGCTGTATATGCTTCGAGCGCTCAGGCGCTCCAACACCAGCGCTCAGGCACTAGTCACCTAGTGAAATTTTCTCTTTTTCTTGCTCCTTTGAACGTCAAAACTTCTCCAAGTGTAATTACCTGACAAAAACACATAAAACACTTAATAAAAATACAATTAAACAGTACTAAAAATATAACAAAACTAACAAATAAAATTCATTAAAAACAAATAAAAGAATATAAAACACCAAGGAATTGAACCGTAAAAATATGACATGCTGACAGTTCATCAACCTCCACCTTGCTTCTTTGTAAGCTCATAACTTCATCCATCTTGCTCCCTTAAGCTCCTGGAAGTAGCAACTATCAAATTAGTCAAATATTTACAGAAAAAGTAAGTGTATGTATTTCAACTTATACTGATGTATGAACAAGCATTCTTATAAACTTTTTTTTATCAAGGAATGAATGAAAACTTGGTATAACTCAAAGATTTAGCTTATGAATGCATTAGAAAATGCTTGAGTAATAACTCTATTTCACAGTTATCAATCTCCATTGACATAAAATTGTTTGATATGTTAAAGCCACAATTGCAAACTGAAAATTCAGATCTCATTACTGGGTGTGAAATTACAAATCAAGATTTGCCAGGTTTGATAGAGGAATTGTCCAATAGTATAATATCTCTAACTTCATGTCCACTGATCCAATCTGTAGCTCCAGAAAACTCTCCAGAGGTAATACATAACCTTGACTCTGATCATACTGTTGATTCCAATATTCATGAAGTTATTGGCCCACCTAATTCTAATATTGTAGAAAGTTCATATCATCTCCCACCTAGATCTAATCATGGTTAACCCCCAATTAAATATGAGGCTGACATTAAATCAAAAGTGAAGTACCCTATAAACAACCATGTGTCAACTAACAAGTCGTCCAAATCATATGCATCTTATGTATTTCAATTATCTGCTGCCTCTATTCCTAGCAATTTACAAGAAGCTCTATCAGATCCTAGATGGATCCAAGCTATAGTAGAAGAGATGGCAGCATTGCAAAAGAATGAAATTTGAGAGCTCGTACCTATACCAATAGGAAAGAAGATTGTTGGATGTAGATGATTGTTCACTGTTAAACACAAAGCTGATGGAACTATTGAGAGACATAAACCTCGACTTGTTGCAAAAGGTTACACCCAATCCTACGGTGTGGACTATCAAGAGACCTTTGCACCTGTTGCAAAACTCAACACTATAAGAGTGCTTTTGTCATTAGTAGCAAATAAAAACTGGCCATTGTTTCAATATGATGTAAAAAATGCCTTTTTATATAGAGATTTAGTTGAGGAAGTATATATGGACCCTCCCTCAGGTGTTCCACAATACTCAGACACAACTATGGTATGCAAATTAAAAAAGGCCCTATATGGGTTAAAGCAGTCCCCAAGAGCTTAGTTTGACAGGTTCACCAAATTCATGAAGAACTTTGGTTATAGAAAAAGTAACTTAGATCACACTTTATTCCTAAAACAAAAAAAAGGCAAAACTACTACCTTAATAATTTATGTTGATGATATGATTATGATAAGAGATGATCATGATGAGATTCAACTTTTATACCAATATTTGGCCTCTGAATTTGAAATGAAACAACTTGGAGACCTCAAGTACTTTCTTGGAATTGAAGTGGCTCGGTCAAAGCATGGTATCTTTCTTTCTCAAAGGAAATACATCCTCAATTTGTTATTTGAAATAGGAATGCTTGCATGTAAGCCTGTTGACACTCCCATTGCGTAAAATCACAAGTATGTCCAATGTTCAAATGCAGCCAGTACTGATAAGGGCAGATACCAAATGCTTGTAGGGAAAATAATCTACTTATCTCATACTATAGTAGACATTGCATATGCAGTAAATGTTATAAGTCAATTTATGTATGATCTAAGAAAGCCTCGCATGGATGTTATCGAAAGGATTCTAAAATACTTATAATCTGCTGCAGGCAAAGGATTGTTGTTCTCAAATCATAGTCACTTAGAAATAAAAGGGTATACTGATGTTGTATAGGCTGGGTCAACCAACGATAGAAGATCCACCTCAGGTTACTTTACTTTTGTTGGAGGAAATCTTCTAACTTGGAGAAGCAAAAAACAACTTATAGTAGCCAGGTCAAGTGCTGAAGCTGAGTCCAGGGACACGACACTTGGAATATGTGAGTTACTATGGCTAAAAAATCTACTAGTAGATTTGGGATTTGAATCAAAGGAAGCAATGAATCTACATTGTGATAATACATCCTATAGAGATTGCCCACAATCCTGTTCAACACGATCAGACAAAACATGTAGAAATCAACAGGCACTTTATTAAGGAAAAAGCTTGAAACTGGAATCCTGTGTCTTCCATTTGTCAAGTTGAGCACCAATTATCATATATTCTTACAAAGGCAGTGGCAAGTAGTGTGTTTTTTGATTTTATCAAGTTGGAAATATCTGATATCCATGCACTAACTTGAGACGGGCTGTTAGAATTAATTAGGATCTTGTTAGATATAGATAGAATTAGCGTTAATCAATATATTAGATTAGTATCAATCAAATTGTATATTTATTCTATACAATTATTTTTTTCATATTTTTCCCTTGTAATTATGAAAAGAATTCAACATAGTCTTACAAATTCTTGTATATAAATATGTGTCCTTAAGTGACGAATAAATATGTCATAATTATTTTTTGAAACCTTTTAATAGTAGTTACATTTATATTTTATATGTTAACATTAACTATTTTGTTCTTTTATGTAGCAACAATTTTGTCCTCTTTTAACAAGAGATTCTTAACAAATGTATTACATTCAATAATTAAAAATTTGTTTTAAAATTAACCTAATGATATAAATTTAATTTATTTTATAAATATTATATTTGCATCTTGTATTTATTAAAATAATTCTATCTTAATATCATACTTACATAAAAATGAATTTTTTAGTTTCATTATATAGTTTAATTATATATATATGGAGCTTTATGAAAAGAGTGCAAAAAGAATAAAAAATAATATTAGACATTAAATATATTACAGTAGTGGGTATTATCTACTCATTGACAAAATGAAATTTCTATGTATACATATTTTAAAAAGGAGTAGAGTAAACTCAAAATAAGATAAATTTGTGGATGTATTATATAGACGATAAAAATGGATAAAAAGAAGAGCTAGTATAATCAATGTATAATACACGTATTTTTGTGTTGTAAAAAATTAGATTATTGATACCTTTAAAAAAAATGGCAAGAGGGGGCACGGCTCATGCTCGCCCCCCTTAATGGAGTCAAGGAGAGAGAACAATGAGTGAGGGGTGACTTCTGCTACCAGCTGTGCCAATCTTCAACGGTAGAACATCAAAGTGCGTGCTCCTGGTGACTCAGGTGAGGGAATTGACTCACTGGCTCGTGAGGTTCATAAGAGAGAAAGGGCCTAAAGGGGCTTATATATATATAGCTGTTAAGTGTTGGCATAGCAGGAGTTGTGAACCTGAACTGATGCTAGTACAGGTGCCCAAGTGCGCTGTTGGAACTGGTCATGGGGATGACAGGACTGAGGCAGGAAGAGGGGGGAGGATAGATTGAGAGATGGGGTCCGTTCTTCTCTTCTTTGCATCCCTTTGTCCCAGTTCTGTTTAGTTTTGTTTTAATAAGTTCAGAATTATCCCAGCCGATCACTTGTGTTAACTTGCAGGTTAATATGGGTTGGACCAGTTTAGTTTAGGATTAAACACGTCTCTATATGATTAAGGTTTTAACTTTTAACCCTCCTGATATGTCCTGTTTTACCAGCTGATTCAGAATGTCCCATAAGTCCAAAATATTTTGACAGTGTTATTAGTATCTAACCAATCTATATTCAGCTGGATGGAGCCGTTTTAACAACTATATGCACTAATCTTTCACAAATAGGTTGGTTAGAAGAAATAGCTGCAGGTATATGGTGGTTAGAGGGCATGCTTAAAGTTATAGTCATCTCTAATCTAATCTCACCTCATATCATCCACATACAAAATTAGACCTTTATCTCATTATTTATGTCAACCTCAAAAATCTTATTTATGGTTAAGCTGTCATTATTTCAAGGTATGACAGGTGTGCTAGCAACTATTGGCTGTTTGTTGAAAATATATCAATAAAATTAATTTTGAAAAGAAAGACAAAGTAACACAAAAGTATAATATTACTTACATATTTATATACATATCACTTTATATTTGTATAACTTTTACTGTTTAATTATAATTAATTTCACATTATTTTTTACATATTCATATTATAATTCTGTTACGTATTCATATATAAGAGATGTGATCAATAAAAATGTGTAGCTAACATTTTTCAACGCAAAGAGCTGAATCTGAATCAATGGAATGAAACTTTCTTGGTAAAAATAATTAAAAAAAGTTTTGAGAATAATATTAATAACTATCCCTTTCAAGACCTCATAATTCCCAAAAAGCACACATTTCATTTTATTCAGTTCCGTGGTGATATCTCAGGAAAAAAAAATAATTCCAGCTGACAGTGATTATCTTCCACAGAATCCACGGTCAGAATTCAGCTGTATCTTGAGAGCAAGAGAGAGAAGCTGTGACCATAGCAAGTGCACTCTGATTCTCAAAAGTGTTTGTGATTTGTTTATCCGTAGTGGTTGGATTAGGTCCTTCGTTGGGAGTTCTGATTGAGATTTGCCCCTTTTTTTCTCTAAATGACCAAATTACCCATTTCCATATCCCTCCCAGATGTGACTTTCTGGAAGGACCAGCCAGCCAGCCCGCCATTGCATTGCATGCAACCGAAGGCAGCCAAACACATCAAAGCCAGCTTCAGAAGCCTTTTTTGCCTTTTCCATGTCAGTGACCCCAAACGGTAACAACACAGTACACTCTGCTTCTGCTGAATTTCAGACAACAGTTTCGTTCAGCCCCTTGCCCAATCAACCTTCAGGTGTTTTCCACTTGACAAAGTTAATTATATGTACATAAAAAATAAAAGAAGTCCTCCTAACCATTTATTTATTTCCATTAATTTTAATTGATTTAAATTCTTCTTTTTTACCAATGCTTATTTATTTTTGTTTTATGGATTTACGGTTTTAGTTTCATCATCTTCTTTTTTCTTTTGAATTTTCTGTGAGGTCCAGTGGGGCACGGTGATGAGTGAAAGCTTGTCTGGGAGTGAGTCAGAATATACGAAATAAGAGAGAGATAGAAAGAGACAGAGAGAGGGCGAGCATGGCGTAGCTGTTTCATGCTGCTTTCACACATCTTATGTCGTTATGTGACTAAGGATTGGGTCCACAGTGCCGTAGGCCATAACCCCTCTCTCTTTCTCTCTCATTAATTTTTCATATTCTAAAATTTCATTTATATATGGCAGAAAAGCAATGAGCAAAATCTGGAAAAACTTTGGAAAGAGAAAAAAAAAAAAGGCAGAGAATAATAAAGAGGGGAAAAAAGAGAAAAGAAAAAGAAAGCAGTAAAATGGTGTGTGCTTATGTGTTGGTGTATCTGCATGACACCAAATCAGTGAAGAGACTCAGAAAATCTGTAGCTCAAATTCCTCATTTAAAACAAGCCAACTTGGGAGAAAAATCATATCAAGCGGCTATGGGGGATTAATCGATTTGCCATTTCTTCCTCTTCAACTCTCATATCTCTCTGCTTCAGCTTTCCCTTTGAAAATTTTTCCTCTTTAGGTTCTCTCTATTAATCTGCACAGCCGAAGAATTCAAATTACTTTGCTTTTGAGTTTTGAGATTGGGGATAAGAATTGAAGGACTCATTGCATGCGGGTTTTCCAGAATTCTGATTGAGTTGTATGGTTGAATTAAGGAGGAAAAGAAACACTCACTCCCAACTGAAGCAGAAGGTATAAACTTGGAGAAGGTTATATATAGAGGATTTGCTATCAGATATGGCAGCATCTTCTTCGGCAGCATCCCTCTTTGGAATTAGAGAAGAGAATCAGAATCAGATGAACCAGCACCATTCCTCAACACCATCATCATCAGCAACTCCAGCTGCACCACCCCAGAAGAGAAGGAGAAACCAACCTGGAACACCAAGCAAGTATCTTGAAAATTTTGTCAAAAAAATCTAATCTCTAAATAATTTCCTATCAATGATGCTAATTTTCTTTTTCTTGCACATCTACAAAATATTTTTTTTTAGGCCACCCCATTACTTTTTTCCCATTGATATAATTCCCCAGCTAGGGAACCCTAATTTTGAAACATAAATGAGAAATGGATTGAAATTAAATGGGTATGTCCTGGAAATCTTTGTCCTCAAGCTTCCACCATTTAATTGCCTTTTTAATAATTTTTTTTATCTTGTGAATTTTCTAATAATTTGTTGTTTGGCATTTTTCCATGGAAACAGATCCAGATGCGGAGGTGATAGCACTATCTCCCAAGACCCTAATGGCAACAAACAGGTTTATATGTGAGGTGTGCAACAAAGGGTTCCAAAGGGAGCAAAACTTACAGCTCCACAGAAGAGGACATAACCTGCCTTGGAAGCTAAAGCAGAAGACTACAAAAGAGCCAAAGAGAAAGGTTTATCTGTGTCCCGAGCCCACATGCGTCCACCATGACCCTTCAAGGGCTCTAGGAGACCTCACTGGGATTAAGAAGCACTATTCTCGCAAGCACGGCGAGAAGAAGTGGAAGTGTGACAAGTGCTCAAAGAAGTATGCTGTTCAATCTGATTGGAAAGCCCATTCTAAGACTTGTGGCACCAGAGAATATAGATGTGACTGTGGCACTCTCTTCTCCAGGTAACAACATAGCCAATTAACTAGTTTCCATTTTTCAATTAATTAATAATTTTTTTTACCATTAAGAATTTCATATTATCTCTCCTAATATTTTAGATATAATTTATATATTTAATAAATCACTTTATTTAATATTAATTAATTTTAAATTAAATTTTCACATAATATCAGAATTATAATCTCATTTTTATCACCTATTTTACTAGACTTATCCCACCTATTTCCTTGAAACATATGGGGAGAGAATTGTTAAGAGTCTGGTGCAATTCTAGTTGATAGCTGTAGAAGGAAAAACTGTTTGGTTAGGTTTAGGTTAGTCTGGTTTGGGTTAGGGCATGTTATATTCTTCGGGTGGCTATAGGGAGGAAAAGACCTTAGATGCTTTCTTTTTCTACTGAGTTTGGTTTCCTTCCAATTGATTAAGATTCTGTCCTCTCTTTCCCTCTCACTCTACCTCTCGTATGGTTTCATTTGTCATTTTGCTCTTACTCTTTATATTTGGTACGGTGGCCAAGTGAAATGGAAGGAAACATCCCCCCACGTGAATAATCTCAGGAAATCAGAAAATACACACGGAGGAACAGCACCCTCTTCTCTCTCTTCCTCTCTCCAACAAAACAGAAAAAGAAAAGGAGAAAGAAAAAAAAATAAAAAACTCCAGCTTTCTCATTTTACCTCGGAAACACCGCTGTTTTTGCCCGTATATATTTAATTTTCCTATTCACGTGTTGGCATGCCTTGAAGAAGAGAGAGGGAACAGTGTAGTGTGATGTTGTTACCAGGTTTGTTCTCTTCTGGGTTGGCTAGATGTGTTCAGTACTGTTGATCTTGCAGGTGCTGCTTTTCATGATAACGTTAGGGCCTAACAAACTCCCTCTTTCTTTCTCTCTCTGTTTCGTTTAAGTACTGTTTTTCTTTTTCTTCAACATTATTTAAAGTTAAACTTGGAGGAGCTGGTTGTCATGCTGTGTTCAGAATTACATACAAGCGGGGGATAGATCCTTTTGACAATTTTGAGGGCTTTGGAATTATATAAAGTCAACAAGGAAAAGAAAAAACTCAGATATCTAAAGGAAATTTTCAATTAGCTTGAGCACAAGCCCTCAACCGTGTTCTTGGTTGATCACTTTCACAGCGTTAAATGCATTCTTGAGTTTCAAAACCTAGTCCTTGAAATGGCCCTTCTTAATTAATTGATTAATCAACATGGAATACATTCTTCAGTTTGATTTATTGAACACCCAGTTCTTGAAATGGCACTTCTTAATTGATTGACTAATCTTTTTGTTAAGTTTTGGTTAAATTATTCCTCCTACCATCCTTTATCTAAGTTATGTCTTTTTCGGAATTTTTAGTTATCTTCTTAATCACTTTTAGTGTTATTCACATTGTTCTTTTTATTTAATTACTCGTTTCATAAATACACGCAAATATTTGTCCTCGGGTTCATTATGATATATATTGTCATTTATTTTGGGTGGTAAGATCCTCCTTTACGTGATTTTATTGTCTTTTACGATGCTTAATCCTACTTCTAGCAAACAGCTGTAATAATCAGTGTTTTGATGGGAAGTTTTTTATTTAATTTTTTAGGGGGGGGGGGGGGGGGGGTGGTTTCATGTAAAATTCCCCAGTTTTTGAACTATACCCTGGACATTTGACCAATACTGATAATTGTAAGTACCTATTACATATCAAATTAAGAGAAGTCAAGATATGATATTATATACATATATATATTAATTAATTAATATTGTTATAATACACGAGCTTTATACTCTCTAAATTAGTAACTGTTTAAATAAATTGATTAAATAAATAACGTAAGTAATTTTTATGTAATTAATTATTTTCTAAAAGGAACTACCATTTATTTGACAACCAAGTAATATAATAATTTAATTAAACTTTTTCAGTTACTAGGCACAAAGTAACGTTTTATTTGTCTATCAAAAAGAAAAAAGTAAAGGTTTATTTGTAATATTTGCAAATTGGTGACCCCCAAAAAAAAACCAAAAAAACTGGTAAATTATGAGCTCATTACCAAAACTATTCTTCCACTAATGCTAATACTTGTCCTTTCAGAATCTTATTTTTTAAGATAGTTACCTGAGATATCTAAAGGATTCTTTGGGATATATTACTGCAGACGAGACAGTTTCATCACCCACAGGGCCTTCTGTGATGCACTGGCTCAAGAAAGTGTAGGACAACCACCCAACCTGAGCAGTGCCATTGGCAGCCAACTATATGGAAGTAGCAACATGGCCTTAGGCTTATCTCAGGTGGGTCCACTGACCTCATCCATCCATGACCAGAACAACCAATCTAATGACCTATTGCGTTTCGGTGGTGCAAGGATTGGGCAATTTGAACACATTCTCCAACCATCCCTTGGCTCATCTTTTAGACCATCACAACAAGCCATGCACTCCCCTTTATTATTCGTGCCAGATGAATCAAACTTAAACCAAAACTACCACTGTGACCAGCACCACCACCAGTCTCAACAAGGGTTGGTGCAAAACAAGCCATTATTCCAGGGACTAATACAATTGTCTGATCTTAACAACAATCACAACAGCACAAATACTTCCTCGTCTGGAGCCAACCTCTTCAATCTTCCGTTCCTTTCCGGTAGCGGCACTAACAGCACCATCAACAGCAGCAACAACAGCTCCTTCTCTGAACATTTCAACAATGAAGGGTCCAATTTGTTCTCTATAATGGGTGATCACCAAACAAGCTCCACCACCAGTGCCCCTTCTCTCTTCAGCACATCTCTCCAAAGCAGCAACTCCAATATCTCTCACATGTCCGCAACCGCACTGCTTCAGAAAGCTGCTCAAATGGGTGCAAGTTCCAGCAACAACACCACTGCCTCCTCTCTGCTGAGAAGCTTCGGAAGCACAACTTCCTCCGACAGTGGGTCCAAATCTGATCACAGGCCACTCGCTGCTGCAAACTATGGCAGCATCTTCGGCGGAAACAACCAGCAGAACAACCTGCAAGACCTAATGAACTCGTTTGCTGCAAGTGGAAACTCTTCCATTTTCGAAAGTGGCTCTTCTTCCGCATTGGGGCTTACTGGGTTTGAAGCATATGATCATAGCATAAACAGAGACCCAAAAGTGCAAGCGGTGAGCATTGGAGGCTCTGATAGGCTCACTAGGGACTTTCTGGGAGTTGGTCAAATAGTGAGAAGCATGAGTGGAGGAGTTTCACAGAGAGAGCAGCAACAGCAACAGCAACAGCAGCAGCAGCAGCGTGGGTTCAACTTGAGCTCTTTGGAAGCAGAGAGAAATACTGCGCCGTCAGATCAATCTTTTGGAGGTGGAGGGAACTTTCAGTGAGTGAATCTTGTTGAGCAGCAAAAGAAAGTACAAAAGGTACGACAACAAAAAGATTAGTTACCTTTATTAAAGTGGTTATTATCATGATTACAGGATGATTTCATTGGTAAATGTGTGTACTGTTTTACTGTTTATTGGTCAATGAGTTTTCGAAAAACATGATCCTCCAGCTTTTCAATTTTCTTGAGAAAAAGGGGTGTTTTCTGACTCTGACAATGTCGTCTTTGATGGTGTACAGCGATGTGGTGCAGTACTTTGTTTCTTCTATTGTCTTCTCCTTTTCATTTGGTTTCATTTTTGGATATATTTTACTTTGGGTTGGCAGAGTCACGAGTGCTACTCCGCCTAATGGGAAGGGGTATGGCCGAACATATATATGCTCTTATCTACTTTGACACTATTATTGTGTCGCTTTCTTATGTGTCCTTTTCTTTCTTTTAATACACAATAATGTCTTTTTAGTAGTTTATTTTTTCTTTTAATTTGTCAATATTTAATAAAAGGTTAAAAGAAAGATAGAAAATAGAAAATAGAAAACTTTAATCCGTATTTCTACAGCGCATGTTAACCACCATTCAACGCACACTAGTATAAAAGAGTGGAGCTATTGATATTTTTTAATATTTATCCACATTTTTTATTAATAATTTTTAATTTTGATTTCTTAAATTATCTTCACTTAAATATTTTAATTTTATTAAAGTCAAATTTAATTAAGTATATTAATTTTTGTAGTTAGTAAAAAATTAATTTTGTTAGGATTTAATTTTGATTTATTTTGAATGTTATTATCATTTAATTTTATATTATCTTCAGATTAATTTAATTATGACAATACTTATTTTATAAGTTAAACTCTTTTAATAATGTAACAATAAATGATTTAATAAGAGTGCAAAAAAATTTTACACCACTAATTAATCAAAATTTAGTTATGACTTTTAAGTAGAATTAAGATGAACTCATTTCAAACCAAATTTAATTTTAATTTACTTTCATTGTAAAATAATATAAGAAAAGCTATTAACACAATTTGGAAATACAGATATCACACAAAAGACACAGAAAACTGATGATTTCCATACCCAAACAAGAGAAAGAGAAAAAAAAATGAATGAGTGAAATATGATCTGTACAATTTTTATAGGAAAAAAGTCTATACCTATAACAGGACTAAAATAATATATGTAGAGAGGTTTTTTTTAAAAGAAATAATTATGAATAGAAGCATCAATATGATACAATAACAAAAGATGTCGTGCTTAACATTGATGCTATAAATCCTCATAAAAAATATTCACATTATCGGAAGAACAAAAATGAATGTTTAAACTACACCTTGTAGAAGATAATTGAAGGATTAATATAATATATTTTCTATTATAAAAAAATTAGTTTATTGACTTAGCACATTGTCCAGTTAATGATATTTTAAGTAGTAAAAATTAGCCGAACATGTTACTAGGACTTTATGTGAACAAAGTGCCATGAAAAAGAAAATTAATAAAATTTAAATAATTATAAGATTTTAAATACATAAATAAATATATAATAATTAATCTTATAGAGCGTGAATAGAAAAATATTAATATATTTAATTAAAGTTTGACTTTAATAACATGAAAGTATTTAGGTGAAGGTAATTTAAGAAATCAAAACTATAAGTTGTTAGTAGGGAATGTGGATAGACATTTAGAAGTGCTGATAATTCCACCCTAGTATAAATATAAAATAAATATAGAAGATTTAATTTTGATCGTATTCTTGTAAATTACACTATCATTTTTAGTATCATATTTTTTAAGTATTGATATTTTGATTAGTTGTTAAGAATTTTCTGATTCTTGATAGTAAATTAATAATTACTTAACAAGTCCTCAAAGATATCATTATCTTGAGAAAATAATTTTAATTTTATTAAGATATTGGATTTTACAAAAATAAATGGATAATTGAATAATAATTTTAAAAAGTGTACACATAGCTTATCAAAATTAAATCAAATATATATGGATGAAGATTAATTAAAATTGATATAATAATTTATATATTTATAATATTTATTAATTAATTATAAGTAAATGATTTAAATTAATTTAGCCCTTGAATTTTATTAATAATTGCCATGTTGATTTCATTAATCAAACTTTTATAAAACTCAAACAATTGAAATTACTTGATCAAGTTGTGAATATTACATATAAACCCTTATCTTATTAATAACTTATAAAAGTAAAATAATTTGATTATTAAAATACACAAATAATTTTAATTTTAATCTTACTCATTAGATTTTATAAAATTTCAAACAATTTACGTAATCGAATTGTGAATATTTTTAATTTCTTCAAAGTTATAACATATGTTATTGTTACCATAAATTAAGGGAGTAAAAATAGTTTTTATTAATGAAATTTTTTATAAATATGATATAAGTTAATTACACTTTTATTCTAGCGATAAGATTTGTAAAATACTCATGTTAAAATATTATTTATCAGCATAAGAATAATTTAAATTTATATCAGTGTCATGAATTTAACCATCTTAAAACAAGGTTTTTTTATCTAAATAATTTATTGTAACCGCAGTTAAAACAAATTTAATATTTTTTTTATAATTTTACAAATCTTATAATTTGTTATATCTTTGGAGAATGTTTTATGCTTGAGAAATATTGAGAATTTTATATAAAATATATTAATTTTGGTTGTTGTAAGTCTTTACTTAGAATAGAGGGGGTAACTTTAATGTGCGTGAAATATTAGCAAATCGTGAGCATTTTTCTCTTGCATATGTCATATGTGTTGTTTATTTGATGAAATTTTGTGTATGGATTTTAGTTGTTGCATGATACTAAATGTGTACAAGCTTTGTGTTAGAAGTTGATGGTTTATTTGAAGTATAGTGATGATAAGTTTTATTATGGTTTATTCTTTCTAAGACGTGCTAGATTTGACTCAAAAAATAGTCTTAGTTTTCACTAATACTGAAATGGAAATACTACTTACACACAAAAGATTTCTGTGTATGACTCCAAAACACCAAGGCAGCCATTGATGGAAGAAAAAAGTAGGACAAACAAAAAAGAAATAAAAAATGAATAGTGAATCAGTTATAGGTAGAGATCTGTGAGGTCGTGAAAGTTTATGTAACTATCGGTGCTCAATCTGAAATATGCATGTTAAAAATCCTGCATATCTTATATAATTCCTATGGCGAAAAAAAAAAAAATCTTTTATGGTTATATATCCCGCATCATTACAGTCAATAGTAAGACTTAATTCGATGCAAGTGCATGTACTTGGGTTGGGCGATTGTTTAATAGGCATTCTACTCCTCTGCTCTTAATCAAGTTTTAACTTTCATCACTGCATCTTAATTATCAATTGAACGAAGAGGTTTGCTGTAATCCTTTACTTTGTTCATGAGAGTGAGTATTTATGTGTATCAATATATATATATATATATGAGAGTGAGTATTGCTTGACATGGGTAAGAAACAAAGCTTGGAGATGCTTTTCTTTTCTTTTCTTTCCTTTTTCTGAAACCGTGGAGACTAAAAAGGTAGGTTATGTAATATGCCGAACATCTATTAATTATCAGCTTAGTTTTACATTTTGAAACTTCGTGTTTTGTTATCAGACACTAGCCTAATATTTGGAATAAGAATTACAATTATTAAAATTTGGCTTTTTGCAGGGATGTCAACTTGTTCCATTGAAAATTGATTATCTAGTTCATCTAATTCTGTTTTCGGGAGCAGCATTGAGGAAGCATATTGGAGTTTCTGTACAGAGTTAGCTATCTTCAAGATTTTCAAACAAAATTGTGGAAGCATATGAAAATTTCTAGATCGACATTGAGGAAGCATATGAAAATTGACTATCTAGTTCATCTAATTCTGTTACATGAATCTCTCCTTCCCACCCCACCCCCACCTCTCTTCCTTCAAGTTTTTTAGGATTCCATTTTCATGGTTTAACTTAATAGAGTTTGTTATTCGACAATGCATTAGTTATATTAAAATTCGAGTACCAGTTATAAAGTTTCAGAGCACGTGTGGATCCCATAATACCACTGCTTATGGTATTTTGGGCGTTCGGATCATCTACTGTCACTGGACCATACTCTTAGAGAGAACTAGACAGAAATTTTATTGTGCATAAACTCACGATGATGGGTTATAAAGTCCCTTAGTTATATTCAAAACTATTTAACTGTATCTCTCTAACATAACACTTTCCTATAATTCAACAATAGGAGAAAATCGAGATGAACTATAATGCGTGTGGGGGAAGAGATCTACTTAGGAGATGGTTTGTATCCTTATCTCTTTTAGTACAACACTTGGAATAAAAAAATGCTTGCCTTTAGTTATGTAAATTGAACAACTAGACCTAATTAACTTACTCTTTCGGTTTTACAATAACTGTTTTTTTTTCAACTTTATCCTTATATTTTAGTATCTCTACTTAATAAAATGAGAGATTATTAATTAATGGAATAATTTACTCAAATGTATATTTTCCTAAAATTTAGAGTAGGAAACAGTTCAATTTACTCCCTTCAACTAAGGGTCATATGCACTTTGATATTTAAACTTTAAAAATGTGTAATCTAATACCTAAACTTTCTAACTTGTGTGTTTTAATCCTTCTATTTGATTTTCTGTCAACCTTTAATGGAAATTGTCACGTTAAAATCACGTGACCATTTTTTGTACCAAATTTCTTGATAAGAAAGAGTTCAATTTATCTCTTCCAACTTAACTTAACGTCAACTTTAGTCTTGAAACTTTTAAATATGTGATTTCAACCATTAGAGTTTGATGGAAAATTAAATAAAAGGACAAAAACACACACATTACAAGGTTTAAGGATCATGTTGCACGTTTTTTAAGTTTGATGACTAAAGTACACATGACCATAAGATGCAAAGACTAAATTAAACTTTTTCCTTTAGATTATTTAATAGCTTTTTTTAACCTATGTACAAAAACTTTAAACTACAATATTGCGAATCGGAGAAAGTATTAATTACCAATCTCATAAATGTTTAATTATTTAAAAATAAATAAATAAATCTTTCTATCTCTTAAAAAATACCAACCTCAATCATTTTTAGCAAAACTAAGAGGATATCATTAGTGAAGAGGTATGGACTATGGAGCATATATTTTTATAATGCATGTAAGAAAAAAATCCTTAGAATCCCCTGTAAGAAAAGTAGATTAAGTGGAGAATAATCTAATAGTTAGAAGTAGAGAAAGACCAAGAAAGAATATAGGTGAAATGATTAAAAAAGATTTAGATTTGAATGACATTTCTGAAAACTTGATTTATAATAGAGCATAATGACGTTATTTGATCCATGTAATTGACTTCACTTAGTGAAAAAAGACTTAATTGTTGTTGTATATTTACGAAATGTGCACTGATATTTATAGAGAATTTGACCCTCGCATATCTCATAGAATTCATTAATCACCATTCGTTTTTCTTCTCTCTTTTTTCACTCCTAAATTTTTTTTCTGCCAATCCATGGCTGACTTGATTTTTGTGAGCCATACTTAAACAATTTTTGTGTAAGTATAGTTCCGTTGTGGAATGATAGAACGATTTGAGACTTGGATTATGAGGCATTCATTACACTTTTCTTTCTTACTTTTTTTTTCCCGGTTGAATCCGCCATTTTTTTTTTATTTTTTAAACCTCACACTATACCAAAACGCATTTTTAGGAACAATTATAATGGTACTTTAACGACAGTTTGTAATTTGTTGTTGTATCCAACATCGGTAAAAGTTTTCTCAGCAATTGTAGATAGTGTTGGTAAAGTCCCCATTAATTATTAATAAAAGAAAAGTTTTAAAGCAGAAATTATTTGTCAGCAATTTTTATGACAAATTAAACTGGTTTTAGAATTGACTTATTCTCATAGAAATTATCAAAGTTTAACTCTTGAAAAATATAATTGTTGAGAGGACCTTATAGTTACGATAGTGCTCAAGAATTAGTTTCACAACAATGCTTGGAGGAATATATGATCAAAGACAAAAATAAAAAAAAAATTAATAGCTTTTATGTAAGAAAAAAAAATTAATAGCTTTTGTTATTGTTAATAAAAGCTCAAAGAAGGCTTTTCCTGATAATTGCTTATGCCATAAATGTTATGCTTATATGCCATCCAAAATGCACATGAGGTTGTATAAAAGGAACATTAGCAAAAGGTTTTAGCAGCAATTGTATTTGCCCTTAAAAAAAATAATACAATATAAAAGTTAGAAATAAAACATACTTCAATTCATTACAGTAAAACAAAACATATTTCATTAAATCCACAATCAATAGGAACAACTATTAATCATTAACTTCATGCTGTCAACAGCAAAACACAAAAAAAAATACACCATGAGTCCAATAACTAGTTTCATCAAATAGCCACACAAGACAATAAATAATTTATAAATAAAAAAATTCAACTCTTGATCACAATGAAGTAAAGAACAACGAAGGTTCAAGTACAAAATAATAAGAATGTGTCTTATACTTTTCTGCTTGGAGATGCATACAAATTTGGCTTACTTCATCCACTATTAACTAAAATGTATCAAATTTGGCAATATATATAATTCTATCATATATGCAGAGCATCAATTGTACAATTTTACTGTCTGCTTTCTTAAAAACATCGTAATCCTTAGACATGACAAGTTTGGGAATTATCACATTTCACCACAGAATCGGACACAATTCCTAAAAAGAGCATTATATTAACATATTTAAATGCAAGTGAAACACCATGAGGGGCTGCAGTATTTTTTTATCAGCACTATATAATTGAAATGGCATATGTGGTGTTTGTGTTGCTCATGCATGGCCACTATTGACGCTAGAAACCTAGTAAATATTGAGATCTAAGATATCATAATTATCTCAAAACATCAAATTCTAAGAAAAATGTTTAAAATCTTTGAAAACCTTTTCTTTCTATATGAGCTTCCATTGAAGTTTGAGGCATAGATAATTTTGCAGGAAAAAATTTACGCACAACTTGCCCCATGAAAGATAATTCTGATAATAGCTTCTCTTGATTTTGTTTCATCATATTCATTTCTCCATCATGTTTTCCCTTTAAGCCGTTCATCTCTTGCTCTAACCTTTAAACTATGAATGCACATCATGGTAACAGTTTTAATGATAACAGACAAGAAAGAAAAATGGGAAAGATCAAGTCCCTCAATTTTCAAGAATAGCTTATATAACTTAGATATTGTGTAGAGGTATAAGTGTATCCATTCTTAAGCTCAAACATCTAAATAGCTTATATAACTTAGATCTTGCGTATGTTCAGTAGTTGATACTAAGGTTTACTTGAATAGGTACGTTCGGGTGTTTTCCTCCTTGAGCAGCAACGGAGTGTGTTGAAACATGGGTGGTTGGTACTTGCAAAGGGGCTCCAACACTCAAAGTTAAGTTGTCCACAAGTAGGGTTTAAGCAAAAGAGCAATAGTTACCTATTGAAGGTGATTGAGCTTGATATTTATAGATGGTGAATAGGAAAACACATTCCCTTGATTATTGTTAAGAATCCTTATAAAATCGGAATGTTGATACTCAGTTATGAGCAGTCAAAGGCAGTTATGGGCATTATTATTACGCAAGATCGTAATTGGCAATTACGAATAATCATAGGATTCATCCATTGTATAAATCTCACAATAATGTTGCTGCTGCTCAATGTCGTGGTCTAACATCCATTGTGCCGAAATCTCAACAGTGTGCCACGAGTGAATTCCCACTGGGGTGTTAATAGTGTCCTGGATCACGGTCTAGAACAGTTGCTCCCAACTTGACACTTAAATGTGACAACTAAGTGTTAGGGTATCTGAGTTTGATAGGAGCACACAACACGCAATGGATAAAGGAATCCTAGTCATAGTGTTAACGTCGGATCTCGTGATATTTTTTCCAAAGGGCTGAGGTCCATGATGTGTCATAGTATGCCCCTAGAGTTAATGACTAAGGCCAAGATCTGAGTTGGATCGCTCTGCTTATGTCACAATTCTGCTATCTGTCGTATACAATAAGTTGCCCCCAAGTGTAATTCGGAGGGTACTTTAAATTTGTAAGGACAATTTTTCTTGGTTGCCAGGTTTTAATTGCTTCTCCTTATATCTTGTGTTGCATTCTTATTTCCTTTTTTTCCATGGTCCGCACTGGGTCCAATGCCCATTATTAATGAGCACTTGGTAGCCGTTTAGGGACTTAGGAAAATTTTATTCTCGTGAAAACTTGGTCTGGGGTCCAACGCCCAAACTTTCGAGCACTCGAAACGCCTTTGAGGACCTAGGCAAAATAAGCTTTTCCCAGTGAACAATAACCAGAATCTTTAATGTTAACGGTCTAATTTAAAAAACTACCTAACACTTAGGAATTTCTAAGTTTAGAACCAATTTAACTTAAAACATCCACGGTAGGTACCGAATGGCAAACAACGGATGTCGTAACCTGTTTTGCTAATTAATTACATACAACCACAAAATGGTTATGACCAAATGTTGATGATTTGGGTAAGGACCCATGACTCACAACAAAACCACAGAAGTCCATTTCGTGGGTCATTCCTTTTAACCTAGATTATAAGAGACCGTGGTTCCTATAAAGAACGGGCTCTGTAGACATTCTCAAGATAGTATCTGGCTTGAGGGTCTTAAAGCTTTAAGAATAAAGCACAATACACAAGAATTGGGGCAGATTAAACATGAAGAAAACTAAGATACTAAGCCTTAAAAGGCACTTAGCTATAGTACTTTCTAAGTTTGTCCGCATTCAAATAGTTTTTTATTAGCTTGCTAGTTAATGTCTCCAAGATGTAAGCTCCCTTGCTGGTGTTGATCACAATCCAGTAGGGGCCTTCCTAATTTAGGGCTAACTTCTCTTGGGAGACATTCCTACCGATGCCTGCTCTCTAAAGTACTAGATTTCCCGACTCAAACTTCCTTAGGATAACTTTCAAGTTATATTGAGTCACCATCTTCTGTTTGATGGCAATGTTGCGTATATGAGCGACGTGCCTTCTTTCTTCTAGAAGACCTAAGTCCTCCCTAAGCATTCTGGGTTTATTGTCAAGTGAAAATTATTAGTGACGTCAACTGGGTTCCCTTATCTCCACCGAGATCATAGCCTTATACCCATAAGTGAGTTTGAAAGGGGTATCCCCTGTTATGGTGTAAGGCATAGTTTGGTAGGCCTAGAGGACGTGGTCTAATTATTCGACCCAATTTCCCTTAGCTTCGTCCAGCCTCCTTTTAATTCCTCGAACAATAACTTGGTTGGCGGCTTCAGCTTGTCCATTAGTTTTGAGATTCTCAACGGAATTGCAATGCTGCTTGATTTTGAGCTTGATAAGTAGCTCTTCGAAACCTTTATCCTTGAACTGGGTTCCATTATCTGTCACAATGGACTCTGGGACCCCAAACCTAGTGATGAAGTGGTGCCCAGTAAATTTCTGGATCTGAGCAGAGGTGATCGTGACTAGAGTCGCTGCTTCGATCCATTTAGTGAAATAATCCATAGCCACCACCAAGTACTTCAGTTGTCCAGGTGTTGAGGGAACGAACTTAGGATATCCATACCCTATCTGTAGAATGGCCAGGGTTCGGATGTCGTGGATAGTTCTTTAGGGGGAGCTTGATAATGGTTTGAGTGTCATTAGCATTTATCACAAACTCGGACATATGCGAGGGAGTCAACTTCCATTGTTGGCCAATAGTATCTAGCCTTAAGTGCTTTCAAAGTTAAGATTTTTCCTAATAAGTGGAGTCCACTACTCCCCTCATGAACCTTGGCCAAAATATACTTTACCTCTTTTGGTGTGAGGCTTTTGAGGAGAGGTGAAGAGAACCCACAGTGGTATAACTGTCCATTGTAGATAGTGTACCAACCATGGTTCTGGCTAACTTGGAGGCTTCCCTTGGATTGTCTGGCCGGGTTCCAAACTGAAGGTACTCTATTATTGGGGTGATCCAAGTACCCTCCTCTCCTTCTACCTAGAAAATGGCTGAGTCCGTGATGGAAGGATGAGAAAGGGTCTCTTGGATGATTGAGCAATTGTTGCCTAGGCTCTTGGTGTTGGCTAGTTTGGACAAGAGGTCCACCCTGAAATTAGGCTCCCTAGGAATGTGTTCTATCTTGGCTACCTGAAAATTTTTTCGGAGCCCTTGGACTTTGGCTAAGTATTTCTAAAGGAGGAACTCCTTAGCTTGATAATCACATCAGATTTGGGAGGTCACAAGTTGGGAGTCACTGCAAAGTGTGATCTCAACCTCTCCCATATCCTTGGCCATCACCAATCCGGCAATGCACGTGTCGTACTCTACCTAATTATTTCAAGCGAGGAACTTAAACTTCAGGGAGTTCTCTAATGTCACTCCTTCAGAGTTTTCTAAGATCACCTGGACACCACTTCTCTTGGGGTTCAAAGATCTATTGATAAATATAGTCCACAAAATTCCCTTAGGGTTGCTGGGGTCCGATGTGAGCTTTGCCAAGAAATCTGAAAGCGTTTGAGCCTTAATTGCTAGCCGGGGCTTATACGCAATCTCGAAATCGAATAGCTCAATAGACCATGCAATCATTCTTCCTGCTAGGTCTGGCTTGTGCAGTATCTAATGGATGAGTTAATCCATCCTCACCACCATGGGATGACATTGCAAGTACTGTTTGAGTCTTCTAGTCGTGGTTATGAGTATGAAGGAAACCTTCTCTATTTGCTGGTAGTGGAGCTTGGGGCCTTGCAGTACCTTACTTACAAAGTAGATTGGCTTCTGTCCCTCAGTCGTATCCCAGATCAGCACGAAACTTATAGCCACTTCATGAGCTGAGAGGTACACATACAATGTCTCACTAAGTTCCAGCCTTATCAGTATGAGGGGAGAGGATAAAAGATTTTTCAAAGATGTAAAGGCATCCTCACACTCCTGAGTCCACTCAAAACCTTTCCCCTTTCTGAGCAGTCTGAAGAAGAGAATAGATTTGTGAACAGCTTTGGAAAGGAAATGTGTGAGGGCCACAATTCGACTTGTCAACTACTGCATTTCCTTGACATTCTGTGGACTACACATGCTTTGCACTGCATTTGCTTGGACTTACCTCAATCCCATGGTAAGTTAACATGAAGCCCAAGAATTTGCCAGCTTGGTCCCCAAAGGCGTATTTTGTAATGTCTTAATATTTAAACTAATGACGTATCCCGACTTATGCAATAGTAATCATATTAGAGCACGTCACTTAGATCAATATCAAATTTTTATAAAGATGTACATATATAATATACAAAATATGAGCCTAAAGTGGAAGTACATAATACATATCTATAGAACTATGTTCCTTACAAATTGTACATTAAGGTATATCAAATACATCATATGCCACAAGGGCATAAAAATGGTATATAATAATGTACATATACCAAAACAAAAAGGATCAAAAGATCTCTACGGTCAGGTCCTTTTTCGCCTCTATGATCTGCACGAGGACGTCTTGGAATCATTATGGAAATCAAGAAAATGGGGTGAGAATATCACAATTCTCAGTAATAATTATAAAAACATGTCATCATAATCATTCCATCTATTTCGAGAAAAAATTATTTTAATTAATCAACATATAATTGGTAAAAAGGTGACCAATGTCAAATCAAGTCCTTTCTCTTCCTAAAACAGAGGTCCAATTATTCATTACTTAAAAACTCATAATTTTAGTTATTAAAATATCACAATCCGTATTCAAATCATTATTCTAATACAATTTGTAATTCAATATCATATTCTCTATTCCACACTATAATCTCTTATGATATCACACACACACACACACACACACTATATATATATATATATATATATATATATATATATATATATATATATATATATATATATATATTCAGAATACTCTCATACATGAAGTTATATCTTTTGCTCATACACGAGCTCATATCAAGATACTCTCCTACACAAGTTTATATCCTGGATCAAATCATTTGTGAAATCATACAAGTCATATTATTAGTCATATATTGATATTCATCAAATCTCATCATTTATTGCATATCATTATTCTTTAATTATCATCAATTATCATGTTTCAAATATCAAGTGTCGTTCATCAAACATGAGCTATAGCTCTCTATAGTAATATCATATTCTCATATCCCCCATATACAAGAATAGTTAATAGCATATCTTTCAAATACGAGAATTAAATAATCAATAGTATTTTCTTCAAATACAAGGATAACATTATTATTTTATCCTTCAGATACAAGGATAGGAAATATAATATCCTTCAGGTACAAATATAATTAATATATTATCCATCGGTACATGAATATTCAATGTATTATCCATTAGGTACATGGATAGTCATTATATTATCCTTCAGGTACAAGGATAATCAATATATTATCCATCAAGTACATGACTAATCAATATATTACTCATCAGGTACATAGATAGTCATTATATTATTTCTAACATCAAATAACACTCCCAGGTACGAGGCTCATAATTGCATCTCATCGTTCTTCATTATCTATTCCCATTCATTCCAAATACATCTGAAATCATTTACTTTCGTTCATCATATTCCATATGTGTACATTTAATACTTTGTCATTCAAATAACTAGATGCTTGAACTCAACACTTTCATTTTAATGAGTGTTCATTGATTTTGGGTGCTAATTCTTCATTTCACAATCATAATCAACTATACATTATGATTAATATCATAATCTAGATCTATAATTGGTTTATATGGAGTAAAGAACTTTGTTTTCATGATTTCACAAGCTAAAATCTCAAATTAGAGGCCTGATAATCAATTACCAGGCTTTGGTAATCGATTACCAGATTGGCAGAGGCTTGTTAATCAATTGCCAAGATATGATAATCAATTACCACTTGTCCAGAAGCTTGGTAATCGATTATCACCTCTTGGTAATCGATTACCTCCTGTCCAAAAACATTATTCGTGGCTTTTATGGCTTGGTAATCAATTACCCACCCATGGTAATCGATTACCAGCTGGACAATTGCAGAAAATAGAGCATCTCACTGCAAATAACCCAAAACCAATCTCAAATATACCAATTTCAACAACAATACTTCATACATAAGCATTCAAATCATTCTTGATGGTTTAAACCAAATATAGGTAAATAAACCCATTTTCCAATAACAAATCTCATCAAAATCAAAGCTAGAATTAATGCCTAAAACCCTCAAACAAAGCATAGAAATTCTTCCACCAATACCAATCCAAAATCATTCCATAAAATCTCAATCCATCTATCAACTTATAAACTTTGAAGGATGAGAAAAGATGAAATAAACAAAGGAAATCACCCCTACCTTAGTCTTTAGCTTGTTGCTATCTTATTCCCTTTCTTACATTTCTTTATTTTTTCCTCTTGCCTCTTTTTTTCTCTAGTTTCCCTCATTCTTTCTCTCCCTTCTCTTGAACAATCGTGAGAGAACGAAAGAGTGGAGAGAGAATGAGTGAGAAAAGTGGTTTGAAAGTCAAAGAAATGAGATAAGAACAGAATGGAGAGGCGGTGGAGAGAATAAAAGGGAGGAAAAAAGTGAAATGCTACTAGAAACATTATATCTCTTAAGGATATTTTAATATCCTATTGATGAATTTTCTAACCTTCCTATGTATTATAGAAAATTCTATTATTTCATTCAATTCCCAGCTTCATCATTCATCAATTATTCTTATACATCTTTATCAATCACGAAGATTCATTATTCTTTCCTAGGTTAAATTAAACCTATAGAATTGAACTAAGAAGCTTTCAAATATTCATTTTAACCTATTTTCATTCTCAGATCAATCATCATCTTCTATATGACATTACCTCATATTCTCATAATCTTCTAAGCTACTTGTTTATTTAATTTGGCCTTTAAAAACTCACTCAGTGTTATTAAAATGCCAAACTAATTCATTTAAATGTCCAAAATTTACTATAGCCCCTTCCAATTATTTGTAGCTTAGAAATTAATCTTCCACATTTATTTCTATCTTCTCAACTATTTAAACAAAAATCTAAGTTTATATGAGCTAATTCTCACCTTCAGTGTTATAGATTTATACTCAAACTAATCCAGATAGTTACCAGAATTAACAGGCCTATACCAGTATTATTGAGGTTTTATAACCCTGATTAGGATCTTTAGGTTAGGGAGGAAGTTACACATTTCTCTGGGTTGAGCCTCATGTTATGTTTCTAGAATTGTGTGAACACCTCCTCGAGGACCGAGATGTGTGATCCGGCTTATGGGGGAGAAGAGAAAACATAAGATTTATCCTAATTCAAGCACCTTTTGTAACCTACGTCTAGTCCTCAAGTAAACCACCCAAGATTTTCCAATAAACCTTCAACATTGAACAGGTGCTTGCAACCTTTACAACTAAGAGCACTTAACACACCTCTGAGATTCTTTACCCTTTGTGCTTGAGCCTCACGACAGAGATACCTCATCCTTTACATCTTTTGAGGGATACTTCACCTTCTTCTTTATCAAGGGATACCTCATCCCTTTCTCTAGAGGGATACTTCACCCTTTTTATAGGAAATCAAAGAAAGATAGAATGATAAACTCTCAAAAGAGTAGATTATACAAGCTGAAGCTCAATGGGTAGAAAGATATTCACACTTTTAGCTCATAAACAGAAAATTAAAGATTAAAGGTGGATAAACTCATAATAATGCTCAACAAGATTTCTTAGATTGTTTTCCAACACTTCTTTAATGCCCAATGACTTGTATTTATATCCCAATGCATTAAAGATCCATTGGGAGTGGTTGGAGCATTAAATGCAAGCAAACTAGCAGTTAATTTCTATTTCTGGAAACCAGTCTATTCGAATAGGCTATGCTTCTATTCGAATAAATGCATCTAGCACATCATAAAATTGGTTTCTAGAGCTGCTTATTCGAATAGACCTTGTGGTTATTCGAATAAAGCCTTAAAAAAAAAGGCGCATAGCCAAATAAGTCCTCTATTTAAATAGATATCCTGTTCTATTTGAATAGAGCTTGATGAAATGGAAATTTTGGCATTCTGACTTACTATTTGAATAGGGTAATCATCTATTCGATAAACCTATTGAAAAACACTTTTAATCAGCTATATAAACTTGCCAAATGTTTCCAAAAGATCCAATAAGCTTTTAGACACTTAAAAGCCTTTTCTTAAGAAACCAAAACTCATTTTAAAACCCAAAAACCATGTGTGCTATTTGGATTCTTTGAAAAACAAGTTTAGAGCTTAAGTGTGAACCCTTTTACCTTTACAAAAAATGTAAGTCCTAAAGCTATTTTTGAAAGGTCTTGGACTTGATCTTGCCATCATCTTCATGTTTATTATCATCAAAAGAATCTTCAATGGCCAATAGCCAATTACATTTTTTCCCTTTTGATGGTAACAAACAACCATTGAGAAAAGAATTAGTTTTATAAATTGGAATCCACAAAGTTTTCAGAGAGACTTACTCCCCTTCTTTTTCGTAAGAGGTGATTTATTTTAGAGATACGTAGCTTTCCTTTACTTTTGGAATCCCAAGAATTGTTTTAGTGTGAACCTGTCTTTTCTCAAAGAACTCAAGCTTTTCTCCCTCTTTTGTCATGATAAAAAAGATGGGGCAAGAGAAAGCATAGAGTTAAAGTATTTGATATTCAAGTTTAACATGTTATAGTCATTCAAACCAGTAAGTCAAAACAACAATGGCCAATTCAGTAAATCCAATATTCAGCAAAGCAAGTTATACAAGAGAGTTCAAAAACAAGATTCTCATTCATTCATCATTCATGTCAGCCAATTACATTTGCATATTCTGTTAGTTTCAACAAAAGACAATTACATTAATCATTCAGCATATACATCATCAAATACATGTTTCAGTTAAACTATTAACAGCCAAAACAACCAAAAACAAAGATCCTAGGACTAAGGATACTAAAGACTAATCTTCTGGTAGAGGTGGAGGAAAGTGTCGCCACATGTCATCCAAAGATCATTGCATGGCCACTTGGTGTCACTACATGTCTACTTGGTGTCGCTCTATGGCATCCATTCGATTATACATAGCACACATTGTGTTCTCCATGTATGCCCTTAGGTTAGTCATGGTCGCCATGAGCTGCTTATTTGTGACTGGGGCAGCAGCAGCTTTTTCATCCTCTGAGAGATCAAAAGCATCCTCAACCTTAGCCTCAGCCTCTACTACCTCATCTTTATAGACCCATATGTCCTTCTTTTTCTTCATTTTCATGTGGTTGAGCGTTGGGTATCCAAAAATGTTATGATGAGTTAGTTTTGTGGAATCCTTGGTTACCATAATTGCATGGTATCGCTGAAAAAATCTAGAAATTAGTAGAGCATAGGGCAAATTCATCTTTTCTTTACCTTTTGCCTTCATCTTGTGATGCATGAAGAAGTTTGGCTAGTTGAATTTGATTCCCTACTTCAAGGCCCAAGCCATAAAGATGTCATCTTCACCTATATAGGCATAATTGCCTCCTCTTAGGGTAAGGATGTGTGCATAGGCATATTGCAAAAGCCTTTCTTGGCTTTTTAACTTTCCAACAGCGACTCCTCCTCTAGGTACCGCAAGACTTGGTTTCAATATTTCCTCAATTGAATTTTTTCTCTTCAAAGCATCCTAGTATTTCTAATTATTTTCCTCAACTTTCCTACCATCATAATGCACTGCAGATAGTTGCATCCATTCCCTTGGGATGATTACAATTCTTTAGTCCTTCACTTCAGATACCATGTTCTCACCTTAAGCTCTAAGTTATAGTAGAACATTCTGACCAAGTCTAGGTAGATGCTCGCCTTGATGGTGCACAGCCTCAGAAATCCTTGATGCTCTAAAAGTGGCATGAACTCAAACCTCTCACTAGCAAAGAATTCCAAGTCCATATAGTTAGGTTGGACAAGGTTTCTTGACATGAAGTGGTGCTTGAACTGCCGAAGTTGCTCATTATTGGAAGATAATATTCTCAGGTCAAGTGGGTTATCTGCAGGTGTGTTCTTTGTCCTTGCTCGTTTGGGATTAGATGAGGAAGCCATGGAAGCAGCTAGGTATTTATGAGAAAGGAGAAAAAGAGAGAAGTAAAAGGTATTTCTAGGTGTGGGTTGCACGAAAATGGGTTTGGTGGAGAGAGAGGGCATGACAATGGTGGAATTTGGGAGAAATTGTGGCTTAGGGTTTCTGAGTGGGGAGGTGATAAGCATTCAAAATATCATATTTTTATTATTCAAATTTTGGGTTTTCATCCTCTGTTAATCTCTTTGATTAAGTTTTGTTCTCAATTTTTATTATGTTTTAGTATTTTTAATTGTTTTCTTATTACATGTTTTATGTGTTTTTATAGGTAATTGTACATGAAAAAAATTAGACACTTGAAGATGCAAAAAAAAAAAAAAAGAGGGAATTCCATTCAAACATCCAACGCTTGAGTGCTGGACACTCAACGCTTGAGCAATTCCAAATTAGTGTCCCAGCGCCTAGTGCTTGAGTGCGCATCACGTATTAGGAATTTCAGGAAAAATGCCCAACACCTAAGCGTTGGAAAGTCAGCGCTAAACACGTAATAGAGCACATTAATTCTTTATAAAAAGAAAAGTTACGCTAATGAGTAACACACATTTGGTCAGAACACAATAGTCGTCAGAGGCACAAACCCTAAAGTAGTGTGGGTGCAATTAGGCTTGAAGATTAAGAATTCTTTTCAACTTTTCCACCTTTCTACAATGGAGTTTGTCATATTTTTCTCTTTGTGTTCTTCTTTTTCCTTGTGTAACTAAACCTTTTTTGTTAGGATAATGATTGAGCTTGATAGTTGGATGATGTAAATTCTTTTATGGGTTTAATCAATGTTTCTATTTCATGATTTATGTAATTATCTCTTTTCTTAATGTTTTTTCTAAATCTGGCCAATTTAGGAATGATTTTTGGGTTGATGTATGATTTGGAAAAATTTGCATGAGCCTAAAACTTGTGATAAACACTATAATTTTTACAATCGTTAGGAATAGACGTTGTGGGTTATGTGGTCTTTCTCTTAATTCCCTCATTCTAAATAATGTCTTCTTTATTTAGGATTAGACTAAGGGATTAGTTAATTCTAAATAGCGTGAAGAGGATTAATATACTAAGGGACTGAATATTGATTAGTTTTAGGAATTGACCATGAATCATTGGAATAAAACTTAATTAAACCAATGTTTGATTTTGCATTAAAAGAGTTCAAGTGAAATCTGACTCCTAACACTTTCATATTATTGTCTTCCAACTTTACCCAATTAATTATATTTTACTTTTGTTATTTTTATTTATTCTTTCTTATTATTGTTTTTACTAACTCTCTTTTCGATAACTTGAATAATGTCGATTCGGCGAATTTAGTAATTGTTAACAAAATCCTTGTGGGAAAGGTACTCAACTCACTCTTTATTACTTTTGCGATTCGGTGAACTTGCCAATATTACAACAAGTTTTTGGCGCCGTTGTCGAGGATTATTGTTTTCAATATTAAATAGTAGTTGAATAGACATTAATTTAAGCATTAATTTTATTTTTCTTTATTTGATTTTCTTTTTAATATGTTTTTTTATTCATTTTTATTTCCTTTATTTATTTTTATTAGTAGTTTATTTTTATTTTTAATTTCTTTTCTTTACTTCACTCTAGTTTGCTTGTCTATTTATTTATGCAAGGTATTTTAGATTCAGAAGAATTGCTTTTTGATTCGGAGATAACAAGAATAGGAAAAGTAAACAGGAAAGCAACTAGAGAAAGAAGGAGCTTAGAAGAAAAGATGGCTGAGTACACTACTACACAAAGAAGATGCACTTCGGATGGCTATGCAACTCCATCTTCTGAAAATGTCTCAACCAGTATTGTGCGACCTACTATCCATGCAAATAATTTTGAGATTAAACTAGCGCTTCTACAGTTGGTGCAATAGTATCAATTTGGGAGAAGTCAGGAAGAAGATCCAAACTTGCACATTACTAATTTATTGTAGCTTTGTGACAATATTAAATATAATGGAGCTAGTGATGATGTCATACGGCTACGACTTTTTCCATTTTCTTTGAAAGATAAAGCTAAGAGCTGGCTACAAGCCCAGCCTCAAGGAAGCATCTCCACTTGGGGTGATTTAGTTAGTAAGTTCTTTACTCGATATTTTCCTTCATCAATGTTCGTGAAGATAAGGAGTGAGATTACTTACTTTACTCAAGATCAAGGAGAATCTCTCTATAAAGTGTGGGAAAGATTTAAGGAGCTACTTAGAAAATGTCTTCATCATGTTTTTGAAGTTTGGCAGCAGGTGCAAATCTTCTATAATGGTTTGAATCATTCCACAAGACTTATGGTGGATGCATCTGCAGGTGGGTCTTTAAATACTAAGACTCTTGAAGAGGCTCAAGAATTATTTGAGACTATGGCTACCAATAAATATTAGATGCCTAGTGGGAGAGTAGTGATCAAATACTGATTTATAGAGCTTGGCACTCTTGATGCCTTACTTGCTCAGAATAAAAGTATTTCGCTACAGTTAGCCAACCTCACCAAGCAAGTTCAGAATATGCAGGTAAGTACAGTTAATCATCAAGCTCTAATTTACAATTTCTGTGGAGGTGACCATGCCAATGGTGGGTGTGAAGTAAGCATTTTGGGTGTTATTCCTCAAGAGTAGGTCAATTATATGGGAAATCTTTCGAGATCACAAGGTAACCCATTTTGCAATACATATAATCCAGGGTGGAGGAATCATCCAAACTTTTCATGGACTAATTAGAATGTGCTAAGACCACCACCACCTCCCTATCAATAGCCATCTTCACAATCTCAACAAGAAAAGCTATTAAACCTTAAAAGTATTATTGATAAACTGGCTTTTAGCACCAGCACTTTTATAGAGGAAACAAGAGCTAATTTTTAGAATCAAGGAGCAACTATTCGGAGTTTAGAGAATCAAGTGGGTCAAATAGCAAAACAGTTCTCAGAGAGGCCTCTAGACACCTTACCAAGTGATAAATTAGTTAATTCAAAAGAGCAATGTATGGCAATGTCCTTGAGGAGTGAAAAATTTGTTAGCCCTCAGCTGAAAGTAGATGATGATAAGGAAGGAATTAATCTTTCAAGATAAGTCCAAGAGAAAGATGGCAATAAAGAAGAATAGGTAGAGAAGGAAAAAGCTAAAAAAGAACAACTGAGAGTGCGGAGAAGGAAGAAAGAACTTGAGCAAATGAAACCTTTTGACCCTTCATTATACGCTAGGATGCCATTTCCTCAGAAGTTGAAGAAAGACACTTAAGAGAAGCAAGAGAGGCAGTTCTCAAAGTTCCCTGATATTTTCAAGCAGTTGTAGGTAAACATTCCTTTTGCTGAAGCACTTGAGCAGATGTCATCATATGCCAGATTTATGAAAGACCTAATATAAAAAAAGAGGAAACTCAAGCAAGATGAGACTGTAGCAATTACTGCAGACTATTATTCAGAGGAAGCTACCACCCATATTGAAGGATCCAAGAAGTTTCACTATTCCATGCATTGTAACACCCTCCTTAGGGCGTCACATTTACACATCAACACATCTATTTGTTAACAAAACGCGAAAAAATATTTATTATTGGAAAATATAGGTTATAAATTTTCCTTTCAAAGGCATAAACTTAAACAAAACATAACAACACTGGATATAACTTACTAAATATTACACTCCAAAAAGAATATATACATCAGTGGCATGGATCATAGTCCACGCAAAATTTACAAGTTTGTACACATAATATATAAGCAACAGTTTAACAAAACATAGACTAGCCCAAGTCTAGAGACCTAGGGAGTAGGATCTTCCCTTGGACCCTCCCTAGGATCCTCCTCTGATCCCTCCGTTGGGTCTTCCTCCTCAAACTCCTCCCCAATCAAACCTCTCAGCTGTGGCAGAAGTTCGGGGACAAGTGTCCTGGCAGATGACACCACAGGGTCCGAGTCCTCCCTAGGAGTGTAATGCAAGTCATCTCATAGCTCCCTAATAGGCATGAAGAACTCTAGACATACAAAAACACTACGAGAAAAGAAAGGAACTCCATCACGGTTGTAACATCCCGAAAATTCTTTATTTCATTATAAACGATCATTTTATAATATTTATGATTTTTTAGGAATTTTTGTGGATTTTTCTGGAAATGATGAATATTTTAATATATTCTTCATTTTGCGAGTACACTGAGCGGAGCCGGGGAAAATAGAATATTTTCCCTGAGGCTGGTAAACTTTGAACTGTCAACGTGTCAACAGGGAATCTTACTAAACCTGAGGCCGGGCACAGTTTATGAGATTTACATTTTTCAAGGTTTTATCTGTTAAATAAAATTACGGTATCATAAAATTATCTGATGAATAATAAAATATTATTTTCATCAATTGTAAATTTTATTCACTGAGAAAATAATTTCACAGTGTAATTAATCATCTATCAGATGTATTTAATTTGGAGATAAGCTTACTATGTACTTTATCGAGGAGCGCGCGAAGCTTCTCAAGGAAGCTTCCTCCAACCATTATTTTTATTATTTCTCTCTCCTCCCATTTTGTGCAACACGTTTGAATTAAAGGGTCTAATTCATTTTCTTCCTCATATTTTCCCTCCTCCCAATACGCAGCTACTATTTACTGCTCTTTCTCTCTTCTCTTTCACCCCATAGCAGCAACACCATCCACCCACAACTCCATTTTGTTTTTCAAAACTGTTACACTCCTTGCACCATTTTGTGTTTGGAGGACCACCATCATTAAGGAAATCATCTTCAAAGTTCTACATTTCCTCCATCTTCATTCTCTTACGTCTTTGAAACTTAAAGGTTGGAGCTTTAAGGTAAAGCTCTTAGCTTTTTCTTCCTCTCTTCTCATTTTCATTACCCACTGTCATTTTGATGACCATGGGTATTCATTTCAATATTGGGTTCAGATTTTGCAAGTCTAAATGTTTAAGGATTTCCTGGAAGCTGAAAACGAAATCTTGACCAAAAAGGAGCAACCTTTCTTTGTGCTTCTCTAAGGTAAGAGGAAGACACTCCTCCTCAACCTCTTTTAGCATTTAGGGACGTTGTTTGTGATTGGTTCTGAGAGTCATCTTTGTTTGCATGCTGTTGGAGATGTATATATGCTAGTTGATTATTTTGTGTGTTTTGATATATCTATATGTACTGGAACGTATAATCTGGAAGGAACGTCGTCGGACTGGCTCTCGGATGGCCACGCTTTGAGACTAAAATTTTGGGGTTCTTAGTAAGAAATTGTAATAACTTGAGTTTCTAACCATTAAGTGAAATGTTAAAATCTGTCGAGTATGAACTCCTGGCCAAACCCGTCAAATTTGATATCTTGATCACTTAGTAAAATGTTAAAATCCGTCGAGTATGAACTCCTGGCCAAACCCGTCGAATTTGATATCTTGATCATTTAGTAAAATGTTAAAATCCGTCGAGTATGAACTCCTGGCCAAACCCGTCGAATTTGATATCTTGATCACTTAGTAAAATGTTAAAATCCATCGAGTATGAACTCCTGGCCAAACCCATCGAATTTGATATCTTGATCACTTAGTAAAATGTTAAAATCCGTCGAGTGTGAACTCCTGGCCAAACCCGTCAAAATTGATATCCTGATCATTTAGAAATGTTAAATCCCGTCGAGTTAGAATGACAGATCCGTTGAATTAGGGTTTCTGACCAGTGTTTTCATCGGTTCGACACTTGGGAGATTTCTCCAACGTCGACACCCATGTCCGTCGGATTAGGACTTCTGCTGATCTTCTGGAATAATTCAATAATTTTGATCTCCGTTTGACAGAACCTCCATCCGAAGAAAATTAATTTTTAGCCAATCTTGTTATAAAATGTTTCCCCATCTTTCATCCTTCTGCCATGTCATTTATCGTCGAATGGCAGCCTCAATTTGTCACCAAATACCTTGTCTCTGTTGAATTCAACAGTATAGTTTATCACCCAACACCTAGCAATTAATTTCGTGGCTTTGCTGGTGATTCAGGCCGTGTATCTTCCTGGACTTACAACCTTTGGATTAATAAAAGCATATTAATCATAAATAATTGGATGACTAGAAATTAATTAGGGATTCATAAACGGGGAAGAACATGAGTATGGGTGAGCTTGTGAGGCACATAATGAATTTAATGGTTGATTTCTATCATGATTTTGAATGGGATTGTGGTTACCCTTAAAATGTGCTATTGGTTTGATGTGGATCAGTGAATGGGTTCAAAACTTATGGATAAATCATATGACATGCATTTGAAGTATGATTGACCGAGTTGTCATGAGAAGCATGATTGAGTCATGCATTGCACAAAAAGAAAGAGAACGTCCGTTGGACTTTATTAAGGCCGAGTTGCCTAGGAGATGATCACACCTTAGTACGGGTGTGAATAAACAAGTGGGGTCCTGTAGTTGGCCTTGAGGGCGTCGGGGCGCGAGTGTCGCGCAGAGGGCAGTGGTAGCCCCTCTGGACCGTGGGACAAACCGATGCAAATGCACCGACGATCCTGACTGGCCACAGTCCTATATCGAGATCTTGTGAGAATGCCGCTGTATAAAGCCTTGACGCACAAAATGATTGATTAATTTTTGAAAAGCACTTATTTTATGGCTGACGAGATACTGGCATGTCTCCCTGATCATTCTCTCCGACTGTTTTGTGTCTAGCTCCATGGAGTAGGATATTCATTATTGAGGGCACATGTGCATAGTGAGTCTATGAATTATATGGCATACATTGTTATCATAATTGGAACTGTTGTATTTTTGAATATCTGTATATATATGACTGCCTAGAACTGTTTGGTTGATTATAACTGCTACTAGAGGTTTATTACTACTATTGCTGTCATAAATGCTATGTGGGCGTTTTGCGCCGTTTGGTTTCTTGATGCTATAATTGGTAATGAGGGTAGGATGTCTTACCTCTTCCCTGTCTTTTTATTATTTTCCAACGGTATATGGTGTTCCATCGAAGACAACGGCAAAAAGGGCGAAGCACTTGATTTTCCCGGCGTCTGGCCTTACCTTGATTAGCGACTGCTGAAGAGTATGGAGGCACGCCCGCGCAGGTTTTTGGGAAATGTACGCCTGACCTTCATAGGAGGGCCGGAGTACTGGCACATCAACTTTGATGCTGAGCACTGTGTATATTTGGGGGATGTATCGATATCTCTAGCCTGGAGGCGCCACGAGCCACCTGTTTTCACCTGCTGTCTTAGCCTACGTTTGGAGTTTCACTTTCCTATACGCGAGATGTGGGGTGACCGTTATTACACCCTGCGGGAAGACTCTTTTCATTCTACAGCTCGGGCCCTGTCCCGTAACTCTGCTATTCCTATGGTGATTTCCTCTAATTATGAGGAAGATCCCGAGGAAGTCCCTGAGGACGACCCCGAAGAGGATCCTTAAGAGGATCCTGACGCGATTCCTCCTCACTTGAGGGATTGACTTTACTTGTAGCTACTGAGGGCTACCAGTATTTTATTCTTGGGGGCCTGATGTCTTGTCTGTAGTGGGCTGTATATTGTGATACCGTGGGGATTTGTATGTATAATCATGTGAGGGGACATGTATAGTTTTGCTTTTTGATATGCCAGGCTTTGTAACTAAATAGTTTAATAATTATATATATATATATATAAATGAAATGTTAATTTCCATGTGTGTTTCGTCACCGTGGATATTGATTATCGTTAACGTTAATGTAACAAAAAAAAATATACTCGCCAATTTAATTATCCAACTATAATCAAGTAAATATATATATTATTAAAATGAACCGAGTCTTAACTCATGTAATTTTATTTCCGCATTGAAGATTGACAATGTGACGTTCCCTTGGGAAAAGGGGCGTTGCATTATGTTGGTATCAGAGTCCCGGTTTATGTTTCTTTGGGTTTTGTGATTGAGTCTGTCTTATTTGTGCTGTGTGTTCTCTGAGTAGTATACGTAAAGGTGTATTGTTTGGTGTTCCTAGTGAATGCAACTGACTTTTCTATGTTTTTAGTTAATCTGATCTAAGAAAGTAAGATGGCACGAAAGGAAGATATGGCAGCAGCTATTACAGCGATGCAGAGGATGGCTGAGGCCGTCGCACAGCAAACCAAGCAAGCTGCTCAGCAGCAAGAGAGAGTTGCACAACAATAAGAGCGAGCTGCTCAACAACTAGAGGCCTTCGCGATGTTCGGGAATTTAGCAGAGTTTCGACGCCATAACCTTCCTCAATTCAAAGGAGAATTTGATCCGAACAAGGCTAGTCTGTGGATCAAGGAATTGGAGAAAGTCTTTCAAGGAATGAGCTGCGTCGAGGACAAGAAGGTGAACTATGCTACATTTATGCTGGTAGGCAATGCTAAAAATTGGTGGAATGGAGTGTAGCAAATGTTGGAAGCTGCGAACCGAGAGATTACTTGGGGCTTATTCAAGGAACAGTTCTTGGATAAGTATTTTCCTGCGAGCGCAAGGCATGTGAAGGAGTCGGAATTCCTCAACCTGCGATAAGGAAATATGACTGTTAGCGAGTACGGAGCGAAATTTGAAAACTTGTTACAGTTTTCGATGTATTTTCAGAACTAACCAGATGAAGCATGGAAATGCCGAAGATTTACGGAAGGACTGAGGTATGAAGTGAAGAAGGCTGTGATCACCTTGAGGATCAATGAATTCTCACGACTACTGGATACTTGCTGTGATGTAGAGGCTCTGGAGCAATCTAGAGATATGAGGAGCAGAAACTTTGGGCCTACGAGATTCTAGAGAGGCGGCGATAGTAATGTGCTAACCGTTTCGGAAGAAGCCGTACTCCCGACCCACGGGGAATCGGCAACAAGCCATGGGTGGAAGTTACGGTGGAGGTTCTACCGGGAACCGGACTCGGCCGAACACGGCGTATCCTTCCAGATGTCTGAAGTGTGGGAAAGACCATCTCACAAGGGACTGTACCATGAAGGGATTCATCTGCTTCAAATGTGGCAAACCTGGCCACGTGTCCCGAGACTACAATCAAACGAAGGCCGAACCTTCAGTGAATGCTGCAAGGGCCAAGAAACCACAGGCTAGAGGGCGAGTCTACACTATGAGCGGAGCTGAGGCCTCTGAATCTGAAGATTTGATACAGGGGGAAGGTACCATAGAAGGTAATCTTTTAAATGTGCTGTATGACTCTGGGGCAACCCATTCTTTTATATCATATGACTGTGTGCAAAGACTAAGTCTATTTGTGTCGTCTTTACCTTTTGACTTAATTGTTTCTACCCCCACTGATAAACCGGTAGTTACTACCAAAGTCTGTCTAAATTGTCCATTGGTTGTTGAAGGTCGAACCTTTTCGGTCAATCTGATCTGTTTACCCCTTTCCCAACTAGATATTATCTTAGGGATGGACTGGTTGTCTTCCAACCATGTTCTGTTAGACTGTTCCAGAAAGACCATAGTTTTTCCCATAGAGGAGAATTCTAGATTTTTGACGGCCAACCGAGTTCAAGCTCTCTTGAAAGAAGGAGCTCACAAATACATGCTACTGTCTTCTTTGAAAGTCGAGAACGAGGTTGATGTGAACACAATTCCAAAGTGGTGAATGAGTTTCCGAAGTCTTTCCTGATGATGTACCTGGTTTACCACCGGCTCGAGAGATAGAGTTTGCTATCGACCTAGTATCTTGAGCTGGTCCCGTGTCTATAGCACCGTATAGGATGGCACCGACAGAGTTAGCTGAGCTCAAGAAACAGCTAGAAGAGCTTTTGGAAAAGCAATTTGTCAGGCCAAGTGTGTCACCATGGGGAGCACCAGTGTTGTTAGTTCGCAAGAAGGATGGCACCTCAAGATTATGTGTAGACTATCGGCTGCTGAACAAGGTAACGATTAAGAATAAGTATCCACTCCCGAGAATTGATGACTTAATGGACCAACTGAAGGGAGCAGCGGTGTTTTCAAAGATCGATCTGCGGTCTGGGTATCATCAGATACGAGTGAAGACGGAGGATATACCCAAGACAACTTTTCGTACCCGATACGGTCATTACGAATACCTCGTGATGCCGTTTGGTGTGACGAACGCACCAGCTATCTTTATGGACTACATGAACCGAATCTTTCATCCTTACTTAGACAGATTCGTTGCGGTCTTCATTGATGACATTCTGGTATACTCTCAAAATCAGGAGGATCATGCTGAACACCTCAGTATAGTTCTTCAGATTTTGAAGGAGAAGGAATTGTATGCCAAACTGTCAAAATGTGAGTTATAGTTGGAAGAAGTTAAGTTTCTAGGTCACGTGATCTCGAAGGATGAGATTGCAGTGGATCCATCGAAGGTGGAGGCAGTGCTGCGATGGGAAAGACCAACGTCCGTGACGGAGATTCGAAGCTTCGTGGGTTTAGCTGGATATTACCAAAGGTTCATTGAGGGATTCTCCAAGATTGCTGGACCACTTACACAACTCACGAGGAAAAACCAAGCTTTTGAGTGGACCGACAACTATGATCAAAGTTTTCAAGAGTTAAAGAATCGATTGACTACCTCACCGGTGTTAGTGCTACCCGATCCAAATGAGCAGTTTGAAGTGTACTGCGACACTTCATACCAAGGGCTAGGATCTGTACTCATGCAACATAGAAGAGTAGTGGCTTATGCTTCAAGGCAGTTGCGAGTGCATGGGAAGAATTACCCAACGCATGACTTAGAGTTAGTGGCTGTAGTTTTTGCTTTAAAGATATGGAGGCATTTTCTCTACGGAGCAACGTTCAACATTTTCAGTGATCACAAGAGTCTGAAGTACTTGTATGATCAGAAGGAGTTGAACATGAGGCAACGAAGGTGGTTAGAATTCCTGAAGGATTACGATTTCCAACTTCTGTATCACCCTGGCAAGGCAAATGTTGTGGCAGATGCTCAAAGTAGGAAGATGATCAGTGTCTCTGCCCTGATGATCAAGGAAAAGGATATGCTAGAGTAGTTTAGAGATGTGTAGTCTTTTGTGGAGTTAGAGCCTGGAAAGATTTGCATGAATATGGTTACCATCACAAGTGAGCTACTGGATGATATAAAGGAAAAGCAGAAGATTGACAAGTTCTTACAAGAAGTGAGAGAGCAAGTGGAGCAAGGAGATGAAACAGAGTTTGCGGAAGGAACGGATGGAATTCTGAGGTTTCGTGGAAGAGTTTGTACTCCCGTGACAAAGAGCTTAGAGAATACATCATTAACCATGCTCATACAAGCCGGTGAGTATGCACCAGGCATAACAAAAATGTACCAAGACTTGAAGAAGTTGTTCTGGTGGCATGGAATGAAGAGTGACGTCACTAGACGTGTATCGACTTGTCTAGTTTGTCAAAAAGCTAAGGTGGAACATCAGAGACCAGCGGGGTTGCTGCAACCGTTGTCTATTCCGGAATGGAAGTGGGACAATATTGCAATGGATTTTGTAGTCGGATTGCCAAGGACAAGAAAAGGTCATGATTCGATTTGGGTAATTGTGGACCGACTCACGAAATCGGCACACTTTCTCCCGATCGACATAAAATACAAACTGGAGAGATTGACTCAGATCTATATTGGAGAAATTGTTAGACTACACGGTGTGCCTACGAGTATTGTTTCGGATAGAGATCCGATATTTACTTCAAATCTCTGGGAGAGTTTGCAAGAAGCGTTGGGGACGAAGCTACATCTGAGTTCTGCTTATCATCCGCAGACCGACAGTCAATCAGAAAGAACGATCCAATCTTTGGAGGATTTGCTTAGAGCCTGTACCATAGAGCAAACTAGAAGTTGGGATGACGTTCTACCCTTGATAGAATTCACCTACAATAACAGTTATCATTCGAGCATAGGGATGGCACCCTATGAAGCTCTGTATGGACGATGATGTCGAACACCTCTGTGTTGGTACCAAGACGGCAAGCGCCTTACTGTTGGACTAGAGATTATACAGCAGACAACTGAGAAGGTTAAGATAATTCAGGAAAAGATGAGGACGGCTCAAAGTCGGCAAAAGAGTTATGCAGACCAAAGGAGAAAACCTCTTGAGTTTGAGGAAGGCGAGCATGTATTCCTGAAAGTCACACCTACGACTGGGGTAGGCCGGGCTTTAAAATCTAGAAAACTCACTCCTAAATTCCTTGGACTATACCAAATCATTCGTCGTGTAGGTCCTGTAGCATACCAAATATCCTTACCTCCTTTCCTTTCAAACATTCATAATGTTTTCCATGTGTCACAACTTCGAAAATACCTTCCTGACCCAAGTCATGTTATAGCACCGGATGCAGTACAATTAAAAGAAAACTTAACTTATGAGACGTCTCCTGTAAGAATCGAGGATAGGAAGATAAAGCAATTAAGAGGCAAGGAGATCGCATTAGTGAAAGTAATCTGGAACGAGGTGACAGGAGATGCAACCTGAGAGCTGGAAGACAAGATGAAGGAGCAACACCCACAGTTATTCTAAGGTATGCAAATTTCGAGGATGAAATTCCTTTTTAGAAGGGGAGTGTTGTAACATCCCGAAAATTCTTTATTTCATTATAAACGATCATTTTATAATATTTATGATTTTTTAGGAATTTTTGTGGATTTTTCTAGAAATGATGAATATTTTAATATATTCTTCATTTTGCATGTACACTGAGCGGAGCCGGGGAAAATAGAATATTTTCCCTGAGGCTGGTAAACTTTGAACTGTCAAAGTGTCAACGGGGGATCTTACTAAACCTGAGGCCGGGCACAGTTTGCGAGATTTGCATTTTTCAAGGTTTTATCTATTAAATAAAATTACGGTATCATAAAATTATCTGATGAATAATAAAATATTATTTTCATCAATTTTAAATTTTATTCACTGAGAAAATAATTCCACAGTGTAATTAATCATCTGTCAGATGTATTTAATTTGGAGACAAGCTTACTATGTACTTTATCGAGGAGCGCGTGAAGCTTCTTAAGGAAGCTTCTTCCAACCATTATTTTTATTATTTCTCTCTCCTCCCATTTTGTGCAGCACGTTTGAATTAAGGGGTCTAATTCATTTTCTTCCTCACATTTCCCCTCCTCCCAATATGCAGCTACTATTCACTGATCTTTCTCTCTTCTCTTTCACCCCACAGCTGCAACACCGTCCACCCATACCTCCATTTTGTTCTTCAAAACTGTCACACTCCTTGCACCATTTTGTGTTTGGAGGACCACCATCATTGAGGAAATCATCTTCAAAGTTCTACATTTCCTCCATCTTCATTCTCTTACGTCTTTGAAACTTAAAGGTTGGAGCTTTAAGGTAAAGCTCTTAGCTTTTTCTTCCTCTCTTCTCATTTTCGTTACCCACTGTCATTTTGATGACCATGGGTATTCATTTCAATATTGGGTTCTGATTTTACAAGTCTAAATGTTTAAGGATTTCCTGAAAGCTGAAAACGAAATCCTGACCAAAAAGGAGCTACCTTTCTTTGTGCTTCTCTAAGGTAAGAGGAAGATACTCCTCCTCAACCTCTTTTAGCATTTAGGGACGTTGTTTGTGATTGGTACTGAGAGTCATCTTTGTTCGCATGCTGTTGGTGATGTATATATGCTAGTTGATTATTTTGTGTGTTTTGATATATCTGTATGTACTGGAACGTATAATTTGGAAGGAACGCCGTCGGGCTGGCTCTCGGATGGCCACACTTTGAGACTAAAATTTTGGGGTTCTTGGTAAGAAATTGTAATAACTTGAGTTTCTGACCATTAAGTGAAATGTTAAAATCCGTCGAGTATGAACTCCTGGCCAAACCCGTCGAATTTGATATCTTGATCACTTAGTAAAATGTTAAAATCCGTCGAGTATAAACTCCTGGCCAAACCCGTCGAATTTGATATCTTGATCACTTAGTAAAATGTTAAAATTCGTCGAGTGTGAACTCCTGGCCAAACCTGTCGAAATTGATATCTTGATCATTTAGAAATGTTAAATCCCGTCGAGTTAGAATGACAGATCCGTCGAATTAGGGTTTCTGACCAGTGTTTTTGTTTGTTCGACACTTGGGAGATTTCTTCAACGTCGACACCCATGTCCGTCAAATTAGGACTTCTGCTGATCTTCTGGAATAATTCGACAATTTTGATCTCCGTTTGACAGAACCTCTATCCGTCAGAAATTGATTTTTAGCCAATCTTGTTATAAAATGTTCCCTCATCTTTCATCCTTCTGCCATGTCATTTATCATTGAATGGCAGCCTTACTTTGTCACCAAATACCTTGTCTCTGTCGAATTCAACAGTATAGTTTATCACCCAACACCTAGCAATTAATTTCGTGGCTTTGCTGGTGATTCAGGCCGTGTATCTTCCTGGACTTACAACCTTTGGATTAATAAAAGCATATTAATCATAAATAATTGAATGACTAAAAATTAATTAGGGATTCATAAACAGGGAAGAGCATGAGTATGGGTGAGCTTGTGAGGCACATAATGAATTTAATGGTTGATTTCTATCATGATTTTGAATGGGATTGTGGTTACCCTTAAAATGTGCTATTGGTTTGATGTGGATCTGTGAATGGGTTCAAAACTTGTGGATAAATCATATGACATGCATTTGAAGCATGATTGACCGAGTTGTCATGAGAAGCATGATTGAGTCATGCATTGCACAAAAAGAAAGAGAACGTCCGTTGGACTTTGTTAAGGCCGAGTTGCCTAGGAGATGATCACACCTTAGTGCGAGTGCGAATAGACAAGTGGGGTCCTGTAGTTGGCCTTGAGGGCGTCGGGGCGCGGGTGTCGTGCAGAGGGCAGTGGTAGCCCCTCTGGACCGTGGGACAAACCAATGCAAACGCACTGACGATCCTGACTGGCCACAGTCCTATATCGAGATCTTGTGAGAATGCCACTGTATAAAGCCTTGACGCGCAAAATGATTAATTAATTTTTGAAAAGCACTTATTTTATGGCTGACAAGATACTGGCATGTCTCCCTGATCATTCTCTCCAACTGTTTTGTGTCTAGCTCCATGGAGTAGGATCTTGATTATTGAGGGCACATTTGCATAGTGAGTCCATGAATTATTTGGCATACATTGTTATCATAATTGGAACTGTTGTATTTTTGAATATCTATATATATATGACTGCCTAGAACTATTTGGTTGATTATAACTGCTACTAGAGGTTTATTACTACTATTGCTGTCATAAATGCTATGTGGGCGTTTTGTGCCGTTTGATTTCTTGATGCTATAATTGGTAATGAGGGTAGAATATCTTACCTCTTCCCTGTCTTTTTATTATTTTCCATTGGTATATGGTGTTCCATCGAAGACGACGGCAAAAAGGGCGAAGCACCTGATTTTCCTGGCGTCTGGCCTTACCTTGATTAGCGACTGCTGAAGAGTATGCAGGCACGCCCGCACAGGTTTTTGGGAAATGTACGCCTGACCTTCATAGGAGGGCCGGAGTGCTGGCACATCAACTTTGATGCTGAGCACTGTGTATATTTGGGGGATGTATCGATATCTCTAGCCTGGAGGCGCCACGAGCCACCTGTTTTCACCTGCTGTCTTAGCCTACGTTTGGAGTTTCACTTTCCTATACGCGAGATGTGGGGTGACTGTTATTACACCCCGCGGGAAGACTCTTTTCATTCCACAGCTCGGGCCCCGTCCCGTAACTCTGCTATTCCTATGGTGATTTCCTCTGATGATGAGGAAGATCCCGAGGAAGTCCCTGAGGACAACCCCGAGGTGGATCCTAATGCGATTCCTCCTCACTTGAGGGATTGACTTTACTTGTAGCTACTGAGGGCTACCAGTATTTTATTCTTGGGGGCCTGATGTCTTGTCTGTAGTGGGCTATATATTTTGATACCGTGGGGATTTGTATGTATAATCATGTGGGGGGGCAGGTATAGTTTTGCTTTTTGATATGCTAGGCTTTGTAACTAAACAGTTTGATAATTATATATATATATATAAATGAAATGTTAATTTCCCATGTATGTTTCGTCATCGTGGATATTGATTATCGTTAACGTTAATGTAACAAAAAAAAATATACTCGCCAATTTAATTATCCAACTATAATCAAGTAAATATACATATTATTAAAATGAACCGGGTCTTAACTCATGTAATTTTATTTCCGTATTGAAGATTGATAATGTGACGTTCCCTTGGGAAAAGGGGCGTTGCATGTCCTACTAATAGACAAGGTCAATTATCCTATATATCTAATCTGTTCAATGCCCCAGTCAATATGCCATGCATCTGAACCTCCATGGAATTGAACTCTAACATAACCAAAAGAATCTCTATGAGCAGCCATCCAAAAGCAAAACAATGAAAAACTACAAATCTTCTTCTTTTCCTCTTAATCTTTATCAACCAGAACATATAAAACAGAAAACAAACAGAATAACAACACAAAAAGGAGAGATTCTGTACATTAATACCAATATGGTAGCAAGAAACAACAATATCAGTCAAATCAAAGGATACAAAGATAACCATTACAATCATAAAATTTCTCAGCAGGCATTGTAATAATTTATCAATAAACAATTGCACAGTATAAATGCATCACAATAAAATGCTTAATGTTTATGTGAATGCACAATGGACTAACATCTACTCCATAGAGTTCAAACTAACATCAGAGAGAATGATTGGGGAGTCCATGTCTATATATAATTAGCTTTAAATCATGTGCTTCTCAATATAATCAATATACGCAACATGGCTATACAAGACACTCTTAACCGGATCGGGAATAGGATAGTGCCTAGTTGAGATCGTCAGTGCGTTGCACAGTCACCACGGCCTAGTGGAGCTACCAATTAGCCATATGTGGGATACTCGCGCCCCGATGCCTCCAAGTTCAACAAGTGAAGTACACTACATAATTCACATCCGCACAAAGGTGTAATTCATTTCCTAGGCATACATCCTTGACAACAAGTCATTCCGACTTTCTCAATGCATTATCTCATGACAATGATCAACAATATTCATAAACAACAAAAGTTCCACCAAGAGGAGCCACAACAGGGCTTAGGTCAAATCACTGATATTCCCGGGTCCAATACGTCAGCCTGTCAGCACAAAGCTATTATATTCCTTCACAAGGTATCTCAATTGCACAAATTCAAGAACCATAATTTCACTTGTAACTTTAATTAAGATACTTCCAAGAATTAATATGGAAATTCACTCAAATCTTAGAACTCTTCTAGTTAACTTCCTCTAGGTAATATTTCCTCATATTTTTCATAAAAAACCCAAAAAGAACCTATATTGTTTTAATCTCATAAATTCATTCCCTTTTTCCACTAAGCCCTAAAGCACTCTAAATTTTTATGATCTCTCTTTCTAGCTTATTTTCCTTCTCAAAGCCAAAATCTCTCTCTCTAACTAGGTATCCAAAATTTGGTTTTTTCACTCCCTCATTGTTGTTAAATTCTTAATTCAACTCAACTTTTATCTAAGCTACCAAGTTCCATTTCAACGTAAAATTTTCTCTTGGATACCTCTTTTTGGGTCTCTTGGTCGTGAGCTCTCTAGGGTTCTTAGGCCTAAAAAATTTTCATCTTCCACAATAGGTCTTAAGCAATCAATATATATATATATCAAGCATCAAACTTTCCATTGCATCAATATCATAGACAACATCAAACCACAAAATCACATAGGTTAACAATTTATAAAAAAATCACCAAAAGTCAAAATAATCAAATGAGCAACCCTCACATGGATTCATCACTTTCTATACATCATGTTCGTCACTCACCACCATGAAAGGTTGATGAGAGTAGTTTTCCTCTTACCTTAGAGGATTTCCAACCACCTCTTGAATGTCTTTTTGAACTAAACCTCCTCTTCCAAAAGACTCTTGAAAAATGAAAATGACATACCAAAGAATCAACATCCAAGGCTTGAAAAAGAATGACCATGGATCAAAATCATGGTCTTAGAAAGAAGAAAAGAAAGAAGAATGAAGGTGGAGAAATTTTACCTTAAGAGTCTTCAAGCCCTAACTTGAAGAGATACTTGAAAAATGATGAACAAGTTAAGATCTTCACACCAAAGGGTCTTAGAAAAAGACATAGATTTAAGAAATGTAAGTGAGTGAAATCAAAGAAGATGAGAGGGTGGATTTGGTGAGTGTGGCTGTGAACTCTAGAGGAGAGAAAATGAGAGAAATCAAAGTGTGTAGCTTTTGGGGTGAAGAGAGAGAAATGGATAGAAAAGTGATGAAAATGAAGGTTGAATGAAAATTTACTCTAGAAGTCTCATTTCTCTCTCCACAGTCGTGCACTCCATCTAGGGAGGAGGAGCCAAGCTTCCTTAACAAGCTTCACAAAGGTTCCTTGAGAAGCTTCCCTCTTGGTTAAAAAGTCAAATGTGATGTCATGTGGGTGATGTCACATGGATGATGTCATAAAGGTGACTAGATAGAAACAATATACTAGATCTTTTCTACAAGCTATTATCTAATGGACAAAAGTCACAGTTGTGACGTCCCTTTTTAAACCCAAGGGAACATCTCACTTTCAATTACAATGCGGAAATAAAATTTTATGTGAGTTAAGACCCGGTTCATTTTAATAATATATATATTTACTCAATTGTAGTTGGTTAAGTAAATTAGCAAGTATATTTTTTTTTCTATTCATTGCATTTACGTTAACGATAATCAATATCCACGGTAACGAGACATACATGGGAAATTAACATTTCATTCATATATATATATAATTATCAACTGTTTAGTTACAAAGCCTGGCATAACAAAAAGCAAAACTATACTTGCCCCCAAAGGATTTTACATACATATCCCTACAGTATCAGAATATACAGCCCACTACAGACAAAACATCAAGCCCCCAAAATAAAATACTGGTAGCCCTCAGTAGCTACAAGTAAGGTCAGTCCCTCAAGTGAGGAGGAATCGAGTCAGGGTCCTCTTCAGGATCCTCTTCGGGGTCGTCCTCAGGAACTTCTTCGGGATCTTCCTTGAGATCTTCTTCGTCTGAGGAAATCACCATATGAATCACAGAGTCACGGGACGAGGCCCGAGCGGTGGAAAGAAAAGAGTCTTCCCGTGGAGTGAAATAGCGATCACCCCACATCTCGCGTATCGGTAGCTGAAATTCCAGACGTAAACTAATACAGCAGGTGAAGACAGGCGGCTCGTGACGCCTCCAGGCTAAAGATAACGACACATCCCCCGTATAGACGCAACGCTCCGAACTATAGTTGATGTACCAGCACTCTGACCCTCCCAAGAAGGTCAGGCGCACATCTCCCAAAAATCTTTGCGTGCGTGGCTCCATACGCTTCTGCAGTCGCTCAGTCGAGATGAGGCCAAAAACCAGGGAAGTCGGGGGCTTCCGGTTCGTTGCAGTTGTCTTCTATAAAATGTAGTATACGGACAAAACAGAAGTGGAGAGACAGAGAAGAGGTAAGATATCCTACCATCATTACCAATCATAGCATCGAGAAACTAAACGGCGCAAAACGCCCACATAGCATTTATGACAGCAATAATAGTAATAAACCTTCAATAGCAATTATGATCAACCAAACAGTTCCGAGCGATCGTATACATATAGATATATCAGAGGTACAACAGTTCAATAATAATAACAATGCATGCCAAATGATTCATGGACTCACTATGCACACTTGCCCTCAATAACCAAAATCCTACTCCATGGAGCTAGACACAAAACGGTCGGAGGAACGATCGGGAGGTATGTCCGTATTCTTGGTGCGCCTGTGCCCTCAAGTGCTAAAAATTCTCAATTTATCATTTTGTACAACATGGCATTTTACAAGACATTCTACACGGATCTCGACATAGGACGGCGTCTCGGTGCGGATCGTCGGTGTGTTGCATCGGTCCGCCCCACGGATAGAGAGCTACCGGTGCCCATTGTGAGGTACCCGCACCCTGACGCCCCCAAGGTCAACAAGTAACCTACACTTGTCTATTCGCACCCGCACAAAGGTGTAAGTTTAACTCCTAGGCTACCGGCCTTAACTAAGTCCAATGGACAATCTCTTTCTTTTTGTTCAATGCATGACACAATCATACTCTTCATGACCAACTAGGTCCATCATGCTTCAAATGCATGTCATATCATTTATCATCAATATCTGATCCCATTCACGGGTCCACAACAATCCAATAGTATATTTTAAGGATATCCACAATTTCCATTCATAGTCATGATAACAGTCAACCCTTAAATTCATTATGTGTCTCAAAAGCTCACCCATACTCATGTTCTTCCCTATTTATGAATCCCTACTTAATCTCTAATCATCCAATCATTTATGATTTATGTACTTTTATTAATCCAAGGGTTCTGAATCCAGGAAGATACATGGCCAGAATCACCAACAACATCACAGATTTAATTGCTAGGTATGGGGTGATAAACCATGGTTATGAATTCGACGGATACTATGCATTTAGTTGAAAATTGAGGCTGCCATTCGATGAAGACTAACATGGCAGAAGGATGAAAAATGGGAGAACATTTTATAACAAGATTGGATAAAAACCAATTTCCGTCGGATGGGGTTACGTCGAAGCAGAGGTCGGAAGCGTCGAATTCTTTCCGAGAAGGTCGGCGAAGTCAATTCGATGGATGTGGGTGTCGACGTTGGAGAAATCTCCCAAGTGTCGAACCGACGAAAACACTGTGGTCAGAACTCTAATTCGACGGGTCTTGACGTTCTACTCGACGAATATTAACTTTGGGTAGCTTCTGATAAATGGACAGAAGATCCACTCGACAGGTATGTCTCTCAATGGGTATTGGCATTCTAACTCGACGAACATTAACTTTGAGAAGCTTCTGATAAATGGACAGAAGATCCACTCGATAGGTATGTCCCTCAATGGGTATTGGCATTCTAACTCGACGAACATTAACTTTGGGAAGCTTCTGATAAATGGACAGAAGATCCACTCGACAGGTATGTCTCTCAATGGTTATTGGCATTCTAACTCGACGAATATTTCACTCGACGGATGTGGTCATTCAAATTCGATGGATTTTGCATTGGAGGAGTTTCTCTCCTAAGTGGTCAGGAGTTCATACTCGACGGTTTTTGATATTGCACTAATGACTAGGAATCAAATTCGACGGGCATGGCCAGGGGTTCATACTCGACAGGTTTTGACTTTACTGAGTGATCATGACATCACATTCGATAGGTTTGGCTAGAAGTTCATACTCGACAGATTTTGATGATGCACTAAATGATCAGAAATCAAATTCGACGGCATCACATTCGACGGGTTTGGCCAGGGGTTCCTACACGACAGGTTTTGACATTTCTCTTAATGACCAAGAATCAAATTCGACGGGCATCACATTCGACGGGTTTGGCCAAGGGTTCCTACACGACAGGTTTTGACATTTCACTTAATGATCAGAAATCAAGTCATTACCACTTCTCACTAATAATCCCAAAATTTTAGTCTCAAGGCGTGGCCATCCGAGAGCCATCCCGACAGCGTTCCATTTAGATTATACGCTCCAGACATATATATATCAAAATACACAAACAATCAAATAGCATATATATATACATCACCAGCAGCATACAAACAGAGATGAATCACAGTATCAATCACAAACAACGTCCCTAAATGCTAAAAGAGGTTGAGGAGGAGTGTCTTCCTCTTACCTGGGAGAAGCACAAAGAAAGGTGGCTCCTTTTTGGTTAGGATTTCGTTTTCAGCTTCCAGGAATTCCTTAAAGATTTAAACTTGCAAGAATCAGAATCCTAATATTGAAATGGATACCCATTGTCATCAAAATGACAGTGGTTTACGAAAAAGAGAAGAGAGGGTGAAAAAGCTAAGAGCTTTACCTTAAAGCTCCAACCTTTAAGCTTCAAAGACGTAGGAGAATGAAGATGGAGGAAATGGCAGAACCTTGAAGCTGATTTCCTCAATGATGGTGGTTCTCCAATCACGAAATGGTACTAAGATTGGGACGGTTTGAGGAACAAAATGGAGGTGTGGGTGGTGTTGTTGCTGTAGGATGAAAGAGAAAAGAGAAGATGAGTGAATAATAGCAGCGTATTTGGGAGGAGAGGAAATGTGAGAAAAAAGATGAATTAGACCCCCTTAATTTCAAACGTGCAGCACAAATTTGGGAGGAGAGAGAAATGATAAAATAATGGTTGGAGGAAGCTTCCTTGAGAAGCTTCGCGCGCTCCTCGATAAAGTACATAGTAAGCTTGTCTCCAAATTAAATACATCTGACAGATGATTAATTACTCTGTGGAATTATTTTCTCAGTGAATAAAATTTACAATTGATGAAAATAATATTTTATTATTCATCAGATGATTTTATGATACCAAAATTTTATTTAACAGATAAAACCTCAAAAAATGTAAACCTCGTAAACTGTGCCCGGCCTCGGGTTTAGTAAGATCCCCCGTTGATACGTTGACAGTTCAAAGTTTACCAGCCTCAGGGAAAATATTCTAGTTTCCCCGGCTCTGCTCAGTGTACATGCAAAACGAAGAATATATTAAAATATTCCTCTTTTCCAGAAAAATCCACAAAAATTTCTAAAAATCATAAATATTATAAAATGATCGTTTATAATAAAATAAAGAATTTTCGGGATGTTACAACAGTTACTAAAGTTGGTACTTATTGTCCAATGGATAATAGAGCATACCCAAATTTTATCTGTCTGATAAAATCTCAGACAATCAAAACTCTGAAAACTATCTCCGATTTTGGGTTTAGTAAGATCCCACAGCTTTGGTTCAACAGTCCAAAATTTTCTAAAAATGATATTAAAATAATCCATATAAGCCAAATAATTCATAAAAATTTACAAAAATTCATAACCAGACAGATAACATAGATAAACCAAAAATAAGAGAAAGTTGGGGCATTACAACTCTCCCTTTCTAAAAAGGAATTTCGTCCCCGAAATTTGTCATACCTTAAAACAAGTGCGAATATTGTTCTCTCATTTTGTTTTTCAGCTCCCAAGTTGCATCTCCAGTCGCATCGTTCCAGATCAATTTTACCAATGTAATCTCCTTACCTCTGAGTTGCTCCATAAAGAAAGTGCCTCCAAATCTTCAACTCAAACACAATAGCAGCTAACTCCAAGTCATGCGTAGGATAGTTCTTCTCATGTACCTTTAATTGCCTTGAAGCATAAGCCACCACTCTTCCATTTTGCATAAGGACGTATCCCAAACCTTGATATGAAGCATCGTAGTACACCTCAAAAAGGTTCACCGGGATCGGGTAGGATCAGTACTGGCGAAGTAGTCAATTGTCTCTTCAACTCTTGAAAGCTCTCTTCATATGCATTAGTCCATATGAAAGCTTGATTCTTTCTTGTAAGCTGAGTGAGGGGTCCAACTATTTTAGGGAATCCCTCGATAAATCTTTGATAGTAGCCAACTAATCCCACAAAGCTAAGAATTTCTGTTACAGTCTTTGGCCTTTCCCATTAAAGAACCGCCTCCACTTTCGATGGGTCCACTGCAATTCCTTCCTTTGAAATCACATGACTTAGAAACTGAACCTCCTCCAACCAAAATTCGCATTTAGATAGTTTAGTATATAGCTTCTTCTCCTTCAAAATCTGAAGAATCACACTGAGATGTTTGATATGTTCCTTCTGACTTCATGAATAGATCATAATGTCGTCAATAAAGATAGTAACAAATCTATCCAGATAAGGGCGAAAGATCTGATTCATCTAATCCATGAATACAGCAGGAGCATTCGTTACTCCGAACGGCATCACAAGGTATTCATAATACCCATAATGCGTCTGAAAAATCGTCTTAGGTACACCCTCCACTTTCACATGAAACTGATGATAACCAGAATGTAGATCAATCTTGGAGAAAACAGCAGCTCCCTTCAGCTGATCCATCAAATCATCTATCCTCAGAAGGGGTACTTGTTCTTGATTATGATCTTGTTTAGCTGACGGTAGTCTATACATAACTGAGAAGTCCCATCCTTCTTCTTGACCAACAACACTGGAGCTCCACACAGTGAAACACTAGGTCTCACAAACTTCTTCTCCAATAGTTCTTCCAATTGCTTCTTAAGCTCGGCTAACTCTGATGGTGACATCCGATATGTTGCCATAGATATAGGACCAGATCCTAGCACAAGATCGATAGAAAATTCTATCTCTCTTTCTGGCGACAAACCAGGTACATCATCAGAAAAGACTTCAGGAAACTTATTAACCACAGGAATAGCATTCACATCGATCTTACTCTTGACTTCAAAGGAAGACAAAAGCATGTATCCTTGAGCTCCTCCCCTCAAGAAAGTTTTGACTTGGTTAGTAGTTATAAATTCAGAAATCTTAGAATCAGGAAATACTAGGGTTTTATTAGAACAATCAAGAAGGACATGGTTAGAAGATAATCAATCCATTCCTAGAATAACAACTATTTGAGAAAGAGGTAAGCAAATCAAATTAATTGAAAAGATTCGACCTTCCACACAAAGATGACAGTTCAAACAAACTTGAGTAGTAATAACGGGTCTAGCAGTGGGAGTAGAAACAATCAAATCAAAAAGTAAGGAAGACACAGATAACCCTAATCGGTGCACACAATCATAGGTAATAAAAGAATAGGTCGCCCCTAAGTCATACAGTATAGTTAAAAGATTACCTCTTATGGCACAATCTCCCTTAATTAGATCTTCGGATTGGGAGGCCTCTGCTCCACTCAAAGTGTAAACTCTTCCTCCCACCTAAGGTCTTGTGGCATGTACATTATTAACAGAGGGCTCTGCCTTGGGTTAATTGCAATCTTTTGTAATGTGTCCGGGTTTCCCGCATTTGAAACAAAGGATTCCCTTGATTATGCAGTCCCTCGTCAAGTGGTCCTTCCCACACTTGAAACATTTTGGCGTCGATGCCATGTTCTGACCGAACTTGTAGCTACTAGAACCTTCCCCACGTGGTTATGGCTAAGCTTGATTCCCTTGCGGCCTCGAATATGGCTTTTGCTAAAAATGATTGCCACCGCCATTCCTTCACCTTTGGAACCGAAAGGGTCCAAAGTTACGGTTTCTGGTTTCACGTGACTGATCCAAATCCTCGAGCCTACTGCACTTGTCCAAAAGGGCTGGGAACTGATCAATTCCCAAAGGCAACACCACTCTCTTCAAGTCATGCCTCAAACCTTCTTTAAACTTACGACACTTCCATTCCTCATCGAGCTGGAGCTGGAAATACCTTGAAAACTTTGATAAGCTTTCAAACTTGGCAGCATACTCACTGACCAAAATGCTTCCTTGTTTCATGCCTAGAACTCCATCTCTTTCGCGTGCCTCGCACTGGCTAGAAAGTACTTCTCCAAAAACTTGTTCTTGAAGGCTTCCCAGGTGATCACTATTCCCTCAGCTTCCATCAATCAATGGGCTCCTACCCACCAGTCTTCAGCATCTCTAACCAGCATGAAGGTAGCATAGGTTACTTTCTAAGCATCAGTGCATCCCATTCCTCAGAATATCTTCCCTAGTTCTTTGACCTAAAGGCTTGCTTTCTCTGGATCAAACTCACCTTTTAATTGTGGTGGATTATTGTGGTGAAACTTTGACAGATTCTACCTTTCTGCGATAGCTTCTTGTTGTTGGGTAGCACTTTAATTCTGTTGCATTATAACCTCCACCATCCTCTGCATTGCTACTCTCACTGTCTCGCTTAGAGTTCACACGTATAGCTCTACCACGAGCCATCACGTACTTTTGAAGTCAAACTAAACAATACACAAGGAAAGTCAGGTGAAGTCATATCAAACAATTTTATCTCCTTTCAGAAACCAAACACAGAGAATCACACAACATAAGCAAGATAGACCTAACCATAAATCCTGAAAGACTCAAACTTGGGCTCTGATACCAACTAATGTAATACCCTCCCTAGGGCATCATATTTACACATCAACACATCTATTTATTAACAAAATGAGAAGAAAAAATTATTCTTGGAAAATGCAGGTTATAAATTTTCCTTTAAAAGGAATAAACTTAAACGAAACATAACAACACAGGATATAACTTACTAAATATTACACTCCAAAAAGAATATATACATCAGTGGTATGGATCATAGTTCACCCAAAATTTACAAGTTTGTACACACAAGATATAAGACACAGTTTAACAAAACATAGACTAGCCCAAGTCTAGAGACTTAGGGCGCAGGATCTTCCCCTGGACCCTCCATAGGATCCACCTCTAATCCCTCTGTTAGGTCCTCCTCCTCGAACACCTCCCTAATCAAACCTCTTAGCTGTGGCAGAAGTTCTCGGACAGGTGTCCTAGCAGATGACACCACAGAGTCTGGGTCCTCCTTAAGGTTGTAATGCAAGTCACCTCACAGCTCTCTAATAGGCATGAAGAACTCTAGACGCACAAAAACACTAAGAGAAGAGAAAGGAACTCTATCACAGGTCCTACTAATAGACAAGGTCAATTCTCCTACATATCTAATTCGTTCAATGCCCCAGTCAATACGCCATGCGTCTGAACCTTCATGGAATTGAACTCTAACATAACCAAAAGAATCTCTATGAGCAGCCATCCAAAAGCAAAACAACGAAAAACTATAAATCTTCTTCTTCTCCTCTTAATCTTTATCAACCGAAACACATAAAATAGAAAGCAAACAGAATAACAACATAAAGAGGTGAGATTCTCTACATCAATACCAGTATGGTAGTAAGAAATAACAATATCAGTCAAATCAAAGGATACAGTGATAACTATTACAATCATAAAATTTCTTAGCAGGCATTGTAATAATATATCAACAGACAATTGCACAGTATAAATGCATCATAATAAAATGCATAATGTTTATATGAATGCACAATGGACTGACATCTACTCCATGGAGTTCAAACCATTATCAAATAGAATGATTGGGGAGTCCATGTCTGTATATCATTAGCCTCAAATCATGTGCTTCTCAATATAATCAATATGTGCAACATGGCTATACAAGACAATCTCAACCAGATCGAAAATAGGATAGTGCCTGGTCAAGATCGTCGGTGTGTTGCACAGTCACCATGACCCAGTAGAGCTACCCACTGGCCACATGTGGGATACCAGCGCCCCGACGCCTCCAAGTTCAATAACTGAACTACACTACGCAATTCGCACTTGCATAAAGGTGTATTTAATCTCCTAGGCATACAGCCTTGACAACAAGTCATTTCGACTTTCTCAATGCATGATCTCATGACAATAATCAACAATATTCATAAACAATAAAAGTTCCACCAAGAGAAGCCACACCAGGGCTTAGGTCAAACCACTGACATTCCTGGGTCCAGTACGTCGGCCTGTCAATACAAAGCTATTATATTCCTTCACGAGGTATCTCAATTGCACAAATTCAAGAACCATCATTTCACTTATAACTTTAATTAAGATACTTCCAAGAATTAATATGGAAATTTGCTCAAATCTTAGAACTTTTCTAGTTAACTTCCTCTAGGTAATATTTCCTCACATTTTTCACAAAAAACCCAAAAAGAACCTACATTGTTTTAATCTCACAAATTCATTTCCTTTTTCCACTAAGCCCTAAAGCACTCTAAATTTTTATGATCTCTCTTTCTAGCTTATTTTCCTTCTCAAGGCCGAAATCTCTTTCTCTAACTAGGTATCCAAAATTTGGTTTTTCCACTCCCTCATTGTTGTTAAATTCCTAATTCAACTCCACTTTTATCTAAGCTACCAAGTTCTATTTCAACATAAAATTTTCTCTTGGATACCTCTTTTTGGGTCTCTTGGCCATGAGCTCTTTAGGGTTCTTGGGCCTAAAAAATTTTCATCTTCCACAATAGGTCTCAAGTAAACTATATATATATTAAGCATCAAATTTTTCATTCCATCGATATCATAGACAATATCAAACCACAAAATCACATAGGTTAACAATTTATAAAAAACATACCAAGAGTCAAAACAATCAAATGAGCAACCCTTATATGGATTCCTCACTTTCCATACATCAAGTTCATCCTTTACCACCATGAAGGTTAATGAGAGTAGTCTCCTTCTTCCCTTAGAGGATTTCCAACCACATCTTGAATGTCTTTTTGAACTAAACGTCCTCTTCCAAAAGACTCTTGAAAAATGAAAATGACATACCAAAGAATCAACATCCAAGGCTTGTAAAAGAATGACCATGGATCAAAATCATGGTCTTAGAAAGAAGAAAAGAAAGAAGAATGAAGATGAAGCAAGTTTCTCCTTTCTCTCTCCATAGTCGTGCACTCCATCTAGGGAGGAGGAGCCAAGCTTCATCAATGAGCTTCACAAAGCTTCCTTGAGAAGCTTCTCTCTTGGTTCAAAAGTCAAAGGTGATGTCATGTGGGTGATGTCACATGAAGGATGTCATAAAGGTGACTTGATAGAAATAATATACTAGATCTTTTTTACAAGCTATTATCCAATGGACAAAAATCACAGTTACTGAAGCTGGTATCTACTGTCCAATGGATAATAGAGCGTACTCAAATTTTATCTGTCAGATAAAATCTCAGATAATGAAAACTCTGAAAACTGTCTCCGAGTTCGGGTTTAGTAAGATCCCCCGGCCTCGGTTCAATAGTCCAAAATTTTTTAAAAATAATATTAAAATAATCCATATAAGCCAAATAATTCATAAAAATTCACAAAAATTCATAATTGCACAAATAACACAGATAAACCAAAAAGAAGAGAAAGTTGGGGCGTTACATGAACTATTAGCAAATTGACTGTTGAGAATGCTCTATGTGACTTAGGAGCTAGCATCAATTTAATGCCATTGTCAATTCTTCGTAAGCTTAGGATAAAGTGAAGGGTACTACAATGTCTCTTCAATTAGCTGATCAGTCAATCAAACATCCATATGGTATAATTGAAGATTTATTAGTAAAAATAGAAAAATTCTTCTTTCTAGCAGTTTTTGTGATTTTAGATATGGACAAAGTTGTTGATATCCCTTTGATTCTTGCAAGACCACTCTGAGCTACTTCAGGAGCTTTGATTGATGCCCCTAGGGATGAACTGATTTTGAGGGTGGATGAAGATCAGGTGACCATCAATGTATTTGATAATTCTGCACCTATATCAGATTTCTATGCTCCAGTCAAATGCAATCAAGGTAAGGCTTAATAGGAATTGGCTAGTAAGTGTCCTTCATCATTGATTAATGTTGATCCTCCCACTTTCAAGATTGTTGATGAAAAGGAGAAAGGTCCTTCTATCTCTGAGATTGTTGGGATTGAAAAAGATCCTCCAGCTTCCACTGATTCATTGCAGATAGGTCCATTGTTTAATGATTCATTGAAAGCTAATCCTTCACTTGTTATTCAATTGAAACCACCATGATTGGTTGAATTTCTCATGCTATGATGAATTTAGGACAACCTGGCTCAAGTCAAGTTCAAAACATCTTTGGAGTTAATTCTAAGGCCATTGACCGAGTGTGGAGGCATAAATCTAAAAAAGAAAAGGTATCATCTTACTTCTCTTACTTCAAGCCACCTTGATTTAAAGAAAAGGCAACATCGAGTTAATGACGTTAAACAAGTACTTTTTGGAAGGCAACCCAATTTTTTTTCTTTTTCTTTAATCTTTATTTTTTATTTGTTTTTCTTCAATTAATTGTTAGTATTTGTTACTCTTTATTTTAGTGACTAATTTTTATGTTCTTGCTTTGAAGGTAATGTTAAGTTGGTTTAAGTGCCTCCTTAAGTTCGAAGCCTTTGCAAGGGGATGTATATAGCTATCGACTGCTAGAAAGAGTTTTTCTTTTTTTTTTCTTTAATATTTTATTTCATATTTGTTGTTATCCATTTTATTATCATCACCTTATTGTGTTTTGAGTCATTTTGTGCATACCGGTTTGTTGAATTGCATATTCAATGATTGCTTGAATTGTGGATTGATATATTTTCTTGGGAAACCACATCAGAATTCATGAGTTGCATTTATCTCTATTGTTTCAATTGTGTATGGATGCTCTTCTCATCTTTATATTGATAGACCTTAGGATTTAATTGCATGTTAAGCTTAGAGAAAGTTTATAGGATTGCACTTGTGTGGATGACTTGCATCTAGAAGTTGTTTGATTCTCTCTTGAGGTGAAATCCTAGACAATGCATGATTAAGGAAAGGATAAGGGTCTTCTTTGGACCATTTGAGCCTTTCAAGCCAACTTGTATACACAGTACATCATTAGGTCCCTTTTGTAGCCTTGTTTATGTTTGACCTTTATTTCTTTTCTTTACCTATATTTTCCTTCCCCATACTCATAAAAAAAATCCTTCTTATACACCTTTTGTTGAGTGCATATCTTATATTATTTTATTATTCAAGTCTTATTCAATCTTTGTGCATGAAACATTTCAGGAGCTGAAAAAAATAAAGAAAAAAAAGAAAAAAAATTCAAAAAGAGAAAATTCACCCAAAGTATTGTAAAGAAATAAGTTTGGGGTAGAGGTTGTTAAAAGAATAAAGAAAGAAAATATAATGATGTGTTGTATCTTATGCTCTGTTTTGCACTTGTTTTACATTTTGTGGCTTGAATTTTGAAATTTGCATGATTTTGTATCTCAACTTTTGTTTTCATTATCCTACTCTTTCTTTCTTAACCCATATCCTTAGCTTTACATTACAAGCTTTGTAAAGTCCCTTTTGATTCTTGATTATGTGTTATTTACATTAGTGGAGAGAGAGATGAAGAACAACCCTATAGATGTGGGTCTGATGTGCATTTGCAGTTTCATAAACCTATCCGGACTTGTACTTTATGATTATATTTGGTCTTTTATTCATGTTTTTTGGAATTCATTTATGTATGAAAGTTGCATGTGAGAGACGAAGTGACAATTGAATTGAGCATGTGTGACACTTTAAAATGAGTTTGTGAAGTAATTTCTGAGGATATGAATGATTTTCAATACCGGTATTATCATGTTTGAATCTGTGTGTTTTGATTTTTTATTTGTTTAGTTTTTTTTTTTTTTTTTTTGTTTTTGTTTTTCTTTTTGATTGAGGATAAGCAAAATCTTAAGTTTGGGGGAGTGATAAGCCTTCAAAAAATCATGTTTTTATAGTTCAAATTTTGGGTTTTCATCCTTTGTTAATCTCTTTGATGAGTTTTGTTCTCAATTTTTATTATGTTTTAGTATTTTTAATTGTTTTCTTATTACGTGTTTTATGTGTTTTTATAGGTAATTGCAAAAAAGAAGGAATTTTATTCAGACGTCTAGAGCTTAAGCACTGGACACTCAATGCTTGAGCGTGCAACAGAATTCCAAAGTAGTGTCCCAGTGCCTAGGTGTTGGGAAGGCAGCGCTTGAGCACCCATCACGTATTAGGAATTTTAAGAAAGACGCCCAACACCTGAGTGCTAGAAGTTAATGCTTGAGCATTAAACGTATAATAGAGCACGCTAATTCTTTATAAAAAGAAAAATTACGCCAATGAATGACACACACTTGGTCAAAACGCAGCAGCCGTCAAGAGGCATAAATCCTAAAGTGGTGTGGGTGCAATTAGGCTTGAAGATTAGGAATTCTCTTTAACCTTTCTACCTTTCTACAATGGAGTTTGTCGTATTCTTCCCTTTGTGTTCTTCTTTTTCCATATGTAACTAAATCTTTTTTGTTAGGGTGGTGATGGATTTTGATACTTGGATGATGTAAATTCTTTTGTGGGTTTAATCAATGTTTTTATTTCAGTTATTGATATTCTTCCTTACATTACAAGATAATGCACTATGTCATTTTCTTCCACAATGAAAGCATGTAATAAAAGGACTACTTGACATACTTAAAGAAACAAAGAAATTCTTTTAAAATTTTTGTTATTTCTTAGGATTGTAACCCAATCCAGCTTTATCAAACACACATATTTTTTCCCCAAGTATGATATTCAAGTTGTCTACTCCAAAAGTAAATTTAGCAAAAGTGTTTTTCAAATCTTTAACTTCTTTTTCTAAAGATAAGCAAGATTGACATGAAGAAGATGAAGAGGGAGCATCCTTATGTGAAGAGCAAGTAGAGCATAAGGAATTTGCATCAATTATTTGAAGAGTTTTATTTTCTAAATTCAATTCCTCAATTTTTTTGTTTAAAGTGGAAATTTGACTCTCAAGAGAGGAAATTGTTTTCTTTGACAATAAAACCATTTTTGCATGTGTTGAGACAATTTCGACAAGTGCACCGAATCGCTACAAGTAATATAATAGTGAGAAAAGAAGTATCGTCTCCACAAGAATTGTAATCGCTTTATCAACACAAGAAAGGTTGTTTCTACTTGAACTGGAAATATGAATTTGTAACTTTAACTTGAATTGATTTTAAACAAATAAAACAGAAATATATTAAAAACAGAGCAATTAACAAATTGAGGTTTTTTTAGATTTTTAAGGAGAAGACAATTAATCAAGAAAAACGGCTAGGGTTCGAGTCCCATTGTTTACCCTCTTACACTACTGATTAACTCTTAAAACAAGTAATAATCATGCATTTGAAGTTTCAATCAACAAAATTAGGCCAATATCAATCCCTTAATTCAAAGCCCCTTTAACCCAAACCACAACTCCCAATTCCTTAAGTAATTGTTAATTCAAATTAAGCATTAATGACCGTTGTAATACCCCAAAAATTTATTATTACACAATATATATTAATTTTATAATATTTATGATTTTTGTGAATTTTTATGAAATTATTTGATTTGTTTGATTATTTTAATATATTTCTTAATTTGAATGCGCGCTGAGCTGGTTGAGAAAATAAAATATTTTCACTGAGATCGAAAAACTTTGGACTATGGAAATGTCGATGGAGGATCTTACTAAACCCGAGGCCGGACACAATTTACGAGACTTTTATTTTTTGAGATTTTATCTGATGAATAAAATCGCAGTATGTTTTATTATTCGTTGGACAATAAATACTATTCTGCTAACTGTAACTTTTGTCCAGTGGATAATAGCTTTAGTAAAGTGTTAATCATCTTTTACAGAGTGCACTTTAATGACATCATCAAGATGACATCATGTGCATGACATCACTAATTAACTTTTTGAGAGAATGCATAAAGCTTCTTAAGGAAGCTTTGTACAAAGCTTCCAAAGGAAGCCAAATTCTCTCTCCTCTCTCCCAAGTACTCCACGGCAATGGAGGGAGTTTTGGAGCCAGAAATTTCCTTTTTGCTTTATCACTTTTACACTCACCTTTTTAAAATCCCAAAAATATCTAACACTTTCTCTCACTTCATCTTTTTCTCTCAAGTTTCTCTCTTCCTCTCTTCCTCTCCAACTCCACAGCAACCACCATCCTCCCACCTTCCATGTTTGATTTATTTCAAGTAACCATTTTGCTTGGGATTTCATCTTGATTTGAAGGCTTTCTTTCTTGATTGGAACCACCTTCAAGAAACTCACTTTCTCTCTTCTCCATTCTCTCCCCATTTCCACGGCCAAACCCACTATTTTTGGCCACCCAAGTTTTCTTACTCAATCAACCTCATTTCTTGAATCTTCTCATCACCTAGAAGTTTTTCTCTTTTGTGAGCATCACTTGGTCCTTCCTTTTTCAAGCACTTTCTTCAAGCCCTGACTTGAAGCTCTAAGGTAAAGTTCTTGGGTTTTCTTTTCTTTTCTTTTCTTTTCATTTTCTTGGTCACCTATGTGACCAAGAACTCCTCTTTTCATGGTTTGAGTGAGGATTGTAAAAGTTTGCTCACCTTGGGGTTCTCTTGAAGGTGAAGGATGAAAATTGCAACAAAAGGATCCAGAGACTTGCTTTCTTGTGTTATATTCTATAAGTAAGAGGGAGATCATTCTCTTCAACCTATTATGGTAGTGACGAATGTTTTTGGATGTGGTTAGTGGGGAATCCATGTGAGGATTGCCCACTTGATTGTATGATTCTTGGGTGTTATGCTTATTTACCTTGTATGACATTGTCACTTGATATTATGTATGAGTTGCTATTGTATGATTTTGGTGGATTAGTATGCTTTGGATGAATGAAACAATGCATGTATGACAAAGGATCTTTGCCCCTTTTGAATGAGGCTCACGGCCAAGTGACTATAAAATAGGTATTCAAGATCAAACATTTATAGTAATTGGGAACTTAAGAAATCAAGTGTTAAGTGATTAGTCATGTGATGAAAGATTTGGGTTCCTAGATCCTTAAGGGCTCACGACCATGTAGGGCACTCAAGGGAAGATTTTTGTATTAAGTTGAAACTTAGATAATTAGATGGTTAGGTATTTTATTAGGGATTCATAAATGAAAAGAAAAAAAAAAGAACAAAAATTTGTATCCTTTGATCAAGATGTGAGTTTGGCCAAAGTGGCTACAAAAAGGGTTTAAATGATGTTTGAATCTCTTAGAGTATCCTATCTAAGAGGGTTATTAGTAGAAACAAAGGAAAAGAATTTATAGGAAAAATATATGGTGAGTTTCGTGAGAAATACTAAGAAGTATTGTCTAGAGGAATTGTGGTGAGGAAAATGTTGATAATGAGGTATACTTTATATTTAGCTTGGAAAGTTTTAGAATTTAGTTTGAAACATTAAGAATGGTTGTTACCTTGAGAACTTAGAGGTTGATGTGATAAGGATTTAAATTGATGGAGTTGAAGTAGGAAGTAGGAGAAATAAAATTTTATTCTCGAAATAAGGATGATTTTTGGCTATAATAATGAAAATAATGATAAGAATGATATTTTAAAGATTTAAAGTACTTTATCTAAAGAGTGTTATTAAAAACAATATGAAAAGAGATTATGTGATGGATTATTATCCTGTGAAGCCTTATGATGACCTGTCTTATGTGAAATGCCCATGATTGAACATTCATCATACATTGAATAATATACACCAGGTTGCTGTTGTGCCGAAGTGCTGAACCCGGGTGGATCAATGTTATTATGTAATTGTATAAGCGATTATATAATATCATTGACACTAATGGCATTAGACAATTGTATGGGCGGTTGTTCTAATACCATTGCAAACGGTACAACGGTGGTTTGATTTTATTGAATATGCATTTGAGCATTATACAGTGTGTGGTTGTTGTGGCGTTTTATGCCTAAAGAGTGAACGAGAACTTACAGGATAGTGGGATCTTTGATAGATCTTGGGGGACGTTCAGGGCGCGGTAATTCACTTGGTGATTATGGTATCACATTATATACCCCTGGCCGTGAACATCATTGCAATGCACTGGCAGTCTGACAATATACTATTACTTTTTGTGGCCCAACGTGGATTGTCTTTTGAGGGGGGATAGATCTTCTGGGACGTTCATATCTAAATCTTGAGTCTAGCTCCATGGAGTAGGAAATGAGTACATTGTGCACAAAGATGGTCAGCATACGCATTGTGCATATACATAGTTAATATACATATTATGGTGGCATAATTATTATTTATATATCTATGGTGGATATCTATTGTTATAGTGCTGTTAATATTTATATTATTGTGAGATATGCTTTCTGATGATATCTATGAAATTGATAACTTGAATATATCTGCAGTATCTGTATGTATGGAATGACTTTGTCATTCGTAAGTCATTCGTATTATTTTCCTTCGCTGCCATATTGGTAATGATGCAGGATATCTTACCTCTTGTTTGTACTATTCTTGTTCCATGTGATTTTGGTTAAAGACTATAAAAGGGACAAGGTTGAATATCCTAGATTTCACTTGGTTTGATCTCCTACTTTCGGTGATGGCGGCAAGAAGGGGTTCTATTGGTTTCATCAAGATTGTGTTCACCGGGGGTGCCAATGCTTGGCGAGTCGACTAGCCCGGTGAGCGTATACGGTATGTTGGCGATCTGATCTTGACTGTGAGGAGGACCTGCGATGGAGAACCTATTCTAACTCTCACTACATGAGTGCATCTGGAGTTTGCCTTGCCCATTCAGGAGTTGTGGGGTGATCCGCTTTATACCCCTAGAGAGGACGAGGATTCTATGGCATCGGCTGTTAGGGCACCTGCCCATGAGACCGCACTCTGTCCTGTCCTTGTGTCTTTAGATGAACCAGGGGTGGATCCAATGGAGTACCCAACTCCTTAGTCGTGGGTGTCGTTATGGGTAGTTTATGTTTCTTCTGCATTACCTGTATAAAGGTTCTTTTGAAGTATAACTAGGTATTTTTTTTAGCGGTATGAGCAATGCGCCGCGCTATGTATGTTTTAAGGTAATTATCCAGTCTTGTGTGCTGTATTTTGAGTATATCTTGTTGAATTATATTTTTAAATGATAACATGTGCATCTATTCATTCGTGGCTCATATTTTCTTTATATGCACAATTATTAAATTTGAAAACTTGTTATTTGAGTTGTAGCATGCCAAAATCTAGTATCTATGGTATAATGACGATTTCGCCGTGGTTACTAAAATCGTGGAGTGTTACATTAGGTGGTATCAAAGCCGTTCATCTTGTTGAGCTGGGGTATGGACTGACTATACTTAGACATGTTAGAAGTTTCTTTGTATGTTATGCACTTTTTTCTCTTGATTGAGATGTTTGGGAAAGGAAGGCATAGCTCGCCATAGGTTGAATATTGGTAGCTACTATTGCATAGTTACATGATATTGAGTATTGGCCCACTCAATGTGTAATGTTCTGTGTGGATGGGAAACTGTGACTTCATCTTAGCGTATTAGGGGAATATGAGTTCTTTTAGTAAGAAGTTCAGCTGGTATGACTGAACTCGTTTAGGATTTGTTTACATTTGCACCCTTATTGTGTTACCTCTAGAGTTGTTTGAGCCAATGGGTGAGATAAAGGGTAGTTAAATAGGACTTACAAGGTTTGTGGACTGAGGCGTCCAAGAGGTTTTAGAAAATTGATTTTCTTGGGAAAGGAATATTTGCGCGAAAGTAGAGGATGTTTTCAAAACGACCTTTCAAACGCGCTATGGGCATTACGAGTGTCATGTGATGCCGTTCGGAGTAACAAATGCTCCTTCCGCATTCATGGATTACATGAATCGAATCTTTCGTCTTTATCTAGATAGATCTGCCGTTGTCTTAATTAAAGACAATTTGATTTATTCTCGAAATCAGGAAGAACATGCTAAACATCTCGGTATCGTTCTCCGAATCCTGGAGAAGAAGAGGTTGTACGCCAGGAGGTCAAGATGCGAGTTGGTTGGAGGAAGTTCAATTTTTGGGGCACGTAAATTCAAAGGAAGGAATTCTTGAGAGTCCGTCAAAAGTCGAAGCAGTTTTACAATGGAAAAGATCGAAGACCGTAACACGGGTTCGTAGCTCTATGGGATTAACCAGTTATTATTGACAATTCATGAAAGGATTTTCCAAGATATCAGGACCTCTCACTCAGCTTACGAGAAAGAATCAAGCTTTTCTATTGACCAAGGCATGTGAAGAAAGTTTTCAAGAGTTAAAGAGACGACTGACTACTTTGCGATCCCAATGAATTTATGGTGTTTCACATCAAGGTTTAGGATATGTGCTTATGCAGAATAGGAAGGTGGTAACGTGTGCTTCAAGGCAATCAGGAGTACATGAGAAGAACTACCCTACACGAACTTGGAGTTAGCTGTTGTGTGTTGTATTGAAGATCTTGAGGCATTTTCTGCATGGAGTAACATTTAACGTCTACAGTAATCATAAGAGTCAGAAATATCTGGTCGATTAGAGGGAGTTAAATATAAGGCGTTACATGGATGGCGATGTAAGACACCTTTGTGTTAGCACCGAGACAGTGAAAGGATTGCGATTGGACCCAAGCTTATACAATAAGCAACAGATAAAGTTAAAATGACTCAGGAAAAGATGCAAAAAAAAAAAAAATTCAATGGGAAAAGAAATTGCGTTAGTAAAAGTGATTTGGAATGATGTAGGAACAATATCCACATCTATTCTGAAGTATGAAAATTTTGAGGATGAAATTTCTTTTTAGAATGGGAGCGTTGTAACACCTCGAAAATTTCTTATTTCACAATATATATTCATTTTATAATATTTGTGATTTTTGTGAATCTTTCTGGAATTATTTGAATTGTTTGATTATTTTAATATATTTCTCAATTTACGTGCACATTGAGCGGGCAGAGAAAATAAAATATTTTCCCCGAGGCCGAAAAACTTTGGACTGTGAAAACTTCAATAGAGGATTTTACTAAACTCGAGACCGAACACAGTTTACGAGGTTTTCATTTTTTCAAGATTTTATTTGATAAATAAAATCGCAGTATGTTTGATTATTTGTTGGACAATAAATACTGTTTTGCTAACTGTAACTTTTGTCCACTGAATAATAAATTTAGTAAAGTCTTAATCATCTTTTATAGAGTGCACTTTAATGACATCATCCAGATGACATCATGTGCATGACATCACTAATTGACTTTTTGGGAGAATGCATAAATCTTCTCAAGGAAGCTTTGTACAAAGCTTCCAAAGGAAGCCAAATCCTCTTTCCTCTCTCCCAAGTACTCCACGGCAATGGAGGGAGTTTTGGAGCAAAAAATTTCCTTTTTACTTTATCACTTTTACACTTACCTTTTCAAAATCCTAAAAATATCCAACACTTTCTCTCACTTCATCTTTCTCTCTCAAGTTTCTCTCTTCCTCTCTTCCTCTCCAACTCCACAGCAACCACCATCCTCCCACCCTCCATGTTTGATTTATTTCAAGTAACCATTTTTCTTGGGATTTGATCTTGATTTGAAGGCTTTCTTTCTTTATTGGAACCACCTTCAAGAAACTCACTTTCTCTCTTCTCCATTCTCTCCCCATTTCCACGGCCAAACCCACCATTTTTGGCCACCCATGTTTCCTTACTCAATCAACCTCATTTCTTGAATCCTCTTATCATCTAAAAGCTTTTCTCTTTTGTGAGCATCACTTGGTTCTTCCTTTTCCAAGCACTTTCTTCAAGCCCTAACTTGAAGCTCTAAGATAAAGTTCTTAGCTTTTCTTTTCTTTTCTTCTCTTTTTCATTTTCTTGGTCACCTATGTGACCAAGAACTCCTCTTTTCATGGTTTGAGTGAGCTTTGTAAAAGTTTGCTCACCTTGGGGTTCTCTTGAAGGTGAAGGATGAAAATTGTAACAAAAGGATCAAGAGGCTTGCTTTCTTGTGCTGTCTTCTATAGGTAAGAGGGAGATCATTCTTTTCAACCTATCATGGTGGTGAGGAACATTTTTGGATGTGGTAAGTAGGGAATCCATGTGAGGATTGACCACTTGGTTGTATGATTCTTGGGTGTTATGCTTATTTGCCTTGTATGACCTTGTCATTTAATATTATGTATGAGTTGCTATTATATGATTTTGGTGGATTGGTATGCTTTGGATGAATGAAACAATGCATGGATGATAAAGGCTCTTTGCCCCTTTTGAATGAGGCTCACAGCCAAGTGACTATAAAATGGGTATTCAAGATCAAACATTTATAGTAATTGGGAACTTAAGAAACCAAGTGTTAAGTGATTAATCATGTGATGAAAGATTTGGGTTCCTAGATCCTTAAGGGTTCACGACCATGTAGGGCACTCAAGGGAATATTTTTGTATCAAGTTGAAACTTAGATAATTAGATGGTTAGGTATTTTATTAGGGATTCATAAATGAAAAGAAAAAGATGTTACCAAGTGGCTTCCAGTACTCAAGAGGGGGGTAAATTGAGTATAAAACTTTCGAAAAATATCTTTTAATTAAAATACAAATATTAAAATTTATTAAATAAATGCACAGAAGGAATATGATGAAGAAAGGAAACTTTAAGCACAATGGAAAATAAATGTGCAATAAAATAAAATTGCATAAAATAAAGAGATAATAAGAAGAAGAGCAGGCACGATATTTATATTGGTTCGACCACCAACCACTTGTGGTCTACGTCTAGTCCCTGAAACACAGTTCGAGATTTTTCATTATGTATACAAGCTTCAATAGGTGCTTGCTACCATTACAAAATAGAGCACTTTTCACACAGGGAAACTCTACCCTTGTGCTAAAGTCTCAGCCTATAGGGATACCTCACCCTTATACAAATCTTGAGGGATACCTCACCCTCGATACAGAATAGCAAAAGGTAGATGAAGAGAAACTCTCACTCAGAGCAAATTATACAAATTGAAGCACTATAGAGCTCTATACGGATATCTCAGAATGTTGCCAAAAGAACACAGAGAAAAAAAGGGAGAATTTTGTAAATAGCGTTTTAGCACAAGCAAAATGATTTCAAAAATTTCGTGTATTTCAGAAGTGAGTCAAGGTCTCTATTTATAGAGCCTTTGATCAGAAATGCCCGTTGGAGGAAATTAATATGATGATAAATGCTAACCCGTTTACGTATGAATTCAAAATACGAAACAAAGTCTCCTGGGTTATTCAAATACCATCATGGGGTATTCGAATACCACTGTTTTCATTTCTTATAAAAAATAGTTCAGAAGCAGGTTATTCGAATACCAAAAGGGTGTATTTGAATACCTTTATTTAAAACAGGTTGTAAAAGCTTTTTAGAAGAAGGTTATTCGAATACCTTAAAGGTTATTCGAATACCTCTATTTAAAACACGTTAAAAAAGCTTTTTAGAGGAAAGTTTATTCGAATACCTTCAAGGTTATTTGAATACCTCTGTTTCAAGTCTTTTAAAAACACTTTTAGAAAACAGATCAGGTTATTTCTGAAATTCCACAAACTCTTTGTTTTTCAAAGCCATATTATAACTTTAATTTAGTTTGTACGGAAGCATGTTTTTAGATCTTTTAAGTCAAATACTGAGATATCTTATAAAAGCTCTGTACAAGAGAGATCCTAAGTCCTAAGGCTAATTTTGAAAATCTTGGACTCGATCTTCTCATTATCTCCTTGTTTGTTATCATCAAAACTCATCTTCATTGTCGCATGATAATCACAAAAGAAAAGAACAAAAATTTGTATCCTTTGATCAAGATATGAGTTTGGCCAAAGTGGCTACAAAAAGGGTTTAAATGATGTTTGAATCTCTTTGGGTATCCTATCTAAGAGGGTTATTAGTAGAAAAAAAGGAAAAGAATTTATAGGAAAAGTATATGGTGAGTTTCGTGAGAAATACTAAGAAGTATTGTCTAGAGGAATTGTGGTGAGGAAAATGTTGATAATGAGGTATACTTTATATTTGGCTTGGAAAGTTTTAGAATTTAGTTTGAAACATTAAGAATGGTTGTTACCTTGAGAACTTAGAGGTTGATGTGATAAGGATTTAAATTGAAGGACTTGAAGTAGGAAGTAGGAGAAATAAACATTTATTCTCGGAAGAAGGATGATTTTTGGCTATAATAATGAAGATAATGATAAGAATGATGTTTTAAAAATTTAAAGTACTTCATCTAAAGAGTGTTATTGAAAATAATATGAAAATAGATTATGTGATGGATTGTTATCCTGTGAAGCCTTGTGATGGCTTGTCTTATGTGAAATCACATGACTGAACATTCATCATATATTGAATAATATACACCAGGTTGCTGTTGTGCCGACGTGCTGGACCCGGGTGGATCAGTGTTATTATGTAATTGTATGGGCGGTTATATAATATCAATGATACTAATGGCATTAGATAATTGTATGAGTGGTTGTTCTAATACCATTGCGAACGGTACACCGATGGTTTGATCTTAGTGAATATGCATTTGAGCATTATACAGTGTGCGGTTATTGTGGCATTTTATGCCTAAAAAGTGAACGAGAACTTACAGGTTAGTGGGATCTTTGATAGATCTTTAGGGACATTCAGGGCGAGGTGATTCACTTGGTGATTATGCTATCACATTATATACCCCTGGCCGTGAACATCGTTGCAACGCACTGGCAGCCCGACAATACACTATTACTTTTCGTGGCCCAGCGTGGACTGTCTTTTGAGGGGGGACAGATATTTTGGGACATTCATCTCTGAATCTTGAGTCTAGCTCCATGGAGTAGGAAATGAGTACATTATACACAAAGATGGTCAGCATACGCATTATGCATATGTATAGTCATTATACATATTGTCATGGCATAGTTAACATACATATTATGGTGGCATAATTATTATTTATATATCTATGGTGGATATCTATTGTTATAGTGTTGTTAATATTTATATTATTGTGGGGCATGCTTTCTGATGATATCTATGAAATTGATAACTTGAATATATTTGTAATATCTGTATGTATGGAATGACTTTGTCATTCGTATTATTTTCCTTCACTGCCATGTTGGTAATAATATAGGATATCTCACCTCTTGTTTGTACTATTCTTGTTCTATGTGATTTTGGTTAAAGACTGTAAATAGGACAAGGTTGAATCTCCTTAATTTCACTTGGTTTGATCTCCTGCTTTCGGTGATGGAGGCAAGAAGGGATTCTATTGGTTTCGTCAAGATTGTGTTCACCGGGGGTGCCTATGCTTGGCGAGTCGATTTGGCTGACAAGCGTATATGGTATGTTGGGGATCTGATCTTAACCGTGAGGAAGACCCACGATGGAGATCCTATCCTGACTATCACTACATCAGTGCATCTAGAGTTTGCCTTGCCCATTCGAAAACTGTGGGGTGATCCGCTTCATACCCCTAGAGATGAAGAGGATTCTATGGCATTGACTGTTAGGGCACCTGCCCGTGAGACCGCACTCTGTCATATCCTTGTGTCTTCAGATGAACTGGGGGAGGATCTCGAGATGGATTCGATGGAGTGCCCAACTCCTTAGTCGTGGGTGTCGTTATGGGTAGTTTATCTTTCTTCTGCATTACTTGTATAAAGGTTCTTTTGAAGTATAACTAGTTTTTTTTAGCGGTATGATCAATGCGCCGCGCTATGTATATTTTAAGGTAATTTTCTAGTCTTGTGTGCTGTATTTTGAGTTTATCTTATTGAATTATATTTTCAAATGACAGCATGTGTATCTATTCATTCATGGCTCATATTTTCTTTATATGCACAATGATTAAATTTGGAAACTTGTTATTTGAGTTGTAGCATGCCAAAATTTAGTGTCCATGGTATAATGACTATTGTGTTGTGGTTACTAAAATCGTGGGGTGTTACAACAGTGATTTCATGGAACATATAATCGCAATGATATATTCCTATATTCAATCATAATCATGCCAACCCAACTCAATTCCAGCATTAAAACTAATTTTCCAATTAGAAGAAATACCCACATTCAAACCAATAGTGATCAAGTATTGATTAGCATTAAGCAAGGAGTAGAGTGCTCAAACACATGAAATTAACTTATTAAAAAAGTACAAAACTGATCATATAAGAGTATCTACAATGTTCATCTGACCCTAGCCTAAAAAGATTTAGTTACTCATGATGGAGGAAAAAGAAATTAGAAAAATCAAACTAATAGAGGAAAAAGAAGCCATTGATCCTTCAAAATATTGTTCCCAAGCTTGAATAATCAATGGAGGTGGAAGAAGATGAAACCTTCATGCTGTGGCTAACACCATGAATTAGAAATCAAAAAATGAATCAAAAGCTCCGGTCAAAAGCATTTCATCGACTATTTAAAATTGGTTGGGTAACGGCCGTCACCTCGCAATGGCCCATTCTCGTCTCGCGATGGCTCGCATAAAGGCTCAGCCTAATACAATCTGGAAGATTCTTCCATTAGTTATCTCGCCTCACAATGGATGTTCCTCGCCTCGCGATGGCCCGTATGAAGGCTTGCCTCGCGATGGATGTTCCTCGCCAGGTGACAGGCTAAGTGAAAAATATCTCCTCTTTCTTCTAATTTCCATCCAAACCTGTTTCAACAAAAATTTAAATCCCATTAGCTAGTGAACACAAAAACCTATAATACTCTTAAACAATTAAAACTTATCTAAATGCTATCTAAATTCTTTGATTCTAACACTAATTTGACAACAAAAACTTACTTATGCTAGAGATTTAATAATATATCTCATGGATTTTTCATGCAATTCCTCAAATGCATTTTGAAGTTCATCATAGGAAAGAGTCAATGTTTGAAAATGTTACCTCTGTGTCATCTTCATATTCCTCTTCTTCACTAGCCATGAGACATAAATGGGTGTGAACACCAATTTTGACCGGGCTAAAAATAAAAAATAAAAAATAAAAAATAATAATATAAAAAAATAATAATAATAAAAAATAAAAGAAAAGAAAAATAAAAAATAATCACACTGCACACATGCACCCTCTTTTGCGTAATTTTCGCTGCAACACCCACTATTTCCACATTCTCTCTCTCTTTTTCTTTTCTGCTTTTGTCTCAATGCAATAATTCAAAAACCACTCCACCACCCCTTAATCACTTTAATGATTCTTTGCAATTACTTTTGACTTCCCAAACCGCGAATCTCGACAAAACCAGGACACTCATCTTCAACTTATATATTTTTCCCTTCAACCTTCCATTTGGAGGGGGGATCTGGACTAAAAAAATTTTTCCCGTCACCTTCACGTACCAACACCCACTTCTAATCTCCATCAACTTTCAACTTATCTCCATCACACCACAACCCATCCAAGCCTCTCAACCGTAATAGCAACCACCCTTCACTTCCATCTCCACAGAACCTCCATCACCTTCCCATCACCCTCATCATCATCTTGCAGCCACCCTCCATAGCCACACGTCCACCTCCACCATACAACACCCATCATCACCCCGCTTCCCAAACTCCTCCCGTAACCATCCAAACCAGCCACCACATCAACTCCATCTCCACGTAAATCGCCCACCACTACACAACCACCAAACTTCCATCAAAACCAACCACCTCCCATCATCATCTCCTCACAACCATCCCCAACCCAAAACTATGAACCCCACCAAAGCGTAGCAGCCACCACGTGAAGCCGCAAACGTTCACCACCTCATTTTGACAACCCCACAAAATCCATCCTCTCATCCGACCGTCGGTGACCGCACGAAGCCATCGGCCTTTCAACCGACCGTCGAACCACCCCAGTTACAAGCCCACTTTCACCTCCAACTCGACCGTCGAACCATACCATTGTGACCCTCGACCAACCTCACCGAACCTCAGGTCCCTCCCAACCGACCGTCGAATCCCAAATCCTTCCCAACCGACCGTCGAACCAACTTCGGCGACACCTCACCGACCAACCTCACCGACTAACCTCACCGAACCTCGGGTCCCTCCCAACCGACCGTCGAATCCCAAATCCTTCCCAACCGACCGTCGAACCAACAACCACTCCTCTGAATCCCTCTATACCCGACCGTCGAACAACAACCATCATACCCCCACCGACCGTCAAACCTATCCAAGCCTTCATCATCCTCTCTCACTATTATTGTGAACCCACCAAACTCCTTCACCATCCTTTTCACCGACCGACGAACCTCAATCGGATCACTACCCTCTCACCTCCAATACACCCACCATCTTCAAAATCCCCATCACCCAAGCAATTTTCATAACCTCTCCAAACACTAACAAACCCAACCAGAACCGACCGTCGGACCGTAACCCTTCAAACTAAAACCATCCCCTCATTCGACCAACTTCACAAAGCCCACATTCACCTCTAACCCGACCGTCGAAACCATCCCACAAACCAGACCACCTACCTCTCAAATCTCCAAACCACATTTCAAACACCAACACCCTCTTCGACCGTCGAAACCCCAGAGGTCAGATCCTTCCCTTCAACCAACTGACCGTCGGACTCCAGAATCCCTCTATACCCGACCGTCGAACTAACAACCATCCCTCTTCGACTGTCGAAAATCAAAGAGCCACATCCTTCCCATTTTCGACTGTCGAACTCAAGCACAAACTCCATCACATCCGACTGTCGGACCCCAAAAGCAAGACCACCTACATTCTCCAATTCGACCGTCGAACTTCCAGCTCCTCCTCCGCACTCGACCATCGAACTTCCAGCTCCTTCTCCGCACTCGCCCGTCGAACTTCCAGATCTCTCTCCGCACTCGACCGTCGGATCTCACCAGATCTTTCTCCGCATCCGACCGTCAAATTTCAGAAACTAAATTCTTCCAATTCGACTGTCGAACCGAAGAAGCCAGCCACCCTCCCCTGCTAATTTGATCGTAAACGAGGTCTTTACTGTTATATCTCCCAGTTTTGGGTTATCTGTTTCTTGGTTTTCTTTTTACGTTTCCTTGTTCTTTTCTATTTTATTTATTATCAGTTTGTTGGGCTAGATTTTGTGAGTTAAAAATGATAAATAAAGAAATAATTCAAAATTTTTAAAAAGGAATAAAAATGGGTTACCTGAGTTGCGACAGCTTGCTAACCCTTATATTTTGTAAACATCTGAGTTGCGACAGGCTTGATGATTTACATTTTTTTAAGTTAAACCGCTAATTGATAATCTTAAATAAAAATTTCGTAACAAACTCGATAATCAATGGGTGACGTCTCTAGCGTGACGCGAGCTTCACCTATTTAATCCTTAATTTGGATAACTGAGCCGCGACGGCTTGTTAATTCAAATTTTTAAAGTTTTGTTTAATAAAATCAACCAACCCACAAATATTTTTTAAAGAACTACGTAACTTTGAGTTCCCCATTGCACCAGGGGATACGTAGGAGCAGAATTTCATTTTTGTCAAGCCAAATTTAAATTTTCACAATTTTGTGGTTTCGCTTTTTAAGTTACAATGTTTGCAAAAAAGGGGTAAAATAAATATTTTCAAGGATTGTTAATAATTTACACAATTAATCTAAGGTACCGTCTTAGGACGGGTGCGTTAGGGGTGTAGTGGGATTAAGTTTCCACCCTTCCCTAAGCATAACCGACTCCCGAATCCAATTTGGTTCTAAAGACCATTTTCAAAGAAAGGTTTTCCAATTTTTCCAAATTTAAATAAAATTGGTGGCGACTCCATTTTCTCAATTTCATATTCTAAAAAATCATAATCGAGTTCTTTGTTTCCCATGTGATCCCGATCGCGACGGATAGCGACTCCATTGGGATTTTTGGAGAGTCAAGCCTGTTGTTGTTAGTTGTGCAAATTGTTAATAATTTTTATTTATTTATTTTACCCTTTTTATCCTTGTTTTTGTTTTCTTTTTGTGTGTAAATGGAGTTTATTTTATTTTGTTCCATGTAAGTATCTGATGACATTATCTTATGTATATTGTTACTTGTAAATATATTTGTGCATAATTGTTGAAACCTTAGGATAGATGATTGCTGCCTGGCTATTGTATATATGTTTTTGCAGGTTGGGGGTAGTTTCTTTTTAAATTTTTGTACAGGTTTGTACGCTCCCAGCACCCACTGCACCTACACATAAAGCACACACAATCGAGTGGGGCCCTATACCCGGGTCTGAGTGAAGCTTAAGTTAAGTAGAGGTTGCGTAGTGGTAGCCATTTTGGATGTACTTCTTGTTTGGTTATTGCGAAAACCTCATCTAGAGTGTGCCTTTTTCATGAATGTCCCACACCTAGTTGGTTTACCCACTATTTCGTGGTCAACATTCTGAAATAGGACTTGGCTCTAGAGACCTCTAAAATAGAAGAGCCACCCTATGGAAGTTATCACGAACCAGAAAGACTCTTAGATCCTTAGGATGAAATTCCCAGGTTTAAGGCAACCTCATTAGGACACAAAGGGAGTGTACTTCTTCTTTCCTCATGCCATCCATTCTTGAAAAAAAAAAAACTTAAAAAATACATTTTCTTAGATTCTTTTAAAAAAAAAAATCATCTTGCATTTTTATAACCTTAAAAAAAAAAAACTTGCATTTTCATGACATTGCTTAAAGAAAATCATGCATTCCTAGCATTCAAAAAAAATCATGCATTTTCATGACACTCCAAGCATTCTTAAAAATAAAAAAAAAATCATGCATTTTCATGCCATCCTTAGCATTTAAAAAAAATAATAAAAAATAAATCAGGCATTTTCATAAAAAAATTTCATGCATGGCATCTTTAGCATTCTAAAAAAAAATATAAAAAAAAATAAATCATGCATTTCATTCCATGCATTTGAAAAGAAAATGTTTTCATTTCATTCATCTCATCTTATGCATGACATTCCTTGTATGATGTTACTGTGTTCGGCAACTATTGCGCGACTAAGGAAAGAAGACACCGCCTCAAACAGTTTCAAGAACTTCCAGAGAATGCAGAAATGGAGGTGATGAACCTTCTTCATCCGCATTATGAATAAAAAAAAAAAAAAAAAAAAAAAAGCAGAAAACCCGACAATGAGGTAGGTAGTGCCATTAAACTTTATCGGAAGCATGTGGAGACAACAATTGCGAAAATCTTGCAGTATGGATTTTATTGGCCTTCTTTATTCAAGGTCTGTTGCACCTTTTGCAAAAGTTGCGGAAATTGGTCAATAAAGTTTTGCTTTAAGATTCTCATCCGCACCTACTCCTTAGAAAATTGAGATCTAGGTGGCGCGGTTCTTTTGTTGACAAACACGTGTATCTTATGGGGCCATAGACATTGAGAATCCTAGGAATGGTGTTGTATTAAAAGTTAATGGATCAAGACTCAACCATTTCTGGAACATCAAGTTGTTGAGTTCTCTGTGTTGCCGGTTAAATGGCGGATAACGGTACTCCGTGATTCTCAAGTCGGTTTGTTTTTCAGTTTCCCATAATAACTGATTTCTTCTCCTTTCAAAATGGATGTCATTCTCTCAAATCTAAGAAAATATTTTCCTTCTCTCCCTCTAAATGCTCTAACAAAAGTCTATGAAGCTAGGTGTGAAAGACTGAGATTGTTAATGTATAAGGGCATCCCAGAAGATATACGCTGGATAATCGAAGCAAAGGTTCGTTTTAGTCGGTGAATCTTCGATTCATTTGTCCCATACATGCCTGGTCTCGGTAAAAGTTCATTTTCAAAAAGGAGAAGAAAAAAAGAATGAAAGTTTGTTACAAGTGTGCACGATGGAATTGCAACACGCGATGTCACTCTTTGGGGATGGTTTACGTAAATAGAGAAAATAAAATATTCTTCATTAAGAATGGGTGAGTAAGGAGTCATTAGATAATATCTTATTGACTCTTGAGACGCATTCTTGTGGAGTTGTGCAGCGTGAACTTCTTAGTTTGTGGAATCTCTTCAAGGACGAGCAAGAGCGTTACAGTCTTGGGAATCTGACTCAAAAAGACCCTGTTTGCCAGTTTATAAGAAAATTGGATGGGAAGCTTATCCTCGACTCATAGAAGGCATTTAAGCCGTTTCTGGACGTGAAACTAGAGGAAGATGTGAGCCACAATCCCAACAACATGTATATATTATCTTGTACATTTTAAAATAAAAAAAAAAAAAGAAGAAAGAAAGAAAAAAAAAAAAAAAAAAAAAAAAACTAAAACCGAAAAAAAATGAAAAAAGTGGCGAAACTTCGGTTGTACTTGGTCTTTAATTAGATTAGAGCCCCCGCTAGTGGAGTGGTAGACCCGTCATTGACTCGGGTGGACCTTCGCATGCCGGTCGGTAAATAAGGTTCGTGTGCCATGCTGCAGAGAGCCGCGCAAGCATTCCTGTGTTTTAACCAAAGGCTCGCTGGCGATGGACGTAAAGAAGCGCCCCCGTGTTTGCATTCTCGCGTGACAATGCCTCCGAGCCGAATCCCGTGATTTAATGCCATGGGCTCTTCAAACGACCTCTCACTTGTTGTGGTCGTTGGTGGTAGTATTTGTCGATTTACGCACTTTAATTAGTGGCGTCGTAGCTCAATCCAAAATATCCCACAAGCGGGAGGGAGAAGAATGCCCAGATTGGGTGAGCGTCTTGGTATTCTTGCACTCATGACGCGTTAAAGATAAAGATCTGCCATGAAACCCGTACATAAAGGTATGTAATCATTTGTTATCTTTGTATGATTTTGTTGAATTTTGGTTTTGGAATGACGATCTTTTGGATGAGATCCTTCGGGGTTTCTAGACTTCTTTACCCGATAATTTTCTTAAAAAAAAAAAAAAAAAAAAAAAAAAAAGAAAAAAAAAGTTAAAAAAAAAGAAGATTTTATGTTTCTTAAATTCAACCTTTTCTGACAACAGACGACCTACCCTTCTAGGTGCAATTATTTCCCTTTCCATTCTTTTTCTTATTTAAACACTCTATTTTCTCCTTCATCTTCAACTCAGAAACACTCAAAGAGAAGAAGGGTATAGAATGGGGCCTTCTATTCGCAACCTAAAAAATGTCTGTGTTTTTTGTGGGTCGAGTTATGGGAAGGGATTAGAGTTTGTAAACGCAGCTAGCACTCTTGGTCGATCACTTGCTGCGAGGAATATTCATCTTGTATATGGGGGAGGTTGTCGGGGGTTAATGGGGGCTGTTTCACTTGCTGCTTTTATAGGAGGCAGTCAGGTTTTAGGTGTTATTCCTAAACCTTTAGCTGAAAAAAACATCACTGGCAAGACAGTTGGAGAAGAAATTGTGTAACATCCATGCATGGACGCATGAAAATAATGATTGACAATTCTGATGCATTTCTTGTCTTACTGGTGGTTTTGGTACTTTGGAAGAAATTTTTCAAATTGTCTCTTGGTGAACCGAACATCCACCATAAACCCATTGGTCTGTTGAATGTTAATAATTTCTTTGACCTTTTGTTATTTTTTCTTGACAAAGCTGTGGAACAGAAATTTATCACTCCTTTTTCAAGACAACTTCTTATCTCTGCCTCCACTATTGATGAGCTCATTGATAAATTGGAAGCTTTTGAGTATGTACCTGATAAGGTATTGGCTCGATAGATTGGTCAATAGAAGAAGAGAAGGAAGTAACAAGAAAAGCAAGCCGATCTGACACTTTCTCTTTAATCGGTTTGATTTTATTGTACTTTGTTTCTGTTTAAATTTGTGTCCGCTTTCTCCAGCAGGTAATTCTATCCTTTACTCATCTATATTTTAACATTAAGGACAATGTTATGATCTGGTTGGGGGGAAGGATGGTTGTGTAAAAAAAAAAACCAAAAAATTCAAAAAATGTGTTTGTTAATATGTTTGTTGTGTTTGTCATCAATTAATAACAAAAGTAAAAAGGGATGGCAGAGTAAGGAGTAATTTTTCTCTTGAGACGCATCTTAATTGGTGGCAGAGTAAGGAGTGTTTTTAGGTAGTAATTAATTAGTATTAAAATGTGGAAGTACTTAAGTTTTATTATCTGATTTCTTTTTAGGGTCTGATGTGGCACTGACAGTGTGCTTCTTTCTCGCTTTGCGTTGATTCACTTCTTATCAGGGGTCAGATGCGGCACTGACAGTGTGCTTCTTTTCTGCTTGGCGTTGATTCACTTCTTTTGAGGGTCAGATGCGGCACTAACTGTGTGCTTCATTTCTGCTTGGTGTTGATTCACTTCTTATCAGGGTCAGATGCAGCACTGACTGTGTGTTTCTTTTTTGCTGGGCGTTGATTCACTTCTTATCAGGTTGTTTTGCTCTTTTCTATATCTCTCTTTCACATTGAGGACAATGTTATGATCTGGTTGGGGGGAAGGATCGTTGTGTGCCTAAATATAAAAAAAAAAAAAAAAAAAAACAAAAAAAAAAAAAAAAAAAAAAAAAAAAAAAACAAAAAAACCAAAAAAATTCAAAAAGTGTGTTTGTTAATATGTTTGTTGTGTTTGTCATCAATTAACAACAAAAGTAAATAGGGATGGCAGAGTAGGGAGTAAATTTTACTCTTGAGACGCATTTTAGTTGGGGTAGAAGTAGCAATTGAAATTCAGGAAAATTTGCATGATTGAGTAAATTGTCTTCTTTCTTAAAAATCATATGTTTGGTTATGGATGTTGAATTGGTGGACTGAGAATGATAGAACTATATCTTGTGAGATCTTGAGCCTAATGGATGGATTCAACATTTATGCCATTCTCTTCTTTCTTGTGTGATTTTCACTCATGATAATGATCACTCTAGAACTTGCTTTGATTCTTTTTGAGGCTACGTTTCACTTGCATGCATGAACATGATTGAGGCCCTCTTTCTTAGCCAGTTTAACCAAATAGCCAACCTTGTTTTCAATATGATATCAAGCACTCTTTTGACTTCTTGAAAATTTTCTGATTCTTGCCAACCTTGTATATTTTCCTTTGCTTAGCCCCTTTGAGCTTATTTGACCATTCTTTGTTTCTAACTCATTACGTGCCTTAAATGAAAAACCATGTTCTAACCCAACCTTAGGGAATAAGAGAGCATCGACTTTGTTATTTGATGAGTTCTTGAACAAGTGTGGGGGTGCATGTGCAGATTGGTTATATAAAAAAAAAAGAAAATATGTTTCTATAAAAAAAAAAAAAGAGAGAGAGAGAGTGATTATTGCTACAATCAAAAGAATGCACCATGTGATATATTCATACCTAGAATGAGGGTGGATGATTGGAAATAACAGGAATAGAAGGAGAATGTTCAAGCCTAAAGGAATTTAATCTACCAATTGATCTTTAACAAAACATTAGTTAGATATTGGTCATTGTCCTGTATGAGAAAAAAACTAAGAAAATCTTGGGAAAGTTAGACTGAATGTTCTCAAACATCTTCTCCACTCTAACTGTATCATAATGCTCTTCTATTCTCTTTGGTATTTAACTTGACATATCCATATTACTTCTACCTTTACCCTGACCTCACTACAACCTTGAATAAAGTCCTCATGATTTGTGTGTGCATGTGTTTTGAGTAGTGGAGAAGTAGAAGATAAGCAAGCTTATGGTAGTGCAATTTTCATGGGTCGAATTGAGTGAAATACCTACCTTTTAAACACTTGAGAGATCGAAAGTAAATTCTGTGAGGATCTATCATTCTTTACTCATGTTTTTCAATTGAAGTATCCTTGCTTGTTGATTTGAGATGTGAAGATGTGTTACCTCATGAATGTTTTAATTACTTGAATTTAATTGATCTTCATTCTTAAATATTATTAGAAATTGAGTCTTTTAGAATGTTTAACTTTTGAGTCAGTTTTTTTTCTGTTTTGCCCGAGGACGTACAAAAGAGTAAGTGTGGGGGGTGTTTGATAATTAATGATGTCCAGTTGTCGAATCTTGACTCAAGCGAAAAAAAAATCTTTTGATTTTAACCGTTGTAAATAATATCCTTTCTGTAGTCAAACTTCTAAGAACAATCTGGAAGTTGTTCGTTTCTTTCCTGTTGTACTTTTTGAATTCATGAGTGTCTGTGACATAATGCTTCAGGTAAAGTGACCATGAGTACAACACCATGATTTGACCATCAAATGGTAATTTCTTATTGACCAATTCAGATCGAAGAGATCTTGGAAATCCCAATTGATGAAGAGGAAGTACCCGAGCCAAAAAAAAAAAGAAAAAAGAAAAAGAAAAGAAAAGAAAAAGCTCGTTAGGTTGAAAACCCGAAAGGGTGGCTTAAACAAAAGTAAAAAAAAAAAAAGAAAAAAAAAAAACAAATAAAATGAAAAAAAGAGCACATTAGTCCGAAAACCGAAAGGTCGGTCTAAACAAAAGTTAGGGCAAATGAATGGGCAAAATCTCGAGGAAGTTGGTCGAAACACCTTGAAGGGTGCACCCAAACTGGGGCAATTTTGAATTACGTGTGATCGGCACACACAGGGCAGTTTTGTTTGCATTTAGTTGGCCATCTTGGGCAAAATTTTTGAAGGATTAAGGAGAAGCTGTGTTGAAGGAAGTAGCAACGCAGACAAGGACTCAAGTTATCAAGCAATTGCGGTGGGAATCAACTAAATGAGAGACAAGGTTAAACACTGGGCAAAATTTTCTCTCAAGGAATCATCAAGCAATGGTTCATCCCTTTTCTTGAAAGGAGAATTGAAAGTGAAAAACAAAGAAAAAGAAGGAAAGGAGAAGAAGAAGGAAAGAACCGAAGGGTCTAAGGAAGAAAAGCATGTGAATAAAGTTTGAGTGGTCAAAGCTTTCCAAAGTCGTCCTTGGTTCAAATGTTTTTAAATAAAATTTAGAAAATAAGAAAAAAAGGAAGCAAAAAAAAAAAAAAGAAAAAAAAAAAGAAAAAAAGAAAAAAAAAGAGAAAAGAAAAAAAAAAGAGAAGAAAAATCCTGTTTTCTGGGACTCAGTTGCCCATTGTCTTTTAAAATTTTGGGACGCAGTTGCCCATTGTCTTTTAAATTCTGGGACTCAGTTGCCCATTATCTTTTAAAATTCCAGGACGCAGTTGCCCATTGTCATTTAAATTTTGGGACGCAGTTGCCCATTGTCATTTCGGGACTCAGTTGCCCATTGTCTTTTAAATTCCGGGACGCAGTTGCCCATTGTCATTTAAATTTCGGGACTCAGTTGCCCATTGTCATTCAAATTTTAGGACGCAGTTGCCCATTGTCATTTAAATTTCGGGACTCAGTTGCCCATTGTCCTTTAAGTTTCCGGGACGCAGTTGCCCATTGTCTTTTAAAATTCCGGGACACAGTTGCCCATTGTCATTTAAATTTTGGGACTCAGTTGCCCATTGTCTTTTAAAATTTAGGACTTAGTTGCCCATTGTCTTTTAAAATTAGAAAAGAAAGCAAAAAAAAAAAAAGAAGAAGAAGAAGAAAAAAAAGAAAAGAGAGAAAAACAAAGAAAAGAATCAAAAAAAGAAAAGAAAAAGAAAAAAAAAAGAGAGAAAAGCAAAGGAAAAACAAAGAAAAGAAAATGAAAAAAAAAAAGAAAAAAAAAAAATCTTTTTGATCAAGATGCTTATTCCATTGTCATTTAAATTCTGGGACTCAGTTGCCCATTGTCATTTAAATTTTGGGACGCAGTTGCCCATTGTCATTTAAATTTCGGGACTCAGTTGCCTATTGTCCTTTAAGTTTCCGCGACTCAGTTGCCCTTTGTTTTTTTTACATTCTGTTGAGCGCATCGGCTCCATGCATTTCAATTTCTGTCTTTTACTTTTGAGCGCATCGGCTCTTGTCTTTTAATTCCTGTCATTTACTTTTTGAGCGCATCGGCTCCTGTCTTTTAATTTCTGTCAATTTCTTTTGAGCGCATCGGCTCCTGTCATTTACTTTTTGAGCGCATCGGCTCCTGTTTGTTAAATTCCTGTCTTTTACTTTTTGAGCGCATCGGCTCCTGTCATTTACTTTTTGAGCGCATCGACTTTTGTCTTTTAATTCGCTCATTTACTTTTTGAGCGCATCGGCTCTGTCTTTTAATTTTGTTTTTAATTTCGAAAGCGATCGGCTCTGTCTTTTAATTCTGTCTTTTACCTTTTGAGCGCATCGGCTCTGTCTTTTAATTCTGAGCGCATCGGCTCCATGCATTACATGCTTTTTACTTTACGTTGAGTGCACCGCTCTATGCATTCCATGCATTTTAAATTCTGTCAATTTCTTTTGAGCGCCTCGGCTCCATGCACTCCATGTATTTTAATTTACATTGAGCGATCGGCTGAACCCTCGCATTTCATTTTTCTCGGTTGAGCGATCGGCTCTATGCACTTTAACTTTTGTCATTTCTTTTTCTGTTAATTCTTTTGAGCGCATCAGCTCCATGAATTTTAATTCTTGAGCGTTTTGACGCTTTGCATGTTATTTCTCGCATTTATTTTACATCTTGTGCTTTGCCGAACAAAATTGGAGTTCATGTCTTTACTCGTTCCTTACGACGATAATAAGAAGACCACAATTTTCTTATTATCTAATAAGAAACAAGTAAAGAGGGGCAATCTTGAACACCCAATTTTGACCAGGCTAAAAAAAAGTAAAAAATAAAAAATAATAATATAAAAAAATAATAATAATAAAAATAAAAGAAAAGAAAAATAAAAAATAATCACACCGCACACATGCACCCTCTTTTGCGTAATTTCCGCTGCAACACCCACTATTTCCACGTTCTCTCTCTCTTTTTCTTTTCTGCTTTTGTCTCAATGCAATAATTCAAAAACCACTCCACCACCCCTTGATCACTTTAATGATTCTCTGCAATTACTTTTGACTTCCCAAACCGCGAATCTCGACAAAACCAGGACACTCATCTTCAACTTATATATTTTTCCCTTCAACCTTCCATTTGGAGAGGGGGATCTGGACTAAAAAAATTTTTCCTGTCACCTTCACGTACCAACACCCACTTCTAATCTCCATCAACTTTCAACTTATCTCCATCACACCACAACCCATCCAAGCCTCTCAACCGTAACAGCAACCACCCTTCACTTCCATCTCCACAGAACCTCCATCACCTTCCCATCACCCTCATCATCATCTTGCAGCCACCCTCCATAGCCACACGTCCACCTCCACCATACAACACCCATCATCACCCTGCTTCCCAAACTCCCTCCTGTAACCATCCAAACCAGCCACCACATCAACTCCATCTCCACGTAAATCAGCCACCACTACACAACCACCATTAACTTCCATCAAAACCAACCACCTCCCATCATCATCTCCTCACAACCATCCCCAACCCAAAACCATGAACCCCACCAAACCGTAGCAGCCACCACGTGAAGCCAAGCAAACGTTCACCACCTCATTTTGACAACCCCACAAAATCCATCCTCTCATCCGATCGTCTGACCGCACGAAGCCATCGCCCTTTCAACCGACCGTCGAACCACCCGGCCATACAAGCCCACTTTCACCTCCAACTCGACCGTCGAACCATACCATTGTGACCCTCGACCAACCTCACCGAACCTCGGGTCCCTCCCAACCGACCGTCAAACCAACTTCGGCGACACCCTCACCGACCAACCTCACCGACCAACCTCACCGAACCTCGGTCCCTCCCAACCAACCGTCGAATCCCAAATCCTTCCCAACCGACCGTCGAACCAACAACCACTCCCGAATCCCTCTATACCCCGTCGTCGAACTAACAACCATCATACCCCCACCGACCGTCGAACCTATCCAAGCCTTCATCATCCTCTCTCACTTATTATTGTGAACCCACCAAACTCCTTCACCATCCTTTTCACCGACCGACGAACCTCAAATCGGATCACTACCCTCTCACCTCCAATACACCCACAATCTTCAAAATCCCCATCACCCAAGCAATTTCCATAACCTCTCCAAACACTAACAAACCCAACCAGAACCGAGTCGGACCGTAACCCTTCAAACCAAAACCATCCCCTCATTCGACCAACTTCACAAAGCCCACCTTCACTTCTAACCCGACCGTCGAAACCATCCCACAAACCGGACCACCTACCTCTCAAATCTCCAAACCACATTTCAAACACTAACACCCTCTTCGACCGTCGAAACCCGCAGGTCGGATCCTTCCTTCAACCAACCGACCGTCGACTCTGAATCCCTCTATACCCGACCGTCGAACTAACAACCATCCTCTTCGACCGTCGAAAATCAAAGAGCCACATCCTTCCCATTTCGATCGTCGAACTCAAGCACCAACTCCATCACATCCGACCGTCGAACCCTAAAAGCAAGACCACCTACATTCTCCACCCGACCGTCGAACTTCCGGCTCCTCCTCCACACTTGACCGTCGAACTTCCAGCTCCTTCTCCGCACTCGCCCGTTGAACTTCCAGATCTCTCTCCGCACTCGACCGTCGGATCTCACCAGATCTTTCTCCGCATCCGACCGTCGAATTTCAGAAACTAAATTCTTCCAATTCGACTGTCGAACCGAAGAAGCCAGCCACCTTCCCCTGCTAATTTGATCGTAAACGAGGTCTTTACTGTTATATCTCCCAGTTTTGGGTTATCTGTTTCTTGGTTTTCTTTTTACGTTTCCTTGTTCTTTTCTATTTCATTTATTATTAGTTTGTTGGGCTAGATTTTGGGAGTTAAAAATGATAAATAAAGAAATAATTCAAAATTTTTAAAAAGGAATAAAAATGGGTTACTTGAGTTGCGACAGCTTGCTAACCCTTATATTTTGTAAACATCTGAGTTGCGACAGCTTGATGATTTACATTTTTTTAAGTTAAACCGCTAATTGATAATCTTAAATAAAAATTTCGTAACAAACTCGATAATCAATGGGTGACGTCTCTAGCGTGACGCGAGCTTCACCTATTTAATCCTTAATTTGGATAACTGAGCCGCGACAGCTTGTTAATTCAAATTTTTAAAGTTTTGTTTAATAAAATCAACCAACCCACAAATATTTTTTAAAGAACTACGTAACTTTGAGTTCCCCATTGCACCAGGGGATACGTGGGAGCAGAATTTCATTTCTGTCAAGCCAAATTTAAATTTTCACAATTTTGTGGTTTCGCTTTTTAAGTTACAATGTTTACAAAAAAGGGGTAAAATAAATATTTTCAAGGATTGTTAATAATTTGCACAATTAATCTAAGGTACCGTCTTAGGACGGGTGCGTTAGGGGTGCAGTGGGATTAAGTTTCCACCCTTCCCTAAGCATAACCGACTCCCGAATCCAATTTGGTTCTAAAGACCATTTTCAAAGAAAGGTTTTCCAATTTTTCCAAATTCAAATAAAATTGGTGGCGACTCCATTTTCTCAATTTCATATTCTAAAAAATCATAATCGAGTTGCTGTTTCCCCGCCGCGATCCCGGTCGCGACAATGGGCATTCTCATCATCCGAGCTATCCGTTGAGTCCATGTCATTTTCATCCCATGCTATGTAAGCTCTTCTTTCTTTCTTATCCTTTGAAGACCTATTCTCATACTTTTCCACTTTCTTTTGATAAATTGGGCACTCCATCTTTATGTGTCTCGGTTCTCCATATTCATAGTATTTAGGAGTGGATAAAGTTCCTTCCCCTTTGTGAAAAGTGTTCTTTGGGGGTAAGGGAGGTCTTCTTTAGGTTCCATTCTTCTTGAAGAATCTTCCTAACTTCTTTACTAGAAGACTAAGATTTTCCTTATTTATCTCTAAGCCATCACTATCATGTTTATCATCATCATCATTGATCATGGAGGAAGTAGCCTTGAGAGTAATTCCCTTCTTTTTCTTATCAAGCTCCTCATTTTGGTTGAGTCTATTTAACCCCAATTCATGTTCTTAGAGCTTGCCAAAGAATGTTGCTAAGGTCATAGTTGAGAGATTTCTTGACTTCACATTAGTTGTCACTTTAGGTTGCTAATTCTTAATCAAACATCTCAAAACTTTGTTAATAAGGTCTTTATTAGGAAAAGTCTTTCCCAGTGAAGCAATATGACTTGCAATATGTGTGAACCATTTTTGCATTTCTAGAATGCTTTCACCTTGTTTATTCTAAAAAGCTCATACTCATAAGTGAAAATATTTATTCTTGATCTTTTCACTTCACTATTACCTTCATGGGTTAATTGTAAAGTGTCCCACATTTCTTGGGCAGCTTTGTAATTTGAGACCCTAAAGAACTCATCATACCCAAGGCTATGGTAATAATGTTTTTGGTTCTCAAATTGTATTGGACCTTTTTCTTATCTTCATCATTCCATTTACTTCTTGGTATATTGACTCTTACACCATTAACAACATGTGTGGGGTACAAAAGAACCATTTTCTACTGCATCCTACACATCTAGATCAATAGCTTCAATAAAAAATTTCATTCGTTCTTTCCAATAAGTATAACCATCCCCATTGAAAAAGGGAGGTCTATAGAGAAAAGAACCCTTCGATGAAAAATAATTTGAAGAAGCCATCATTCCTCTTGAAGCTATTAAGCTCTTTATACAAGAGTCTAGCTCTGATACCATCTATTACTAAGTGGCTTCAAATTCAAGAGGGGGGTTGAATTGAGTTTATAAAATATTTTCGCAATCTTTTCACAAAACACTTGCATATTAATTTTCGTTGAAGCTATTAATTGATTGAAGTGAATAAATAAACGAGATTGATCACTTCACCCACAAATAAGCAAGCCAAGATGAAGAGTATTCAAGTAAGCATATAAAAGTAATGCACCAATGTAAATGAGATATTGTTCAGAAAAGTAAACACAAGATTTATCCTGATTCAGCCACCCCTTATGATCTACTTCAAGTCCTCAAGTAAATCACCTGAGATTTTTCACTAAACTTTCAAGTTTGAACAGGTGCTTGAAACTTTTACAACAAAGAGCACTTAACACACCTCTGGGATACTTCACCCTTTGTGCTTGAGCCTCAAAATAGGGATACCTCACCCGTTACAACTTTTGAGGGATACCACACCCTCTTCTTTATCAGGGGATACCTCACTTTTTTCTCTAGAAGGATACCTCACCCTTTTTACAGGAAATCAAAGAAAGATAGAATGATAAACTCTCAAAAGATTAGATTATACAAGTTGATGCTCAATGAGTAGAAAGATATTCACACCTTTAGCTCATAAACAGAGAATTAAAGATTAAGGCTAGATAAACTCATATTAATGCTCAACAAGATTTCTCATATTGTTTTCTAACACTTTTTTAATGCCCAATGACTAGTATTTATAGTCCAAAGCATTAAAGATCTGTTGGGAGTGGTTGGAGCATTAAATGCAAGAAAACTAGCCATTAATTTTTGTTTCTGGAAACCAGTCTATTCAAATAGGCTATTCGAATAGATGCGTCTAGCACATCATAGATTTGGTTTCTAGAGCTGCTTATTCGAATAGGCTTTATGGTTATTTGAATAAAGCCTTTAAAAAAACAAAAGGCGCACAACCAAATAAGTCCTCTATTCGAATAAATGCCCTATTCTATTCGAATAGAGCTTGATCCAATGGAAATCTTAGCATTTTGACTTTTGATATTTGAATAGGGAAACCCTCTATTTGAATAGACCTATTGAAAAACACTTTTAATCAGCTTTGTATACTTACTAAATGTTTCCAAAAGATCCAAAAAGCTTTTAGACACTAAAAAGCCTTTTCTTAAAACACCAAAACTCATTTTAAAACCTTGAAACCACGTGTGCTATTTGGGTTCTTTGAAAAATAAGTTTAGAGCTTAAGTGTGAACCTTTTTACTTTTACAAAAAGATCTAAGTCCTAAAGCTATTCTTGAAAGGTCTTGGACTTGATCTTGCCATCATTTTCATGTTTGTTATCGTCAAAACAATCTTCAATGTCCAATAGCCAATTACAATCTCCTCTATACTTGTTGTTGATGATGAAGATGATGGAAATGGCTTGGAGAATCTTGAGCTTAATGTGGAGAACCTTAGCCTTCTTGTGAAGAAGTTTAGGAAATTCCTTAAGAAGAAGATAAATCAAAGAAGACCTCATTTCCCTCCAAAGAAGACTTATCACGAAGGGGAAGAAACTTCATCCACTTTCACATGCTATGAATGTGGAAAGATGGGAGATATGAAGATAGAGTGTCCTATTTACCAAAGGAAAGTAGAGAAGTTTGAGAAGAGGCCTTCAAAAGAAAAAAAAGGAAGGAGAGCTTATATAGCATGGGATGACAATTGTAACATCCTCCTTAATATGATAATCCTAATCAGGGTTATAGAAGCTCAGTAATATTGGTATAAGTTATCTCTCAATTCAGGTAATCTTCTGAACTAGTTTGAGTGTAATTCTGTACCATTGAATACAAGAAAATAAATAAAATATCTGCATAAACAGTTGATATAATAGGAATAAATATGAAAATTTTATTTCCTAACTAAGTGTTAGCCATGACAACCATTACCCAAGAGGAGGGTGAATTGGGTAATTACAAGTTTTAATATAACTTTGACAAATTATGCATTTTGAATAACTCAAATAATAAATGCAGCGAAATAAGTCTAATAAATGTACAACTATTGAGGATTACTCAAATACAACTTGGGATATATGATGAACTAAGTGAATAAGCTAGATATCAAGTTATAATAATTAAAACATCAAGATATGCAATAAATAAATATATTTCACCAAATACTGATTTTAAAGAGTGTAGGGAAGAGAGAATCAAACTCAAGAATTTATCCTGATTCAGTCACCAACCACTTGTGACCTATATCCATTCCCAAGCTTAACTTGAGATTTTCTTCACTATCTCTTAGACTTCACGAGTGCTTGGAAAACCTTTGTACATACAAGAGCACTCCTCACACCTTGGGATACCTTACCTTTATGCTAGAGCCTCCAATTCTTCAAGCTTCACAAGTGCTTGATGACTTTTACAATTTTGAGCACTCAACACCTTGGGATACCTCACCCTTTGTGCTTGAGCCTCTACTTTCAAGGGATGCCTCACTTTTTACAATTCTTGAGGGATACCTCACCTTCTTACAATGATTTCAAGATGAAGAGAAAGAGTAGAAACTCTCACAAGAGTAGATATACAACTTGAAGAACAAAGTATGAATGATAGACAACTCTCTCAAGAGTGGATAATACAAGTTGAAGCACAATGGGTATAAAGAATTCACACTTTAAAGCTCAAAATATGATTTTTATGATTCAAGGATCAATTCTAGTGTTGTTGTGTTTCTTGGATTGTAAATACTTCAAATATCACTTATATATAGAGCCCAAATGATAAAATAACCGTTGGTAGTGTTTAGAAATGATTTTTTTTATGAAAACTAGCCGTTTATAGCCGTTAGAAACGTTCCTGGGCACTTGGTAATCGATTACAAGCTTCATGTAATTGATTACAAGCTTTCTGGGCACTTTGTAATTGATTACATACTTCGTGTAATTGATTACATGGCTTTTGCCAACGTTGTAATCGATTACATGACTTGTGTAATCGATTATATCATTTCTAGTTTTGAAAAACTGACTTTAAAAGGTCATAACTTCTTCATTTCTTATCCGATTAAAGCGAATGACTGCTCATTGGAAAGATCTTTGAGTCTATTTTCATATTAAAGAAGTTTCAGAACAAAAACCAAAGTATTTTGAAAGATATAATCAAATTAGTAACAAAAGGTCAGTTTTGTAAAACTCAAACCTGACTATTTTTGAAAACTGACTTTAAATGATAATAATTTCTTAATTTCTTATCTGTTTAAAATAAATGACCACTCATCAGAAATATCTTTGAGTCTATTTTCATATGCAAAAAGTTTCACAACAAAACTCAAAGTCGTTTGAAAGTTATGATCAAAAGAGTAACTATATATCAGTTTTGTAAAACACAAACTTGACTATTTTTAATAGATTTGAACACCAAGACTAACTTTCCAAAAATAGTTTGTTGGGCATTTAAACATTTTAGAAATACTTATAATTATGTTTAAAACTTGTTTGAGCTTAGTGTGATTCCTTTTTACCTTTACGCAAGATCTAAGTCCTATAAGCTATTCTTGAAGAACCTTGGGACTTGATCTTTTGCCATCATCAATTCTTGATGTAATTCAAGCTTCCAAAATTTCTTCTCTTCAAATATTGTAAATGCTTGGAACTTCTTATCATTCTCATTCTTCTTGAGTTGAGCATAATTGTGATCCTTTGCTTTCTTATTGCAATGCTCACTATTGGTGCTTGGACTATCCTATAAAGTGTTACTCAGTTAAAACAAATATAGTTAGTCCAAATTCATAATTCAATATCTTCATATGCATGATTCATAAATATATAACTCTAGTTAGTCTAACATACATATAAGACTTTCGTAAATACATCCAAATAAGATATTTATCAATTACTACTAGATATGCTCTATGTAGGATGCAACAAAGAATATTATGCACATTTTCATTTAAGTAGAATCAAATCCAATATTAATTCATTAAGACTCATATAAAGTATTATTAGATATATTATATAAAGAATATTATATATATCTTATTGCATGATTATTAAGTATAACTAGATAAAATACATAATCATGCATGATAGAGTATATCTCATTAAGCACATCTATGTAACATGATTAATATTCTTTTGTGATGCATCTGTCATTTATTAAGCACAACTATAAAGCATAAGCATTATTCTTTTTGTCCTGTATTTGTCATCATCAAAACTTAACATATTAAGTCATTGGGGCAAACCTATTTCCACAATCTCCCCCTTTTTGATGATGACAAATCACCAAAGAAAAATATGTTAAGTAATATAGAAGAATAGATATTCATGTAAGCATATCAAGCAATAAGCACAAGAACATATTTTTCTTTCTAATTTTCACTCCCCCTATTTGACATCAACAAAAAGGCTTAGGAAGGAAATATAATATTTTCTCCCCCTATAGATAAAACTCATGTTGTCAAGAAGGGTAGGATCTTCTCAATGAAAGAATCAAAAGATATGAAGAGTAAGAATGTTTACCTTATTTCATTGATAGAGGAAAAGAGAATAAAAGATGATCTTTGTTGACATGTTGATAGCATTAACAATAAAACACTTCATGTTAAGCATAGATGTAAGTCAAGAGATATAAACAACAATTTAAGAACTAGGCTCCCCCTCAAAATATGCATATTATCAAAATATTAAACATAATAGTTTAACATAGTTATGCATATATTTATAGTCAATAAGGAGATGGAAGAAAGATATGTAAGATAAGCAAGATAAGCTCCCCCTTATTAAAGCATAAGATAGATAAAGGGAAATATGCATGCCAAGACTATGTAAACATATTACCATAAAGAAAAGCAAGGCAAAGACACATATTCTTAATCCATAAATCACAAACCATTTTAAAAACTTCTCTCCCTTTCAAAAAGAATCTTACAAGAGCACATTATATTTTCAAAAGTATTTTAAAAAGGTAGAGAGGTTTAATATTAAAGCCACATATTCCTTGAGAATGATCAAACCCAAGTTAAAAGAACATATCAAAGTAAATCTCATCTCTTTTTTCATTGAACAAGAGTCTTGAGAAAATAAAATACTTTAAAGAACCAAGCTTATCTTTTGAAGTATCAAGATGAGCTCTATAGAATATTTCAAAAGATCTATTTGAAAACTTTCTTAAGCATTCTCTCAACATTTAATAAGACTTTTCAAAGTAAAAGAAGAGAATACTACATTTATAGCACAAATCAGATGATTTCTAAATTTTGAAGACAAATATGAGGTGAAAAAAAACTTTTAAGTTCTTAAAACAAGTTCAAAAGATTCTCAAGGATATGGAACTTGAAATTCAATTTTGATAAGAGATTTTACTTTAAAAAAAAAACTTTTTAGTTAAGCCATAAACTCTTTTCAAAACAAGAGCATGATTCTCTTAGGTGTTATACCACTAAGAAACCATAGATCAAGAGAATCATAAATATCAAACATTCACCATGATGAAATATGTTATAGGGATCAAAGCATGTATAGAACTAATATCATCCACCCTATATGCAATGACAAAAATAGCAAGTTAATATCCAATTAGGCACTTTGTCAATGCTAGGCATACTTTTCATGTAAGGAAAGCATCTAATAATATAAGATCAAATTATCAACAAGTGTCATACAACGCATAGCATATAAAATATCATAATAACTTAGGGATAGACATACTTATTGAGAGAGTGATGCTTCATTTAGAATGTTCTTCATTTATTGGATCTTTGAGTTTGAGCTTTCTTCCATTAAGTATTCCATTCCATTGCTCTTGAAGAAAGTCTTTTCATGTCCTTTTTCATTCAATTCTTTTCATTTATCCACATATGCTTGACACTTTAATATTTGATGGCTATACTTGAAGCACATAGAGATACTTGCAAACTAACTTTAAAAGTTCTCTAAATCATAGGTTAGCATCAAATATCATTTAAGCTCATTTACAAGCATAATTTAGGTTGATATATAATGAAAAATCATATCCTACATTATCAACCATGCAAAGTTAGTTCTAAAGAGAACAAAAGAATGATATATGCACTTGAATCCAAAAGCATAGTTTAAGCATTTTCAAAGCAAGATTCAAGTTTATCAAGAAACACATGATTAACATCAAAACTTATATAAGCATTTTGGGACAAACAATGATCATGTAAGGCATGTAATATCAAGTGAGGAATTCTAGCATGCACACATGCCAATCAAGAACAAAAAGTCCCTTATTGTAATTAAAGAATTGAAAAACCATGGAACTATATCTTTTGAACATTTATGATTCATTTCAAGATATACTTCATTGTAAAAACCATTAAAGTTCAAGGGCAAGTTCAAGGCACAAAAATGAATCATTTACTTCTTGTTTTCAGGATATGAACATATTAAACAATTTTAAACAAGAAGACATAACTTTTAACAATCCAAACTCCAAGTAAGTATATAGGAAAAATAAGCATCGGGGAGAAATGATTAAAACTACTCATGAGCATGTGATTTTTCATATTTGAGCCAAGAGAAATGGTCACAAGCTCAAGAATAAAGATATTACCATAGCATGTCATTCCAAGAAAAATGTGTGCATATCTAGCATGTTAGCATATATAAAAATATTTTTAAAACATAATGCTAGAAAAGCACAACTTAAGGCATGATAAGGCATAAAAACAAATCTCTACTTATCCAAATATCACATGATATTCAAATTAAAGCATAAGTAAGAATAAAAGATTGATATCACCAAAAGTGTACTCTTTGAGTTTTTGTAGGTGACTCCAACTTCTATGCCTCAAGGCCCCTTGAGAATGTTGTTGTTCTCCATGTCTTTCTTTTTATGTTTTTCACCACTTTTGGAGAACTTGGACCATTTTAAGTTTTTCCAACCTCAAGTAGCATGGTTGTATTTCACTTCATTTGCATGCTTGAGCTAATGGTCACCCTACAACACAATTCAAAGAAATTTCTTTGGTATCTACCAATTTTGGATCCATATGGGTTAGACATTAATTATTAATCCATTATGCTCTCATAAAAAATTAATTTTTCCATAGTATGTAAATTGAGTACAAAAAATTAAACAATCAATTACCATTGACCTCGTAGCCAATAATATGCATACATTCATGATATACGGACAATTTTAAGTGAAAATGGTCATTCCAGCACTGAAAACCATTTTTAAAGCCTATGTAATCGATTACAATGTGTGTGTAATCAATTACCAGTCCTCTGGAATCCATGTAATTGATCACATGTTTGGTGTAATCGATTACCAATTTTTTGGAAACTTTGTAATCGATTACATAGTATGTGTAATTGATTACACGCTCTCTGACTTTGCTTGGAACGCTTGACAGAGCCTCTGTAATTGATTACAAAGGTCTTGTAATCGATTACAAGCTTGCTGAAATCAGTTTTTGCATTTCAAACAATAATTGATCAATCTCAAAGCTTTCAAATTAGTTCCAAAACAATTCCAAACATCATTTAAGCATAAAAACTGACCAGTTCTTGATCCAAAACACATGTTTATGCAAAAACTGCAGATTATGCAAAAGATTGTAACTTTATGTAGCAAAAGTTATGATTTTTAGCAAGAGTTAGATTTATGATTTATCCAATATGCCAAGTTCTAAGATGTTTTCATCAAATATGTTATTTCAAGTAAGAAGTGAACTTATCTAGCATATTATCACATGTAGAGATATATAGAAAGTTTAAAGCATAGAAAGCATCCATAGTCATAGAATACCCTATTATCAAGAAATATGCAAGGTAGTGTGTAAAGGGTGTAACAAGAATATAATCATGTGCTATATACAATATTCAAATTTTATCAAGTACACATGATTCAATTAATCACTTAAGGCCTACAAGGAATGTACCTCAAATTCATTGACTTTACAAGTGAATGTGCATAAGAGGTAGAAACTTTTGATACATTGGCCTTGGTGATCAAGAAAACTCTTTTCCTTACCCATTGCTTCCCTTTTGGTGTTTTGTACATTGTAAGTTTCATATTTTTTACTTAAGAAACTTTGGTTGAAGTCATCTTCCTTCTTTAATCAAAACTTCTACCAATGGGCTTTGGAAGCATTTCCCTTGATGATTCCTTCTTTACTTGACCAATTTGTCCATCCTTTTAAGAAGTTTTCTGCATAATTGAAACACTAGGAGGACATTTTGGTACCCATTTCATCTTGGGTCCTTGAATGTTAGTATTAGGGCATTTAAGATCTTTAGGAACCCAAACTATGTTATTTCTCATATAAGAATTTCTTCGATAATTGCACAAATGAGAAATATGTCATAGATGACCTCAAAAATTACAAACAAGTGAATTTAATGATGACTTGGTCCTTTGAAGATCATTTTTGAAAAACTTGAGCCTTTGGTTGTTATTACATTCTATGTTATTTTTGCCACAAGCCTTACTTGAAATTCCATGTGGAATAACACCAATTTCATTCTTATCAACAACCACGGATTGTAAGCAAATAGAATCATTAGCTTTGGCAAATTCACAATATAAGTTCTCAACTTGATTTTCTAAATTAATGCATTTTTCATAAGAAGTTGAGGTTTCACATTTCAAAGGCATTTTCTCATCAAGAAAAGTATATTCATTTTTCAAAATCTCAATTTCATTTTCAATGGAGGAAATGATTTCCAAACAAGATAAATTTTTATTTTCTAAATTTGACAAACCATCATATAACTCATCATATGCACATTATAGCTCATAATAGAAAGGACTATAATATGGTTTAGCATTATTTACCTCAAAGTCCTTTTTAAGGGAATCATTATCTTCCTCATTATTGTCCTTCAAGGATTCAAGAGGATCTTCTTGAGGACATTTTTCAATATTGTCTTCCTTGAAAGCCTTTTGCTCTTCTTGCTCTCTATATACAACTTTATGCAAGAAATCATTGTTAGCAAGATCGATAGAATCAAGAGCATCCCATATATCTTTAGCACTAGAACAACTTTTAATTTTAGCATAAGCATCATCATTTAAACTACTTCTCAATATTTGCATTGCTCTAATGTTCAAGGAAAAATATTTCTTATCATAGACATTCCAAGTTTGTTTTGATTTGCATGTAAAACCATCAAACACAATATCCTACAAATCAATATCAATGGATTGCATATAAATTTCCATTCTAATTTTCCAATAAAAGAAATTTACACCATCAAAGAATGGTGGTTTATCAATTTTAAAACCATTCATTTTGAAAACCTTTCAATGGTTGCCAAACAAACAAAGATCTTTAACTCTAAGCGGTTAAGCTTTTAACAGAGCTCGAAGCTCTGATACCACTTGTTAGCCATGACAACCATTACCCAAGAGGGTTGGTGAATTGGGTAATTACAAGTTTTAATACAACTTTGACAAATTATGCATTTTGAATAACTCAATTAATAAATGCAGTGGAGTAAGTCTAATAAATGTACAATTATTGAGGATTACTCAAATACAACTTGGGATATATGATGAACCAAGTGAATAAGCTAGATATCAAGTTATAACAATCAAAACATCAAGATATACAATAGATAAATATATTTCACTAAATACTGAATTTAAAGAGTGTAGGGAAGAGAGAATCAAACTCAAGAATTTATCCTGGTTCAGCCACTAACCACTTGTGGCCTACATCCAGTCCCCAAGTTTAACTTGAGATTTTCTTCATTATCTCTTAGACTTCACGGGTGCTAGGAAAACCTTTGTACATACAAGAGCACTCCTCACACCTTGGGATACCTCACCATTGTGCTAGAGCCTCCAATTCTTCAAGCTTCACAGGTGCTTGATGACCTTTACAATTTTGAGCACTCAACACCTTGGGATACCTCACCCTTTGTGCTTGAGCCTCTACTTTCAAGGGATGCCTCACCCTTTACAATTCTTAAGGGATACCTCACCCTCTTACAATGATTTCAAGATGAAGAGAAAGAGTAAAAACTCTTACAAGAGTAGATATACAACTTGAAGAATAAAGTATGAATAATAGACAACTCTCTTAAGAGTGGATAATACAAGTTGAAGTTCAATGGGTATAAAGAATTCACACTTTAAAGCTCAAAATATGATTTTTATGATTCAAGGATCAATTCTAGTGTTGTTGTGTTTCTTGGGTTTTAAATATTTCAAATATCACTTATATATAGAGCCCAAATGGTAAAATAGTCATTGGTAGTGTTTAGAAACGATTTTTTTATGAACACTAGCCGTTTATAGCAGTTAGAAACATTCCTGGGCACTTGGTAATCGATTACAAGCTTCATGTAATCAATTACAAGCTTTATGGGAACTTTGTAATTGATTATATACTTCGTGTAATAGATTACACGGCTTCTGTCAACGTTGTAATCGATTACATGACTTGTGTAATCGATTACAACATTTCTAGTTTTTAAAAACTGACTTTAAAAGGTCATAACTTTTTCATTTCTTATCCGATTAAAGCGAATGACCACTCATTGGAAAGATCTTTGAGTCTATTTTCATATATGCAAGTTTCAGAACAAAACTCAAAGTATTTTGAAAGATATGATCAAATTAGTAACCAAAGGTCAGTTTTGTAAAACTCAAACTTGACTATTTTTGAAAACTGACTTCAAATGGTCATAACTTCTTAATTTCTTATCCATTTAAAATAAATGACCACTCATCTGAAAGATTTTTGAGTCTATTGTCATATGCAAAAAGTTTCATGACAAAACTCAAAGTAGTTTGAAAGTTATGATCAAAAGAGTAACTATATATCAGTTTTGCAAAACACAAACTTGACTATTTTTCATAGATTTGAAATACCACAAAGACTAACTTTCCAAAAATAGTTTGCTGGACATTTAAACATTTTAGAAATACTTATAAATTTGTTTAAAACTTGTTTGAGCTTAGTATGATTCCTTTTTACTTTTACACAAGATCTAAGTCCTATAAGTTATTCTTGAAGAACCTTAGGACTTGATCTTTTGCCATAATCAATTCTTGATGTAATTCAAGCTTCCAAAAATTCTTCTCTTCAAATATTGCAAATGCTTGGAACATCTTATCATTCTCATTATTCTTGAGTTGAGCATAATTGTGATCTTTTGCTTTCTTGTTGTAATGCTCACTCTTGGTGCTTAGACTATCCTACAAAGTATTACTCACTTAAAACAAATATAGTTAGTCCAAATTCATAATTCAATATCTTCATATGCATGATTCATAAATATATAACTCTAGTTAGTCTAACATGCATATAAGACTTTTATAGACACATTCAAATAAGATATTTATCAATTACTACTAGATATGCTCTATGTAGGATGCAACAAAGAATATTTTGCACATTTTCATTTAAGTAAAATCAAATTTAATATTAATTCATTAAGACTCATATAAAGTATTATTGGATATATTATATAAAGAATGTTTCATATATCTTATTGCATGATTATTAAGTGAAATATAACTAGATAAAATACATAATCATGCATGATATAATATATCTCATTAAGCACATCTATGTAGCATAATCAACATTCTTTTATGATGCATCTGTCATTTATTAAGCACAACTATAAAGCATAAGCATCATTCTTTTTGTCTTGTATTTGTCATCATCAAAGCTTAATATATTAAGTCATTGGGGCAAACCTATTTCCACACTAAGAACCATTTATAATAGTTGTAGAAAATTTTGGAGAATCAATTGAGTTAGTCTAGTATTTTTAAGGATACCGAAGAGAAATAGATGGAATAGTTAAATAGTTTAGAAAATCATGAAATTACATAGAGATGACAAGTAAGACATAGAGAATATTTTGGTATAAAATACCAACTATGATAAGTATCAATAAGCTTATTACTTAATCCATCGGTTTTATTTAACTTGGGACTGAGTAATGAAGCTTGACTGATAAAAAGTAGTATATGAAAAGTTATGGAAAAATGAATCTAAGGACTAAGTTGAGTTCTAAAATTTTCCATAATACTTATGGCAACTTGAAAAATCAACTTTGGAAGATTAAAATGTATGTAGAATATCCAAAAGTTTTAGTTAGAAATTTTGACCATTCTTTAGTTTTTCTCAACTGCCAATAAACTTCTCCAATTCTCTTGAACTTTCTTCACTTTTCTTCCTACGATTTGCTGCATAAAAATTGAACAAAAACTGAAGAGAAAGCACACACGACCATTCCAAACTCGCCTCCTCACCTTCCTCCTATCATCCATTCTTAACTAGATTTCATTCCAATTTCTTTGCTGCTCATTGTTTCTTGTTGCTTTTCATGACTAGAACAGCTCCAACAACATCAGCGAAATAGTAAGAAAGCAGGAGAAAAACAAAGAAAAATCACAAGGAAGAAGGAGACAAGAGGAAGAGAAAACAAAGGCAACAAAGGCAAGAAAACACTAACTATCAAAAGGAGACTATGTAGGGGTTGCTTACCTTATTTTTTTTTAAACTTCTTCTTCAATGTTTTCCTTTGAAAGAAATTTTGATTTGTCCTTGAAACTTACGGCTAATCAATGAGAAATGAAAGGAAGAATCATGTTTCTTTTTTATTTCATTCTTGTTGTTGTTTGTTGTGTTGCTATCTTTGTCTTATATTTGCAGCTATTGTTTGTTGCTGTTGTTGTTGCTATTTTATTATTTACTGCTGCTATTTGTTGTTGCAGTTATTTTATTTTTGTTGCTACTATTTGTTATTCTTGAGTTATTATATTTATTGTTGCTATTTTATTCTTATATTGCTATCTTATTATTGTTGTTGTTGTTGTTTGTTGCTGCTATTGTCTTATCATTGCTGCTGCTATTTGTTATTGTTGCTGTCTCTATTTTATTATTGTTATTGCTGTTTGTTATCATTGTGTTGTTCTTTGAATTAATTTTTGAGTTTGTGTTATTGATTATAATGAAAAAATGGTTAAATTTTGGCTGCATAGTTTAAAAAATAGTATGCTGCCCTATTTCAAGCACAATTTGTGATGCTTTTATGATTGAAAATGTGACTTGAGTTGTCATAGAAAATCATGATAAATGTTGCCTTGTTTGTGAAAGAAGTTTGATTGTTTTTGTGCTTGAGTGATGGCTTGAATGGATTAAAAATACCATGACAGAATGCTGCCTCTTTGTGGCCAAAGTTGTGTTGTAGTTGTGTGTGATATTTTCACTTGAAATGTTATTAAAAGATATGGTAGAGTACTATCCCTATTATGGCCATAAATTAAGTCCATTTGTGTTATACAATGATACTTGAATTGTTGATGTTGGCCGTGTACTTAAGAGAATTAGTTTAAATTTCATTAATGGCATATTGACAATTGGTTATTTTGGAAATTGTTCATTGGTGTGAACTTATGAAATAAACTTGTATACTTGTTATGTATTACTTTTTAAGGTTGAGCTGGAATATGTATGATTGAATAGTCAGTGGTTATAGAAATGGCACTCGTAATGTACTTGATTTGAGTATGAGAACATGGAAATTTGTATTTTAGTATAGTATGTTATTCCCAATGTATGAGTACCTTATTGTATTTGAATTGTTTGGGCATGAGTGAATTCTAGAGTTAATCCTCTATGAAGGAAGGGTATCCAGAATTCTATTAGAATTATGGAGATGAACCTCCATGAGGAAGGGGTATATTCTTAAATTCCTCACGAGTTTCCTCACTTACCTGAGTTTCGCTCATGTATATAAGAGTATTTGGAATAGCTCTATGTGACACAGATGGCAGTGTTATAAATAGGTTGGAGAGCACCAACTTGAAAGTAGGCTATTGCTAAACTGAACAAGATACTCAGAATAGTTCTATGTGACACAGATGCAGTGTCATAAATAGGTTAGCGTGCACTAACCTAAAAGTAGACTATTAACAAGTAAGAACCCGGGTTATGAGAGGTGTCCTAGTTCTATGGGAATAAGTATATGGGTAAATGAACACTGAGTTATAAAAGTGTATTTGTTATTTTATATGACTACAAAAAGAATTTATATGTGGAATTGAATTGCAATTTTAGTTTGCATATTATGATGTATTTGTTTTATGATCTTTTGATAACAAGAGTTTTTTCTTAAATTTAAAGTTAAATTAGAAATTCTATTTCGAGAAAATGAAGGATTGCATTTGGCTTTTGCCACCTCCTACATTATAAAAATGAATTTTTAAAATGAAATATTTTTCCCGAAACAACTGAAAGTATTGTGATGACATCATTTTTATTAAAACTATTGAGAATTCTTGGAATTCTCACCCCTATTGTGTTATTTCCATGATATTTCCAAGAGAAGTGATAGGAGCTAGAAGATGACGTACAAAGACAAAGTTTAGTGAGAGATATTCATTTTGGAATCATTTGTATTTTGGGATGTATTTATGAGAATTTAGAAGTATTAAATGTAGATTGTACATTTATATGTATAAGTTTTGTACCTAAATCTATACACTTGTATAATGACATGTATAATATATGTATGATATCCCAACCACTGTAGGCTCATATTTTTATATATCTTTTATATGTATTCTTAAATTTATTATACTTTATATAAGTGGCATGCTTAATTTCTGATACTAATGCGTAATTCCGGATACATTATTAGTAATAGAGTCAAGGATGTTATAGCAATGATATGGACTCAACGGATAGCTTCAACAATGAGGAAGCTCACCTTTATCTCATGGCTAGAGGAGAAGAGGAAGATGAAGATGACATGAAGGTAGTATCCTCAAACCTTGACTCTTCCCCTTCTTATAATGAATTGCAAGATGCTTCTGAAGAATTGCATGATGAATCCATGAGACTTGCTAAACTTGTTTCCTCATCAAAGAAAACTATTTTCTCACTAGAAAACAAAATTTTCACCTTAAATAAGGAAATTGAGGAACTAAAGATTGAAAATGAAACTTTTGGATTTATTGATGCCAATTCTTCATGCATGACTTGTTTTTTTCATGAGAATGCATCTACATCCTTTTCTTGCCTTTCATGTAAATTTTTTGAAAAGGCGATTGAGAACTTGAAAAATACCCTCTCTAAGTTTACTCTTAGAAAGGACAATTTGAATATATTGCTTGAGAAACAAAGATGTGATTTTCAAAAGGCCAGTTTGGAGTATAATCCCAAAAATCAACAAAAGCACCATAAGAACTTCTTTGTTCCATCAAGCATATCAAGTAGTCCTTTCATAAAATGCTTTTATTATGACAAGAAAGGATATAGTGCATCCAAATGCAATGCAAGAAAAAAATAACAAAGTAGGTAGTAAAATGGTTTAGGTTCCTAAGGGCACTTTGCCCAAACTAACACACAAGGACCCAAAGAAAAAATTTAGGTACCAAAGGTTAAAAATTAAATGTGTTTTATAGGTGTACTTAAAGGCCAAGAGCTCACATTGGTATCTTGATAATAGTTGCTCTAACCACATTACTAGAGATGACTTCAAGTTCTCTTTCTTAGTCCCTAAGAACCATGGACATGTAACCTATAGAGACAACAACAAAGGACAGATTCTGGTGTTGGTAAAGGTGGTAAAATTCCTTCCTCCACTATTGATAATGTTTTGCTTGTTGAAAGACTTAAATATAACTTGCTTAGCATCAGTCAATTATGTGACAAAGGGAGTAAAGTAATATTTGATTCAAATTGTTGTATAATTGAAGGAGTATATGATAAGCAAGTTAAGTTTGTTGGTCATATAGTGATTAGTCTTGATGATATATCCTCAAATGTTGCAAAATGGCTTATGAATAAATAAGATGATTCATGGCTTTAGCATAGAAGAATTACACACATCCATATGGATCACTTGAATAAGTTAGTCTCTAAGGAGCTAGTAATTGGACTACCTAAGATCAAATTTGAAACAGATAAGTTATGTGATCTATGTCAAAATAAAAAATAAGTAAATGTCTCTTTTAAAGCTAAAAATGTTATTTTAACCTCTAGACCTTTACAACTTTTGCACACGGATCTTTTTGGATCCTCAAAAACTATGAGCTTTGGTGGGAATTACTATGCACTTGTGATTATGGATGATTATTCTACATTCACATGGACATTATTTTTATATCATAAAAATGATGCTTTTCAAGCTTTTAGAAAACTTGTTGAATTTAGTCAAAATGAAAAGAATTTTAACATTGTATCTATTATAAGTGATCATGGTGGAGAGTTTGAAACATTTTGTAATGAAAATGACATTGAGCATAATTTTTTAGCCCCTAAAACTTCGCAACAAAATGAAGTTGTAGAAAGAAAAAATAGATCTTTAGAAGAAATAGTTAGAATTATGCTCAGTGAATTTAACATTCCTATGTAATTTTGGGCGAATGCAGTAAGTATCACTTGTTATGTAATGAATATGGCTTTAATAAGGCTAATTTTAAAGAAAACCTTCTATGAATTATACAAAGGAAGGAAACCAAATATCTCTCACCTTCATGTCTTTGGATGCAAATGTTTTGTTTTAAATAATGGAAAGGATAACTTAGGCAAATTCGATGCAGAATCAGATGAGGGTATATTTCTTAGCTATTCTAGTCATAATAAAGCTTTCAGAGTCTATAACAAAAGAACTATGACCATAGAAGAATTCATACATGTTACTTTTGATGAGATTAATCCCAATGGACCAAGAAAAGAATTTGTTGATGATGTTGTAAAATTTTTAGCCAAAATACACTTGGAGGACAAGGAGAAAAAAATAAAGAAGCAAGAAGAAAGTCAAGTTAATCCCTCAAGGCAAGAGGAATCACAAGTCATGGATCCTCCTAAGAAATGGAGGACTTCAAGATGTCATCATCTTGACAAAGTAATTGGTGATGTATCAAAAGGGGTAACAACTCGAAATTTTCTTAGAAATGCATGCAATCACATTGCCTTTGTTTCTCAAATTGAAGCTAAAGACCTAAATGAAGCTATTATTGATGAACACTGGATCTTGCCAATACAAGAAGAGTTAAATCAATTTGAAAGGAATCAAGTTTGGAAACTTGTTCCAAGGACCAATAATCATCCAATAATTGGCACAAAATGGATTTTTAGGAACAAACTTGATGAAACGAGCATAATAATAAGAAATAAAGCTAGATTTTTTGCTAAAGGTTATAATCAAGAAGAAAGAATTGATTATGAAGAGACATATGCTCCCGTTGCTCAATTAGAAACCATTAGAATGTTACTTGAATTTGCTTGCATCAAGGATCTCAAGCTTTACCAAATGGATGTGATTCGAGTGTCAAGCTCAACCAAATAATAAAATTTCAGTTCTATCGATAACTTATAGTACAAGGCAGTGAACTAAGTTGTCTCTTGAGGATTAAGATACTAATCAAACCAAATTAAGATCACACAAGGGGGGATTGTGTATGCATAATGTAAATGTAATAATTAAATATAAGAAAGAAAATCAAATTACAAAGCAACCAATCCAAGAAACTGTTAGAAATCTAGTTGGCTTGTCATCAATCACTAAACATGCATCTTATTTGAATTAATTGGTTAATCTATGATTAACTGAAATCTTTGCATCAAACACATAGAATTCAATACTAGATAACACCTAGAATTTAACTAACAAACAATTCATAAATCTGCAATTGCTAGAATCATGCAACCTATGTTAGTTTAACAACTAGAATTCAATTAACTTATATTAACAAATCTATCAACCTAATCTTTTTCAATTCATGTGACTAAACCCTATTTAATCAATTATAATTTAATCACAAATCTTAATTAGGATTAAGGATTTAATCAAATCACATCACACAACAGAAATCTCTAATCATGTAATTCGAAATCTAAATCAAGAGAAGAAGAAGATAATTAATTTAATTCAAAATTAAAATTAGGAACAGAATCCCAAAGCCAAACTAGAATTTCCTCAAGATCCTTGGATTAATCTTAGATAATTAGCTCTCCATGGTTGCCACACACAATTTTCAAAAAGAAAAGAGAAAACTCTAGGTAGAAGAATCAAGTAAAAATGGTTTTTTGGTTTCTATCTATCTCAAATTCCCTATTTATACAAAAATGACTAACCTAAAAATTAAGAATCCTAATTTTTGCTATGTTAAAGTTAATTTTTAGCCTCTTAGCTTTCCTTGTCCATTGAAATAACTTCAATTGGGCTTAATATGAGATAGTTGTGCCCAAATCACTCTTAACAGGTCTCTAATCCTGTCATCCAACTTCATAAGGGTGAAACACCCTCAAAACGTTGTAGTTTCAATTTGTGGTCTTCATAAGAATTGAAAATATAGGTCTTAGCTTTCTAATGCCACTAGTTCCAAGTCCATATAAACTACATCCCAAGTTATGGACTAATTAGTGCACACTGCTCGGGTTACACGAAAGAACCCAAGTTCTGACTTCCAAGCTCAATTCGGTCCACTAGACATCTAATTCAAACTTTGAGCTTTTCATCAAAGTTGTAGAGCTTTCTCTCATATTTCCTACAAGGTAAAATTCATAATTATTAGATATTTAGAACTCAAGATATGAACGAAATACAGAAACAATGTAAAATTCTAATAATGCTAAAAAATCAATCAAGCCTAATTTGAGCCCAAACTTATAAAATGTGGCCAAAACTAATCAATTAAGCATATAAGGTGTCCAAGAAACTAAATATGAGGGTTAACTAATATATGAAAATAGTGTTTATCAAATTCCCTCACACTTAGCTTTTACACATCCCGGACAAACTAAAGATTCAAACTAAGGGACAAGAATCACAAAAACTCAAAAACCAAAACTCAAAGAGATTCACTTTCCAATGATATTCAAGAATGAAAAAGTTTACAAGTAAGGATAGCAACCAAGAAGTTTAAGGGATCAAAATATTCATGATGTGACAGTTCTTTACATCTCAAATCAATAAGCAAGGTAATTTCAATTAAAAAGCATAAACCAAGAATAATAGATTCTCACAAGATATACTCTCACTCCCTTAAGTGTTTAGTGTTAGAAATGTCTAGAAGGTAAGTGTTTCACTCAACTCAACTCATGAAAATCTACACTACCATAAGTTTGCTTATCTTCTTTTCTCCACTATTCTATACACATGCATACACAAATCAAAAGGGCTTTATTCAATATTGTAATGGGGTCAAGGTAAGGAAAGGAAATAATATGGATATAACAAGCTAAATATCCAAAAGAATAAAAGAGCACCGGGGAGGAACTCAAATGGCAAGCATGAAATTTTGCCCCTAATTCCATATAATGCGCATTCTCTTGTCATATTCTTTTTTCTAAATCTTTGTTTCTTTCACAACCTTCTTGCATTTTTCTTTTGCATAACAATTTAGCACAACATTTTCACACCCCACACTTAAACCTTGCATGTCCTCAAGCAAGACCAAACAATAATAACAATATAAGATTCCCCCATATTTGTTCATGAGCTCATCCAAGGATAAGGCCAATGCTCTCCTATTCCCTAAGGTAAAGGGACAACATAGTTTTTCACTAAGAGTATGTAATGAGCTAAGACCAACAAAGAATATGAAAATAAGCTCAAGGGGGTTAATCAAGGAAAAATATATAATGTTAGCTATTTAGCCAAAGTAGCTAAAGCAAGTAAAGAATACCTAAATCATATTCATGCATGCATGTGAAAATGTAACCTAAAAAAGAATCAAAGCAAGTTCTAGAGTGATCAAAATCCATGAGTGAAAATCACACAAGAAAGACGAGAATGACATAAGTACTTAATCCATTCATCAATAAGCTCAAATTCTCACAAGGTATAAGTCTATCAAACTTAATTTACCAATTCAATTTTCATTACCAAACAAGTCAAGTGCAAGATGAAAGATAATTCATTCACTTATGTCGTGAACCTCTAATCCTCAATTTGTCCAAACTCATAACTTCCACACATCTCAAGAGCCATAAGAAAGTAATAAAAAACTAAAAACAAGAAGCAAACAAATTTATTTTTTCAAAAACATCAAAACAAAATTTAAAAACAAAACAAAAATAGAATTAAAAAATAAAAAAAATAGAAAACATAATTGACAAAAAATTAAATAGACAGAAAATTAGAAAATTAAATTAAAAACAAAAAAATTGAAACAAAAAATAAACAAGTAAGGAAAGGAAACTCCCTCTTTCATGTTGGATAAGTAGCATCAAGGAAGGCCACCTCCTCCATGGTATGCTCTTGGAAATCATCATAAAAGTGTTTGAGTTTATGCCCATTAGCCTTGAAGCTCCTCTTTTTAGTCACATCTTGAAGCTCAACTACACCATAAGAAAAAAACATTAGTAACAACAAAAGGACTTTCCCACCTAGATCTCAATTTTTCGGGCATTAATTTAAGACGAGAACTATATAAAAGCACTTTTTGACTAATCTTAAATGTTTTTCTTATAATCATCTTATGATGGAAGGCTTTGGTATTCTCTTTATAATGTTTGGAACTTTCATATGCCTCCAAGCGGATCTCTTCCAATTCCTGCAACTATAGCTTCCTCTCCACGCCCGCTTGGTCTAGGTCCAAGTTGCACATCTTCACTACCCAAAATGTGCGATGCTCAATTTCCACTGGCAAGTGGTATGCCTTGCCAAAGACAATCCAATAAGGGGACATCCTAATCGGTGTCTTATAGGTGGTCCAATAAACCCATAAAGTATCCTCATGCCTTTTGCTCTAGTCCTTTCTGTTAGGTTGTATTGTCTTTTGAAGTATCTGTTTGATCTCTCTGTGGGAAACCTCGACTTGCCCATTAGTCAAGGGTGTCAAGGTATAGAAATTTTGTGCATGGCTCTATACTTCTTCATCAAAGCCTCCATGTTTCGATTACAGAAATGCGAACCTTGATCACTAATAATGGCCCTCAGGACTCCAAACCTGCAGAAAATTTTTGATCTAACAAAATCCACAAAAACTTTGGAATCATCATTCCGAGTGGTTATTGCCTCCACTCACTTAGATATATAATCAACAGCCAGAAAAATGTAAACAAAATCAAAAGAAATAGGAAAGTGTCCCATAAAATCAATACCCCATACATAAAAAATCTCACAAAACAGCAAAGGTTTCTGGGGCAGCTCATTCCTACGAGAAATGTTCCCTATTCTCTCATGGAATAAGGTAGGCCAATATAAACTAAGGTCCAAGACTTTCTTAGTTGTACGTTTAGGTCCAAAATGTTAACCACATGCAAATACATGACAAAAGCTAAGAACAAAATCAAACTTATGATCAAGTATGCATCTCCTAATCACTTGGTCACTACAAAATCTCCACAGACAAGGATCATCCTACACATAATACATAGACTTACTTTTTAACTTATTAATTTGAGCCCTAGTAAAATATACAGGCAATGCACTAATAACCAAGTAATTAACTAAGTCATCAAACCAAGGAGAGGTAGTCTTTCCTTGTAGCTATAAAAGCTGCTCATTTGGGAATGAGTGATGGATGGCTAGAGGCTCTGAAGTTCTCTCAATTCTGCTCAAATGATCAGCCACCAGGTTTTCTGCTCTACTCTTATCCCGAATTTCAATATCAAACTCCTGGAGCAGCAGCATTCACCTAATTAATCATGGTTTCGCTTCGGGTTTCTTCAGAAGAAACTTTAGCATTGCATGATCAGAAAACATAACTACTTTAGAACCAAGCAGATATGATCTAAATTTGTCTAAAGCAAATACAATGGCTAAGAGTTCTTTTTCTGTAGTTGTATAGCTGGCTTGAGCAGCATCCAAAGTTTTGGAGGCTTAGTAGATCACATAAGGATCCTTCTTTACTCTCTGTGCCATGACAGCTCCTACTGCATAATTGGAGGCATCGCACACAAGCTCAAATGGAAGTGTCCAGTCAGGGGGTCGAATCATGGGAGTGCTAGTCAACGTCTTCTTCAAACGATCAAAAGCTTCTGGGTATTTCTGGTCAAAAATGAACTTCACATCCTTTTGCAGTAAGTTAGATAGTGGAAGGGTGATCTTGCTAAAATCTTGGATAAAGTTCCTATAAAAACTTGCATGTCCTAAAAAAGAATGCACCTCCCGTATGCATGTAGGATAAGATAAATAGGTAATGACATCTACTTTAGCATGATCTACTTCAATGCCTTTACTAGAGACTACATGGCCTAAAACTATACCCTACTCTACAATGAAATGACATTTTTCAAATTTTAAAACAACATTAGTTTCAATGCATCTATGTAGTACCGTAGCTAGACTATCCAAACAAGAATCAAAAGAAGATCCATAAATAGTAAAATCGTCTATGAATACCTCCATGAACTCTTCTAAAAAGTCTAAAAAGATGCTCACCATACATTATTGGAAGGTGTTAAGGGCATTGCAGAGGCCAAAGGGCATCCGTCTATAAACAAAGGTGCCAAAGGGAAAGGTAAATGTGGTCTTCTCTTGATCTTCAGGTGCAATGTGGATCTGGAAGTGTCCAATGTAACCATCCAAGAAGCAATACTGTGACTTGCTAGCCAACCGCTCCAACATCTGGTCAATAAATGGAAGGAGGTAATGATCCTTCCGAGTAGCCTGATTAGGCCTTCTATAATCAATACAAACTCTGCAACTATTCTGTACTATGGTAGGAATAAACTCATTCTTCTGATTAGCCACAACAGTCACTCTATATTTCTTGGGGACAACTTGCACCGGGTTCACCCATTGATTATTAGAGATAAGATAGATAATGCCAACCTACAGTAGCTTGGTCACCTCTTTTTTCATTACATCTAAAATTAGACGATTCAGTCTCCTCTAGGGCTGTCTCACTAGTTTAGCTCCACCCTCAAGTAAAATATTGTGCATGCATGTGGAAGGGTTAATGCTAGGAATATCTGCCAGTGTCCATTCGATGACCCTCTTATTCTCTCTCAAAACCAGTAGCAATCTTGCCTCCTATTCAGTAGTGAGGCTTCTAGCTACAATAACTGGAAGCTGCTCATTATCTAGCAAATATGCATATTTCAGGTGCTCAGGTAATGGCTTCAGCTCCTACTATGGTGGTTGCACTATGGAGGGAAGTAATCTAGGGGATTGCAATGATTCTGCCTCTGCTGCTTGAACCTCTGTATATATATCACTTGTTACACAATCTGCTAATATAATAATGGACTCATCATATCCCCAAAATATAGAAATTTCATAACACACAGAACATAACTTATCACCATCACAACAAGCATATAAATCACCACACATAGAATCATCAAAATCAGCAATCTCAAGAAACTCCTCACACAAGTCAACATATGAATTATCAACCAAATCATCAATTAAATTAATATGAAAGACATAATATTCTTTTGTGGGGTGTTTCATAGCATCAAGAATATTATGTGGACATAAGTTTGCCCCAATGGTTTAATATGTTAAGTTTTGATGATGACAAATACAAGACAAAAAGATCATTTTGCATATGTTCTTTGTTGCATCCTACATAGAGCATATCTATTAGTAATTGATAAATATCTTATTTGGATGTGTCTATGAAATTCTTATATGCATATTAGACTAAATAGAGTTATAGATTTATGAATCATACATATAAAGATATTGAATTATGAATTTGGACTAACTATATTTGTTTTAAGTGAGCAGTACCTTGTAGGATAGTCCAAGTACTAAGAGTGAGCATTGTAACAAGAAAAAAAATATCACAACTATACTCAACTTAAGAATAATGAGAATGATAAGATGTTCCAAGCATTTGCAAGATTTGAAGAGAAGAAATATTTGGAAGCTTGGATTACATCAAGAATTGATGATGGCAAAAGATCAAGTCCCAAGGTTCTTCAAGAATAGCTTATAGGACTTAGATCTTATGTAAAGGTAAAAAGGAATCACACAAAGCTCAAATATGTTTTAACATCTTTAAAGTGTTTCTTACATTCTAAAATGCCGAACAAACTATTTTTAGAAAGCTAGTCTTGGTGGTAATTCAAATCTTTGAAAAATAGCCAAGTTTGTGTTTTATAAAACTGACATTTGGTTGCTCTTTTGATCATAACTTTCAAAATACTTTGAGTTTTATTCTGAAACTTATTTTCATTTGAAAATAAACTCAAAAATCTTTCCAATGAGTGTTATTTGCTTTAAACAGATAAGAAATAAAGAAGTTATGACCATTTAAAGTTAATTTTCAAAACTAGAATGGTTTATTCGAATAAGCATGTATTTATTCGAATAACACACCCCAGAAAACGTTCTAGAACGTGTTTTTAAGATTTATTCGAATAACAAATGTTTTATTCGAATAACACGACCTAGAAAATGTTCTAAAACTTGTTTTTAATATTTATTCGAGTAACAAATGTTTTATTCAAATAACATGAGATTTATTCAAATAACAATGTCATTATTCGAATAAACATGTCCAGAAACATTTCCAACGGCTATAAATGGCTAGTTTTCATAAAGAAATCATTTCTAAACTTTACCCAATGACTCTAAATCTTAATGGGCTATAAATACAAGTCTTTGGGCATCAAAGAAAAGGGGGAAAATAATATGAAAATGATTCTTGAGCATTGAACACAAGTTTTACCATCATTTCATCAAATACTCTGTTTTGAGCTTAAAAGTGTGATTTCTTAATACCCATTGATTTTCAATTTGTATTATCCACTCTTGAGAGAGTTTCTTATTATCTACACTTTGTGTAAACTGTAAAAGAGAGGGTGAGGTATCCCTCAAAGTTGTAAGGGTGAGGTATCCCTTGAAAGTAGAGGCTCAAACACAAAGGGTGAGGTATCCAAAGGTATGTTGAGTGCTCAAGTTTGTGAAAGTCATCAAGCATCTGTGAAGCTTGAAGAATTGGAGGCTCTAGCACAAGGGTGAGGTATCCCAAGGTGTGAGGAGTGCTCGTGTTTGTACAAAGGTTTTCTTAGCACCCGTAAAATCTAGGAGATAGTGAAGAAAATCTCAAGTTAAGCTTGGGGACTGGACGTAGGTCACAAGTGGTTGGTGGCTAAACTAAGATAAATCATTGTGTTTACTTTTCTCAATTCTATCTCCTTTACATTTGTTCTTTAATTTTATATGCTTGAATTGAATTTGATATCTAGCTTATTTGCTTGGTTTATCCTATAGCCCAAGTGGTATTTGTGAAATCTCTAATAGTTACACCTTTGTTAAACTTATTCGGCTGCATTTATTAATTGAGTTATTCAAAATGCTTAATTTCTCAAAGGTGTTTAAAAATTTGTAATCACCCAATTCACCCCCCTTGGGTGATGGTTTCCATGGCTAACAAGTGGTATCAGAGCTTCGTGCTCTGTTAACTACTTGGAGTTAAAGATCCTTATTTGTTTGGTAACCATTGAAAGCTTTTAAAAATAGAAGGTTTTCAAATTGATAAGCCACCATTCTTTGATGGTGTGAATTTTGTTTATTGGAAAGCTAGAATGGATTTTTATATGCAATTTATTGATATTCATTTATAGGATATTATGCTTGATAGATTTACTTGTAAATCAAAATAAACTTGGAATGCCTATGACAAGAAATGCTTTTCATTGAACATTAAAGTTATGCAAATTTTGAGAAGTAGTTTAAATGATGATGATTATGCTAAAATTAAGAGTTGCTCTAGTGCTAAAGATATATGGGATGCTCTTGATTCTTTCTATCTTGCTAATGATGATCTTGTGCATAAAGTTGTATATAGAGAGCAAGAAGAGCAAAAGTCATTGAAGGAAACTTGTCATGGAAAATGTCCTCAAGAAGATGTTCAAAGTAAGAAAATGAGCTCAATGTCTCTTGGTGATGATGGTGCTCAATTTGAAGAAGAGGCAAAGCAAAACAAAATTGATGATGATGAAGGTGATTCTCTCAAAGAGCCAAGTATGCTAGAAATTAAAACTGCTTCATATATGGGTAAAAAGAACTTTGAGGTAAATAATGCTTATCTTGATTATGGTCCTTCCTATGATGTGCTACAATGTATATATAATGAATTATATGATGATTTATTGAATTTAAAAAAGAAAAATTTATCTTGTTTAGAAAGCATTTCCTTTATTGAAAATAAAATTATGACTTTGAAAAATGAATATGCTTTTCTTGACAAGGAAATGCCTTTGAAATGTGAAACCTCAACTTCTTGTGAAAAGTGCATTGATTTAGAAAATTAAGTTGATGACTTATCTTTCGAATTTTCCAAAGCTAATTATTCTAATTGCTTGCATTCTATGCTTGTTAATAAGAATAAATTGATGTTGTTCCACATAAAAATTCAAGCAAGACTTATGGCAAAAATAGTTTAGAATATAAAAGCAACAAAAGGCTTATGTTTTCCAAAAATGATCTTCAAAGGACCAAGTCATCATTAAATTCAATTGTTTGTAATTTTTGTAGTCATTTAGGATATATTTCTCATTTGTACAATTATAAAAGAAATTCTTATATGAGAAACAATATGATGTGGGTTCCTAAAAGTCTTAAAGGCTCTAATACTAACATTCAAGGACCTAAGATGAAGTGGGTACCAAAATGTCCTCCTAGTGCTTCAATTATGCAGAATTTTTTTGAAAAGGATAGACTAATTGGTTAAAGGAAAGAGGAATCATAATGGAAAATGCTTCCAAAGCCCAATGGTAGAAGTTTTGATTAAAAAAGGAAGATGACTTCAACCAAAGCTTCTCAAGTACAAAATATGGAACTTGCAAAGTTCAAAATACCAAAAGAGAAGCATTGGGTAAGGAAAAAAGTCTCATTGATTACCAAGGCCAAGGTATCAAACTATTTTACCTCTTATGCATATTCACTTAAAAAGACAAAGAATATGAGGTATATTCGTTGTAGGCCTTAAGTGATTGATAGAATCATGTGCTTTTGGTAAATTTTGAATATTATGTTTAGTACATGATTATGTTCATTCTTATTATACCACAACTCATTAATTTGTTATTTACATTTTGGTACATAAGGTTTTACAATGCTTAGGTATGCTTGCTATATTTTGAATTGTCTATATATCATGAAAGTAAGCATGCTATCGACTATATGCTTAATAGCAATTGGTTATTTAATTTGTTCTGCTCAATTTACATACTATGAAAACATGATCTTTTAGTTGATTTAAAATGGCTTTGTAAGAATTAGAATTTTGTGATCATATCTTTATGTTCTTACTTGGCATGTATGCTGAAATGAATCTCTTTGATCATTAGATAAGTTTTTGTTAATCTTTTGGACCTGCTACATATGCTTACTGTTGTGTTTCTAATGTGTTTATTCGAATAGAGGAACATTTTATTCGAATAACTTCCTTTAGTAGCCACTAAAATCTACTCGTAAATGTATCTTATTCGAATAAAGAAATTTTTATTCGAATAACAAAATACAGTAGCCCTAGTATCTGTTTTTTTATTATTTTATTCGAATAAGGGAAACCTTTATTCGAATAACACTTGGCAGAAGCATTTTGAATCTGTTCTTCGCTAGTGTTATTCGAATAACCAAATGGTTATTTGAATAAAGCTTGGCAGTAAGCCAAGACTGAATGCTTTGTTATTCGAATAATAACACTATTATTCGAATAAAGCTTAGCAGAAAGCCAAGTCTAGTTGTTTTCCATAAGTTTATTCGAATAAAGAACATCATATTCGAATAAACACGGATGAAATGAAAGATTATGTTATTTTTCCCCTTCATTTCTCAAGAATTTGTTGTACATGATAAACTCTTTTTAATTGGACTGAAAATGCAAATGCTTAACTAAATGTAATTGGCTATTCTTTTGATAATTATATGTACTTTGATAAATTAATCAATATAATGAAATATATTTTCCCCTTGTGAACTCATTTATTGTTTTATTATTTTGAATGCTTATTTGCTTATAAGTTTGGCATAATGACTAACCTCTATGGATCCAAAATTGATGGATACCAAAGAAAGTACTTTGAATTATATTGTAGGGTGATAACTACCTCAAGCAAGCATTTAAATAGAATAAGTTTATTCAACTTGAGGATAGTAAAGTTTAAAAGTATTCAACTTTTAAAAGGGGTGCAAAGAATCTCTTTTCCCTGATGAAAACTTGAAGCTTGGAAGTTGGAGTCCCCTACAAAAATGCAAAGAGTACACTTTTGGTGATATCAATATTTTATCCTTATTTATGCTTTAAATTGAATATCATGTGATATTTGGACAAGTAGATATTTGATTTTATGCCTTAACATGCCTTAAGTTATGCTTCTCTAGCATTATGTTTTAAAAGTGTCTTTACATATGCTAACATGCTAGATATACACACATTTTGCTTGGAATGACATGTTATGGTAATATCTTTGTTCTTGAGCTTGTGACCAATTCTCTTTATTCAAATATGAAAATTCACATGCTCATAAGTAGTTTTAGTCATTTCTCTTTGATGCTTAATTTTCTTATATACTTACTTGGAGATTGGAAAGTTAGAAGTTATAGGTCCTCTTGTTTGAAATTGTCTGATATATTCATATCTTTAAAACAAGAAGTAAATGATTTCAAAAGTTATAGTTCCATGATTTTTTTAAGGGACTGTTTGTTCTTGATTGACATGTGTTCATACTAAAATTCCTTACTTGAACATTACATGTCGTACATGATCATTGTTTAGCCCATAATGCTTATTTATGTTTTGATGATGATCAAGTTTTTTTTGATAAACTTGAATATTGCTTTGAAAATATTTAAACCATATTTTTGGATTCAAGTGCATATGAACTTCTTTTGTTCTTGTTAAAGCTAACATTGCATGGTTGATAATGTGGTACATGTTTTACATTATATATCAACCTAAATTATGCTTGTAAATGGGCTTAAATGATATTTGATGCTAACCTATATTTTAGAGAACTTTTAGAGTTAGTTTTGCAAGTGTCTCTATATGCTTCAAATATAGCCATCAAATATTAAAGTGTCAAGCATAAATGAATAAAGAGAATATTTGAATGAAGAGGGATATGAGGAGGCTTTCTTCAAGTGTAATGGAAGAAAGCTCAAACTCAAAGGACCAATAGATGAAGAACATTCTAAACAAGCATCACTCTCTCAATAAGTATCTCTATCCCTAAGCTATTGTGATATTTTATATGCTATGGATTGCATGATACTTGTTGATAAATTGATCTTAAATGATTAGATGATTTCCTTACATGAGAAGTATGCTTAGCATTGACAAAGTATCTAATTAGATAAACTTGCTATTTTTGTCATTACATATAGGGTGAATAATATTAGTTCTATACATGTTTTGATCCCTATAGCATATTTCATCAAGGTGAATGTTTGATATCTATGATTCTCTTGATCTATGGTCTTTTAGTAGTATAGCACCTATGAGAATCATGCTTTTGTTTTGAAAATAGTTTATGCTTTGTTTAAAAAGTATTTAAAAGTAAAATCCTTTATCATATTTGAAAAAAGCTTTTCAAGTTCCATATTCTTAAGAATCTTTTGAACTTGTCTTAAGAACTTGAAAGTATTTTCTCCTCAAATTGTCTTGAAAATTTGGAAATCATTCGATTTGTGCTATAAATGTAGTACTCTCTTCATTGCTTTGAAATATTTTATTAAATCTTGAGAGAATATTTAAGAAAGTTTCCAAATAAATTTTTTAAAATATTCTATAGAGCCCATCTTGATACTTCAAAAGATAAGCCTTGTTCTTCAAAGTGTTTTATTTTCTCAAGGCTCTTGTTCAATAACAAAGAGAGGAGACGTGCTTTCAAATGTTCCTTTTGACTTGGATTTGATCACTCTCAAGGAATATGTGGTTTCAATATAAAACCCTTCTACCCTTCTACAATGCTTTTGGAAATGTAACGTGTTATTATAAAATTCTTTTTGTAAGGGGGAGAAGTCTTAAAATGGCTTTTGATTAATGGATTAAAAATATATATATCTTTGCCTTGCTTTTTGATAGTATGCTTACATGATCTTAGCATGCATATTTCCCTTTATTTATCTTGTGCTTCAATAAGGGGGAGCTTATCTTACTTATCTTATATATCTTTCTGTCATGTCCTTATTGACTAAAAATATATGCATGACTATGTTAAATTATTATATTTTAATTATATTCATATGTTGAGGGCGAGCCTAGCACTTAAATTATTGCTTATATCTCTTAGCTTACTTCCTTGTTTGACATGAAATGTTTTATTGTTAATACTATCAATATGTTAATGAAGACCATATCTTATTCTTTTTCTCTATCAATGAAAGAAGGTAAACTTTCTTAAACTTCACATCATTTGATTCTTTCATTGAGAAAATCCTACTCTTTTTGACAACATGAGTTTTACCTATAGGGGGAGAAAATATTAAATTTCCTTCCTAAGCCTTTTCGTTGATGTCAAATAGGGGGAGTGAAAATTGGAGAGAAAAATATGTTCTTGTGCTCATTATTTGATATGCTTACATGAATATCTATTCTTGTATATTGCTCAACATATCTTTCTTTGGTGATTTGTCATCATCAAAAAGGGGGAGATTATGGACATAAGTTTGCCCCAATGGTTTAATATGTTAAGTTTTGATGATAACAAATATAAGACAAAAAGAACACTTTGCATATGTTTTTTGTTGCATCCTACATAGAGCATATCTATTAGTAATTGATAAATGTCTTATTTGGATGTGTCTATGAAATTCATATATGCATGTTAGACAAACTAGAGTTACAGATTTATGAATCATGCATATGAAGATATTGAATTATGAATTTGGACTAACTATATTTGTTTGAAGTGAGCAATACCTTGTAGGATAATCTAAGTACTAAGAGTGAGCATTACAACAAGAAAGCAAAAGATCACAACTATGCTCAACTCAAGAAGAATGAGAATGATATAATGTTCCAAGCATTTGTAAGATTTGAAGAGAAGAAATTTTTGGAAGCTTGGATTACATCAAGAATTGATGATGGCAAAAGATCAAGTCCCAAGGTTCTTTAAGAATAGCATATAAGACTTAGATCTTGTGTAAAGGTAAAAAGGAATCACACTAAACTCAAATATATTTTAACATCTTTAAAAGTGTTTCTTGAATTCTAAAATGCCCAACAAACTATTTTTGGAAAGCTAGTCTTGGTGGTAATTTAAATCTTTGAAAAATAGTCAAGTTTGTGTTTTGTAAAACTAACCTTTGGTTACTCTTTTGATCATAACTTTTAAAATACTTTGAGTTTTGTTCTAAAACTTATTTCATTTGAAAATGAACTCAAAGATCTTTCCAATAAGTAGTCATTTTCTTTAAACGGATAAGAAATGAAGAAGTTATGACCATTTAAAGTCAATTTTCGAAACTAGAGTAGTTTATTCGAATAAGCATGTATTTATTCGAATAACACACCCTAGAAAACGTTCCAGAACGTGTTTTTAAGATTTATTAGAATAACAAATATTTTATTTGAATAACACAACCCAAAAATGTTCCAGAACTTGTTTTTAGATTTATTCGAATAACAAATGTTTTATTTGAATAACACAAGATTTATTCAAATAACAATGTTATTATTCAATTAAACATGTCCAGAAACGTTCCCAACGGCTATAAACGACTAGTTTTCATAAAGAAATCATTTCTAAACATTACCCAACGACTCTAAATCTTAATGGACTATAAATACAAGTCCTTGGGTATCAAAAAAAGGGGGGGATAATCTGAAAATGATTCTTGACCATTGAACACAAGCTTTACCATCATTTCATCAAATACTCTATTTTGAGCTTAAAAGTTTGATTTCTTGATACCTATTGATCTTTAATTTGTATTATCCATTCTTAAGAGAGTTTCTTATTATCTACACTTTGTATAAACTATAAAAGAGATGGTGAGGTATCCCTCAAAGTTGTAAGGGTGAGGTATCCCTTGAAAGTAGAGGCTCAAACACAAAGGGTGAGGTATCCCAAGGTGTGTTGAGTGCTCAAGTTTGTGAAGGTCATCAAGCACCTATGAAACTTGAAGAATTGGAGGCTCTAGTACAAGGGTGAGGTATCCCAAGGTGTGAGGAGTGCTCGTGTTTATACAAAGGTTTTCCTTGCACCCGTGAAGTCTAAGAGATAGTGAAGAAAATCTCAAGTTAAGCTTGGGGACTAGATGTAGGCCACAAGTGGTTGGTGGCTGAACTAGGATAAATCTTTGTGTTTGCTTTTCTCAACTCTATCTCCTTTAAATTTGTGCTTTAATTATATATGCTTGAGTTGAATTTGATATCTAGCTTATTTGCTTGGTTTATCCTATAGCCCAAGTGGTATTTGTGAAATCTCTAATAGTTACACCTTTGTAAAACTTATTCGGCTGCATTTATTAATTGAGTTAATCAAAATGCTTAATTTCTCAAAGGTGTTTGAAAATTTGTAATCACCCAATTTATCCCTTTTCTTGGGTAATGGTTGCTATGGCTAACATATTAAACCTCAGAATGGAATCTACAAACTCCATGGAAAGAACTCCTACATGCACATCAATCTTTATCTGTGCTATTTTGAGGAAATGTCTCCTTAGAATGAGTGGAACCTTGCTAGATAAAGAAATTTCCCTCCATCTCCAAAATGTAGATGTTAGCTGGGAATATCAGCTCATTCACCCAGACCAGCACATCCTCCACTAAACCAGTTGGGTACACATTACTCTTATTAGCTAGTTGGATCACCACACCTGTAGCCTGCAAAGGACTAAGTTCAAGGGAATTAAAAATAAACATAGGAATTACATTAATGGAAGCACCTAAGTCTAGCATGGCATTCTCAAATCTGTGATTTCCTATTATACAAGGAATTGTAAAAGTCCCAGGATCGTTGCACTTGGCATAGGCTGGATAAGGGCTAAAACATTCTGCCCCATATTGATTCTCTCGTTCGCTTTAACCGTTTATTGTGTGTACACAGTTCCTTTAAGAACTTGGCATACTTCGGTATCTGGTTGATCACTTCCAACAATGAAATATTGACTTCCATTTTCCTAAAAGTCTCAAGGAGCTCTTTGTCCTTCTCAACCTCATATATCTTTTTGGTCTCAATGGCTCTCTGTAGATAGAGGGAAGAACCATTGTAGGCTGCTGTTGCTCATCGGCAACAACTTATTTCTTTTTACCCTCATATTTTTGGGCTGGTTCATCAGAAACTGTTTCTTTTGCTAGTTGATGCTTACTGGTTGGATGAGGTTTAGGTGATGCTTCTATAAATTTTCCAAACCTCAGCATAATGGTACTCATACTCCCTTTTGGATTGGGAATTGTTTGGGAAGGGAGTTGTCCAGAACCTTAGGCCTACAACTGACTCAATGTAGAGGCCAATTGTACAATTTGAGTTTCTAAATTTTGTATGATGGCCTCTGTCCTCTACTGGACTTGGTTGTCCCATAGACTATTGGAAGGCTTACTTAGTCCAGCTTGAGGTTGAAACTATTGTTGTCTCATTGGCTGTTGGAAGGGCTGCCTGTACTACAATGGTTGTTGCTATTGTGAGGCTGCATTTCCATATCTCATATTTGGATGATCTCTCCAGCCAGGGTTGTATGTGTTAGAGAATGGATCATATTTTGGTTACTGCTGATATTGTGGTTTACCAAGAAAGACACCTGTTGTAGAAACAGATTGATCTAGAAAAATACAACCACCATCCTGAAGTGTAGGGCATGCTTTAGAAACCTAGACTTCATGGACTCGTCTAGTTTGAGTTATCATTCTAGTATCAAACTGTTGCGAATTGGAAGCCATGTTTGTAATCAAGTCTCTGGAAGTAGTTGGAGTTTTAACAACCAATGCACCTCCACTGACAATATCAATCATGCTCCTATCCAGAGGCAACAAGCCCTTATAAAAGTACTGAATTAATAGTTGATCACTAATCTTGTGGTGGGGATAGGTTGAGCACAATTTCTTGAATCTCTCCCAGTATTCATACAAGGTATCACCATTCATCTGTCTGATCCCACATATATCCTTTCTGATTACAGTTGCTCTTGAGGCAGGGAAAAACTTCTGCAGAAAAAATCTCTTCATGTCATTCCAGCTAGTGCTAGCTCTTGGTTACAAGTAGTATAACCAATCCTTGGCTACACCATCTAATGAAAAGGGAAAGGCTCTTAGCTTGATGTGTTCCTCTACAATTCCTTGTGTTTTCATGGTGGAACAGACCACATGGAACTCCTTTAAGTGCTTATGAGGGTCCTCTCCTGTAAGGCCATGAAACTTAGGTAGCAAGTGAATTAAACCAGATTTAAGTTCAAAATCAGCATCCAAATCAAGATATTGAATGTAAAATGGCTGATAGTTCACATCAAGTGCAGTTAGTTCCTTTAAAGTCCTATTTTGCATGTTATCAATTATAGGTGTAGTGTTATCAGCCATAGATGTAGTGTGATCTATATGCTCACCTTCAGTTTCAAAATCAATGTCAGTCTCAACCTTAGATGTTATGCTTTCACTAATCCTACAAGTCATATTCAATATATGCAAGGTTCTTTCAATTTCAGGATCAATGTCAAGTATATGACTATCAGAAGACCTAGTCATGTATCAAATAGTACTATAGGGATTCAAAAACTGACTCAAAACACAAAGCAATGGTAAAAATCACAAAAAAAAACTCAACAAAAACTATATCTAAAGATTTTTAAAAATTATGGGACCACCACAGCATGAAAACTACACAAAAATAAAACTAAAAAGATGTAATAAAAAATCTTAAAAAATTGAAAAAGTGGTCTACACGATGGAATTTGGCCAAAATCTGAGTGATCTCATTACTTTTAATGAGCCTTGCTTATAATGTCATTTTCCTTCAACTGACATAAGTTATTTTGAGCACAAAATTACGTACAAAATTCTAGAAATTGACCCGAAATCATTCGTCTTCACCTGAAAACGACAAAAACAAAAATGAAAAGGGTTTGGGGGTTAGTCAAAGTCTTGGAATGATTAATTAGCACCTAATGATCCCTAGCAACAACACCAAATTTGATTTGAGTGTCGAGCTCAACCAAATAATAAAATTTCAGTTCTACCGATAACTTGTAGTACAAGGCAGTGAATCGAGTCATCTCTTAAAGATCAAGATACAAATCAAACCAAATCAAGATCACACATGGGGGATTATGTATGATAAATGTAAACGCAATAATTAAACATAAGAAACAAAATCAAATTGCAAAGCAACCAATCCAAGAAACCGTCAGAAATCTAGTTAGCTTGTCATCAATCACTAAACATGCATCTTGATTGAATTAATTGGTTAATCTATGATTAACCAAAATCTCTATGTAACATTCCCTCCGAAGGGTATCACATTTCAAACTAACTCTTTATAATTAATTAACCAAGTTGTAAAATATTTAATATTATTTAAACACGGGTTTCAAAATTTCTTTTTTGCGGATATCAGAAACTTTGATGAATTAGAAAAACACAATATATAGGAACTGAATAAAATACATCTCTCACATATAATATAGATTCATGATGTCTTCATTACATAAAACTTATATACTCAAGGCAATATTTAATTACCACATATAAACTTGACTTAGCCCAAGCCAAAATACCTGGAGAGTAAGGTTCTGAACCTAATCTTCCCCAGATCCTCTAAAGGCACATTCTCTGGTCAGGACGTATCTCTTTGGACAGGGGTCCGAGTAGTTGACTCTGTAGAATCTTCACAAGGCAAACAGTGAGCAATGTCCCATAGTTCTACAATAGGCATGGAAAACTCTACATGTACACAAGTAGCATTATATGTAATAGTAGGGTTACCATGGTAGGTATCATTCTGGGATAAAGTCACCTCTCTTATATAACTAAAACGTTGAGTATCTGAGTCGACATACTAGGCATCAATGCCATCGTGAAACTGCGCTTGCATATAATCAGAGAAATTCCTCCTTGCAGCCATCGTGGTCTTCACAAACGTAGGCATAAAAATAAAAATAGACAGGACAATATAGCAAAGAGGTGAGATCCCCTACATCAATACCAGTTTAGTAGTAAAGAAATGATACGAACAACAATGTTGTTCCATACATACATAAAATCCAATAAACTATTAATATAAAATCAGCAGACATATTCATAATATTAAATAGATAAACAATCTAATAAACTTGCAACACAATATCAGACATAATGATAACACCACAATCATATTATTCACAATAAGACTATATAACAACAGTATAAATGCTGACTATGCATATGCACACAGACTCATTCCTACTCCATAGAGCTAATACACAATATTGGAGAGAAGATCCAGAAGATATGTCTATCACTCGGCTGTCGTGGCCAAAAGTGCTATAATTTATCAATTTATCAAAATGTACATTAGGTATTTGATAAGACATTCTACATTAGATCACGATATAGGACAGTGTCTTAGTTTGGATCGTCGGTGCGTTTGCATCAGTCTGCCCCACGGACAGAAGAGCTACCAACTGCCCATTATGAGGTACCCGCACCCCGACGGCCCCAAGGTCAACGAGTGACCTACACTTGTCTACTCACACCTGTACTTTAGGTGTAAATCAATCTCTTAGGCATATAGCCTTAATCAATAAGTGAATACATTTTTCTATGCATGATGTAGGATTCAAATCCACATACTGTCATTAATCACATAGTATTTTGTATTCACACACCGTTACTTAACGATGTCATTTTTCAACATAACCAGGTCAATCACCGTTGAACCATTCTTAATGGTATTAAATCAACTACCCATACAATTGTCTAATGTCATTAGTATCAATGATATTATGTAACCGCTCATACAATTACATAATACCAATGATCCACTTGGGTCCAGTACATCGGCCCTACAGCAAAACTCGTTGTTCCTCTCAATCGCGTAGCGATATTATCACATTTTCACAATCGCGTAACATTTTTGTTACGTTTTCAAATCGCATAAAGATTTTCCATCATTTTCTAAATCGCATAAATATTTTATCACATTTTCTCAATTGCGTAGCCTAAAATTACTATTTTTGAGTTACGTAAAGATTTTTCAATGTATTTTCAATCACGTAAAAATATTTCTAACATATTTTAAGTTCAAAATAAGATTTTTCTCATTTAATATCAAAAATTGACTTTATTTTTATTATTTACATAATAGTCCTTCTATAAAATATTATTTACATAATAGTCCCTCTTTAAATAATATTTCCAAAATAATCCTTCTTTAGAATAATATTTTCAAAATAGTCCTTCATTAAATAATATTTACAATATAATCCCCTTAAAATTAGTATTTTCTACTATTTCCCATGTTCCACTGTATTTCTTAATTTTACATAGGATATTACAGCTCAAATTTTCTAACGCACTTTAAAACCCATAGGGTGAGCTATACGCCAGTAAATTTCAAGTATTTCACTACATAGCTTAATTAAGCCAATTTTAGTTCTAAAAATTAAATTACTTTCATTTAAATTCCAAAACTTACCAAATTGAGTTCTTACTATTAAAACACTTAAGTTTACACTTAGTAAAATAATTTTGGATCTTGATCATAAAAAATTGACATGTTGGCCGAATTCATATAATGCTTCAAAATTCATATATAAATCATTTTCTAACACTTTAATCCTTATAGACTCACTTAATCAAATTTCTTGTCACAAGATCCTTTAATTCTCAATTAGGAAAATAATTTAGGACTCTTGGTCCCCTTTTTGGTGATGAGGCTGTGTGCCTCTAGGCTCTTTGGGGCCTTCATATAATTTTCCTCATCATGTTCTTCACATCCTAAATTACACATAAATTTGCATGCTTTATAATTCAAACATACAAGCATATTATCAAAACTATGATCATACCAACACATATGCAAGCATAATTTCAAAACTATAAACATAACAAGCACAAACAAAGAGAGCTTAAACATGCAAGTGAATAAATCCTTATAGATTTTTCACCACAAACAAGTCATTCCCTCACCACCAACACTTGGTTGATGAGGTTAATCTCCCTCTTACCTCAAGGAAGACAAAAACTTCAAGCTTTCTTCTCCTCTTGAATTTATGTGGCCCAAAGAAAACCCTAATCAATCTTAAACAATTTTAAAGGTCATAATCAAAGCTTGAAAACAATAAACCATGGATCAATCATGGTCTAGAAAATTAAAAATCCAACTTAGAATCAAAGATTCAAGAAATTACCTTTGATATAGGAAATCAAAGCTTGATTTTTGAAGCACTTAGAGAGAGATTTAGACAAAACTCACTAAATGAAAAATGTTTAGAATGATATTTGAGTTTAGAAAGTAAGGTTAGATAAAATTATAGAAGTGTGGAGGTTGGTTTGGTGGGTGGAGGCCGTGAGCTTCACTAGAGAAAAAGGATGGAGTTCTTTGGTTTTCTTTGGATGAGAGAGAATAGATAGAAAAATTTAAGTCTCAAAGTTGATAGGAAATGAAAATGAAATAGCCAAATGTGCCAAATGTGCAATGCATGGCCGTGTGGTTAGTATATAGGAGAAACTATAATTTAATCAATGTAATAAAAAGATCTATTACATTTCACATGGCCTATGTCACTTGGTGTCATCCATTGGTCATAAAAGACCATTCAAGAACCTTTGAGAAGGCCTTGTGGCCGTGTGAGTCATAGGAGAATGGAACTAAATTGGTTCTATTTTAATTCCTTAGTTACACCTTAATTAAATAGTTAGTTCATCTAGTTTCTCTTAAACTAATTTAGTTAGGATTTCTAATTACATTCTAATTAGTTAGTTACATTACTATGTCATTGTATAGGTCATGATTATATCATGTTTCTAGATAATAGATATTTATCTAGTAACTAGCTTCTAAATATTTAGTAACTAAGCTAATCTAGTAACTAGCTTCTAAATATTTAGTAACTAAGCTAAGTTCCATCTAGTTACTAATTAGTCTATTTAAGTAACTTAGTTAGAATATCTAGTTACTAGCCATTATTGTTGACTTTGTCTCCTAACCATTGATTTAATTTAAGATAGATATGATAAGCTTCCTTATCAAGTTTTGCTCTCACACCACTGATTAGATCAATGGTGATGATCAAAGGCTTCTTCATCAAGTTTTTTATCCAATGGTTCACAAGAAAGTCCAAGCCACTAAGTTTGACTAGTTCCCATTGGTCAGTCATAAAGGTAGGTAATGATGGTTCATAATTACACCTAAGATATTTATCTTACATATTTTCTGCTTAGATATTGTCTAACAGATATTACCCAATGGACAATAGCTACTGCTATTATTACTCAATGGATAATAGAAATTCAAATATAAAAAATCTTTGTCAACTGTTCCTGGTTTTGAGTTTAGTAAGATCCCCTGATCCTGTCTTGACAGTCCAAAACTTTCTGGTCTAGAAAAATTTTTATTTTTCCGGGTCTGCCTCAAACACACATATAGCTCAAAATAATATTAAAATAATCACAACCTCAGAAAATTCTACAAAAATTCTCAAAAATCATAAAAATCATAAAACTCATATATTTTCAAAAAAATGAAATTCGGACATACAGTTTTCAAGATAATATAAAATATTAAAAAATATTAAAATAATATTAAAATATTTAAAATAATTAAAAATTCCTAAAAATTCACAAAAACTAATAAATATTATAAAACTTATCTATTTCAAGAAAAATAAAAAATCAGGGTGTTACACTCTGCATCAAACACATAGAATTCAACACTAGATAATCACCTAGAATTTAACTAACAATTCATAAATTCGCAATTGCTAGAATCATACAACATATGTTAGTTTAACAATCAGATTTCAATTAACCTAAATTAACAAATCTGTCAGCCTAACATTCTTTAATTCATGTGACTAAACCACAATTAATCAATTCATGTGACTAAACCACAATTAATCACAAATCTTAATTAGGATTAAGGATTCAATCAAATCACATCACACAACAGAAATCTCTAATCATGTAATTCAAAATCCAAATCAAGAGAAGAAGAAGATAATTAATTCAATTCAAAATCAAAATTAGGAACAGAATCTCAAAACTAAGCTAGAATTTCCCCAAGATCCTTGAATTGATCTCAGATAATTAGCTCTCCATGACTACCACGCACAGTTTGCAAAAAGAAAAGAGAAAACTCTAGGTAGAAGAATCAAGTAAAAATAACTTTTTGGTTTCTATCTCCCTCGGATTTCCTATTTATATAAAAATAATTGACCTAAAAATTAAGAATCCTAATTTACCCCTAGGTTAAAGTTAATTTTCGGCCTCTTAGCTTTCCTTGGCCACCGAACTCACTTCAATTGGGCTTAAGATGAGAGAGTTATGCCCAAATCACTCTTAACAGGTCTTTGATCCCATCATCCTACTTCATAAGGGTGAAACACCATCAAAATGTTGTAGTTTCAATTCGTGGTCTTATAATAATTGAAGATCTATGTCTTAGATTTTGAATAACACTAGTTTTAGGTCCATATCACACCTACACCCCAAGTTATGGACCAATTAGTGCACACTACTCGAGTTACACTACAAAACTTGAATTCTAACTTCTAAGCCCAATTAGGTACACTATACATTTGATTCATACTTTGAACTTTTCATTAAAGTTGTATAGCTTTCTCTCATCTTTCTTATAATGTAAAATTCATAATTATTAGATATCTAGAACTCAATATATGGGTAAAATACAGAAATAGTGTAAAATTCTAATAATGCTGAAAAAATTAATAAAGTCTAAGTTGAGCCCTAACTTATAAAATATGGCCAAAACTAATTAATTAATCATATAAGAAGTCCAAGAAACTAAATATGAAGGTTAAATAATATATAAAAATCGTGTTTATTAGGATGTAAAAAGTGATTTTCTAAATGGCTTTATTCAAGAAGAAATGTATGTAGAGCAACCTCCTAGTTTTGAAAGTTATGAGCTACCCAACCATGTTTTCAAATTGAAAAGGGCTTTATATGCCTTAAAACAAGCTCCTAGAGCTTGACATGAAAGGTTGAGCAAGTTCCTTTTAGAAAAAGGTTTTTCAAGAGGTAAGGTTGACACAATACTTTTTATTAAAAAAGAAAGGTATACATCCTTTGAAATGTCTATGATGGGTGAGCTTAACTTCTTCCTTGGACTTCATATCAAGCAAACAAAGGATGAAACATTTATTAGTAAAACCAAGTATTGCAAGGAGTTGCTCAAGAAGCTTAGGATGGACAATGCTAAACAAATGGCTATACCAATGAACATCTCTTTCTATTTGGACAAAGATGACGGAGGTAAACCCATAGAAATCACTAAATATAGAGGTATGATTGGCTCACTCCATTATCTTACCGCAAGTAGACCAGATATAATGTTTAGTGTATACATGTGTGCTAGATATCAAGCTTGTCCTAAAGAATCTCATCTAAGTGTTGTAAGAAGAATAATGATATATGTTGTTGGCACTACACAAATAGGCTTGTGGTACCCCAAGGGTGCCTCATATAGTTTGATTGTTTATTCTAATATTGACTTTGTCGAATGTAAAGTGGATAGGAAAAGTACTAGTAGGACATGCCATTTTCTTGGAAGCTCTTTAGTTTCTTGGCATAGCAAGAAACAAAATAGTGTGACATTGTCTATGGTTGAAGCTGAATATGTTGCAATCAGAAGTTGTTATACTTAAATCCTTTGGATGAAGCAACAACTTCTGAACTATGGGCTCCAGCTTGATCACATCCCTATAAGATGTGATAACACTAGTGTAGTCAATTTAACCAAGAATAAAATCTTGTACTTTAGGACTAGGTATATTGAAATTAGGCACCACTTTATAAGAGATCATGTACAATAAGGGAATTGTGTGCTTGAATTTATGGAAACATCAAAACAATTAGTTGATATCTTCACAAAACCTTTGGAAAGAGAAAGTTTCTTTTATATAAGAGGAGAACTGGGAATAATTAACCAATCATGCATTTGAGTGAATGTTTGTGCTTAATGCATTAATGTAATTTATTTATTTAAATCCATTACTGAATTAGGCATCGAAGGTTTCCCCAAATTTGTTTTGTAGTTACTTGATCCTTGACTAAGTCCCCTAATCCCAAAATGATTAATTTCACTTGCTACATGTAAGTTTTTGGTGTTTTTGGTGCTTAATAATCAATTAATGGGAGAAGATATCTGATTATCAGTATCATAGCAGTTCAATTTTGTATTTTTCAACTGAGAATAATTGATTATCTTAGGTAGATAATTTATTATCATCATGGCAGAAGGCAAAGAAATGTTTTTGATCAACCATAATTAATTATGGAAAGGTCATAATCAATTATCCTCATGGTAGAGACCTTTTTTTGTTCAAGAAATAATCGATTATGACATGGTCATAATTGATTATCTGAGTTTTCAGTTTTAGAGGAGCATACAAATAATCAATTATTGAAAGTCAATAATCAATTATTTGTGGAGGTATATTAATAGTTGTAGTGCTTCCCTCTTCATTTCAAACGTTGCCTTTTCTTTCTCTTCATTCTTCTTCTCTTTCCTCTCTCTAAACCCTAACTTCCTTCACCTTCAAACCACCATAATCCTCCACCAAACAACCTAAATCAACCACCTACACTCCTCCCATGCATAAATTGTAACCAATCTGCCTCATCCCTCTCCAAATTTCCATAAATTCCAACCCCAAACCCCTCTCCCTCACTAACTCGCAACCTCAACCTCCGTCAATGGCCTCTATCTTGACAATTGCTAAGGCTACCAAATTAGATGAGATTTGTTAATTAATTCACCAAAAACTTATAGTATACGGTGTAACTGAGTCGAGCCCTTAGTTCACTCTAGTTAATCAATTATATTAAGGGGTTAACGGGGGGGTTTGGTTTGCAAAAGTAATTAAAAGACAATAATTAAAATGCTGTAAAATGTTGTGAGTAGAATAAGGAAAAAACAACCAATCCAAGGGAATCAATAACTTTTAAGTTTAATCCATCCTTGACCACTATGGACTAATTCACATGCTAACCAGATTCTTGGTATACTATACTAGATAAGCATCTAGCATTTGGCTAATGAATGTTAGATGAAGTTAGCATCCATCCAACCCTAAATTAACCTAAAACTCAACATTCAACCAAGTTAGGCAATTCATCAAACACCTTTAGTGTATTGCCTAATCTCATGTGAAATCCTCATCCAAGCATGAATTCTCTACTAGGTAAGCACCTAGGATTTGGTCAATCAATGAAAAATGGATTAAGCATCCATTTAACCCTAAATTAACCTCGTTCTAGAATTCATGCTAACTAGATAATACGTCAAACACCTTTGATGCATTATATGATTTCTACAAACACATGATAGTTAAGAAACTATCACATGAACACCAAAATTGAGTTAAGAACTCAGTCAAGATGCAATAGAATCAAGAGATGGAGGAGGAAATTTGATCAACAACAAGAATGTAAACATTCATCATAAAGTCTCAAAATTAAACATCAAGAGTGTTTCAATCCCTAAAATTGATTACAAAGCTTTAGCTCTCCATAAATGGAGAGCACAAATAGAAAAGTAAAAGTATAGAAATGTAAAAGAGCATAAATGTAAAAAAGAATTAAGAAGAGAGGAGAGGGGAAGGGAGGGGAGAGCAAGAGAGAAAATGAAGAGAGAAAGTGAGAAGTGAAAACTAAATGGACTTGTCTCGATTTTGAGCTCTCTCCCATATAACAGATATTAAAAGAAAAATTATAAGTTTTTTCCCAGCTTAGACTCTTCCTTTTCCAATTAGCTTTAATTGGACATCTAATTTGCAAGATTTGGACACCTAATGAAGGAGTTATGGCCAAAACACGTTTAACAGCTCCTAGATTCCATCATCTCCCTTCATACATTAAAAACCATATCAAAACATTACCCTTTTGATAAGTGGTCTTCACAAAAGTTAAAGGGTTTTATCTCATCTTTCCAGTGGAATTGGTTTCAGTCCATTCTAACTTCTACAGCCCCCAATCTTTGTACACTGCTCAAGTTCCAATGACAACACATCTATTCTGACTTCTAAGCCCAATATGACCCACTAGACATATGATTTAGCTCTAGAGCTCTTCATAAAAGTAGTAGAGTTTCCTCTTAGCTTTCCTACAAGATAACGTTTATAAGTTATAGTGTCTATAACTTAATTTATACCTTAAATATAGAAATAGTGTAAAATTACCACAATGCTAAAAAATACATCTAAGTCTAATTTGAACCCAAACTTATAATGGTGGCCAAAACTAATTGATTAAGCACAAAAGAGATCTAAAATGATGAATATGAGAGTTAACTAATATATAAAAAATGGTGTTTATCACATCTTTCAACCAAAGTGAGCCTACACCAAAAACGCTATTGGGGATGTTAATCCCAACAACCCTTTGGATCTCAAGCGGCTGATCTTCAATAGCTCTCAAATGAACCACTTCAAGCGCCACTTTCTAATGAGGAACTTGGTCCATTCCAAATATCCACCTTGATTTCTTCCACAGGGAAGGGTTCTAGTTCATCCATCTCCTTGAGTATCAATAGGTTTTATAACTTTGCATTCATCATCAAAAGTTCTATCCTAACTTAATTAAGGTATTCTACTGCAACTTAGGTATTGTTCATGATGATTTAGTGACTGAAGTGAAGGGACACAAGATTGTGGTAAAGCCACGTGATTGGTTGGACTTGTTTGGGCTGCATTATATTGGAAAAAGATTTTCTAAGAATAGTTACAAAGTTTGGGAAGGCTATAATAGAATCACAGCAATCTGGTCTATGATTAAATTGGGTTATGTAGTCCCTTGAGGTTCATTTACAACCGACAAGCTTACAAGACAAGACTGCCTCTTGCATTATGCTTATGCGCGCATTCTTGCTCTATAAGGGGGCAATTATGTTTATCTGGGCGAGGATGATATTTTCATTCTGTGGGCCATTAAGCAGAGGCTGCATATCAATTGGCCCTACTTTATCATGCACCATATGATAAAGGTGCAAAGTAAGCCCAATATGGATCTTCCCTATGCTTTTCTCATTTCTAAGATTCTTGAGAAATATCCTATCATTGTGGAAATTGAGGAAGTAACAAAGGTCACCGGCCACAAGAAGTTTAATTTGAGCACTTTCAATTATATGCAAATGAAGAAGGTACATGGAGTATAGACATATGGCGATGAAAAAGCTAAAGCTGAGGCTACAATGGGAGAGGATGCTGCTGAGGAGGAGGATGATGAGGCTAACCATGCAAATGTGGACATGTTGGCTATCCACCTGCACATGAAGACCGGGTTTTAACTATGGTTACTGATCTTCAAGCCTACATGGAATATAACTTTGGGATCATTTATGACTAATTGGGGTAACAAAGATCTGTTTTAGTCATTTATTTTCCTTAGATTTGAACTCTAATGATTATGTTTAGTTGAGCTCATACTTTTGGAATTATATAGTTTTTTTATGTCTTTTGAATATATCATGTTATTTGAACATTTGGTTTTAGTTGTTGTTAGTTTTTTAAATGAATATATTATTTTTCTTTGGCAATGGCAATGGTTTTATGCTTTTGTTCTCTTTCCTGCATATCTTTTTTATCATGACAAAAGGGGGAGAAAGGATTTTAGTTCTTGGTATTGAGAAAAGAAAGTTAAAGTTAAAACAAAAATGATCTTGGGATTCCATAATTAAGGGGGAGCTGTGCATCTCTAATTTTTTCACACCTTTTATGATATAGAGGGGGATAAGACTCTTTAACACTCTTTGTGAATTCCTATTTAAAAAGTAGCTCTTTCTCAATGGTTGTTTGTCATCATGGAAAAGGAAGATAATGTAATTGATAATCGACAATGGTTTTTATAATCACAAACAAGAAGATGTTTGCAAGATCAAGTCCAAGAACCTTCAAGACTAGTTATAGGACTTAAATCTTATGTAAAGGTAAAAATGGTTCACACTGAGCTCTAAATTTGTTATTCAAAAATCCAAGATAGCACTCAATGAATTAATGTATTTTCAAGTTGTTAAAAATGTTTTTAAAATCAAGTGAAATGGCTTTTAAGTGCTTGAAAGTATGTTGAAATAATTGTAAGCATATGGCTTAAAATGGCTAAGTTTCTTAAAGCTGGTTGAAGCCAAATAATCAATTATGAGCTTGCCATAATCAATTAGTTGGGCTCAACAGAAAGCCTTATTCTGGATTTTAAGTCAAATAATTGATTATAGGATATGACAATCGATTAGCAAAAATTCAGAATGCCATGGTTTTTAATCTTTCAAGCAATAATCGATTATTGAGTTAAAAGTTCATTTTGTGCCTCTTTTATCAAATGGCAATAATCGATTATCATTTACTAATAATCGATTATTGGAGTTTCAAAAACATGTTTTCTTGTGTTATCTCGCAAATAATCGATTATGGGATTCCAATAATCAATTATCTGGGTTCCTAAAAGCAATAATAATGGCTAGTAGCTCGCATTAAATGTTACCAACTCACTCCCAATGGCTCTTTATTTACTTGGGCTTTAAATATAGGTCATTAGCGACTCAAGTGAAGCTGGATATCAATCTGAAAAAGCCTCTTGAGCATTTATTACCAACTTTTGCAGTCATCATTCATATTGCTCTATTTTTGAGCTTAAAGTGTGATCATCTCTCTATCTCTTGAACTTTAATTCATATAATCCACTCTTGTGAGAGTTTCAATTCTTTTATTCATCTGAATTCTTTTGTAAGAGGGTGAGGTATTCCTTATGAGAGAAAAGGGTGAGGAATCCCTTGTAGTGAGACTCAAACACAAAGGGTGAGGTATCCCAAAGGTGTTGTGATTGCTCTTGAATGTAAAGGTTGCAAGAACCTATTGAAGCTTAAAGTTTAGTAAATAAATCTTGAGTGAATCACTTGAGGACTAGATGTAGGTCACATGGAGTGGCTGAACCTGTATAAATCTTTAGTTTGCTTCTCTTTACTCTATCTCCTTTACATTTGAACTTTCTTTGTTATATGCTTTCTTGAATACTTTATATCTTAGCTGGTTTCTTAGTGTGAAAAGTGTTCATCCTCATATATCTGCTCATCTCTAACAATTAATAGCTACAAAAATTGATAAACAAGTTTTTTTTTGAAAAATTTGCAAAAAAACTTTTACAAACTCATATCACCCTTTCTTGAGTTTGAAGTCATTTGGTAACACAAACGATGGTTGTACTTGCTGGTTGTAGGTAACTGTTATCTTGTCCTTTTCTTAAACACACTAGCGTTTTGCTTTATAGTGAATGGTTCTTCTAAAACCTTCTCAAGGTTTACCTTCTCACTAAGTCTTCTCAGCTTAAAGCTTCTCAAGTTACTTTCTCACCAACTTTCTCACCCAACCTTCTCATGCTTGAAAACTTCAACCTTCTCAACTTTGATCTCCACCATCTTAGTGATAATCTTTAGTCTTCTTAATGGTAATGTTAGTTTGAGTTTCTTCTAAGAAGTAATCATTTGAGGATGTTCTATTTTGCACATTCTTAATCTTCCTAGGACCATCTTACTATGAACTTTCTCATGTTCTTTAGAAAGCTTCTCAAGTTTTTCTTGAACTTTCTCAAGTCATAATTTGATTTTCTCAAATATTTTCAAATAACCAGAAGGCTTCCTTGAACTTTGTTTTAGACCTGAAAAACTTATTAATATAGAATACACTCCACAAGGGTTAAGTATAACCAAATCAAGTTGTGAGAAGATTCAAACCACATTTTTAACATAGTTGTTATCATCAAAATAAATTATACAACATTAAGCACTAAAAGGGCTTTGGTGCTTACAATACTCTCTCTCCATGTGTGTGTGTGATTCTTGTTATTTTAAATTTTATGTACTTTTTTATTTAAGATTTTATTAATAAATTTAATTATTTGTTTTTAATAATAAAATAGTATACTAATTGCTACATACTTTTTTATATTAACAATATTGCTATATATACAATTTTTATTAACACACATACAAAAAGATTTATATATTTAAATTTTTTACTAATAGAATACTTGAATGAATTTTTTATTTGATATTTTTTGAGATAAATTTTTCTTAATACATTGATTCAGACTTGAGATTATTAATTAAATATAATAATAGAGCATAAATATGAAATATTTTATGCTAATTTTTAAAACCTAATGTAATCCAAGAATGCATAAATAAATATGAAAAATATTATTGTTTGAAAAGTCCAAATTTTTTCTTTAAGATCCACCATTGCTCCTTCTGTCGCGACCGAAATAATCGCGGCAGAATAGTAACTTAAATTAAAAAATTAGGAGTCACCACCAATTTTATTTTTTATTAGGAAAAATTGGAAAACCCAAAAGAATAGTCTTTGAAACCAGATTGAATTCGGGAGTCGGTTATGTGTAGGAAAGGGTGGAAACTTAATCCCACAGCACCCCTAACACACCCGTCTTAAGACGGTACCTTAAATTAATTATGCAAATTCTTAATAATCATTGAAAATATTTATTTTACCCCTAAACAAAAATAAAATAATGAAATCGACAAATAAATTATAAAAAATTAAATTTTGGCTTGACGGAATAAGAGTCCCGCTCCTACGTATCCTCAGGTGCAATGAGGAACTCAAAGTCACGTAGTTCTTTAGAAAATAATTGTGGGTTGGTTGATTTTAATTAAAATAATTTTGAAAATTTGAATTAATAAGTCGTCGCGACTCAGTTATTCAAATTAAGGATTGAATAGGTGAAGTTCGCGTCGCGCTAGAGACGTCACCCACTGATTATCGAATTTTGTTACCAAAACTTTTATTTAAAATTATCAATTAGCGATTTAACTTATAAATTGAAAACAAAATAACAGTTTAAATATAATAATAATAATAATAATAATAATAATAATAATAATAATAATAATAATAATAATAATAATAATAATAATAATGTAAATCATCAAGTCATCACAACTCGGATGTTTACAAAATGCAAGGTTAACAAGCATGTCCGCAACTTAGGTAACCCATATTATTATTATTATTATTATTATCATCGTTATTTAAAAAAAAGATTTAAATTATTTTATATATTCTTATATTTTTTTTGTTATCATTTTTACTTATCTTTCGTTAGATTTTTTTTTTGTTTTTAGCCCAATGAGCCCATTTACCCCAAAACAAAAAAAAAAAAAAATTCAAAAAGAAAGGAAGATGCTCACAGTTCGCAGACAAAGAAAAAAGGGGTTTTAGCTTCTTTCTTCGTTATGTTGCAGAGCTAACCAAGGAAGCTCCAATGGAGCAAACGATGACCGGCGGTGAGTAGAAGCGAGGTGCGGCGGTTTCGTGATGGCGACGAGGCTATGCACGGGTAGAGCTCGACGATGACGGATTCGGAGCTGCCGCGGCCCTGCAACGGGCGCGAGGTGGTCCGACTCGGTTCGAGGTGTGATGGACGGCGGGCGGGATGCGAATAGGAGGCGACGGCCCGATGTCGACGAAGAGATGGCGGAACACGGGTCACGGTTGGGCTTGAGTCAACTCGGTTAGACATTGGTGGGATGTTTTTTTTTTTTTTTTTGGTTAGGAGTTGGTATGTTTTTGTTGGCTTGGGTTTGAGATTTGAAGGGAAAATGGTTATGGTAGCTTGATGGTGTTGTTAGGTGGAGATGATAATATTATGGGAGGTTGGGAGTGAAGGTGGAGGCTATTATGGTGGTTACGGTTGAAGGTGGAGAATTGGAATGGTTTTCGGTTGGGTTGTTTGGGTGTTGATGATTGGTTGTGTGAAGGTGGAAGATGATGAAGTGGTGAGGAAGATGAGTTGACTCGATTCTTTGAATGTTGAAGGTGAATGTGAGGAGTGAGGGGTTGGAGTTATGGTGTGATGGCTGGTTATGGGTGTTTTGGCAGAGGTGATTACGATGAGGAAGGTGATGACTTCGTGGCAGAGGGTGTTTGGCTAAATGCTGCAAAAATTTGCTATGGAGAGAATAATATGGCTATGTAGGCAGAAGTGTGTATGTGAGGCTAGGTGAGAGTATGTAAAGTTCGAGTATAGGTTCGATGTATATGTTCGATCATTTTTACGTGTGTGGGTTAGGTGTTTTATAGGAGAGGATTAGGTGAGGTGTTTGAGTTAGAATGTGATTAGGAGTTTGTTTAGGATAAGTGATGGGAGGTTTAGGAAAATTTTGTTTAGGATGAGTTTGAGTTAGGATGGGTTTATGCTAGGATAAGTTTGTGGTAGGATGAGTTATGGTTAGTTTAGGATAGGTTTGTTTGGGATAGTTAGGATAAGTGTTTGGGGATTAGGATAAGCGATGGGGTCTCATTTTAGGATAAGTGATGAGTTTAAGTGTGAGGATAAGCGATGGGTTGTGGGTTAACGGGTGATGGGTTAACGGGTTGGTTTATGGGTTACGGGTTAATGAGTCCTTTTTTTAAGATTTTTTTTTATTCACAAAACGCCTTTAGGACAAAATTGGGTGTTCTGATTTTGTTCTCTTTACTTGTTTCTTACTAGATAAAAAGAATAACCGTAGTTTTTCATTTTATCATGGTAAGGAACGAGTAAAGACATGAACTCGAATTTTGTTCGGGAGCGAAAAGAAACAAAACAATGCAAAGAGCGATGCGCTCAATGAAAGAAACTTAAAAGACAAAAGCCGATGCGCTCAAAAGTAAAAGACAAGAAACTAATTGCGCTCAAGAATCAGAGACAGGAACCGATGCGCTCAAGAGTAAAAAGACAGGAGCCAATGCATTCAAAAGTAAAGGATAAGAATTAAAAGACGGGGAGCCGATGCGCTCAGGAATTAAAAGACAAGAATTAAAAGACAGGGAGCCGATGCGCTCGAAAGTAAAAGACAGGAGCCGATGCGCTCGAAAAGTAAAAGACAGGAATTAAAAGATAGGGAGCCGATGCGCTCGAAAAATAAAAGACAGGAGCCGATGTGCTCGAAAAGTAAAAGACAGGAGCCGATGCGCTCAGGAATTAAAAGACAGGGAGCCGATGCGCTCAAAAGGTAAAAGACAGGAGCCAATGCGCTCAAAAGAAAAAGACAGGAATTAAAAGATAGGGAGCCGATGCGCTTAAAAGGTAAAAGACAGGAGCCGATGCGCTCAAAAGTAAAAGACAAGAATTAAAAGACAGGGAGCCGATGTGCTCAAAAGTAAAAGACAAGAGTCAATGCGCTCGAAAAGTAAAAGACAGGAATTAAAAGACAGGGAGCTGATGCGCTTAAAAGGTAAAAGACAGGAGCCGATGTGCTCGAAAAGTAAAAGACAGGAGCCGATGCACTCAAAAAGTAAAAGACAGGAATTAAAAGATAGGGAGCCGATGCGCTCAAAAGTAAAAGACAGGAGCTGATGTGCTCAAGAGTAAGAGACGGGAGCCGATGTGCTCAAGAGTAAGAAACGAGAGCTGATGCGCTCAAAAGTAAAAGACAGGAATTAAAAGACGGGGAGCCGATGCACTCAAAAGTAAAAGACAGGAGCCGATGCGCTCGAAAGTAAAAGGCAGAAATTAAAAGATAGGGAGCCGATGCGCTCAAAAGTAAAAGACAGCAGTCGATGCGCTCAGGAATTAAAAGACAGGGAGCCGATGCACTCAAAAGCAAGGAGCTGATGCACTCAAAAACTTAAAATGCAAATGCATGGAGCCGATGTGCTCAAAAACTTAAAATGCAAATGCATTGAGCCGATGCGCTCAAAAACTTAAAATGCAAATGCATGGAGTCGGTGCGCTGCAATGGAAACATTCATGACAGTTAGACAGTGCCTTAAAATCTCTTTCTCTTCTCTCTCTTTTTCTCTCTTTTTCTTTTATATTTATTCTCTCTTTCTTTCTTTCTTTCTTTCTTTTAATCATTCGAACCAGCGACGACTTTGGAAAGCTTTGACCAATCAAACCCTTGTTCACCTACTTTTCTTCATCAAACCCTTTGGCTATCTCAGAATCCTCTTAACCTTTTTCTTCTTCATTTTCTTCATTTTCAACTCTTCCTTTCCTTCTTGGCAACAAATCACTTCGACCAAATGTGACATTGCAAACTATACTTTGAGCTACTGAGATCTTTCAATCTAGCTCAATCATTGAAGGATTGCTGTAGAAATGTCAGAATCAAGCTGTTGATCTTGAATTTATGTTATTTGAGACTTAACTTAATGAGTTAAACATGCATTCATGTATGGATAGAAATTAGTTAAATGAACAAACTTCTTTTCATTACTTTGGTAATATGATGAATATCTGGTAAGACACATGCTTAAAAGACGAAAACAAAAGAAAATTGCAAGGGAAAGAAAATTTGCCCCAGTTTTGGTTCCTTGTTCCTCATTCAATTGATTCCCTGCAACCGTTTGATAATCCAACTGTTGTCTCTATTGCTACTTTCTTCAACACATCTTTTCTTTAATCTTTCAGACATTTTCCCCTAGTATAGCCAATTGAACGCAGAATAAAAATTGCCCCAGTTTGGAGTTTCAAACCTCCTTCGTTTGAGATTTTGCCTATTTATTTGTCCTAACTTTTGCTTAAGCCGCCCTTTCGGGTTTTCGACCTAACGTACCTTCCTTTTTTTTTTTTTACTCTAACTTTTGCTTAGGCCGCCATTTCGGGTTTTCAACCTAACGAGCTTCCTCTTCTTCTTTTTTTTTAGGCATAGAATCTCTTGACAACATCAGTATTTACTGGCCTTGGCAATTCTTCTCCATCCATATTCTGCAAAATTAAGGCCCCTCCAGAAAATGCTTGCTTGACGATGTAAGGACCCTCATAACTCGGAGCCCATTTCCCCTAGCATCCTCTTGATTAGGGAGAATCTTCTTCAATACTAAATCTCCTGAACATAATTCTCTAGGACGGACCTTTTTATTAAAGGCTATGGCCATTCTGCTTTGATACAACTGTCCATGACAAATAGCTGCCAGCCTCTTCTCTTCTATCATATTCAATTGCTCATGCCTAGTCTTCACCCATTTAGATTCCTCTAACTCTGCCTTTATCAACACTCTTAGAGAAGGAATTTCCATTTCTATGGGAGAGACAGCTTCCATCCCATACAACAAGGAGAAAGGCGTTGTCCCAGTGCTTGATTGTATATTGGTACGACACGCGTGCAAAGCGTAGGGTAACATTTCGTGCCAGTCCTTGTAGTTCACAACCATCTTAGCCACAATTTTCTTGACATTTTTATTTACAGCTTTAACTGCACCATTCATCTGAGGCCTATAGGGAGCTGAATTATGATGCTTGATCTTGAAATTTTCACAAAACTTCTTAATCTCAGCACCATTAAGATTAGCAGCATTATCAGTGATTATCCTTTCTGGGATTTCGTATCTGCAGACAATATCCTTCTTGAGGAATTTCAAAAATACCTTTTGAGTAATATTGGCATACGAGCAAGCTTCTACCCACTTGGTGAAATAGTCGATTGCTACTAGAATGAAACGATGACCGTTGGAAGTTTTGGGGTTAATCGGCCCAATTACATCTATTCCCCACATCGAGAAAGGCCATAGAGATACCATATTGTGCAAGGGGATTGGAGGTGCATTGACTCGATCTGCATATATCTGGCATTTATGGCACTTTCGAACATATTCTATGCTGTTCGTTTCCATGGTGGACCAATAATAACATCTCCTTAAAAATTTTTGCGCCATCATATGACCATTAGCATGAGTCCCACAAATTCCTTCATGGACTTCAGTCAAGATTAAACGAGCTTCCCGAGCATCCACACATCTGAGTAAGGTGCCATCATGGCTTCTCTTGTATAGAACTTCCCCATTCAAGAAAAAAGCCATTGCCAACCGGTGAATAGTCTTCTTATTCACTTCACTTGCCCCAGTTGGGTATTCTCTATGTTGGATATACTGCTTGATATCATGATACCAAGGTTTACCATATGGCTCACCCTCCACATTGGCACAATACGCGGGCTCACTATGTACTTTTACTTTGATAGGTTGGACATTATTGTGGATATCCAACTTAGTCATTACGGCCAAAGTGGCCAAAGCATCTGCAAACTGATTCATGTCTCGAGCCATATGGGAAAAGGTCACCTCTTCAAACTTCTCAGTCAACTTGGTCAAATACTTTTGATAGGGTACCAACTTTGGGTCTTTAGTTTTCCATTCACCATTCACTTGATAAATGATAAGTGCCGAATCTCCGAATACTTTTAATTGCTTGACCCCCAAGTCAATTGCCACTTGTAAACCACTAGCACATGCCTCGTATTCCACAACATTATTAGTGCATTCAAAATCCAGCTTAATAGCAACTGGATATTGTTTTCCGTCTGGCAAAACAACAACAGCTCCTATGCCACTACCATACATTTTGACTGCTCCATCAAAATACATTTTCCACGTAGACTCCTCTTTTCCTTCCTTTCCTTCTGCCATTAATATTTCTCCATCAGGGAACTCAGATGCTATTAGTTGTCCACCCTCAAGAGGATTTTCAGCTAAATGATCTGCAATTGCACTCCATTTGACGGATTTCTGAGTCATGTGCTTGATGTCGAACTCTGATAATATCACTTGCCATTTTGAAACCCTTAATGAGACATGAGGGCTTTCAAATATATACTTCAAAGGGTCCATTTGGGAAATCAGCTAAGTGGTGTAATAGAGCATGTACTGCCTTAGCCGTTTTGAGGTCCATACTAATGCACAATATGTCTTTTCCATTGCCATGTATCGGGTTTCACAGTCATTAAACTTCTTACTCAGGTAATAAATCGTCTGTTCCTTTTTCCCTGATTCATCGTGCTGCCCCAGCATTGCCCCCATTGAGGTTGACAGTACAGTTAGGTATAATATCAGAGGACGACCTGGTGTAGGGGGTACCAACACAGGAGGATTCATCAAATAAGCCTTTATCTTACCAAAAGCTTCTTGACATTCTTCATCCCATTTGCCCGGCTGATGTTTCTTCGACAACTTGAATATAGGCTCACAAGTGCTGGTTAAGTTAGCAATGAATCTAGTGATGTAATTAAGTCTCCCAAGAAAACTTCTCACTTCTCGCTCTGTCTTAGGAGGAGGCATCTCTTGTATTGCCTTTGCCTTATCCGGATCCACCTTTATCCCTTCTCTGCTAACGATGAATCCGAGTAATTTTCCAGTGGATGCTCCAAAAATGCATTTATTAGGATTGAGCCTCAACTTATACTTTCTGAGTCTTTCAAATAATCTCCGTAAGACCGCTACATGACTTTCCCTTTCTTTGGATTTGGCTACCATATCATCTACATAAACCTCAATTTCTTTATGCATCATATCATGAAACAATGCAACCATAGCACATTGATAGGTAGCCCCAGCATTCTTCAATCCAAAGGACATTATTGTGTAACAGAAGGTTCCCCAAGGTGTAATAAAAGTCGTCTTTTCTTTGTCATCAACATCCATAGGGATCTGATTATACCTAGAATACCCGTCCATAAATGAGAACCTATGATTTCCTACTGTATTGTCAACAAGAACATCAATATGGAGGAGCGGGAAATCATCTTTTGGACTAGCCTTATTTAGATCTCTGTAATCGATGCACATCCTGACCTTCCCATCCTTCTTTGGTACTGGCACAATATTTGCTACCCATTTCGAGTATCTTGACACCTCTATAAATCCAGCTTCTAATTGCTTAGTCACTTCTTCTTTGATCTTTAGTGACATATCAGGATGCATTCTTCTCAACTTTTGCCTTTTTGCTTCTACATCTAGATATAAAGGAATTTTATATGACGCTATTTCAGGGTCTAATCCAGGTATATCTCTGTAAGACTATGCGAACACATTAAGGAACTCCCTCAATAGTGCCACCATTTCTATACGCTCAGGATTGTCTACTATTTTCAACTCCTTCTTGTCTTCTTCCATTCCCATATTAATTACTTCTATTACCTCATTGCCCACATCAAACTTCCTCTCTGAGTATTCTAGCATTTTTTCAAATTCTTTAACAATCTCTTTCTCTTCACCAAATCCTGGATCCTCTTCATCAAACATTGCAGGGGAATCAATTGACAAGTTTTCAAGGTCCCTCTCATAAGACGAACTCTCTACAAGACTCACATCCTTAGAAAGTAATTTATAGGGAGTTGGAAAGATAAAATAGAGTAGAAATGATAAAGCAAGAGCAAGAAGTCTTTTTTTTTTAAGGAGAAACACAGGAAAAGAAAACTAATAAATGTAAAAAAAAGAAGATAAGCAAAGAGAGTGACACAGAGGAATGCTGAATAAACATGCAACTTTATTTAGTTAATTGTCTCAAATAACATAAATATAAGATAAAAACATAGCTAGACAAAAATATCTGCTTGTTACAGCATGACTAGACAATTACTTGGAAGCAATAACATCAATCATTGATTCAGATTGCCAGTTCTTCAACGGCTCTTCTTCAGTGAAAGGCCGGATTGCTTTGTACTCTTCAGGGCCTTCTTCATGCAATGCATTGATAGTAAGATGGTATTAGGGACGAATGACTTCTTCAGGCATGATTACTTTGGTTGGTGCCGGGAATGTCTCCCTCGGGTGAGGAATATGCTTCATTTCGCCCTTATCATTCCTTTTCCCCAAAGTTATATTCTCCATTCTCTCTTCCAGAGCTGCTTCGTACCCCAATCCAAACTTGTCTAACTTTTCTGGAAGTGAAATCGGTGTCCGAGTTCCTTGCAATTTTGAGCCCAGGCCTTTTCCTTTCTGGTACCCATTATTAGTCATAATTCGGGCCACCACCTGATTCACAGTTTGCATCGAGGGCTCACCCCCACTGAGTTCGGTTTCAACTACCTCAAAGCTATGCCACAAATTCTCTTCATCTTTCTCTCGCACTTTCCACATACGGCAGACCGAAACCGATTTTGACACCATGATTTCTTCTTCTCCGTGTATAGTAATAATAGCACCCATTCTCGATGTATTTAATACTTTGGTGTAGTGTAGAAGGAACAACAGCGCCAAAAAGACATGGATCCATGGTCTCCCCAGGAGCATAGTGTAACTAGGCTCAATGTTCATAACTTGGAACAATACCTGAAAATTACTTAGACTAATCTCTAATGGCAACGTCACCTCTCCTAAAATGCCTCTCTTATTTCCATCAAAGGCTCGCACCACCATTTCTCGAGGTGACAGTTCATCCTCGCTTATTGACAATGAGGTTAGAGTCGACTTCGGTAGGATATTTAGCGCAGACCCCCCATCAATCAAAACCTTTGCAACTATATACCCTTTGCATTTAAGGGTTATGTGTAAGGCCCGTGGGTTTTTCTCAGACCGAGAGGTGATCTCTTCATCCATGAATGTGATCATGTTAACGTGCTTTACCGGGTCAACCATGCTGACAACATTCTCAGGGGTAACATCAGGTTTGACATAAGCCTTATTCAGTACTCTTAGCAACGCTTTTCGATGTAACTCAGACGTCAAAACGAGTGACAAAAGAGATATCCTTGCCGGAGTCTTCTTCAACTATTCCATCGCATCGTATTCACTCTATTTCATGATCTTCAAAAATTCTTCCTCCTCTTCTTTCCCTCTCTCCTCTTCTCTTGCACTTTCCTCCTTACCCCATTCTTTAACATTCCTTTTCTTCTCTACTTCTACTGGGCCATAGCATCGCCCACTCCTTGTAACTATATTAGTCACATACTCTTCATCCTGGAGTATTTCAGCAACCCGGGGCTTTGAAATCTCTTCCCCGACTCCCTTCATTTCCACCTTAGCTTCATAATTCTATGGTACTGAGTGAGTATCATCATAAGCAAACGGCATTGGCTTCTTGACTGTAACAACTACTTTCCCTGGTGCCGGGGCTTGGTTAAAAGGCGGCACCTTCAGCACAAAGCGTTCTACTACACTGACCTCTTCAGAGGAAGCTACCCCTTGTCTGGCTTGTATTATTCCCAAAGTGAGTAATCTTTGGACTCGAACCTTGAAGTCCCAACAGTTCTCAATATCATGTCCTGTTCCCCCACAATGGTAAACACATCTTGATTCTTCATCGTACTTCTCCTCTTCTTTTACATATGAAGCTGGTGCCGTGATATCATAACCTGCTTTCTTTAACCCCTCAAATATTTGAGTCATCGGCATACGCAGGCTCATGGTATTCCTTATTGGAGGTCCTTCCATTTCTAAAGCATTTACCACATTCCTTTCATCATGATTAGGAATTGGATTGCTGACAATACTAGGTCCAGCCTCTTCTTGAATGTCTAGTTTTCCACAAGCAATAAGCTTTCTTACCGCCATCTTGAAAGACTCACAGTCTTCGATTGAGTGCCCCAAAATATCTATATGGTACTTACAAGTTAAATTCGGGTTGTACCATGCTGGAAATGGTGGTTGTAGGGGACGTACAGGGTTCCCTGAGATGAGGTGAGCATCAAACAGCCTTTGGGATAGATCTGCGTTTGACATGGACAGTTTTGGGAAAGGGGGTAGGTTTTGGGTACGAAAATGACCTTGATTTTGGAAGTTTGGTTGAGGTTGTGGGTAGTTTTAGAAATTTTACGGAGGCCAAGGTGGGTACCGAGTATAGATTGGGCGAGTTGGTGCATATGGTTGGGGTACAAGGGATAGTGTTGATTTGGAATGGTGGGTTTGAGGTATATTTACTGAGGAGGAGCGGTTGGGCCAAGTAGATGGGATGGTGCAGGTGTCTGATAAGAAGGGTACGTGTTTGGGTTGTATGGGGGTGGTCGGTATGTAGGGTAGGATGGCGAATATCGGGGTCGTAAAGGCTGCAAATTCTGCACATAACTCACTTCCGACTCCTTTTTCTTAGGGGGGAACCCCTTCTTGAAACTACTTTCATTATTGCTAGTTGGCAATTTTCCAGCCTTTACCAAAATTTCAATTTTTTCTCCAGCAGCAATTAAATCAGCAAAGTCTCTATAAGCGGCGCCCGCCATTGTCCCAATATAAGGAGCTCCTAAAGTTCCCAAGAAGTATGAGCACATCTCAGTCAAAGTTAATGGCGGTTGCACTTGGGCTGCAAGAGTTCTCCACTCTGGGCATATTGTTTGAATGTCTCCTCATTTTTCTTCTGTAATGTTCCCAACTGCTCTTGGGTTGGGGCTGTATCCAGATTAAACCGATACTGACCCATAAATAAATTCGCCCAGTCATCCCAAGAGGAGATTTTTGAGAGTTCCTATTGGATACACCACTCCAAAGCAGGCCCAGTTAAACTTTCATGAAAGAAATTGACGAGGAACTTCCAATCCCTTGACCAAATGGACATTTTGGTAATGTAAGTTTTTAGGTGGAAAAAAGGATTGGTGCTCCCATCATACTTGATAAATTCTGGGACTTTGAAATCCTTGGGGATGACGATGTTAGCAGTAGGGCACAATTCTTCTATCCCAATGGGACCGTAGGTGCTAAGACCCTTGATCGCCTTAATTTGCTCTTCCATATTTTCCATCCACTCTTCTTTCGTCTTGTTATTTTGAACAGTTGCGTGTCCAGTACCGATAGGAAATCCAGTTATCATCATATGTGGCGGTTCCCACGTGAACTCAGTATTACCATGGACCACATTGCGAGTACCTTCTAATGAATGATATCCTTCTCCAATAGGAATCACTACTGATGCAGTGTTTGAGGTTCCTCCCATATAAGGTACCTCATTAGTGACTCCCAGGTTTGTCCTCATAGAAGTGGTATTCAGTGGGTATGAGTGCGCCCCGGTTACTCCTGTACCTCCAACTGCCCCCATCAAGGTGAGGGTCTCCCTCATGGCTGACAACATTTCCTCAATTCTTCTTTGAGATTCTGTCACCTCATTCACCCTTCCTTTCACTTCATCTACTTCCAAACTTAGGTTCCTACCTTTATTCTCAGTCGCCATTGCTGCAAGCAACCTTGTTCGAGCCCTTGTGTTATGAACACGAGTTTGATTGGTGTCTTCTTTCCTTAGTCGCGCAATAGTTTTAAATTTCCTGTAAACAATCAAAGTAAAATTTATTAAAACAACCCTGGTTATTATTGATTTGTTAAAGGACCATTGTTAATTTGTGCCAGGTGGATTTGAGTGAGTATCTTTAATCTTTACTCGTCATGACTGTTTCTTAGAACGTCTCGTTCAAAAGTTTGTCATGACCATTACTTAGGACGTCTCGTTCAAAAGTAGTGGATCTTCAGTGCAACATAGGATCAGAAGAACAAAAAGGCATACTTTATTCAATTGAAAAAGAATCATCAACATCATTTAAGAGGAATACATCATTTCCACTCTACATCATTGTCTAGTCTAATTCCTCTTTCTCAAATGACTGCACCCTGATCATCTGCTTCATTTGTCCAATAAGATTCTTGCAATACTCAATGAAGTCATTAATCTCTGCCGGAGTCTTAAGAGGATCGACCATCTTATCCGCCACCTTTAAGTAATATGGAATGTCTATGATTGCCGTGTTGGCTAGGCATGCCAGCTTCGAGAATTGGTCTCTCCAAAAATGAACTTCTTCTTTCTATCCATTAATGTCCTCGTCTTGTTGTCTTGCATGATCTATCATTTTTTGCAAGTCCTCCTGTCCCTGTCGCAATGCTGCTTCATACCCTGCAATCTCCTCGACAGTGCGCAACCTCTCAATTCTGATCATGTCTTCATATCTGGTTGACACTGTCTCCACTTGTTGCCTCATACTATCTGTTTGCTGAAAAGCTTTATTTTGTGCTGCTTTGGTAATTGCGAGCAGCTCCTTGAGTTGTTGATTTTCTGTCAGAGCTTTATCTCTTTCCTGCCCTCGGAGCCTTAGTTCCTTATTTGCAGCTTCCAAACATTTTCTGATTTTTAACATACTATCTTGCTCTGTCCTTTGCCTTTTGTTTGCTTTTTTGAGAGCATCGTCTTTCTTAGCATTTTCACGCCTTAAAACTGCACATGCCTGGCGAACCTTTTCCAACTCTGCCTCTAATTTTCTTTTTTCTTTGTTGGCTTTAGCTAACTTTTCTCTTATTTCTTCATCTTCTATCGAAGTCGGAGGCAGAGACTTACTGACTATAGAGGTTACTAGGATTTTAAAGGGTAACTTAACTTCCCGCGCCCTGTTCTTGACCCACTGCCTGTAACTTTCTTTAACTCCGCAGCTTCTGACTCCCAGCTCTTTACTCTTTCTAATAACTTTCTTCCAAGCGTCTCGCACTCTCCTAAGTGTCTCAGTACACTCCATTTGCATATCACAGACAAAAGGAGCGGTTTCCAATTCTGATGGTGGCCCCATCATGGGATAGCCTAGTTGTCGCAATGCCAGGGTAGGGTTGTAGTTAATGCATCCCTGAGTACCCATGAGAGGAACATTAGGAAAGTCTTCACACTGATAGACCACTGTTTGCCCTTCTTTATGCTGTGGGTACCATACAATTTTCTTTTCCTCAAGTTTGGCCAATTCTTTGGCCCATTCGCGGCCATTCCTGGTTTTTAACTGGAGCATCTTGAGACTTGTAATGGGACATGGATCCTCGTAGCCCCTCTTGAACACATGACTTGTGAGCCATACGAATAACATCGGTAGACAACATAAAATCCGCTTACCCTTCTTTTCATGGCAAAAATTCAGAGTATAATAAACATCAGCAAGAAGGGCTGGGACAGGATTAGCGGCATTATTCCTTCGAGCGAGAAACACATCTATTGCTTCAAAATCTGTCAAGTCTTCATTACTCGGGAATAGGATGTTGCCATAAATAGTGAGGGCTAACACATCCATAAAGGTATTCCAGTCTTCAACCTTGGCTAAGTGGCACATGTGCTCTTCTAAGTATTTCCTTGGGAATCCCTCTGTTCATTTCCTATTTTGCTTTGCTTTTTGCAGATCCTTCACATGAATCTTCAAGATGTCCGCTATGGTTGGCATGGATGCATGGTGGCCTATATAGAGGTATGGCCCTTCCTTTTCCAACGGTAAGCCCAAGGTCTGCTCAAACTCTTCTAAGGTGGGGGCCAACTGACAATCTTGAAACGTGAAACAATACAACGGTGGGTCGTAGAATTGAGCTAGCGCGGTAATAGTTTCTACCTGTACATCAACCTCTAACAGATTCAGAATCTTCCCATATCTCGCAGTGAAGGTCAGGCATTATGTCTTCTTCAACATTCGACCCAAACTCAACAGGCTTTCTGTGTCAACTTCATTGGCCTTAAGTCACAAAGTCTTTTTCAAAATGACCTCATTGTGATCTGATCCCATGACACGTTCCATTATTAATCAAATATACTCACTGTTAATGCTTAGGCACTTAGTTTCAACAGTCCCTCAACAAAACTAGATTTAACACATAAGAACTGTCAATGCATGGTTTTTGGAGAAAACATGATGCGAAGAATGATGACTTGTGATGCAATAATGAGTGAGTGAGTTGTTGGTCCTTTAATAATGACTCATCTCCTCTTTTTTGGAAAAAAAAGATTTTTAAGAGGGATGCAAGTATGGTTTGTCACATTAAAAGACTGAACAACTCACAAGATATGGACAAATCTAAAGGTAATGAAAGGTGTGCTCCCTTTGTGTCCTAATGGGGTTGCCTTAAACTTGGGAATTCTATCCTAAGGATCTAAGAGTCTTTCTGGTTCGTGAGAACTTCCATGGGGTGGCTTTTCTATTTTAGAGATCTCTAGAGCCAAGTCCTATTTCAGAATATTGACCACGAAATAGTGGGTCAACCACTAGGTGTGGGACATTCATGAAAAAGGCACACTCTAGATGAGGTTTTCGCGATAACCAAACAGGAAGTACATCCAAAATGGCTACCACTACGCAACCTCTACTTAACTTAAGCTTCACTCAGACCCAGGTATAAGGCCCCACTCGAATGTGTGTGCTTCATGTGTAGGTGTAGTGGGTGCTGGGAGCGTACAAACCTTCACAATCCTAAAGACTACCCACATCCTATAAAACAAAGCAAATACAAAACAAATTCCAAAAGTTTTCTACCCTAAGGTTCAGATAGTACAACAATTAATACTAAAAATAATATATAAAAAAATATCAAATGATAAAAAAAAAAGAAAGAAAAAGGGTAAAACAAATACATAAAGATCACCAAAAATTTTGCATAACAAACTTTTACAGGCTTGACTCTCAAGCATCCCCAGTGGAGTCGCCATCTGTCGCGACTGAAATAATCGCGGCGGAATAGCAACTTAAATTAAAAAATTAGGAGTCGCCACCAATTTTATTTTTTATTAGGAAAAATTGGAAAACCCAAAAGAATAGTCTTTGAAACCAGATTGAATTTGGGAGTCGGTTATGTGTAGGGAAGGGTGGAAACTTAATCCCACAGCACCCGTAACATACCCGTCTTAAGACGATACCTTAAATTAATTATGCAAATTCTTAATAATCATTGAAAATATTTATTTTACCCCTAAACAAAAATAAAATAATGAAATCGATAAATAAATTATAAAAAATTAAATTTTGGCTTGACGGAATAAGAGTCCCGCTCCTACGTATCCTCAGGTGCAATAAGGAACTCAAAGTCATGTAGTTCTTTAAAAAATAATTGTGGGTTGGTTGATTTTAATTAAAATAATTTTGAAAATTTGAATTAACAAGCCGTCGCGACTCAGTCATTCAAATTAAGGATTGAATAGGTGAAGCTCGCATCGCACTAGAGACGTCACCCACTGATTATCGAATTTTGTTACCAAAACTTTTATTTAAAATTATCAATTAGCGATTTAACTTATAAATTGAAAACAAAATAACAGTTTAAAATAATAATAATAATAATAATAATGTAAATCATCAAACTGTCACAACTCAGATGTTTACAAAATGCAAGGGTTAGCAAGCTGTCGCAACTTAGGTAACCCATATTATTATTATTATTATTATTATCATCATTATTTAAAAAAAGATTTAAATTATTTTATATATTCTTATATTTTTTTTGTTATCATTTTTACTTATCTTTTGTTAGATTTTTTTTTTTGTTTTTAGCCTAATGAGCTCATTTACCCCAAAACACAAAAAAAAAAAAAATTCAAAAAGAAAGGAAGATGCTCATGGTTCAGACAAAGAAAAAAAGGGGGTTTTAGCTTCTTCTTCTGTTATGTTGTAGAGCTAACCAAGGAAGCTCCAATGGAGCAAACGATGACCGGCGGTGAGTAGAAGCAGAGGTGCAGCGGTTTCATGACAGCGACGAGGCTATGCACGGGTAGAGCTCGATAGTGACGGATTCGAGGCTCTGCCGCGGCCCTGCAACGGGGCGCGAGGTGGTCCGACTCGGTTTAGGGGCGCCATGGACAGCGGCTGGGATGCGAATAGGGAGGTGACGGCCCGGCGTACTGACGAAGAGATGGCAGAACACGTGTCACGGTTGGTTCTTTGACGAGTCAACTCGGTTAGGCAGTTAATGGGATGTTTTTTTTTTTTTTTTTTGTTAGGAGTTGGTATGTTTTTGTTGGCTTGGGTTTGAGATTTGTAGGGAAAATGGTTATGGTAGCTTGATGGTGTTGTTAGGTGGAGATGATAAGATTATAGGAGGTTGGGAGTGAAGGTGGAGGCTATTATGGTGGTTACGATTGAAGGTGGAGAATTGGAATGGTTTTCGGTTGGGTTGTTTGGGTGTTGATGATTGGTTGTGTGAAGGTGGAAGATGATGGAGTGGTGAGGAAGTTGAGTTGACTCGATTCTTGAATATTGGAGGTGAATGTGAGGAGTGAGGGGTTGGCGTTATGGTGTGATGGCTGGTTATGGGTGTTTTGGCAGAGGTGATTACGATGAGGAAGGTGATGACTTCGTGGCAGAGGGTGTTTGGCTAATTGCTGCAAAAATTTGCTATGGAGAGAATAATATGGCTATGTAGGCAGAAGTGTGTACGTGAGGCTAGGCTGAGAGTATGTCAAGTTCTGAGTATAGGTTCTGATGTATATGTTCTGATCATTTTTCTTTGTGTGGGTTAAGTGTTTTATAGGAAAGGATTAAGCTGAGGTGTTTGAGTTAGAATGTGATTAGGAGTTTGTTTAGGATAAGTGATGGGAGGTTTAGGATAAGTTTGTTTAGGATGAGTTTGAGTTAGGATTGGTTTATGTTAGGATAAGTTTGTGGTAGGATGAGTTATGGTTAGTTTTGGATAGGTTTTTTTAGGATAGTTAGGATAAGTGTTTGGGGGATTAGGATAACTGATGGGGTCTGTTTTAGGATAAGTGATGAGTTTAAGTGTGAGGATAACTGATGGGTTGTGGGTTAACGGGTGATGGGTTAATGAGTGATGGGTTAACGGGTTGGTTTATGGGTTACGGGTTAATGAGTCCTTTTTTTATCCTTTTTTTTATTCACAAAACGCCCCAGACAAAATTGGTTGTTCACACCTTCTATAATACTTTTCTCAAAAAGATTGCAGGAATGGGACCAAGGCCATGCTCGCCCTCCCCCAACTTTAAATTCGTCTAAGCTTACCTAAGAATTACTCACCAAACTAAGACTAAGACCCAAACAAAAGACTTTTAAACCAGAACTAAACTTGATTTGTTGATTATTTCTACATCTTAAGTGTCTTATGTTTAATCTAATTGGACATCATATGTGCTTAATTGTTAGCATTTAGCTAAGTTTCTTGATATGAAGCTTAATCAGATCATTAATGTGAAACCATGCTTAAGTGTGATTATAAGCGCTCATAATTAAATTGTGCTTTTCAGGAGATCTTTGAGTGATGGAGTCCATCAGCGTCAAGCCAAGGTTGCTATCCACTTGAGGAGGAAGCTAAAGACTCAAAGAGATCAACACTATCTCTAAAAGCAAGGAGAGAAGATCATATGTGAAGAATCAGGGCTGAACATAAAGAAATCAAATGACACGGCCCGTGTCCTCAAACATAGGGGGGCATGTCCTACTCTGGCATTTCAAATTAGATCGAACATTAAGCTCAACCGAAAACACGGATCATGTCCTCAAACACGAGGGTGGCATGTAATCAGACACGGCTATGTCTGCGGCCCAGAAAATTAATTTCGAATCTAAATGATGAGGTATGGGCCTAAAGGTATAAATAGGAGTGCTTAGAGTTCCAAAAAGGGGAGTTTGAGATAGAAGCCGCCAAAGAACTGAAGAGAATATGAAGAAGAAGAAAGAGGGGGGTTCGATCAAAGATTGGAGATTCAGGTTCGAACCATCGACGATCAATCAACCTCAATCATTAGAAACTAGTTTGATCTTTAGTTTTCTTTCGCACTTGTATTCTTGATGATGTTTTTCTTTTGTTTTTCTTTTGATTTTGAATTCGCCATGCGTGGCTAAGTTTCTTATTTGGTTAAGGGAATTTGAAACCTTAGTTTTGATTTTGTGAATCCTACATGCTTCTTTATTTCAATACAGTTGTGTTTTTATTCATATGTTTCTGATCTTAATTTAATATAAAGGCCTTTATATTCTTTGCCAATTTCAAAAGTGGTAAAACTAGGATTGCTATGCGCTGTGGCGGTGGTAGGACCAGCGAGACATATGATCTATGTAATTTAATCTTGGTGTGTGATTGGACCTTAGTGTGAATGGTTTTCTAAATCTTAATGTAATCATTAGGTAGATATAAGAGCGGTTGCTTTATATCTAACTAATGATTAGGGCTTAATTTGAGCGGTTGTTAAATTAACCAAAACCTAAGAAAAATAGAGAATTAATCTCACAATCGCATAAAGACATAATTGATCATATTGGGATAAGGGATATGTAGGTTAGTATTATCATATAAATCTAATGGTGGATTCCTTCTCTTAACCAATACTTTTAAATTGGTAATTTAAATCGTGTTTACTGCTATTACTTTAGACTTAATTTCTATTCTTGGTTTTATCAAATGAAATCCCCTTTTTTTTCTGTTTATTATTCTTCGGAGTTTAATTTAGGAATTGGTTTATAGTGTTAATCAAATTAGTTCTCTATGGATCGACCCTTGCTAACTACAACTAGTTATAAGATTTTTATATTTTTGGTAGAATTTGACAACGGATTTTTTATCTTAATTTTATTCATAACTTAATAGTCACACCAAAACTGAACCAAGAACAAGACCAGAACCCAAAAAAATAACTTAAAATCAAGAATGAGTTAAGAATATGGGTACTCTATTACAGCAACAGCAGACAAGGGGAAAAAAGACACACACAACAAAATCGTAAAGCATAAGACAGGTACGTGGTGTGATGGAGGGCATGCTTGTATGCTGGTGTGCGTTATGTTTGTGGGGGGTTTGGTGAGGTTCATTACAAGTGTTCAGAACCGAGACCAAGAGTGGTACCTAATCACGTCTCAAAATGGTTGTTGAAGGGTTGTTGGTTTCCTCCTAGTGTGGCAAAGGCAGTGGCAGTGGCAAATAGGGGTGTAAGATCCAAGTTCTCTTTTTGAGATGATTTTTGATAAGTAACTAATCATATTTGAAAATATAATCTCATAATGTTAAGATAAAACAAACTTGGTTTGTAGATGAGTTATATTTAGATTGTAGCTTCAAAGCTAAATTGAAATTGAAATGGTAACCATCAAAGATTCAAAAATTTAACATGATCCAAAGTGTAGAAGACTCAAGAAAGTCATGAGAAGACTCAATGAAGTCGTGAACACGTGTGAGAAGACTGAAGAAACTCATGGGCAGTATGATAATTATATGTGGTTCAAAGATGAAGGGACTCATCTTACTCAATTGTAAGAAAATTCATCAAGTTTGAAAAGCATCAATTCTTTTCTCATAAAGACCATATTTCTTTATGTTCATCACATAAACAATCCATCATATTATGATGTTAAAAAAGAAAGAGGCCTCTGCAAAGTTTGGAGGAGATTGGATGAGTTACAAGAGTTAAGCAAATCCATCAAGTTCAGCTTACTCAAGGCACTATAGGACAAAACAATACTAGACAAGAAGAACTCCAATCAGTAACACTAGTTTTATCCTTAAAATGTTAATAATAGTAAAATCCCAATGGCTAGCTTAAGGAAGCCTATAAAAAGACTTCACAATGAAGAATAAGGGGTTAGAATAGTGATTAACCAATATAACAGTGCAAGAACTTTGTCTGCTCATCCTAACTCTTTCAGTCTACTCATCTACTCTCTACCTACATTAAGTTTTCTGATATACCCTATTGTATGTGTCTCTCTCTAAGTCTATCACTAAGTTTTTTCACTCTAGGAGTATTGTTAGAGACAAATCCTTTCTGAACTTTATTGCCTATACACTTGTACCTTATTAGTGAGAGTGGTGATCTAGTGGTGTGTGGTAGCGATAGTGAGAAGTATGTTAAAAAAAGTCAGGAGTAGTTCTTACAAACAAAGAATACTTGATCTATAGCTGGGAGCAGCTGTGGTCTACAAACAATACTTGAATTAGTGAAAAAAATCCTAGTGGAAACTAGGGACTAGATGTAGCCCTAAGTGGTTTGGGGTGACCTAGGATAAATCAGTTTCTTAAGCTGCTCTATCCCTTTAATCTTCAATTCTGATATTTCTAAATCTATTTTAAAACTAAGTTTTAGCACGTGCTTCTTTTAGATTTATCAATATTGCTTTATATTTGAAGTGAATAAAGAAAAATCACTATGAAACTTCATATCACATAATCAATCTTAGAGCTTTCACAAAACAAAATCCATTCATTACAAGTGCTCTTGATCTTATTCTTTTACAATCTGTTGAAAAGTTCAATCAAGGTCACTAAGGGTTTTCTTTAAAGGACTATTTAGTTCACTCTCATCATTTTTCTGTCTATAAAATTCTTCTAATTTAGTTATGTGAAATAATGTTCTTTTGTTAGTTTACTTATCGTCTCCAATTTACTGCTGGGAGTTTGCTCAACACCAAGTCATAAGCTTGAGTAGTGTAACACCCTAATACAGTTACCATAAAATAAATGAAATATTTCAAGATAAATCGCTTAAGCATGCCACTTTCTAAAAATGCATGAAACATAATCCATAATACCATGTGTAGTCATTATAGAGAGCCCTGAATGATAAAAAGATCATATCTACATACATCACTGGCTAACAAGCCATACTGTATACATAAACTTTTACAAACAACCAGAACAGTACAAATATACAATCTGATTCAAAAAGAAATAAAGCAACTAAACTAAGTCTTATGTTTCTTTTTTTTCTTGTCCTTTCCCTTTATAAGGACTTCACCTGCATTTATATGGAACACACAAGGGTAAGAAATCATAATTTCTTAGTATTCGCATACTAAGACCAACAGTTAATCATTTACAACAAATAAATCAACTGTAAACATACATACACATGATGTAACCAATTATTCGATAATCAACAATATCAAAGAGTCGCCTCAAACAATCCTAAGATACTATCGAACAAGCAACCAAGCAACTAATCCATCAAGCAAGACAATTGGCCATATAATTGTCAACAATGCAATGCTTTATGTTATGACATATGATTATGCTCAAACAATGTCCTAATATTATGAATATGCAATGCCAATGTAGGCTTTAAAGTTTGAAAACACAAGTTACTTACTTATTTCCCAGAAACCTCTATTTCTTGTATATACAAAGCAGGATAAGAATAAAAGCCTAAACTCACTTGGTAATAGGTAGACATTTTTCCCTCACCAACGTAAGAGTACTATTGCCACCCCTATACCAGTAATCCTGACCATGCAAGTATAAATGCAATGAGAATTTAGATCCAACACCTCATTTTCAGGTCATATGGTTGTGCACACCATCTAAACCACAATACATAAAAAATTAGCAAATACCAAGTTTGAAAACCAAATATCCAAACCACATTTTAAACACTAAAGCATAAGAATCTTAGCCTCACTTATCCAACAAAGTAGTAAGATTTACATTTCTAACTAAACAGTATTTAGAACATCATACAATCACCTCACAAGTGATTTAGAAATCAACCTCATGTTGATTAAGGTTCTACACACTAACCTAGGCATTTTGTCACACTTTAAATATCTAAAAAATCCCAAACTTTTCATATATGTAAGGTGATAATTTTCTCTAAGAAATATCCCTAAAAGTGTCTCAATACACCCTAAAAGATTTGCACAAATGATCCTAACAAGTAGGGAATTAAATTAGCATCACAATGCTAATAACACGATTCTGCCCTGTCTTAGTGCTTGAGCGTGGAAACATGAGTGCTTGAGCATGCAAGCAGCATAAAATCACAGCTCTCAAGGCGATGAGCGCTTGAGCTTGCAAACACCAGTGCTTGAGCACTGAATAACTAGAGGCAAATCTACATAATTCTGCAGATGTGTGGCACTATTCTATTAGTGCCATACATGAAATTTGATCACTTAAAATTAGTTTCTTGGTGATTTTAAGTCCCAAACAAGTTCACAAACATGAAGGAAACATAAAACACCAATTCATTTCATCAAAAATGGATCCAAAAACCAAATCACTCATCCAAACCCCAAAAATCAACACTTTGAGCATTTTAGGTCAAATTGGAGAATTTTCAGTTTCTAATCCAAACTCTTAGCATGAATAAGTCATAAACAACATTTTAAACCAATCTAAGCAAGAAAATCTCTCAAAATACCACAAAATCTCATTTTGGCATATTAATCCTCAAACAAGCTAAACATGAAAAATGCAAAGGAATGAAGTTTCAAGCTCAAAAACCCTTACCTCAAGCTGACTTGATGTTGCAGATTTGAGCCTCAATCCAGAACCTTGGATTTCCCTTTCTTATAGTGCTTCTTACCTTCCTTTTTCTCCACTTGAGCTTCCACTCTTTCTACTATTTTTGGGGCAGCCGTGAAGAGAAGAGAGAAAAATGAGTAACAAAGTCACTTAAAGAAGTCAAGGAAATAAGTTGTAAATCATGGATGGTTTAAGGCCATTAGTTATAATACTGGTACTTCCTAATCTGCTAAAAATACTCAGATTTTGCTAAATAAAGTTTTTCAAGTTCCAACAATTTTAAAATAAATACTAAGATTTATTAAAAAAAAGTTATTTCTCCAGTATCATAATATTCCATATCTATGACTAGTCATTTCGGAATTAAAACACACAACCAAAATGTCTAAAAATGCCAAACAGACTCTGATTATTCTCAAACTTTAACCACATGATAGAATACACATTTGTGACTTATAAATAAATTATTCATATCTATTTTCATTAGCTAAGCCATTTATGCTAATATCTAGGTCATTTTAAGCTACTTTTCAACTTTTAGGCTACAACAAAGTGCCTAAACTAACTCAAATTATTACAAAATTAAGCAAGCATGTTAAGAAAGTATTAAGCTACCTCTATAACTATTTACAAGTCTAACATATTGACGAAGATGTTATATTTCTCCCCCCTTTTTAAAATTTTATCCCCAAAATTACTTAGCTCATATAAACAACTACAGATAGTCTTGCTACAAGTGGGACTCCAACTCCCAAGTCGCTTCCTCGAAACCAGTACCATCCTAAAGCACCTTCACCAGAGGAAACCGCTTACCTCTAAAATCTTTGACCCTTCTGTACACGATTCTCATCGATCGTATAGCATAAGATAAATCTTCTCTTAACTGCATATATTCATTTCTTATGACATGTGAAGGATCTGGATTGTACTTCTTAAACTGTGACACATGGAAGACATCATGAAGGTTTGACAAATTGGGTGGAATGACATTTTGGTAGGCTATGAGTCCAATTCTCTTTAGGATCTGGTATGGACCAATGAAATGAGGGTTCAACTTCCGTGTTCTCAATGCTCTTTCAATCCCTGTTGTAGGAGTGACTCTGAAGAATACATGATCTCCCTCGTCGAACTCTAGATGTCTTCTCCTTTTATCAGCATAGCTTTTCTGCTTACTCTGAGCTATAACCAACCTATCCCAGATCATTTTAATCTGATCAGTGGTTTGCTGTACTAATTTAGGTCCTAGGATAGTTTTCTCTCCAACCTCATACTAACACAAAGGGGACCTATATTTTCTACCATAAAGTACTTCATATAGTGTCATACTTATGCTGGTGTGTTAATTGTTGTTATAGGCAAATTCTACTAAAGGTAAGAACTTATCTTAACTCCCTTTCTGCTTTAGCACACATGCTCTTAGCATATCCTCAAGAGTTTGGATAGTCCTTTCCAATTGACCGTTAGTTTATGGATGATATAATGAACTAAGACTAAGCTTTGTCCCAAAAGTTTTCTGCAAGGCTCCCTAAAATCTAGATGTAAATCTAAGGTCTCTATCAAAAACTATACTAAGTGGTATACCATGCATCCTAACTATCTCCTGAAGGTATAACTGTGCAAGTCTATCCATGGAGTAGGTAGCTCTAATAGGTATGAAATGGTCAGACTTGATTAGTCTATCCACTACAACCCATATTACATCAAATCCTAACTGAGTCTTGGGCAAGCCTATCATAAAATCCATTGTGATGGGTTCCCACTTCCACTCAGGGATTCCCAAAGATTGAAGAGGTCTAGAGGGTTTCTGGTGTTCTATCTTGACCCTTTGACAAGTTAAGCACCTAGATACAAACTCGGTTATGTCCCTCTTATACCAGACCACCAAAACAACTTCTTCAAGTCTTGATACATCTTAGTGGCCCCAGGATGGATAGTCAATTGACTATAGTGAGCTTCTTCAAGGATCCTTTCCTTGATTCTGGATTCACGGGGAATACAAAGTCTACTTTTAAACTTAATCATCCCATCATCTGACATATCAAACTCTCCAGGGATTACCTAAAAAAATCTGCTCACTTATATCTCTAAGAGTCTCATCTTCCTTCTGAGTTCCAAGATTTAAGTCCTAAAGTCACTCACTATGTCCACTCGACTCACACTGAGACAATGTGGTAACACAGTTACTGAAAAGCTCATGTCTCTAAAACTCTCAAGAAGTTTACTCTCTTGGATCATCATCTGGGACACATGTAGGGATTTTCTACTTAGTGCATCAGCCACCATATTGGTTTTACCCGAATAGTACTTTAACTCAAAGTCATAGTCTTTCAAAAACTCCATCCATCTTCGTTGTCTCATGTTCAGCTCCCTTTGATAAATAAGTACTTTAAACTCTTGTGATCACTGAACACCTCAAAATGAACTCCATACAAGTAATGTCTCTAAATCTTTAGGGCGAACACTACTGCAGCTAACTCGAGATCATGAGTAGGGTAGTTCTCCTTATGAGGCCTTAACTGACTTGATGCATAAGCAACAACTCTCCTATGTTGCATGAAAACACAACCCAAACCCATCTTTGAAGCATCACAAAATACCTCAAAGTTCTCCAAAGGATCCAGAATTACCAACACAGGTGTAGTAGTCCACCTCACATTTAGCTCTTGAAAACTGTCCTCACAAACCTGAGTCCATTTAAAAGAACTACCTTTTTCTTGTTAATTTAGTCAATGGTAGCGCTAATTGAGAAAAACCCTTTATGAACATTCTATAGTACCTCGCTAGGCCTGTGAAGCTTCTAATCTCGGTCACAGTGGTGGGTCTTTCCCACTACAACACTGTATCCACTTTTCTTGGGTCCACAGAAATCTCACCCTAGGATATCACATGTCCCAATAGCTCACTTGTGAAAGCCAGAACTCGCACTTAGGTAACTTAGCAAATAACCTATTCTGCTTAAGGGTTTCCAACATTATCCTCAGATGTTGTTCATGCTCCTTCGTTGTCTTAGAATAGATCAAGATATCATTGATAAACACCATAACAAACTGATCCAGGTAGGGTCTAAAGATCTTGTTTATGTAATCCGTGAACACTGCGATGCATTCGTCAACCCAAAGGACATCATGAGATACTGATAGTGTCCATACCTAGTTCTAAAAGCTGTCATAGGGATATCCTCTTCCCTAACCCTTATCTGATGATAACCAAACCTAAGATTAATATTTGACAAAACCATAGCTCTTCTCAGTTAATCCATTAGATCGTCTATTCTAGGCAATGGATACTTGTTTTTAATGGTCACCTTGTTCAGCTGTCTGTAATCCGCACAAAGTCTTATAGTACTATCCTTTTTCTTCACTAAAAGCATAGGTGCTCTCCACGGAGAAACACTCAGCCTAATGAATTATTTATCAAACAAATCCTCAATTTTGTTCTTGAGTTCTACTAACTCTAGTGGTGCCATTCTATAGGGTACTATAGAGATAGGTCTCATCCCAGGTACTAAGGCTATAGAGAACTCTATTTCCCTCTCGGGTGGAAACTCCACAATGTCACTTAGGAAAACTTAAGGATATTTACTCACCATAGGTATTTAACCTAGGCTTTTCTCAACCTCAACACTCAGTGAAAGCAAGAGAACATATTCTAGAGATCCCTCCTCCAAACAAAGATTAACCTGATTTGCATTGAGAAACACAGACTCAAATGGAACGACTCTGGTAGGTATATCTGATAAGAAAACCAAGGATTTATCTGAACAGTTCAACACTATATGGTTGGTTGATAACTGATCCATGCCAAAAATGACATCAATATCTGTAAAAGGCAAACAGATAAGGTTTACATAGAAAATCCTATCTTCTACCTTTACACAATAATCAAGACACATTCTAAATGTTGTAACTGGTTTACTAGTAGTAGAAGTAGATACAAATAAGTCATATAAAAGTTCAGACATAGGTAAATCCAGCATGCTCACACAATCATTAGAAACAAAGGAATGGGATGCTCCAGAATCATACAACACAGTTAAAAAATGATTGTGAATAATGCATTTACCTTCGATAATATCAGAAGACTGAGTCACCTCTTCACCACCTAGAGTGTAAACTATCCCTCTGCCTTGAGGTTTCTAGGTAAGTGTAGCTTCCTTCCTTAATGGACACTCCTTAGCAAAATGCCCAAGTTGTCCACAAACAAAATACACCGAGGAAGGCCAGTCTTCGTGTTGTTTCCCACACTTGGAACACTTAGGTCCCATAAACTCCTTCTGAATCTGCTTACCCTTATCCTGAGTAAACCTAAATTTAGAAGATCCCTTCTTGAACTTGTCGTCACCTCGCTTCCTCTTTCAAACGTCTTGTGACTTAAGCTCCACTGAAAGCTTTTTAGAATGCCCTTCGATTATCCGACATTTGTTAATCAAAGTTTCAAAGTCTTGAATCTCAAAAGGCTGGATGGCATTCTGAATGTCTCCCCTCAATCCATTTTCAAACTTAACACACTTCCATGACTCATTTGGGTTAAGCCTGATACAAGACGAGAACTTAGACAATTCGTTGAATTTGACCACGTACTGGCTAACAGACATGTCCCCCTATTCCAACTTGAAAAATTCCATCTCTTTGGCATTATGAAGGTTTTGTGGACAAAACTTTCTCAGAAAAGAATTCTGAAAGATCTCCCACGTCACATAAGTCCTTGACACCTCAAGAGCTCTCTTGGTGTCCACCCATCAATCCTCTACCTCACCTTCCATCATGTACGAAGCAAAGAGCACCTTTTGCTCGTCTGAGCAAGCCATGACAGTGAAAATCTTCTCCATCTCTTTGAGCCAACCCTCAGCTCTGACTGGGTTGTACCCCCCTGAAAGAAGATAGATTAGATTTCCTAAACTCTAAAAGGTCTTAGAAAGTCTGATTCCTCCCAACTACCTCTTGGTTTGGTTGCCCCCGTGGTGTGGTGGTGGTGTAGGTGGTTGATGTTGAGTTGTACTCATTCTCTTAAACATCCTTGTTATTGCAGTTACTTGCTCTCTGATAGCTTCAGTCGTTGCGGTTGTTTGCTCTCACATAGCAGTGGCAGTAGCAGTTATTTGGTCCCTTATATCCTCAACCATTGCCACAAAGGCTCCAAACATGTCAGGGCCTTCATTTCCAGAGTTCCTACTCCCACGTGGTTGCCCTCATAATGCCATAGTTTCCTATAAACACAGAACAATACATATTAAGGAAGTTAATCCCAATATCATGTAACTATGCAACAGTAGCTAAAACAGTCATATCAAAGGCTGGTCATACAATTCAATCAAACATCTCACATAAGAGACAAAGAAATTCACAACTCAAGAGGAACTCCTGAACATGTCTAAGCATAGTCAGTCCATACCTCAGCTCAACAAGATGAACTGCTCTGATATCATAATGTAACATCCTAATACAATTAGAATAAAATAAATAGAATATTTCAAGATAAATTGCATTAAGCATGCCACTTTCTAAAAATGCATAAAATATAATCCATAATAATATGTGAAGTCATTATAGAGAGCCACGAATGATAAAAAGATCATATATACATACATCACTAGCTAACAAGTCACACTGTATACATAAATTTTATAAACAATCAGAAGAGTACAAATATACAATCTGATTCAAAAAGAAATAAATTGACTAAACTAAGCCTTCTACTTCTTTTTCTTGCCCTTCCCCTTTATAAGGACTTCACCTAGATTTATATGGAACACGCAGGGGTGAGAAATCATAATTTCTCAATATTCACATACCAAGACTAATAATTAATCATTTACAACAAATAAATCAACTATAAACGTACATAAACACGATGTAACCAATTATCCAATAATCAACAATATCAAAGAATCGCCCAAACAATCCAAAGATACTATCGAACAAGCAACCAAGTAACTAATCCCTTAAGCAAGATAACTACCTATACAATTGTCAACAATATAATGCTTTATGTTATGAGGTATGATTATGCTTAAACAATGTCCTAATATTATGAATATGCAATGCCAATGTATGTTTTAAAGTTTGAAAACACAAGCTACTTACTTATTTCCCAGAAACCTCTGTTTCTTATATATATATATATTTTTTTCTTCTTTTTTTAATTTTTTATTATTATTATTTTATTTTTTTTATTTCTTTGAAAGAAAACAAGAGCTAGAATTAGTCCAAAACTAGAGGATAGGCTTTTATGCCAGTTTATTCTACAAATATGGTATATCTTTATACTGTGTCTCACTAGTATAGTTGTCATAGCATATCTTTATACTACGCGTCATGATTGTAGTCCATCCTCACAAGACATAGCTTTAGATCTATGCCTAAGCTAGAATTACACCATAGGAAGTCGTGTACTCGTTAGAGCACATAATCTGGCATTTGTGAGCGCTCGACATCCTTGGCATGACCTGGCACATCAGAGCTCATACAGTTAAGTACAAGATAATGCTCAGTAGCTATTTATATTCACTGCAAAGATGGGACTCCTTTTTCGGTCCAACAACGCTATAGAGCCCAGGTTCTAAGAATTGGGAATGTAGCACGTGATTATCTACAGAGTATGGCACATAAACCTTATTTATATATCGGCGTGCGATGGTCTCCTCCTAAGTTTATGACAGGATGGGCATCCGTTCGGGGCTCCTGATCTAATTAAAAACTAGGTAAATGATGTGTATGAAATAACACCATATTTTGTTCTTATTTTGCATGTATTTTTAGGCATTTTAGTTTCTCTTTTTATTTGTTTTTCCTTTAGTTCGAATACCTACTGTGTTTGTGGTGCTGTTGTGCATGATTGGTGCTAAATTGGCTTAGAAATGGGTGAAAAGATTGCATGATTGAAGTTGGAGCTTAAAGGATAGCAAATTGGGACAAAAGGATCATTCCAGAAGCATCCACGGCCTGGCCATAGAATTTTCCATGGCCATGGATCGAGCAGCTATGCAAAAGAAGCAAATGTGGCTTGGCAGAAGAGTCCACGGCCTAGCCGTGGAATGGGCCATGACTGTGGAATATAGGACCAGTTCAGAATCCCCTTGGCAGCAAGATCCACGGCCTGGCCGTGAAATGGTCCACGACTGTTGATCGCGATTTGACACAATTTTCAAAATTCATTTTTCTTTCTTTATATGGGCTTGGACTAGTTTAGACCCCTAGGGTATATATAGTTATTCTGAATACAATATTAGGGTTTGAATTCTGTTTGAAGGAGACATGTTTGGAAGCTCTAGATCTTCATCTTCCTCCTTTATTCTCCCTTCGCTAGGAGTTTGGATGTTCTTTATTATGTTTTCTTGTTTCTTCTTCTCCATGTCTGAGTAGTTCCCTTCATTTCTAGGTTTGGGCAATGCCCTTTGGTACATTGATGATAATTAATTGACTTGGTTTACCCTTTTTATTAATTTTGAATGTTCTTTGATTCAATCTTTATCACGCTTATTCATGTGAATTTGCTGGCCACATATTTGCATCTCATAGATATTTAGGGATGTACTGAGAGGTGAACCTAAGTGTTAGAACTATAAGAATTGAACTTAAGATTTAAATCACGAGAGTAGTTTTAGCCTTTCGAGGACTTAATGAATTACCGCAAAGCGTAAATGTTTCAATTTAAATTCAATTACCATGAGAGTAGGAATTGGTTTAATTGGGCACGGTTCTTGTCTCTTGAGAAAGAACATTAACTAATTTAGGAGAATTCACCTTCAATTGAATTTCAATTTTAATAAAAGGGTTGTCAATTAGGATTTGTCTTGTATCATTGTGGTTACCCCCAATCCTGGAAGCTTTCTTGAATTTGAAAATCTTTCTTAACAACTTGCTATTTTTGTTCTCAACTTTGCACTTTAATGTTTATTTATTTAATTGCTTGGTTACTATGTTCTTATCACTCAATAATTATATTCTCTTTGTTTAATTTAATTAAATTAATTAATTGGTATTCATAGATATAGTCCCTGTGAATTTCATCTTTTTATTACTTAACGATGAAATCGTAAACTTGTGGATTTCAAATATCAGTAAAATTGAAGTTTCGCCCTCCCTCTTTTTTTTTGGATGAACAAGATAATAACATACATGTTGTTATGATTATGGCTCACATCGTCCTCTAGTTTTACGTCCAGTAATGGCTTAAACGCCTTCTATGAGTCGAGGATAAGCTTCCCATCTAATTTTCTTATAAATTGGCAAACATGATCTTTTAGAGTCAGATTCCCAAGACTGTAACACTTATGTTCGTCACTGAAGAAATTCCATAAATTAAGAAGTTCACGATGCACAAATTCACAAGAATGCGTCTCAAGAGTCAATAAGATATCATCTAATGACTCCTTACTCAGTCCATTCTTACTAAAGTATATTTTATCTTCTCAATTTTTAAAAACCATCACTAAAGAATGACATCGCTTGTTACAATTCCATCGCGCATATTTGTGACAAACTTGCATTCTTTTCGCTCTTCTCTTTTTAGAATACGAACTTTTACCGAGACCTGGCATGTATGAGGCAAATGAATTTAAAGATTCACCTGCTAAATGAACTTTTGCTTTGATTATCCAGCGTATATCTTCTGAGATGCCTTTGTGCATTAACATTCTCAATCTTTCACATCTAACTTTGTAAATTTTTGTTAGAGCATTTTGAGGAAAAGAAGGAAAATATTTTCTTAAATTTGAGAGAATGACATCTATTTTAAAGGAGAAGGAATCAGTTATTATGACAAACTGAAAGGAATCAGTTATTATGGGAAACTGAAAAATAAACTGACTTGAGAGCTACAGAGTACCGTTATCCACCACTTAACCAGTGTCACAAAAAACTATAAAAAGAAAGTAAAAAAATTAAAATAAATTCTTCTCATAACAAGGATTAGAAAGGGAAATGGATTCTACCTCAACAACTTGGGTTTCCAAAAATGGTTTGAGTCTTTGTCCATTGATCTTAAACACAATATCATTCCTAGGGTTCTCAATGTCTATGGCCCCATGAGGATACACATGTTTGACAACAAAAGGGTTACTCCACCCATATCTCAATTTTCCAAGGAATATGTGAAGATGAGAATTATAAAGCATAACTTTTTGACCAATTTCAAAAGATTTTCTCAAAATTAATTTGTCATGAAAAGATTTTGCTCTAACTTTATAAATCTTTCAGTTTTCATATGCATCATTTCTCAATTCCTCAAATTCATTTAATTACAATTTGCGTATCTTGCAAGTATCATCAAGGTTTAGGTTGAAAGCTTTAATGGCCTAAAATGCTATATGCTCAAGTTCTACAAGCAAGTGACTAGGTTTTTCATAGACTAACCAATAGGGTGACATGCCTAAAGATGCTTTGAAAGCAATACGATTAGCCTAGAGTGCATCGTTTAGTCTTAAATACTAATCTTTACGATTTGGGTTAACCATTTTTTCTAAAATTTGTTTAATCTCCTTATTTGCTAATTCTACCTCTCCACTTTTTTTAGGGTGATAAGGGGTGGCAATTTTGTGTGTAATGCCATATTTCTTCATTAATGATTCAAATGGTTTATTGAAAAATATGTTCCCCCATCACTGATAATAGCTCGAGGGATTCCAAATCGACTCAAGACACTTTCCTTTAAAAATTTAAGAACAGTTTTATGATCATTGTGTCGACATGGAATCACCTTAATCCATTTCGAGACCTAATTAACTGCAACCAAAATATACACAACTCCAAATGATGGTGGAAATGGACCCATGAAATTAATTCCCCAACAATCAAAAATTTCAATGATAATGATAGGGTTTAGAGGCATCATATTTCATTTAGAAATGGAACCTAATTTTTGACAGTTTTCACAACTTTTACAAAATGTATAGTTGTCCTTAAATAAAGTGGGCCAAAAAAATTCACACAGCAAGATTTTTGCAGCTATTTTATTTGAAGAAAAATGACCTCTACATGCTTCTGAGTAACAAAATTTAATGACATTACCTACCTCACTATCGGGCACACATCTCCAAATGATTTGATCAGGATAATATTTGAACAAATATGGATCATTCCAATAAAATTTTTTCACTTCAGTCAAAAATTTCCTTCTGTCTTAGTGCATCCCTTGAGGTGGCATCTTTCCTGTTACAAGAAAATTGACAACGTTAGCAAACCAAGGCATGGAATTGAAAGAAAATAAAAATTCATCGGGAAAAGAATCATTGATAAGTGTGATCTCAAAAGGTAAGTTTGTTATAAGTCTGAACAAATGATTTGCAACAACATTTTCGACTCCTTTCTTATCTTTTATTATGATGTTGAATTCTTGAAGCAACAAGATCCATCGTATCAACCTAGGTTTGACATCCTGCTTAGATATTAAATATCTAACAATAGCATGATTAGTGAAAACAACAGTAGAAGAACTAATTAAATAAGCTTATAATTTTTCTAATGCAAAAATTTCAACAAGTAGTTCTTTCTTAGTAGTGGAATAATTCATTTGTGCACTATTCAAAGTTCAACTTGCATAATAACTTACATGGGGCTTACTTTCCTTTCTTTGGCCTAAAATAGCGCCAACAGCAAAATCACTAGCATCACACATCAACTCAAAAGACAAAAACCAGTCAGGGGTTTACATGATAGGAGCAAATGTCAGAAGACCAATTAATTTTTCAAAGGATTTTTGACATTCTTGAGTCCAATCAAATGATGCATCTTTTATTAGAAGATTACATAATGGTCTAGATATGGCACTAAAGTCCTTAATGAATCTTTAGTAGAATCCAACATGTCTTAAAAATGAATGACCTTCCCTGACTATTTTTGGTGAAGGCAAATGGGCAATTAATTTAACTTTGGCCTTATTAACTTCAATTCCTTTAGAAGATATCACATGACCTAACAATATTCTTGAAGTAACCATGTAATGACATTTTTCTAATTTAACACAAGTCCTTTTTTTTGCATCTTTTAAGAACTTTTTTCAAATTATCAAGATAATTTTCAAATGAATTTCCATAAACAGTCAAGTCATCCATGAAAACCTCTAAATAATGCTCAACCATGTCACTAAAAATACTTAGCATGCATCTTTGGAATGTTGTCGGAGCATTACAAAGGCCAAAAGACATTCTTTTATATGCAAAACTGTCAAAGGGGCTTGTAAAAATGGTCTTTTCTTGATCCTCTAATGCAATGCGTATTTGATAATAGTCTGAATAACCATCAAGAAAATAATAGTAGGGATGTCCTGCTACCCTTTCTAGAATTTGATCAAGAAATGGCAAAGGAAAATGATCTTTCCTAGTGGCAGCATTTAATTTTCCAAAATCAATACACATACGCCAACTGGATGAGACTCACGTAGGTATTAATTCACCTTTTTCATTTTCAACCACTGTTACTCCAAATTTCTTAGGTACAACTTGTTTAGGGCTTATCCACTGACTATTAGAGATAGGGTAGATAATTCTAACATCAAGTAATTTAAGAACTTCAGCTCTAACTGCCTCTTTCATGTATGAATTTAATCTTCTTTGAGGTTATTATGATGTTTTAGCATTATCCTCTAAATGTATTTTATGTGTATAAATTAATAGATTAATGTCATTTATGTCCTTTAATATTTATCCAATTACACTTTTATGCCTTTTAAGTACTTCTATTAACAGACCTTCTTCTTCTCTGATAAGGGTTGAAGAAATTACCACTAGAAAACTTTGTTCTTCTCCCAAAATTGTATACTTCAACCCAACAGGTAATGACTTTAGTTCCAGTGTGGGTACTTCTTCATGGGTATTATCATTCATGGGTTTTAGTTCTTCGAATCTCGACTTCCATCCTTTGTATTCTATTACCTGTGTATAATCAAGCAAAGAGCATATTTTAGAAATATCATCATTTCATTGTATACCTGAGTTAAATGAATTAATTAAATAAATTTCTAATGGATCAGAAGAACACCTAGTTTGAAAATGATCATCTATAATGGCCTCAATCCCTTCAACTTTGTCATTTTCATCATGGACTTCCTGTGGTTGCTTGCATATGTTAAAAACATTAAGCTTTAGTGTCATATTTCTAAATGTTAACTTCATCACTCTATTTCTGCAATTTATCAAAGCATTAAATATTGTTAAAAATGGATGACATAAAATAACAACAATTGACTTGTAATTATTAACCATAGGTTTAGTTTCTAAGACAGTAAAATCCATATGATATATGAATTTATTAAATTGTACCAACACATCTTCTACTATTCCTTTTGAAATTTTAATTGATCAATCAGTAAGTAAAAGAGTTATAGAAGTTAGTTTTAACTCACCTAGGTTGAGTTGCTGATAAACTAAATATGGAAGCAAATTAACACTAGCACCAAGATCAAGTAAAGCTTGTTTAATTTTATGTTCTCCAATAATGCAAGAAACTGTAGGACAATCAGGGTCTTTGTATTTCAATGCATTATTGTTCTGAAGAATGGTGCTTACTTGTTCAGCCAAAAAGGCTTTCTTTTTCACATTTAGTTTTCTTTTAATAGTGCACAAGTCCTTAAAAAACTTGGTATAAGAGAGAACTTATTTGATAGCATCTAACAAAGGAATATTGACCTTTACTTGTTTAAAAATTTCAAAAATTTCAATGTTGTGGTTCAATTTCCTTGAATTGTTTAATGCTTGAGGAAATAGGGGTGAAGACGAGAGTTTTGTCTCTTTTTGGACAGGTGACTTATCAATCTCTTCCTTATCTTGAAGGATTGATTCATTATCTCTCTCACAAGGTTTAAGAATTTGTTTTTCAACAACCTTTCCATTCCTAAGAGTTATTACTGAGTTGACTTAATCTATTTGTCGGCTTTCTGAACTACCCTCATTTAAACTGTACTAACCCTTGGGATTTGGTTGAGGTTGAGAAGGAAATTTTCCTTTCTCGTGAATGGTGAATGCAGAAGCAAATTTAACAAAAATGTCTTCTATGTCAATCCTGACTTAAGTGTTTTGGTTGTTAATGGCCTTTTGCTTTTCCATGAATGCATATAATGTTGCTTTAAGGTTTTTCCTGTATGGTGGGACGTAAGGTGCATATCCTTGAGAATTTTGAGAGTCAAATTATGCCTGAGGAGGTGGTGGTTGCATAAATTGTGCCTGATTATTAGTCCTCCAACTGAAATTTAGGTGATTTCTCTATCTCAGATTGTATGAATCTGAAAAAGAAGAAGTGAATGACTTTTTAAAATTGTTCATCGCATTTACTTGCTCATGCACAACTTCTTTAAAAATAAAAATTTTTGGATATTCATTTGTTAAGTGTTCTAATTCATCACAAATGCCACAAATTTCTTCATTTTGCACAGATTGATTTCTTTTACCTTCCCTGATTCCATGGCTTCAATTTTTCTAGCCAAACTGGAAAACCTAACATTTAGATCTTCTTCTTGATTAAGGTGATATTTTCTTTTACTAGCACTTGCAAGGTTAGATCTAATTGAATTTTCAAAAGGATTAGTATCATGCCAAGATTGAGAATTCTCAGCCAAATGGTCTAAATATTCTAAAGCTTCTTTAGATTCTTTATCAAGAAACTCTTCATTGAACATTGTTTTCACAAATTGTTTAGTTTTAAGTGTTAACCCTTCATAAAAGAAGCTTATAGTGTGCCATTTTTCAAAATCATGATGTGATCAAGAATTTAACAAATCTTTAAAACGTTCATAACTTTGAAAAAATGCTTCATTTGAATTTAGGGAAAAATTTTGGATTTGTCTTTTCAAAGCATTAGTTTTATGTGTTAGAAAAAATTTCTTTAAAAACTCACTTTACATTTCTTGCCATGTGCCAATTGATCTTGGTTTCAAAGCGTTAAGTCAAGTTTTTGCTTTATCTTTTAAAGAAAAAGGAAACAATTTAAGTTTAATAATTTCTTCAATACAATTTTGATCAATGAAAGTGATACATACTTCCTCAAATTCTTTTAGACGTAAATATGAGTTTTCATATTCTAAACCAAGGAAATTAGGAAGTAATGAAATCATACCAGGTTTAAATCTAAAATTGTTAGCATTGAGTGAAAAGATAAAACTTGATGGACTAGAATTTTGAGGTGGTTACAAATATTCATGCATGGTTTGCAACGGTTGATTTTTATGTTCATCATTTACACTTTCATTTTTAGCCATTGTGTCTAATGTGTGTGATTGTGATTCAAACAGATCAATATATAAAGTACTAGGATTAGTTTTAACCAAACGACCAGAATTTGAATCACAATACCAATTAAGCAAAAATAAATGACTTAAAATAGGGAAAAAAAGTAAAAACATATACAGAGTTCAACCTTCCATAATAAAAAAAAATATTAACAAGTAGGTGGTAAATCTGCCATTAAATATGATACAATTAGAAAATTAAAAGAGTAAGGAAAGAATATATCAGATGGTGAAGTTTACTTAAAGAAATAAAACCTCAATAAACTTGTTCTTCAAATCAAGTCCTCAGCAACGGCGCCAAAAACTTGATATGAAATTTATATTATTGCAAACCCAAGTGTAGGTTGTCTCAAGTAATAAATTCTCAGGAGTCTGAGGTCGATCTATAGGGAATTGATGAAGAAAAATTCTTTGAGGTAATGAAAGGATTTGCCACAACAATAAAGGTGATAAAACTTGTTTACAATTAAAAAGGATTTGCTTGGACTAGGATATCCACTTTTGGTAAATAAATTAAGGACAAAATTAATTATTTTTATAACTCAATTAGAATCTATGCATAACGGAGGTTCTAATCGAAAAGTACAACATTCAAAGTTCATTTAAGATTATATATGTAATTATATTATGGTTCCTTTAACTATCTACTAACGCCAACACTTGTAAATGAGTTCAAGTATTCATTGTGTCAATCTCTTGTCTACAACGAATCAAGATCTCCACTTTACAAGGAGAGTTTCTAACGCCAGCACTTATAAATGAGTTCAAGTATTTATTGTGTCAATATCTTGTCTACAATAAATCAAGATCTCCACTTTATAAGGAGGGTTTATAAATTGATTGGAAACAAAATATAACACGTATAATGACCACTTGATAATATAACATTCAAGCACAAGAAATGGATTAATCTAACTTTATTTCATTACTAAAACCTTCACCCTTTCACCCAAGTAAAATAAGAATTAGTTACTCATGAATCAAGAAGAAAAAAAGAGAGAAGAAGAAGAAGATGAACATAATTTCTATTTAGAACAAAAAAAAATTATAACAAATAATACAAGAAAATGATCTTGGTTCCTAAACCAAGATGATTCTAATGAGCAACCAATGGTGCTTTTTGAAGAGCATGAAGGGCTCACAATGACAAGGGAGTTTTTTATTGAGTGAGTGGATGAGTGAAAAATTATTGCCATGCTTATCTCGCCACTCAACAATTCAGCTATCTTCACACGACTATAACTCTATCATAACGTCACCTATTGCATAAGTGGTCTTCATGAAAATTTAAGGGTTTTGTCTCAGCTTTCTAATTCCACCAGTTTCAGCCCAATCTGACTCCTACAGCCCAAGATATGGTCCAATATTTGCACAGTATTTGAGTTCCAGTAATAACACCTCTATTATGACTTCTAGGCCCAATATGACTAACTAGACATCCGAATAAGCTCTTGTGTTTTTCATGAAAATTGTAGATTTGGGTTTTATCTTTCATATTGAACTCCTATAGCTCAAAAAAGGCAGAGGTTAAGCTGTCAGGATCAATATTCTGGCTCTTGCTTTCATTTCAATTTAAATTATCTAAACGTGTGATTCATTTCTTGAGGTCTTCACAAAAATTTTAGAGAATTGTTTTAGCTTTCCTACAAGACCAAAATCACATCAATCAAATATTTACAACTCAAATTATAGCCAATTTACTGAACGCTTCCAAATAAACAAATTAAGGATAATTCATGCAATAATTCCTTCAATAATCCAATTAGTCCCAATATCATAAAATATGACAAAACTAACTTAATTAAGCCTAATTGAACCTTAAGAAGCCTAGTGAGAAGATTATTAAATGAATAAAATATATTGCTATCAGTAGGATTTATCCACTGGGCAAATCTTGCGATAAAGTTGCTGCTACCTAATTTCGTGGTTCGACATCCGTTGTGCTAGGATCTCAGCACTATACCATGAATTCCATTGGGATGTTAAGAATGAACTCCAGCTAGATGCGTGTCGGGTTGACCCTTGAGATAGGATCCCAGATCGTGGTATAGAACACTTATTGTTTCCTTATACAATTAAGAAATTGTTGTGTCATGGACAGAATCGTGACAACTGACAAAGGGAGACACCTCATTAGCCTTATGGACAATTAGTCACGTTGACACTATTTTATACTATTACTAGTATATATTAAGAGCAAGCCATGTGTTTACCAAAATATTTCAAAAATAGATTATTAGACTATAGTAAAGCCTTTGTCCAATAAACAAAGTTTGATTCTCAATCTCAATTCGAGGAATGGAATCACTTCCTCTTGGGATTCTAATCCAAGTTAGTATCTTAAAGGAATGCAAATGATGATTTTGAATATAAGGCAATTATACAAATCTATATGTATTTTTAACTTAGTGAAAAGTAAGTTTGAAAATAAAAGAGACTTTATTTTTGAGAAACAAGAGAAATAGATGCAAAATGAAAATAAGTTAAATATAAATGACAAGAATTAAAGTACATTTGAAGTAAGCATGACAGATAATGTAAATTGCAGAAAATAAATAACATAAAGTAAAACAATTCAAAGTAAATGCAATGAAAAGTAGATGTGCGAGTATGTAAATTACAAGAAAGTAAAGAAAGCAAATAAAAGAAATTAAATGATCTCGAAAGAACACTCGATCGAGAGTAGAAAAGAGTTTTGCAATAAAGTAAAATGATTGAAATTAAAATGGGCTGAAATTAAACTTGCATTGAATTTGTAAATTATACAGAAATGAAAGTGGATCGAAACATACTAGACTAGACTTGTGTGCTGTTTGCTCAAAATGTCAATGGACGTGAGAGCGTGAGTTATAAGTGTTTGTGAGTAATGAATTTTCAACCCTTAAATGTATCCATCCTCTTGGTATTTATAGACTTCCTAAGTAACTACCATTTTTACATGATCTTGACATGTGTCTAAAACAAATATAACTACTAAATGATTAGTAATCTTTGTTTAATAACCACCAAATCCTTGTCAATGATCCTCGTACTACAAGTAACTGCTTAATCGCAACCATCAATCATTATGTTGTCTTGATCTAACATTTGCAACCATTGTTAACTTCTAATTTAAATTCAAAAATCTCTCTTTTTGAATTCAAACTTGAATCTTCAATCACTTTTTGGTTTTCCATCTAGTCGAGATCTTCTATTCTTCTTCAAAAATATGCTAAGTGTAGCTACTTTTCAAATCTCAATTTCGATATTGAATCGAAATCTCAACACCTATTATGAAGTCAAAATCACCTCGATTTCATATTAAGACTTATTTTGTCAATTTCGAGTTTTCATTACAACTCCAACAATTGCTGAAATTTTCGATCTCTAGGATCCACTCTGATAATCACATATTTTATACATTAATAAATTCTCATTTTTAGTCATTTATACTCTCCATGTACTTAATTGATTGAGCTTGATTATGTTTTGTAAGTTTGAACTCAAATTGGACTTAATTGATTTTTTTCAGCAAGATTTATGTCTTACACTATTTCTACATTTTAGTCATATCTTGAGTTCTAGATGTCTAATAATTATGTATTTTACCTTGTAGGAAAGATAAGAGAAAGCTCTATAACTTTCATGAAGAACTCTAAGTAAAAATCAGACATTTAGTGGAGCTAATTGGTCTTGGAAGTTAGAACAAGGGTTTTGTGATTGTAATCTGAATAGTGTACAGTAATCAGAGCATAACTCGGGTTGTAAAAATTTAATTAGGCTAAAATTTTGGAATCTAAAACTTAAGACCTATATCTACAACTTTCATGAAGAACACAAGATTCATTTCAGATTGCTTAGAGGTCATATTGGGCTTTCAAGTCAGAACAGAGAAACTGTAGTTGGGCCTGAGCAGTGTGCAACAATCAGATCATATCTTGAGTTGTAGGAATGATTTTGGGCTAAAACTAACGGCATTTGAAAGCTAAGATAAAATTCTATAACTTTCATAAGACCACTTGGTGAGAAAATGATAAATGCAATGAGTTTAGCACTAAATAATTTTGGAGACAAAGAATCTCAATAATTTTTCACTCATCTACCCATTCATCCATTCACTCATTAATTAATCCCCTTATCATTTTGTATCCCTAATCCTCTATAAAAGGCACCATTGACTGATCATTTAGGAGTCTTGGTCTTAGAGACCAAGATTATGCTATTGTGTTATTTGTTTATCTTATTGTAGTTTTCTTTTGTTCTAAATTGAAGTTATGTTCTTCTTCTTCTTCTTTTCTCTTTCTTGCTTCTTGTCTATGAGTAACTAATTTTCATTTTACTCAGGTGAAAGGGTGAAGTTCTTAGTAACAAGTTAAGGTTAGATTAATTTCTCTCTTGTACTTAAATGATATATTATCAAGTGGCCATTATATGTATTGTATTTTGTTTCCAATCAATTTAGAAACCCTCCTTGTAAAGTAGAGATCTTGATTTGTTGTAGACAAAATATTGGCACAATGAATGCTTGAACTCATTTATAAGTGGCGGTGTTAATAGATGATTAAAGAAATCATAATATAACTACATATATAATTTTAAATGAACTTTGAATGTTGTATTTTTCGATTGGAACCTCCATTATGAGTGGATTCTAATTGAGTTATAAAAAGAATTAATCTTGTCCTTAATTTACTTACTAAGAGTAGATCTCCTAACCTAAGTAAATATTTTTTTTATTTGTGATCAAGTTTTATCACCTTTATTATTGTGACAAAATATTTTCCTTACGTCAATAAATTTTTTCATCATCAATTCCCTGTGGATCAACCTCGGACTCCCGAGAATTTATTACTTGAAACAACTTGTATTAGGGTTTGTAACTTTTAATCTGCATCACACTTGAAATGCTTAATTATGAAATCAAAAGTAACCTCTTCATTATCAAATCGAAACTTAACACAAGTTTTATAATCTAGCATTTTTTGATGATAAATCAAAACAATTTCTCGTCAAATTCCAAATCAAACAATGTCAACTTAATGACTTTGTTACCACTGATTCTAATCAGAAAGAAGTAACCTTTTGATACTCAATCAAAATCATTAAATTAAAAAGGTGTTATTTTTTACTAACAGATGCTCCCTAATATTTATTCTTAAAGTATTGAGAGAAATATTTTATTTTTTTTTAGCATTCCTTTTCGATTACAACTGACTTCACTTTTTAAATCATCCTGTCAGTTGAGTCACGAAGTAAGTGAAAGGTCAGATGGCAAAATCTATAATTTTGCCTCAAATCTCTATTAACCTTTTAAAGTACTATATGGCCACTCCCCCACGATCCAGCTGCTTTCACTTTTTAGGGAATTACAAAGTTAATGATGAGTCATAATGGACAAAACGGCTTTAGCCGTACACTCATCACATCATATTTAATGGGGTGTGCACCTTTTTTTTATCCCTTTTCCTTTCATTTGCTTTTGAAAATCCCTTATTTAAAGAGCTTCAGAGGTCTGTTTTTCCTTCTTCTACACGCTCACTGAACCTTCTTCCTTTTGTAATCTCTCTCAATTTCTGATTCTCAAAAACTATTTTTGCAAGCTCTTCGCCTTCTTTGCACTCTTCTTCCTTCCTCAAACTTCTAATCATCAATAGGTTCTTCTTCTTCAAAAACCCCATTTGTACAAGCTTCTTTCACAAGTTGAGAAACTAAAAAGGCGAACAAGTTACTATATGCTGCTACAGTGATAACCCCACTGCAGAAACAAGGCATGTCCAACACCCCAAACCCCTCGACTGATAACTCTGAACTCTGGAATACCCAGGTAATGATTCCTTTTTCCATTGATCAGAGAAAGCTTGCATTCCTAGGTCCAACCCTTCCTTTAGGATAATATGATTCCATCTGGACTTTCTTTCCTTGTATTAATAGAGAGTCAATCATAGCTTTTCAACCTTCTTTGAAAACTAATTTCTTTGATTATTTTCCAAATGTCTTTCAAAGCTCACCACCTACTAGCTTCTATACTAAATCTTTGTATATTTGGTGGTTGAATCGAGTCGTAGATGCCAAACAAGCTGCTTGGAAAGTAGCTGGTATTTTCGATTTCATTCAGCTAAGTAGGGAGCGTTTAGAGTACAATGCCCCTATGTAGATTAGTTCCTTGATCTTTTTGAATAGATCTACCAATTCCTTCCATGTTCCCTATGGAATGTTGACCCTGACTCTTTTCAAAATGCCTACCATCACTGGCCTCAAGCCTACTGACAAAGTAATCACCAGCACCATGAGTCCCACAAAAATAATCGAACATGACTTCACTAAGTTAACTTATATTGCATTCATTGAGAATAACTTTCTCGAGACTAATGAAGAACATGTAGCATTCCTGATGCTTTAGCTTAGTGCTTTTGTCTTCTGTACTAGATCTCTCTAGATTCCAAAATCTCTTCTTCCTCTAGCCACCATTCTTCACGAGGGCTCTCCTCATTGTTTGAGCAAGCTAATTCTTGTCCAGTTATACGCATCGATGTCATAAGCCATCAATCTTCTTAAGTCAGAGACCAAACCTCTCACCAATCTTAGAGGTCCTTTCTGGCTGCTACAGCTTTGGCTTAATGCCACCTTTGAACCCTATCTCCAGAGTTCTACCACCTCAACCAGCTTCAAGATAATCGAAGGTCCATGATTATCACAACTCTATTATGCCTCAAAATTGAGTAGTGAAGTCAAAGACTTTAGGTTTTTCTTTTCACTATTCTTTACCATGAGGCGTCACACTGATAATTTCAACTTCTCCCCTTTTTCTCTTCAAAATTATGGTCCTATATGGTTTCAACAACCATATTTGTGCCCTACTCCTAGAGCACAAATTGAAAACCACAATATTTAGAGTAACATCTTCACGACTTCGATCTTTTCTATTAGTTATCCTAAATCAAAAGACTTCAACCTCTAAATTTACTTACCCTCGTGTGTCTCCAGACAATTTGGATTCTCACAATGCATCCCTGCTCCTATCTCACTCAAAGATGAGCACCAAATTTGTGAGTCAAAAGCAAAAGACTTCGAACAATACAAAAAATTCATAAAGAAAAATTTCGACATGAAAAAATGGTTTAACCCCTTCGAGTATGAGCCATCTTTTTACTCAACCCAAGGATTCAAAATCTGGTGGGAAAAATACTACTCTTCACAAGAGCAATCTTTTAAAGATTATTTTGGAAGATTTACTAATGCAAGCTCCTCTATGCAGACTGTAGCTACCTCGAAGAAAATGAAAGGTATTGGCACAGTTGCCGGGGACTTGTTTTGAAGAATAATTTTCTGATGTAAATATTTTTATACATAGTAAAAAGTGAATAGTATGTGAATAGTGTGTGAATAGTATGTGAATAGTAATATGAATAGTGTGTGAATAGTAATATGAATAGTGTGTGAATAGTAAAAAAATAAAAATTAAAAATTAAAAAATAAAAAAATTTAAAAATAATAATAATAAATGAAATTAAAAAAAAAAAAATAATATAAAAAAGTTAAGCCTTTTAATTTCTGTACAATGGGGTTAATTCTCCCTTTTGTTTTCTTATCTAGTGGGGGAACCTCTTCCTTTTAATTTTTGTACATACTAACATACTAACCGTGGGGGAATCTCTCCCTTTTATCTTTGCATACTAATTTAGTGGGGGTAATTCTCCCTTTTATTTTTTCTATATTTTACTAACTTAGTGGGGGAAACTCTCCCTAATCTCTCTGTAATTTTTAATCATTAATAAAATAATCTTTCTTCTTCTCTTCTCTCTCTTTGGAGCAAAAAATCAGTTTTAGATTTTTGATTTTCATATTTTAAATTTACTTTCTCGCACTTTAATTTCTCGTACTTTACTTTTTGTATTTTATTTCTAACTTTCTAACTTATTAACCTACTAACCTTTTAATTTTCTTGCTTCTAACATTTTAATTTATCTCGTATACTAACTTTTTAATTTTTCGCTTATTAACTTATTTGGTGGTTGGTTTATTACCACACCTTTGTTAATATATATATTTGGTAGTTGGTTTATTACCACACCTTTGTTAATATATATTTATTACGTATTAATATTTGGTGGTTGGTTTATTACCACGCCTTTTTATATATATTTTTTATTTTATATATTTTTTATTTTTTATTTTTTTCTATTTCTTCTTCTATTTTGTTATGTGTAATTAATTTGTATGTTTTTAGGGTGAAAACATAACTTGATTCAATCGACATGTATTAAGATTGAAATTTTAATCAGTTTCTTTTCTATTCAATTTGAGTGCTTATTATGATTCTTAATGCTTTTATGAATTGGCCACTCATAAATAGATCTAGTAAGGTGTATGTAGAATCAGAAGTTTTACATATGACCTAAACCATAAATAATAAGTTCCATGATTTATAATTATCTAGGAATTGAGGTTCTAGGTTGTGTGGGAGAATTGTGGTATTTTCCATGAGAATCCATAGAGTAAAAGTCATGCCTTTAAAAGTTAAGATTTAGACCAAGGAATTGAGTTTTAATTAATTACTGGATTATCCCCATCAATTGAATGATTAGAAATTGATTAGAAATTGATTAGAAAGAAGGTCCCAAAGCTACTCTATTGTCTATGATAGAATATTGAATCAAGTGAAATCTGATCCTTAGTATTTTAATTTTTTTTTGTGTTTTGTTTTCTTTTTAATTTTGTGTGTCTTAGTGTTTCTTTTTCTTTTTCCTCTTAATCACTTTGACAATTTTGTGCACGTATCAATTTTCTCAACAAGTTTTTGCAAACCTAGGTTGAGACGGTGGATTTTGTTGCTTCAAGAATTCAAAATGAGCCAAAAATTTTGTTGTAAATCATTTGTCCATACTTATAATAAGCTCACCTTTTAAAATCACACCTATCAATGATCCTTTTCCCGATGAATTTTAAATTTTCAATTTTATGGTTTGATTTGTTAATATTGTCAATTTTCTTGTAATAAGCAAAGTTGTTCTTTGGGAATGGTTTTCAAAAACAGAAAAGATAAAATATTTTTCATTAAGAATGGTCAGAGTAAGGAGTCATTAGGATAAATCTTTTTGACTTTTGAGATGCATTCTTGTGAATTTGTGCAGTGTGAATTTTTTGAATTTGTGGAATTTCTTCAAAAGGCAAGTAAGCGTGTTACAGTCTTGGAAATCTGACTCAAAAAGACCCTGTTTGTCAATTTATAAGAAAATTGGATGGAAAGCTTATCCTTGACTCATAGAAGGCGTTTAAGCCGTTACTGGACGTAAAACCAGAGGAAGATATGAGCCACAATCACAACTACATATATATATTTTCTTGTATATCTTTTTCTTAAAAAAAAGTGTTTCTTAATCTTCTGACACAAGCCAACCTACCCATATAGGAGCTATTATTACTTTTTCTATTCTCTTTCCTATTTAAACACTCCATTTTCTTCACTTTCCTACAACTCATAATCATTCAAAGATAGTGTGAGTGTAGAAATGGAGGGAGCTTCTTCTTCTATTTGTAGACTTACAAATATCTATGTATTTTGTGGGTCAACTTATGGGCAGGGTTTAGAGTATGTAGACGCAATAATCACTCTTGGTCGAACTCTTGCTGTGAGAAAAATTCATTTAGTATATGGGGGAGGTAGCATTGGGTTAATGAAGGCTGTATCACTTGCTGCACATCTAAGAGGCAATCAGGTTTTAGGTATCATTCCTGAACCTTTAGCTCGTAAGAACATCACTAGAAAAATAATTAGGAAGGAACTTCAAGTATCATCTATGGATGAACGAATGAGGATAATGCTTACACACTCTGATGCATTCATAGCCTTACCGGGTGGTTTTGGTACTTTGGAAGAAAATTTTCAAATTGTCTCTTGGGCTCATCTGAACATCCAACAAAAACCTATAGGTTTGTTGAATGTTAATAATTTCTTTGATCTTTTGTTATATTTTCTTGACCATGCTATGGAACAGAAATTCATCACACTTTCGGCAAGACGACTCCTTGTTTTTGCTTCCACTGTTGATGAGTTGATAGATAAATTAGAAGCGTTTGTTTATGAACCTGATCCAGTAACAGCTCAAATTGATTAGTCTGAAGAAAGTGGAGGTGGACGCAGAATGAAAAGAAAGCCAGCTAAAATACTCCAACTTTTTAAATAATTACAAGCTTTGGTTTTGTTCATCGTACTTTGTTTCTGTTTATATTTATGTGAGGTTTCTCTTTTTCGTAATTGCGGTAACAGGTACTATCTTCTATCCTTTTCCTTTCTATTTTTTTAACATTGAGGACAATGTTGTGTTCTGGCTAGGAGGAAGGGTAGTTGTGTGACTAGTTGTGTAAAAAAATGTGTGAAAAAAAATTAGTAAATGTGTTTATGTTTGTCGTGTGTAGAGTTATGTAAAAAAAAATGCTTGAAAAAAAAATTGAAAGTGTGTTTATGTTTATTGTGTTTATATGTTTGTGAGCAATTTTCTAACAGCTAAACCATTTAAGGATGACAGAGTAAAGAGTAAATTTTGCTGTGGCGGTAATTTTACTCTTGAGACGCATCTAGATTGGGGTAGATACCTAGTTTGTGTGGAAGTAGCAATTCAGATTCAAGGAAATTTGCATGATTGAGTTAATTGTCTTCTTTCTTAAACATCACATGCGTAGTTATGGATGTTGAAATTTTTGTGGACTGAGAATGATGGATATATGCCTTGTGAGATTTTGAGCCTATCGATGAATGGATTGAACATCTGTACCATTCTCTTCTTTCTTGTGTGATTTTTTCTCATGGAATTGTTACTCTAGAACTTGCTTTGATTCTTTTTTAGGCTACATTTTCATATGCATACATAAACATGATTGAGGCATTTTTTTCTTGAATTAACTACTTTGACCAAATAGCCAACCTTGCATATTTTCCTTTGCTTAACCCCTTTGAGCTTATTTGACCATTCTTTGTTTCGAACTCATTACGTGCCTTAAATGAAAAACCATGTTCTAACCCAGCCTTAGGGAATAAGAGAGCATTGACTTTGTTATTTGATGAGTTCTTGAACAAGTGTGGGGGTGTGTATGCAGATTTAAAAAGAAAAAAAAAGAAAAAAAGAGAAGAAAAAATAGAGTTAATTATCGTTTCAATTAAAGAATGCACCTTGTGATATATTCATACCTAGAATGAGGGTGGATGATTGGAAATAACAGGAAGAGAAGGAGAATGTTCAGGCCTAACAATGAATTGATCTTCAACAAAACATTAGTCAAATATTGGTCAATGCCCTTTATGAGAAAAATAAATAAATAGAGAAAGAATTAAGAAAATCTTGGGAAAGTTAGACTGAATGTTCTCAAACATCTTCTCCATTCTAACTATAACATAATGCTCTTCTATTCTTTTTGGTATTTAACTTGTCTTATCTATATTACTTCCACCTTTACCTTTGCCCCATTATAACCTTGATTAAAGTCCTCATGATTTGTGTATATATGTTATTTTTGAGTAGTGAAGAAATAGAAGATAAGCAAGCTTATGGTAGTGCAATTATTCATGAGTTGAATAGAGTGAAATACTAACCTTTTTAAACACTTGAGAGATTAAGATTAAATTCTGTAAGGATCTATCATTCTTGATTCATTCTTTTCAACTGAAGTTTCCTTGCTTGTTGGTTTGAGATGTGAAGAAATGTTATCTCATGAATGTTTTGATCCCTTGAATCTTTAGTTGCTCTTCATTATTATCATTGGAAATTAAATCTTTTAGAGTTTTTAGTTTTTGAGTTTGTGTCGTTCCCTAGTTTTTGTCTTTTGTGTTTTGCCTAGGAGTGTAAAAGTTAAGTGTGGGGGAATTTGATAACACTGTATTTTATACATTTTATAATCCTCTCACTAGGCTTCTTAAGGTTCAAATAGGTTTAATTAAGTTAGTTTTGACACATTTTATGATATTGGACCTTATTGGATCATTAAATAAATTATTGTATAAATTAGCCGTAATTATCTCTTTGGCAATGTTTAGTAAATTGGCTATAACTTGAGTTTCAAATATCTAATTGATGTGATTTTGGTCTTGTAGGAAAGCTAAGACTATTCCCTACAACTTTCATGTTGAACACTTTCCCAAATTCTGAGGTCTAATAGGTGATATTGGGCTTTGAAGTCAGAACAGAGAAGCTAAAATCGGGCCTAAATAATGTGCAATAATTGGACCATATCTTGAGTTCTAGGCATGATTTTGGACTCAAACTAAAGTCATTTTAAAGCAAATATCCAGGCCTACAACTTTCATGAAGACCACTTCTCTCAAAAATTTGATGCACACTTTTTAATTGTCGCATTTGCAAACCCAAGTGCAGGTTGTCTCAAGTAATAAATTTGATCACACTTTTTAATTGTCGCATTTGCAAACCCAAGTGCAGGTTGTCTCAAGTAATAAATTTCTCAGTGAGTCTGAGGTCGATCCACAAGGAATTGTTGAAGATTAAGGTGAAGTAAATATTTTGTTACTACGGTAAAAAGATTCACTCTTAGTAAATAAAGTAAAAGTAAGATTAATTCCTTTTATAACTCAATTAGAATCCTCGCAACATGGAGGTTCCAATCGAAAAATACAACGTTAAAAGTCCATTAAAATAATATACGTAGTTATACTATGATTCCTTTAATTATTACTACCACTTGTAAATGGGTTAAAGCGTTCACTGTGCCAAAATCTTGTCTACAATAAATCAAGAACTCCTCTTTACAAGGATAGAGTATTCCCGTCTGTCACCCGAGATTTTAAATTATCAGAATCAAAATATAATACGTATAATAATTACTAAAAAGATAAATCATTAAAGCATAATAAAGAAATAAATCTAACATTATTTTATTACCAAGAGCTTCACACTTTAACCCAAGTAGACTGAAACTTATTTACACATAAACTAAAAGAAAGAAAAAGAGAAAAAGAGAGAGAAAAGAAATTGGAGGGAGGAGGAAATTCCTCAGAATTTCCCCTCCCCGAATGTGCCTCTCCTGAATGTGCAATTGCCTATTTATAGGCAAATTCATGTTACTGTGCAATGCACAGTAACATGAATAGTAAAACTTAATTGTTAAATTTTCCTACGTAATCAATGATGTTTTATTGTTTTTTTTAAATAATAATTTAGCAAATGCACAACCGTGCTTCCAGTCATTTTTTTATTTTTGAGAGAAGTGGTCTTCATGAAAGTTGTAGGCCTGGATATTTGCTTTAAAATGGCTTTATTTTGAGTCCAAAATCATGCCTAGAACTCAAGATATGGTCCAATTACTGCACATTATTTAGGCTCGATTTCAGCTCCTCTATTCTGACTTCAAAACCCAATATCACCTATTAGACCTCAGAATTTGGAAAAATGTTCAACATGAAAGTTGTAGGGAATAGTCTAGCTTTCCTACAAGACTAAAATCACATCAATTAGATATTTGAAACTCAAGTTATAGTCAGTTTACTAAACATTGCCAAAGAGATAATTACGGCTAATTTATGCAATAATTTATTTAATGATCCAATAAGGTCCAATATCATAAAATGTGTCAAAACCAACTTAATTAAACCTATTTGAACCTTAAGAAGCCTAGTGAAAGGATTATAAAATGTATAAAATACAGTATTATCAAGTATGCACCTTAAAGAAATTTCTAAGTTTGAGAAATTCTTCAAAGTCAAATACGATCCTCGAAACTTAAGACTGGTGGTTCGAGAGGCTAAGCAAGTCCTGAAATAAAAAAAAATGGAGCATCATCAATTATGTTATGCTCGTTTCATTGATGTGTTAGTTTCGAGTCCTTTCGCCTCATTTGATTGATTCGAAACCCCACTAAAGTTTCCTCCACTTCCTAACGCTCCTTTTGGTATAGCAAACAAGTTTCCAAACCCCAAAAAGTGGAGTGTTAGGTGTTAGCAAGGATTTGAAGAAACGATAAGTAACTTTTGCATCATGCTATCTAGACAACTGCCAGATTCCAATTTTTGGAAATACTCGAGTAATAAAATACCCACCATATGGTAAAGTCTTGAGTCTTTAACTTCTATTTCCTTATTTATTATTCGACCCTAATTATTGTATTCATTATTGTAGTCTCGAAAAGGACCAAAGTAATGGAGAATGAAGATGAAGATTGGGAAGATGAACCTCTGAGGCCTAGTAAAGTCCAAAAAACCAAATCGAAAGCCTAGATGAAGATAACCTCTTCATCTCATCCTTTAAGAAAGCCTGCTCTAACTTTTTTGAATCCAATAATTTCTTAGAAAAAGAAAAAGATGGTCAAAGAGGCTACTGCTGCCTCTCCACAGTCTAAGGTAAAAGTTGTTCGAAACTTTAGACGTTTGTTATACTATTTTCTTATATCAATGTTTCTCATTTTTTTTCTTCGATCTCCTTATTTTAGGGAAAAACCATTGAAGAAAGTCCCCTGAAAACTGGGTGAGTAAAACATGCAGTGTCAAAGGAGGCGCATGTTATAAGTTTTAAAGACTACTCTCAAGAGGATGATGAACTAATTTCTGTGAGGAGTGCTAGATTAGCATTAGCTACTCAGAGAGCTGAACCTTCATTGGTGAGTCATATATATATTTTAATTACTTTTCAACATCTTTAAGAGCTAATACTTCTTTTATCTCGAATAAGAATCTTCCCCCAAAGAACATAGGAAATCTACTCTAATATCTTCAAGAAGAATCAGGACTCCTTCGCTTATCCCTTCTCCTGCAAGGGATTCGAATCCCTTTCCAACCCAACTCACCCCTGGGCCAGAAGTAACTTCACCCTTGAGTTCTCGCTTTGACGAAATGTTCGATGCCGATGTTCAAGCCAAAAAAGAATTCAGCACTAAGGCTCAAGATATCCCCATCAAAACTAATGTCGAGGTCTAACATTTAATAAATTTATTCAATCTTTTACTTGTCTCAGATTATTCTAACCTTCTCTACATTCCTCAAGAAAATATAGTTTCTGAAGCTAGACCTAATTCCAAGGTCCCTTTCATCGAGACAGACATTCAGGTTTACTTTTTTTTTTTAACTCAAATCATTAAACATGGACTAGAATTTTCATAAGCAAACCTTCATTGCTAATTTTCTTTTATGCAAGAAAAAATCAATCCTATGCTTGAAACATTCCTGCTGAGACCAAAATCCCAATTTCGATTTAAACCTTTCGAGTTTCTAAGGCTGCACTTTCTACTTTTACCAAAATTCCATCAAGTCGAACTGAAATCTCTTTCAAGGAAGTTGTAGAAACCATATGCATTGATGATGATGACGATGGGTATGACATCCAGAAACGTCTGGAAGATATTTTATCTAAACGATATTTATCTTCGAAGTCTCATCATTCGATAGCCCACTCAAAAGTGGATGTCCAAAGTATTTCTACCCCCCCAGCTATTAAAAGAATTAGTTTGATCTTTTCAAGCTTTAGGCTAGACCAAATTATGGCTACGGAAGAGAAAAAACAAAAAATACTATGCTTACTTGACCAACTAAATCAAAACAAGCACCTTCTAGATTCGAATGCCTAATCAGTGGTCCAAAGTTTAACTAACCTTACAAAGGACTTGCCAACCAAGCTCCTCAGCATTAATCAAGTCATCACCAACAACCAGTAATTGCTCGAACAAAAGAATCAACTGATGGTAAATGTTGTTAAGGTAAAAAGGAAACATTTGAAGCTCACTTTTATTCTTTCATTGACTTAACAAAATATTAATCAAAATGAAGAACGAATTGCTGAGCTTAAACAAGAACTGGTATTGCTTGAAGAGCAATAAGGTGAACTTAGAGCCCTGGATGGGAATTGTGCAAGTCAAGAACAAGCTCTTAATGAGACCTACGAATGGTGGACTAATGAAGGTAATCAAGTGAAGCAAGTTATCCAGAACTTAGCTCCATCCTTCAAAGCAACCGTCTAGGAAAAGAAGAGAATTGTAGATGCTTGGGCCTCTTTATTTTCAAAGCTTCAATAAATATTTGTATATTTTGTAATGACAATTCAAATTTTGATTACTTTTGAATCAAAACTATGATTTTTTTATATATAATTTTGATTTCATGAATGGTTAGTCTGTATGTCTTTAAATATTTACCATTTATCGAAGTGATTTTTTGTTCGAATAAACATTAGTAATCGAATAAGTATTACTAGAATAAACTTTTTCGATTCGATATGGCCCCTCCCAATTTGAGGACCATTTCCCAAATGACTTTGATTTTTTCTCCATAGGTAAAATAACCTTCCAGACTAAATCACTAATAACAAATTCTTTTCTCTTGACTCGAAGATCATAGAATTTTACAATTCTTTCTTTTTGTCGAATCAAATTTTCAAGAGCAATTAATCTTTCCTCATCTAATTGATTTAGTTCATCAAACATCAAATCCCAATAATCTTAAGTAGGAATTTCGTCTTGACATTGTAACCTAGTTGACTGAAGATTAATTTCGATTGATAAGATAATATCATGACCATAAACTAAATGATATGGCATTGTACCAATAGCTTCCTTAGGAGAATTTTGATAAGCCCATAAAACTTGGCTCAAAGTCTCATGTCAACTCCTTAGCTTCCAACTAACATGTTTCTTAATTAAACTAATTAAAATCTTATTGGCTGCTTTGACCTGCCCATTAGCCTAAGCGTAATAAGGATTCGAAGTAAGTAATTTGATATTCCTTGACTTAACAAACTCAGTAATATAACAACCAGTAAACACAGTGCCTTGGTCAGTAGTTAAAGTTTGAAGGATACCAAATCTATAAATAATGTTTTCTTCAACAAAATTAATAATATCTTGTTGGGTAACATCCTTCAAAGGAATTGCCTCAACCCATTTCGTAAAATAGTCTATGGTAACTAATATATATTTGTGCCCTTTAGAAGATGGTGGATGAATCTGGCCTATCAGATCAAGGACCCATCCTCGAAATGGCTAATGTTTTATAATCGAATGTAAATCATTCGCGGGAACATGCTGAATGTTTCCATACTTTTGACACTCCTCACAAGACTTAGTATATAAATTACAATCTTTAGCCATTGAAGGCTAATAGACTCTCTGCCAGCGCAATACCCATTTCATCTTTTTACCAGCTTGATGAGCACCATAAATACTTTCATGTACTTTTGCTAAAGTTGTATATGCTTCTTTTTCACTTAGACATGTCAATAAGTTTCCATCTACTGACTTTTTATAAAGTGAATCTCCCATTATAACATAATGTAAAGCTTTGTATTTTAATTTCCTTTCAACTGCTATGTTTGGGTTTCGTAAATAATTAATAATCGATTTTTTCCAATCAAAATCATTCATATCCTCAATTAAGCATACCTCTAAATTCTCGAATGAATATAACTTTTCTCTAATCTCGATCAATTTAACCAAAGTCAAACTCGAAATCTTATAACCTAAAGCTATTTGGGAAAGCTCATTGGCTTCATAGTTTTCTTCCCTTGGAATATGTTGCAATATAACTTCATTGAATTCACACAATAATCTTGCTGAAAAAGCAAAGTATTTGAACAAAATCTGATTAATGCATTTATATTCTCGGGTCAATTGTTTAATAACTAATTGGGAATCACCCAATACTTTAATACTTCTAGCTTTGAGTGAAATTAAAGTTTGTAAGCTATAACACCCTCCTTAGGACGTCACATTTATTGTTACTTAGTTACAAAATTGCCCCTTCATTTGTAATCGTGTTTGTAGTATAAATACAAGTTGTAAAATTTCTTATTAATAATAAGATAAGTTTAGTGGAAAATAAAAACATTATAATATCATCACAAATAATTCACATCATATATACATACAAGCCTTTAGTATTGTCATATTTAAATAATTACAAACTAGACTTTCAAAACACTTAAACTTTAATTTAAACTATTATACTGCCTAAGTACTACTAGACAGTAGAACCCTCAGATGAGTCCTCCTCAGATTCCTCAGCAAGTAGGAATCCAGACTGATGCGAAGTCCTATAGACAGGTGTCCGTGCAGACGACATGATACTAATCGCATTTGGAGTACGATAGTAAGCTCCCAAGTACTACCTAATAGATATTAGGAACTCTAAATGTACATAAATATTAACACTAAAATAAGGGTGTCCAAGATGTTGTCTACTCAATCTAATATTTACGTCACCCATATAATAAATGCTCTCTCTATCCAGATCAACGTGCCATGCCTCTGATCCTCCATGAAATGTCAATCTCATATACCCAAGGAAACAAGGCATCTCCATCGCCTCAAAACTCGACTTCTTCTACGGGAATCTGCTCCTCCTCAGCTTCTCGCTCAAGTCCTTGCTCAACGTCTTTAAAATTATAAATACAATACAAATATGCATACAAAGAGGTGAGATCACCTACGCCAATACCAGTATGGTATTAATGAAGATAAACACATATAATATCTCATATAGCTATTATACCATAATTACAGATATGTCGTCAACATCATTTGTCATCCAAAACACATGAAATAAATAATATTTATGATCATGCCACTAACAACAACCATATAATTAACAATTCAATTATCATAAGCTGAAATTATGATAATGCCCTCAATAACTATATGTATGCACACAGACTCGATTTCCTACTCCATGGAGTTAAAACTCAAGTCGGAGAGAGTGATCGAAAAGATCTGTCTGCACTAACGTACCTCAGAGCACGTGCTCAAATTTGCACATCTAGCATATGCATGACAGTCTTTATCAAATCTTGATTAAGAATAGTGTCTCGGTCCAGATCATTAGTGTGTTGCGTCGGTCTAACCCACGGTACAGAAGAGCTACCAACTGCCCATTGTAGGCAACCCGCACCCCAATGCCCCTAAGGTCAACGAGTGACTTACACTACGCATATCGCACCTACTCAGGAGGTGTATTCTCTCCTAGGCAATTAGCGTCATACAGTCTTTTAGACCTTTCCAATGCATGTACTATGCACCATTCACAATTCAAACTCAATATCTCATATTCTCAGTTCAATTTCATTATCTCATATTCGAGGTCCTCAATTTGGCCCAACAGTATCATTACTGTAATTTCATCGTGAAACCATATTTTCGCATTTTCTCAAACGCATAAAATATTTATAATGTATTTTAAATTAAAATACAATTTCTCTCATTTAATACCAAAAATTGACCTAACTTTTGATATTTGCATAATAACCCCTTAAAAATATAATATTTATATTTTTGTCTTCACTTAAATAATATTTTCACAATAGTCCCTCATAAAACTAGTATTTTCAAAATAGTCCCTTTTAAAACTACTATTAGTCATTGCAACAATTACCCAAGAGCGGGGGTGAATTGGGTATAAAAACTTTTTCACAAATGCTCTTAAAATAAATACAAATATTTAAGCTATTTAAATAAAAGCAATGTATGAAGGAACGTGATGAAGAAAAGAAACTTTAAAAACGAAAAAAGTGAATGTGCAATAAAATAAAATTACATAAAATAAAGAGATAAAGAGAAGAAAGCAAGGCACGATATTTATCTGGTTCGACCACCAACCACTTGTGGTCTATGTCCATCCAGAAACACGTTCGAGATTTTTCACTATGTATACAAACTTCCAATAGGTGCTTGCAAACTTTACATAAGAGAGCACTTTTCACACACAGGAAACTCTACCCTTGTGCTAAAGTCTCTTTTTGTAGGGATACCTCACCTTATACAAACCTTAGAGGATACCTCACCCCTTTACAAACCTTGAAGGATACCTCACCCTCAATATAGAAGAACAGAAATGTAGATGGATAGAAACTCTCACTCAGAGCAAATTATACAAATTGAAGTGCTAAGAGGCTCTCAAAGGATATCTCAAAGTTTCAGCAAAAAGAGCACAGAAAAATAGGCGTAAAATATAAATCACATTTTTCAGAGCAAGCTCAAATTAAACAGATAGCTAGGCACTAAACAGAAGAGACCCACGGTCTCTATTTATAGAGTTAGAAAGAAAATAATTGTTGGGTGTAATTAAAACCATAATTATTACGAGAATATGGCCGTTTGTTTCCATATCAGCATTCGTAAAAGACATATTTATTTGAATACCATAAATCAAGATTCGAATACCACTGTTTATAAAAGCTTTGAGAATACCAAAATGATATGGGTTATTCGAATAACTAATGTGTTATTCGAATAACTCTGCTAAAACCAGAGTTCTGAAAAACTAGGCTTATTCGCATAACGACTGAGTTATTCGAATAACTCATTTGAGAGAAACCTTTCTGGAGGCCCTTTTATTCGAATAGACAATGGTTTATTCGAATAGCCTTTTAAGAAAACAGAAGCCTTCAGCAAGATTAAAAGCTATTATTCAAATAACTTAACTTGTTATTCGAATATCGGTTTAAGAAACAGAGAGAAATAATTGAAAGGTTTTATTCAAATAACAGGAGTGTTATTCGAATAACACTTTGACGCACAGAGACACGCAGCAAACAAATTTAAAGCTTTATTCGAATAATCAATGATTTATTCAAATAACTCAATTTATAAAATAGTTATAAAAGCTTGAAAAACATCCCAGAAAGTTTATCAAAAACACCAAAACATTTTTAAGTTATTTTCAAGATCAAAATAGTTTTGGTATAAGTTTAAGAAAAACATTTTTGTTTTATCTTCATGCACTAGGAGATATCCAAAGAGATCCTCGAACAAAGAGACTCTAAGTCCTAAAGCTATCCTTAAAAGATCTTGGACTTGGTCTTCCCATCATGTGTGTTATCATCAAGACAAATCTTCAAAGACATATCTTTAATCACATTCTCCTTGTGTTGAGCTTAATAGATATCTATTGCTTTCTTGTTGCAAGCTCACTCTTGGTATTTGGACTATCCTGTAAAGTATTGCTCACTTAAACAAACATAGTTAGTCCAAAAACATAATTCAATATTTTTATATGCATGATTCATAAATATATAGCTTTAGTTAGTTTAACATGCATATAAAACTTTCATAGACATAACCAAATAAGTCATTTAACAATTATTAATAGATATGCTCTATGTAGGATGCAACAGAACATATTGCACAAAGGTCAAATCCAATATTAATTCATTTATAACTCATATAAAGCATGATTGGATATAGTATATGATGAATGTTACATATATCATATTGCATGATTATTAAGTAAAATATAACTAGATAAGGTACATATCATGCATGATACAATATATCACATTAAGCATATTTATCAAGCATAAGCATTATTCTATTTGTCTTGCATTTGTCATCATCAAAACTTAACATATAAAACTATTTGGGGCAAACTTATTTCCACAATCTCCCCCTTTTTGATGATGACAAATCACCAAAGAAAAATATGTTGAGCAATATACAAGAATGGATATTCATGTAAGCATATCAAACAATAAGCACAAGAACATATTTTTCTTTCCAATTTTCACTCCCCCTATTTGACATCAACAAAAAGGCTTAGAAAAAAAAAATTTCTCCCCCTTCAATTTTATATATGATTCAAGAATAGAGAGATGAAACAAGCATGATTTTCAAGATATAGAAGATTATTCACGCAATGCTTGTCATATTTTTGTATGTCAACACTCAGGATATGATAGTAATAAAAACACTTTATGTAATCAAACAAAGATATAAGCCAAAAGATATAAACAAATTAAGAGCTAGGCTCCCCCTCAAAAAATGCATATTATCAAAAAGAAAAGAAACACATAGATATATATTCTTAATCCATCAAACAAAATCATTCAAAACTTCTCCCCCTTTCAAAAAGAATTTTACAAGAGCACGTTATATTTTCAAAAGCATTTTAGAAGGATAAACATATATTCATTGAAAAGCATCTAGTCATTTAAGATTAATTTATCAACAAGTATCATACAATCCATATAAAATACCATAATAGCTTAGGGATAGAGATACTTATTGAGATAGATGAAGAGTGATGATCCTTCTCTATTGGTCCTCTAACTTTGAGCTTTCTTCCTTTGAATTCTTCATTCCATTGTACTAGAGGAAAGTCTTCTGTATCTTCCTCTTCATTTGAATTCCATTCAACTTTTCTTGTTTATCCACATATGCTTGTATGTAAAAAAAAATCTGATGGCTATATTTAAAATACATAGAGAGACTTGCAAAGCTAACTTTAAAAGTCCTCTAAAACATAGGTTAGCATCAAATATCATTTAATCTCATTTACAAGCAAAAAATTTGATTGATATATAATTTAAAGCATGTATCACATTATCAACCATGCAATGTTAGTTTTAACAAGAATGCATGAAGTATATATAAACTTGAATAAAAAAATAGTTTAAGCATTTTAAGGCATGATTCAAGTTTATCAAGAAACATATGATCGTCATCAAAACTTATTTAGGTATTTTGAGGCAAATAATTTTCATGTAAGGCATGTAAAGGTATAACACAACTCTCTACTTCTCCAAATATTACATGATATCAAATTTAAAACATAGATAAGGATAATAGATTGATATCACTAAAAGTGTACTCTTTGAGTTTTTTGTAGATGACTCTCACTTCCACCAACTTCCAAGCTTCAAGATTTCATGAGGGAATAGAAATTCTTTGTACCCCTTTAAAAGTTGAATCCTTTTCAACTTTACTATCCTCAAGTTGAACTTATTCCATTTAAATGCTTGCTTGAGGTAGTTATCACCCTACAATACAATTCACAGTACTTTCATTGGTATCCATCAATTTTGGATCCATAGAGGTAAGTCATTATGTCAAACTCATAAGCAAATAAGCATTCAAAATAATAAAATAACAAATGAGTTCACAAGGGCAAAAGATATTTCATTTCATTGATCAATTTAGCTAAGTAAATATATTTATCAAAAGAACAATCAATATTTGATTAAGCATTTGTATTTCTAGTCCAATTAAAGAGAATTTAGCAAGTATTAGCAGAACCTTTTGTTTTAAAAGGAAAACGTGATTATTCGAATAAAAAGGTTTTATTCGAACAGATGAGCAGGGAAGGCCAATCATTTTGGCCATATTAACAAGTTTTATTCGAATAACCTAGGGGTTATTCGAATAGACAGAAGGCAATCACTCAAGACTGATAAGCCAAGTCTCTGGTTATTCGAATAGACTTGATTTTATTCGAATAGACAGAGATCAGTCAAATATGACTGATGAAACAAGCCTCAGTTTATTCGAATAAGCTTAGCTCTATTCGAATAGGCAGAAGACAAATTGAGAAAATTTGTAGTTGCTAAGGGTCGTAACCTTTTTTATTCGAATAAATATAACGTTATTCAAATTATACTAACATGCAACATAATTTTGAACCGATGATTGATCTTTATTCGAATAACCTAAACCTAGATTTATTCGAATAAATCTATCAGAAATACAAAGAAGCATACGTTCAAGAATTCAAGACAAAGCATATATTCATATGATTTAAAGATTCCAGAGAGATAAAAAAATATAGTATTCAAATTAATTATAGGTATGATTGATCAAAAATTTAAGCTCAAGGATATTATCATTAGACACATCATTTCAAACCAAAATTATACTTTATCTAGCATATTAACATGTAGAAATATTTTCAAATTATAAGGCTAGAAAAGCATAATAAAAGTTTTCACTTATCCGAAAATTGTAAGTCCAAACTTCACGTGGACAAGGAAGAGAGCTTGAAATTATTTCTGGTTTTGTACTTGGAGCAGCCACTTATAAGATGCCAAAGTCAGCTCTTGGCCTTCAAGCACACCTACAACACACTTCAACATTTGACTTTTGGTACCCAAATTTTCTTGGGTCCTTGTGTGTTAGTTTCTGAATATTAATTTATTATGCTATCATAAAGATCAATTTTTTCATAATATGTAAGCTGAGCACAATAAATTAAATAAATAAATACCATTAAGCACATAGTTGATAGCATCTTACTTTCATGATATATAGACAGTTTTAAAGCATATAAAGCATACATAAGCATTATAGACCCTTATGTACCAAGATATATAACAAATTAATGAATTTTGATATAATAAAAATGAATATAATCATGTGTTAAACATAATATTCAAATTTTATCAAGTACACATGATTCTATCCTCTACCTAAGGCCTACAAGGAATATACCTCATATTCATTATTATCATTTTTAAGTGAATGTCCATAAGAGGTAAAAGATTTTGATACCTTGGCCTCGGTAATCAAGGAAATACTTTTTCTTACCCATTGCTTCTCTTTTGAAGTCTTGAACTTTGCAAGCTCTACATTTTGTACTTGAGAAGCTTTGGTTGAAGCCATCTTCCTTCTTTGACCAAAGTTTCTACCATTAGGCTTTGGAAGCATTCTCTTTAATTATTCCTTTTTCTTTTGACTAATTTGTCCATCCTTTTGAGAAATATTCTGCAAAATTGAAATACTAAGAGGATATTTTGGTACCCACTTCATTTTGGGTCCTTGAATATTAGTATTAGGGCCTTTAGGATTTTTAGGAACCCATACCATACAATTTCTCATATAAAGATTTCTTCTATAATTGCATAAATGAGAAATATGTCCTAGATGACCACAAAAATTGCAAACAATTGAATTTAATGATGGCTTGGTCATTTGAATATCATTTTTGAAAAACTTAAGCCTTTTATTGTTATTATATTCTAAATTAATTTTGCCATAAGCTTTGCTTGAATTTTCACATGCAATAACATTAATTTTATCCTCGTTGACAAACATAGAATTTAGGCAATTACAACTATTTGCTTTGGCAAATTCAGAATATAAGTCCTCAACTTGATTTTCTAAATTAATGCATTTTTCACCAGAAGATGAGGTTTCATATTTCAAAGGCATTTCCTCATTAAGAAAAACATATTCATTTTTTAAAGTCTCAATTTCATTTTTCAATAGAGGAAATATTTTTCAAATACGATAAGTTTTTCTTTTCTAAATTTAGTAAACCATCATGCAATTCATTATATGCACTTTGTAACTCATCATAAGAAGGACTATAATATAGTTTAGAATTATTTACCTCAAAGTCCTTTTTAGCCATATAGGAAGTAGTCTCAATTTCTAGCACACTTGGCTCTTTAAGAGAATCACCTTCTTCATCATCAATTTTATTTTGCTTTGCCTCTTCTTCAAATTGAGCACCATCGTCACCAAGAGACATTTGGCTTGCTTCAGTAGTTTGAGCATCTCTTTGAGCATGCGTTTCATGACAGGCTTCCTTCAATGACTTTTGCTCTTCTTGCTTTCTATATGCAACTTTATGCACAAAATCATCGTTAGCAAGATAAATAGCATTAAGAGCATCCCATATATCTTTAGCACAAGAACAATTTTTAATTTCAGCATAAGTATCATCATTTAAACAACTTCTCAAAATTTACATAGCTCTAATATTCAAAGAAAAATATTTTTTGTCAAAACTATTCCAAGTTTGTTTTGATTTGTAAGTAAACTCATTTAGCACAACATCCCACAAATCCAAATCAATAGATTGCATATAAAACTCTATTCTAGTTTTCCAATAAACAAAATGCACACCATCAAAGAATGGTGGTTTATCAATTTCAAAACCTTCCATTTTGAAAAACTTTCAAGGTTGCTACACAGACAAGGATCTTTAACTCTAAGCGGTTAAGCTTTCACCGAGCACAGTGAGCTCGATACCACTTGTTAGTCATGGCAACCATTACCCAAGAGGGGAGTGAATTGGGTATAAAAACTTTTTCACAAATGCTCTTAAAATAAATACAAATATTTAAGCTATTTAAATAAAAGTACAGAAGGAACGTGATGAAGAAAAGAAACTTTAAGAACAGCGAAAAGTAAATGTGCAATAAAATAAAATTACATAAAATAAAGAGATAAAGAGAAGAAGAGCAGGCACGATATTTATCCTGGTTCGACCACCAACCACTTGTGGTCTACGTCCAATCCCAGAAACAATTCGAGATTTTTCACTATGTATACAAGCTTCCAATAGGTGCTTGCAACCTTTACATAAGAGAGCACTTTTCACACACAGGGAAACTCTACCCTTGTGCTAAAGTCTCAACCTGCAGGGATACCTCACCCTTATACAAACCTTAGAGGGATACCTCACCCCCTTTACAAACCTTGAAGGATACCTCACCCTCAATATAGAAGAACAGAAATGTAGATGGATAGAAACTCTCACTCAAAGCAAATTATACAAATTGAAGTGCTAAGAGGCTCTCAAAGGATATCTCAAAGTTTCAGCAAAAAGAGCATAGAAAAATAAGCGTAAAATATAAATCACATTTTTCAAAGCAAGCGCAAATTAAACAGATAGCTAGGCACCAAACAGAAGAGACCCACGGTCTCTATTTATAGAGTTAGAAAGAAAATAGCCATTGGGTGTAATTAAAGCCATAATTATTACGAGAATATGGCCGTTTGTTTCCATATCAGTATTCGTAAAAGACATATTTATTCGAATACCATAAATCAATATTCGAATACAGTGTAAAAGCTTTGAGAATACCAAACTGATATGGGTTATTCAAATAACTAATGTGTTATTCGAATAACTCTGCTAAAAGAGGAGAGAGGAGAAAAACTAAGATTATTCGAATAAATGAGTTATTCGAATAACTCATTTGAGAGAAACCTTTCTGGAGGCTCTCCCTTTTATTCGAATAGACAATGGTTTATTCGAATAGCCTTTTAAGAAAACAGAAGCTTTCAACAAGATTAAAAGCTATTATTCGAATAACTTAACTTGTTATTCGAATATATTTTTAGAAAACAGAGAATTTGAAAGGTTTTATTGAATAACAGAGTGTTATTGAATAATACTTGACGCATGTATCACGCATGTCGAACAAATTTAAAGCTTTATTCGAATAATCAATGATTTATTCGAATAACTCAATTTATAAAATAGTTATAAAAGCTTGAAAAACATCCCAGAAAGTTTATCAAAAACACCAAAACATTTTTAAGTTATTTTCAAGATCAAAACAGTTTTGGTATAAGTTTAAGAAAAACATTTTTGTTTTATCTTCATGCACTAGGAGATATCCAAAGAGATCCTCAAACAAAGAGACTCTAAGTCCTAAAGCTATCCTTAAAAGATCTTAGACTTGGTCTTCCCATCATGTGTGTTATCATCAAGACAAATCTTCAAAGACATATCTTTAATCACATTCTCCTTGTGTTGAGCTTAATAGATATCTATTGCTTTCTTGTTGCAAGCTCACTCTTTGTATTTGGACTATCCTGTAAAGTATTACTCACTTAAACAAACATAGTTAGTCCAAAAACATAATTCAATATTTTTATATGCATGATTCATAAATATATAGCTTTAGTTAGTTTAACATGCATATAAAACTTTCATAGACATAACCAAATAAGTCATTTAACAATTATTAATAGATATGCTCTATGTAGGATGCAACAGAACATATTGCACAAAGGTCAAATCCAATATAATTCATTTATAACTCATATAAAGCATGATTGGATATACTATATGATGAATGTTACATATATCATATTGCATGATTATTAAGTAAAATATAACTAGATAAGGTACATATCATGCATGATACAATATATCACATTAAGCATATTTATCAAGCATAAGCATTATTCTATTTGTCTTGCATTTGTCATCATCAAAACTTAACATATAAAACTATTTGGGGCAAACTTATTTCCACAACTACTATTTACGAAATAGTCTCTTATAAATTAATATTTATGAAATAGCCCCTCATAAAACTAATATTTATGAAATGACCCCTCTTTTATAAAATATTTACAATATGACCCCTCTTTAAATAAAAATTACAATATGGTCCTTCTTAAAATATTAATTATAATTTTGTCCCTCTTTTATAAAAATTTGTAGTATAACCCTTCTAAAAATCGGTATTTGTATTGTTTCCCAAAAATGATATTTCTTTCTTTTACTTTACATATTACAGCTCAAATTTTACAGACGCGCTTCAAAACCAATAGGGTGAGCTATACGTCAGTAAACTTCAAGTATCGACCCTCACTTTATTTCATAACTCCTTTATTTAATTATAACAAATTGTTTTCCCAAAATCATTTTACTTTGCTATACTCAAACTTTTCCAAAATTCATTTAAATCCTTAAATTCTCATTTTAATCCATCATTTTAAGGACTTTGGTCCTCTTTTCCATGGTAAGGCCGTGAGCCTCATTGCTCTTTGGAGCATTCATACAATCGTTTTATCATGTTGTTCACATCCTAAATTACACATACACTTGCATGCATTCAAATCTCATACGGATAAACATATATCAAAGCAGTAATCATATATCACACATGCAAATCACCAAAACAAAATCAAAGAAGCATTAAACAGTAGTGAATAAACCCTTATGGGTTTTTCACTATACAAAACCATCCTCACACCACCAAAACTTGGTTGGTGAGGTAAAATCTCCCTCTTACCTCTTGAAGACAAGATCCTCAAGCTCCTATCCTTCTTCTTGATTTCGTGTGAGTCAAAAACAACTCCCTAAAATTCTTAAACAATTTACAAAATCACATACAAAGTGCAATAATGATAAACCATGGAACAAACATGGTTCACAAAATCACAAACTAAATTTAAACCCAAAGAATCAAAAGTTTACCTTTAGGAAAGTAAACCAAACTTGGATTTTGAAGCACTTAGGGTTGGATTTTGACAAAACTTCCTAAATGTAAAGTGTTTAGGAGGTGGTTTAGGTTTAGGAAATGTTAAGAACAAATTATAGAAGATGGGTAGTGGTTCAAGGGGTGTGGGCCGAAACACAAAGAGAAAAAGGGATGGAAAATGTTCTTAGTGTTCTTGGAAATTTGAGAGAAAATGATGTTTGGTCTTTAGGTGAGAGAAAAAGTGAAAAATGAGAGAGTAATTGGAGTGGTGCTACCGTGAGTAGCTTGTAGGAGAGATTTAGAGATTTACTTGAAGTAAAATATCCTATTTTGTGTTCACACTTGAAGCACATGGCCTATGTCACATGGATTGTCCTAGAAGCTTGTAGAACTTGGTAGAATGGCCCTCCTTGGCCGTGGGGTGTCTAGGGAATTAGGGACCTAATTTGATTTCAATTAAAGCTTAATTGCATGCTAATTAAATAAGTAATTAATTAGGTTAAGTTTTCTAATTATACTTAATTAACATTCTAATTACAATACTAATTAATTAAATATGTAATTACATATATCATAGCTTCTAAATAAAATTAGGATACCTAATTAGTAATTAGATTATAACTAATTAATAACTAGGTTAGTTTACTTAGTTTGTTAATTAGGCAATTAAGATGATTAAATTAGGTTTAATTAGTTACTAAGTAAAAGTCAAGCCACTATATTTGACTCAATCCTAGCCATTGAATTTAACTTTGCTTCCAATCCATTTATCTAATCTAAGGTGGATATTACTTTGTGATTTTATCAGAATTCTTTTTACACCATTGATCTGATCAACAGTTATGATCGAAAACATCTTAATCAAGCTTTTCATCTAATAGTCCACAATAAAGTCCATGCCCCTTTATTTGACCACTTCCTATTGGATAGAAAAGTCCAGCCACTTATTTTGATTGATTCTTGTTGGTTCGTTTTGATTTAGGTTACAGAAAATATTCTAAGCACATTTTCTGTCAATTAAACTATACCGGGTTAAATAAATTATATCAGAAGCTGCTATAAATAAAATAACAGATATTTATTCATGAAATATTTTTATTTCATAGATAAATTCTAAAAATTAAAATATTCTTTTCTGTGTCACTCAGATTTGGGTTTAGTAAGATCCCCCGTCTTCGAATAAATCAGATAAGAATTTCTCCGGCTCGAAAATTATTATTTTCCTGACCATGAGCAAATCACACAAAACGATCAAAAATGATCTCAAAATAGTCAAATTATTTTTATAACACATAAAAAATACAAAACAGTATAATTCTGCTATTACTGCTAACATAGTCAGAATTTGGGGTGTTACAACTCTCCCCCTCTAAAAGAAGTTTCGTCCTCGAAACTTGACATACGCTTAAAATAAAAATGGATACTACTCTCTTATCTTCTCTTCCAACTCCCATGTGACTTCACCACTTACATCATTCTAAACCACTTTAACTAATGCGATCTCCTTCCCTCAGAGTTGCTTTATCCTTCGATCTTCAATCTTGACTGAAAACGTCTCATAGGTTAAATTCTCCTTCAGTTGTACTGTGTCTGGTTCGATGACATGAGTAGGGTCAGTAATATATTTCCTAGTTGTGATACGTGAAATACATTGTGAAGATTTGATAAGAATGGTGGTAGTGCAACCTGATAAGCTATTGGACCTACCCGACGGAGTATCTAATACGGCCCGATAAACTTCGGAGTGAGCTTCCTCGACTTGATCACTCGTCCAACTCCCGTCATAGGTGTCACACGTAGAAACACATGGTCATCTTCTTCAAATTCAAATGGTCTTCATCTTTTATCAGCATAACTCTTTTACCGCGTCTGAGTTGTCTTCATCTTGTCTTGGATCATCTTCACTTTCTCAGTTGTCTGCTGTACAAATTCTGGTCCTACCACAGTACTTTCACCATCATGATACCAACACAACGGTGTTCTGTATCGTCTCCCATACAATGGCTCATAGGGTGCCATCCCTATACTTGAATGAAAACTATTATTGTATGTGAACTCTATCAATGCTAGAAATTCATCCCAACAAGTCCTTTGAAAATTCTAATTATCGTCTCTTCCTTATATCCAAGCCTCTCTTAATTGTACAGGTACTTCAAGCCCTTGAAATTATCGTAGACTTTATAGGAAAGAAAATATCTTCAGATTTTCCTTGCAAAACGACTATCGCGTATCTTAAAACGTAAATCAAATAATTCTTCTCATGCATGTTCCACTGAATTGAAGTATTCGCCACCACCTTTATACTTGATCTCAACACTCAATCTAAATCCACGAGTTGAACTTCTTCTAACCGAATCTGCATTCAACTAGTTTAACACATAGCTCCTTTTTCTTCTTTAAAAATTGAAGAACTGCATTAAGATCTTCAACATGTTCCTTCGAATTTCGAAAATGGGTCAAAATATTGCCAATAAGGATAATAACAAATTTGCCTAGATGGGAAAGAAAGATCCTATTTATATAATTCGTGAATATCGCCAAAAAACTTTCTTTACCCCGAATGATAGTATTAAATATTCATAGTGCCTGCAATGCGTCTGAAAAACTATCTTGGAACATTATCTACCTTTACGTGAATCTGATAATAACCAGCACGCAAATCGATCTTAGAGCAAACAGTGATTTCCTTCATTTGATCTTTTAGTTCCCCTATTGTCACATCATTCCAGATTTTCTTCATCAAGATAAGTTGTTCTACTTGCCTATTTTTAATCTTAACAAAAAATGTCACATAGATCAAGTTTTCTTCTAATTGCACTGTATTTGGTACTATGACATAAGTTAGATCAAGAATAATCCTTCTTAATTGAGATACATGAAAGACACTATGAAGATTATAAGGACTAATAATAAGACTATTCAGTAGATTACTAGATTAGTCCAACAAAGAATTTGAGATAGTCTAATAGATTTTGAAATGAACATAGTCCAATAATTTTAGAAATGAACTTTTTGGATTCAAATCCAAAAATCTTAGGTCAAGGAAACACAAAATTATATTGCGACAATCTAGTATGATATGGTTGGAAAATAACCAATCCATTTAAAAAGTCAGGCTTTCCAATAGATGTGATTTTAGATAAACAAATCAAATCAACAGAAAAGATTTTATATTCAATAGATATAGGGTAGAGTTATAAAACTTGAGTATAAACAACAAGTTTAACAAGAAGAGTAGAAATACTCAGATCACACTATAACAAAGACACGGATAAATCAAATTGATTTACTCAGTCTATTTGAGAAAGGAATAGACAAACCAGATCAATAGAAAAGTTTCAAACTCTAATAATAATAGGATAGTTTTAAACAGGCTCGAATAGTAATAACAAGTTTAGAAGTTGAAGTAGCATTATGAAAAGAAGCAAAACACAGATAACCCCAAAAGATTTTCATAGTCACGGATTACAAGAGAATGGGTTACCTTGCAAATTATACAACACAGTTTTAAGATTACCCTCTATGGCACACTCCTCCATAATTAAATCCTCAGATTTAGCGGCTTCCTCCCCGCTCACAGTATACACACGACCACTTGCCTGTGACCTCGCAGTACTAACACTTCCCACTGATGGTTCCGCCTTCAGCTGATCACATTCTCTGAAGAAATGTCCAGGCTTTCCATATTTATAACAAATAATCCCTTTATGCTAACAATCTTTGGTGAGATGATTCTTCCCACACTTGAAACATTTCATTGGTGATTCCACAGTCTGACCAAAATTGTTGCCACTAGTACTTCCTCTCTTTGTTCGTTGTTGGTTCCCAGGTGGTCGTACATACAACTTTTGCTAAAAACGATTGACCTTGCGCTTCCTTCCATTTTGGATTATCGAAGGTTCTGAGTTACAGCTTTTCGTATCCGGTGGCTGCTCCAATCCTAATAAGCTATGAAGTTCAATTATCAGTTCCTGCTGTTAAGCGATCATCTATCTTTGTTGTACTGCCATTTTAATCATCTTTTGCATCACACTTCTAGCTCCGGCTATACGATCTTCATCACGTCTTGCGTCCACATGCTCATGTTCGTAACGTTCCATTATCTTTCTTCAAAGACAAACAAAATCAAAACACAACGAACGAAGCGTAACTATTTCATACAACAACGTCTCCTTTCGAAAACCAAAATATATCTCTGTGTTCAGTGTCAGAGATTCACACAGCACAAACAAGACAAACCTACCCACAAACCCAAAAGACTCTAACTTGGGCTCTGATACCAACTAATGTAACACCCTCCTTAAGGCGTCACATTTATTGTTACTTAGTTACCAAATTACCCTTTCATTTGCAATCGTGCTTATAGTATAAATACGAGTTGTAAAATTTCTTAATAACAATAAGATAAGTTTACCGAAAAATAAAAACATTATAATATCATCACAAATAATTTATATCATATAAACATACAAGCCTTTAGTATTGTCATATTTAAATAATTACAAACTAGACTTTCAAAACACTTAAACTTTAATTTAAACTATTATACTGTCCAAGTACTACTAGATAGCAGAACCCTCAGACGGGTCCTCCTCAGATTCCTCAGTAGGTAGGAATCCAAACTGACGAGAAGTCCTACGGACAGGTGTCCGTGCAGACAACACGATACTAATCGCACTGGGAGTACGATAGTAGGCTCCCCAGTACTGCCTAATAGATATAGGGAACTCTAGATGTACATAAATATTAACACTAAAATAAGGGTGTCCAAGATGTTGTCTACTCAATCTAATATTTACGTCACCCATATAATAAATGCTCTCCCTATCCAGATCAACGTGCCATGCCTCCGATCCTCCATGAAATGTCAATCTCATATACCCAAGGAAACAAGGCATCTCCATCGCCTCAAAACTCGACTTCTTCTATGGGAATCTGCTCCTCCTCAGCTTCTCGCTCTAGTCCTTGCTCAACATCTTTAAAATTATAAATACAATACAAATATGCAAACAAAGAGGTGAGATCACCTACGCCAATACCAGTATGGTAGTAATGAAGATAAACACATACAATATCTCATATAGCTATCATACCATAATTACAGATATGCCGTCAACATCATTTATCATCCAAAACACATGAAATAAATAATATTTACGATCATGCCACTAACAACAACCATATAATTAACAATTCAATTATCTGTTGGGAATTTTTTTTTGCGGATACAACACGCAGTGGAAAACAGGGATTCCCACCGAGGATCCATGCGAAAAAGCCATAATCCGAGTTTTTAAAGGATTTACCTCTTGAAGCGTGAATCACTAACATCGTAATAGAAACGATGTCTCTGCGGTATCCACACGAACAGACTCACGAACGTCCAACGTCCGCAAAGAGGAGCTTCACGTCTCTCACACAGTGCTAGCTGCGAAGAGAAGAGAAGAAACTTGTCGCTCTCTCACTCACTATTCTGTAGGTGCGGCTAGGGTTCAGAATTATGTCACTTAGCAGCCCCTTTAGAAGTACTATTTATAATGGTGACTACCTTAAGTGAGTGTGAGCAGCAGCAAGGTAAGTTGTGCAACCCTAGACCCATCTGTTATGAGTCTGGCCCATATTTGAATTCGAGTCCAACTTGGATCCATTGCTCCAATTTTAGTCTGCTCTATGTGTGTGACCCTGCAGGTTCTTATTACGTTGGTAGTAATATTAAAATCTCATTTTAATATTACAAGCAGTGAGCGGTATCTAGCAACACATCGCTGCTACCCAAGTAATAAGAATGTCAGTGATTTGACATAACCTTTTCGTGACCAATGTTTCCGTGTCGTTTAGTCCCTTTGTCAAGTTATCTAGATTGAACACAAGGCATGGAATGCGTCACCCTTGTATAGTCCAATCATTCGTTTCTTGATACTCGAGTAGACTTTGTAACAACAAATGAGATCAATATCTCATATTGACTCATTTGAGCATGGCCATGCATTTCGCAGTCTCACTCAATCAGGGGGCCCGAAGATATCGCTCCTGTTATGTAGGAGTGACAAATTCCATCTAAGTCACTCACATCCCTCTGCATGATTTGCGGTATATCCAATAACCAACTTTATAATCACCTTGTTACAGATGACGTTTGATGGCATTAAAACACATAACTCCTCATGTAGGAATCGTAGTGATTTCAGGTCAAAGGACCACAAATACCATTGTCACTATGAGAATCGCTTATGACACTCACGTAACGATCCATGTAGCGTTCTCATGGTGGGTCAGTCCAGTACATCATTACTCTAATATGTACCCATGTGAAGACTTGATATCTCATATCTGTAACACCCACCTTAGGATGTCACATTTATGTTACATAATTACCAAATCAATCTTATTTAGATAACGTACTTTGTAGGAAAAAATACAAAATTAAAAAAAAATCTTAATAACAAGAAAATAAACTTAGCGAGAAAATAAAATATCACAAACATCATTACAAATAATTTACATCATTTATACATATCCAAGTCTCTTGTTATACATATACAAGTCTTTAACATTATCATACTGTAAATATTACAAACTAGTCACTCCAAAAATTTTAAACACTATTTACATTAACATCTTTGCCCAAGTACTACTAGGCAGCTGAGCCCTCAGAAGTAGCCGGACCCTCAGATGGGTCCTCCTCAGACTCCCCGGGTGGGGGAATACCAACTCGACGTAAAGTCCGGGGAACAAATGTCCGAGCGGACGATACGAAACTACTCTCTCTAGGGGTGCGATAGTACACTCCCCAGTGCTGCCTGATGGATATAGGGAACTCTAATTGTACATAAATAGTAACAGAAAAGTAAGGGTTCCCTGACTGTAGCCTACTCAGTCTAATATTTACATCTCCTAGATAATATATACTCTCTCTCTCAAGATCTTCAGTCCATGCCTCGTCCCCTCCGATAAATGTCAGTCTCATGTAACCCAAGAAACTAGGGATCTCCACTGCCATCAAAACTCGAAGTTCTCAATGGAATCTGGACCTTTCTCTGCTTCTCGCTCTACGTCTGGCTCAGTCTCTTAACAACACATAAACATGATACAACATATATATACAAGAGGTGAGATCACCTACGCCAATACCAGTATGGTAGCAGTGAAGATAAACACATCCAAAATATCATACAGATGTCATACTATAATTACAGTTATGCCATTAACCTTATATATATCATCAATTACACAGGAAATAAAACAAGAATTACGATTACGCTATTTTCAATACTCAAGTATGCAATATTTTAATTATTACGAGCTATAATTACACATGAGTAAGAATTACAATGATATATCCTCTATGAATGCAAATGTACACTGACTCAATATCCTACTCCATGGAGCTACAACTCAAGTCGGAGAGAATGACTGAAAAGATCTGTCAGCACCAACATGCTTCAGACCACGTGCTCAATTTTCGCACATCTAGCATATGCATGATAGTCTTTATCAAATCATGATTAGGGATAGTGTCTCGGTCCGGATCATTGGTGTGTTGCATCGGTCTAACCCACGGTGCACGTAAGAGCTACCAATCTGTCCATTGTAGGCAACCCGCACCCCAATGCCCCCAAGGTCAACAAGTGACCTACACTACGCTTATCGCACCCACTCAAGAGGTGTAGTCTCTCTGAGCAATTTGCCTTACACTGATCCTTTGGACCTTTCTAATGCATGTACTATACACTATTCACAATTTCTATTAATATCACATATGCGGGGTTTATATAATAATTTAACAAGATATTATTCGTAATTTAATCGCATAGTCATATTTTCATATTTTCTCACTCGCGACCCAATTCGTCGCCTTTTCAAATCACGTAATGATTTTTCAATGTTTTCCAATCGCGTGAATATTTTTCATACGTTTTGAATCGAATTACTATTTTACTCAATTTAATATTAAAATTTATTGTATTTCTCTCATATTTGCAAAATAATCCCTCAAAACACATAAATTACATTTTCGTCTCTCAAAACAGATTAATTATGTTTTCGTCCCTCAAAATACATAAATTACATTTTTGTCCTTCAAAAACATATTAATTATGTTTTCGCCCCTCAAAACACATCAATTTACATAATGACCCCATATTTCCATAACATTCACAATTGAATCCCTTTCTCATAAAATTTACAAGTACAAAGTTCACATACATACAAGTATAAATTTCTCTACGGTATATATTTCACATACACCCATATTATCGGTTCCTTAAGCATTACAAACATACGAGGCAAGTATTGAAATAAAATTATACCTCACAGATATTACACATACGAACATAGAAACACAAACAGACACATCCCAAATACGGTCAAACATAGACACACAAGGGCACATCTCAAATACAGTCCAATCAATACAGTCCAAGAACCTCAAACAATAGGTGATTAACCTCAAACAATAGGTGAATAAATCCTTAAGGATTTTTCACCGAACAAACCATCCTCACACTACCAGAACATGGGTGGTAAGGTTGAGTCTCCCTCTTACCTCTTGAAGACAAGCTTTCTAAGCTTTCCTCCTTTCCTTGAAGCTTTGTTAATCTCCTAAACAAGCCCTAAAATTTTTAAGAAAATTAGTAAAGGATCATACAAGAATCAAGAGTGAAAACCATGGAGAAATCATGGTTAACAAAATAAAAAATATCAAACTTTGAATCATCAAATCAAAGCTTACCCTTTAGGAAAAGGTTGGAGAAGCTTTGAACAAGATAGGGTAAGTTTGTGATAAAACCTTGTGAAGGAGAAATGATTAGAACACAACTTGAGTCAAAATAAAATCAAGAGATGAATGTTTAAAGGCTTGATGGTGTGATTTGGAGGTGGTGACCGAATGTGAAGAAAAGAAATGGGAGAGAGGTGCGTGAGTTCCTTGGTGTTTGAGAGAAATAAGCTTATATTTGATAAGTATAAAAAGCAAAGGATGAGGAAGTTTCAAGAAGCTGCTGGCAGTATAATAACTTGTGACATTTGGAGAGATTTATTTGCATAATTATCCCTCCTTCCAGCTGCATGCCAGTGAATGAAATTGTGTTGGCCGTGTGAATTACTTGAGTGATTATTTAATTTTTGAGTGCATGAAGACAATTTACCGGTGTGTGATAATTTGTGAGATTTGAAATGATTTTACTTGAGTAATTTGTCCAATCTTTCCAGTTGCTACCATGAGTTGTTGCCGTGTGATTTGTGAGGAGAAATGAAGAGAATTATTTGGATAATTCTCCCAATTTTTACAGCTGCTGCATGCTGTTTTGTGATTGACCGTGAATGACATTTTTGCTTGAGTAAGTATCCATTCTTTAATTGCACAAGGACACTCACTCCTCATTGGTTACACACTTGACTTTGCAGGACATTTGAGTATTCAAATATTACATAGAAGCTTCACAAATTGCTTGAACCATGGCTGCTGCTGCTGGACGTCCAATTCTGCTCTTTGTTGGGCGTGTTCTTTGCTCAAGTTTTCTATTTGGACCGTCTCCATTCATTGACCTGGACCGTGTTGTTTAGGTAAGTTTAAGGTCCTTAATTCATTATTAATTCAAGCCTAATTACTAGTGAATTGATTAGTTAATTAATTAAGTTTAATTTCCTAACCATCCTTACTTAACCATCCAAGTATAAAACTAATTTAGTTTAACATATTTAGCATGCATCATCTCCTCTAATTAGAATTAGGATATTAAATTAAGGATTAAGTTATAACTAATCCCTAATTAAGTTAGTTTACTTAATTTCTTAATTAGGTAATTAGGTCAACTAAATTAAGGTTAATTAGTTTCCTAAGCAATAGTCAAGCAATTATTGTTGACTCAATCCTATCCATTGAAAATCAATTTGATTTCCTATCTATTAATTTTATCTATGGTGGATATTACTTGATAGTTTTGGTAGGATTTGTTTTACACTATTGATTGAATCAATGGTGAAGATCAAAGCTTCTAAGTCAAGCTTCAAATATAATGGTCTATAAGGAAGTCTAAGCTTCTTTCCTTGACCAATTCTCATTAGTTAGAAAAGTCCAACCATTTATTTTGACTATATCCTATTGGATCATTTTAATTTTAATCACAAAAAATATTCTAAACACTTTTCTATTAATTAAAACTTATCGGGTCCAACATTCATAGCAACAACTGTTATAAATATATCCACAGATATTTATTGGTACAATATTTTTATCTTTACAGATAGATTCTAAAATTAAAAGATTCTTTTCTGAGTCACTCGAATTCGGGTTTAGTAAGATCCCCCGTCTCCAAATGAGGCAGATCAGAATTTCCCCGGCCTGAAAAATTATTATTTTTCCTGGCCAGGAGCAATCACACAAAATGATCAAATATGATCTCAGAACAGTCAAATTATTTTTATACCACACAGAAAATATAAAACAGTGTAATTCTGCTATTACTATTCATATAGTTAGAATTTGGGGTGTTACAACTCTCCCCTTCTAAAATAAAGTTTCATCCTCGAAACTTGACATACAATTAACACAAAAATGGATACTGCTCTCTAATCTTTTCTTCCAACTCCCGTGTGGCTTCACCACTTACATCGTTCCAAACTACTTTAACTAAAGCAATGTCTTTTCCTCGGTTGCTTTATTCTTGGTCTTCAATCTTGATTTGGAAGCTGTCTCATAGGTCAAGTTCTCCTTTAGTTGTACATTGTGTCGGTTCGATAATGTGAGTCGGATCTGGAATATATTTCCGTAGTTGTGACACGTGAAATACATTATGAAGATTTGATAAAACTATGCGGCGTGACTTGATAAGCCATAGGACCTATCCGACGAAGTATCTGATACGGTCCGATAAACTTAGGAGTAAGCTTCCTCGACTTGATTACTCGTCCAACTCCAGTCATAGGCGTCACACGTAAAAATACATAGTCACCTTCTTCAAATTCCAGTGGTCTTCGCCTTTTATCTGCATAGCTCTTTTGTCGCGTCTGAGCTGTTCTCATCTTGTCTTGAATCATCTTTATCTTCTCGGTTGTCTGCTGCACAATTTCAGGTCCTATCACAGTACTTTCACCATCCTGGTACCAGCACAATGGTGTCCTACATCTTTTCCCATATAAGGCTTCATAGGGTGCCATCCCTATACTCGAATGGAAACTATTGTTGTAGGTGAACTCTATCAATGGCAGAAATTCATCCCAACAACCAGTTTGCTCTAGAACGCAAGCCCTCAACAAGTCCTCCAACGACTGAATTGTTCTTTCTGACTGACCATCAGTTTGTGGATGGTAAGCAGAACTCAAATATAGATTTGTCCCCATCGCTTCTTGTAGACTAGTCCAAAATCTTGATGTGAATCGCGGATCTTGGTCAGAAATTATACTGGATGGTACACCATGAAGTCTAACAATTTCATTGATGTATATTTGAGCCAACTTCTCCATTGAGTATTTAATATTAATCGGTAAAAAGTGCGTCAACTTTGTAAGCCGATCAATAATTACCCATATAGAGTTGTGACCCTTCTGAGTTCTTGGTAGCCCCGTGACGAGATCCATTGCTATGTCATCCCATTTCCATTCAAGAATAGGCAAAGGTTGCAACATTCCTGATGGCCGTTGATGTTCCACCTTGGCCTTCTGACAAGTCAAATAGGATGATACATATTCTGCGATATGCCTTTTCATTCCTTGCCACCAATACAGCTGCTTCAGATCTTGATACATCTTCGTGGCTCCTGGATGCATACTCAACTTACTTCTATGAGCTTCATTCAAAATCGATCTCCTAAGTTCTGGATCATTTGGTACGCAAACTCTCCCTCTGAACTTCAAAATTCCATCAACACCTTCGCTGAATTCTAATTCTGCTCCTTGACTTCTTACTTCCTTTGCTTCTTGCAGATATTGATCACTATTCTATCCTTCTCGTATTTTATTCATCAGATCATTTGAAATGGTGATCATATTCAAACACATCTTCCCCGGTGTCAACTTCACAGATAATCGCATATCCCGAAATTCTTCTATCAATTCCTTCTCCTTCATCATCATAACAGAAGCATTAAGCGATTTTCTACTCAAAGCATCCCCTACGACGTTCGCTTTTCCAGGATGATATCAGAATGGCGAAAGTCATAATCTTTCAGAAACTCAAGCCAACGCCTTTGTCTCATGTTCAACTCTTTCTGGTCGAACAGATACTTCAAACTTTTATGGTCACTAAATACAGTGAACATTGCTCCATAGAGAAAATGTCTCCATATTTTCAACGCAAACACCACTGCTACTAGCTCCAAGTCATGAGTCGGATAATTCCTCTCATGCACTTTCAACTGCCTCGACGCATATGCCACAACCTTACGGTTCTGCATAAGTACACAACCCAATCCTTGATACGAAGCATCACAGTACACCTCGAAAGGTTCATTCGGATCAGGTAGAATCAAAACTGGTGAAGTAGTCAGTCATCGTTTCAACTCCTGAAAACTTTCCTCACAGGCTTCAGTCCATACAAATGGTTGATTCTTTCGTGTAAGTTGGGTAAGAGGTCCTGCAACCTTTGAAAACCCTTCTATGAATTGTCGATAGTAACCGGCCAATCCGATAAAACTACGAATCTTCGATACAGTCTTCGGTCTCTCCCATTCAACAACTGTCTCCACCTTCGACACATCAACTTCAATTCCATCGGCTGATATGGCATGCCCCAAGAATTGTACTTCGCTCAACCAAAATTCACACTTGGACAACTTGGCATATAGTTTATTTTCCTTCAAAATCTGGAGAACCACTCTGAGATATTCAGCATGTTCCTCCTGACTTCGAGAATAAATCAAGATGTCATCAATAAAGACAACAATAAACTTATCCAAGTATGAACGGAAAAGTCTGTTCATGAAGTCCATAAATATTGCAGGTGCATTAGTCACACCAAAAGGCATCACTTGGTACTCATAATGCCCGTATCGAGTCTGGAACGCAGTCTTCGAGATATCCTCCACCTTTACACGTATCTGGTGATAACCAGAACGTAAATCAATCTTAGAAAATATGGTGGCTCCTCGCAATTGATCAAGCAGATCATCAATCCTCGGTAGGGGATATTTATTCTTGATTGTAATCTTGTTCAGCTGTCGATAATCCACACATAGCCGAGAAGTCCCATCCTTCTTCTTTACCAACAACACTGGAGCTCCCCAAGGTGATACACTTGGTCTCACAAATTGCTTTTCCAACAAATCTTCCAAATGCTTCTTCAGTTCGGCCAACTCTACTGGTGACATTCTGTAAGGTGCCATAGATATAGGTCCAGCTCTAGGTACTAAATCAATAGAGAATTCAATCTCTCTTTTCGATGGTAATCCCGGTATATCTTCAGGAAACACTTCGGGAAATTCATTCACTACAAAGATATCTTTCAGAACATCTTCACAGTGAACCTCCAAGGAAGATATCAACAAATACCCTAGATCTCCTTCCTTTAAACAAGCTTCCACTTGAGTAGCCGTTAAGAATTTAGAATCCTTAACCTCAGGGAAAACTAACGTCTTACTCGAACAGTCAATCAAGATATGGTTAGAGGATAACCAATCCATTCCTAAGATTACATTAATCTTAGAAAGAGGCAAACAGATCAAATCCACATGAAAGATTCTATCCCTAACACAAACAGGGCAATTCAAGCATACTTTTGTAGTTATCACAGGTTTATCAGTAGTAGTAACCACAGTCAAATCATATGGCAATGTAGTCACAGTCAATCCCAAACGCTCACACAATCACATGCAATGAAAGAATGTGTTGCTCCCGAATCATATAACACTGTTAAAGGGTTACCTTTAATGGCACACTCCTCCATTATCAAATCCTCAGATTTAGCGGCTTCCTCCCCGCTCATAGTATATACTCGACCACTACTTTGTGGCCTTGCAAGACGAACATTGCCTACCGATGGCTCGCCTTCAACTGATCACAATCTCTCGGAAAAATGTCCAGGCTTCCCACATCTATAGCAGATCACCCCCTTATGCTGACAGTCTCTGGTAAGATGTCCTTTCCCACACTTAAAACATTTAAGTGCAGAAGTTCTAGTTGAAGCTGTCTTACTACCACTTGAACTTCCCCCAATTGATTATTGTCGATTCTGACTTGTTGCTGGTTTAGTGTAGGGCTTTTGTTGATAACGGTTACCACCGCTACCTCCGCTACCTCTTCCTCTTTGGAATCGTGCTGGTCTAAAGTTTTTAGTCCTTACCACCCGTTGGTTATCGATCTCCTCAATCTTGCGGCACTTGTCCAATAACACTGGAAATTGATCAATATCCACCGTCGCTAAAGCTCTCTTGATGTCAAGCCTCAATCCTTCTTCGAATTTCCTACACTTCCATTCCTCATCCGGATGCATCTGAAAGTACCTCGAAAACTTAGACAAGCTTTCGAACCTTGCTTGCATACTCGCTCACAGTCATTGCTCCTTGCCTCAGACTAAGGAACTCCATCTCCTTAGCATGTTGCACACTCGCTGGAAAATATTTTGCCAAAAACTTCTGTCTAAAGAGCTGCCATGTTACAATTCTTCCTTTAGCTTCAATTAATCTTCGAGCTCCTGCCCACCAGGCCTCTCCATCACCAACTAGCACAAACATCGCGAAAGTAAGTTTTTGCTCATCAGTACAACCCATCCCATTAAATATCTTCTCTAGTTCCTTAATCCACAGATCAGCCTTCTCTGGATCAAACTCTCCATGAAACTTAGGCGGATTATTCCTTTGAAATTCTGACAAGCTATGAGCATCATCAGTTGCTCTCTGATTCTACTGTACAACAACTTCAACAATCCTTTGTATTGCTGCTATAGCTGCAGCCATATTCTGATTTTCATTGTCGGCGTTCTCGTATTCTGCTCTAGTATTAACACACCCTCTTCCTCGTCCAGCCATTTCGTCTTTCTCAAGTCAACTGGACAACACAAATAATAGTTGAAATCAATCTTCTAGTAATATGGTTTCCTTTCCGACAAACAAACACAGAGAAACACGCAACTTAAACAAGACAGACCTAACCATAAACCCAAAAGACTCTAACTTGGGCTCTGATACCAACTAATGTAACACCCACCTTAGGATGTCACATTTATGTTACATAATTACCAAATCAATCTTATTTAGATAACGTACTTTGTAGGGAAAAATACAAAATTAAAAAAAATTCTTAATAATAAGAAAATAAACTTAGCGAGAAAATAAAACATCACAAACATCATTACAAATAATTTACATCATTTATACATATCCAAGTCTCTTGTTATACATATACAAGTCTTTAACACTATCATATCTTGTAAATATTACAAACTAGTCACTCCAAAAATTTTAAACACTATTTACATTGACATCTTTGCCCAAGTACTACTAGGCGGTGAGCCCTCAGAAGTAGCCGGACCCTCAGATGGGTCCTCCTCAGACTCCCCGGGTGGGGGAATACCAACTCGACGTAAAGTCCGGGGAACAAATGTCCGAGCGGACGATACGACACTACTCTCTCTAGGGGTGCGATAGTATGCTCCCCAGTGCTGCCTGATGGATATAGGGAACTCTAATTGTACATAAATAGTAACAGAAAAGTAAGGGTTCCCTGACTGTAGCCTACTTAGTCTAATATTTACATCTCCTAGATAATATATACTCTCTCTCTCAAGATCTTCAGTCCATGCCTTGTCCCCTCCGATAAATGTCAGTCTCATGTAACCCAAGAAACTAGGGATCTCCACCGCCATCAAAACTCGAAGTTCTCAATGGAATCTGGACCTTTCTCTGCTTCTCGCTCTACGTCTGGCTCAGTCTCTTAACAACACATAAACATGATACAACATATATATACAAGAGGTGAGATCACCTACGCCAATACCAGTATGGTAGCAATGAAGATAAACACATCCAAAATATCATACAGATGTCATACTATAATTACAGTTATGCCATTAACCTTCTATATATCATCAATTACACAGGAAATAAAACAAGAATTACGATTACGCTATTTTCAATACTCAAGTATGCAATATTTTAATTATTACGAGCTATAATTACACATGAGTAAGAATTACAATGATATATCCTCTATGAATGCAAATGTACACTGACTCAATATCCTACTCCATGGAGCTACAACTCAAGTCGGAGAGAATGACTGAAAAGATCTGTCGGCACCAACATGCTTCAGACCACGTGCTCAATTTCTGCACATCTAGCATATGCAAGACAGTCTTTATCAAATCATGATTAGGGATAGTATCTCGGTTCGGATCATTGGTGTGTTGCATCGGTCTAACCCACGGTATAGAAGAGCTACCAACTGTCCATTGTAGGCAACCCGCACCCCAATGCCCCCAAGGTCAACAAGTGACCTACACTACGCTTATCGCACCCACTCAGGAGGTGTAGTCTCTCCTAGGCAATTTGCCTTACACAGTCCTTTGGACCTTTCTAATGCATGTACTATACACTATTCACAATTTCTATTAATATCACATATGCAGGGTTTATATAATAATTTAACAAAGACATTATTCCGTAATTTAATCGCATAGTCATATTTTCATATTTTCTCACTCGCGACCCAATTCTGGTCGCCTTTCCAAATCACGTAATGATTTTTCAATGTTTTCAAATCGCGTGAATATTTTTCATACGTTTTGAATCGAATTACTATTTTACTCAATTTAATATTAAAATTTACTGTATTTCTCTCATATTTGCAAAATAATCCCTCAAAACACATAAATTACATTTTCGTCTCTCAAAACAGATTAATTATGTTTTCGTCCCTCAAAATACATAAATTACATTTTTGTCCTTCAAAAACATATTAATTATGTTTTCGCCCCTCAAAACACATCAATTTACATAATGACCCCATATTTCCATAACATTCACAATTGAATCCCTTTCTCATAAAATTTACAGTACAAAGTTCACATACATACGGTATAAATTTCTCTACAGTATATATTTCACATACACCCATATTATCAGTTCCTTAAGCATTACAGCATACAGGCAATTTTTGAAATAAAATTATACCTCACAGATATTACACATACGAACATAGAAACACAAACAGACACATCCCAAATACAGTCCAAACATAGACACACAAGCAGGCACATCTCAAATACAGTCCAATCAATACAGTCCAATCAATACAGTCCAAGAACCTCAAACAATAGGTGATTAACCTCAAACAATAGGTGAATAAATCCTTAAGGATTTTTCACCGAACAAACCATCCTCACACTACCAGAACATGGGTGGTAAGGTTGAGTCTCCCTCTTACCTCTTGAAGACAAGCTTTCTAAGCTTTCCTCCTTTCCTTGAAGCTTTGTTAATCTCCTAAACAAGCCCTAAAATTTTTAAGAAAATTAGTAAAGGATTATACAAGAATCAAGAGTGAAAACCATGGAGAAATCATGGTTAACAAAATAAAAAATATCAAACTTTGAATCATCAAATCAAAGCTTACCCTTTAAGAAAAGGTTGGAGAAGCTTTGAACAAGATAGGGTAAGTTTGTGATAAAACCTTGTGAAGGAGAAATGATTAGAACACAACTTGAGTCAAAATAAAATCAAGAGATGAATGTTTAAAGGCTTGATGGTGTGATTTGGAGGTGGTGACCGAATGTGAAGAAAAGAAATGGGAGAGAGGTGCGTGAGTTCCTTGGTGTTTGAGAGAAATAAGCTTATATTTGATAAGTATAAAAAGCAAAGGATGAGGAAGTTTCAAGAAGGCTATTTGGCCGTATAATAACTTGTGATATTTAGAGATTTATTTGCATAATTATCCCCTCCTTCCAGTGCATGCCGTGAATGAAATTGTGTTCTTGGACCGTGTGAATTACATGAGTGATTATTTAATTTTTGAGTGCATGAAGACAATTTGCCACGGTAGTGTGATAATTTGTGAGATTTGAAATGATTTTACTTGAGTAATTTGTCCAATCTTTCTAGCTGCTACCATGAGTTGTTGCTTAGTGTGATTTGTGAGGAGAAATGAAGAGAATTATTTGGATAATTCTCCCAATTTTTCATTTCTTTGCATCTTTGTTTTGTGATTGACCGTGAATGACATTTTTGCTTGAGTAAGTATCCATTCTTTAATTGCACAAGGACACTCACTCCTCATTAGTTATACACTTGACTTTGCAGGACATTTGAGTATTCAAATATTATATAGAAGCTTCACAAATTGCTTGAACCATGGTACTCTTCTTTGGACGTCCAATCTCTTCTTTGTTAGGCCGTGGTTCTTGCTCAAGTTTTCTATTTGGACCATCTCCATTCAATTTCTTTGGACTGGTTGTTTAGGTAAGTTTAAGGTCCTTAATTCATTATTAATTCAAGCCTAATTACTAGTGAATTGATTAGTTAATTAATTAAGTTTAATTTCCTAACCATCCTTACTTAATCATCCAAGTATAAAACTAATTTAGTTTAACATATTTAGCATGCATCATCACCTCTAATTAGAATTAGGATATTAAATTAAGGATTAAGTTATAACTAATCCCTAATTAAGTTAGTTTACTTAATTTCTTAATTAGGTAATTAGGTCAACTAAATTAAGGTTAATTAGTTTCCTAAGCAATAGACAAGCAATTATTGTTGACTCAATCCTATCCATTGAAAATCAATTTGATTTCCTATCCATTAGTTTTATCTATGGTGGATATTACTTGATAGTTTTGGTAGGATTTGTTTTACACCATTGATTGAATCAATGGTGAAGATCAAAGCTTCTAAGTCAAGCTTCAAATCTAATGGTCTATAAGGAAGTCTAAGCTTCTTTCCTTGACCAATTCTCATTGGTTAGAAAAGTCCAACCATTTATTTTGACTATATCCTATTGGATCATTTTAATTTTAATCACAAGAAATATTCTAAACACTTTTCTATTAATTAAAACTTATCGAGTCCAACATTCATAGCAACGACTGTTATAAATATATCCACAGATATTTATTGGTACAATATTTTTATCTTTACAGATAGATTCTAAAATTAAAAGATTCTTTTACGAGTCACTGATTCGGGTTTAGTAAGATCCCGTCTCCAAATGAGGCAGATCAGAATTTCACCTAGCACTGAAAAATTATTATTTTTCTGGCCGGGAGCAATCACACAAAATGATCAAATATGATCTCAGAACAGTCAAATTATTTTTATACCACACAAAAAATACAAAACAGTGTAATTCTGCTATTACTATTCATATAGTTAGAATTTGGGGTGTTACAATATCCATGACCCGTGAGATGCGGTCATCAGTCTCTACACATACTAGTCTCAATGTATTATTGTTGTCCTAATTAACAATAATACTTGACTAGGGACATTTAAGAATAGTGTTGTAATCAAAAAGGATCTCACAATCAAGTCATCCACTTGATGTCCTATGGCATCAAACTTACTATTCTAAGGACTTTATTATGTTTATCAAAAAAGAACACAATAAATGAAATGCCTCATATATAAAATAGCATAATAGAATGTATGTAAATACAGAAAATGTATTAGCCTCTAGGGCATACACCAACATTATCATAAGCAAAAATTACGATAATGCCCTCAATAACTATATGTATGCACACAGACTCGATTTCCTACTCCATGGAGTTAAAACTCAGGTCAGAGAGAGTGATCGAAAAGATCTGTCTGCACCAACATGCCTTAGACCATGTGCTCAATTTTGCATATCTAGCATATGTACGACAATCTTTATCAAATCTTGATTAAGAATAGTATCTCGGTCCGGATCATTAGTGTGTTGCGTCGGTCTAACCCACAGTACAGAAGAACTACCAACTGCCCATTGTAGGCAACCTGCACCCCAATGCCCCCAAGGTCAACGAGTGACTTACACTACGCATATCGCATCTACTCAGAAGGTGTATTCTCTCCTAGGCAATTAGCCTCATACAGTCTTTTAGACCTTTCCCATGCATGTACTATGCACCATTCACAATTCAAACTCAATATCTCATATTCTCAGTTCAATTTCATTATCTCATATTCGAAGTCCTCAATTTGACCCAACAGTATCATTACTGTAATTTCATCACGAAACCATATTTTCGCATTTTCTCAAACGCATAAAATATTTATAACGTATTTTAAATTAAAATACGATTTCTCTCATTTAATACCAAAAATTGACCTAACTTTTGATATTTGCATAATAACCCCTTAAAAATATAATATTTACATTTTTATCCTCACTTAAGTAATATTTTCACAATAGTCCCTCATAAAACTAGTATTTACAAAATAGTCCCTTTTAAAACTACTATTTATGAAATAGTCCCTCATAAATTAATATTTACAAAATAGCCTCTCGTAAAACTAATATTTATGAAATGACCCCTCTTTTATAAAATATTTGCAATATGACCCCTCTTTAAATAAAAATTATAATATGGTCCTTCTTAAAATATTAATTATAATTTTATCCCTCTTTTATAAAAATTTACAGTATAACCCCTCTAAAAATCGGTATTTGTATTGTTTCCCAAAAAAGATATTTCTTTCTTTTACTTTACATATTACAGCTCAAATTTTACAGACGCGCTTCAAAACTAATAGGGTGAGCTATACGTCAGTAAACTTCTAGTATTGACCCTCACTTTATTTCATAACTCCTTTATTTAATTATAACAAATTGTTTTCCCAAAATCATTTTACGTTGCTATACTCAAACTTTTCCAAAATTCATTTAAATCCTTAATTTTCATTTTAATCCATCATTTTAAGGACTTTGATCCTCTTTTCCATGGTAAGGCCGTTAGCCTCATTGCTCTTTGGAGCATTCATACAATCGTTTCATTATGTTGTTCACATCCTAAATTACACATACACTTGCATGCATTCAAATCTCATACGGATAAACATATATCAAAGCAGTAATCATATATCACACATGCAAATCACAAAAACAAAACCACAAACACCACAAACAAAATCAAAGAAGCATTAAACACTAGTGAATAAACCCTTATGGGTTTTTCACCGTACAAAACCATCCCCACACCACCAAAACTTGGTTGGTGAGGTAAAATCTCCCTCTTACCTCTTGAAGACAAGATCCTCAAGCTCCTCTCCTTCTCCTTGATTTCGTGTGAGTCAAAAACAATTCCTTAAAATTCTTAAACAATTTAAAAAATCACATACAAAGTGTAATAATGATAAACCATGGAATAAACATGGTTTATAAAATCACAAACTAAATTTAAACCCAAAGAATCAAAAGTTTACCTTTAGGAAAGTAAACCAAACTTGGATTTTGAAGCACTTAGGGTAGGATTTTGACAAAACTTCCTAAAGGTAAAGTGTTTCGGAGGTGGTTTAGGTTTAGGAAATGTTAAGAACAAATTATAGAAGATGGGTAGTGGTTCAAGGGGTGTGGGCCGAAACACAAAGAGAAAAGGGGAGGGAAAATGTTCTTAGTGTTCTTGGAAATTTGAGAGAAAATGATGTTTGGTCTTTAGGTGAGAGAAAAAGTGAAAATGAGAGAGTAATTGGAGTGGTGCTGCCGTGAGTAGCTTGTAGGAGAGATTTAGAGATTTACTTGAAGTAAAATATCCTATTTTGTGTTCACACTTGAAGCACATGGCCTATGTCACATAGATTATCCTAGAAGCATGTAGAACTTGGTAGAATGGCCCTCCTTGGCCGTGGGGTGTCTAGGGAATTAGGGACCTAATTTGATTTCAATTAAAGATTAATTGCATGCTAATTAAATAGGTAATTAATTAGGTTAAGTTTCTTAATTACACTTAATTAACATTCTAATTACATAACTAATTAATTAAATATGTAATTACATATATCATAGCTTCTAAATAAAATTAAGATACCTAATTAGTAATTAGATTATAACTAATTAATAACTAGGTTAGTTTACTTAGTTTGTTAATTAGGCAATTAAGATGATTAAATTAGGTTTAATTAGTTACTAAGTAAAAGTCAAGCCACTATATTTGACTCAATTCTAGCCATTGAATTTAACTTTGCTTCCAATCCATTGATCTAATCTAAGGTGGATATTACTTAGTGATTTTATCAGAATTCTTTTCACACCATTGATCTGATCAACAGTTATGATCAAAAACATCTTAATCAAACTTTTCATCTGATGGTCCACAATAAAGTCCATGCCCCTTTATTTGACCACTTCCTATTGGATAGAAAAGTCCAGCCACCTATTTTGACTGATTCTATTGGTTCGTTTTGATTTAGGTTACAGAAAATATTCTAAGCACATTTTCTATCAATTAAACTATACTGGGTTAAATAAATTATAGCAGAAGCTGCTATAAATAAAATAACAGATATTTATTCATGAAATATTTTTATTTCATAGATAAATTCTAAAAATTAAAATATTCTTTTCTGTGTCACTCAGATTTGGGTTTAGTAAGATCCCCTGTCTCCGAATAAATCAGATAAGAATTTTCCCGGCCCGAAAATTATTATTTTCCTGACCAGGAGCAAATCACACAAAATGATCAAAAATGATCTCAAAATAGTCAAATTATTTTTATAACACACAGAAAATACAAAATAGTGTAATTCTACTATTACTGCTAACATAGCCAGAATTTGGGGTGTTACATAAGCCAGCTATTAAAGTTTCATAGTCAGCTTTATTATTCGAACATTCATGTTTTAATTCGAATAAAAATTTAGTTGGAGTCCCAATTGGTGAAATAATTAAAACCCCAAGACCCACACCTCCACTGTGTTTTGATTCATCGAAATATAACTTCCACAGTTTCAAACCAACATAGTTGATATCCTTTTCTTCGATGTCAACATAAGGGTGGTCAGTCAAAAAGTTTGCCAACACTTGACCTTTTTACAGCTTTTTGTGGTACATGCTTTAAAGAAAATTATGTTAAAGCAAGAGCCCATTTTCTTAGTCTACCATGCAAGATAGGTTTGGATAACATATACTTTATTATATCAGTTTTTGAAAAACAAGTACATCATGTGGCTTTACATAATACTTTAACTTAGTACAAGAGAAATACAAAGCTAAGCATAATTTCTCGACTGCAGTATATCTTGTTTCAACATCTATGAAAACTCTACTAAGATAATAAATGGCTCTTTCGATTCCATTCTCATCTTCCTGGGCTAACATACACCCAATAGTTTCATTTGATGCTGAAATATACAACTTCAATGGGCAATCAGGCACTGAGGCGTCATTACTGGAGGATTAGCCAAACAATGCTTGATTTGGTTGAATGCCTTTTGATGTTCTTCTTCTCATCGAAACTCTTTATCAACTTTGAGTTTCAAGAGTGAAGAGAAGACTTTGGTTTTTCCAGATAAGTTCAAAATGAACCTTCTCAGGAAATTAATTTTTCCTAGTAAAGACTAAAGCTACTTCTTATTAAAATGAGCTGATGCTTCTAGAATAGCCTTACCTTTATTCTGATCTACCTTTACTCCTTTCTTCTGAACTAGGAATCCCAAGAAATTTCCTGCAGAAATATCCTGCAGAAACACGAAAAACACATTTAATAGGATTCATTTTTAATCTATGTTTCCTTATTCTCTTAAATGATTGCTTTAGATTCGAGAGATATTCCTACTCTAATCTCGATTTTACCACCACATCATCAATGTAAACTTTCATCAATTTACCAATAACGTCATGGAAAATGGTATTCATAGTTCTTTGATATGTGGCTCCAGCATTTTTTAATCCAAATGGAATGACTACCCATTCGAAGGTGCCAATTGCTCCAAGACATCGAAATGCTATTTTTGACACATCCTCTTCTGCAATGTAAATTTGATTATATCCAAAATAGTCATCCATGAAACTTAAAATTTCATGACCTGAGGCTGAATCAATCAACATATTAGCAATAGACATAAGATATTCATCTTTAGGAGTAGCAAAATTTAAATCTCAAAAATCAAGGCATACTATTAACTTACCATTCTTTTTCATAACAGGAACAACATTAGAAATCCAGTTAACATACCTGGCGGTTCGAATGAACTTAGCTTTTAGTAACTTTTCGATTTCTTTTTTGATCTTCAAGACCACTTCAGTTGCAAATCTTATTGGAACTTGCTTGATTGGTCTTTGTCCTGCTCGAATTGGCAGTGTGTGCTCTACCAAATCTCGACTAAGTCCTGGCATTTGCTCATATTCCCATGCAAAACAATCTTTGTATTCTTCGGGCAAATGAATCAACTTATACTTGAAATTAGAATATATTAAACTACTTATGAAAGTAGGTTTCCTTATTACATCACTTCCTAGATTGATTTCCTTTAAAGGATCTTATACCTCTATTCTTTTAATTTCAAATAGAGAGGTCTATTCAAATCCCAAAGAAGAATTATCATAAATACAATCTAAGTTGACACTTCAATGGTACCAAATTTCTTAGCCATATAGGTTGAGATTCGAGTCACATGACTCAAAATTGCACTATTCGTGCAATTCTCAGCCATATAAGCTGAAATTCAAGCCACTTGGCTCTTAAGTTCTGACATTTATATTACAACTTGAGGCTGAATATACTCAGCCTAGAATGTTAAATAGGCGCCTATACGCCCTAGAATCATTACAATTTCGAAGCTAAAATAAATCAGCTTTTGGTATGACAAAGAAACCTGTTGGGGTGAGGGCCAACATCTCAACCCCCTTCCTATTGAGAGCTACTGAATCCCAAATACAGAATGGTCTAACCTCAGACATATATATTTGTAGATCTATGTGGTTCTGATTTATATGACACAAGGTGCCATCAGCCTCAATCATCTCGAGTTCCCCCAACTGATTCCACAAGAACATCTTTTGATGGACGGTCGAAGGGACAGTCCCCACAGCATGAATCCATTCTCTTCCTAAAAGTAGATTGTAACTGGCCTTCGATGGAATAACTATGAACAAAGTTAACCTCACCACTGAAGCCACTTTGACATCGAGAATAATAGCCCCTTATGATGTGGAGAACCTTTCATTAAAATATGTCACCACCATATTGTGTGGCAACAAGTCAGACTCTGTTTTGCAAAATTTTCTTAATAAATTTTTAGGCTAAAGATTGATGGCAGCTCCCCCATCGACCAGTACATTGCCCATTAATTTACCATTTAATGTTGCTTTGATAAACAATGGGCACATATGACTTTTTATTTTGAGAGAGGGTGTATTGAAGATTACAGAATTCTCCATTACTTTGATTATATCCTCTTCAACCATATACCAACTGGTCTCTTCCGAATCGTCTTCGAAATCCTCCTCTTGGTCCAATTCCTAGTCACTTGAAATGGAAAAGTTATAAGAAGAGACACCACATTGACTCCAAAAATAGTGTCTAAATCATCCTTAAACCTATATTCGAATGAATCTGTGATAACATCTTCGTCCATTAGACTTGGAGGTTTTTGTTTCTCTGTTTTTAGGGGTGGTCCCTGGACCACCTTGGCATATGACCTTTATTTTTCTGCAGCTTGGCCAATGCATGTTGCTGTAATTGTTGTTGTCGAAGTCTCTGTGCCTTGCGCCACTAACACTTGGATAAATATGGGCTTAAACCTGGTTCGAGTTTGAACTTTCTCGTTGAAACTAGGTGTTTGGTCTTCTACCAAAGGGATTCATCCTATACTCAAACTTTGGCCAGAATGGTCTATTCTGGAATTTGTGAGACTATGGATTGTTCCTCACCCACGGATTAGGAGTCACATTGGAAGGGGCACCCTGGTATTCCCTTTCCTAGCCCTCTCAAGGTCCTGTACTACCACCGCATTATGGTTCATAGGCTGATTGTTGATATTAATTGAGCCTGCTGTAGGGGTCTTTGCCTTCTACTTTTGCTTCAAAGCTTCCTGGTAAGACTTAGCAGCTAGTCTGTCGAAGACAACACTACATTTTGGGCAAAAGGAGACTTCCCTCTCATCCTCTTGCTTCCTCAGGAGGAATTCAACTAAAGTTTCTCCAGCCTTGGGAAATACTTCCTCCTCTGTGGCTTCGAACGCATCGAGGCTATAGTTAGTGAGGCCAGGAGAGGATTCCCCTACTTCTACCATATGGACTTTTGTAAAGCCAATTGGTTCTATATAGCTGGCATTCACTTGGAATGGATCAGCATCCACCTTCATGCTTTTCTTGTTCTCGAACTTCAATCTTCCTTTCATGATGCTTTTTTGAATCAAATCCCTGAAACGTATACAAATGTTAGCCGAATGACCATATCTATTATGATACTTGTAATATTTTCGATCCTTTATTTCTTCTACTGAAGCAATTTTATGTCCATCAAGAAGTTTGATTTGCTTATCTTTTAATAAGACGTCAAATATTAAATCAGCTTTAGAAATGTTGAAAGCATATATTGGCCTAGTAGAGGACTTCATATTATGCTTAGTTCGATTAGGCATTACAGATGAACAAGTATAAGGAGGACCAAATTTTAACTTTGCTATGTTAACCTCATTTTCGTCATCATCCCCACCTTCATCGATTTCGACATAGGCTACTTTATTGTCTTTCGATTGCTTAAAATACTTATCCTTGCCATCAGGAGTTTCGACATAAGCAATTTTTTCTTTTCTCATATTTTTCCTAAGTCTTTCCTTTTCGAGTTTCAATTGCTCAATTTGCCTTACTTTATCAGCAAGTTGAGACATATCAAGGAGTTGTTAGTATATTAGTTTCTTTTAAATGGAGTAATCTAAACCACCAACAACCATTTTAACTACCTCAAACTCAGGAATAACGGTGATGCATCTAGCCTTCATTTTCCTGAACCTAGCTAAATAATCATCTATGGACTCCTTATGTCCTCTTCTAATGTTAAACAAATCTATGAGATGTACTTTTGTCTCTCCTTTAAAGAACTGATCATGGAAATTTCTTTCCAACTGGTTCCAAGAGTGAATCAAATTTGGTGGAAGAGTGGTAAACCAAGTAAAGGCATTCTTAGTTAGGGAGCTAGGGAAATATTTCATTTTCAAATATTCATTTGTGGCTATATCACCTGCTTTGATTGTATATCGAGCAATGTGTTCTACTGTGGATTCTCCACTTTCCCCAACAAATTTGCTAGAAATCTTAAGGCGTTTTCCATCCTCTAGGAAGTTCTGCTTGTTGGATAAATTCAGGGAAAGCTAACACAAAATAGGGTCTATTTGCATACCCTACATTAAATCCATATCTATGAAGTGCTTGTTCAACTGCTTGATTAATATTCTATTGCCCCCCAAGATTATTAAGCCTAATCCTTTCTAGGAGGTTATCAGCATCTTGATTTCGATTAACTATTCAAAATCCTACATTTAGGCCATGTGGAATTTCCCTTGCCTGGTTATCCTCAACTGTATTATTAACATTAGGATTATTTATCAACTAAGCATTCTCTTGATAAACAGGCTAATTGTTTACCCTTTGATTACCTACAAAGTCCTCTGGGTTACCAAAAACATCTACGATCCTACCCATTTGTCTAGCTAATGTGGTGTAGGTATTATTAGTTGATTCTATGAGTAGAGTTATTACAGTAGTCATCTACTGAGTCAACATATGGAACATCTCATAGTTACTTTCATTAATCTGTTGCCTGATATTATTCAAAGTTGTATTCATATTCCATGAAGGAATCAAAGACATATCTCTAGGCATGTTAGGGAATACTGGTATTCACATATTTGACTATATGTTCGATTGGTACTTGTTCCTGTAACTTGACCACCACCATTTACCATTTGGTTTCTTGGTGAAATGTTAAGTATATGACTTGTATATATGGCTTGGGTAGTACCTATATTTTGTGTGACATTTTGGGGAGTGAACCCAGGAGGCAACCCATATAAGGGTGCAGTTCCATTTACCCTAAGAGTTCTAGTTTTTAAATTCGAAACAGAGGCCCTTGTGATTTCACTAATCACGGGCTCTAAGGCTTGTGGTAAATTTGTAGATATTATAGTGTCTCTACTGCCATTGGCTCAATTATTCCCTATTTAAGGGTTCTGAGTACTCAAAGATATGTTTTCAAACATATTTAGTAGTATTCTACCATTTCTTAAGTACATAAACTTCATAAAATCCCTTTAAGATCTTTACTTAATTGATGTGTCCCACCGGGCGTGCTAATTTGTTTACCAAAATATTTCAAAAATAGCTGATTAGACTATGGTAAACCCTTTGTCCAATGAACAAAGTTTGATTCTCGATCTCAATTCAGGGAAGGGAATCGCTTCCTCTTGAGATTCTAGTCCAAGTTAGTATCTTAAAGGAATACAAATGATAATTTTGAATATAAGGCAGTTATGCAAATCCAAAATTGAATGTTTATGTGTATTTTTAACTTAGTGAAAAATAAGTTTGAAAATAAAATAGACTTCATTTTTTAGAAACAAGAGAAATAGATGCAAAATGAAAATAAGTAAAATGTAAATGACAGGAATTAAAATACATTTGAAGTAAACATGACAGGTAATGTAAATTGTAGAAAATAAATAACATAAAATAAAATAATTCAAAGTAAATGCAATGAAAATTAAATGTGTGAGTATGTAAATTGCAAGAAAGTAAAGAAAGTAAATAAAAGAAATCAAATGATCTCGAAAGAACACTCGATCGGGAGTAGAAAAGAATTTTGCAATAAAGTAAAATGACTGAAAGTAAAATGGATTACAATTAAACTTGCATTGAATTTGTAAACTGTACAGAAATGAAAGTAGATGGAAACATACTAGACTAGACTTACGTGTTGTTTGCTCAAAATGCCAATAGACGTGAGAGCTTGAGTTTACAAGTGTTTGTGAGTAATGAATTTTCAACCCCTAAATGTTTCCATCCTCTTGGTATTTATAGACTTCCTAAGTAACTACCATTTTTACAAGATCTTAACATGTGTCTAAAATAAAGATAACTACTAAATGATTGGTAATCTTTGTTTAATAACCACCAATCATTAAAAATCTCAACCATCAATCATTATGTTATCTTGATCTAACATCTACAACCGTTGTTAACTTCTAATTTAAATTCAAAAATCTCTCTTTTTGAATTCAAACTTGAATCTTCAACCACTTTCTGGTTTTCCATCTAGTCGAGATCTTCTATTCTTCTTCAAAAATCTACTAAGTGTAGCTACTTTTCAAATATCAATTTCGATATTGAATCGAAATCTCAACACCTATTATGAAGTCAAAATGACCTCGATTTCATATTAGGTTTTATTTTGTCAATTTCGAGTTTCCATTACAACTCCAACAATTGCTGAAATTTTTTATCTCCAAGATCCACTCAAAATTCTTAATTATGAAATCGAAAGTAACATTTTCATTATCAAATCGAAACTTAACACAAGTGTTATAATCTAGCATCTTTTGATGACAAATCAAAATGATTTCTCGTCAAATTCCAAATCGAATAATATCAACTTAATGACTTTGTTACCTTTAATTATAATAAAAAAGAAGTAACCTTTCGATACTTAATCGAAATCATTAAATAAAAAAGGTGTTATTTTTTACTAACACCATGAAAGGAAATTTTGATAAATTTAAACTTGAATCAAATATTTTTAATTTTAATTATTTATTATTTTTAATGATCTTAATTAATTTAATAAATAAGTATAATGATCTTAATTAATTAAATTAATACGTTATAATATTCGAGGCTAGACCAAGTCTAGTCAAGTATGTTTCAGGCTATAGGTTAGGTGAGGCTACCCTAACAACCTAATAAACTTAATCTTAAAAAAATTAAATTAGTGAAAAATAAAAAAATTGGGTCACTTAATTTTAGACCAATGATAAATAAATTAAATAATTAGGTCAATTATGAGTTTTAATTTTTAAGTAAAAAAATGATAGTTTCCTTTTATATATATATATTATTATATTAAAAAATAATTAAAATTTAAGCTAATAAACCAAAGTCGACTCAAAATTGAGTCGACTTATTCGACTAACTCATCAAACTTAACTCATTTTGACAATTTTATCAATAAATAATGAATATTTATAAAATAAATAATAATTTGTACATAAGATCTAATAAATTATAATTTTAACTTATTATATATAATAATAATAAATTACTACATAAATAATTTAAATCATTACTTATTACATTATTAACCATCACGTCTTATAAATATTAAAAGTTGATATAAAAAAATTGTACAAATAATAAAATTGGTTGTAAAATGGAAAACAATTGCATCACTGATTTTTATGCATGAACATCGAATAATAGATATACATCATTTGATTGGGAGTCACTATGCACTACTATCGTCAACAAATGCATCACACATTTTATCACATAAATAATATAAATCATTACTTATTACATCATTAATTATTACATTTTATAAATATTAAAAGTTGATATCAAAAGTAATTGAGCAAATAATAAGATTGGTCGAAAAATGGAAAACAATTGCATCACTGATTTTTTTGAACCTCGAATAATAGATATATATGATTTGATTGGGAGTCACTACGCACTACTATTGTAAACAAATGAAATCAATCACACATACTTATGCGTAGAGACATAATTGTTACTTTCACATTTGATCTTCTCAATTTTTTTTCTCATTTTAAATAATCAATTATAAGGAAAAAAAACATAAAAATTATAAAAAATTTCACATATATAATTGAATTCCACTAATAATTTTTTTATTTTTTTCTCTTCTACAATTGATCACTTCAAAAAAATTAAAAGAATCTTAATCTCATATTTCTCATATTTATATAGGTAACAAAATCAAAAGTTAAGTGTGCATAAAAAATAAAATTAACTATAATTAAATAATAAAAATTATATAAATATAAATAATATGTATTTAAATATGTGTATATATATTAAAAATATAATAAAATAATTTATATATTTTCACTTAATAAGAGAATTAATAACAATATAATATGAGAGTTTTATTGCCAAATTATTTAGAGTTTAATCTTTTGCCTTATCCTCACAAAACGGAAGAATTCTTGGCATTCATTATACCCATTGACCTGGTGCAATAAGTGATATGCTATTTTAACAACCAAATAAATCAGGATACGAGATTGATAACAATTTTGCTATCCATTATCAATCATGATGATCACATATATTTACATATATATTATTTTATATTTTTATAATTTTAATCACTTAATTATAATTAAATTAAAATTATTTTTTATATATTTATACTTTAATTTTATCATATAAATAAATATAAAAAATGTGATAAAAAAGTGTAAATAACATTTTTCATCCAATATTTTTGGGTGGTCTGATTATAAATCGAAGAAAATTCTAGAGGAACAGACATACGTTGAGAGCATGGCACGCACAAAAAACGAGGCGGCGCCAACAGTACAGCATGAGATACACATTGTAAAAAACGACAGCTGTAGCCTGACGCCACCAGTACACCCATGAAGTAATTATTGCATTCTAGTTTTATGAGTTATATTATTTAAATATTCAAAATATAATATTTTACTTATATTTATATAAAAAATATTTATTTTAATTATATATATATTATATGATAATATTTAATTTTATTCACATCAATATATGATATCAAATTCAAACATATAAAAATAATAATTATGATTTTAAACATACGGCACAGGTCCCACCTATGTCCACAACACTCCACACCACACAATCACCAAAATAAGAAATTTTTGAATTAAAATTTCTCATTTTACATATGTAAATTAATATTAGATATGTATCAAATTATAAAAATTAAGTTAAAAATATACATTTTTTCATTAACAAAATCTATATACATAAAAACTAAAATGTTGATTTGCATACTTTAAAGTAAAAAGTTTTCAACAAAAAATTTTCGACCAAAACATCACACCACATTGACATATACTCTGGTTTTGAATGCATAGGTTTCACCCTCACCTTCTTCACTTATCAACATGTTAATTTGTAGTTTTTTTTAACAATCTTAATATAAAAAATTATCATTAAAATAACAAAGATCTTAGAATTTATGATTCCAACGAATAAAAATATATAAAGACACTAATAACAAGATCTTATAAGTCACATACCCATCACATGAGACATTTAATCTAATATTCTCTCACTTGACTCATGTGACATTACATTTTTTATAGTTTAATAAGTTTGTAAAAGCATAATATGAATTTATATATATATAGTCAAACTCTTCTTTACATTAGATACATCATTCATTATGACTATGAAAACTAACATGAGTCATGACGGTCGTATATCATTTAATCGCATAGTCCCTTTCATGTACTACAGAGTTAGTCTTCTCCATGACATGACCTATAAATGAGAAGCACATAATTGGTCGAACAATAATGTCTTTATTAAAGATAGAACTTATTATCATCATTCCTATTCAATTATATATACAAACTTAAAAAACAAGATAGAAACATATTCATTAATGAGCTCAGAGTGTCAAAGTACACAAAATACAAACATTAACATAATATACAATAATGCCTACTTGACAATAATGCTCATACTTTCAACATGTCTACTAAATGTTTTGGACGGTAACTCTTTTGTCAAAGGCTTAGCAATCATAAAGTCAGTGCTAATGTGCTCTATTGACACTCTATATTTCTGAATTTCTTCTTTAATAGCAAAGTATCTCAATTCCATATGTTTAGCACCTGCAGAATACTTGTTGTTTTTAGAAAAGAAGACAGATGTGGAATTGTCACAATAAATTTTCAGTTGCCTGACAATACTGTCGACTACTACAAGTTCTGAAATAAAGTTCTGTAACCACTTAGCTTGAACCATGACCTCAAAACATGCCACAAATTCAACTTCTAAGGCAGATGCAACAATGACTAACTACTTTGCACTCTTCTATGATATCGCTCCTCCGGCTAAAAGATACAAATAGTCAAATGTAGACTTTCTTGTAGCTTCACAACCGATAAAATATGAATCTAAATATCCAATCACCTCAAGATGATCAGATCTTCTATAAGTAAGCATGTGATCCTTCATTCCTTGCAAGTATCTTAAGACTTTCATTCCAATTCTTGTAATCTGTCACAGAATATTTCTATTCCAATCACATAGCTTGTCTCTCCCATATCTTTCATTTCAAAGTTATTATAGAGAAACTTCTTTATTTCACTTAATACACCAAGATCATAAATTGCAAGCAAGATGTCATCAACATACAAAATCAGAAAGATAAACTTACTCCCACTAACTTTAAGATATATACACCGATCAACAGTATATTACTTAAATCCAAAGGATACAATAATATCATTGAACTTGAGATACCTTTGCCGAGAAGCTTGCTTAAGTTCGTATATTAATTTTTTAATTTTACACACCATGTGTTCTTTCCCTTCAACTAAAAACTCCATTGGATGATCCATATAAACATCTTCCTCTAAATTTTCACTCAGAAATTTGGTTTTCACATCCATTTGATGCAGCTCTAGATCATAATGAGCTACTAATGTCGTGATAATTTTGAAAGAATCTTTCTTGAAAACTGGCGAGAATGTTTTCTTGTAGTCAATGTTATCTTTTTGAGTAAAACCTTTGGCAACAAGACTGGCCTTATAGCATTCAAGGTTGTCATAAGAGTCACGCTTAGTCTTAAAGACCCATTTACACCCAACTATCTTACACCCTTCAGGTAATTCCACAAGATCCTATATACCATTATGTTCCATTGATTTAAGCTCATCTTTCATGGCATCTAATCATTTATCAGCATTGTCACTGTTAATAGCTTGTGAAAACGAAACTGAATCATTGTCATTAATTCCCAAGTCATTTTTTAACTCTTGTAGATACACCACATAGTAATTTAGAATAACAGATCTCCTTTCTCTTTGGGATATTCTTAATGTCATTTCTTGTGTTTATTCTACTATAGGTTCATTGTTAACCTTGGGATCATTAATTTGTTGTTCTTCTTGATTGTTATGTCGTTCAACAACATGAGGAACAATAATTTCATAAGTAGGAACACAATTCAAAGGAACTTGTACTCTAACTTCCTTAATCTCCACATTTCGTGAAGCTTCACTCTCACTGGTCTCACATTCTCAATGAACCAGACATTTCCAGTTTCAACAATTCTTGTACTATGGGTAGGACAATAAAATCTATATACTCTTTAGACTTTTCTGGATATCTAATGAAATATCCACTGATTGTTCTTGCATCTAGTTTCTTTTCATATAGATTGTGAACACCCAATTTTGACCGGACTAAAAGAAAATAATAGAAAGAAACAAAAAAGAGAAAAAAAATCAAAAAAAAAAGATTTTTGTTTTTAACCCATCTTTTTAACCCAAATACATAAGCCCAAAATATAATAGAAAATGAAAAATAAAAAAAAATGAAAAAAAATGAAAAAAAAGAAAATAATAAAAAATAATAATAATAAAAAAGATTTGTTTTTTCGTTGGGATAAAAATCATTTTTTTCTTTAGCCATGCAGCATCACCACTGCAGCAGGGGACAAGCACTTTTGCCTCTCATTCTCTTTTTCCAAAGTGCACAGTTTTTGCTCCCCACTTAGCTTCCCACTTGCACTACTGAACAAACAGATTCCCTCACTAATTGCACCTACTCCCTCACTAATTCACCCACTCCATTATCACCTGGCTGCTAGCAACTAATAAGAGAGGACCAACTTCAAGACCTTTGGGGGGGATCTCTCCATCGGAGGTCGATAGAAAACTTTCAAAGACCAACCTTCACCAAGACGAAGCACACCAACCTAATCAACTCATCATCACCTTCTCTCTAAGCTTCAACGGTGAGCATTACGCACTAATACCGACGAGCTTACCCATTCCCCTTCATCTTCATTATCAATATTCATCTTCCTCTCCTTCACCTACCATCGGCCATCAAACTATCATCCACAAAGAAGCTTCCTTGGCATCCACCTTCCATCACCCAAGCATTTTCTCGCCATCAACCTCCCACCGACCGTCGAATCCATCCTCTCATCCGACCGTCGGACCGCACGTGAAGCCATCGCCTTTCAACCGACCGTTGAACCCTAGATCCTCCAAACTTCACCCCATTCTCATCACCTTTCGCCACCATAAGACCACATCACAACCGACCAAATCCATCCCCTCACTCGACCAACTTCACAAAACCCACCTTCATCCCCGAACCGACCGTCGAACCACCCCGGTTACTAGTCCACCTTCACCTCCAACTCGACCGTCGAACCATACCATTGTGACCCTCGACCAACTTCACAAAGCCCACCTTCACCTCTAACCCGACCGTCGAAACCCATCCAATTTCCATCACCATCCACCAATAACCCGTCCAAAACTCCATTACCATCAACTAAACTCCATCCCCTCATTCGACCGTCAAATCCATCAACCTTCCTCACCGACCGTCGGACCGCATAGAAGCCGGATCCTTCATTTTACCATCCACATTCATCTCCACCGGTCGACCGTCGAACCGTGAGCTCCACTCTTCTTACCGACAAGCCATCCAAACCTTCACACCATCAACCAAACTCCTTCCAATCGACCGTCGAACCACACCGGTCACCATCCCTCACCAAGCAACCTCACCAACAACCCATCCAAACTCCATCACCATCCACCAACCTCCCACTTGACCGTCGAACCCTAAAACTTTCTCTCACCGACCGTCGAACCTCGAAATAAGACCCACCTCACCGACCGACCCCAGATCCTTTTCAACCGATCGTCGAACCTCACCCCAGATCCTTTCCAACCGACCGTCGAACCTCACCAGTCAACCTCACCGACCAACCCGAGATTCTTTCCAACTGACCGTCGAATTCTAGATCATTTCCAACCGACCGTCGGATCAGTTACCAAATCCTTCAACCAGCCCGACCGTCGAGTCGTCAATACGGTCACTCTCCTACGAGTCACCTCTTGCACTACCGAGTGTTTATTGAGCAACCTTGTACTCGACCGTCGGACCTCGAAAGCGCTCCCACCGTCGGACTTGTAAAGCAATTCGACCGTCGAACCCGAAGAAGCCACCACCCTCCCTCGCTAATTTGATCGTAAACGAGGTCCTTACTTGTTGAATCTCTCGGTTTTGGGTTATCTGTTTCTTGGTTTTCTTTTACGTTTCCTTGTTCTTTTTTGTTTCATTTATTATCGGTTTGTTGGGCTAGAATTTGGGAGTAAAAAATGATAAATAAAAAATAATTAAACATTTTTAAAAAAGGAATAAAAATGGGTTACCTGAAGTTGACGACGACTTGCTAACCCATATATTTTGTAAATATCTCGAGTTATGATGACTTGATAATTTACATTTATTATTATTATTACATTTAAATTATTATCATGTTTTTTTTTATTTTTTAGTTAAATTGCTAATTGATAAATTTTAAATAAAAAGTTTTGCGACAAATTTGATAATCAATGGGTGACGTCTCTAGCGCGACGCGACTTTCACCCATTTAATCATTAATTTGAATAACTGAGCCGCGACAGCTTGTTGATTCAAATTTCTCAAATTTTTTTTTAAAATCAACCAACCCACAATATTTTTTAAAGAACTACGTAACTTTGAGTTCCCCATTGCACCAAGGGATACGTAGGAGCAGAATTTCACTTCTGTCAAGCCAAAATTAAATTTTCATAATTTATTTGTTTATTTCATATTTTTTTTACGAAAGGGGTAAAACAAATATTTTCAAGGATTATTAAGAATTTGCATAATTGATTTGAGGTACCGTCTTAGGACGGGTGTGTTAGGGGTGCTGTGGGATTAACTTTCCGCCCTTCCCTAAGCATAACCGACTCCCGAATCCGATCTGGTTTTCAAAGACTATTTTTCTTGGGTTTTTCCAATTTTTTCCTAATAAAAATAAAATTGGTGGCGACTCCTAAAATTAAAATTATTTAATTTAAGTTGCTATTCCGCCGCGTTTAATTTTACGGTCGCGACAGATGGCGACTCCACTGGGGACATTTGGAGAGTCAAGCCTGTTGTTGTTAGTTGTGCAAAGTGTTAATAATTTTATTTATTTATTTTACCCCTTTTATCTTCGTTTTTTGTTTTCTTTTGTTTGTAAATGGATTTTATTTATTTTTGTTTTATGTAAATATCTCGATAGCATTATCTTATGTATATTGTTACTTGTATATATTTGTGCATAATTGTTGAAACCTTAGGATAGATGATTGCTGCCTGGCTATTGTATATATATTTTTTTGCAGGTTGGGGGTAGTTTCTTTTTAAGTTTTTATACAGGTTTGTACGCTCCCAGCACCCACTGCACCTACACATAAAGCACACACATTCGAGTGGGGCCCTACACCCGGGTCTGAGTGAAGCTTAAGTTAAGTAGAGGTTGCGTAGTGGTAGCCATTTTGGATGTACTTCCTGTTTGGTTATCGCGAAAACCTCATCTAGAGTGCGCCTTTTTCATGAATGTCCCACACCTAGTTGGTTTACCCACTATTTCGTGGTCAACATTCTGAAATAGGACTTGGCTCTAGAGACCTTTAGAACAGAAGAGCCACCCTATGGAAGTTATCACGAACCAGAAAGACTCTTAGATCCTTAGGATGGAATTCCCAAGTTTAAGGCAACCTCATTAGGACACAAAAGGAGCGTACTTCTTCTTTCCTCATGCCATCCATTCTTGAAAAAAAAAAAACTAAAAAATACATTTTCTTACATTCTTAAAAAAAAAAAATCATCTTGCATTTTTATAACATTTAAAAAAAAAAACTTGCATTTTCATGACACTCCAAGCATCCTTTAAAAAAAAAATCATGCATTTTCATGCCATCCTTAGCATTTAAAAATAATAATAATAAAAATAAATCAGGCATTTTCATAAAAAAAAAATTTCATGCATGGCATCTTTAGCATTCTAAAAATATATATAAAAAAAATAAATATAAATCATGCATTTCATTCCATGCATTTGAAAAGAAAATGTTTTCATTTCATTCATCTCATTTTATGCATGATGTTACCGTCTTCTCCATCCGCGTTATGAATAAAAAAAAAGAAAAAAAAAAACAGGTGTGCACTGCACCACAATGAGGTAGGTAGTGCCATTAAATTTTATCGGAAGCATGTGGAGACAACAACTGCGAGAATCTTGCAGTATGGATTTTATTGGCCTTCTTTATTCAAGATCTGTTACACCTTTTGCAAAAGTTGCGAAAATTGGTCAATAAAGTTTTGCTTTAAGATTCTCATCCGCACCTACTCCTTAGAAAATTGAGATCTAGGAGGCGCGGTTCTTTTGTTGTCAAACACGTGTATCTTATGGGGCCATAGACATTGAGAATCCTAAGAATGGTAATACGCTTAAAGTTAATGGACCAAGACTCAACCATTTCGGAACATCAAGTTGTTGAGTTCTCGTGTTCTTAGGTTAAATGGCGGATAACGGTACTCTTCGTGACTCTCAAGTCGGTTTGTTTTTCGTTTTCCATAATAACTGATTTCTTCTCCTTTCAAAATGGATGTCATTCTCTCAAATCTAAGAAAATATTTTCCTTCTCTTCCTCTAAATGCTCTAACAAAAGTCTATGAAGCTAGGCGTGAAAGACTGAGATTGTTAATGTATAAGGGCATCCCAGAAGATATATGTTGGATAATCGAAGCAAAGGTTCGTTTAGTCAGTGAATCTTCGATTCATTTGTCCCATACATGCCCTGGTCTCGGTAAAAGTTCATTTTCAAAAAGGAGAAGAGCAAAAAGAATGAAAGTTTGTTACAAGTGTGCACGATGGAATTGCAACACGCGATGTCACTCTTTGGGGATGGTTTACGTAAAAGAGAAGATAAAATATTCTTCATTAAGAATGGACTGAGTAAGGAGTCATTAGATAATATCTTATTGACTCTTGAGACGCATTCTTGTGGAGTTGTGTAGCGTGAACTTCTTAGTTTGTGGAATCTCTTCAAGGACGAGCAAGAGCATTACAGTCTTGGGAATCTGACTCAAAAAGACCCTATTTGCCAATTTATAAGAAAATTGGATGGGAAGCTTATCCTCGACTCATAGAAGGCGTTTAAGCCGTTTCTGGACGTGAAACCAGAGGAAGATGTGAGCCACAATCACAACAACATGTATATATTATCTTTCAAAAGAAAAAAAAAAATGAAAAAGAAAAAATGAAAAAACAAATGAAAAAATGAAAAAGGGCGAAACTTCGGTTGTACTTGGTCTTTAATTAGATTAGGAGCCCCCGCAGGTGGAGTGGCAGACTGGCGTCATTGACTCGGGTGGACTTTCGCACGCCGGTCGGTAAATAAGGTTCGTGTGCCATGCTGCAGAGAGCCGCGCAAGCATTCCTGTGTTTTAACCAAAGGCTCGCTGCGATGGACGAAAGAAGCGTCCGTGTTTGCATTCTCGCGTGACAATGCCTCTGAGCTGAATCCTGTGATTTAATGCCATGGGCTCTTCAGCGACCTCTCACTGGCTGGTGGTCGTTGGTGGTAGCTGTCAGATTTACGCACTTTAATTAGTGGCGTCGTAGCTCAATCCAAAATATCCCACAAGCGGGAGGGAGAAGAATGCCCAGATTGGCTGAGCCGTCTTGGTATTACTGCACTCATGACGCGCAGTATAAAGATCTGCCATGAAACCTGTACATAAAGGTATGTAATCATTTGTTATTATCTTTGTATGATTTTGTTGAATTTTGGTTTTGGACAGACGATCTTTTGGATGGGATCCTTCGGGGGTTTCTAGACTTCTTTACCCTGATGATTTTCTTGAAAAAAAAAAGTTAAAAAAAAAAAACAACACAAAAAAAAAAAGATTTTATGTTTCTTAAATTCAACCTTTTCTGACAACAGCCGACCTACCCTTCTAGGTGCAATTATTTCCCTTTCCATTCTTTTTCTTATTTAAACACTCCATTTTCTCCTTCATCTTCAACTCAGAAACACTCAAAGAGAAGAAGGGTATAGAATGGGGCTTGCTATTCGTAACCTAAAAAATGTCTCGTGTTTTTGTGGGTCAAGTTATGGGAAAGGATTAGAGTTTATAAACGCAGCTAGCACTCTTGGTCGATCACTTGCTGCGAGGAATATTCATCTTGTATATGGGGGAGGTTGTCGTGGGTTAATGGGAAATTTGTTTCACTTCTTTGCTCTTATAGGAGGCAATGGGTTTTAGGTGTTATTCCTAAACCTTTAGCCGAAAATAACATCACTGGCAAGCAGTTGGAGAAGAAATTCAGGTAACATCCATGCATGGACGCATGAAAATAATGGTTGACAATTCTGATGCATTTCTTGTCTTACCAGGAGGTTTTGGTACTTTGAAAGAAATTTTTCAAATTGTCTCTTGTTGAACTGAACATCCACCATAAACCCATTGGTTTGTTGAATGTTAATAATTTCTTTGACCTTTTGTTATTTTTTTTCTTGACAAAGTGTGGAACGTAAATTTATCACTCCTTCTAAGAAGACAACTTCTTATCTCTCGCCTCCACTATTGATGAGCTCATTGATAAATTGGAAGCTTTTGAATATGTACCTGATAAGGTATTGGCTCAGATAGATTGGTCAATAGGAAGCAGCGAAGGAAGTAACAAGAAAAGCAAGCCAGATCTGACACTTTCTCTTTAATCGGTTTGATTTTATTGTACTTTGTTTCTGTTTAAATTTGTGTTCGCTTTCTCCAACAGGTAATTTATTCTATCCTTTACTCATCTATATTTTAACATTAAGGACAATGTTATGATTTGGTTGGGGGAAAGGATCGTTGTGTGCCTAAATATAAAAAAAACAAAAACAAAAAAAAAAACAAACAAAAAAAAAAAAAAAAAACAAACAAAAAAAAAACAAAAAAAAAACAAAAACAAAAAATTCAAAAAGTGTGTTTGTTAATATGTTTGTTGTGTTTGTCATCAATTAACAACAAAAGTAAATAGGGATGGCAGAGTAAGGAGTAATTTTTATCATGAGACGCATCTCAATTGATGGCAGAGTAAGGAGTAGTAGGGTAGTAATTAGTATTAAATTGTGGAAGTACTAAAGTTCTATTCACTTCTTATCAGGGTCCGATGCAGCACTGACTGTGTGCTTCTTTTCTACTGGGCGTTGATTCACTTCTTATCAGGTTGTTTTGCTCTTTCACATTGAAGACAATGTTATGATCTGGTTGGGGGGAAGGATCGTTGTGTGCCTAAATATATAAAAACAAAAAAAAACAACAAAAACAAAAAAAAGTGTGTGTATTGTGCGTCTTTTCTACTGGGTGTTGATTCACTTCTTATCAGGTTGTTTTGCTCTTTTCTATATCTCTCTTTCACATTGAGGACAATGTTATGATCTGGTCGGGGGGAAGGATCGTTGTGTGCCTAAATATAAAAAAAAAACAAAAAAACAAAAAAACAAAAAAAAAACAAAAAAAAGGTGTGTGCATGTATTAATATGTTTATATGTTTGTCAGTAATTTTCTAAACCAGTTAAGGATGGCAGAGTAGGGAGTAAATTTTACTCTTGAGACACATTTTAGTTGGGGTAGATAACTAGTTTGTGTGGAAGTAGCAATTGAAATTCAGGAAAATTTGCATGATTGAGTAAATTGTCTTCTTTCTTAAAAATCATATGTTTGGTTATGGATGTTGAATTGGTGGACTGAGAATGATAGAACTATATCTTGTGAGATCTTGAGCCTAATGGATGGATTCAACATTTATGCCATTCTCTTCTTTCTTGTGTGATTTTCACTCATGAGAATGATCACTCTAGAACTTGCTTTGATTCTTTTTGAGGCTACGTTTCACTTGCATGCATGAACATGATTGAGGCGTTTTCTTTTTTTAAAAAAAATAATAATAGCTACTTTAGCCAAATAGCCAACCTTGCATATTTTCCTTTGCTTAACCCCTTTGAGCTTATTTGACCATTCTTTGTTTCTAACTCATTACGTGCCCAACCTTAGGGAATAAGAGAGCATTGACTCTGTTATTTGATGAGTTCTTGAACAAGTGTGGGGGTGCATGTGTAGATTGGTTATATAAAAAAAAAGAAAAAGAAAATATGTTTCTATATAAAAAAAAAAAAGAGAGAACTGATTATTGTTACAATCAAAAGAATGCTCCATGTGATAGATTCATACCTAGAATGAGGGTGGATGATTGGAAATAACAGGAATAGAAGGAGAATGTTCAAGCCTAAAGGAATTCAATCTACCAATTGATCTTTAACAAAACATTAGTTAGATATTGGTCATTGTCCTGTATGAGAAAAAACTAAGAAAATCTTGGGAAAGTTAGACTGAATGTTCTCAAACATCTTCTCCACTCTAACTGTATCATAATGCTCTTCTATTCTCTTTGGTATTTAACTTGACATATCCATGTCACTTCCACCATTACCTTGACCCCATTATAACCTTGAATAAAGTCCTCATGATTTGTGTATACATGTGTTTTGAGTAGTGGAGAAGTAGAAGATAAGCAAGCTTATGGTAATGCAATTTTCATGGGTTGAATTGAGTGAAATACCTACTTTTTAAACACTTGAGAGATTGAGAGTAAATTCTGTGAGGATCTATCATTCTTTACTCATGCTTTTCAATTGAAGTATCCTTGCTTGTTGATTTGAGATGTGAAGATGTGTTACCTCATGAATGTTTGATTACTTGAATTATTAATTAATCTTCATTCTTAAATATTATTAGAAAGTGAGTCTTTTGGAATGTTTAACTTTTGAGTCAGTTTTATTTTGTTTTGCCCGAGGACGTGCAAAAGAGTAAGCGTGGGGGGTGTTTGATAATTAATGATGTCCAGTTGTTGAATCTTGACTCAAGCGAAAAAAAAAAATCTTTTGATTTTCTTGCTATTTCATTTCTTGTACCGTTGTAAATAATATCCTTTCTGTAGTCAAACTTCTAAGAACAATCTGGAAGTTGTTCGTTTCTTTCCTGAATTCATGAGTGTCTGTGACATAATGCTTCAGGTAAAGTGACCATGAGTACAACACCATGATTTGACCATCTAATGGTAATTTCTTATTGACCAATTCAGATCGAAGAGATCTTGGAAATCCCAATTGATGGAAGAGGAGGTACCCGAGCAAAAAAAAAAAAAAAACTCGAAAACCCGAAAGGGCAGCCTAAACAAAAGTTGAAAAAAAAAATAAATAAAATGAAAAAAGAGCCCGTTAGTCAAAACCTGAAGGGCCGGTCTAAACAAAAGTTAGGGCAAATGAATGGGCAAAATCTCAGAGGAAGTTGGTCTCGAAACACCTTGAAGGGTGCACCTAAACTGGGACAATTTTGAATTGCGTGTGATCAGCCACACAGGGGCAGTTTTGTTTGCATTTAGTTGGCCATACTGGGGCAAAATTTTTGAAGGATTAAGGTAAAACTGTGTTGAAGGAAGTAGCAACGCAGACAAGGACTGAGTTATCAAGCAGTTGCAGGAAATCAACTAAATGAGAGACAAGGTTAAACACTGGGGCAAAATTTTCTCTCAAGGAGTCAGTCAAGTTCATCCCATTCCTTGAAAGGAAAGTTGAAAGTGGCAAACAAAGAAAGAGAAGAAGAAGGAAAGAACCGAAGGGTCTAAGGAAGAAAAGCATGTGAATAAAGTTTGAGTGGTCAAAGCTTTCCAAAGTCGTCCTTGGTTCAAATGTTTTTAAATAAAATTTAGAAAATAAAAAAAGAAGAAAAAAAAAAGAGAAAGACAAAAAAAGAAGAAGAAAAAGAGAAAGAAAAAGAAAGAAAAGAAAAAAAAAAAAGAAAGAGAAAAGGAGAGAAAAGCAAAGGAAAAACAAAGAAAAGAAAAAAAAAAAAACTTTTTGATCAAGATGCTTATTCCATTGTCTTTTAAATTCGGTCAAGCCCATCTGTTTTAAATTTCGGGGCCAAGCCCACTGTTTTTTAAATTCCTGCCAAGCCCACTGCCCTTAAATTTCGGGGCCAAGCCCACTGTCTTTTTTTTAAATTCTAGGCCAAGCCCATTGTCTTTTAAATTTTGGGCCAAGCCCATGTTTTTTAAATTTTCGCCAAGCCCATGTTTTAAATTCAAGCCAAGCCCATCTGTTTTAAATTCGGGCCAAGCCCATTGTCTTTTAAATTTCGCCAAGCCCACTGCCTTTTATAAATTAAGCCAAGCCCACTATCTTTTAAATTCGCCAAACCCACTATTTTTAAATTCAGGCCAAGCCCATTGTCTTTTAAATTTCGGGCCAAGCCCACTGTCTTTTTTAAATTCGCCAAGCCCATCGTCTTTTAAATTCGGGCCAAGCCCATCGTTTTTTAAATTAGGGCCAAGCCCACTTGTCCTTCAAATTTGGGCAAGCTTCCATCTGTTTTAAATTGGCCAAGCCCATTGTCTTTTAAATTTTGGGCCAAGCCCATGTTTTAAATTCGCCAAGCCCATCTGTCTTTTGAAATTCAAGCCAAGCCCATCGTTTTTTAAATTGGGCCAAGCCCATCTTTTTTAAATTCCGCCAAGCCCATCGTCCTTTAAATTCTGGGCAAGCCTTCCATCGTTTTAAATTTGGGCCAAGCCCATCGTTTTAAATTGGCTAAGCCCATCGTTTTTTAAATTCTGGGCCAAGCCCACTGTCCTTCAAATTCTGGGCCAAGCCCATCGTTTTAAATGCAGGCCAAGCCCATCGTTTTAAATTCCGCCAAGCCATGTTTTTAAATTCTAGGCCAAGCCCATGTTTTAAATTGGGCCAAGCCCATTGTCTCTCAAATTCTGGGCCAAGCCCATCTGTCTCTCAAATTCTCCGGGCCAAGCCCACCGCCTCTCAAACTCGGGCCAAGCCCACCGCCTCTTAAATTTTGGGCCAAGCCCATCAGATCCCAAATTTCGGGCCAAGTCCACTGTCTCTTAAATTTCGGGCCAAGCCCACTTCTCTTAAATTCGGGCCAAGCCCATCGTTTTTCAAATTCGCCAAGCCCTCATCTTTTTTTAAATTTGATCAAAGCCCTTGTCTTTCGGAGACGCAGCTTGCCCATTGTCTTTAAAATTAGGGACTCGATCACCCATTTTTTTACTTTACATTGAGCGATCGGCTCCATGCATTCTAATTTCTTTTCATTGTTTTTACTTTGTTTTGCATTTATCCTTTCATGCATCTTGGGACAAAATTGGAGTTCATTTTTTACTCTTTTTTACGACGATAAAATGAAAAAACACAATTTTCCTTTTTATCTAATAAGAAACAAGTAAAGAGGGGCAATCTGTGAATACCCAATTTTGACCGGACTAAAAGAAAATAATAGAAAGAAACAAAAAAGAGAAAAATAAAAAAAAAAAAAAAAAAAAGATTTTTGTTTTTAACCCATCTTTTTAACCCAAATACATAAGCCCAAAATATAATAGAAAATGAAAAATAAAAAAAATGAAAAAAAATGAAAAAAGAAAATAATAAAAATAATAATAATAAAAAAGATTTGTTTTTTCGTTGGGATAAAAATCATTTTTTTCTTTAGCCATGCAAAGATCACCATCGGCAGTTAGGGGACAAGCACTTTTGCCTCCCATTCTCTTTTTCCACAGTGCACAGTTTTTGCTCCCCACTTAGCTTCCCACTTGCACTACTGAACAAACATATTCCCTCACTAATTGCACCTACTCCCTCACTAATTCACCCACTCCATTATCACCTGGCTGCTAGCAACTAATAAGAGAGGACCAACTTCAAGACCTTTGGGGGGGATCTCTCCATCGGAGGCTGATAGAAAACTTTCAAAGACCAACCTTCACCAGCACAGAAGCACACCAACCTAATCAACTCATCATCACCTTCTCTCTAAGCTTCAACGGTGAGCATTTTGCACTAATACCGATGAGCTTACCCATTCCCCTTCATCTTCATTATCAATATTCATCTTCCTCTCCTTCACCTACCATCGCCCATCAAACTATCATCCACGGCAAAGAAGCTTCCTTGGCATCCACCTTCCATCACCCAAGCATTTTCTCGCCATCAACCTCCCACCGACCGTCGAATCCATCCTCTCATCCGACCGTCGGACCACGTGTAAGCCATCGCCTTTCAATCGACCGTTGAACCCTAGATCCTCCAAACTTCACCCCATTCTCATCACCTTCGCCACCATAAGACCACATCACAACCGACCAAATCCATCCCCTCACTCGACCAACTTCACAAAACCCACCTTCATCCCCGAACCGACCGTCGAACCACCCCGCCAGTTACTAGCCCACCTTCACCTCCAACTCGACCGTCGAACCATACCATTGTGACCCTCGACCAACTTCATAAAGCCCACCTTCACCTCTAACCCGACCGTCGAAACCCATCCAATTTCCATCACCATCCACCAACAACCCGTCCAAAACTCCATTACCATCAACTAAACTCCATCCCCTCATTCGACCATCGAATCCATCAACCTTCCTCACCGACCGTCTGACCGCATAGAAGCCGATCCTTCATTTTACCATCCACATTCATCTCCAATTCAACCGTCGAACCGTGAGCTCCACTCTTCTTACCGACAAGCCATCCAAACCTTCACACCATCAACCAAACTCCTTCCAATCGACCGTCGAACCACACCACCACCATCCTCACCAAGCAACCTCACCAACAACCCATCCAAACTCCATCACCATCCACCAACCTCCCACTTGACCGTCGAACCCTAAAACTTTCTCCTCACCGACCGTCGAACCTCAGAAATAAGACCCACCTCACTGACCGACCCCAGATCCTTTTCAACCGATCGTCGAACCTCACCCCAGATCCTTTCCAACCGACCGTCGAACCTCACCAGTCAACCTCACCGACCAACCCGAGATCCTTTCCAACTGACCGTCGAATTCTAGATCATTTCCAACCGACCGTCGGATCGCTTACCAAATCCTTCAACCACCGACCGTCGAGTCACGTCAATACGGTCACTCTCCTACGAGTCACCTCTTGCACTACCGCAGTGTTTATTGAGCAACCTTGTACTCGACCGTCGGACCTCGAGAAGCAGCTCCCGACCGTCGGACTTCGTAAAGCAATTCGACCGTGCCGAAGGGGAAGAAGCCACCACCTCCCCTCGCTAATTTGATCGTAAACGAGGTCCTTACCGTTGAATCTCTCGCTTTGGGTTATCTCGTTTCTTGGTTTTCTTTTACGTTTCCTTGTTCTTTTTTGTTTCATTTATTATCGTTTGTTGGGCTAGAATTTGGGAGTAAAAAATGATAAATAAAAATAATTAAACATTTTTAAAAAAGGAATAAAAATGGGTTACCTGAGTCATGACAACTTGCTAACCCATATATTTTGTAAATATCTCGAGTCATGACATGTACTTGATAATTTACATTTATTATTATTATTACATTTAAATTATTATCATGTTTTTTTTTTATTTTTTAGTTAAATTGCTAATTGATAAATTTTAAATAAAAAGTTTTACGATAAATTTGATAATCAATGGGTGACGTCTCTAGCGCGACGCGACTTTCACCCATTTAATCATTAATTTGAATAATCGAGTCACGACAAATTGTTGATTCAAATTTCTCAAATTTTTTTTTAAAATCAACCAACCCACAATATTTTTTAAAGAACTACGTAACTTTGAGTTCCCCATTGCACCAAGGGATACGTAGGAGCAGAATTTCACTTCTGTCAAGCCAAAATTAAATTTTCATAATTTATTTGTTTATTTCATATTTTTTTTACGAAAGGGGTAAAACAAATATTTTCAAGGATTATTAAGAATTTGCATAATTGATTTGAGGTACCGTCTTAGGACTCGTGTGTCGTGAAGTCTTGTGGGATTAACTTTCCGCCCTTCCCTAAGCATAACCGACTCCCGAATCCGATCTGATTTTCAAAGACTATTTTTCTTGGGTTTTCCAATTTTTTCCTAATAAAAATAAAATTGGTGGCGACTCCTAAAATTAAAATTATTTAATTTAAGTTGCTATTCCGCCGCGTTTAATTTTACGGTCGCGACATAGATTATAGATTCTTATTTTTTCCTAGCATCCCTAAACTTGTAGGTGTCTTAAACTAGGTTTCCTACCTGTCCATAATTCAAAAGGTGTCTTTGGAACTTCCGTACTAGGAACTTTGTTCAACAAATACATGGTAGTATTTAAAGCATACAACCACAATGACAAGGATAATGATGTATTACTTAACATGCCCCTGACCATATCCATTAAGGTTCAGTTACGCCTTTCTGATATACCATTTTGTTGTGGTGTACCTAGCATAATGTATTAAGCACATATGTTATGCTTTTCTACGAACTTAGCAAATGAACTTGGGCGTTGTCCATTTTCATCAAATTTTCATAATACTCACCACCTCTATTTGACCTTATGATTTTCACATTTCTATCCAATTGCCTTTAAACTTCATTTACATAAATTTTCAAGGCATTCACTGCTGGGGATTTCTCATGCAATAAATAGACATATCCTTAATGTGAATAATCGTCAATAAAGGTAATCAAGTACTTTTCTTTACCGAAAGAATTGACATCAAAGGGTCCATATATATCGCTATGTACAATTTCAAGAAGTTGAGTGCTTCTTGTGGCACCTTTCTTTGTGTGTTTTGTTTGTTTTCCTTAATGCAATCCACACAAATATTAAGGTCAGTGAAATCCAAATTTGGAAAGATGTTATACTTTACTAACCTTTCCATTCTTTCTTTGGAAATGTGACCCAAACATTTATGCCACAAGTAAGCAGAATGTTCATTCACTAAACTACATTTAATGCCAACATTATGATACAAGGTCATAAGAGTTTCAACATATAAATTATCAAGAGTCAATTTATATAAATCATCACAAAGTATACCAGAACCAATCATATAGGTATGCTTCTACAAACTAAAACATCCATTACCAAACTTAAAAGAGTATACAGCAACATCAAATTTAGACACAGAAACTAAATTCCTAGAAATACTAGATATATAAAAAGTTTCAAATAAATCTAAATGATGTCCAGTGTGTAAGATTAAATGGTAAGTCCAGACACCTTTCAGTGGAACCTTCACTCTTTTCCCCATGAAGACAACTTTCTCATTTGGGCTTATGGTTTGGATTGTAAGAAATCTCTGCATCGCATTAAAACATGATTTGTACATCCAGAATCAATCCACCAAGTATTATGGGAAACTTCAGTTAAATTTGATTCGAAACATACATAAGCATTAAACTTTCCTTTCCTTTCATATCAAGCCTTATGCCTTAGGCAATCCTTTTGGAAGTGTCTAGATTTCTCACAAAAATGGCATTTATTATTGTTTGAATTTTTCTTCTAGATTTTGACAGAAGACTCATCAATTTTTAGTAGTCATTTTCCCTTTCCATGTTTCTTTTCAACTTTCTTTCCAGCTCCTTGATGGTTCACATAATGGATAAAGTGATTTCCTTGATTCTTAAGTCTAGTTTCCTTATAAACTAACATACTATGCAATTCATGCACATTCTATTTGTCTTTCATGGTATTGTAGTTCATTTGGAATAGACCATACTCAAGCACTAATGATTTCAGAATGAACTGCACAAGGAAATTCTCATCTACTTCCATTCCCAATGACTTAAGTCTTGCTATAATGTTTATTATTTCAATGACGTGCTTATGCATAGTATTAAAACCATCAAATTTTATAGTGGTTAAAGTACCCATTAATGTCCTAGTAAGAGACTTATCAGTAGTTTGGAAGTGCTCTTCCACAAAACTCATAAGTTCTTTAGAACGTTCAATTTTGGGAATAGTAGACTTTATGTTGTTTGACCTTTCCCAAGCCTTGTAATGGGCTTTCTCTTCATTGCTACTAGCAGCGGTAATAGTAGCAGGCTTCTCAACTTAGAGTGCTAAATCAAGATCTATTACACCAAGGTGAAATTGGACTTGTTCACTCCAATTAGATAAGTTCAACCCATTAAGAATTCAAAAGTCTATGAGCAAGAAGAGCAACCAAAGCTTCAAGGAATCAAAACATTCATGAAGTAGCATTTCCTTACATCTCAAACCAACAAGGAAAGTAACTTCAACTGAAAAGTATAAATCAAGAATGATAGACCCTCATAAGATACACTCTCAATCCCTCAAGTGTTTAGAAGGTAAATGTTTCACTCAATTCAACTTATGAAAATTTGCACTACCATAATTTTACTTATCTTCTACTTCTCCGCTACTTAATACACATGCACATACAAATTAATAGGACTTTATGCAATGTTGTAATGGGGTCAAGGTAAGGGAGGGGGATAATATGGAGATGACAAGTCAAATACCAAAGAAAATAAAAGAATATTGGGGATGAGTTCAAATAACAAGCATGAAAGTTTATCCCAAGTCCATGTACTGCAAGTTCTCTTTACATATTCTTTTTTCCCTTTTTTTTCTTTCTTTTTTAAATTTTTAATTTTTTTCCTTCTATTTTTTTTTCTTTTTAATTAGCCACTCTTTTCTTTTTCACTAAATATTTATATACTAATTAATACACTGCTACACTTGTTCAAGAACTTTTTCAATGACAATGTCAATGCTCTCTGATTCCCTAAGGTTAGGTAAAAAAAATGGTTTTTCACTTAAGGCATGTAATGAGCTAAAAACAAGGAATTGTCAAATAAGCTCAAAGGGGTTAATTAAAAGAAAATATGCAATGTTAGCTATTTGACTAAAATAACTAATTCAAGAAAAATGTCTCAATCATGTTCATGTATGCATGTGAAAAAGTAGCCCCAAAAAGAATCAAAATGAGTTCTAGAGTAACAAATTCCATTAGTGAAAATCACACAAGAAAGAAAAAAAAATGACACAAATACCCAATTCATTCATTAAAAGGCTCAAAGTCTCATAAGGTATGCTTCTATCAAACTCAATCTACCAATTCAATTTCCATTACCAAACTAGTTAATCTTTTAAATGAAGGATAATTTATTCACTTATGTTATAAACCTTTAACTTCAATTGATGCATGTTCGCAACTTTTTTAAATCTCAAAATTTCTTTGGAAAGCAATTAAAAGCATAATTATATATATATATATATATTCAAAATAGAAAAAAAAGAATTGAAAAACAATATAGAAATAATAAAATTAAAACAGTAAATAGAAAACAAAATGTAAATTCCTTCCTCACACTTAAATTTTACATTGTCCTCAATTTAAAGCTTATAAAACATCAAATCATCAATATCCATTAAAAATCATCAACAAATTTAACACAAGTAAAATAAATGAGAGAAGGAAGAAACATCTTTATCAAGTGATCTATATGGCCACTTACAAGTGGACCTCCTCCACCGTGTCCTCTTGAGCTCCCTCATAGAATTGTTTGAGGCGGTGTCTATTGACTTTGAAAGCTTTGTTAGTTGCCTCACTTGTGATCTCCACTGCACCATAAGAAAAAACCTTAGTGACTATAAAAGGACCTATGTGATGCGTGAAATCCGCAAGTGTACAGTTTCGTCATCAAGTAATAAAAAGATCGAATCCACAGGGACTGTGTCTATGAATACCAATTAATTAATTAATTCAATTAAGTTAAACAAAAGGGAATATGATTATTGATTGATAAGAACGTAGTAAAAAAATAATTAAATAAAAATCAAGAAAACAGAATTTAGAACAAAAACAGCAAGTTATCAAGAAGGGGGTTTTCAGATTTAATAAAGCTTCCAAGATTGGGGTACCACAATCATACAAGACAAATCATAATTGACAGCCCTTTTATTAAATCAGAAATTCAATTGAAGGTGAATTACCCAAAATTAGTTAATGTTCTCTTTCAAGATACAAGACCCGTGCCCAATTAAACCAATTCCTACTTTCGTGGTAATTGAATTTAAATTGAACCCATTACGCTTTATGGTAATTCGTTGATTCCTCGAAAGGCTAAAACTACTCTCGTGATTTAGACCTTAAGTTCAATTCTAATGGTTCCAACACTTAGGTTCACCTCTCAGTACGTCCCTAAATGTCTATGAGATGCAAATAAGTGGCCAACAAATTCATATGAATAAAAGCAATAAGAATTGAATCAATGAACAATCAAAGATTAATAAAAGGGGAAACAACGTCAATTCATCATTATCAATGTATCAAAGGGCATTGCCCAATCCTAGAAACAAAAGTAACTACTCAGACATAGAGAAGAAGGAAACAGAAATCAAACTTAAAAACATCCCAAACCCGTAACAATGGAAGAAGAATAAGAATGATCAAGAACCCAAGCCTCCTTCGTGCCTCCTTTCGAACTAGGTTTCAATCAAAGCTAGCATACCCTAACTGCAATCAGAACATCTATTTATAGCCTAGAGCTTCTATGGGCTAAAAGCCCCCAAAAGAAATAAAAATAGAAAAACTAAAAATATGTTGCGTGCCCTGAACCACGGCCGTGGTGGCCACCACGGCCAGGTCGTGGTTGATTCTGAGTTGGAGGTTTTGCTGCTGTCTTCAAACCACGGCCGTGGTGTAGACCACGGCCAGGCCGTGGTTGAGTCTGCTTCAAATTTCTTCAATTTCCTGGTTCCCACGAACCATGGCCGTGGTTGAGACCACGGGCAGGCCGTGGAGCCCTCTGGAATGGCCTTTTTTTGTACCTTTATTGCTATCCATTAAGCTCCAACTTCAAACATGCAAGCATTCCATTCAATCCAACGCCAATTCAACATTAATCCTGCACAAGAACACCAAAAACATGGCAGTTATCCGAACTAAGAGAAAAACAAACCAAAAGGGAAACTAAAACGCCTAAAATGCTCAAGAATGCATGCAAAATAAGAACAAAACATGATGTTATTTCACACACATCAAATCCCCCCAAGCTTAAGACTTTGCTTGTCCTCAAGCAAAAATTAAAGTCAAACCAAGAAGTGGGATCAAAAGAAAATAATGAATGAGGAGCCCGAGAAAACAATATCTAAGCAATAGGCTAAGGCAAATAAAGAATCTGAGAGGTAATCAAAATCAAGTCCAATTAGAGGCTAAGTTCTCAGAAATCATGCATCCTCACTGATTGAATTAAGTTCACTCTACTAACCACACTCAAAGTGTTTAAGGGTGAAAACCATACGCTCAAAATCCATCAAAGAAAATGCACTTCCATATGCTTGATAAGAAACCAAAATTCCACTAATAATGAGCATGCATGCAAGAATCAAAAGGTCTTTCAAGAGTTGTAATGGGGCCATGGGAATGATGTTAGGTAGGGTAGAGAAAGGAAGGTATACACAAAGGGCTCATCAAGATTTTCAATAAACACAAGAAATCCAATAGAATATAAATGGAGCAAAGACAATCTTTCAATCTAAAACATAACTCCACATTTCAAAGAATTTTCTTCCTTTCTTTTCCTTCTTCTCTTTCTCCTCTTTTTCAAGCTTTCATCTTATGATTTTCTTTTATTTTCTTTTTCTATTTTTTTCTATTTTTTTTAAAGGGAAAGAGGAAGCGCAAATACATATAATTCCCAACACAACATTCAAACAACTTTCAAGCCCAATTCGCTCCATTTAATACTCTAAATGATAACCAACAATGTTTCAGCATAGGTATCAAGAAAACAAGTATGCAGTAGGCTCAAAATGGGCAACTAGAGGATGAAAGTGTAACAATTTCAGAAGGCCAGAAAAATACCTAAAATGCCTTAATCACATTCAAGCATGCAACTAAAAATTTTGCCTCAAAAAAGTTTCAAATCAAGTTCTAGAGCACATGATCAATGAGGAATATCACTCAACACAAAGAATGGGAACAAAAATCATACAGTGCATAAGTCCCATATAGGCTCAAAACTTATATTTAGAGGTTTAAAAATCAATGAGAAGCATAAATTTAAAGAACATATGCTAATTATCAACTATCAAAAGATCACCTCTACTATCAATTAAAACAATGCCTGTAGCCAATCACAAGAATCAACAAATTGGGTTGCAAATCAATATCATCTCAAAATCCTCAAAAGAGAGGGGCACTAGTTCAACCAAAAACCCAAGAGATATGATGGTGTGAAAATGCAACATGAAAATGCAATGCAAAACAAGACATGAGAATGCATGAAACTAATGAGAATGAAAATAAGAAAATGAAAATAAAAATACCCCCCCAAGCTTAGAACTTACATTGTCCCCAATGTAAAAATCTAAAACAAGAGAAGGGATAAAAGAAAAGAACTCACTGCGGTGGTGGAAAAACTTCTGGTGTTCAATCCATGGCCATAGAATTTTTCATGGGCTGGGTGTGGAACCTTCTGACTTCACTCTTCTTCTAAATTTAGCTTCAAAAAGGGTCAAACCTAGACAAAATCCATGAGACAAACATCAAACCAACAATCTAAAACACAAAATCAAAAGAAAAAGAAGAAATTTAAAGAAAAATAAAAAAAACAAAGAAACTTGGTTGCCCCCAAGAAGCGCTTGTTTAAAGTCATTAGCTTGACTTTGGTCCGGGTTTTTGTACTCAGGTGATGTCAATGGAGTAATTACCTACAGAGAGTCAAAGAGAAATCAAGAACGTAAGAACCAAATAAAAGAAAAATGTTTAAAATAATTAAATTAAAAATTAAATTAGTATTCAAGAAAACACAAAGTCCCAAGAATGGCGCCAAAAACTTGATGCATGAAATCCGCAAGTGTACGGTTTCGTCGTCAAGTAATAAAAAGATCGAATTCACAGGGACTGTGTCTATGAATACCAATTAATTAATTAATTAATTTAATTAAGTTAAACAAAAGGGAATATGATTATTGATTGATAAGAACGTAGTAACAAAATAATTAAATAAAAATCAAGAAAACAGAATTTAGAACGAAAACAGCAAGTTATCAAGAAGGGGGTTTTCAGATTTAATAAAGCTTTCAAGATTGGGGTACCACAATGATACAAGACAAATCCTAATTGATAACCCTTTTATTAAATCTGAAATTCAATTGAAGGTGAATTACCCAAAATTAGTTAATGTTCTCTTTCAAGATACAAGACCCGTGCCCAATTAAACCAATTACTACTTTTGTGGTAATTGAATTTAAATTGAACCCATTATGCTTTGTGGTAATTCGTTGATTCCTCGAAAGGCTAAAACTACTCTCGTGATTTAGACCTTAAGTTCAATTCTAATGGTTCCAACACTTAGGTTCACCTCTCAGTACGTCCCTAAATGCCTATGAGATGCAAATAAATGGCCAACAAATTCACATGAATAAAAGCAATAAGAATTGAATCAATGAACAATCAAGATTAATAAAAGGGGAAACAACGTCAATTCATCATTATCAATGTATCAAAGGGCATTGCCCAATCCTAGAAACAAAAGTAACTACTCGACATGAAATCAAATTTAAAAACATCCCAAACCCAGTAACAATGGAAGAAGAAGAAGAATGATCAAGAACCCAAGCCTCCTTCGTGCCTCCTTTCGAACTGGGTTTCAATCAAAGCTAGCATACCCTAATTGCAATCAGAACATCTATTTATAGCCTAGGGCTTCTATGGGCTAAAAGCCCCCAAAAGAAATAAAAATAGAAAAACTAAAAATCTACTGCGCGCCCCGAACCACGGCCATGGTGGCCACCACGGCCAGGCCGTGGTTGATTCTGAGTTGGAGATTTTGCTGTTGTCTTCAAACCACGGCCGTGGTTGAGTCTGCTTCAAATTTCTTCAATTTCCTGGTTCCCAAGAACCATGAATGTGGTTGAGACCACGGGCAGGCCGTGGAGCCCTCTGGAATGGCCTTTTTTTGCACCTTTATTGCGATCCATTAAGCTCCAACTTCAAACATGCAAGCATTCCATTCAATCCAAGGCCAATTCAACATTAATCCTGCACAAGAACACCAAAAACACGGCAGTTGTCCTAACTAAGGGAAAAACAAACCAAAAGGGAAACTAAAAAGCCTAAAATGCTCAAGAATGCATGCAAAATAAGAACAAAACATGATGTTGTTTCACACACATCACTATGTTACCAAGTGGCCTCAATACTCAAGAGGGGGGTGAATTGAGTATGAAAACTAAGTTCGTAAATCTTTCGTAAATCGTTTGATAAACAATTTTTATTGAAGCTAATTGATGATTAGAGATGATTGGATATAAGAGATAAACACTTTCACTTATAAATGCAATAGCCAAAGGTACCAATATTCAAGCAATTCAATAAAATAGTACTCAATATAAAGAGAAGGGTTTAGAGAAAACAAACACAATGATTTATCCTGGTTCGATCACCAATCCACTTATGATCTACGTCTAGTCCTCAAGCAACCACTAGATATTTTCCACTATTTCTTCAAGCTTCAATAGGTGCTTGATGACCTTTACAACCTTGAGCACTCAACACTTTGGGATACCTCACCCTTGGAGCTTGAGTCTCTTCAACTAAGGGATACCTCACCCTTTACACTTTTGGAGGGATGCCTCACCCTCTTTACAAAGCAATATAGATTGATTGAATGAAGCTCTCACTAGAGTAGATGATTACAAATTGAAGCTCTATTATGCTCTCAAAGATTAATCCACTTTTTTCACAAAAAACAGAGCAAGAATGGATTTGAGGATTGATTCACGTTTGGAAGTATTGGTAATCAGTTTTTAGTTCAAGGTCAACCTCAAATGAAGACCCAACATTGGTATTTATAAGTTTCTCAATAAATGGAGCCGTTGGAGGGTTTTAGCCATGCATATAATGCATTTAATATAGCCATTGGACGTTGTCAGGGTGCATGTAATCGATTACACAACAAATGTAATTGATTACATTGTTGTTCCAACGTGTTCTTGGCTTTCTGGGCTCTGTGTAATCGATTACATTATTGGTGTAATCGATTACATGGCTTCTGACTTGCTTGTAATCGATTACAATATCCATGTAATCGATTACATGGATATTGTAATCGATTACAATATCCATGTAATCGATTACATGACTCTTTGAACGTGTTCTTGCCTTTCTGGGCTTATTGTAATCGATTACATTACTTGTGTAATCGATTACATGGCCTCTGACTTGCTTGTAATCGATTACATTGCTCATGTAATCGATTACAAGGCCTCTGTTTGCTGTGTAATCGATTACAAACTCCATGTAATCGATTACATTGGCCTTTGAACACATTTTTCAAGTCCAATAAAGCTTGTAAGCCATTTCTAACACCTCAAGACATTTGATTAAACATAAATCCTTTTAAGAGTGTTAGATTTAAGATTGAAACTCAAGTTTCTTGAAAAACATGTTTAACTTTGAAATTTCCCACTTATTTTGAAATGATATATTGAAAAACCATTTGAGAAATCTTGAAAGCATTTAACATTAATGTTCTAAGTCTTATAACTAAATAAACCTCTTGACTTCTTTCTTTGATCTTGATTTTTATTTTTGCGCTTGATCTTCACTTTTGCACTTGATTTTCACTTTTGCACTTGATCTTCGCTTTTGCCTTTGTTATCATCAAAAACTATTTGACATGCTTTAGGGACATAAGCATTCACATTCTCCCCCTTTTTGATGATGACAAATTGATCATAGGAAAAAGAAAAAGTTTTTGCATTTGTATATAATAGACATTTAGGCGCAATGCTCCCCCGGAGTTTATGCATGATATTGAGTTAGATTTTGCATGTAAAAAGCTTAAGAGCTCAAAAGCTCAATAACTTCCCCGTACTCATGCAACCTTAATTAGATTTCATTTCATTTTTCCCTATTCTCTCCCTCGTTGGCATTATCAAAAAGACATAAGCATTTAAAAAAAATGGACAGCATGGCAGCTATATTTCATGATTTCCCAAATTTTGCCAGAACAAGAAATCCAAACAGGACTAATCAGTCCAATCAATGTTTCGAAAAGCCAAACATTCAAAGAATAGAAGCAAAGCTGAAACAATTTCATATATCATTAATCAGCATGTACAAAGTAACTTATCACAACCAGTATAGCCAATAACCAAAAACACCAGAAATGTATACCAATGTTATATAACTGATCCAAAACAACAACAAAATTACAATGTAGTCATCAGAAACATCAGAGCAATGAGCCATGATCACTATCAGTAGCCTCGTTGTCACTGTCTAGATCCACAGCAATGTCTCCTAGATCAACGTTATCATCGTCGGGCTCAAGATCGTCCTCAGAGTCTAGAAGCTCCTCATTATCAGCAGGGACGCCAGATGGACCAAAGAAAGGACAGAGGAACCTGGAGAGGCAGAGGATGTGGGAGGTGCAGCAGCAGCACTCAGAGGAATAAGAGGTCCACCCAGGAGGGATCGAATGGAGGCAAGCTCCTGATCTGAGTAGTCTATCCTCAGCTCAAGGTGATCTATCTTCTGCTCTATGTGATCCATGCGTGTGTCTACAGTAGCGCTTAGGTTACGCGTCTCTTGGAGTAGGAGGTCAAGTGTAGCTGGAGTAGGAGCAGGAGCAGGGGTAGGATGCTGAGCCTCTTCATCATCATCATTATCCGGATCATGATGGATATGACCAAAAGTGCTATGAGCAATGTAATGCCACCTATCATCCACTTTGTAGAGCTGGAGCTTCTTCAAGGTATGCAAGCCAATGGATTGTGGTCCTTTCGAGTTAGTGTCCTTGGACTCCTCAGCCAGGGAAATGCGACAGTGCTCTAAGATGGTTGTTACCAACATAGCAAATGGGAGAGCAGAGTTCTTCTTTTTCTTTACATCCAACATATGCTCTATAATGTAGTAAACCCAGTTTATTGGCCGCCCTGTGGTCATTGCCCATAAGGACACCACATCATCCTTGAGAACCTGGGAGTAATTCCATCCCCTGGGAATCAATCCTCTGACCAAAAGGTAGTGGAGAACCCTGTTCTCCATAGTTAGGCCAATGGCCATGATTCTCCTTTTAGGATCACTGGAGGGGTAATAACCAGTCCTAATCAGTGAGAGAAGAGCAGCCTTATGCTCAAACTCATGCCCCCAGATATTTGCATTCCCACAGAAGTTTGCTCTATCAGGAGTGAGCTTCGTTAGCTTATACCATTCAGCCATAGTTATCCTTATTTGTTGCTTTTTCACTTCAGATATTAGGCAATTATCTTCAAATTTCAGATTTGCATAAAAGACTCGTACAAGGTTTGGGTAGATAGCCTTCTCTATACTCAGGAAACCCAGTAAGCCTAAATTCTCAATTGTTCTAAAGCTCTCCAAAGGTTCATTCTCACAGAAGGTGATGGGAAGATACCTGGGAGAAATGATCTTGCGTAGCTGAAAGTTCTTCCGGAACAACTCAGCTCTCTTCACTTTGGAGAAGTGGCGCGTAAGGTCCAGACTAAAGATGTTGCGTGAAGCTCTACCAGAGGACCCTCCAATGGCAGCCCCTGTTCTTGGGCGCTTTGAGCGATGAGAGGATTCAGCCATGTGATGAGAAGGAGTAGAGTGGGATGAGTGGTAAGTGTTTGGGGATGAGTGAGGAGAGAGAGAGGGACGAGGTTAGGGCAGAGGAGTGGGGATGGGGTTCGTGAGAGGTGATGGGGAGATTTGGGTGAGGGATGTGAGGGGATTTGACAGATGGGCTGTGGGGAGAGGAGTTTTTCGAGTTAAATGGAGGTGAAATGAAGGATTTTGAGGGAGGTTTGAGTGAGAAATGAGAGATTGGGAGGTTTGGGTTGTGTGGGAGCAGAGGAGGAAGACGAAGGAGGTGAAAAGTTTTTGAGAAATGAGCTCTGCGCGCGTCAGAAACCTTTTAAAAAATCCTGTGTAATCAATTACATTGGGTTTGTAATCGATTACATGCATTTTGGTTTATATGTAATCGATTACATTTGTTGTGTAATCGATTACCACGCTTCTGGGGAACCTTGTAATCGATTACATAGTTGATGTAATCGATTACCTGAGTTTTGAGTTGATTGTAATCGATTACAAAAGTTGTGTAATCAATTACATGCTTGACAGAACCTGTGTAATCGATTACAAAGGCATTGTAATCGATTACCAGCACACTTTAACTCAGATTTTGCATTCCAATCAATATAGAATCAATTTTAAACCATTCAAATCAGTTCCAAAGCATCTTAGATCAATTCAAATCATCATGCCAACATATAATCTAATCATATTATGATTCAAATCACATAATTGTTCAAATTACTATTTTTTACCAAGAATTACACAATTTTTGGTGAAATTGTGAGGTTATTGAGTTGCTTGGGAGTCTTGGGCATGAAGGAGCACCTGCAAAATAACTTAGGGGAAATCTCTGACACTCAAGTCAGTATTGGATTCAAATAAGATGAAAAATTTAGAGATTATGCAGCAATGTGGCATGATTATGTAGAAAAATGCAAGTTGTGCATTAGTTTTAGGATTATGCAGCAAATAGTTAATTTATGCATGATTGATCCAATATACCAAGTTCATTTCTTATATAGAAAAATGCTTCTTTTGTTAGGGGTTTAGTAAAAATGTCAGCTAGTTGCTTAGTGGTTTCTATAAATTCAAGCATACAATCACCCTTTTGAACATGGTCTCTAATGAAATGATGTCTTATTTCAATATGTTTAGTCCTAGAATGTAAAATGGGATTTTTGGACAAATTGATTGCACTAGTATTATCACATTTTATGGGGATGTGATCAAGCTCAAGACCATAGTCCAAGAGTTGTTGTTTCATCTAAAGGATTTGAAAATAATAACTCTCAGTTGCAACGTATTCAGCTTCAGCTGTAGATAATGCCACACTATTTTGTTTCTTACTATGCCAAGAAACTAGTGAGCTTCCAAGCAAGTGGCATGTCCCACTAGTGCTCTTTCTATTCATTTTGCATCCAGTAAAATCAGAATCAGAATACCCAATAAGGCTACATGAGGCACCTTTAGGGTACCATAAACCCATTTGTGATATGCCTATTAGATATTTCATTATTCTTTTAACAGCACTTAGGTGTGATTCTTTAGGATTAGCTTGATATCTAGCACACATGCATACACTAAACATTATATCAGGCCTACTTGCAGTGAGATAAAGGAGTGAGCCAATCATACCTCTATATTTCGTAATTTCTACTGATTTACCTCCTTCATCCTTGTCCAAATAGCAAGAGGTGCCCATAGGAGTAGCCATATGCTTGGCATTGTCCATTCCAAACTTCTTGAGCAGCTCCTTGCAATACTTGGATTGGCTTATGAATGTTCCTTCTCTTGTTTGCTTGATTTGGAGACCAAAGAAGAAGTTGAGCTCACCCATCATGGACATTTCAAACTCACTTTGCAAAATATTTAAAATTTTTTTACAAAGAGAGTTGTTAATAGCTCCAAATATAATGTCATCAACATAGATTTGAACTAGAAGTATGTCATGCATTTTATGTTTTATGAAAAGTGTAGTGTCAACTTTGCCTCTAGAAAAACCTTTTTCTAAAAGGAATTTGCTCAACCTTTCATACCAAGCTCTAGGAGCTTGTTTCAAGCCATACAAGGCCTTTTTCAGTTTAAAAACATGGTTGGGCATTTCAAAATCCTCAAAACCAGGAGGTTGTTCTACATACACCTCTTCTTGTATAAAACCATTTAAAAAGGCACTTTTGACATCCATTTGATAGAGTTTGAAATCCATGATGCAAGCATATGCAAGTAACATTCTAATGGCCTCTAACCTAGCTACGGGAGCATAAGTTTCTTCATAGTCTATGCCTTCTTCTTGATTATATCCCTTAGCTACAAGCCTAGCTTTATTTCTTATTATTAAGCTCGTTTCATCAAGTTTGTTCCTAAAGACCCATTTGGTGCCAATTATAGGATGATCATTGGGCCTTGGAACTAATTCCCAAACTTGATTTCTCTCAAATTGGTTTAGTTCTTCTTGCATGGCCAAGATCCAATGCTCATCATTAATGGCCTCATTTATGTCTTTAGGTTCAACTTGAGAGACAAAGGCTAGGTGATTACATGCATCTCTAAGTGAGTTTCGAGTGATTACCCATTTTGATACATCACCAATCACCTTGTCGAGAGGGTGATATCTTGAAGTCCTCCATTCCTTGGGTAGTCCAAGATTTCTGAATCTTTTCACCATGAGTGATCAAGGAGTCTCTCTTCTTGCTTCTTGGACTCTTTCTCTTGATTTTCCAAGTGCGTTTTTGCCAAGATTTCTGCAACATCATCAACAAAATCCTTTCTCGCCTCATTTGGGTTAGTTTCATCAAATGCAATATGTATGGACTCTTCTATGGTCATAGTTCGTTTATTATAGACTCTAAAGGCCTTACTATGTATAGAATAGCCAATGAATATTCCCTCATCAGATTTTGCATTAAACTTCCCTAAGTTATCCTTTCCATTATTCAAAACAAAGCATTTACATCCAAAAACATGAAAATATGACACATTTGGCTTATTTTCTTTGTATAATTCATATGGAGTTTTCTTTAAAATTGACCTTATTAGGGCGCTATTCATAACATAACAAGCGGTGTTAACCGCATCTGCCCAAAAGTATTTAGGAAGGTTGGCCTCATTGAGCATAGTTATTGTCATTTCCTCTAAAGATCGATTTTTCCTTTCTACAACACCATTTTGTTGTACTGTTCTAAGGGTAGAAAAATTATGCTCAATGCCATGTTCATCACAAAAAGTTTCAAATTAATGATTTTCAAATTCACCACCATGGTCACTTCTTATGGATGCAATACAAAAATCTTTTTCATTTTGGATAACTTTGGCAAGCTTTTTAAATGATTGAAAATCATCATTTTTGTGGGCCAAGAATAATGTCCATGTAAACTTAGAAAAATCATCCACAATCACTAATGCATAGTAATTCCCACTAAAGCTCATAGTTCTAGAGGGCCCAAAAAGATCCATGTGCAAAAGTTGTAAAGGTCTAGAAGTTGAAACCATGTTTTTAGCTTTAAAAGAGACCTTTACTTGTTTTCCCTTTTGACAAGCATCACAAAGTTTGTCTTTTTCAAATTTGAGCTTTGGAAAACCAATTACTAGTTCTTTAGAAACCAATTTGTTTAAGTGATCCATATGAATGTGAGCAATTCTTCTATGCCATAACCATGAATCATTTTCTTTACTCATAAAGCATTTAGCATCATTTGAGGAAATGTTATCAAGACTAATCATATATATATTATTGACTCTATGACCAACAAACTTAACTTGCTTATCATCCTTTCCCTCAATTATGCAACAAGAAGAATCAAATATAACTCTATTGCCTTTATCACACAATTGACTAATGCTAAGCAAATTATGTTTAAGTCCTTCAACAAGCAAAACATTATCAATAGATGATGAAGGGATCTTACCAACTTTGCCAATTCCAAGAATCTTCCCTTTGTTGTTATCACCATATGTGACATGACCATGTTTCTTGTGAGTAAGGGAGGAGAACTTGGAGCCATCACCGGTCATGTGCTTGGAGCAACCACTATCAAGATACCAACTTGAGCTCTTGGTCTTCAAGCACACCTACAACACACATTCAAGTTTTAACCTTTGGTACCCAAATTGTCTTGGGTCCTTGTGTGTTAGAGTTAGGCATGGTGCCTTTAGGAACCCAAACTCTTTTTACTCCAACTTTAGTGTTTATGTTCTTTCTAACATTGCAAGTGGATGCACTATGCCCTTTCTTACCACAGTGAAAACATTTAACAAAGGGACTACTTGAAGTATTTGAGGAAACAAAGAAGTTCTTATAAGATTTTTGATGGTTGTTTGGATTAAATCCCAAACCGGCTTTTTGAAACACACATTTTTGTTTCCCTAACAACACATTCAAGTTGTCTCTTCCAAAAGTGAATTTTGCAAGAGTGTTGTTCAAGTCTTCAATTTCTTTTTCAAATACTTTGCATGATGAACAAGGTAATGATATGGATGTGTTATCATGTGAGGAACAAGTCATGCATAGTGAATTAGCATCAATAAGTCCTAAGGTCTCATTTTCAATCTTAAGCTCATTTATCTCCTTACTTAAGATAGAAACTTTGTTTACCAATAAGGAAATTATTTTGTTAGAGGACAAAACCATTTTTGTGAGCCTTAAGGATTCATCATGCAATTCTTGAAAGGCATCTTGCAATTCATCATATGAAAGTAGAGATTCTGAGTTAGAAGAAGTTATCTCGGTGTTGCTCTCTTCACTTTCTTCTCCTTGAGCCATGAGACAAAGATGAGCTTCTTCATCCTCTGAATTATCGGAGGAGCTTAAATCATTGTCCTCCCAAGCTATGTATGCTCTCCTTCCTTTCTTTTCTTTCGAAGGCCTTTTCTTAAACTTCTCCGTCTTCTTGAGATACATAGGGCACTCCATTTTCATGTGCCCCGGTTTTCCACATTCATAGCATTTTGGAGGAGTAGAGGATCCTTCTCCTTTGTGATACACTTTCTTTTGAGGAAAGGGTGGTCTTCTTTGAAATCCCTTTTTCTTTAGGAATCTTCCAAATTTTCTCACAAGGAGACTAAGATTCTCCTCACTTAGCTCAATACTTTCAGCATCCTCTTCACCATCTTCATCATCATCTTCAATTGTAGAGGAAGTGGCTTTGAGTGTGATTCCCTTCTTCTTTTTGTCATGCTCTTCATTATGATTGAGCCTATTTAGTTCCAGCTTCATGTTCTTGAAGCTTTCCGAATAAGGTGGCTAGAGACATTGTTGATAAATCTCTTGATTCGCAATCGATTACTTTGGGTTGCCAATTCCGCTTAGACATCTCAAGACTTTGTTAATAAGATCCTCATTAGGAAATGTCTTTCCCAATGAGATAAGATGATTAACAATATGAGTAAACCTCTTTTGCATATCTTGAATACTCTCACCTTGGTTCATTCTAAATAATTCGTATTCATGAGTAAGAGTGTTTATTCGAGATCATTTTACCTCACTAGTACCTTCATGAGTTACTTGTAGGGTATCCCACATTTCAATTTTAAAGAATTCATTATCCCAAGGATATTTGCAATTTGACACCCTAAAGAATTCATCATACCCCAAGGATGTGGTGATGATGTTCTTGGCTCTCAAATTGTATTGAACCTTCCTTTTATCATCATCGGTCCATTCATTTCTAGGTGTATTGATTTTCACACCATCTTTAGTTTGTGTTGGAACAAAAGCACCATTTTCAACGGCGTCCCACACATCTAAATCAATAGCTTCAATGAAAATTTTCATCCTTTCTTTCTAATAGGCATAACCATCCCCATTGAAATAAGGAGGTCTGTTTATAGAAGAACCTTCATTTGAAAAATCATTTGAAGCCATCACTTTCTCTTGAAGCTGCTAAGCTCTTTATACAAGAGTCTAGCTCTGATACCACTTGTTACCAAGTGGCCTCAATACTCAAGAGGGGGGGTGAATTGAGTATGAAAACTAAGTTCGCAAATCTTTTGCAAATCGTTTGATAAACAATTTTCGTTGAAGCTAATTGATGATTAGAGATGATTGGATATAAGAGATAAACACTTTCACTTATAAATGCAATAGCCAAAGGTACCAATATTCAAGCAATTCAATAAAACAGTACTCAATGTAAAGAGAAGGGTTTAGAGGAAACAAACACAATGATTTATCCTGGTTCGATCACCAATCCACTTGTGATCTACGTCCAGTCATCAAACAACTGCTAGAGATTTTCCACTATTTCTTCAAGCTTCAATAGGTGCTTGATGACCTTTACAACCTTGAGCACTCAACACTTTGGGATACCTCACCCTTGGAGCTTGAGTCTCTTCAACTAAGGGATACCTCACCCTTTACACTTTTGGAGGGATGCCTCACCCTCTTTACAAAGTAATATAGATTGATTGAATGAAGCTCTCACTAGAGTAGATGATTACAAATTGAAGCTCTATTATGCTCTCAAAGATTAACCCACATTTTTCATAAAAAATAGAGCAAGAATGGATTTGAGGATTGATTCACGTTTGGAAGTATCGGTAATCAGTTTTTGGTTCAAGGTCAACCTCAAATGAAGACCCAACATTGGTATTTATAAGTTTCTCGATAAATGGAGCTGTTGGAGGGTTTTAGCCATGCATTTAATGCATTTAATATAGTCGTTGGACGTTGTCAGGGTGCGTGTAATCGATTACACAACAAATGTAATCGATTACATTGTTGTTTCAACGTGTTTTTGGCTTTCTGGGCTCTGTGTAATTGATTACATTATTGGTGTAATCGATTACATGGCTTCTGACTTGCTTGTAATCGATTTTCAATATCCATGTAATCGATTACATGACTTCTGACTTGCTGTGTAATCGATTACAATATCCATGTAATCGATTACATGACTCTTTGAACGTGTTCTTGCCTTTCTGGGCTTATTGTAATCGATTACATTACTTGTGTAATCGATTACATGGCCTCTGACTTGCTTGTAATCGATTACATTGCTCATGTAATCGATTACAAGGCCTCTATTTGCTATGTAATCGATTACAAACTCCATGTAATCGATTACATTGGCCTTTGAACACATTTTTCAAGTCCAATAAAGCTTGTAAGCCATTTCTAACACCTCAAGACATTTGATTAAACATAAATCCTTTTAAGAGTGTTAGATTTAATATTGAAACTTAAGTTTCTTGAAAAACATGTTTAACTTTAAAATTTCCCACTTATTTTGAAATAATGTATTGAAAAACCATTTGAGAAATCTTGAGAGCATTTAACATTAATGTTCTAAGTCTTATAACTAAATAAACCTCTTGACTTCTTTCTTTGATCTTGATTTTTCTTTTTACACTTGATCTTCAATTTTGCACTTGATCTTCACTTTTGCACTTGATCTTCACTTTTGCCTTTGTTATCATCAAAAACTATTTGACATGCTTTAGGGACATAAGCCTTCACAACCTAGCCATCTAGAAGGGACCTTGCTAGACCTGAGCTTGAGGCGAGAATTGTAAAGGAAAACTTTTTGACCAATCCTAAATTCTTTTCTTGCAATCATCTTATCATGCTTTGGTTTTCTCTTTGTAGATACAGGAGCTCTCATTAGCTTCCAACTGAATTTCTTCAAGTTCTTAGAGTTGGAGTTTACTTTAGGATCTGGCTTGGTTCAGGTCAAGGTTGTACTCCTTTACTGTCCAATAAGCCTTCTGGTCAATCTCCATCGTAAGATGACATGTCTTGCCAAAGATTATCCTATAGGGAGACATGCCTAAAGGAGTCTTGAAGGCAGTCTTATACGCCCACAATGTGTCCTCAAGCCTCTTGCTTCAATCTTTTCTATTTGGTTAGACTATTTTTTTTCAAGATTTGCTTCAACTCCCTATTCAAAATTTTGGCTTACCCATTAGTTTGTGGATGGTAGGGAGTCAAAACCTTATGCAGCATTCCATATTTCTCCACCAATGCCTCCATGTTTTTATTATAGAAATAGGAGCCTTGGTCACTAATTATGGCTTTTGAAACTCCAAACCTCCAAAAAATGTGAGACCTGACAAAGTCTAAAATAACATGAGAATCATCAGTCTGAGTGGCCTTTGCCTCCACCTACTTTGATACATAATCAATAGCTAATAGAATGTAAACAAAACCAAAAGAATAAGAAAAGGGACCCATGAAATCAATGTCCCACACATCAAATATCTCACAAAATAATAATGGTTGTTAAGGCTTCTCATTCATATGGGAAATGTTACTTATCTGTTGGCATTGTTCACAATTCTTACAATAACTATAAACATCATGAAAAAGGTGGGCCAATACAATCCATAGTCTAAAATCTTCCTAAAAGTACATTGCGATCCAAAGTGACCACCACATGCATGGGTATGACAAAAATGCAGAATAGATTGAAACTTATAATCAGGCACACAACGTCTAATCATTTGGTCACTACACAGTCTCCATAGATAAGGATCACCCCATACGTAATATTTATCCTCACTCTTTGTCGGTGTATGCCCTAGAGGCCAATATATTTCGTCTATACTTATATACATTTTATTATGTTGTTTTTTATATAAAGTGTTTTATTTATTGTGTTATTTATGATAAACATAATAAAGTTCTTAGAATAGTAAGTTTGATGCCATAGGACATCAAGTGGATGACTTGATCGTGAGATCCTCTTGGATAAAATTAGAATAATATTCTTAAATGTCCTTAGTCAAGTATTATTGATTAGGATAATAATAATGCATTGAGACTAGTATGTGTATAGACTGGTGGCCACATCTCACAGGTCATGGATATGAGATATCAAGTCTTCACATGGGTATATATATTAAGAGTAATGATGTACTAAACTGACCTGCCATGAGAACGCTACGTGGATCGTTACGTGAGTGTCATAAGCGATTCTTATAGTGATAATGGTGTATGCGGTCCTTTGACCTGAAATCACTATGATTCCTACATGAGGAGTTGTATGTTTTGATGCCATCAAACATCATCTATAACAAGGTGATTATAAAGTTAGTTATTGGATATACTACGAATCATGTGGAGGGATGTGAGTGACCTAGATGGGACTTGTCCCTCCTACATAACAGGAGTAATATCTTCGGGCCCTTTGATTGAGTGAGACTACGATATACATAGTCATGCTTAAATGAGTTTATATGAGATATTGATATCATTTGTTATTACTATGTCTACTCAAGTATTAGGAAATGAAAGATTGAACTATACAAGGGTGACAAGTTTCATGCCTTGTGTTCAATCTAGATATCTAGACAAAGGGACTAGACTACATGGAAACATTGATCACGGAAAGGTTATGTCAAATCGCTTACATTCTCATTACTTGGGTAGTAGCGATGTGTTGTTAGATACCACTCACTGCTTGTATTATTAAAATGAGATTTTAATATTACTGCCAACGTTATGAGAACCTGCAGAGTCATATAATTAGAACAGACTAAATTGGAGTAAATAAAATCCAAGTTGGACTAGGAATTCTATCGTGGGCCAAAATTCATAACAGATGAGCCCAATGCTTCACACTAACCCTACTACTGCTCTTTCACTCAAGGATTCTAAAAGAAGCTGTTAAAGGCTTCTCAGAGAAGCTAATGGAAGGCTTCTCGGAGAAGCTAATGCAAGGCTTCTTGGAGAAGCTAATGAGAGGCTTCTTGAAGAAGCTAATGAGAGGCTTCTTGGAGAAGCTAATGGAAAGCTTCTTGAAGAAGCTAATGAGAGGCTTCTTGGAGAAGCTAATGAAAGGCTTCTTAAAGAAGCAAATAGAAGGCTTCTTAAAGAAGTTATTTGAGGCTTCTTCTATAAAAAAGGGCATAAGGGCATGGATTGTTGTAATACCCCGATTTTTCATTTTTCTTGATATATATGAGTTTTATAATATTTTTGAATTTTTGTGAATTTTTGAAAATTTTTAAATAATTTTGATTATTTTAATATTATTTTAGGCTGTATGTGTGTTTGAGGTGGGCCCGAAATTTTTTTTTCCTGGATCAGAAAGTTGTGGACTGTTAATGCGGGGCCGAGGGAACTTACTAAATCCGAAATCGGAAACAATTGATGAAAATTTTCTTTATCTGAGTTTTTATTACATTTTATTATCCATTGGATAATATTTTTATCTATTGAATAATGCTTTTATCCATTATGTATTGTTATTATCTATTGGACAATAAATAGTTGTAGTCTTTGTCCATTGAGTAATAGCTTTCGAAAAATATTTAAGTTGTTCAAAGATGATAGTTATGAAAACTTTATGAATAACAAATTAGAAACAAGCTTGGAGGAGAAGCTTTGGATGTCCACCCTTGATCTAATCAATGGATGAGAGGGGTTCTAGTGAGCAAATTGATCACTCCTCCTTCTCATTGAAGCCCACGGCAATGATGGCTCAAAAGTGACCAAAATAGATTTTCTACATTTATCATTTTCTCATGCAAAACACAAAAACTCTCTCTTCCATTTTCTCTCAAACCCCACGGCCAAGGTGCTGAAAATTTCCTTCCAACCTCTCATAATTTAAGCCAAACATACTACTTGATTCTAAACATCATCCTAAGCAACTTTGGTGTTGTAATTAAGCCTTAGTTCAACCATTTTCAAGCTTTATTTTTTAGTTCAAGTTCTAAGGTTCTAAGGTAAAGTTCTTGAAACTTGATTTCTTATTTGATTCTTGAAATTCTAAGACCATATTTGATCTATGGTTATTTTACTCTAGCATTGGATGTTAATATATTTGTGTTTACTTTGATTCTAAGAGCTACTTAGTGGAGGAAATTGATACAAAGGATCCTACTAGGAGCAAGGAGGCTACATCTAAGGTAAGAGGGAGATTAACCTCATCAACCACTTATGGTGGTGAGGGGCACGAAATTTGTGTGTGATCATGTGGTTTGTAATTAATTGTTTTATGTAATTTTATTGCTTTGATATTATGCATGAACTTGTTAAAGTAGAATTTTGATGTTAAAATATGTTGTATGATATAATAGTGTTAGAAAGGAAAATAATTTTTGGCTCCAATGGCCATAGAGGCTCACGGCCTCTAAGCCCTCTAAAGGGGAAAATCCAATGCAAAATGTTTTATTAAATGTTAACTTAGAGGATTAGTGGTAATAAATTTGATTAAGGAATCACAAAATAAAAATGGAAATGAATATATTTTTATCACTAATTAAGATGTGATTTTCGGCCATTATAGTGAAATTAGGACTAAGAAGTAATTTGGAGACTTAAAATATTTTATTTATGATGATATAAATGAGTTAAATGGAAAAGAGTTTTATTTAAAATTAAAATAAGGTAGAATGTGAGAAAAATATTAGAAATATTATTTAAAGGTGATTTAATAGGAAATAATGGAAATAAAGTCCAATTTTTATAATAAATGAGAAAAGTTTTAATTTGAGCTTAGAATATGAAGAAAATATTTTACGCGATTGAAAATACATAAGAAAACTCTTACGCAATTTTAAAATGGTGATTTTTAGCTATGCGATTGAGAAAATATTGAAAATTTGTTACGCGATTTGAAAATGTAACAGAAGTTATACGCGATTGTGAAAATGCGATAAAAACGCTACGCGATTGAGAGTAATAGCAAGTTTTGCTGTCAGGCCGATATACTGGACCCAGATGTACCACTATGTGATTGTAGCCGGTAGTGGCCTATAATATGCATTAAGTTATTGGACATGCATTGTTTGACAGACGGTGTCTGTTAAGGTTATTGTTGCCTAGGAGTTGAATTACACCTTAGTGCGAGTGTGAATTATGTGGTGTGGTTCACTTGTTGAACTTGGAGGCGTAAGAGCACAGGTATTCCACAAGTGGACTGTTGGTAGCTCCACTGGGCCGTGGTGACTGAGCAATGCTCTGACGATCTCGACCAGGTACTATTCTATTCAAGATCTGGCATAGAATGTCTTGTATAATGCCTGATGTGCACATTGATAAATCATAGCACTTAGTTTGAGGTGGCCGATATACAGACATATCTTCTAGATCATTCTCTCCGAAATTAAGTTTAGTTCCATGGAGTAGAAAATTAGTTCATTGTGCATGTGTATAGTCAGTCATCATTTTACTATGATATATATATATGTGTGTGTGTTGTAGTAATTATTTGATATTTGATGCAATGATTATATAATGCTATGAATATATATGTTAAATGTTGTGTATGAATAATATGTTATTTTACTGTCTTTATACTGCCATGATGGTATTGATGCAGGGGATCTCACCTCTTTGCTATGTTATTCTGTTTATTTGTATATTTGATAAAGAGTGTGAAGAGGAAGAGGAGCGATCGCCTCACTTCAGTTTGTGTTAGTTTGTCTATTTTTTTGGGATGGCGTCGAGGTCTGGTTTCCTTGGTTTCGTGAGGATTTAGTTTCGGGGAGACACTGACGCTTGACGTATTGACGAAGACACTGATCGTATCAGTTATATTGGGAATATAATTGTGATCCTGAGAAGGACTCATGATGGGAATTCTGTTTTTACTTTTAATGCTTATATGCATTTGAGTTTTATTATGCCTATAGAGTTTTTATGGGGTAGTCATCGTGTTACTCCTTAGGAGAACTCAGTAGTTTCATCTGCACGGATTCCAGTCCGTAGCCCTGTGACCCATCCGGGGTTGTTGTCAGCTGAGGAATCTGAGGAAGATCCAGAAGAGGATCCGGATGAGTACCCTTCTGACTAGATGTTGGGTACTAGGTTAGTTTATGTTTGGGTTATAGTATCTGTATAATTATTTTCAGGATAAAGCTGGATGTTTTTAAGTATTAAAACTTGGTATGTAAGTGATGTAAATTATTTTGATTTAGTATATTCTGTATTTTATTTAATTTGTTAGTTTTTAATTATCCATGAAGAAAAATATTTGAAAAACGTACGTACAATATTATTAGTAACTATAACTTGGTTATAATTTGGTAACTTGGAATCCGCAAATGTGATGCCCTAAAGGGGGTGTTACAATTGTAACCTTTGACACACACACATAGTGAAAGAGAGTGACAGGTTTTCTTCTCTTCGTCGTTGTTACGGTGTTAGTGGTTTTTGTTAATCATCTTTCTTTTGACTTCAAGAGGTATACTCAAAAATCACGTTTCATGGTCCCCTTTTCGCATGGATCCTTGGTGGGAATTCCTTTTTTTCGCTACGTTTTTTATGTCAAAATTCCCAACACCCTTAAGCTTATCAATCTAATGCTTCTAAAATTAAGCAGGTAACTCAAATGTAACTAAATAATTCACTAAATCAGTATACCAAGAGTCCTTACCTCACAACTGAAAAAGATGCTCATCTGGGAAGGTCTCTCGGATAGGAAGAGTGTCCACTGCCTGTGGGATCTGGCTCAGATGATCTGCCACCAAGTTCTCAGCTCCGCTCTTATCTCTGATCTCAATATCAAACTCTTGCAAGAGCAACATCCACTGAATGAGTCTAGGCTTCGCTTCGAGCTTCATCAACAAGAACTTCATGGCTGCATGGTTAGAGAAAACAATAACTTTAGTACCTAGCAAATAGGAACGAAATTTATCTAAAGCAAAAATAATTTCTAAAAACTTCTTTTTAGTGGTGGTGTAATTGGCTTGGGTAGAATCCAAAGTATGAGATGCAAAAGATATCACATGAGGTTGCTTGCTAACTCATTGAGAATGGATGGCGCCAATTACAAAGTTGGAGATGTCACATATCAGCTCAAAAGGAAGCTCCCAATTTGGCGGCTGAATAATTGGAGAAGAGGTTGAGTTCTTCTTAAGCTGATCGAATGCCTTCTTGCAATGCTCATCAAATTCAAACTCTACTTCCTTTTTAAGAAGCTTGGACAATGGAAGGGCAATTTTGCTAAAGTCCCTTATGAAACACCTATAGAAGCCTACATGACCAAGAAAGGAACGCACCTCCCGCACATAAGTAGGGTAGGGTAAAGAGGCAATAACATCGATCTTTGCTCTACCTACTTCAATGTCTTTGCTAGAAACTATATGCCCTGAGACTATGCCTTGGTCTACCATTAAATGGCATTTATCAATATTAAGAACAAGATGTGTCTCAATGCACCGATCAAGAACCCTAGCAAGGCTGTCTAAACATGCATCAAAAGAAGATCCATAAACTGAGAAGTCATCCATAAAATCTTCCATATAGTGTTCTAACAAGTTAGAGAAAATGCTCATCATACATCATTGAAATGTACCTGGGGCGTTACAAAGCCCGAAAGGCATCCTCCTGTAAGCAAACGTGTCAAATAGGCAAGTGAAAGTTGTCTTCTTTTGGTCCTCTAGAGCTATGTGAATCTAAAAGTAGCCTGAAAATCTATCTAGGAAGCAATAGTGTGACTTGTCAGCTAACTTCTCCAATATCTGATCGATGAAGGGCAAGGGAACATGATCCTTCCTAGTTACTAGTTAAGCTTTATGTAATCAATACAGACTCTCCAGCTATTTTGTACTTTAGTGGGGACCAGCTTATTCTTCTCATTAATGACCACAGTCATCCCGATCTTCTTGGGAGTTACTTGCACCAGACTCACCCACTTGCTATCTGAAATGGGGTAAATGATGCCAGTTGACAACAGTTTTCTGACTTCTTTCTTCACTACATCCAAAATTAGAAGGTTAAGTCTTCTTTAAGATTGCCTCACTGGATTGGCTTCCTCCTTTAATAAAATTCAATGCATGCATATAGAGGGACTAATCCTAAGAATATTTAGAAGCGTTCATCCAATGGCTTTCTTGTGCTACTTCAAGATCTACAACAATTTCTCTTCTTATTCAAGCTACAAATTCTTTGCTATTATCATTGGTAGCTTCTCATATGCTTCTAAGAACATATACTTAAAATGTTTAGGTAAAGACTTTAACTCAAGGGTAGATGGTTGTTGCACTAAAGGTATTAATATGGTTAAAGAAACTAATTCTACTGATTTAATTGTAATATCACTTGTAATCTGTGTACAATCTTCCAAAATAGCATAATCATATCTCATAGAATTAGAAAATTCAGAACATGCAGTATCATCTCCTATATATATAGAAATCTCGAAACATGTAGCACACATACCAGTCTCATCACAAATAGAAACAAAACATCCATAAAAATCAACATTATCTAGAAATCCCACAATTTCAAGAAATTCAACTAGCATATCAACATGCATATCATCAACAAGTAAATCAGTGACATCTAATTGAAAAATAGAATGTTCTTCTAAAGGATATTTCATAGCATCAAAGATATTAACTTGAACTATGTTATCCCCAAATTCCATGGAAAGGGTACTAATGTGAACATCAATCTTAATTTTTGCAGTTTTCAAGAAACGTCTACCTATAATCAATGGAGTTTGACTAGATGCAAATTCATCTTCCATGTTCAAAACATAAAAATCTATTAGGAATATTAAATTATTTTCCCTTACCAAAACATCCTTAAGCACTCCTACAGAATGAACTGTGCTCTTATTTGCTAGTTGAATGATAACTCTAGTTAGCTTCAACTCTTCAATCTACAGATATTCATAAACTAATTTGGGCGTCACATTAATTGAGGCACCCAAATCTAACATTGCATGTGTAAACTGCTTGTTGCCTATTGTGTAAGGAATGATGACTGTTCTAAGATCCTTGCATTTAGAAGGCATATTTGGTTGGATCAAGGCAAAAACATTTCTTTCCATGTTTACTTTCTCATTTCCTTTCAACCTCTTCTTATGAGTGCACATTTCCTTTATAAACTTAGCATATTTTGGAATCTGTTTTATTATTTCTAGGAGAGGTATATTGACTTCTACCTTGCGAAAGGTATCCAAAATCTCCTTGTCCAATTCAGTTTCATCTATCTTCTTTGATTAAGTCATTCTATTGGGAAAAGGAAGAGGAACGCTGAGAGCAGATTTTTCTGTAGAATTTTTCATTAACTTCTTATTTTTCTTCGAATTCTCTGCATGTTCTATATTCTGTTATATTGAATTTTCTGCAAAATTTTGGTTTGCTAGATCTAATTTTTCTACAATCTTTCTGCACAGTCTCTGGTTGGAGTTGGGTTGGACAACTCACTTCTTTGCCACTTCTCAATGTTATGGCACTCACATTACCTCTTGGATTGTTAATTATTTGGAAGGGTAATTGACTGGAACCTTGAGTCTTCAATTCATTGATGGAAGTTATAAGTTGACCAATTTGAGTCTCTAAGTTTTGAATGGTGGTCTCAGTTCTCTGTTGAAACTAAAGGTTATTGGTTGCTAACTGCTTCACCAAGTCTGCCAAGCTAGGTTCTGAATTGTTACTTTGCTACATAGGTTGTTTCACTGGTTGTTGAAATTCTTGCTTGCTTGGGCCTGCTGCATTATATTTGGTCTACTGCTGCTGTTGCTGAAGAAGTTAGCCAGAATTGTTGTCATACCGCAGATTAGGATGGTCTTTCCATCCAGGGTTATGTGTTAGAATAAGAGTCATACTTTGACTGCTGTTGGTATGGCTTATCAAGAAAGATGCCAGCCATTGCTTCATTGCTTTCTTAGAGTGTAGGACGCTAGTCTGTTGGGTGATCTAGCAAGGAACAAATTCCACAACGTTTTGCTGGGGATTGAATTTGTTTTTGTCTCAATACTAGTTTCCTAACCAAGGAGGTCAACTCCTCCAATCTATTCTCAATTCTCTGTTAATCAACAGTAGAAACCCTTACTTCATTGACTCCTCTGGTTGAGGTAATGACTTGTGTGCCAAATTGTTGTGCATTTGCTTCCATGTTTGCTATTAAGTCTCTTACTATAGCAGGGGTTTTGTCCACTAAAGCTCTTCCAGAGGTAGCATCTACCATATTTCTATCTAGTGGTAAAAGTCCCTCGTAGAAATACTGAATTACAAACTGGTCACTAATCTGGTGATAAGGACAGCTTGCACATAACTTCTTGAATCTTTCTTAATACTCATGCAGAATTTCTCCTAATATTTGCCTTATGCAACATATATCCTTTCTAATGGTAGCAGCTCTGGAAGCAGGGAAAAAATTCTCTAAGAATAGCCTTTTCATATCATTTCAACATGTTTTAGCAGCCGGCTGCAAGTAATACAGACAATCCTTAGTTGCTCCATCTAATGAGAAAGGAAAGGCTATCAATTTAATGTGTTCTTCAAGAATGCCTTGTGGTTTCATGGTGAAGTACACCACATGAAACTCCTTCAAGTGTTTGTGGGAGTCCTCACTTGCAAGTCTATGAAACTTTAGCAGCAAGTGTATCAATTCATATTTCAATTCAAAATTAGCATTTAAATCAAGATATTTAAGGCACAAAGGTTGATAATTCACATTAGGTGCAGTTAGTTCATTAAGAGTCTTATTATCCATATTATCAGCCACGTTTACAGTGTTATTTGTATTCTCTAGGTCAGTTTCAATTTCAATGTCACTTTCAATTTCAGAAATTATCCTTTCACTATGCCTATAAGCACTATTAAGTGTATGCAAGGTCCTCTTAATATCAGGGTCAATGTCAAGCAAATGATTACTAGAAGACCTGGTCATAATACGTGTAAAAGTGCATAAACAAAATATATGCAAAAATAGATTACACAACACTAAAATTCTACTAAAATAACACTACTTACCCTGTCTACACAATTTTAAAAATTATAGGACCACCACAGGGTAAAAACTACTCAAAAATGGTACCAAAAAATGCAATAAAAAATCTTCAAAAAATAAAAAAGTGGTCTAAACGATGGAATTTGGCTAAGATAGGATAGACCTCATTGCAAGGCAATATGCCTTGTAGACCATACCATTTTCCTTCAACTGACTAATTTTCAGGCTATTCTGAACTGTTTGTCTATACAAAATTCCTTTTGGAGGTCTAAATTGAGTTGGAAACTACTTGAAATAAGGAAAACAAAGGTTAATGAAAGGTTAGTAGCTAATTATACTCCTAATATGATTGATTAAACTTAGATTGATCCTCGGCAATGGTGCCAAAATTTGATGGTTGCTGAGACTATCAAATTATATCAATTCATAAGTCAATTCACCAAATTACTTGTAGTATAAGGCAAACTAGGTCGAGCCTTTGGTTCACTCTAATTAAGTAACCATATTAAGAAGTTAAAAAAGGGGGTGAAAATTACAGAATTGATTAAACAAAAGCAATAAAAAACTATAAATAAAATTAAGTAAACAACCAATCCAAGGAAATCAACCAATCTTGAATTTAATACATCATTGATCACTAAGAATCCATTCAATTGCTAACCAAGTTCTTAGGTTTAGATCTCATCAAGAAGCCTTAAGATAATCCACGAATTCTCTATTAGATAAGCATCTAAAATTTAATTAATCAAGGTTAATTGAATTAAGCATTCATCTAATCATAAATTGATCTAAAACTCAGAATTCAACTAAGCTAAACAATCCTAGAAACAACTTTGATGTATTATTTAGTCTTTGTAATCCTCATTAAACACATGGTAATTATACAATTATCACATCAACATCCAAACCAAATTAAGCAATTCAATTCATATTTAACAAAATCAAAAGAGGTAGAAAAGAAACTTGATTAACAGGTAAAAAAGAAACTTAATTAGCAATTAAATGTAAAACAATCAAAATAAGATCTCATAATTAAACATTAAGATTGTCAATCCCTATGGTTGATTAAAAAGGGTCTACCCCTCTATGGATGGAAGGAAAAATAGAAAAGAAAGAAACTTAGAGAGAAGGGAAAGGAAGAGAGATGAAGAGATGAAGAGATAAAGTGCAAGCAAGAGCGACTAGGAAAAAATTAGGATTGAGTTTCGTGGTTATTGCTGCTGCTTAAATAACTATCTCCAAAACTAAAAATATAAATTTGCCCTTAGCTTAGGGTCAATCATCTTCCTCTTAACTTTAATTGGACACCTAAGGATGAGAGTTATGCCCAAAACATTATTAACAGCTCTCTAGACCCGTTAACCGACTTCAAATGGTGAAAACACCATCAAAACATCATAATTTTAAAAATTGTTCATAAGTGTTAAATATTTGTGTCTTATCTTTCAAATGACACTAGTTTCAGCTCCATATGACACCTACAGCCCAAAATTATGACCTAATCTTTGCACATCATCCAGGTTCCAGTAACAGCATCTCTGTTTTGACTTCGTGACCTAATATGACTCATCAGGCATCTTATTCATCCTTCGAGCTCTGCATTAAAGTTATAGAGATTTATCTTAGATTTTCTATAATGTAAAATTCATAATTTTTAGATATCTAAAACTCAAGTTATGCCTAAAATACAAAAATAATGTAAAATTTTTAATAATGCTGAAAAATATAATTAAGCCAAATTTGAACCCAACTTATAAAATGTGGCCAAGATCAATCAATTAAGCACATAAGAGGTCTAAGAGACTAAATATGAGAGTTGACTAATGTATTAAAATTGTGTTTATCAAAATTTGATTACGCCCAAAGAATAATGCAGTAGTTGAAGCACAGTTTTGGGGTGTCGATTCCACAGAGAGACAAATTAAAAGAATAGCAGAAAGAACACAATTTGAATCACCATGAACATCGGGAAGTACCTCTGTGGATTGAAAGAAAGAAAAACTAAAGATTAGCATTGGGGAAGTTGAAAACAGAAGCACCACCGTAGAAAAAATGCTTGAAATCGCTTAAACCACTAGAAAACTTTCTAAATGGAGTTGAGGAAAAAGAAATATGGGAGGTTTTCTCCCACTTTCCTATTTATAGACCCATGAAGTCCCAACTTCCACCATCATGATAGGAGCACGTTGGTCCTTTTCAAAAGTTTAAAATGATGCAGCACGAAACCCTAATGATAGCCTCAATTCAAAATCTGCCACGTGTCCCCTAAAAGCTGCGCACATTAGGTGAAATGACTTCGATTGCAGATGAAGTGTTGCAGACAAGCCAAGCATCAATCACCCCTTGGATACTATCATGACCATGATCTCATGCAATCTCAGATGAAGGACACCAAAATACCTTCCTAGAATCCCTTCTATTCAAGACAAGGTCAATCTAAGTCCTGACTGAAGGTATAATATCCATTTGAGACATTCTTGGATCTGAGTACACCCCAAATACCATTTTATCCAAGTTGTCACAAACAACACAACGGGCACAGGGAGCAAGTATCTCAGAAGGTTCACGGACACTGGATTTGTATAAAAGAATGTGAAGGTAACATTCCCATTGGCCTGTGACTGAGATAACTTGACACTCCACATGTAGTGAAGCACCAAGTTGGGGGCAACTGTTCTAGATCGGGATCCAAACCCACTCCATTGGGGGTATCCCAGCCAATGTAAGTTCCTTGGTGCCACTTACACTACGGAGCACGGCCTAAGTCAGAGCCACCTAACGTATGACAATTATACAATTAAGGGGGAATTGCACCCAACAAATCCCACAAAAATAGGAACGGATATGCACCCGTTAATCAGCTATAATTACCTATGAATGAGAATTCAAATAGGATTTTTCCTTTTTTCCTACTTAGCCCTTAAGTAGCACTCCCCTATAGATACCAAGTTTGATCACTCAAGTATCTCTCTAAACCTTAATACTATCTCCTAGTGCATCATCTGACTTGAGTGTCAAAGTGCCTTTTGCAGGTACACCATCCTCTCTGCTCCTCCACTTTGGCAGTCACACTACGGAGGAAAACACCACCACCCCTTCGATTAAAAACCTTTTAGGTAAACCTTTTTAACCCAATCAAAATAGATATTAATGGTTTGCCTAAGATGCCCTATTATGGTATAATAATTCCACTAAGTTGTTCTCACCCTTTAGTCATGTTTTCTCCTTTTTTAAAGATTATTATTATTATTACTTAATTACTTAATTATTGATTATTTGACTTTGACGAGATGTGCATAGGTTAAAGCCTTAAAATTTTAATTGACATATGATAGACCATTTTGTATTCACATGTTTTTGTTATTAATTCTTGATAGCAGTATAAGATCTTGACTAGGGAATATTTAAAATTAGTCGAAGTGATGGCAAAGTTTTGGCTTTTTAGAGGTGAAGAACATCTCTTAAGTTTTGCTAGAAGCGTTGGCGGGACCTTAGACGATCTTTAATAAAAACTTATTCCAAGCATCAATTTTTTATCATTCTTCTACGAATGTTGTTTTGTCTTTTATAAACAAGCTAAAACTTTAAAACTCAGTCGATGATGGAAAAATTAAGTGAAGACCGAAGTAAGGTCAACAAAACTCTACTCAGTACTCTTGATGCCACTTCGTTGAATTTTTCCAGAAGCGTTGGTAAGGGTCTAATTTCCACACTAGAACAAATAATGAAACTTTTTCATAAAGTCAAAAATAAATGTGGGAAAATTAATGCATCCCCAACTATTTTATTGTGGTGAGTCAAAGTTTTATTTTGATGAAAACTTGTTTAGAAATCACTACAAAAATCTTATTATACCTAAAAATATTTTCTTGATTTTGAATGAGATTTTATTTGGCCATTTACTTTAGAAAGAATATTTTCTTGAACTAAAGTCTTATTCTTTTAAAATAAATTTTACTTGGCCATTTTTTTTAAAAAAAAATGTATTTTTCTTCAAAAAATAAAAATTTGATTCACCACTTTCATACCATATGTTATGAGGTTTAAATTTGTTCAATAGAACAATGGCTATTTAGTTACTCATTCTTTGTCTTAGTCATTTATATTTTTTATAATATGTTGACATAACAGGACATGTAAAAATAAAATAAAGGAACATTTTTTAAATAAAAATAATATAGGACCAATTCAATTAATTTAGCAGATAACTTAAATTAAATATGTAACTGTTCTTAGAACGGACGGTGTAGGATGCTAATACATTCCCTACCTATAATTAACTCTCGAAGTCAAACTTTGAAATTTAGACCTCTTTTAAGGTTTTTAGTTGCACCCTTCTATCTCTAAAATGGAAAATACGATTGGTGGCAACTCCAAACACTTCTTAATTTTGTTAGCGCACTTCAGGACGGTTGCGACACATCCCAAAAAATTTTTTCCTTAATAGTGCTTTAATTTCTATTTTTATTGCTTGAGGACAAGCAATTGCCATGTTTGTGGGTAGTACTATCAATCTGGGTTGAAGCCCATGGGATAACCCACTTAACCCTGCATGGGGTCATTTATTTTATTAACCCATCCACTAATAGGGCTTTTTGGCCCTCAACCCACAAAGCCCAACTTGTAAGTGGTTTGGGAAGGGCTATCCAATGGGTCAGCCCCCAGCCCTCATTGATCACTCAAAGCGCTGGCACGCTCTTACTGACAAGGGTTTGTGCGCTATCATGTGGTTACTTTCTACTTTTTCAGTTTCATCCATCTTCCACTCTTCTATTCTCTATCAATTAATCGATTTCTTCTATATGCTGCACTGCATACTTGATTGCTCTAATTTGATATGCACTCTACAGTAATCCATTTTCATGTTATTTTATTTTATTTTTGTAGGTTTTGGGTATTGTACAGGGCAAAGTAAGATGGTCCTGTAGTATTGGTAACAACTCCATCTCAATAATCATTCCATTTTTGTTTCACTCACCCTATAATGTCTAACAATAATATTATTTCATTTTTGCTTTTTCTAGGGCTGGATGCATCCCTGGGAGGGTCATGATGATCATGGCCATGGCCATTAACATTCATTTGGTACCTTCTCATGAACTCATGATGATGAATTGATGATGTTCCTTTTTATTCTTTAGCTCATTGGTTGTTATTACTTATTAATACATTATTACATTGCTTTAAACACCTCCTGTCCTATGGAATAAGTTTGTGATATTAAGCACGCCAAAAAGTTTATCTTCATTTAGTCCGTGCACTCCTTCTCTTAACAAGGATAAACTAACAGAATATTCATTTTATCTTCATTCAGCCACTTATTGTATGTAATATCATAGTTAATTTTTGTTCCAGCGTGGTGATGAGGTCATTGATAGTGTTGGAGACTTGAATTGATAAAATGTGCTCTCTGTCTTATATTCGGGTATTGCAATGTCTACATTTCTACACCTAGAGCATCTAATTTGTTTTATATATAAGTTGGGAAACCTACAAATTAGGCAGATGATGACATTTCATATTTCTACTTTGGGTAATTATATGGCGGAGTTCCTTATATATTTGTAATCTCACCACCTCCATCTACCCCTAACCCTTTTCTGTTTGATTTGATTTAATTTATTTAAATCAGACCCTAGACAGAAGTATTAACTGTAACACCCTCCGTAGGGTATTAGATTTCAAACTAAAACATTCTAAAACTAAAACCTAAGTCATAATTAATTATTCATTATAAATTACAAGTTATAAAATTCTTTTTCGTTGATCACACAAACTTAGCAGGACATTAAAAACACAAGACATAAAACTGAATAATATACATCTCATGTACACAACATAGATTAGTAACATCTTAAATACATAAAGGTTACGTACTCCAAATAATATGTATAACTACCATATAAAAACTGAACTTAGCCCAAGTCCAAAAACTTGAAGAGAAGGGTCCTTCACCCGATCCTCCTCCGGATCCTCTTCAACATCCCTAACGGATAAATTCCCCAGTCGAGGCATGTCACTACGGACGAGAGTCCGAGCGGTCGACACCTCGGAATCTGCCCTAGGAGTATTATGAAGATCACCCCACAATTCTCCAATAGGCATAGAGAACTCCAAATAAATAGCAGCATTCACAGAAAACGTAGCAACCCCATGTCGGGTTCTACTCCAAAACAAGGTAACATCTCCAACATATTGAATATGCCCAGTGTCCCAATGGACATGCCATGCTTCGATGCCCCCATGAAACTGCATCCTAATGAAACTCTGAAGATTCTACCTCGCCGCCATCACAGTCTTCTTAAAACATAAATATAGAACAGAACAAATAGCACAATACAATAAAGATGTAAGATCCCCTACATCAATACCAGCATGGTACCATAGAAACAGTAATAACAATAAAGTCATACAGTGCAGATTTTAACAATGATAGTCATAATATTTATCAACAAAAAATTCAATAATATAAACATATACCACAGTAACATGTCCACTAACTATGCATATGCACAATGAATCGACCCCTACTCCATGGAGCTAAAACCAAACATCGAAGAGAATGATCGAGAGACATGTCTGTATCTCGTCAGTCTCAAATCAAGTGCTTTAATATAATCAACATGTGCATCATAGCTTTATACAAGACAATCTTCACCAGATCTGGAAAGGAGTTGTGTTTCGTCGAGATCGTTCGATGCGTTTGCATCGGTCACCACTGCACAATAGACTTACTAACTGGTCACTTATGGGATACCCGCGCCTCGACGCCTCCAAGGTCATTCATAGACCTTCACTTACGTAATTCTCACCCGCACAAAGGTATAATTCATCTCCTTAGGCATACAACCTTAATAAACAAAGTCACAATAACTTTCACAATGCATGATCAAAAGACTTCATAAGATCAATAATTTAACAACTACGTGACTTACATGTAAAACCAAGCCACCACTAGCTAAAATCATCAACCGAGATCACCGGGTCCAGTACGTCAGCCCGATAGTAAAAATACTATTTTTCTCAATTGTGTAGAGATTTTAAAACGTTTTCTTAATCACGTAGTTAAAAATCATTATTTTTAAATCGCGTAAAGGTTTTTCTATATATTTTTAATTGCATAAAACATTCTATTGATATTCTAAGCTTATTTTTAAACTTTTCTCACTTAATATAAAAATTGGACTTTAATTCTAACATTTTCTCAAGTAATCCACTTCTAAGTAATATTTCCTAATGTTTTTTACAAAAATTTATATTATTTTAATTAAATCAAGATATCTAAAAATCCTTCTCCATCACTCTTATTAAATAAAATACTTTAACTTCAAAACATCATTCTAACTTTATTTCCATCTTTAAAACCAAAAATCACTCTTTGTTCATTACTCTAAATAAAAACTTTCTTAAATAAAATATTTAAAATTCCAAATCATCCTTAAAAATTATTTCCATTGACCATTTTAAAAATCTTCTTAAATAAAATACTTTAAGTTTCCAATTTACTTCTCAACCCTATTTTCCAACATCATGGCCAAAAATCATTGCTTCTTAAATTATAAAATTGTGTTCACCTTCTTTTTAACTTGTAAATCCTTTAATCCTAATTTAGTCTCCTAATCATCTAAGTTCTTAATTAACAAAATATTTTTCTCATGGATACCTCATCCTAGGCCAAAAACCACGAGTCTCAAGAGGTCATTGGGACCAAAAATCATTCCTTTCTCACATGATTCATAACATATACATATATCAAATCATCAATTCATGTTATGACAATTTCATGCATATTATCAAAATCATAAAATCACATATAAAGCCAAACAAACATAGACCATTAAATACACATACAACAAGTGAATAAATCCTCACATGGATTTTTCACTTCACAAATCACAATTCGTTTCTCACCACCAAAACATGGTCGATGAGGTTAATCTCCCTCTTATCTTAAGGTAATGATCAAAGCTCCTTTTGATGTCTCTTGAAACAAGTTCTACCTCCAAGAAAATCCTTAAAACAAATCAAACATAAATTTATTAAAATTAAAAGCTTGAAACAAGATGACCATAGATCAAGATTATGGCCTAAGACTTTAGAATAAAATCTAGGAGTGAAGATTAAGAACTTCACCTAGAAACCCTTAAATTTGAGCTTGAAGAGAAAGGTTGAAGATGGATGAACTAGGTGTTGATCACAATACAAAAGTGTCTTAGAATTGTGTGCAGGTTCAAGATATAAGGTTATCTTGAATTTATGAAAATTGGATGATGGTTTTAAGGTGCTTGGACGTGGGCTTAGAGAGAAAATGTGAGAGAGTTTTGTGTTTCTTTGTTTCATGAAAGATGATAAGTGAATAATGAGATAGCAAAACCAACTTTGGCTCTCCAAAACTCTATGGCCGTGGGATTCAAAGGGAGAGAAAATGAGAGAGTGTTTTGTGATAGCTCTTTGATATTTGTTTTCTTGAAAATGAATAAGATGGACTTAAGAGAAAGAAGTAACTAATTTGATCACTCAAGCTTCTCCTAGAAGATCTTGGCTGTGAACTGCATCAAGGGTGAAGATTAAAACTTCTCCTCCAAGCTTATCATCCATTGGTGCATCACAATGAGTCAAGTAGTGAGTCATAGGGTGAGTTACACACATGAGTCATAAGTGAGCCACAAGTGTGTCATGCAATGAGTCATATAGTGAGTCACTAGGTGATTCACTCAATGAATCACAAAAAGAAGCATCTAGAGAAGAAGACTAGGCTTATATCTAGAATCATCCATCTAGATCTTTACCGGAAGTTATTATCCAATGGACAAAGGCTACTGCTATTTATTATTCAATGAATAATAGAATGGAACAAAAACTCAGATAAAGAAAATTTTTGAAAACTGTTTCCAATTTCGGGTTTAGTAAGCTCCCCCGGCCCTGCCTTAATAGTCCAAAATTTTTCGGCTCCGAAAATTTTTTATTTTTCTGGACCCGTCTCAAACACACATACAATCCAAAAATAATAATAAAATAATCAAAATAATTCAAATAATTCACAAAAATCACAAAAATTAGAAAAATATTTTTAACAGAGAAAGAAAGTTAATCAACGAGTATTTTTAGTTTGTAATCAGACCCCATGATCATTAACGAGTATTTTTAGTTTGAAAATTTCTGTTGACTAGATTTTAGATAGCTACAATTGTATACTTTTTCTAAGTTAGAATTGTATATATCTTTAGTAAGCAGTATTGAGTTTCCAAGCAAATATTGACACACTACTTCCCTCCCTGACTCCCTCTCCTTATCCTGATCGGACACAAATGCAACAGTTAGTAACTATATCTGCTCTCCTCTAATCACATTGATAAAATTCTTAGTTAAGCGTGTTGGTCATGTTACTTTATTTATTGATATTTATTGATATTATGATTATGATGCAAGTAATGTTGAATTGAAAGTGTATAGTTTATAGTTCTGTTATTTCTTTGGAATGCTGTATTTATGTGAGCTTGACTGAGATTGATGTTGATTTAAGATGTCTTTTTACTAAGTTGAGTGAAGGATTTAATATCTTTTAAGCAGACTAGTTTCAGATAATAGGCAACCCATGGGTGTGCTACGGTCAGCCCATTGGTGGGCTAAGGTTAGCCTATAGGTGGATTAGGGTTAGCCCATTAAATAAGTGGGTTAAATTAAATTTTTTTATTATGGGTTAGCCCATGGGTGGGTAAGAGCCAAACCATTAACTAAGTAGGTTAAATTAAAAATTTTATTGTGGGTCAGCCCATGGGTTAGCCTTAACCCACTTGGCCCTATGGGCTTTTGGCCCTGTGACTTTTTTTCTTGTGGGCTTTTTGGCCCTAGCCCACGTGGGCTAGGGCTTGATGGGCTGGGCTGGGCATTTTTGACAGCTCTATTTGTGGAAATTTGATGTGATGCAAAATCGCACACATCTTTGAGTTTTATTTGTCAAATTTTTTAGTTGATTTTATTTAATTCTATTTCGTTTTAATTAATTTTTTTAGAATTTAATATTTTTATCTTCCCTATCTCTTATATCCTTTTATTTGAATTTTCAGGTGTAATATAGAGGATTTAGGATTAAATTGGGATATCTTGAAAATAAAGTTTAAAAATGAATTTTATTGAAATCATAAATTTTAGCCAAACCCAAATTGATAGAAAATTTCAAATAATCCTAATTAGATTACAATCCTTATCTAGAAGATCAAAGGAGTTAGAGACCTAAAAGAACAAGAAGACTAAATACAATAGGAAACAAGACTCTTATACATAATCTATAAATAAGAAGAGAAGACCAAAGAAAAAGGAGAGTCATTGTCAGCGAAAAGCCGTCATAGAGAAGAGCTTGTAATTAAAGAAAGAAGACAACTAGAGAACACCCAAGGAGAGATTAGAGGCAACAAATATTGAAGAATAAGGGTAGAAGGAAAGATCAAGAGGGAGGCAACAAATATTGAAGAATAAGGGTAGAAGGAAAGATCAAGAGGGAAGGGACATCCATTGAAGACATCCATAGTTCTTATTTACTCTTTTTCTAGGATCAATTCATCGTTGTATCTCTACATTTTAATTCATAGTTCTTCTTCTTATTTTCTCTTTTTCTAGGATCAATTCATCGTTGTATTTCTACATTTTAATTCATAGTTCTTTCTTCTTCTTCTTCTTCTCTTATTTACTCTTTTTTTTTATCAATTCATGGTTGTATCTCTACATTTTAATTTTGTTAGTGTTTTAATTGCCATATGTGGGTAAATCCTCCCTTTTTAGGGTTGGGATCAAACTTATTACTCTATTATGTTAAACACTTGATCTTTCCCTTTATTATTGAAATAATTATTATTTTTTATTCTTTCTTAGTGTTTTTAGTGCTTGGGGTATACACCATACTTACATGATCTTAGGTATTAAGTAAAAAATCGAGAGATGAAATCTAATGTTTGATAATCTATGAATTGACCTTGGGAATTATGACTCAAATATAGGTTTAATCCTTTAAGGGTTAACGACATATCATAGAATTTAATAAATTTTAACTAATTTAATTGCATTAAGAATGAAATTGATTTAGTTTTATCACGTTTATACTTATAAGAGATTAAATTTTAAATAATTTAAGATAGACTAATAAATAATAAAAGAGAATCAATGTTCATTATAATGTGTAATTGTAATATATTCCTAATTTTAAGACTTTAATACTTGATTGACTTCTATCTTTATACTCTTGTTATTTTGTTTATTATTTTATTATTTTTTAATTTTCTCTAATTTTTTAATATTATTTTTTTCTTTTATTTAAATAATTAAAGTTTTCATAGATTGATAATAATACGATCTTTATGAAAAAGGATACTTAACTCAACCTTTTATTATTTATTGACAACTTATATACTTGCGAATTTTGCAAAATAATTTTGTGTGCAAAATTGCACGCTTCTCCACTCTCCTCTTTCTCTCTCTTAAATTGAATGTATGTTGGCAATAGCATTTTTCTAAGGTAGTGGCTCATCAGAACCAAAACGTCTCCATCTCTTCTATAAAAAAAAAAAAAAAAATCTCCCACTCTCCATTCCCTCACTCACTTCATCCATATCATCACTATCGTGTCCCCCTCCCCCCTCCACTTTTCTCTCTCTCTTTCTCTATGTCTTTCTTCTATCTCTTTGCTGCTACATGATGGAGAAAGATGCCGAGGAGAAGCACCCAACACACGAACTATTTAGCTTTGGTGGTGGTGAACAGTGGTTGCCGGCAAGGACAAGCGGCTGCGTGTGAGAACGAGTGGCTGCTGGCGAGGACAAGTGGCTGGACATCGATGGGTTGGGATTGGGGTCTTTCTAATTTCCATCATTTTTTTTTAATTGCTGACAGTTGGTTCTGATGAAATTGTTCGGTTTACCTTATTTAACTCGGTTTCTGACTGGTCTTGACTGGTTTAATACAATCTGACCATAAATCTAGCTGTAACACTTTACTAAAACCATACGAAAGACCGTTTCACGGTTATAGAGGCTAGGCCGGCCGATCTTGTCCAGCCTAAACACTAGGTAGAATAAGGTTAATGAATATTGACTAGTAATATACTAATATGGTTAGATTGACACCTAAATAAATTACAAAATAGTAGCAATTGAAAAGGACATTATCATTTCATACAATAATAGCATGAACGTTTACATCTAGGACCTTCAATAAATTATACGAAGTCACACGACACTATTAGACTCCTAATAATTAATTTTATTATCATATGTCTCAATGTATACACTTAAGAAAATAAATACTTATCACACTTTTGGAACATAGAAAGCCTGTTCAAATAATAGTTTTTACTGAGGCGATAGTACTAAAGGGTGGTAAGGAATGGGGATTAAGCATAGATCATTATTTCTTTTTACTACTAAGCCAAAGCACTCAGTCATGTCCAATTCTTCATTGTTTGTTCCATTTGGAAGCTTCCAATCAAAATGATAAAGCAAATTGGCAACTGCCAGCCGTATGTAAGGTATAGCAAATGCAATTCCTGGGCATATTCTCCTTCCTGCGCCAAATGGGATATATTCAAAGTTTGCGCCTTTAAAATCAATTGGGTTATCAAGAAATCTCTCTGGTACAAATCTCTCTGCTTCAGCCCAATACTTGGGATCTCTTCCAATTGCCCAAGCATTGACAATAATTCTGCTTCTAGCAGGTATCTCATATCCGTTGATTACACATGCCTCGCTGTTTTCTCTTGGAAGTGATAATACTTCAGGGGGATGTAGCCTCAAGGTTTCTTTGATTACTGAATTTAAGTACTTCAGCTGGTGAAGGTTCGTTTCATCCACATATCCTTTATAGACCTTTCTTACCTCAGTTTGTGCTTTTTCCATAGCCTTCTGATTTTTTATGAGTTCTGACATTGCCCATACTATAGTTATTGATGGTGCTCCAGTCCCACCAACAAGCATGTCCTGAAATTAACCAGCTTTTGTTTAGAATTTGATAATAAATGCAAATTCCGTGTTGCATTTCTACAATTGAGCACATACTAATTTTTCTTAATTTTTACACAAAATAATTTTTTAGCTAAAAGCTTTCTTTTGAATGTTTTGATTATCAGCTTTTTTTAAACACAAGAAATTAATTCAAACTCATAATTAGATACATTAGTTACTAAATATAAACAGTTAGATGAACATTGGATGACTATGATTGATGTCAAGATTTTATATCGTTGCAAGGAATGCACAAATAGTGCTCTTCAGGTGCACCGACCACCGTCATGTCCATGTGTCTGCAAAGGTCCTTCGCATGTTGAGTTAAAAAATAAAAAATAATTTAATTTTAAAATTTTATAAATTTTATTCTTTTTTATTTTTAAATTCTATCAAATTTAATAAAATTTTTGAATTTAATTTAATTTAAAATAAATATATTATTTTACTTTCTTAATAATTATCTTTAATAAAGAAACAGATCACGAAGGTAATCCCTAAGGGCTCATTTCTCATTTTTATTCTTTGAACCGTAGTGAACCCAAGAATAGGGCTCCACGTCCGGAGGTGGAGGAAATTACTTCAAGCACTCGTCTAACTCTTAACTTCTTCCTATCCATGATTGTGGAGTGCTAAGCAGGAACGGAACCTACAAAGGTCGAAGATTCATTAGAACTATCGCTCAAGGACCCTAACTTTTTTCCATCAGTGCGATGAGTTCAGAGGCCGGAAGACAACTCTGGCCAGCCCTCTCAACACGACGACGGGCCACTTTGCGGAGTTCATCAAGCGAGATGACAGCCTCCGTGCCCCCTGGGCAGTATCGTCCACAGAGGCCCTTCCCTGCCAAACACAGCGTATTATCGTCCAGAATTTCCAGAGAAGCACCGTCTTCTCCATTACCCCTCATTTCCCTAATCTTAACCATAAAACAAAAAATGGAATTAAAAAAGAGAAATGGGAGGTATCTATGAAAGCTTGAAGAAAGAAGAGGTGACTGCTAATATGGAATCATCGCTGGGAAGCCCAAGAAATAGCCAGAGATGCGTTTGGAAGGAGAAAACCATACCAAAAAATTACTCGAAACTGGTCACAATCGCGGTTGCGCTGAGGTAAGTGGTGACTGGAAATCACCAAAGCCGGCCGGAGTGAGAAAATGAGAGAATGGGAAAGCAGAAAGTGTGAACTGCTTCCCACAACTCATATTTATAGAGGGAACCAGTGGTAATCACCACCCACCCTTGGGGGCAAAATTGTTTAGCCCCATTAATTCAAAATCATTACTGAGTGTGAAAACCGAGCGACTACTACACGCAAAAGAACCCCCTCGTGCCACGTGGTAAAAAGGCTCTTGTTGTGCAGGTGAAGGCATGTCAGCGTCGCAAGCAAAGCATCCCAAGCAAGCCAAAGGTCACAACACCTATCATCACCACGGGCCACACCATCATGGACAACAGCCCCTACCACTTGGCACCCATCGAGCTCTATGTTCGTCGTTTTGCTCATAGAGAACCTTCTCACTAGCTGAAGAAGGTCCAAAGTCACGACCACGAGAAGAAACTCTCAAACTATGAGGTAGGGGGCAACCACCTCATCTACCGGACTCCATGGTTAAGAACCCAATGTGGTCAAAAGCCTGAACCTGCAAAACGCGCGACCTTGAGGTCGGCCAAAACACCAGAGACCTTAGAGCTTGGCACTATGATTGTCATCAAAGAGCCGAGCTTGGGTAATGATTAGCATTGGGATTTAGGCTTAATAAGGTTAAACCCAACAATCCTTTTGGAAGTAACACTTAATTATTAAGTGATATCACTATCTTTATCTATTTAAGAAATATTATTCTCTTAATGTTAATCATTTGCCTCCTCACCAAATGAGAAAAGTTCTAATAAACATCTTTTAAAATATTTACAAGGTACTTAAAATAATGAATTTGTTTCCATGTCCCTTACTTGGTTTTCAACACACTTTTTTATAAATAGTTACAATAACTTTTAATATAAAGATCTTTTTTTGACTCTCTACCTCCTTGTTTCTTTACTTACTTAAATATTAGAGTATTTTATAAGTATTTAATTCCTCTTCTTCAATGCACCATAGGAGGTTGTTAGAGTGATTCAGATATATTCCATAAGGCTTTTCAACACTCCTTAAACCTCATACAAATCACATACTAAGAATCGAACCAAGGGTTAGGTCACTTAGTTCATCTATACGTACGACCACTGATTTGGTGGTCTAATTGTAAAATATCATCGAGATAAAAAAAAATAGAAAAGAGTAAAAAATTCATTGTGCCATACTAAAAATGAAAAATATGCATCCTTGTACTTTTAATTTAGTATAACGTAATACAAAATTTTAAAAATTAAAACACTACAAACCAATAGAATGTCAAATCTTAGAGAATTTTGATGGTACCTTATTGAATTTGATATTCAAAATAAGTTGTTAAATATTTAATGAATGTTGAATTTATAATAAATATTTTAAAATAATTAATAATTAAATAAATACTTAACAACTTATTTTAAATATTAAATTTAAAAAAATATTAATATTATAAAAATCTCTCAAATCTTGACCACAAATTTATCGGTTTTCATTATTAAAGATAAAAATTATATTTAAAATATCATATTTCAAGTACTCAAGGACAAATTGCATCCACATAGTTTGTGACTCCAAATTAGAAAGAACACAAGTTTAAGATGATGCGTAAGATGGATCAATTCAAAGATCTTATAATTAAACTTTGATTCAACACATTTTTTTCTTCATTTAGAATCATTAATTACCCAGCTTGTTTAATAAAAACTGGCCGGTCTTTATAATTTGTACTGAGTTTATCAAATTTGGCCGAAAAGTGGTCCGAATTCCAAAACAATAATTGAATCGGCTAGAAATTCGGGTGGTCAATTTTTCCATCTGACTTGTGACTAGTCGGACTTGTCGGAGTCATAAGGTATGGAAATAAGTTTGGCTAAGTTACAATTTGCTTAAATAGGCCTAATTGTAAAATGTTGGTCCGAAGTTGGTCTGTTACCTTTCATAATCTTCTTTTTTTTTCTCGGCTTGGCATTTTTGTGGAAATATATAAGTCTAATTTGGCCTGAAAATATATTTAGAGGTCTAATTTACGTGAGTATTTTCAAAAAATCAAGAAACTTATTTTTTTAATTTTTAAATTGGTACCTTAAAATTATTATAATTGATAGAAAATTAATATGTTATATTAATCTATAACTAATAAATTATAGAAGTATTGTAAATTTTTAATTATATATCTAAATAATAAATAAATAAGTCAGTTTAATAAGTTAAATAAATTTTTTAAAGGTTTAATCCATAACTTACTTAGTTAAATAAATATTTTTAAAAGTATAAATTTGATTTGTTTATTAAATAAGTGAGATTAAAGTAGATAACTTATTCCCACCGTGATGGGTCGTACAACTGTTCAAACTACTAATATAAATACATATAACTTGATAAAGAAAATTAAAAGTTTAAGTTATCTAGATCTTGTGAAAAATAAAAAATAAAAATAAAATTAGCCAACACATCCAGTTCTCTCACAACTTCTGAAGAAAAAATATGTACATAAAGAACTCAAAAAAAAATTATATAACGTAATATTTATCAATTAAAGAGGGGAAATTATAATATATACATGCATCTCATATATATATATAAAACTAAGCAGGAAAAGTTATATAGTGGTTTAATTATATTTTTAAGTCTCTCTAATTATCGCAATTTTCTCATTTAGTCTCTTATTTTCAAATTTTCCAAGAAGTCTCTAAATTTTTTTTTTCATTCTCATATAATTTCTCTCTTAACTTGTTGATTAACATCTCCGTTTAATGCATGTATTACTGATTAAAAACATGACTGTCCTGTTTTGGAAGTGTCCTATTACTCTGGGTGACGTGTTTTTGCGGCCTCATGTCATTATTATTGAAGAGGACATGGAACGTGTCCTAAGACTTACGACACGTAATGACAATATTTTTGTTGATAAAAACACAATCTGGTGTCAAATGATGCCAGAGGTATGTGAATGTAGGAAGGTATACAAGGGGAGCGAGTATCAGCCACCGTTTTATTTATTTATTTTTTAAATATTAATAATTTAATTTAATTTATTAAAAGATAAAAATATAATTATATTATTTTTTATAAAATTAGTATTTATTATATTGACATTTTTATTTAAAAATTATATTTATATATTTAATTTTATATATTATTATTATACTTCAATACTCTTATTTGCTTATGAAATTATATATATCTTTCTTATTTTATGTATAAATATTATATAAAGTCTTATTGAAAATACAAAATAAGAGATATATGAATAATTTCTCAAATAAAAAGTTAAAATTATAAGTCTAATCTCGGAAAAGTCAATATAATTATATCGAGATAAAAATGATAAAGTTAAAAGAATTTATACTTGATATGTATTTGACATATAATTTATGATTATTTTATATACATTAATATTATAATTTTAACTTATCTTTCTATTAATTTTTAATCTTTAATATAATAAATTTACTAACTCATCTCACTTTTAAGTTTTTTTTTTTCCTTTTTTATATATATATATATATATATATATATATAAATTTTATTTTGCCTATGAATCATGATATAAATGACAATTAATATTGTGATGCATTTAATATCTAATATAAATATATATTTTTAAATTTTTTCACTTTATTTATAGATCACCTTATATAATAAAAAAATACTCTTTTAAAGTGATCAAATAAGAGTATATTTATTTTTAATTTAAAATAATACATTTTAATCTTAACTCACTAAATAATTTAAGAGTAAATACATATTTATTTACTAACTTTAATTTTTTTATATTTAATAATATAATTCATAATTTTTACATCATTTACTAACTATTTTATGCACTCATCCATGTATGAATGCTATATTTGCACTTATAGATAATGTTAAACGGCGAGTTAAGAGAGGGAGCATATAGAAAAAGAAAATTTAAAAATGAGGACCAAACGAAAAAATTACCATATTTTAATAGATTAAAAACATATAGTCAATGCCATACTGACCCAAATTACTGCTTTAATGTTGTTGTGAGTTATGGGAATCTTCAAGTCATCTTTCATTTGAGTTTTGAGAAGAGCATCGAATAGACCGTCCTCCAACTCACCGTGGCTGCTCTTATTTTCCTGGTGATCCTTGACGATATTTTCTAGCACCCTGTCATTCTCCCTCTGAACTCTTTCAAGTTTGGCTTTCATGCCTGTAAGTAACTGAAGCACTTTGATTGAAGGATAGAAATCAACAATTGAGAAACCTGCCAACAGCTTTGCCATTTGCCCCAATGCTGATAAGAAAGCTAATTGGTCTTTATACCTTTTATCAAAAGCTGCCCTTGCAATTATATCATTTGTCATGAAGACAATTTCCATACTAAGGTTTACAACTGATCCTTCATTTGCATATATATTTCTGACGAGTTTTGATATCTCCTCCTCTCGTATGTGCCTGAATGACTGAACTCGCTTGACAGTTAACAACTCTGAAATGCATAACTTTTTAAGTTGCCTCCAATAGTTTCCATATGAAGAATAGACGACGTCAGTGTTATCATAAGCCAAGAATTTGGAAGCAAGAAAATGAGGCCTATTAGAAAATATCACATCATGTGTTTTCATAATCTCTTTGGCCATTTCTGCGGAAGAGACTATGATATGTAGCTTCTCTCCGAGTTGAAGGTGCATTAAGGGACCGTATTGGTTAGCCAAGTTTCTCAAAGTTTGATGGGGTAGTGACGAAACAAATTGATGAATGTTGCCTATAAGAGGTAGTTTCCATGGCCCAGGTGGTAAGTTTTTGACGGATTTCTTAGAATTTGAACGATTCATAGTGATGAACATTCCAAGGAACATGCAGAAGAAGGTAAATAGGATAGAGAAAGGGATATGAAGCCCCATAATCACAAATGAAAAGGCGTTTGTGTTAATGAAGATGGAGTTTTGCATATTTATAAGCAGCAGTGCCGCCGGTCCATCCCATTTTGGTAACATATATTAAAGAAAATATGCTAGCCACAAATCGGTCAGATGCGTCTCCCACTTTGGTAACATATATTAAAGAAAATATGCTAGCCACAAATCGGTTTGACATGTGTCTCTCACGTGTATTTATATGACAAAATCAAAGTATAAATTTATATAGACTAAGATGAGCCTAAACATTGTATAAATGTACAATAATATATGTATAAGTATGTGTTTGACATTATTTTAAAAGGGAACATGGGATATTTGTGAAACAAAAATGATTTTTGTACATTTACTTTTAACATTTATAAGATATGTTAAATGTTTTTAAGATAAATAATAAGAAAATTTTTTACATGTATATAAATGCATCATATAAACACTCATATAAAGTGAGTTTCACTCTTTAATAGGACCTATTTCATATGAGTATGTGTATAATATATTTGTGTATATATAAAAAAAAACTTTTAAGTGATAATTCTTATGTTAAATATGATGAACTCTAATTAAGTTAAATTATAAAAAAAAATTATAACATAAATAATAAAAATTACTATTTATAGTCTTATTAAACACTACATCTTTTATTTATATTAAAAAATGTGCCTCAAAATTACGAAACTCCTGTATTGCATATTTGTTTATTTATTTATATTTTATAGGTTGGTGGTGGTTATGGAAAGTTTGAAAGCTGACTCAGAAGTTACCAATTAGCTACATGGGGAGAAAATAAGAGGGAATCAAATAATATATAAATAGAAAGTATATGTATTTTATATTTTAACATGTGTTATTTTAATATAAAATAATATGTTTAAAAATTTTTCATGTGATAAATATATGATTTTAATAATTATTATGTGACATTTTATATTGTAATTTAAAAGGAACATGTAAATATGTCAACAGGTTTAAATTAAATTTATTATTCACACATATAAATATTAAAATTTATAATTATATATTAATTATCTTGACATATATATCTTTACATATTAATTCATATTAAAAAATTAAAAAAATAGCATTTATATTTAGTGAACGACATTATTAATTGTTTTTATTGGTGATTTATCATAAAATTTCAAAATTTTCTAAGGCTTCGATATCATTTCTATATATACTATTACCCTAAATTAATTAATTATATTTTTAAATTACTATATTTATTCATATAATTATTCTATATTATTTAGAAAACTTCTATATATATATATATATATATATATATATATATCACACATAAGTGAAAATTTTGCATGAAAATATAGTAAAATTAATTAAATATAACTTATTATTAGGAAACTAAGAATTTATTAAGTCTTTCTTAAACTAAAAATATATAGTAATTTTTTTTGGTATACTCTTAATAATAAATTGATAAAACATCCAAATAAATAAACACATAAAAATTAATATTAAAAGAAAAACTATAAAATCAAAATCAAAATTATATGAAACTATATAAACTAATTATTTATTAGGAGATCACATAAAAAAATATTTATTGAGAGGAGTAACATAGCCCTCATAGTACAGAAAGAGCCGATTAACGAAAAAAAATAATTTTGAGTGTGTCATATTATAAACTCTACTAATTATAACTTAATCAAATACATTTAAATCATCTAATATGTTATATCTCTAAATTAAGTATATTTTTTTATTATTTATTTTAATATTTTTAATTTATCTCATGCATTGTACAAGTACAAAACACTAAGGGCCTGTTTGGCATGCTGTATTAGACCTGATAGGATAAGTTAATACAATACATTATGACATTATCAGTTGTTTGGTGTAAATACTGTATTGTATAAGCTTATCCATCAAACTCCTCTTATACATTAAAATGATGGATAACTTAATCAAGCCTTGGGGGTGGTATTAGGCCTGATTGGATTTTGATGTATAAGCTGTTATAAAGACTTTTTCATTATAATTTTAAATATTTTGATCTTCCCAACCATTACGTATTAGACCTTATACTATCAGGTCTTATACTATCAAGCTTTATACTATCATATCTAATACTATTAGGTCTTATCCTATCCTTCATACCAAACGGGTCCTAAGTGAGAAAAAATTTAATTTACACTTAATTAATTCTTCCAATAGTTTTTTCTTCTCCTATGCATTTATTTCACTTCTAAATAAGTGTCTCGTGTACATGTTGGATTCTTTAATTAACGATATTGTAAAATTATTTGCCTTGGAAATCTATATACATATGGAGAAAATTTAACTGTATTGGGATATAATTAATGATAATATTAAATGTTTTTAAACTTTTAAAGAAAAAAAATGCTACACGCAAAGAAAAACTTAAATAGGAAGCATGTCAACTTATTTGGTATAAAATGTTTATTAAATTTTTTCTTTATTATGCAACATTTTCCAAAATAAAATAGTGGAGTCGAAAAAGATAGTAATTATATATAAATATTTATGGAAAAAATATAAAACAATGATAAAAATAAAATGACAAGTAATCATCATATAATCATATAATATATAAAGAGAAGATATATATTTTTATATTCGACATGTGTCATTTTGACATGAAACAATATGTTTAAAAATTGATTTGTCATGTGACAAATACATTATTTCAATAACTGTCATGTGTCAGATACATGATTTCAATAAATGTTATGTAGCATCCCATGTTGCAATTGAAAAGGAATGTGTAAATGTATCAATAGGTCTAAATTAAATTTATTACTCACACATATAAATATAGAAATTTATAATCATATATAAATTATCTTGACATATACACATTTGCATATTAATTCATATTAAAAAAATTCAAAAAATTCTCACTTGTTTTTAGTTAGTCACGTTATTAATTATTTTTATTGATGATTGATCGTAAAATCTCAATTTTTTTGTATGTGTCTAATATCTTTTTTATATATATCTTGTCACCCTAAATTAATTAATTATATTTTTAAATTATTCTATATTATTTAGAAAACTTCAATATATATATATATCACATAAGAGTGAAAAACTTACATAAAAATATAGTAAAATTAATTAAATGTAATTTATTATTAGGAAAATAAGAATTTATTATGTGTGTTTTAAACTAAAAAATATAGTAAATTTTTTTGGTACACTCTTAATAATAAATTGATAAAATATCTAAATAAATAAACACATAAAAATTAATATTAAAAGAAAAACTATATAATAAAAAATTGAAAATTATATGAAACTCTATAAATAATTATTTATTAGGAGATCATATAAAAGAATTATTTATTGAGAGAAACTACATTGCCCTTATAGTACGGGAAGAGCGATTAACGAAAAGAAAAAAAATTGATTTTAAGTGGGTCTCATTGTAAACTCTATTAATTATAACTTAATCAAATTCATATAAACCATCCGAAAAGTTATATCTCTAGATTATGTATTTTTTTATTATTTATTTTAATATTTATTATTTGTCTCATGCATTGTACAAGTACAAAATACTAATTGAGAAAAAAACTTACTTTACGTGTATTTCATGCTTCCAAGAGTGTTTCTTCTCCTATGCATTTAGTTCACTTCTAAATAAGTGTCTCATGTATGTGTTGGATTCTTTAATAATATTGTAAAATTATTTGGTTTGGAAATTTATATACATATGGAGAAAATTTAACTGTATTGGGAATGTAATTAATGATAATATTAATGTTTTTTAACTTTTTAAGGAAAAAAAGAAGCTACACGCAAAGAAAAACTTAATCAGGAAGCATGTCAACTTATTTGGTATAAAATGTTGATTAAAATTTTCTTTATTATGCAGCATTTTCCAAAATAAAATACTGGAATCGAAAAAGATAGTAATTATAGTAATTATTTATGAAAAAAATACAAAATTGTGATAAAAATAAAATGATAGTAATCATCATATAATCATATAATATGAAAAATGTTAAACGGTCACACATAAGGTAGAATGAGTCGGAATTTGGTACAAAAACATGTGTTCAACATTAATATTGTCACTTGGTGAAATTTTACAAATTTAATATCAAATTTAATAATGATTCAAATAAATAAAACTAATTATTATGTGCAAAAGGAGATTAGGTACAAAGAAAGAATTTGATAATGTATGCAATAAATACTAAATACCAAATTACCTATAAAGAAAATATTTGACCGTGTATAATAAATACCAAATTTGATATAAATGCTAATTCAATAATAATATTTTCAATTAATATAATTTATTCTTATGTAAGAAACTTTATAATATTACACAACACAAAAAAGAATGAATGTCATTTATCACGAGCTCTAACATCAATTATGCTTAAAAGAATCAGAAAGAGATGTGAGATAGATTGTATTTACTTCTATATTCCTTACTACTCTTTTTTTCCCCTATGAAAACATGAAATAAAAAGAAAAAATTCAAAATAATAAAAATTCAAACTCTACAATTAAATTGAGTGAAATTATGTATTAATTCCATAATTTTTAGGATTATATCAATATAAATTTGAATTTGAAGGTAATGCTTCATATTAAAAATTTGACAATAATTACTACAATTAAGTAAAACTAAAAGAAAAAATATTTTCACTAAACAGAATAAATAAAAAGAAAAGGAATGGCAAATGTCTTAAAGGATATCCCTTTATTAGAAATTACAATTTCAATTATAATTATGTATTAAGTAATAATTTGAGTGTAAAACTTAATCAAGAAGCATGTCAACTTATTTTTGGTATAAAATGTTGATTAATTTTTTTCTTTATTATGCAGCATTTTCCAAAATAAAATAGTAGAGTCAGAAAAAATAGTAATTATATGTAAGTATTTATGGAAAAAATACAAAACTGTGATAAAAATAAAATGACAATAATTATCATATAATCATATAATATATAAAAAAAATATACATATCTTCATATTCTGACATGTGTCATTCTAATATGGAACAATATGTTTAAAAATTTGTCATGAGGCACATGATTTCAATAACTGAGATGTGACAAATACATGATCTCAATAACTATCATGTGGTATCCTATGTTGCAATTTAAAATAAAGGTATAAATGTGTCGACAAGTTTAAATTGAATTTATTGCTAACAAATACAAATATAAAAATTTATAATTACATATTAATTATCTTGACATATATACCTTTGCATAGTAATTCATATTCAAAAAATTTAAAAATTTCTTACTTCTTTTTAGTTGATCATGTTATTAATTATTTTTATTAGTGATTGATTTTAAAATCCCAAAATTTCATAAGTGTCGATATCATCTCTATATATATTGTCACCCTAAATTAATTAATTATATTTTCAAATTTTTATATTTATTCATACTATGATTCTATATTATTTAGAAAAACTTCAATATATATATATATATATGGATATATATATATATATATATATATAATTATTTATTGTGAGAGAATTATTTATTGTAAGAGGTGAGAGGAATAAATCTTAACCATTAGATCTTAAATAAATTGTCAAGATTAAAACATAAATGCGTGTGACTTTTCTAAGCGGTCACATGACCTTTAAGTATCTTTTAATCTTGACTATCCATGTATGATTGTATGGTCAAGATTTACTTCTTTCACTCTCTTACAATAAAAACTCCTTTCACTAGATATGCCCTATATATATATCACACAAGAGTGAAAAATTGTATGAAAATATAGTAAAATTAATTAAATGTAATTTATTATTAGGAAACTAAGAATTTATTAAGTATTTTTTAAATTAAAAAAATATAGTAAATTTTTTTGGTATATTATAAATAATAATTTGATAAAACACATAAATAAATAAACACATAAAAATTAATATTAAAAGAAAACTATAGAATCAAAAATTAAAATTATATGAAACTATATAAACTAATTATTTATTAGGAGATCATTTAAAAAATATTTATTGAGATGAGTTAAATAGCCCCCGTAGTACGAGAAAAGCCGATTAATGAAAAGAAAAAAAATGATTTTGAGTGAAGCCCATTACAAACTCTACTAATCATATCTTCATTAAATTCATTTAAACCATTCAAGGTTATTGTAACACTCTAATAAAAATCATCGTAAAATAAACGGAATATTCTAAAATAAATTACATTAAATATGTCACTTCTAAAAATGCGAAAAATAAAAATTCATAATAACTTACACAGTCATTATAGAGAGCCACGAAAAATTAAAAAGTCATATATACAACTATCACTAGCTAACACGCCATAAAGTATACATAAATTTTTCTAAACAACTAGAAATATACATATATACAAATTGATCCACAAAGAAACAAAACATTAATCTAAGCCTTCTGCTTCTTCTTTTCCTTGCCCTTTCCCTTTTTAGAGATTTTACCTGGATTTACATGAAATACAGGGGGATAAGAAATCACAATTGCTTACAATTGCTCAGTATAAGCATATCAAGACCAGTAGTTAAATATTTATAATAAATAATTTAACTAAACACCAAAAATAAGTTCGATGTGAAAGAATATCCAACAATCAATAATATCAAAGAATCGCTCATACAATCCTAGGATAATATTGAACAAACAACCAAACAATCAATCGATTAAGCCATGACAAATGCCCATACAAGTGTCAACCATGCAATGCTTTATGTTATGAAGTATGATTATGCTCAAACAAAGTCCACGCATTATGGATGTGTAATGCCAATGCAGATTTTTTTAAAGTTGAAAACACAAGCTATTTACTTATTTTCCCAGGAACTACGTTCCTTGTATATGCTAAGTAGGATAGGCATCCAAGCCCTGACAATACCTGGTGATATGTGGACTAGTTTTCCTCACCAAAAGTAAGAGTACTGACTACCAACTCCATACACTAGTAACCCTGACCATACAAGTAAACATGCAAGGAGAATTTGGATCCAACACCTCATTCTCGGGTCATATGGTTGTACACACCATCTAAGGTCACAATACATAGGAAAACAAATAAATACCAAGTTTGAAAACCAAATATTTGGGCCACATTTCAAACACTAGAACAAAAGAATCTTAACTTCACTTATCCAACAAAGGTAGTCAAATTCATACCTCTAGCTAAACAATATTTAGAACACCTTAAAACCACTCACAAGTGATTTAGAAATCAACTTCATGTTGAACAAGGTTCTAACCACCAACATAGACATTCTATCACCCTTTGAATATCTAATAATTTCTCAAAGTTTTCATATATGTAAGTTGATAATTCTCTCTAAGAAATATCTCCAAAAGTGTCCCTTTACACTAAAAAAGGCTTACACAAATGATCTCAACAAGTAAAGAATTAAATTAGCATCACAATGCAATTATCACCATTCTGCCCTGTATCAGCGCTTGAGTGCGCGAACACCATAGCGTATTCTTCTGGACAGCATGCGCCTAAGCGCGCATGAGCAGAGCACTTGAGCGTCGAGTGCCTAGCAGCATTTGCTACATGATTTTGCAACAATGGAACATTGTTCCATTGACAAAATTCTGAGATTTGATCTCTTCAAACTCGTTTCTTGATGATTTTAAGGGTGTGTTTGGTATAGATTATGATTAACTTTTTTTGAGAAAAAAATTGTTGTAATAGTATTTAATCATGTTTAGTAAAATCAACTTCAACTTTTGCATGAAATCCAATGCAAAATAAAAACTTTTTAAAGCTAATTTTCATAATGCTGAAAATTGAAGCTTATAATTTTAGCTTATAAATTATTCCTTATACTTTAATATGTAAATACTATTTTGTCCTCAATCAAATAATTTTTTTAATCATTCTATACCTATTTTAGTAATTTAATGCATAAAAGTGATTTGTTTATATCATCCAAATGAATCAGATTAACTTAAAATCGCTTTTCTGACTAATGCATCCAAATATAAAAATGAATCAATTATAATCGATTATAACAAAAAGCTTTTATACAATAATCAATTACTAAGTATAATCAAATTTTTGTAACTTTTCCAAACACACACTAAGTTACAAACAAGTTCACAAATATGAGGGAAATATAAAACACTAATTGATTTCACCAAAAATAGATCAAAACACTAAATCACTCATCCAAATCCCTAAAATCAACACTTAGAGCATTTTAGGTCCAAAATATGAATTTTCAGTTTCTAATCCAAACTCTTAGTATGAACAAGTTATAAACCATACTTAGAACTTATCCAAGCAAGAAAAATACTTAAAACACCATTAGAACTCAATTTAGCATATTAAATCTCAAAATAGCCTAACATGAAAAATGAGTAAAAATGAGAGTTTATGTCCAACAACCCCTACCTTTAAGCTTCTTGATGCTGCCTTGATGATGCAGATTTGAGTCTCAATCTAGAACTTTGGATTTCCCCTTTGATCTCTTCTTCTTCATCTCTTGTTCTTCCTCTTTTTCTCCTTTCTCTCTTGCTATTTTTGTTTCTGTTTTCAGCCGTGAGAATGAGTGAGAACCAAGAGAAAAGATTGAAAAAACAACAAGAAAAGTCCACACAAAAGGCTGTAACTGTGGCTGGTTTAAGGCCTTTAGTTATATCAATATTTCTAGGTTCCAAAAACTTTAAAATAAATACTAAGATTCATTAAAAAAGTTATTTCACTAGTATCATAAATTTTCATATCTGTGACTAGTCAATTCAGCAGTAAAACACACAATTAGTATGCCTAAAAATATCAAACGGATTCTGATTATTCTCAAACTTTAATCACATTACAGAATACACATTTGTGACTTAGAAATAAATTATTCACATATATTTCCATTAGCTAAGCCATTTAAGTTAATATCTGAGTCATTTTAAGCTATTTTTCATCTTTTCAGCTTACAGCAAAGTGCCTAAAATAACTCAGATTGTTACAAAATTAAACATGCATGTTAAGTAAGTATTAAGCTACTCTTATAACTATTTACAAGTTTAACATGTTGAAGAGGATGTTACAGTTATATCTTTAGATTAAGTATATTTTTTCTTATTTATTTTAATATTTTTAATTCATCTCGTGCATTGTACAAATACAAAACATTAATTGAGAAAAAAATTTACTTTACGTGTATTTCATGCTTCCAAGAGTGTTTTTTTCTCCAATGCATTTAGTTCACTTCTAAATAAGTGTATCGTGTACGTGTTGGATTCTTTAATGATACTGTAAAATTATACCTTGGAAATCTATAAACATAGGGAGAAAATTTAAATGTATTGGCATGTAATTAATGATAATATTAAATGCTTTTTAACTTTTAAAGAAAACATAATTTTACACGCAAAGAAAAACTTAATCAAGAAGCATGTCAACTTATTTGGTATAAAATGTTGATTAAATTTTTTCTTTATTATGCAGCACTTTTCAAAATAATAAGGAAATTTTTTTAATCAAAATTGTATACCAAATAAGTTGGCATGCTTCCTGATTAAGTTTTTCTTTGTGTCTAGATTTTTTTTCTTTAAAAGTTAAAAAACATTTAATATTTCGTTAATTACATTCCAATACAGTTAAAATTTCTCCATATGTATGTAGATTTCCAAGGAAAATAACTTTACAATATCATTAAAGAATCCAATACGTACACGAGATACTTATTTAGAAGTGAATTAAATGCATTGGAGAAAAAAACATTCTTAGAAGCATGAAATATGCGTAAAGTAAATTTTTTTCTCAAATAGTATTTTGTACATGTGCAATACACAAGATAAATTAAAAATATTAAAATAAATAAGAAAAAATATACTTAATGTAAAGATATAACCTCTTGAATGGTTTAGATGAATTTGATTAAGTTATAATTAATGGAGTTTACAATGAGACCTACTCAAAATCATTCTTTTCTTTTCGTTAATCGGCTCTTCCAATTCTATGAGGGTTATATAGCTCCTCTCAATAAATATTTCTTTTATATAATCTCTAAAAAATAATTAGTTTATATAGTTTCATATAATTTCAATTTCTAATTCTCTAGTTTTTCTTATAATATTAATTTTTATGTGTTTATTTATTTAGACATTTTATCAATTTATTATTAGGAGTATACCAAAAAGATTTACTATATTTTCTTAGTTTAAAAAACACTTAATAAATTCTTAGTTTCCTAATAATAAATTACATTTAATGAATTTTACTATATTTTCATGCAAAATTTTCATTATATATATATATTGAAGTTTTCTAAATAATATAGAATAATTATATGAATAAATATAGTAATTTAAAAATATAATTAATTAATTTAATGTGATAGTATATATATAGATGATATAAGACACCTATGAAAATTTTGGGATTTTAATATCAATCAATAATAACAATAATTAATAACATGATCAACTAAAAATAAGTGAGAATTTTTTGAATTTTTTAAATATGAATAATATGCAAAAGTATATATGTAAAAGTAATGAATATGTGAAAATAAATTTTTATATTTGTATGAGTGAATAATAAATTCAATTTAGACTTGTTGACACATTTATACTTCCTTTTAAATTGCAACATAGGATGACACATGACAGTTATTGAGATCATGTATTTGTCACATGATAAATTTTTAAACATATTATTCTATATCAAAATGACCTATGTCAGAATATGAATGCATGTATATTCTCTTTATATATTATATGATTATATAATTCTATGATAATTACTATCATTTTATTTTTATCATAGTTTTGTATTTTTTTCATAAATATTTACATATAACTACTATCTTTTTTTACTCCACTATTTTATTTTGGAAAATACTGCATAATAAAGAAAAAATTTAACCAACATTTTATATCAAATAAGTTGACATGTTTCCTAATTAAGTTTTTCTTTGCGTGTAGGATTTTTTTCTATAAAAAATAAAAAACATTTAGTATTATCATTAATTACATCCCAATACAGTTAAATTTTCTCTATATGTATATAAATTTCCAAGGCAAATAATTTTATAATATCATTAAAAAATCCAACACGTACACGGGACACTTATTTAGAATTGAACTAAATGCATAGGAGAAGAAAACACTCTTGAAAGCATGAAACACGTGTAAAGTAATTTTTTTTCTTAATTAGTGTTTTGTACTTGTATAATGTAAGAGATAAATTAAAAATATTAAAATAAATAAGAAAAATGTACTTAATTTAGAGATATAACATTTTGGATGATTTAAATAAATTTGATTAAGTTATAATTAGTAGAGTTTATAATGAGATTCGCTCAAAATCATTTTTTTTTCTTTTCGTTAATCGATTCTTCCGTATTATGAGGGTTGTATAACTCTCTCAATAAATATTTTTTTTATATGATATTTTAATAAATAATTAGTTTATATAAATTCATATAATTTCAATTTTTAATTCTATAGTATTTTATTATTAATTTTTATATATTTATTTATTTAGATATTTTATCAATTTATTATTAAGAATATAAATTATACAATTAAAATGTATTTTTTATAAACCAATTAAAATGTATTTAAATATGTGTATATATATTATACATATAATAAAATAATTTACATATCTTCACTTAATATCTTAAAGTTTTAAGACATTTAATACATAACATAATACGAGAATTTCTAACACCAAATTTTTTAGAGTTTAATCTTTCTCCTTATCCTAAAATTGTTCTCAACTCAAAACGGAAGAATTTTTGGCATTCATTATGCCCTTCGACATGGTGCATTAAGTGAGATACTATTTTAACAACCAAAGAAATCAGGATCTGAGATTGATAACAATTTTGTTATGAATAAAACTTAGCTCTATTTTTTTATATTTATTATATTTATTTTATTAATTAAAGTATGATATATATGTATTAATATTATCTTTTTTATTCTCTTTTTTATAAAAATATACACATATTATAATTTAATTAATAAAATAAATATAATAAATATAAAAAAATAAACTTAAATTTTATTCTTTTGTTATTCATTACTAATCATATAATCACATACATTTATATATATATATATATATATATTATTTTATATTTTATAATTTTTATCATTTAATTATAATTAAATTAAATTTATCTTTTATATATTTATATACTCTAATTTTACCACATAAATAAATATAAAAAATGTGATAAGTGTAAATAACATTTTTCATATGTTATTCTGGGTTGGTGCGATTATAAATTGGAAGAAAATTCTAGAGGAACAGACACACGTTGAGAGCATGCGACGCACAAAAAACGAGGCACCAAGAGTGCAGCATGAGATACACGTTGAAAGAAACGAGAGTCGTAGCCATCTACACTACCAGTACCACCCATGAAGTAATTATTGCACCTAATTTTAAGGGAAAATATTTGTTTGTCTAACTCAAATATAATAGATATAAGTTTAACATATATTTGTATGTGATAGATATTATATTAAGTTATATGTGATTATAATATTTTTATGGGATATAAAATGATTTGTAAATAAATTGAAAAAATTAAATTATAAAAGTTAGATGAATAATGAAATTGAGTTTTAAGAGTTGTATTATTTAAATACTCAAAATATAATTTTTAAATAATATTTAATTTATATTTATATATAATATATTTATTTTAATTTTATATATAATATATGATAATATTTAATTTTATTCACATAAATATATGATGTCAAATTAAAATGGAGTGAACCTTCATTTTAGTACTTGAAATTGTGAATACCGATCATATTAGTTGTTTTGAACTGAATTTAGAGGTGCATTTAAAATAGACACGTCACAATGGTTTTCTCTTTACACAACAACAATAGAGCGTGTCGAACAAGGTGGATGATATTGCAAAGAAACTCCAATGCTCAAGTTAGGCTGTGCATAAATAAAGTTTATGCAGTGAGTGATAAGTTACCTATAACGTTGAATAAGTCTGGTATTACAGAGGTTGAAGAGATAAACTCTTGTAATAGTCGCAGGAAAAGATACATTCCCTTGTTAGTTACAGAGAATTCCTATAAGATCAAAATATAGATACTACAATTATGAGTAGTTAGAGGCAGTTATGGGTGTTACTATTCTGCAAGATTATGATTGACAAAAATAGATATTCTTAAGATTTATCCATTATGCAGATTTCATGGTAAAGCTGTTACTACCCAATGTCGTGGTCTGATATGCATATAGCCAGGATCTCATCCGCATGCCATAAGCGAATTCCTGCTAAGGGTGTCAATGACGGATTCTAGCATACTACGTGCCGGGTCGACCCACGAGACATGATCCCGGCTCACGGTCCAGAATAGTTGCCCCCAGCTTGACACTTAGATGGAATAACTAAGTGTCAAGGTACCAAATTTAATAGGAGCGCATGACGCGCAGTAGGCAAAGGGATCCAAGTTAATCAACATTAGATCTCGCAATGTTTTCCAAATGGCCAAGGTCCGTTATATCATAGTATGCCTCCGGGGTTGACATGTAAGGCTGTGATCCGAGGTAAATCGCTCTGCTTATGTTGTCATTCCACCATCCAAGGTATGTCATTTGTTACCCCCATGTGTAGTTCACGAGGTCTTCGTCCTTTCTTGTAGCTTTTATTCTGCAACTTGTAACAGTCTAAACTTGCTCGGGGAACCGTTGCTTTGACTTTATTGTGAATCAAAGGTCCTTTAAAAGAGGATAGCAGTTTCATATTGTTTCCCAATTGCCTGCTACTCTCGTAACCAATCAGGGTGAGGGAGCATTAAAATGCGACTTCCATCGTGCAATCAGTTGACCTTTTTAGGAATCAATTAGAATGCTTCGTTCCCTTTATAAATAAGGAATGTTTTGCATTAAGCCTGACATTTTTTTTTTCATTTTGTGGCTTTGTTTGAGAATGATCCATTTTTAGATAGTGATTTCTCTCCTATTTTTTGTGCATATGTGGAGGGTTTTGCTCCCTTCTGAAACAATTTTCCCATTTTTTCCAAAATCTTTGAAAGTGTTTGCCTTTTGGCATCCAGTTTCTTCGGTGGAGGCCTTTCTTTCTCAGCGTAATGGCTTGGTGAGGACTAAGTAACTACCCTACGTGGGTTGAACAATATGCATCTGTGCAGCAGGAGCCTTTATCTCCCTATGTACGTGGGAATGTGCAACTTTCCCGCTTGTACTTGGGGGAACTCGCTGCTTCTGTGTAGTTCTTGGGATACATGAAGATGATTTGTACTCCATCCTCCTCCTTTCCCGACTGTTGTAGAGGCACTTAATCAGATGCTTCCATAGTTTCTCTTCCTAAGTGCAGTTGGATATGCAGGATGGCTCTAAGGGTGGAATAATCTCTTGGAGCAACTCGGAGTGATTTGAAGTAACTTGGCATGATTGTGAAGCCTGTTGTAGTTCAAGTGGAACAATCTTTTGATGCGGAGCATTTTCACGTTGGCCGACAAGGAAAATGTGGGTGCTGGTGTTTGGAAAAACCTTGGAGGTGGTTGTGACTGGTGGCCATCATCGTCAATATTGTCCTAGCTTTCTTCCTGGCTCCTAAAGGTGGGCATTCTTGACTATTTTTTTTTTGTCTTGAAAGATCTTTTATGTATTCCTTTTTGTTAGAGTTGTCAATGTATGGAAAATGAATAATAATAAAATTTGTTTTTCTGAATCTTGTATCTTCTATTTTCCATTTTCGTTCTTAAGGGATGATGAAGTGATTATGTATAGGAATAGGTTATGATCTAAGGAAAGAAATTTTGGAGGAAGCTTATAAAATTAAGTATACCTTTCATTCAGGACTTAGTATGATGCATCAAGATTTTCAACATCAATTTTGGTGGCTTAAATGAGATCTGAAATAGCTAGGTATGTAATTAGAACAAAATATCAGAGACCTTTAGGTTTGTTGAAATCTTAGAATGGAAATGAAATAATATATCTATAGATTTTTGGAAGTCAATTTAGGTCATGATGCTCCATGGATAATTATAAATAGTTTAACTAAGTCAGCTCACTAGGATTATTTCAAATAGAGACCAAAGATTTATCTCTAGGCTTTGGAAATAATTATAACCAACAAAGGAATAAAAGTATTCTTATGATAAAAAAGTTTTGAGGACAAGATATGGAGGATGTTACTTGAAAAGAAGAGGAAAGCAATTTTGAGGACAATATTTTTATAAGAGGGGAAGAATATAACATCCCTGAAAAAATAAAAATTTGAATAACCAACCAGTTATTCGAATAAGGCTTCTATTATCTGAATAAACAAGTTGTTATAGTAAATTTTTCAAATAACTAACATGTTATTCGAATAAAAGAGGAAATAAGTCACCATATAGTTAGCTGTTGAGCAAAAAATATATAGGAGGAAATAAGTCACCTTATTTGAATAGAATTTCTTGTATTCGAATAAATAGTTGTTCAGTGCATATATACGCTATGAAAGAATGAGTTATTCGAATATGCAAATCATTATTCAAATAAATTGCTAAAAAAATATCATAGTTGTAACACCCCAACTTTTGGGTTAATTACAATATCGTCCTGAAATGCACTGTTTGAAATGCACTGTTTTGTAATTTCTATGAGTAGTAAAATGAATTTGGCTGTTTCATGAGTGTATTTGACTATTGTGTGTGATTTGTTCCGAGTCAGGGAAATGATAATTTTCTGGCCGAAAAATTCTTATTGTTAATTAATTAGAGTTGGGGGATCTTACTAAACTCAATTCTGATTGATATATATATTAATCTCGTAATTTTTAGGATTTAACTGTGCGATAAAATAATTTTATATTATTATAATATTATTTTATGTTACAGTACCTACTGTCTCAAAAACAGTAGAAATCTACTTCAAAATGACCACGGATCTTTAAAAGTCTGTGAGACCCGCGTTTAGGAAAAACAGTCAATGATTTTGACTGGACAGATTTCTAAACCAATGGGAGCAAGTGAACGAAAGTGGCTTGACTATTTTGAACCAATAGGAAAAGGTCAACGGAAGGAGCATGGACTTTAATATGGACCGTTGAATGAAAACTTAGTTAGGAAGCCTTTAACCTTAACCGTAGATCAAATCAATGGTGTGGATGTGAACTTGATTAGCAAGCATTGAATATTGGCCAGTAATCCCAATCCGACCAAAATTCTGGAATTCTAATCCGACCAAAGTTCCTCAGGATTGTCCCTAATGGTTTTCATTTCAAGCACATTTCGACAAACAAAACTACAATTTTATGAATACATTCTCGTCGATACTGACTCGATCTCTCTCAAGCATTACAGGGACCCAAAAGACCAATCTCACATAACTCATTCGACAATCCAGATTTGTTTTGAAGGTCTTGACACTAACAGAATATGGACAAGATCCAAACACTTTTGAAGAAATTTTCCTAATATTTTGATTTCCGTCGGATTTAATTACTGAGATTACATGCAAGCATATGCTAAATAGTGAGCTGAATTCGACACTTCCAGAGTATTTCCTGACAACATTAACTAGTAGTTTGACAGAACCCAAAGTACCTCAAGACTGGATGAAGCTGATTCTCAGTTCTTAAATCAGAAATCAAAGATTTTGGCTGTTATTGCTATCTATTCCGACAAAGACCATCTATTCAAAAACATGGAAGACGTCCTCAGACTCGACAAAGAGATGGACATTGCAATTAGCAGAGAATCAGTCAATAAAAACAATCTGGTTCTCTTTCTCCCTCAATCTTGTCAGACGATTCTGCAAATCCAAATGAAGATGACTGCTATGTAATCGACCTAACTGATGATGAATAGTACTACTATTCATTGTCGAACATTGCTCTATGTCGAAGGCTGCTCATTGTTGGATAAACATTTATCGTCGAATTTGATCTTATGATAAGTTAGGATAATGTCAATATCCGTCGAGTTAAAATGTCGATGTCCATCGAGTTGGAATTTCTAACCATTTAGTAGAGAAACTTCTCTAATGTCAAAATTCATCGGATTAGAATTTCTGACCATATAGTATTTTCGTCGGTTCAACGCTTGGAAGGTTTCTCTAATGTCAACACCCGTCTGTCGAATTAGGATTTCTGCTGACTTCATATATTCGACAGTTTTTGATCTTCATTCGATAGAGTCTTCATTCGACAGAACTTGACTTTTAGCATTCTTGTGAAATAATGTTCCTAACATCATTCTGTCGTGTTGTTTTTCGTCGAAGAGGTACCCTCACAAATTGGACGCTAGAGGCATATATAGTTGGATAATTAATTAGGATTGGTTGGGAAACTATACCTAATTAATTAGCTATTTAAGTAGTAAGTAATTAGACTTGAATTACAAATAAATTGAATCCCTAAATGCCCTTGAACCACACAGTTTTGCAGTAGCCTTCGGAGGAAAAATTTGACAAGTTCTACATGGTTCTTGAACCATCCTGCATGCACACTAGGTGGCCAAATGGTGACATAAGCCATGTGCACTCAAATTGGATATTTTACTTCAAGTAAATCCTAATTTCTCTATGCTTATCCCACGGTACAACCGCCCACTTATTTTTCACTCACACAATATTTATTTTCTCTCTCATCAAAAGCATTCATCTTTTCTCTCAAAAAATCCCACGAAACTAAGCAACCATTTTCTTCCTTTTCTCTCCACATAGTTCGGCCAAGCACCCAAACCCATACCATCAAACCTCTATAATTTTATCTCTTCATATTTTCTAAACCCAAATCATATTCGAAACACTTTTCCTTCACAAAGTTTTGTCAAAAACCTACTCTATCTAGTTCAAAATCCAACCTTTATCTTACTTTCCTAAGGGTAAGTTTGGTTTCTATGGTTTAAAGTTTGATTTTTGATTATCTAAACCATGATTGTTCCATGGTTTGTTATTATTAAGCTTTGTTTGTGATTTTACTAATTGTTTTAGAATTGTTAGGAATTGTTATGGGCCACACAAAAATTAAGGAGAAGGAGGAGAGCTTAAAAAGCTTGTCTTCAAGAGGTAAGAGGGAGATTTAATCTTATCAACCTTGTATGGTGATGGGAAAATGGATTTGTATGTGTGTGAAGAATCCATAAGGATTCATTTGTGTGTTTGTTTATTGTTTTTATTATTTGTGTGATTGTTTATTGTTTTCATTATTTATGTGATTGTTTATATGCTTTCCTATTTGTGATATATTTTTGCTATGCATGTTTATAGCTTTAAAATATATTGTATGTATATTGTATGTGATTATATAATTGCATGTGTTTATAATTGTATAATTATTAAAGTAGGATGTGAATAACATGTAACGATTTGCATGAGTGTTCCAAAGAACACAGAATGAGGCTCACGACCTTACATCAAATAGAGAACCAAAATGTTCTCAACAATTTTCTAAATCAGTGATTTAAAGAATCTAGGTAAAATAATAAGTTTAAGAATGATTTTTGATTAATTAAGGCCAACATGCCATTTAGTGTATAATTAAATGTCATTTTATTTTCGAGTTTTGGCCAATATACTATTTTATTTTCTAAGATAGGTTAGGTAATGGATTTACAAAATAAATTGATTCCAATGAATCTTTGAGAAAATAAGAGGAATAAATTCAGTTCTAGAATTCTAAACTTAGTAGAATTTAGTTTAAAGTAAGAATCAAAGCAAACGCTTGAAAAATACTAACGTATAGCTCACTCTAAGTTTTGAAGCGCGTTAGCAAGTTTCAATGTGTAACTGATGGGTAAGATTAAAATAAATAGGATTTAGAGGAAAATGTTAAAAATACCTTATACTGATTTTATAGGCAAAATGCTGTCGAAATTTACTAAAATCAAACGTATAAAATGAAAAGATTCCATACTATATTTATAACCTAAGGAAAATACTCTACGTATTTTAAAAGTACTAGATATAGTTTACACATATTTAATATGATGATTTTAAGCTATTCGGTTAAGAAAATGAATTGAAAATCTTACGCGATTGAGAAAATGATTTAAAACATTATGCGATGTTCAAAAATGTCAAAATGTATTTATGTGATTTAAAAGCATTTGTGAAAACGACGAGATTGTGAAAACATGATAAAATTCTTACGCGATTGAACAATACAGTGAGTTTTACTGTCGGGCGAAAGTGGTGGACCCAGGCATGTTGTGATGTAGTACTGTCAGGTGGGACGTACTATACTTTGGTATTTTGTAACTAAGGGTATTTTTGTAATTGTGATAAAATATGGATATTAAGGGTATTTTTATAATTTTAGATCATGCTTAGAGTGTTGTGTCAATTTGGTTGATAATTGGTGATTGATTGATGAAGCGAATTACACCATGTTTTGGTGTGATAAGCGTAGTATGGTTTATTTATTAAACTTGGAGGCGTTAGTGTGCGGAGAATCCCATATGTGGACAGTGGTAGCACCTCTGGGCCGTGGTAACGGGCAACACACTAATGATCTTGACAAGCACTATTCTTAATCGGGATCTTGGGGAGACTATTACGTACTATGCCTGTAGTGCACGGTGTATTGACTGTGTACTACTACACGATGTTTGGACGGTGGACTATAGACACAAAATTTGACAGTGCAATAGTTTGGTTGGGCAGCCATAAAGTATTTCTAGTTTCTATTCGGATCATTCTCTCAGATATCCGTGTTTAGCTCCATGGAGTAGGAACGAGTCAGTGTGTGTATCATTCATCATCTGCATTTTAAATGTTTATTATGTTCATGCATTATCTGCATTTTACTGTTTATCATAATCTGTGATAAAATGTATGATCTATTGCTTTTATATATTATGCATGATATAATGGTATGTTTTATTTTAATATGTGTTGCTTGATATATTATGCATGATATGTTGGTATGTACTATTGTGATAATTGTTTTGTACTGTCGTTTTCTTTATTGCCATGCTGGTAATGATGTAGATTGTCTCACCTCTTTATTGTATTGTTCTATCTGTTTTCTATTTTATGTTTATATTATCGAAGACTACAATGGCGTCAAGACGAGATCAATTAGGTTTCTTTAGACTTCAGTTTCTCAAAGGCGCTGAGGCTTGGTATGTCCACTGGGACACAAGACACATAGCGTACAGTGGTGACATTACTTTATCAGTAAGTAGGACTTGACATGGGTTCGTTACTACACATTATACGACTACTTTCATACAGGTTATTTTACCTATTAGGGAGTTGTGGGACGAATTTCACTTTACTCCTAGAGAGAACTTCGATATACTTTTGGGTTGAATTTCTATCGGTCAAGACATTCTTAACTAAGGAATTTGTCTTATGACAAGGGCTCATATCTTAGGCGTTATGTTTGAGTAGTATGCTGTCTTTAACTATTTTTATTTAATATTAATAGTTGTAAATTAATTATATACTTCAGACTAGATTCATATGTATATTAAGGTGTGATTATGTTTTATCTTATTTTGTGTTCCGTGTTATTTTATTTAATGTTATTAAATATAAAAAGGAAAAATTTTACCACTAATATTATTTATGTACCAAATGTTTTACAACTTGGGTAAGAATTTTATTTTATTTTATTTTATTTTATTTTATTGCATCATAAATGTGACATCCCCACAAGGGTATTACATTAGTTGGTATCAGAGCCCAAGTTAGAGTCTTTTGGGTTTGTGGGTAGGTTTGTTTTGTTTGTGCTGTGTGAATCTCTGATATTAAACGCAGAGATATGTTTCGGTTTCCGAAAGGAAGCGATTTTGTGCGAAATCACTACGTTTAGTTCGTTGTGTGTTGGTTTTGTTTATCTTTGAAGAAAGATAATGGAACGTTACGAACATGAGCATGTGGACGCGAAACGTGATGAAGATTGTATATTCGCAGCTAGAAGTGTGATGAAAAAGGTGATTGAAGTAGCAGTACAACAGAGACAGATGATCTCTCAGCAACAGGGACTGATAATCGAGCTTCATAGCTTATTAGAATTGGAGCAGCCATCGGATGCGAGGAGCTGTAACTTAGAACCTTCAATAATCCAAAATAGAAGGAAGCGTAAGGTCAATCGTTTTTAGCGAAAGTCGTATGTACAACCACCAGGGAAGCAACAACGGACAAAGAAAGGAAGTACTAGTGGCAACGATTTTAGTCAGACTGTGGCATCACCAATGAAGTGCTTGAAGTGTGGGAAGCCTGAACACTTATTCAAAGAGTGTGGTCAGCTGAAGATGAAAACTTCCATTAGTAATACACGTGTTCCAAATCTCAAAAAGAAGAAAGAGTCGGTGCAGAGAGTGTAATAAGAACGTTCAAATTCAAAAACTTCGGAAGCGAGAAAGTTGTGCCATGGAGGGTAATCTTAAAATTGTGCTGTATAATTCATGAGGTAATTCGTTCTCTTGTGATTCGTGACTGTGTAAATCTTTCAGGATTATCTGTGTTTTACTCCTTTTCATAATGTTACTTCAATTTCTAAACTTGCTATTACTACTTGAGCTTGTTTAAAACTATCCAATTATTATTGGAGTTTGAAAATTTTTATTAATCTGGTTTGTCTATTTCTTTCTCAAATAGACTGAGAAAATCAATTTGATTTATCCGTGTCTTTGTTATAGGGTGATCTGAGTATCCGTGTCTTTGTTATAGGGTGATCTAAGTATTTCTACTCTTCTTGTTGAACTTGTTGTTTATACTCAAGATTTCTAACTCTACTCTATATCTATTGAATATTAAATCTTTTCTGTTGATTTGATTTGTTTATCCACAATCACATCTATTTGTGAGCCTGATTTGTTAAGTGGATTGATTCTTTTCCAACCATATCCTACTAGATTGTTGCAATACAATTTAATGTTTCTTTGACCTGAGATTTTTGGATTTGAATCCAGAAAGTGTGTTTCTAAAATTATTGGACTATGTTCATTTTGAAATCTATTAGACCATCTCGAATTCTTTGATTGGACTAATCTAGTAACCTATTGAATAGCCTTATTACTTTTCCTTATGATCTTCATAGTGTTTTTCATGGATCTCAATTAAAAAGGATCATTCCTGATTCAACTTGTGTCATAATACTGAATACAGTACAATTAGAAGAAAACTTAATCAATGAGACATTTTCTGTTAAGATTAAAAATAGGCAAGTAGAACAACTTCTCTTGATGAAGAAAATCTGGAATGATGTGATGACAGGGGAACTAGAAGATCAAATGAAGTAAATCGCTGTTTGTTCCAAGATCGATTTGCGTACTGGTTGTTATCAGATTCGCGTAGAAGTAGAGAATATTCTAAGATAATTTTTCAGACACATTACAGGCTTTATGAGCATTTAGTACTACCATCCGGGGTAAGAAATGTTTTTGGTGATATTCACAAATAATATACATAGGATCTTTCTTTCCAATCTTGGCAAATTTGTCGTTATTCTTATTGGCAATGTTTTGACCTATTCTTGAAATTCAAAGGAACATGCTGAAGATCTCAATGCAGTTCTTCAATTTTTAAAGAAGAAAAAGGAGTTATGCGTGAAACTAGTCGGATGCAAGTTCTGTTAGAAGAAGTTCAACTTGTGGATTGAGATTGAGTGTTGAGATCAAATAGAAAGGTGGTGGCGTATACTCCAAGGTGGCGGAACTACATGGGAGCTAGAAGATAGGATGAGGGAGCAATACCCTCAATTGTTTTGATGTATGATGAATTTCGGGGACGAAATTCTTATTTGTAGGGGAGAGTTGTAACACTCCAACTTTTGGGTTAATTACAATATCGTCCTGAAATGCACTGTTTTGTAATTTCTATGAGTAGTAAAATGAATTTGGCTGTTTCGTGAGTGTATTTGACTGTTGTGTGTGATTTGTTCCGAGCTAGGGAAATGATAATTTTTTGGCCAAAAAAATCTTATAGTTAATTAATTAGAGTTGGGGGATCTTACTAAACCCAATTCTGATTGATATATATATTAATCTCATAATTTTTAGGATTTAACTGTGCGATAAAATAATTTTATATTATTATAATATTATTTTATGGTACAATACCTACTGTCTCAAAAATAGTAGAAATCTACTTCAAAATGACCACGGATCTTTAAAAGTCTGTGGGACCCGCATTTAGGAAAAATAGTCAACGATTTTGACTGGACAGATTTCTAAACTAATGGGAGCAAGTCAATGAAAGTGGCTTGACTATTTTGAACCAATAGGAAAAGGTCAACGGAAAGAGCATGGACTTTAATATGGACCGTTGAATGAAAACTTAGTTAGGAAGCCTTTAACCTTAACCGTAGATCAAATCAATGGTGTGGATGTGAACTTGATTAGCAAGCATTGAATATTGGCCAGTAATCCCAATCCGACCAAAATTCTGGAATTCCAATCCGACCAAAGTTCCTCAAGATTGTCCCTAATGGTTTTCATTTCAAGCATATTTCGACAAACAAAACTACAATTTTATGAATACATTTGTTAGGGTCAAAACGTGTTTGCCCATTTGCTAACCGCAAGTGCACGGGTCGCACAAGTAATAAAATGATGAGTACAGATATCGTTCCCACGAGGATAATTTTATTTCCAATGCTAAGTATTAACCGATAGCTTACCTAATTCTATTCAAGAACATAAAAATGGATAAAAGTAAAGAAAGTAAAGACCTAAAGCAATAAGGATAAACGGTTAGAGTTTAGGGAAATCCTTCTTCACCCATTACTTCAACCAACAACATGCAATCCTCATCATAAATATGAATGCAATGATTAGGTTAGCTTGAGAATCCACATTAGCTAAATGCCTATGTCTAGGTCATCTAACCATGGTATCATTTGCCAACTCACTAAGTGTCCTTGAGAGCTAGCACAAAATCCACTCTTTAAGGTCTATTCTCAAACACGTGCTATGCATGGCTAAGAGGTATATGTCTATCCCATTAGCGAATCAACTCATCCCATCATTGGGATAGAATCGAACATGCATCAACTATACATACGATCTCAAACCCAAATCCCTATGTCTAGGTTCATTAGATTTTATCAAATCACTCAAATGTTGGCCAAACACTCAAGAGCATTAAGATCAATATGATTGAACAAAATCAAAGATCCACACAAACTCAAAGGAGAACAAATCATTAATATTAATAAAAGGATTCAAAGTCATCCCTAAATAAAGCTCAGCTATACAATGAACATGAGAACAAATTACAAAATAAATGTTCAAGAAATGAGGAAGAGAAAGGAGAAAAGAGAGAAGGAGAAAGCTTATGGATTTCGCCATTGAAGCTCAGATCCTCCTCCAAGAGAAAGAGGGCTTCCATCCCTAGCTCCCCAAGCTCCATCTCCACCTCCAATGGAGGTCTAGCCGTAGCCTCTAACCCAGAAAACTAAAAACCTAAAAACCTAAAAGAGAGAAAACTGAGAGAGGCTGAAAGGGTGCGTGAAAAATAGAATAAATAGGCTCAGCTCGTCGAAGCGCGCCGCGGCGTGGACATTCCCACGCCTCGGCGTGGGGCTCTCTGCCCTATCAGTATTGGGCTGGCTGACACAGCCATGCCGCGGCGTGAACATTCTTGCGCCGCGGCGTAGAAGACTGGAATGCATCCTTGGCTTCTTTCCTCCAATGCTGGGCCTTGGCTTGCATCAATTTGTCTCTTTTGAGCCCTTCCTACATTAGAGAAAGCACCAAATTAAATATAATTGCAAATCAACTTAATCAATCAACATATAGGCACAAATTGCTCAAAAACATAAAGGAAGGTATCCAAATGACATTTCACAAGTATGAGCACAAAACCTTCCAAATATGCATAAGATCAAGGACTAAGCATGCCATGAAGCACAATTATGGGGCATAAATAACTACATTTCATGGAGTTATCACACCCCCAAACTTAAGATGTTGCTAGTCCTCGAGCAACACAAAGTATGACTAAGAAAACTCACTTTGACAATTCATGCTCACATGCATTCAACAATGATAAATTCAATTTTCTTTTAACCATAGCTAGTGCACAATGATTATAATGGCCCTCAAAGAATGCGCATGCCTCACAGTTAAGTTCAACACATACACAATCTTAACATGCCATCAATCAAGCTTCCAATCATGCACATGACATCTCTCACAAAGATGCAAGCTCAACTTATCTTTTTCAAATCATGCTTATTCGGATAAGTTTATGAACCTACACATGGATACAAATCAAGATTCCACAAAATTGTAGTACAACTCTCTCTCCACTAATGTAAATCACACATGATTGAGGATCAAGAGGGACTTTAATAGCTAGTAATGTAAGGCCAAGGTGATGAGGTGAAGAACAAAGGGGAATGGAAAACATACAAACATTGAGAAACATAACATGATATTTCAAGACTTGAGTCACTACAACAAGGGTATACAAAATGAGACAAATAACACTATTCAGAACCACTCGATGCTTTTTTTTTTCTTTCATTTGTTTTTTTTTTCTTTTCTTTTTATTTTTATTTTTTATTTTCTCTTTTTGTATTTTCTTTTTCTTCAACAAAAATAACTTTTTGTGCAACAAACGGTTCCTTCCAGCCACTTTTGTATTGAGCAACATAAATACCCTAAACGTTGGACTCAAGTGAAGAAATAACATATCATGCACCCAACAAACATAAAGGGAAGGAAAAGATTGCAATGCTTTCGCATGCATTAGAATGGTTACAAGGTAGGAAATATGAGGGTGAAAGAAGAACATAGAAGGCCAAACAATTATAAGGCTTCAAAAGGGGACCTAGAGATACAATCATGTAAGGGTAAGCTTGAAAGGCTCAACCGGTCCAAACAATGCCCTAATCACTTCTTCAATCATGTGCAATCTAGGATTTCACCTCAAGAGAGTTGCAAAACAATTTCAAGGATAGTAGAAATCATCCACATGCACAATCCATAAACATTCTCTAAATAAACACTCAAATCTTTTCAAAGTTAAACAAGCATCTAAGTGAGAAACACATCATGCATAAAAACAAACAAGATTGCTTAAGTATGCTTCAAGATCGCAAATGGTTTCACAAAAGAATTGAGGACAATTGCAATCATTTATATCATTGACCAACCATCACACACTAGCAAATGGCATAAAGTCATGCATTCAAAAGATTTATCATCTTCCATTTCAGGATGCATAACATCGTGTAGAGAATGTTGAAAATTGAAACTTTTATCAACAGTCCACTAGTAATAGCCAAAATAGGATATACTCATGAAAGCATAATGACCATCACTACCACATACTTAAAGTATCAAAACATGTGTACACATTAAGCATTAAGGGTGAAAATATGCAATGATACTCCCCCAAACCAAAGTGAATGTGTGTTCTTGGTGTTCATGATTTATAGGGTACTTGAGCAAGTCAAAACAAAGCAAGCAAACTAGGGCGAGCACTATTAAATAAAGAAAAATAGAGAAAATAATGAAAAATGCAAAACAGGGGGCCACGCCGCGGCAAAAAAAGTTCACGCCTCGGCGTGGAGCGCTCGGTGAGTGTTCCGATAGGCGAGAGACTGCACGCCGCGGCGTGGACATTCTCACGCCGCGGCGTGAGAGGTCATCTTTGCTGTATCTTGCAAAGAAACCGTTTCCTTGTAATCGGTGCTCCATTTTGGCCCCAAGCACCTCCAAAACATGTCTAAAAGCTTAAAACACAAAATATATAACAAAAACATAACAATAACACAAAATCAAACTATAACTACTTATCTAAACAAACCAAAAACAAAAGCATAAAAACATGAATTAAAACTATTTACAATAACAAAACATAAAAAACCCGAATTAGAACTAAGCAAACTCATTGTCAATATTAGCAATACGGAAATAATGTCCTTATCCCAGAGCAAACGGCGCCAAAAACTTGTTAGGGTCAAAACGTGTTTGCCCATTTGCTAACCGCAAGTGCACAGGTCGCACAAGTAATAAAATGATGAGTAAGATATCGTTCCCACGAGGATAATTTTATTTCCAATGCTAAGTATTAACCGATAGCTTACCTAATTCTATTCAAGAACATAAAAATGGATAAAAGTAAAGAAAGTAAAGACCTAAAGCAATAAGGATAAACGGTTAGAGTTTAGGGAAATCCTTCTTCACCCATTACTTCAACCAACAACATGCAATCCTCATCATAAATATGAATGCAATGATTAGGTTAGCTTGAGAATCCACATTAGCTAAATGCCTATGTCTAGGTCATCTAACCATGGTATCATTTGCCAACTCACTAAGTGTCCTTGAGAGCTAGCACAAAATCCACTCTTTAAGGTCTATTCTCAAACACGTGCTATGCATGGCTAAGAGGTATAGGTCTATCCCATTAGCGAATCAACTCATCCCATCATTGGGATAGAATCGAACATGCATCAACCATACATACGATCTCAAACCCAAATCCCTATGTCTAGGTTCATTAGATTTTATCAAATCACTCAAATGTTGGCCAAACACTCAAGAGCATTAAGATCAATATGATTGAACAAAATCAAAGATCCACACAAACTCAAAGGAGAACAAATCATTAATATTAATAAAAGGATTCAAAGTCATCCCAAATAAAGCTCAGCTATACAATGAACATGAGAATAAATTACAAAATAAATGTTCAAGAAATGAGGATGAGAAAAGAGAGAAGGAGAAAGCTTATGGATTTCGCCATTGAAGCTCAGATCCTCCTCCAAGAGAAAGAGGGCTTCCATCCCTAGCTCCCCAAGCTCCATCTCCACCTCCAATGGAGGTCCAGCCGTAGCCTCTAACCTTGAAAAACTAAAAACCTAAAAACCTAAAAAGAGAAAAGCGAGAGAGGGTGAAAGGGTGCGTGAAAAATAGAATAAATAGGCTCGGCTCGTCGAACGCGCCGCGGCGTCATGGACATTCCCACGCCTCGGCGTGGGGCTCTCTGCCCTATCAGTATTGGGCTGGCTGACACAGGCCACGCCGCGGCGTGAACATTCTTGCGCCGCGGCGTAGAAGACTGGAATGCATCCTTGGCTTCTTTCCTCCAATGCTGGGCCTTGGCTTGCATCAATTTGTCTCTTTTGAGCCCTTCCTACATTAGAGAAAGCACCAAATTAAATATAATTGCAAATCAACTTAATCAATCAACATATAGGCACAAATTGCTCAAAAACATAAAGGAAGGTATCCAAATGACATTTCACAAGTATGAGCACAAAACCTTCCAAATATGCATAAGATCAAGGACTAAGCATGCCATGAAGCACAATTATGGGGCATAAATAACTACATTTCATGGAGTTATCAACATTCTCGTCGATACTGACTCGGTCTCTCTCAAGCATTAAAGGGACCCAAAAGACCAATCTCACATAACTCATTCGACAATCCAGATTTGTTTTGAAGGGCTTGACACTAACAGAATTTGGACAAGATCCAAACACTTTTGAAGAAATTTTCCTAACATTTTGATTTTCGTCGGATTTAATTACTGAGATTACATGCAAGCATATGCTAAATAGTGAGCTGAATTCGACACTTCCAGAGTATTTCCCGACAACATTAACTGGTAGTTTGACAGAACCCAAAGTACCTTAAGACTGGATGAAGCTGATTCTCAGTTCTTAAATCAGAAATCAAAGATTTTGGCTGTTATTGCTATCTATTCCGACAAAGACCATCTATTCAAAAACATGGAAGACGTCCTCAAACTCGACAAAGAGATGGACGTTGCAATTAGCAGAGAATCAGTCAATAAAAATAATCTGGTTCTCCTTCTCCCTCAATCTTGTCAGATGATTCTGCAAATCCAAATGAAGATGACTGCTATGTAATCGACCTAACTGATGATGAATAGTATTACTATTCATTATCGAACATTGCTCTATGTCGAAGGCTGCTCATTGTTGGATAAACATTTATCGTCGAATTTGATCTTCTGATCATTTAGGACAATGTCAATATCCGTCAAGTTAGAATGTCGATGTCCGTCGAGTTGGAATTTCTAACCATTCAGTAGAGAAACTTCTCTAATGTCAAAATCCGTCAGATTAGAATTTCCGACCATATAGTATTTTCGTCGGTTCAACGCTTGGAAGGTTTCTCTAATGTCAACACCCGTCCATCGAATTAGGATTTCTGCTGACTTAGTATATTCGACAGTTTTTGATCTTCATTCGACAAAGTCTTCATTCGACAGAACTTGACTTTTAGCATTCTTGTGAAATAATGTTCCTAACATCATTCTGTCATGTTGTTTTTCGTCGAAGAGGTAGCCTCACAAATTGGACGCTAGAGGCATATATAGTTGGATAATTAATTAGGATTGGTTGGGAAACTAAACCTAATTAATTAGCTATTTAAGTAGTAAGTAATTAGACTTGAATTAAAAATAAATTGAATCCCTAAATGCCCTTGAACCACACAGTTTTGCAGTAGCCTTCGGAGGCAAAATTTGACAAGTTCTACATGGTTCTTGAACCATCCTGCATGCACACTAGGTGGCCAAATGGTAACATAAGCCATGTGCACTCAAATTGGATATTTTACTTCAAGTAAATCCTAATTTCTCTATGCTTATCCCACGGTACAACCGCCCACTTATTTTTCACTCACACAATATTTATTTTCTCTCTCATCAAAAGCATTCATCTTTTCTCTCAAAAAATTCCACGAAACTAAGCAACCATTTTCTTCCTTTTCTCCCCACATGGTTCGGCCAAGCACCCAAACCCATACCATCAAACCTCTATAATTTTTTCTCTTCATATTTCCTAAACCCAAATCATATTCTAAACACTTTTCCTTCACAAAGTTTTGTCAAAAACCTACTCTATCTAGTTCAAAATCCAACCTTTATCTTACTTTCCTAAGGGTAAGTTTTGTTTCTATGGTTTAAAGTTTGATTTTTGATTATCTAAACCATGATTATTCCATGATTTGTTATTATTAACCTTTGTTTGTGATTTTACTAATTGTTTTAGAATTATTAGGAATTGTTATGGGCCACACGAATATTAAGGAGAAGGAGGAGAGCTTGAAAAGCTTGTCTTCAAGAGGTAAGAGGGAGATTTAATCTCATCAACCTTGTATGGTGGTGGGAAAATGGATTTGTATGTGTGTGAAGAATCCATAAGGATTCATTTGTGTGTTTGTTTATTGTTTTTATTATTTGTGTGATTGTTTATTGTTTTCATTATTTATGTGATTGTTTATATGCTTTCCTATTTGTGATATATTTTTGCTATGCATGTTTATAGCTTTAAAATATATTGTATGTATATTGTATGTGATTATATAATTGCATGTGTTTATAATTGTATAATTATTAAAGTAGGATGTGAATAACATGTAACGATTTGCATGAGTGTTCCAAAGAACACAGAATGAGGCTCACGGCCTTACATCAAACAGAGAACAAAATGTTCTCAACAATTTTCTAAATCAGTGATTTAGAGAATCTAGGTAAAATAATAAGTTTAAGAATGATTTTTGATTAATTAAGGCCAACATGCCATTTAGTGTATAATTGAATGTCATTTTATTTTCGAGTTTTGGCCAATATGCTATTTTATTTTCTAAGATAGGTTAGGTAATGGATTTACAAAATAAATTGATTCTAATGAATCTTTGAGAAAATAAAAGGAATAAATTCAGTTCTAGAATTCTAAACTTAGTAGAATTTAGTTTAAAGTAAGAATCAAAGCAAACGCTTGAAAAATACTAACGTATAACTCACTCTAAGTTTTGAAGCGCGTTAGCAAGTTTCAATGTGTAATTGATGGGTAAGATTAAAATAAATAGGATTTAGAGGAAAATGTTAAAAATACCTTATACTGATTTTATAGGAAAAATGCTGCCGAAATTTACTAAAATTAGACGTATAAAATGAAAAGATTCCATACTATATTTATAACACAAGGAAAATACTCTACGTATTTTAAAAGTACTAGATATAGTTTACACATATTTAATATGATGATTTTAAGCTATTCGGTTAAGAAAATGAATTGAAAATCTTACGCGATTGAGAAAATGATTTAAAACATTACGCAATGTTCAAAAATGTCAAAATGTATTTATGCGATTTAAAAACGTTTGTGAAAATGATGAGATTGTGAAAACGCGATAAAATTCCTATGCGATTGAACGATATAGTGAGTTTTGCTGTCGGGCCAAAGTGGTGGACCCGGGCATGTTGTGATGTAGTATTGTCAGGTGGGACGTACTATACTTTGGTATTTTGTAACTAAGGGTATTTTCTTAATTATGATAAAATATGGATATTAAGGGTATTTTTATAATTTTAGATCATGCTTAGAGTGTTGTGTCAATTTGGTTGATAATTGGCGATTGATTGATAAGGCGAATTACACCATGTTTTGGTGTGATAAGCGTAGTGTGGTTCGTTTATTGAACTTGGAGACGTTAGTGTGCGGAGAATCCCATATGTGGACAGTGGTAGCACCTTTGGGCCGTGGAAACAGGCAACACACTAATGATCTTGACAAGCACTATTCTTAATCGGGATCTTGGGGAGACTATTACGTACTATGCCTATAGTGCATGGTGTATTGACTGTGTACTACTACACGATGTTTGGACGGTGGACTATAGACACAAAATTTGACAATGCAATAGTTTGGTTGGGCAGCCATAAAGTATTTCTAGTTTCTATTCGAATCATTCTCTCAGATATCCGTGTTTAGCTCCATGGAGTAGGAACGAGTCAGTGTGTGTATCATTCATCATCTGCATTTTAAATGTTTATTATGTTCATGCATTATCTGCATTTTACTGTTTACCATAATCTGTGATAAAATATATGATCTATTGCTTTTATATATTATGCATGATATAATGGTATGTGTTATTTTAATATATGTTGCTTGATATATTATGCATGATATGTTGGTTTGTACTGTTGTGATAATTCTTTTGTACTGTCGTTTTCTTTATTGCCATGCTAGTAATGATGTAGATTGTCTCACCTTTTTATTGTATTGTTCTATCTGTTTTCTATTTTATGTTTATATCATCGAAGACTACAATGGCGTCAAGAGGAGATCAATTAGGTTTCTTTAGACTTTAGTTTTTCGAAGACGCTGAGGCTTGGTATGTCCGACACAGGACACATAGAGTACAGTGGTGACGTTACTTTATCAGTAAGTAGGACTCGACATGGGTTCGTTACTACACGTTATATGGCTACTTTCGTACAGGTTATTTTACCTATTAGGGAGTTGTGGGACGAATTTCACTATACTCCTAGAGAGAACTTCGATATACTTTTGGGTCGAATTTCTATCGGTCAAGACATTCCTAACTAAGGAATTTGTCTTATGACAAGGGCTCATATCTTAGGCGTTATGTTTGAGTAGTATGCTATCTTTTACTATTTTTATTTAATATTAATAGTTGTAAATTAATTGTATACTTCAGACTAGATTCATATGTATATTAAGTTTGATTATGTTTTATCTTATTTTTGTTCCGTATTATTTTATTTAATGTTATTAAATATAAAAAAGAAAAATTTTACCACTAATATTATTTATGTACCAAATGTTTTACAACTTGGGTAAGAATTTTATTTTATTTTATTTTATTGCATCATAAATGTGACATCCCCACAAGGGTGTTACAATAGTTAGTTGTGTTAGCACATGAGTTATTTGAATAAGGTTATTGTTATTCGAATAAAGTGACCAATATCAGAATAAATAGGAGACACGTTCCACTGTAAAGAAAGAAAGCTTTGTTTTCATTTAGTTTCTTCAACTGGGGTTTCTTTATTTGGTCTAGAATTTCCATGGTTCTAGTGGAACTAAATGAATGAGGTAAGTTATCACCAATAGAGGAAAGACTCATAGAAAAGGTAAGTTATCAGCAATGGAGGAAAGACTCTTGGAAAGACTTGGAAGAAGACTTGGAGTTTTGGAAAAACAATGAATTACAAGGAACAAGTGTAACGCAAGTGAAGAAATGAAGGAAGCAAGATTAGACAATTTCTCCTTGATAAGCAAAGAAGCATGGTTAAGAAGAAGAACAAGTGTCCACGGTAATGATTACAATGATAAGTGGCAAGCAGATCATGCTGCATAAAGAAAAATTTGAAATGAAGTATGATGAAAGTAAGACAAGTGTCAAGAAGGGAACTCTTAAGACCTTGACTAAGTTTCATGCAATGATCTTAAGGAATATTCATGAAAATTTGAAAGAACAAGTAACCAAATCATTAAATAAGATAAGTAGCTGAAACGTGGGCCAATTTTGATAAAAATCATTTTAAGAAATCATGATTTTAAGAGGAGATATTTCTGGAATACAAATCCAGTTTGAACAACTCAACACCCCAACATCATCACTCACATCATCCCAACATAAGATAAGCTTGAATTGGGCTATATAAATACCTCACCTTTCCTCCATTTACGTCACAAGCAAACTCACTCAACTCACCAAAATCAGAAGCTCTGTTTTTATCATCTTCAACTTCAACATCTTTAGCCTCCCTGTTACCAATCCAAATTCTGTAAAATGGGTAGGAAATGGCAAAAACACTACTCTTTCTTCTTTATTTATTCCAACACTACGTACTAATCCATCACTTTGCATCCTTTTTCTTTTACTCTGTTTTAATCTTGATAAAACAGTGACATATTGGTTTTCTGCAACTTGAATCTTGACTAATTTATTCAAATAAGACCTTATTTATTCGAATAATTCCTCCCAAAACACTTCATAAATTGTGTTTTCAGATGGTTTATTCAAATAAACCTATGTTTATTGGAATAAAACCTTACAGAAACCACAAAGTTGAGATTTTTCAAGAGTTTATTCGATTCCAAAAACACTTCCAGTACTGTTTTTCTAAAGATTTATTATGATAAAAATTTCTTTATTCGAATAAAGGATTTATTATGATAAAATTTTATTTATTCTGATAAAATCTAATAGGAAGCTTTAGAATGAAAATTTTAAATGTAAATGATTCATTTATCATTTTACACTTTATTTCATCAATTTTCCCTATACGATATTCTTATCGAAGGAAATATTTACTATTCTTTTAACTCTTTTAATGATCTATTATCACGAGCTATTCTTAATATCAGTTGTTTTAATTATTGATTTTCGATATCTAGTTTTATGTGATTACAATGTTAAATATTTTACTATGAAGGAAATGTTCAAGAAAAGTTATCCCATGGATAAAAATGAATCAATGTGCAAAGAGATTATCATGGTTATGATTAGAGATTATTGGAGGATGCTCTATTAGAGATTATTGTGGCCATGATCAGAGGACACTGAAGGATGCCTCTTTGTCAAGAGATTAAGAGATTATTGAGGATTCCTCGATAAGAGAATATTATGGCCATAATTAGAGACTATTGGGAGATGCCCTGATTAGATATTATTGTGATAATAATCAAAGGACATTGAGGGACGTATCATTGTCAAAGAAAGATATGCAAGGATTCCTTAATCAAATATTATTATGGCCATGATTACAGATTATTAGGGGACACCCGGATTAGATATTATTATGGTCATAATCAATAGACTTTGAGGGACGCCTCATTGCCATAAAAGAATGATGCACATTTGGTTGAGAGTATTGAAATGGGATGATGCTAAAAGAAATGATGATTTAAATGAAATATTGGTAAAGAGATAATGATAATGATTTAAAAAGAAATGATAAAGAAGAAGAGATAATGAAAAGAAATTTTTTTGAGTGACATTCAACTACTTATCTTTAGAGTTATTACTTATGAAATGATTACTCTTTCACTTTCATGGTGTTACTGATTCTTATTTCTTATGAAATTACTTCTATTTCTTTTCTTGAAATATTTACTCTGTTGATTACTAAGAAATTTTTTATTGCAAGTTACTTACTCATTCATCACTGAGTTACCTATCTCTACCTTGAACTATTTATTCATTCTTATTGTGTTACTTACTTCTCTTCGATTTTTTTTCAATTATTGATTTGTTTATTGAATTTATTATTTTGTTGGACTTTCAGATATGGTATTAAGAAAAGGATAATTGCAAAGAGTGGGAAATGTATATTAGTTTTTACTCTTTCCTACTGAGATTGTATATCACCCCTTTGTGGTGTAATATTTTAGATAAGGACATTTGAAAGGGTTCTGATAGATGTTTGTGTAAAGCAACTCTATCAGCCGAAGCTTGAAGATTATATTTGTAAATAATGGTACCTTAAGAAGGCTTTTGTAAGCCTCAATTTTTAGAAAATAGGTGCCCAATTTAGAAATATTTTGTATATATCAATAACTCTAGAAGGGTGTAATCCCTCCAAACTATGTAAATTACTATAAATACGAACTATTGATAATATTAGAAGTTATTAGTAACATGTTACTCTATTAGATTTAAAATACCATAATACTATAATAATAATAAATAATAAAAATTTTAGTAGGACGTTACATTATAATATCATAATAGAGTCTTAGGCAAAGTGGTTTGAGAACCATTATAGCTTTCTAACCAAATAAGTATATTGTTGTAGGAAAAAAATGTCTCGCAGAAGGAATAATACTAATCCCGAGGATAGAGTGAAAAAGATTATGAGCAAACTTCTAGAAATCAAGAAAGAGATAAGTAAGTTGAAGATCAGACAGTACTCTACACTAGTGGATAAGTGTAAAGTTGTAGAAAGAGATCTTTTGGAATATAAAGCTGAGAAGGAAATGCAATTCCAGCTTAAGCAAAAGTAAGAAGATAATGGAAAAATAGCTGGAAATAATAATTTCAAGCCAAATGAGTAAGGAAACACAAGTCCAGTATGAAGCAAAATGCCCAAAGTGTGGAAAGGCACAAGGAGACAAACCTTGCTTGTTTGGACAATGGGTATGCTATCTCTGTGGAAATCTTGGACACATAGCTAAGAATTGCAGAATTGGAAAAAAGGAAAAATTCTCAGATAAAGCCACAAGTTCCAAGAAGGATTTTTGCTCTTAGCAGCCACGAAGTGGAACAATCCCTTGATCTGAAACAAGGTTAGTACCCTTAGTAAAAGAAGGAAGGTAGTATTAGGCTATAGACAATTAAATAAGACGATCATTAAGAATAAATATCTACTTCCTAGAATAGATGATTTATTAGATCAAGTACTTAAGGACAGGATACCATCAGATTAGAGTTAAGTAGAAGATATTCCTAAAATAGTTTTTAGGACTAGATATGGTTATTATGAATGTTTGGTAAGGCCATTTGCCCCTACTGTATTTATGGATTATATAAATAGGGTATTTAGGCCATTTTTATATAAATGTGATATTTTGAGGAACATGCAATATATTTAAGGATAGTAATTTTGAAAGAAAAATAGTTATTTGAAAAATTGGAAAAGTGTAAATTTTGGATATGAGGAATCAAATTTCTAGGATCCTTTGAGTTATTTTGTGGTTTATAGTGATGCATCTAAAAATGGATTAGGATGTGTGTTAATGCAAAGAGGGTAAGACGGTAGCCTATATCTTTAGATAACTTGGATCTCATGAAGAGAATTACTCAACCTATGATTTGAAATTAGTAGCCATAGTTTTTGCTTTGAAAGTTTTGTATGACGTAAAATTCGAGGTATAGACTGATTATAACGTTTAGAATATCTTTTTGATCAAGAGTAATTGAATATGAGGCAAAGAAAGTAGATCAAATTCTTAAGGATTATGATCTGCAGGGAAGCGCGATGGGCCCATAACCCACAGGATTATAATTTGGAGGTAAAGTATTACTTAGGAAAAAAAACAAATGTTGTAGTTAATGCTTTAATTAGGAAATCTCTCCATATATGATAATTTAGGAAATGGATTTGATAAGAGAAGTCTAGGAATTTAAAATTTTCAGTGATAAGATTTGTTTAAGTGTCTTACAGCTTACTTGTGATATGAAAACAAAAGTTAAAGAGGCACAAAAAGAAGATAAATTTTTGCAAGCTTTTAAGGAAGGGATACTTAGAGGAAAACATCAAGATTTTAAGTTAAGGGATGATGAAGTGATTATTTATAGGAATAGGTTATGATCCAAGGAAAGAAATTTTGGACGAAGCCCATAAAAGTAAGTATATCTTTCATCCAAGACTTAGTTATTACCAAGTGGCCTCAATACTCAAGAGGAAGGGTGAATTGAGTATATAAAATAAGTTCGTAAATCTTTCACAAAATACTTGAATTCTTATTTTCGTTGAAGCTATTTGATTAATAGAGATGAATGTATAGATGAGATGAACACTTTCACTTACAAATACTACAGCCAAGCAAGATAGAATTCAAGCAAACTCAATAAAACAGTGCACAATATTAAAGAGTTGAGTTTAGAAGAACAAACACCAAGCTTTATCCTAGTTCAGCCACCAATCCACTTGTGGCTTATGTCCAGTCCTCAAGTAATCACTCAAGATTTTTCACTAAATTCCAAGCTTGAATCAGGTGCTTATAACATTTACAATTTGGAGTACTCAACACCACCTTGGGATACCTCACCCTTTGTAGCTTGAGCCTCTTCAAACAAGGGATGCCTCACCCTTTACAAATTGGAGGGACGCCTCACCTTCTTTTTTACAATAATCAAGTTTAATAGAATGAAACTCTCACTTGAGTAAATGATACAAATTGAAGCTCTAGAATGCTCTTTAAGAATATCTCAAGGATTTGAATAAAAACAGAGGAAGAAGGATTTCAAGGATTGATTTTCGTATATGTTGTTAGAAGGATGTTTCAAGGTTCAAGATTAACCATTAATGATGCCCCAACTCAAGTATATAAACTATTTTTCATTAAAAGAGCCATTGAAGGCATTAAAGCCAAGCATTTAATGCACCTAATATAGTCGTTGGGCATTGTCAGGCCAGTACTAATCAATTACATCATAGTGGTAATCGATTACATGGCCGTTTGAACGTGTTCTTGGCTTTCTGGGCTGGATGTAATCGATTACCATCCTTGTATAATCGATTACCATCCTTGTATAATCGATTACATGGCCTCTACCTGACTTGTAATCGATTATAGCCTCAGTGTAATCGATTACAAGACTTTTGCCATGCTTATAATCGATTACATGCTCAATGTAATCAATTACAAGGCCTCTGTTTAGTTTGTAATCGATTATAACATATGTGTAATTGATTACCATGCCCTTTGAACACATTTTTCAATCCCAATTAAGTGCATTGATCAATCCTTACGTATTGAGCTTGGATTTTAACAAGATATATATTTGAATTATGAAATCCAATATTGAAATCAAAATATCTTTAAAAAGATGAACTTTAAATTATTGGTTGATTTAAGAAGATTTTTAAAAAACCATTTGAAGATCATTGAGATATCTTGAGAGCATTTTACATTTAATTCCTAAGACTTATATCTATATACCTCTTGGTTTCCTCCTTTTGATCTTAGTCTTTTCTTTTGCTCTTAATCTTCTCTTTTTGATTTTGATCTTCTCTTTTTGCTTTTGTTATCATAAAAAACTCATTTGACATGCTTCAAGACATAAGCATTCACATTCTCTCCCCTTTTTGATGATGACAAACTAAGTATTTAACAGAAGGAGAAATATTTGTATTTATTTGATTATCAGAGAATTAAGCGCAATTCTCCCTCGTAATGTATGCATGATATGTAATATGTAAGAGTATGTGAAAGCGTGAAAACTCCCTCATACACATACACATACATATGCAATATATTTCATTTCATTAATCTCTCCCCCGTTGGCACTATAAAAGACATAAGCATGCAGCCATAATTGGCAAAGCATAAGCATTCCAGACCAGCTAATGAAGAGAAACATAGTACATCAATAATGATTTCAGATATAAAGATGGAGAATAAATATAAACATTCCATATGAAGAGAAACATATCAAGTTTTGATTAATAAGCATCTAGAGTCTTATACAAGAAAACAAATACATATCAAAAGAAGATGATGACTGGACAATATAGTCATATAGTCGCCTCGCTGTCATTATCCTCATTGTCTACCACATCATCCGCGTCATCGTCATCTATGTCAAGATCTTCTGAAGAACCCATAATCTCCTCGTCATCATCAGGATGAGTACTGGAAGGTCCAGCAAAAGAGAGAGGAGCAGGAGGAGCAGGTGATGCAGAGAAAGCAGGAGGAGCAAGAGATGCTTGCCTTGGTACATATTCAGGGCCTTCCAAGAAGGATCGGATAGAGGCTAACTCTTGATCAGAGTAGTCCATCCTCAGCTCTAAGTGATCCACCTTTTGTTCAACATTCCCATTTTCAAGCTACGAATTTCTTGTAGCAGAAGCTCCATGGTGGCAGTAGGAGGAGGAGGCTGTTGAGCTCTATCTTCATCTTCTTCCTCAGGATTATGAGGGATATGGCCATAGTTCCCGTGGGAAATGTAGTGCCATCTATCATCTACCTTGTATAGTTTGAGCTTGTGTAGTGTGTGTAGGCTAATAGATTGAGGTCCTTTGGAGCTCGTGTCTTTTGATTCTTCAGACAAGGAAATATGGCAGTGCTCCAATATGGCCGTGACTAGCATAACATAAGGAAGAGTAGAGTTCTTCCTCTTCCTGACATCCAACATGTGCTAAACAATGTAATAGGCCCAGTTGATTGGCCTTCTTGTAGTCATAGCCCACAAAACCACCACATCATATCTTAGTACTTAGGAGTAATTTCCTCCCCTGGGAATTAATCCCCTGGTCACAAGATAGTGAAGCACCCTATTTTCCATGGTTAAACCTGTGGCCATCACCCTTTTTCCTATCCCTAGGCAATTTATATTCAGACCTTGTCAAGGAAGATAAAATAGCCTTGTACTCAAAATCATCTCCCCATGCATCCTCATTCCCATATAATTTAGTGCAATGATACTCAAGCTTAGTTAGTCTACACCAAGCTTCCCTAGTAACCTTAATTTTCTTTTTCTTAACTTCAGATATCAGACATCCATTCTCATAACTTAGGTTTGCATAGAATACCCTAACTATGATATTTTTTTAGCTTATTTATTTGAATAGCAATATGCTTATTCAAATAACTATTTCATATCACGACGTATATATACACTCAGCAGCCTATTTATTCAAATAACAATTTTCTTATTCGAATGAAGTGACAAGTTTTTTCCTATATTGTTGCACAACAGGAGGTTTATTCGAATAACCAGAAACAGGAGGTTTATTCGAATAACCTTTTGGTTATTCGAATAATAAGGCCTTTATTTGAATAATTTAGGAAGTTTATTTTTTAGGGATTTTACATTATTATTACAACCTCTTAAAAAATATTAGAAAAAATATGCACAAAATAAAAATCACAAGAGGAATTTTTTGACATAATATACATGTTTCATACTTTTAGAATCAACTATATAATATAAATTCAATTAAAAAATTATTTAACATAAGTTAGGAAAATTTAGTGCTTTCATAATTTGCACATTTCATGCATTCATAATCAATTTCATATCAAAGTAATAATTATATTAATTACATTAATGTGACTAATTCAAACGTATTTAATAATTAATAATCACTAATATTATAATTAATAATTAATATTATTATAAATTTAAAATTCATAGTCAACATTTTAAAATTAATAACATATCTTGTTAATCCTAATAATTTGCTTAATTATCACTATCTACATAATGGGGTGAACTCTTTATAAAGAAAATAATAAAATTAATAAATATATTTTTATATATTATTTATAATTTAATATCTTTTATGACAATTATTGGAGGACTCATCGTTGTTCAAGGCAATTTTTTTTAAAATATTTTAATTATTTTAAGAGGAAGTAAACTAATGACAAATAAGATTATTAGCCTAATTAAAATAATATTTCAAAACAAGTAATTATTAGCCTAATTATTCATAAGACTTAAATTTGTATATTTTGTTTAAATCTCAAATTGGTCTTATTAAATTGACCATGACTTGGCTGAGAATATATGACCTCTAATTTTGCCATGTGTCATCCCAATCAACAAGTAATTATATTACTTTCTTAATATGTGACATGTAAAGTAATTAATATTCTATCATATGTCATCTTATGTGTTCATTTTCTATTATATGTGATCTAATAAGACATAAGACATGTGCTAAAGAAAATGCCACATGTACAAAAATCAAATAATAATTAAAAAATAAAATTCAATAACTAAATAATAAAAATAAAAATGAATAAGAAAAAAAATTATAACTTCTCAAATAAGTAAAATATACTTTGTACGATTAAAAAATTTCTCCCATCCCCCAAAAAGAGGAATATATTGTCATTTTTCAATACAACACTGACATGTCTATATACGTCGATGACACTTATTCAAATACTAAAAATCTAATAAGTTATAATAATATTAAAATTACATAGGCAAATAAAGAAAAAAAAATGCAAATGGAATGAAAAAAAGAAAAAAAGAAAGATAAATATTAAACTAACAGAAAATAATAGTTTACATGAATATTTTTTTTTTGATTTTATAAGATTTCATCACACATTTTAGTTTTGAGATTATACTTGTTCAGGGTACCAGAACTTCCCTTCCCAAGTGCGTTTTGAAACTGAAAATATTTTAGTTTTATAAATATTTTTTAAACATATAAGTTGTTTTATAATATTATATATTTAAAATCTTTAGTATTTATATTAAAATGAAATCCTTTCAAGAAAATATTATGTATTTTTAAACTAAACTTATAAATATTTTTTCTTTATGAATTATTACATATATTTTATTTAATAAAATTATTTTTAGTTAAATTATATTTATTTTTATCTTTTAATTCTTAAATTTACCCATGCATCATATGAGTGCAAAATCTAGTCTAAGTAAATTCTATATCAAATCAATACACATAATTGATATATTAATTAATTGAAATTTGATTATTTAACATGATTGATAATGTCTTCATTTAAAGGTATTACTTTACTTTCATATTTCTTATAATAATACAAATTGTGTTAATGTCTATAAATTATTTTGTAATTGATTGGTAAGAGAGAAAATATTTTAATTTGCGCTTTTGGTTTTAAATAACCATCAATTTAAATTCATTTAAAACAAATCGAGGACCATTTAAAAGCACAAATTTAGATATTTTTTCAATCAATTACAAAATAATTTATAGGTATTAACTCAAATTGTATTATTGTAAGAAATATGGAAATAACGTAATACCTTTAAATAAGTATATTATTAATTATATTAAATAATTAAATTGTAATTAATTAATATATCTATTATGTGTATTGATTTTATAAATAATTGATTCAGATTGATAATATTTGACATTGTTGCAATAAAGATCATTACAAATAATAAATAATATAAAACTAATTGAATTAAATTAGAATTGTAATAGTTGAATTAGATTAATTTAATTAATTAAGATCATTATAATTAAGCCCATTAGAATTATTTATTAAATTAATTAAGATCATTAAAAATAATAAATAATATAAAATCAAAATATTTTATTCAAATCTAAATTTAACAAGACTCCCTTTCATGGCTTGCTCTTAATATAAACCGGTGATAGTATGAAACAGTGTCAGCGTGACTAATTGTTGACAAGGCTATTGAGGTGTCTCCCCTTGTCAATTATCACCTTTCTGTACATGACTCAGCAATTTTTTAAAGGAAACAATAGCCCTTCTTAATCCTTCTTCTTCTTCTTAAATTCTTTCTTATTTTCTCCCCTTGATAGCCAATTGATAACTTCTAAGTGAGCTTTTAAACTTTCCATAACCCCCTGTAACCTATAAAATATAAATAAATAAACCAATAAAAATAATCTAATCTAATATCTAATCAATCTAGTATAATTACATAGAAGAAGGTTTCTGGCACATGCCATGTGACATTACCAAATTAATTTTTTTCGTCCAAAATAATCTCCTATCACAATCTTCACGTTTATTTTTAATTTTATATTATTCATTATTTTTAATGATCTTAATTAATTAAATTAATATAATTGAAATGATTTTAATTATAATGATCTTAATTAATTCAATTAATGAAATTATTATTTAATTAAATTAGTTTTATATTATTTATTATTTTTAATAATCTTAATTGTAACAATATTAAATACTATCAATCTAAGTAAATTTTTTTATCAAATTAACACGTAATAATTAATTAATTAAATAATTGGAATTTGATTATTTAATATGGTTGATAATGTCCTCATTTAAAGGTGTTACTTTATTTCCATAATTTTTTCGATAATACAAATTATTTTAATATTTATAAATTATTTTGTAATTCATTGGTTAGAGAGAAAGTATCCTAATTTGTGATTTTAAATAATCATCAACTTATTCATTGATGGAAAATTGATGATTGTTTAGAAGCACAAATTTGGATATTCTTCCAATCAATTACAAAATAATTTATAAATATTAACTTAATTTGTATTATTGTAAGATTTAAAATAAATCCTGAAATTTATTAAAAATCTTGTCGCACCAATATCATATTTTTTCATATCTGTGAGTAGTCAATCCGGTATTAAAACACACATCTAGTATGCTTAAAATACCAAACTAACTTCGATTATCCTCAGATTTTAACTGTAATACAGTTCACACATTTGTGACCTAGAAATAAAGTCTTCACACTTATTTCTACTAATTGAGCAGTTTAAGCTATTTTTGGGGCTAATAATAGCTATTTATCACAAATAGTGTTACAATAAAGTGACTAAATATGCTCAGAAAGTCACAAAATTAAATAGACATGTTAAGCAGGTATTAGGCTACCTCTGTATCCTTGTACAAGCCTAACATATTTTCCAGGTGTTACACACTAGGCTCAAATATGTTTTAACATTTTTAAAAGTATTTCTTACATGCTAAAATTTCCAGCAAACATGTTTTGAAAAGTTAGTCTTAGTGGTAATTCAAATCTATGAAAAATAGTCAAGTTTGTGTTTTGAAAAACTGACATTTGGTTACTTTTTTGATGATATCTTTCAAAATATTTTAAGTTTTATTCTAAAACTTATTCTATATGAAAATAGACTCAAAGATCTTTCCAATGAGTGTCATTTGTTTTAAAAGGATAAGTAACAAAGAAGTTATGATCTTTCAAAGTCAGTTTGGTCAAAAACAGGGAAATGACTAATTATGGAATTCCCATAACCGGTTATTCACTAAGTCAGGAGCTGTAGAATTGTCTTTGCCTCAATGGTTTAATATTTTAAGTTTTAATGATGACAAATACAAGACAAAAAGAATAATGCTTATGCTTAATAGATGTGCTTAATAGATGACAACTGCATTACAAAAGAATATTGATCATGTTACATAGATGTGCTTAACGAGATATATTGTATCATGCATGATTATGTGCTTTATCTAGTTATATTTCACTTAATAATCATGCAATAAGATATGTGTAATATTCTTCATATAATATATCCAATAATGCTTTATATGAGTTATAATAAATTAATATTGGATTTGACTCTTTTTAAATGAAAATATGCAAAGTGTTCTTTGTTACATCCTATATAGAGATATCCATTAGTAATTAATAAATATCATATTTGGATGTGTCTATGAAAGTCTTATCTGCATGTTAGACTAACTAGAGTTATACATTTATGAATCATGCATATGAAGAAATTGAATTATGAATTTTGACTAACTATGTTTGTTTTAAGTGAGTAATACTTTGTACGATAGTCCAATTACCAAGAGTGGGCATTGCAACAAGAAAACAAAAGATCATAATTATACTCAACTTAAGAAGAATGAGAATGAAAAGATGTTCCAAGCATTTGCAAGATTTGAAGAGAAGAAATTTTTGGAAGCTTGGATTACATCAAGAAGGCTAAGGACTAGAATTGGTATATTTTCCTTTTAGGCTTTCTCCTATGTAAAGATAGAGGGTTTATAAGAAAAGAGCTCAAATATATTTTTAAATCTTTACAAATGGTTCTTATATGCTAAAATGCCCAAGAAATATGTTTTGAAAAGCTAGTCATGGTAGTACTTCAAAACTATGAAAAATAGTCAAGTTTGAGTTTTGAAAAGTTGACATTTGGTTACTATTTTAATTATAACTTTCAAATTACTTTGATTTTTGTTGTGAAACTTATTGCATATGAAAATAGACTAAAATATCTTTCCAATGAGTGGTCATTTGCTTTAAACGGATAAGAAATGAAGAAGTTATGACCATTTAAAGTCAGTTATGACCTTTGATTACTATTTTGATCACAACTTTCAAAATACTTTGATTTTTGTTGTGAAACTTACTTCGTATGAAAATAGACTTAAAGATATTTAAAATAAGTGGTCATTTGCTTAAAACGGATAAGAATAAAGAAATTATAACCATTTAAAATTAGCTTTTGAAACCAGAATGCTGTCATCGATTACACAATCCTTGTAATCGAATACAACTCTGGCAGAGGCTTTGTAATCAATTACACGAGGCTTGCAATTGATTACACACTGTCCAGAAACATTCCCAACGGCTATAAATGGCTAGTTTTCATAAAAAATCATTTCTAAACACTACCAACGACTATTTTATCACTTAGGCTCTATATATAAGTGATATTTGAAGCTTTTACAACTCTTAAATACTTGATTTGATCCTTGAATCATCAAAATCATATTTTGAGCTCTTTATTGAAAAATCCTTCTAGTCCTTTATTCTTCAAGTTGTATATCTACTCTTGTGAGAGTTTCTAATCTTTCTCTTCATCTTGAAATCATTGTAAGAGGGTGAGGTATCCCTCAAGAGAGGAAAGGGTGAGGTATCCCTTGTAGTGAGGGTCAAACACAAAGGGTGAGGTATCCCAAAGGTGTTGTGAGTGTTCTTGAATGTAAATATTTTTTCAACCACCTGTGAAGCTTGAAGAGTTGGAGGCTCTAGTACAAGGGTGAGGTATCTCAAGGTGTGAGGAGTGCTCTTGTTTGTATAGAGATTTTCCTAGCACACGTGAAGTCTAGGAGATAGTGAAGAAAATCTCAAGTTAAGCTTGAGGATTGGATGTAGGCCACAAGTGGTTTGTGGCTGAACCAGGATAAATTCTTGAGTTTGATTCTCTCTTCCCTACACTATTTAATTTCAGTATTTGGTGTAATATATTTATCTATTGCATATCTTGTCATCTTGATGTGTTGATTCTAAGAACTTGATATCTAGCTTATGTGCTTGATTTATCCCATAACTCAAGTTGTATTTGAGTAATATACAATAGTTGTATCTTTGTTAGACTTATTCCGCAGCATGTGTTGATTGAAAATATCAAAATGTATAATTTCTCAAAGTTGCTAAGAAAATTTGTAATCACCCAATTCACCCCCTCTTGGGTGATGGTTGCCATGGCTAACAGGAGCCAATTCTTATGTTTTTCTAAAAGCTCCTAAGCGATTAAACCATTTTCCTAATTGGTTATTATGTAAGTCAGGAGCCAATTTCTAAAGCTCCTAACCGATTATGCTATCCCCCTAATTGGTTATTGTGTAAGTTAGGAGCCAATTTCTAAAGCTCCTAACCAATTAGGCCATTTCCCTAATTGGTTATTTGATAGGTCAAGAGCCAATTTCTAAGGCTCCTATCCGATTAGGACAATCCCCTAATTGGTTATTTGGACAACCAGAAAATACGACCAATGGCTCTATTGAAGCATTTAATACCCCTAACAACCACCAACGACTATAAAAATGTTTGGGCTATAAATAAAAGTGTTAGGGCATCAAAGAAATGTTGGAGAATAATCTAAAAATCATTCTTGAATATTAAATTCATGTTTCACTATATTTTTCTCCAAACCCCTATTTTGAGCTATAACTATGTGAATCCTTGATACCCATAGAGCTTCAATTTGTAATATCCACTCTTTTGAGAGTTTATCTTTTATATACACTTTGATCATTTGTGAAGAGGGTGAGGTATCCCTCTAGAGAAAAGGGTGAGGTATCCTTTGTTTGTAAAGAGGGTGAGGCATCCCTGAAAGGTTGTAAAGGGTGAGGTATCCCTCAAAGTTGTAAGGGTCCCTTGAAAGTAGAGGCTTAAGCACAAAGGGTGAGGTATCCCAAGATGTGTTGAGTGCTCCAGTTTGTAAAGGTCATCAAGCGCCTATTAAAACTTTAGGATATAGTGAAAAATCTCGGGTGGTTTACTTGAGGACTAGACGTAGGCCACAAGTGGTTGGTAGCTGAACTAGGATAAATATTGTGTTTGCTTCTCTCAACTCTATCTCCTTTACATTTGTGCCATAATTATATATGTTTGAGTTGAATTTGATATCTAACTTATTTGCTTGATTTATCCTATAGCCCAAGTGGTATTTGTGAAATCTCTAATAGTTTTACCTTTGTTAAACTTATTCCGCTGCATGTGTTGATTGAAAATATCAAAATGTATAATTTCTCAAAGGTGTTCTAAAAATTTGTAATCACCCAATTCACCCAATTCTTGGGTGATAGTTGCGATGACTAACATGTTATTCAAATAACATGAGGGTTATTCGAATGACTCTTTTAAAAAGAGTTTTCAGTGAAACATGGTTATTCGAATAACATTATGGTTATTCGAATAATGTATTTAAGAAAACCATTCTGAAAAGCTTCTATTCGAATAGCAGAGGTGCTATTCGAATAACCTTTTTGAAAATAGAGGTGCACAGCTTGATTTTGAGAAAGTTATTTGAATAACACTAAGGTTATTCGAATAATCCTTGATAGAAAAAAGGTTACTTGGCTTGGTTTATTCAAATAAAGGAAACTTTATTCGAATAGACCTATTTAAAACCATTTTTTAAACATTTTTAAAGAACTTCCCAGATTGTTTCCAAATCACCAAACCTTTTAATTAATTTTCAAAAATCATTTTAAATTTTGGATTTTAATTGAAAAATATTTTTATCTTTTCTTCCAAAATCAATGAGATATCTAGAAGGCTTCGTACAAAAAGATTTTCCTAAAGCTATTCTTAAAGTTCTTGGACTTAGTTTTCTCATCATCTTCATGCTTGTTATCATCAAAACTAGTCTTCAATGTCGCATAGTCAATCATATTCTCCCCCTTTTTGATGATGACAAACAAAGTGCATGTTTGGTAGAGATTCTCAACAGCTTTTCTTGGGAAAAAAGCTGTTTGAATAGTATTTAATCATGTTTGGTAAAATTAGCTTCAGCTTTTACACGAAATTCAATGTAAAATAAAAGCTTTTTAAAGCTGATTTTTATAATGCTGAAGATTGAAACTTATGATTTTAGCTTATAGATTATTCCTTACATTTTGATATGTAAATACCATTTTGTCCTCAATCAAATAATTTTTTTAATCATTCTATACCTATTTTAGTAATTTAATACATAAAAGCGATTCTTTTTTATATCATCCAAACGAATTAAATTAACTTAAAATCGCTTTACAGCTAATGCATCTAAACATAAAAATGAATCAATTATAATCGATTATAACAAAAAGCTTTTATACAATAATCGATTACTAAGCATAATCAAATTTTTGCAGCTATCCCAAACACACCCTAACATTGAGAAAATAAATTAGTTCAGATAAATTATAATTCACATAGTTATTTTGAGAGACTTACTCCCTTTTTTTTTTTATAAGAGGAAATTTATATCAGAAATGTGCACAACTCACCTTTACTTTTGGAATCCAAATTTTTGTTTTAATTTTACTTGTATTTTCTCAAACAAAGAAATTTATAAAAGAAAACTGAGTTCAAGCTTTTTCTCCCCCTATTGTCATGATAAAAAAGATTAGGGTAAGGAAATAAAGTATATTGAAGTTCAACATGTAAGAGCACTAAATTGAGCATGGGGTCAATATAATCCAGTAAAGCAAATGAAAAGCAATAAATGATTCATTTTACTTATTAAGTCATTATGGCCAGTTACATCAGCATGTGCAGCAAAGACAAAAATAGCTAATAACAAAAAAACAAGCAAAGATCCTAAGTATAGGAATCTAAAAGTAGGCATCTGGTGGCAGAGGAAGGGCATTAGGCGCCCTGCCAGTCAGAAAGGCTGTAGGGCTTCCTGTTCCTGCTTTACACCTTTTATTCTATCAAATAGAATGGAAAAAAGGTGTTCTCCATGTAAGCTCTGGTGTCCAGCATGGTTGTCAGGAGTTGCTCATTTGTGACTAGACCACCACCAGCAACAAGAGCGGGAGGAGCAGGTACATCAGCAGCAGGCTAATCTTCTTGCTCAAGCTCATCATCTTCAACCTCATCCGGGTATACCCAGCCATCTGCAATCGTGATCATCTTCATTTTGTGCAGAGTGAAAGAGCCAAGGATGCTGTGATGAGTCAGCTTTGTTGCCCTCTCAGTTTCCAGAATCTGAGGGTATGATTCAAGCTATAGGGCAAGTTAGACTTCTCCTTGCTGATAACTCCATGAAATGTAGTTATTTATGCCCCATATTTGTGCTTCATGGCATGCTTAGTCCTTGTTCTTATGCATATTTGGAAGGTTTTATGCTTATATTTGTGGAATTATATTTTGAGATCTTCCTTTATGTTTTTGAGCATTTTATGCATATTTATTGATTGATTAAGTAGATTTGCAATTATATTTAACTTGGTGGTTTCTCTAATGCAGGAAAGGCTCAAAAGAGGCAAATTGATGCAAACTAAGGCCCAGCATTAGAGGAAAAAAGCCAAGGATGCATTCCAGAGGTCCACGCCGCGGCGCAAAAATGTGCACGCCGCAGCGTGAGGGTCTCAGCCAGCCACATACTAACAGGACAGACAGCTCCACCCCCAGGCATGGGAATATGCACGCCGCGGCGCGCGCCAGCGAGCTGAGCCTATTTATTCTATTTTTCACGCACCCTCTCACCCTCACTCAGTTTCTCTCTTTTAGGTTTTAGGTTTTTAGTATTCTGGGTTAGAGGCTGCGGCTAGACCTCCATTAGAGGTGGAGATGGACCTTGGGGAGCTAAGGATGGAGCCCTCTTTCCATTGGAGGAGGATTCGAGCTTCAATGGCGAAATCCATAAGTTTTCTCCTTCTCTCTTTTCTCTTTTCTCTTCCTCATTTCTTGAACATGTATTTTGTAATTTGTTCTCATGTTCATTGTATAGCTAAGCTTTATTTAGGGATGACTTTGGATCCTTTTATTAATATTAATGATTTGTTCTTCTCTGAGTTTGTGTGGATCTTTGATTTTGTTCAATCATATTGTTCTTAATGCTCTTGAGTGTTTGGCCAACATTTGAGTGATTTGATAAAATCTAATGAACCTAGACATAGGGATTTGGGTTTGAGATCGTATGTATGGTTGATGCATGTTCAATTCTATTCCAATGGCGGGATGAGTTGATTCGCTAATGGGATAGACATATACCTTTTAGCCATGCATAGCACGTGTTTGAGAATAGACCTTAAAGAATGGATTTTGTGTTAGCTCTCAAGGACACTTAGAGAGTTGGGCAAATGACACCACGGTTAGATGACCTAGACATAGGCGTTTAGCTAATGTAGATTCTCAAGCTAACCTAATCATTGCATTCATATTTATGAGGAGGATTGCATATTGTTGGTTGATGTAAAAGGTGAAGAAGGATTTCCCTAAACTCTAACTGTTTATCCTTATTGCTTTTTGTCTTTACTTTCTTTACTTTTATTCATTTTTATGTTCTTGAATAGAGTTAGGTGAGCTATCGGTTAATACTTAGCATTGGAAATAAAATTATCCTTGTGGGAACGATATCTGTACTCATCATTTTATTACTTGTGAGACCCGTGCACTTGCAGTTAGCAAATGGGCAAACATGTTTTGACCCTAACACTTGCCCTTTGCCTTCATCATATGATTCATGATGAAGGTTGGCCAGTTAACTTGGTAGCCTTTCTTCAAAACCCATAGCATGAAGATGTCGTCCTCATTTAGATAAGCATTGTTTCCACCTCGTGGAACCAGTATATGTGTGTAGGCATAATGTAAGAGCCTATCTTGGCTCTTCAACATGCCCCCCTTGACCCTATTTTCTAGAAAAGCTAAGCCAGGTTTTAACAAGTCTTTAGTGGCCTTTATCTTGTTATACTCTGGAAAAGAAGGCGAACTACCATTTTCTTCAAAAATACAACCAGTGGTTTGTAATTCAAATAACTAGAGCCAATCTTATGGAGAGATTACCATGTGTTGATCACATATATTGTAACACCCCAAATTTTGTATCTCTTAATCAGTAATTTTGACAGTTAACAGAATTTTACTGTTTAGTAATTTCTGGATACTGTAAAATTATTTTGTTTATTCCGTCAGCGTATTTGATCGTTTTGAGTGATTTACTCCGTGTCAAGAAAATAAAAATTTTTGGGCCGGGGAAAACTTTACGTAATTTAATTTTTACCGTTAGATTTTAATTATTTTATGTAATCTGAATTGATATTTGTGAGTTTTCTAATTTTTGTGATTTTGTGGATGATTATGAATTTTTTTGACTGTATGTGGGCCCAGGTGGTCTTAAGTAGGCCCAGGTGACCATACGTGGGCCCAGGTGAGTCCCGCAAAGTGAAAAAATTTTCTACGCATAGAAAAATTTGTTCTGTTTAGACGGAGACGGGGGATCTTACTAAACCTGAATCCGAAAATAGTTTTAGAAATTTGTTTTGTACTGTATTTATTTATCGGAAGATAAAAATACAATAAATATATTCTTTCGTGGGATTTTTAGTAGATAAAAATAGAAATTATATTGCTTAAGTCAACATTGGTGGTTTGGATATCTACCATTAATTTAATTAACGGTTAAGAAATAAATTTAATAAAGAAGTATTGGATAATCACCATTGATTTAATCAATGATGTGAGAATAAACTTAGTTAGGCAAGCTTCAATATCAACCGTAGATTTAATCAACAGTATAAATTTGATTATATAAAGTGACCATTTACAACCATTGGATTTAGAATTGATCAAGGGTGGAGATTTGGTCTTGTAAAGTAACAAGGACCATTTATGACCATTGGATGAAGAATTGATCAAAGGTGGAGATTTGGTCTTCTAAAAAGGTTATGACTAATTATAACCCTTGGATTTAAAGTTTGAAGGAGCAATCTTGACCCTTTATTTTGGAGACACATCTAATGGATAGAATTTAAAGGAGAAGGATCCAATGACTTAGATTTAGTCTTCTAAAAATCAAAAGTCTACCTAAATCCTAATCATTGAATTAATCAATGGCTAGAAATGCTTCAAATAATGGCCTAATTAACAAGCCAAGTAAACTAAATTAAATGTTAAATTGTTATAATCTAATTCTTAATTAGATATCCTAATTTTAATTAGAGATTATAATATATGAAATAATATGTCTAATTAATTAGTTATGTAATTAGAAAATTAGTTAAGATTGATTAGGAAACTTAATCTAATGAATTAACTAATCAATTAGCAAGTAATTATGACAACTTTGGAGTGCATGATGAAGGGGGACGGTTTTGGAGTGTTAGGAAGGAGGAGACATGTTTAGACATGCTTGTATAGCCTTTTTAGGCCAAAGAAAAAGATGACAAAGTGGAAGACTTTGTGCATCATGTGATAGCCTTCAATTATGCCAAATGAATTCATATCTCTCCATTCTTTCACTCCCACGGCAGCAGCACCATTGGTTACACTCTATATTCATTTTTCTATTTCACCAAAAAGCCTTCATCAAATTCTCTCAAATTCTCTCAAAGTTCCAAGAACACAAAACAACAATTTTCCTTCCTTTTCTCACCTTATGATTCGGCCAAGCAACCCACAAGCACCATTACTCACCTATAATTTTCACTCACATCATTTCCTAAACCTAAACACCATTCTAAGAACATCTCTAGTTATGAGTTTTTCCAAAATCATTCATCTTGAGCTTCAAATCCAAGCTTCAAGTTTCTATCAAAAATCAAAAATTCCATCTTTGTGCTTCAAGAGAAACCATTCGGTCAAGACACTCAAAACCACCATCCAATCTCTTTTAATTTCATCCAACCATAGATCTTGAATCTACATGATATTCTAAGCAACTTTCATGTTGGAGACTTTCTCTAAATCATTCATCTTCATGGACTTTCTTCAAGAACAAAGTTATGGGATTTTTGAGGTGAAGTATAAGAAGACTTCATTTCTTATCTTCTTTTTCATGATCTAAACCATATTTGATCCATGGTTCCTCTTAATCAAGCTTAGTATACTAATTTCTATGTATTTTGTTTTGTATTTGAGAAGCCCTTGGTGGTGAAGGACTTGGAAAGAGAAGCAAAACAAAGAGTTTTTGAGGATCTTCAAGAGGTAAGAGGGAGATCCATCTCACCAACCAATTATGGTGGTGGGAGATGGTCTTATATTTGATGGATTGTGAATTCATATGAGAATTCCAATCCATGGTCATGTAATAATTAATTGTGTGTTTATGAGCTTTGCTTTATTTTCTTGTGCTTTGATTATTTTTGTCTATGCTTAATATGCTTTGCATGATTTTATGGCTTTGATAGTATACTTATAATATGCATGATGAGTATATGGCATGTTTGTGATATTTATGATGAAATATATATATGTATGCCATGATGTGTGGATGGAAAGAAAATTGATCTTGGTTCCAATGGCCAAGGAAGAGCTACGGTTTTGATGCCCTTGATTTGGGTCAATGTTGAAAATTTTCAAGAACAAGGAAATTAAATTTTGATCCCTAGAACAATGAGAATTTTGGCCAAGACACCTCAAAATAGGTGTTTACAAATTAATATGTTTATGGAAGAATAAAATTGGATTGATTTGAGGAGTATGGAAAATGAACTAAAGGTTTGTTTTTTTTAAGAAAACATGAACACAAATTTTAGAATGAAATTTTATTGATTTATTTTGTGTAGAAACAAGAATGGAATTTATTTAAGTTAGAAGAAAAATATTTCATGGTTCCAATAACCATCTATAAGGTTTTGATAATTTAGAAAAATGTTTTGATGTTATAAAATATAAGAATTTTTCAATAAGGATTTTTAAAAAGGAAATTAAAGTGTTATCAAGTGGAATTTTCATAAATAAGGAAAAAGGGAGATTGAAGGTGTTGAACTTCAAATTATTTTAAAGAGAATTAATTTTAGAAGTGATTTAGAAATATAAAAGAAAACATTTGTAACTTAAATTTACTAACGTAGAATTTATTTATTGGGTTTTAGAAAATGTTAGGAAATTTAAAGTTAGAAACAATAATTAAATCAACTAAATATGATTTTGTAAGACTAGATCAATAAAAATTGATTTTGTGAACAAGAATACGGTCTTTGAAGAATTTTTATTGATTTATTTTGTGTAAAAAGATCCTAAGTATTTTTCTAAATATGAGTTTTGAATGAAACGGGCAAACATTGATTTTAAGGATTTGCAAAGAAAGTGAACAAGGATTTGCAAAGAAAGTGAAAAAGGATTTGTAAAGAAAGTGAAAAAGGATTTGAACAAATGGGTTTGGTTTTTATAACCATCGGTACTTCGGTTTTGAAAATAAAAATTTAATGGTTTTATTTGTGTAAAACCATATCAATTTAGAAGGAAAAACGTTTTGATAATTTTCAATAGTCATGTCCACGTTTTTGAAGGCTTGTAATGCCTTGATTTTTATGAACAAAGTGATTTTCAAAGTGGAAACGTAAATTGATTTAATACAAGGAATTTGAAAAGGGAATCAGAGCATTTTAATCACTTGAGAAATTAAGTTTTTGTAAACGAAAATGTTTTCAAACTTCAATTTATTTTGAAGAAGGTTGTGTTTGGAAATGCTTTGAGAAAAATGGAGAATATAATGGTGATTTGAGAATTTACTAAAGTATAACTTATTTTCAAGTTTTGAAGTACGTGTGAAAATTTTAAGATTTGAAACATTGATTTATATCAATGGAAAAGTAATTTTGTGGATTATATTTGAAAAAGAATTTCTTGAGTAAAGAAACGTGGAAAAAGATTTTCTTGAGTAAGAAAATGTGTTAAAAATGATATTGACTTATTTGAAAGTCCAAAATAATGTTTGGAATATTGAGGAATATTTTACATGATTGTAAAATGGTGAAAAATGATTTACGTATCTTAAAAATGATTTAAAATATTGTAAAATATTTCTACGTAATTTGAAATATGTTAAAATATTTCTACGTGATCTGAATTACATTTAAATATTTTATGTAAGTTTAAATATTTTACGTGATTTGAAATACTGATTGAAAAATCACTACGTGATTAAATAATGATAGAATATTTTTACGTAATTATGAAAAATGGTAGAAAATTGTTATGAGATTTGGGAAGCGTTTAAATATTTTACACTATTGAAAATATTATTGAAAAATATACGTAATTTTGAAACAGTGGAAAAATAATATACGATTTGAGAAACGTATATTTTTACGTGATTGAGAAAGACATTGAAAAATTAATACGTGATTTAAAAGTGCAACAGAAGAGCTGCGACATTTTGAAAACGTAACAAAAGTGTTACAGTATTGTGAAAATATAACAGAAATGTTTCAAAATTTTGAAAGTGTAACAGAAATATTTTGGAATTGTGAAAACATAATGGAAATGTTACGCAATTTTGTGAAAACACGGTGAAAGTGTTTTATAACTATGAAAACATGATAACATGATTTTGTGTTGAAAATATATATAGTATAATTACTTGTTGAACCAATGTATGGACCTTTGTATGAGAAAATGACGTGTTTTGCCTATAACTGGTATTTGGTGCATTTTATATGCATTGGAAAGAGATGCCTGTGAATGGATTTGGTGCATTATACATGCATTGGAAAAGTATGCGTTGAAGCATATGATATAAATTGAACAAATAAAATTGAAAAGATTTGGCCCTTTGGGGTTGGACTTGCACTGATATATTCGTGCATTGTATAAAATATAGCTAATAGCTATTATGGCCCTTGTGGTTGAAGAGGGAATGAGAATTGATAGTGAGGTCTATGATGGATCTTGGGGCGTCGAGGCGCGGCGGTCGACCGGTGGAGAGGTGGTGAGTACCCCTGTGCCACTTAGCGATGCAATCCGTTGCAACGCATTGACGATACCCGACAAGAACACGATTCTTTTCAACGACTGGGAGATTGTCTTTGGGCTAAGGCTGACAATTAACCAGAGCATTCTTCTCGAAATTGTGAAAACCTCCATGGAGTTATTTTTGAATAAACTGAGTCTTTGTGCATATGCATAAATCTGAGCATTTATATCTGTGTGATATATTAATTGAGGAATATTGGTTATTGGTTATGACAATTGTTTGGAGTACTTGGATGATGATTGAATTGATAAATGATTAGATAATGATAGTTGATTAATGATAGCATGATTATGGTATGATCTATCTGTATAATATTATTGTTTGTGTTATCTCTGTGCTACCATGTTGGTATTGGTGTAGGTGATCTCACCTCTTTGTTATATTGTTTTTCTTTGTGTATCATCTTGTTAAAATCAAATAATAGAAGGATCGAGTTGTCTTTGACATAATGGATACTCCGAGATTGGTGACAACAATAAGGAGTGGACATTCGGGACTCGAAGGTGTGCAAAGTGTTGACAAAGGAACGGATGTCGATGCATCAAGATGGACGAGAAAAAGGAATAAGTATGTTAAAGTTTCTTGTTAGTGTTGTACCGTGCTATTAAGTAGGACCCGTCATGGGGTTTGCTACTGTCAAAAAAAAAAATAAATCTGTTAATTTTATATTTCTCTTTAAATTGTGTTATTAATTGGTGTCAATATTGCATAATGAATAGTTGAAATATGATTTACAATATTACCTAATATTTTCAGTAAATTTACGTTTCAGTAAAGAAAAAATTTTGAAACCCATCTTTTATAACTCAAACTTTGTGCGAACTTATTTTCAGATTATCAGTCGAAAATCAGAAATGTGATACCCTAGCTAGGGTGTTACATTAGTTGGTATCAGAGCTAGGGTGTTACATATATCAAAGTGAAGATCCTGACCATCAATTGTTAAGTTGCAATAGAACATCTTGAATAAGGCATGGTAGATAACAGCCTGGTGAGAACAGAGCCGGAGCACTCCTTGATGATTCAGTAGGTTCAGAAAGTCAAAGCCACCTTCTTTCTCGAAGAAATTCAAATCAAGATACTTGGGTTGCACTAGATTGCGCTCCTAAAAATGAGTGATGAAGCGACCTAATTCACTCTCATTGGAAGAGGGGCTTTGCAAGTCCAATGGGTTATTGCAAGGAGTAGTCTTCATATGAGCACGTTTTACGCGAGAAGAGGAAGAGGCCATGGCTACGGTGGCTGTGAGGGAAAAACTGGTGGAGAAGAAAAATAATGGGTTGTAGAGATAGTGAAAGGATGAAGGATAATGGTGGAGGAAGAAAGGGTGGAAGAAGGTTTCCTAGTTTCTGGATGGATGGGTGGTGTAGCACTTAGAGAGAATGGGAGAAGAGAATGAAACAAAGAAGGAAAAGTGAAAAGAAAAAAATGAAGAAGTGAAATGCGCTATGGGCATATATAGAGCTTGAGTTTATTTGAATAGGATGGGCTATATTCGAATAAACTTGCATGAAAACCAAACGACGTGGCCTTCTGTTAGATGTTATTCGAATAGCTATATGGTTATTCGAATGACCATCTGGTTATTCAAATAAAACTAGAAAGATTGGGCCTTTGCCAAAACATTATTTGAATAAGTATAAGCTTATTCGAATAAAAGCAAACAATGCAGTCTGAGAAGAGGCTAACTTTATTCGAATAAAATAGATTTTTTTTGAATAAAATAGTTAGAAAACACAAGTACTCCAAATTGCTGTCTGTGGTTATTCGAATAACCACAAGTTTATTCGAATAATCCTGTCTTAACATCAGTAAGCACGTACAGAGACACATTTTGAGAGAAGGAAACTTACCCAATGATTGGAGAACCTGCAAAACAAATTTTAGGATACCTCCGACGCTTAAGTCAGTGATAATTCAAGAGGGATAAACTAGTGGTAGAGCAATAAATTTGAGCATTCATTCATATGTATGATTGGTCAATAATGCCTAACTCTCTTCTAATATAAAAGAATGCTTCTTTTTCTAAGGGTCTAGTGAAAATATATGTAAGTTGTGTAGATGTTTCAATAAATTCAAGTATGCAGTCTCCTTTTTGTGCATGATCTCTAATGAAGTGATGCCTTATTTCTATGTGCTTTGTTCTAGAGTGCAAGATAGGATTTTTAGACAAATTGATTGCACTAGTATTATCACATCTTATAGGGATGTGATCAAGTTGAAAGCCATAGTCTAGAAGTTGTTGTTTTATCTAAAGGATTTGAGCACAACAACTCCCAGTTACAATATATTCAACCTCAGCAGTAAACAATGCCACACTATTTTGCTTCGTACTATGTCAAGAAACTAAATAGTTTCCAAGCAAGTGACATGTCCCACTAGTACTCTTCCTATCCATTTTGCATCCCGCAAAATTATAATTGGAATAACCACTTAGACTATTACCAAGTGGCTTCCAGTACTTAAGAGGGGGGTGAATTGAGTTGAAAAACTTTTCACAAATATTTTAAAAATAAACACAAGTATAGAAGCTATTAACTAAAAGGAGAAATTGCGAGATGAAAAAGAAGAGCTTTAAGAAAAACAAATAAATAAATATGCAATACAATTAAATTGCGTTAAATAAATAGATAAAGAGAAAAAGAGTAGCACAATATTTATCCTGGTTCAACCACTAACCCACTTGTGGTCTACGTCCAGTCCTCGAAAAACTATCTGAGATTTTTCACTATGTATACAAGCTTTAATAGATGCTTACCTCCGTTACAAAATAGAGCATTTTTCACACACAGGGAAACTCTACCCTTGTGCTAAAGTCTCAACTTGCAGGGATACCTCACCCTTATACAAACCTTAGAGGGATACCTCACCCCCTTTACAATAGAGCAGAAAATATAGATGAATAGAAACTCTCCTTAAGAGTGAATAATACAAATTGAAGTGCTAAAGGAGTTTACACAGAATATCTCAAAGTTTTGATCGAAAAGGAGCGTAGAAAATATAATTCACGAGTTAGTGTAATTAGAAAATGATTCAGAATGTTAGGCCAATTTCAGAGAAGACCCAAGGTCTCTATTTGTAGAGCGATTCAAGAAAATAGTCGTTGGGTGTATTAAAAGCTCGTAAATGAGACAAATATGGCCGTTTATTTCCATATCAGAATCCGTGTTTATTCGAATAACCTCCATGTTATTTGAATAACACCTTTTATAAAAGCTTCGTGAAAACCAGTCTTATATGGGTTATTTGAATAACCTATACGCTATTTGAATAACACTGTTAAAAATAATGTTCTGAGAAAATAGGTTTACTCAAATAACTACTGAGTTATTCGAATAACTCATTTGTGAAAACAGTTCTGAAAAAGCCTTTTATTCGAATAACTAATGTGCTATTCGAATAACAGTTTAAAAACAAAACCTCGCAGTAAGATTTGAAAGACATTATTCAAATAATTTAAATGCTATTCGAATAATAGTTTAAGAAACAGAATATGCTGGAAGGATTTATTCAAATAGAAGGAACATTATTCGAATAATACTATCAAAAAATAGTTTTAAGATAATTCCAGATTCATTTCAAAATCACTTAAATTCCTTTTTAAAATTAATTAGATATTTTTTTTATCTTTCAAAACAGTGAGATATTAAAGAGAGCTCCGTACAAAAAGACTCTAAGTCCTAAAGCAATTCTTAAAAGATTTTGGACTTGGTCTTCCCATCATCTTCATTTGTCTTCATGTTTGTTATCATCAAAACCATTATTCAAAGACATATGTTCAATCACATTCTCCCCCTTTTTGATGTTGACAAACTAACATTGAGAAAAAAATAGTGCATATAATTGGAATTCACAAAGAGGTATTAAAAGTTTACTCCCCCTCTTTACTTATAAGAGGTAACGTATATCAGAGATGTGCACAGCTCCCCATTTCATTTGGAATCTAATATCTCTTTTTAATTTTTACCTGTTCTTTTCTCAAATACATTTCTCAAATAAATTCAAAATTTTCTCCTCCTTTTGTCATGAGCAAAAAGGAAGGGTAAGTCCCACAGATAAGTATCCAAATATAAGTACAGGGAATAAATCAAATGAAGAAATGTAAATCACATTGCGATAGGCCATGAAAACATCATTTATTCATTTATCAAAGGTGATGCATGTACAGTAGCAAATAAATAAAACAGAGCAAAAAAAAGTCCTAAGATCTAAATCTCCTAGAAATAAGCATCCGGAGGCGGAGGCAGAGAATCAGGTGCAGGAGCAGGTGATGCAGCTCGTAAAGCAGCAACCTCACATTCAACACCTTCTATTCTGTCAAAAAGAATAGGGAATGTGTGTTCCATATAAGCATGGTTATCGCGTAAGGTAGCCATGATCTGCTCCAAAGTGACTAGAGCAGGGGTAGCAGCAGGTGCATTAGCAGGGGCAGTAGAGTGCTCTGGGTCAAACTCATCATCAGCAACCTCATCTGGGTACAACCAGCCTTGATCATCTTCATTTTGCGCAAAGTGTGGGCTCCGAAGACATCGTGATGAGTCAAAGCAATGACGCGCTCAGTCTCCAACACCTGAGGATACTTGCTAAGCAAGGTAGTGATGAGAATGCCATAAGGCAATTCAAATTTTTCCTTGCCCTTGGCCTTCATTATATGCTTCATGATGAACACAGGCCAGTTGATTTTATGACCACTCTTCAGGATCCAGAGCATGAAGATGTCATCTTCACCAAGATAGGCATAATTCCCGCCACGTGGAGCCAGGATATGTGCATAAGCATAATGCAGGAGCCTGTCTTGGCTTTTTAGTATCCCTCCCTTAAGGCCCATGTCTGGCAAGGCAAGACTAGGCTTTAGCAAGTCTTCAATTGCCTGATGTTTGTCGAACTCATGGAAGAGAGGGTTGTCATCTTCTTCAATGGGTGTGCCAACAAACTACAACCCAAACATTGTCTCATAGTCCTATGGAGTAATGATGATGTTCTGATCGCAGACTTCAGAGAGAAGGTCCTGGCCAACAATCGCTAGATTGCAGTAGAACATCTTGACCAGAGCAGGGTAGAGGACAGCTTGGTGAGAGCAGAACTGCAGAACTCCCTAATTTTGCAGCAGGGTCAGAAAATTGAAACCTCTGTTCTATTGGAAAAAAGAGAGCTGAAGGTATTTAGGCTGGACAAGATTTCTCTCCCAAAAGTGTGTGATGAAGCAGCCACATTGTTCTTCGTTGGTGGAGAGCCTTCGCAATTCGAGTGGATTATTGCAGGGGGCATTCTTTGTGCAAGGATGCTTTCCACGAGAGGAAAAGGAGGCCATGGTGATCAGAGGTTTAGAAGAGAGAGAGAGAGAGAGAAAGAAATACAACAATGGTGGAGGTAACAAAGAGATGGCGACAACGTGAGCAGAGTAGAGAGAAGAAACGGAGAGAAATGGATAATAAAGCAGCTTGAATACGTGGTGTGGGCTTTAAATAGGAGGCCCGAATTTATTTGAATAACTAAGCGGGTTATTCGAATAACCCTTCGTTGAAACTCAAAAGTCATAGGATTCCAGCTAGGGTTTATTCGAATAGTTAATGATCTATTCGAATAGAGAGGCAGGGAAAGCCAAACATTGTGGCTTTTTATCAGGATTTATTCGAATAAAGCTAGTGTTATTCGAATAGGGCAGAGAGCATGCATCAAGAACTGCATAAACAAGTTACAGTTTATTTGAATAAGTTAAGCTTTATTCAAATAAAGCTGAACTTATAGCAAGTCAGTTTATTCGAATAAGCTAAACTTTATTCGAATAATACAGAGACTAAATGAAAGAACTGTAGTTGCTAAACGTCAGTTTATTCGAATAAATGAAGTGTTATTCGAATAGCACTGATACACAACACCATTTTTGAGCAGCTGACTGATTTTTATTTGAATAAACTTAGATTTATTCAAATAAATCTTATTAGAAAAATAGTAAAACACACGTCTAGAAATGAAATTCAAGAGAGGAAAATATACCCAATGATAAAGTACTTGCAAAATAAGATTTGGAATATCTCCAACACTCAAGTCAGTAATAATTCAAGAATGGTAAACCCATAATTAAGTAATAATTACTGATATTTATATATTGGATTGATCAATTATGCCAAATTCTCCTTTAATATAAAAGAATGCTTCTTTTGCTAGGGGTTTAGTGAAAATATTTGTAAGTTACTTAGATGTTTCAACAAATTCAAGAATACAATCCCCTTTTTGGACGTGATCTCTAATAAAATGATGTCTTATCTTTATATGCTTTGTTCTAGAATGCAAAATGGGATTCTTAGAGAGATTTATTGCACTAGTGTTGTCACATCTTATCGGGATGTGATCAAGCTGAAGATCATAGTCTAGAAGTTGTTACTTCATCCATAGGATTTGAGCACAACAACTCCCAGCTGCAACATTTTCGCCTCAGCGGTAGACAAAGCCACACTATTTTGTTTCTTGCTATGCCAAGAAACTAAAGAACTACCAAGCAAGTGGCATGTCCCACTAGTACTTGTCCTATCCATTTTGTTAGCCAAGTGGCCTCTAACTCAAGAGGGGGGGTGAATTGAGTTTATGAAAACTTTTCTCAAACCTTTCGCAAAACGTTTGTTTAACGATTATATTGAAACTATTGGATGATTGAAGTGAATAGATAAATGAGATTGACTACTTCACTCACAAATTAAATAAGCCAAGATGAATAATATTCAAGCAAGCATATAAAGTAAATGCTCAAATGTAAAGAGATAGGGTTGAGAGAATCAAACACAATGATTTATCCTGGTTCAGCCACCCCTTGTGACCTACGTCCAGTCCCCAAGCGAACCACTTGAGATTTTCCACTAAACTTCAAGCTTGAACGGGTGCTTGAAAACCTTTACAGATTGGAGCACTCACCAACACCTTGGGATACCTCACCCTTGTGCTTTGAGCCTCAATACAGGGATGCCTCACCCTATACAACCTTTGAGGGATGCCTCACCCTCTTACACCTTTGAAGGATACCTCACCTTCCTCTCAACAAGGGATACCACACCCTTTTTCACTAGAGGGATACCTCACCCTCTTTACAAAGCAATTGAATAGATAGAATGAAGCTCTCAATAGAGCAGATGAATACAAATTAAAGCTCTAATATGCTCTCAAAGATTTTTCACGTTTTTGACAGAAAACAGAGCAAGAAAAAGATTTGAGGATTGATTTACGTTTGGATGTATTGATAATCAGTTTTTGGTTCAAGGTCAACCTCAAATAAAGACCCAACTTTGGTATTTATAAGTTTCTCAATTAATAGAGCCGTTGGGGTGGTTTGGGCATGCATTTAATGCATTAAAAATAGCCGTTGGACGTTGTCAGGATGCGTGTAATCGATTACATAACTTTTGTAATCGATTACATTGTTGTTCCAACGTGTTCTTGACTTTCTGGGCTCTGTGTAATCGATTACATTCTTGGTGTAATCGATTACATGGCTTCTGACTTTGCTTGTAATCGATTACAATGCCCATGTAATCGATTACATGACTTCTGACTTTGTGTAATCGATTACAACATCCATGTAATCGATTACATGACTCGTCGAACGTGTTCTTGCCTTTCGGGCTTTGTGTATCGATTACATATATTGTGTAATCGATTACATGGCCTCGACTTGCTTGTAATCGATTACATTGTTCATGTAATCGATTACATGCTTTCTGTTTGCTGTGTAATCGATTACAAACATTATGTAATCGATTACATTGGCCTTTGAACATATTTTTCAAGTCCAATAACGCTTGTAAGTCATTTCCAACACCTCAAGAAACTTGATTGAACATAAATCCTTTTAAGAGTGTTAGATTTAAAGTTGAACCTTAAGTTTTATTGAAAGCCATGTTTAACTTTGAAATTTCCCATTTATTTTGAAATCATATATTGAAAAACCATTTGAGAAATCTTGAGAGCATTTAACATTAATATCCTAAGTCTTATAACTAAATAAACCTTCTTGTCTTCTTTCTTTGATCTTGATTTTTCCTTTTGCGCTTGATCTTCACTATTGCACTTGATCTTCACTTTTGTCTTTGTTATCATCAAAAACCCATTTGAAATACTTCAAGACATAAGCATTCACACATTTTGTATCTTGCAAAATCAGAGTCGGAATAGCCTATTAGGCTACATGAGGCACCCTTAAGGTACCACAAGCCCATTTGTAAAGTGCCTACTAGGTACTTCATTATACGTTTAACAGCACTTACATGAGATTCCTTAGGGTTAGCCTGATATTTAGCACACATGCATACACTAAACATAATATCTGGCCTACTAGCAGTAAGATAGAGGAGAGATCCAATCATACCTCTATATTTCATTATTTTTACGAATTTACCTCATTCATCTTTGTCCGAATAGCAAGAAGTGCCCATTGGAGTGGACATGTGTTTAGCGTTGTTCATTTCAAACTTTTTGAGCAGTTCCTTGCAGTATTTGGTTTGACTTATGAAGGTCCTTTCCTTTGTTTGTTTGATTTGAAGTTCGAGGAAGAAATTAAGCTCTCCCATCATCGACATTTCAAATTCATTCTACATTGTCTTAGCAAATTCCTTGCAAAGGGATTCATTAGTAGCACAAAAAATAATATCATCCACATATAGTTGTACAAGAAGAATATCATGCCTTTTTTTAATAAAAAAGAGTAGTATTGACTTTTCCTCTTGAAAAATCATGTTCTAAAAGAAACTTACTCAACCTTTCATACCAAGCTCTAGGAGCTTGTTTTAAGCCATACAAGGCCTTTTTGAGTTTAAAAACATGGCTGGGTAGTTCATGATTTTCAAAACTTGGAGGTTGTTCAATGTATACCTCCTCTTGAATAAAACCATTTAGAAAAGTACTTTTAACATCCATTTGATATAATTTAAGATCCATGATGCAAGCATATGCAAGTAACATTCTAATAGCTTCTAATCTAGCTACAGGTGCATAGGTTTCTTCATCATCTATTCTTTCTTCTTGATTATATCCTTTAGCGACCAACCTAGCTTTGTTTCTTGTTATTAATCCATTTTCATCAAGTTTATTTCTAAAAACCCATTTGGTGCCAATTATAGGATGATCGTTAGGCCTAGGAACTAATTCTTAAACTTGATTTCTTTCAAATTGATTTAATTCCTCTTGCATAGCTAAAAACCAATGTTCATCATCAAAAGCTTCAATTATATCTTTAAGTTCAATTTGAGAAACAAAGGCTAAGTGATTACATACATTTCTAAGGGAATTGCGAATACTTACACTTTTAGACACATCACCTATAATTTGATCAAGAGAATGATATTTTGAAGTTCGCCATTCTTTGGGAAAGTCCAAGACTTGTGAATCCTCTTGTCTTTGCTTATCTTCCCAAGTTTCCTCTTGCTCCTTGACTTCTCTTTCTTTGCTTTCCAAATGTGTTTCCGCCAAGATTTCTACAACATCATCAACAAAGTCCTTTCTCGGCCCATTTGGATTAGTTTCGTCAAAGGCAACATGAATAGATTCTTCAATAGTCATAGTTCTTTTATTATAAATACGAAAGGCCTTACTATGATTGGAATAACCAAGAAATATACCCTCATCAGACTTAGCATCAAACTTTCCCAAGTTATCTTTTCCATTATTTAAAACAAAACATTTACATCCAAAAACATGAAAATGTGAAATATTTAGCTTTCTTCCCTTGTACAATTCATATGGGGTTTTCTTTAAAATTGGCCTTATTAGGGCCCTATTCATTACATAACACGCGGTATTAACCGCATCAGCCCAGAAATACTTAGGAAGAGAAGTTTCATTGAGCATAGTTCTCGCTATTTCTTCTAAAGATCGATTTTTCCTTTCTACAACTCCATTTTGTTGTGGAGTTCTAGGAGTAGAAAAATTATGCTCAATGCCATGTTCATCACAAATTTTTTTAAAAACATGATTTTCAAACTCACCACCATGGTCACTTCTTATGGATGTAATTGAAAAACCTTTTTCATTTTGGATAACTTTGACAAATTTCTTAAAGGCTAGAAATGCATCACTTTTATGAGAAAGAAATAAAGTCCATGTGAACCTAGAAAAATCATCCACAATCACCAAAACATAGTAATTCCTACCAAAGCTCATAGTTCTAGATGGTCCAAAAAGATCCATGTGCAAAAGTTGTAAGGGTCTAGAAGTTGAAATAACATTTTTAGCTTTAAAAGAAACATTTACTTGTTTTCCCTTTTGACATGCATCACATAATTTATCTTTTCTAAAATTGAGCTTGGGTAGTCCAATTACTAGCTCTTTAGAGACCAATTTTTTTAGATGATCTATGTGAATGTATACAATTCTCTAATGCCATAACCATGATTCATCTTCTTTACTTAAAAGGCATATCACATCATTTGAGGATATATCATCAAGGCTAATCATATAAATATTATTAACTCTATGACCCACAAATTTAACATGCTTATCACTTTTACCTTCAATAATGCAACAATTAGAATAAAAAATTATTCTATTTCCCTTATCACATAATTGGCTAATACTAAGCAAGTTATGTTTCAAACCTTCAACAAACAACACATTATCAATAGAGGAATTAGGATTCTTACTGACTTTGCCGACTCCAAGAATCTTTCCTTTGTTGTTATCTCCATAAGTTACATGCCCATGAGTTTTGGGAACAAGGAATGAGAATTTGGAGTTGTAACACCCCAAATTTTAGACTATGTTGCAAGAGCTGACAGAATCACACTACTTTGTGTTTTCTGTGCATTATAAAAATAATTTGATTATTCCGATACTATTTATGATTATTTTGTGTGATTTGCTCCTGGTCAAGAAAATAATAATTTTGGTAGGAAAATTCTTGTCTGATTATTTAGAGACGGGGGATCTTACTTAACCCGAATCTGAGTAACACAGAAAAGAATCTCTTAATTTTTAGAATTTATCTGTAAAATAATTCTATTTTACTGATAAATATATGTTGCTTGATGCATAGCTGTTATTGCTATGAATTATTTTGACCCGGTATAGTTTAATTTGCCATTATACTCAACCGACCAAAATTCTGGAATTCCCAATTCGACCAAAATTCTTGGGATAGGATCCCAACCCGACAGAAGTTCCTCAAGATTTCCTCTAACTGTTTTCATTTCAAGTCTATTTTCGACAAGTCTATTTCGACAATCCAAGATTTTTGAAGATCTTGACACTGACAGAATTCGGACAAGGTCCAAATACTTTTGAAGACATGTTTCTAACATTTTGATCCCGTCGGATTTAATTAATAAGACTACATGTAAGCATATGCTAATGGTGAGTTGAATCCGACACCTTCAGAGCATTTTCCCGACAACATCAATCGGTAGTTCGACAAAACCCAAAATACCTCAAGACTGGATGAAACTGATTCTCAATTCTTGAATCAGAAATCAAAGATTTTGGCTGTTATGGCTGTCTCTTCCGACAAAGACCATCTATTCCAACCAAGACCATCTTTCCGACAGAAGACCATCTATTAAAAACATGGGAGAAGTCCTCAGGTTTGACAAAGCGATGGACGTTCTGTTAGCAAAGAATCAGTTAAGAACAATATGGTTCTCCTTTTCCCTAAATCTTGTTGGACGATTCTACAAATCAAAATGAAGATGTTTATATTCATCGAAATATACCTTTTAAAACAATGCCAAAGTCTGTCGAAATAGGATCTTTTAAGACAATGTCATATCCATCGAATTTGGACTTCTATCCAAATACGTCGAATTTAATTTTCTTACTATTTGGTACCATGTTAAAATCCGTTGAATTAGATCTTTTAATTATTAAGTACCAAGTTAAAATTTGTCGAGTGAGGATGCTAGTATCAGTTAAGTGAAAATGTCAATTTCCGTCGAGTGGGGATACCAATGTCCGTCGAATTTGAATGATAATGTTCGTTGAATTATGGTGCTAACGACCGTCGAGTAAGAATTCCTGATTTCAGTAGAAAAACTTCTCTAATGTCAAAATCCGTCGAATTTGATCTTCTGACCATATAGTATTTCGTCGATTCGACAATTGGAAGATTTCTCCAACATCAACATCTGTTCGACGAATTAGGATATTTGTTGACCTTTTCAAGTTCATCCGACAGCCTTTCATTTTCGTTTGACAGAATCACCATTCGACAGAGTTCTCATCCGACAACACTTGATTTTAACCATTCTTGGGGAAATGATGTTCTCCCATTTTATCGAATTTTGTTATGTCGTTTTTCGTCAAAAATTTCCTTGGAAACTCACGTTCATGCAGCAATTTGGAGGGGTTCTACGTCGGCCACGTAGCAGCTTGAAGGAGGTTCTACAAGGTTCTTGAACAATCCAATAACCTTGAAAGTCAAATGAATGACATCAGCCACGTGCATTCAGAATAAGATATTTTACTTCATATAAATCCTAAACTTTATTTAAGCTTATCCCACTAAGAACCGCCTCATAATTTTACTCTCATAAAATTACATTCTCTCTCACATCAAAAAGTATTCATCTTTTCTCTCGAAGAAATCCTACGAACCCGAGCATCATTTTCTTCTTTTTCTCTTCATTGGTTCGGCCGGTGTATCCTACGAACACTATCCATCACCTGTAATTTTCATTCTCACCACTTCCTAAAGCCAAACACCATTCTAAACACTTTCATTTAGAAAGTTTTCACAAAATCCCACTCTAAGTGCTTCAAAATCCAATTTCTATTTTACTTCCTTGGAGGAATTGTTGTGGCTTGTACGAAAACAAGGAGAAGGAGAAGAGCTTAAAAAGCTTGAATCATCTATTTTCTATCTTGTTCTTCAAAGCTTAAGTTTGAAGCCTTGAAGGTGGAATTCTTTAATCTTTATGTTTCTCTTCATTTCAAAGTTCTAATCATGATTTTAATCCATGATTATTTTAGTTTAGAGCCTTAGGTATTAATATTGTATGTTTTCTTTGTTTTTTTTTAAGAAGCTCTTGGTGGAGAAAATTTGATTGAAGGAGACATACAAGGAACTTGGAGGTTCTTCAAGAGGTAAGAGGGAGATTACCTCATCAACCATGTGTTGGTGGTGAGGAATGTTTGTGTTGTGGTGAAGAAATCCATAAGGATTCATTCACTTGATTGTTTATTGTTTTTCCTAATTGAGATTGATTATATGTGCAAGCATGTCTAATATTGTTTATTATTTTTCCTAATTGAGATTGATTATATGTGTAAGCATGTCTAATAGCTTTAATGGTTTGTATGTGTTTTATGATCACTTTAAAATATGGTATGTGTTCATAGATGCATGATAAATATTGTAGCATGTAAATAACATACAAGGATTTGCATGAGTATTCCAAAGAACACAAATCCAAGCTCACGGCCTCAAGGCAAAGAAGAAAATCAAAATGTTCTCATTATTTTTCTAAAGTGAAATTTAATTAACTTAGGAAAATTAATAAGATATACATTTGTTTAGATCAAGGAAAAATGAAATTAGAGATCAAATGGCATAAATATAGATTTGCCAACATGCCAAAGCCAAGCAATGATGATTTCTAAAATTATTTCCAAACCATTATCTAAAACAATGATTTAATGAATTTAGATAATACAATAAATTTGACATTTATTTAGAAGATAAAAAAAAAATTATGCGATTTATAAACGATTATAAAAACGACGGAATTGTGAAAATGCGATAAAATTTCTACGCGATTGACCCATATCAGTATATCTTTCTTTGTCGGAAAATGTGAACCCCATAAAGCTTTGAAAAAGATATTTGTCCTGGTGGGACTTATCTGTATATTTTTGCCATGAGGGCAAGCCATGAGGGCAAATTTTTATATGCTATATGAGGGCATTTGCATAAATACGCATATTTTATACCATTGAGGGTATTTTGGTAATTTCTTATTTTTGATCATGCATTGAGTTAATGCCAATTTTGGTGGATTGATTGATGAGGTGAATCACATCGTATTGTCGGTGCGATAAGCGTAGTGTGGTTCAATTTTGAATGAACTTGGAGACATTAGTGTGCATAATTCCATTTGTGGAATGAGTTGGTTGCTCTTCTGGGCCGTGGTAACGGCAGAACACACTAATGGACTCGACCCACACTATACTTAATCGGGATTTTGAGAGAACTATTTTTCTGGCTGTAGTTACACGATGTTATGACTGTGTACTACGCCATGGTGTTTTAGTGGGCTATAGACACAAAGTATTGACAGTGCAATAGCAATCACAACGATCAGTTATAGACACAAAGTGTTGACAATGCAATAGCTGGTTGGGGTAGTCAAGCTATAGACACAAAGTATTGACAGTGCAATAGCTGGCTGGGCAGTATTATTAGAACTTTCAGATCATTCTCTCTGATATTGATGTGTGTGTTGTAGCTCCATGGAGTAGAATCGTGTCATATTGCATATGTCTATATGTGGTACATTATTATTGTTTATTGGTGATCTTTTATCTGTGATCTTTTATTTGTGATATTATATGTTGTTATTGTATTTAATCTTTATTTTATATTATTATGATTTCTTGTTATGGCATTTTATATGGTATGAATTGTTATATCTATCCCGATAATGTTATTATTGTTTATTTAATTACAATATATGCTTATTAGAATTAATTGTAAATTGATAACATGACTAAATTTGTGATATCTATGTGTATGGAATGACCTTGTCATTCGAATCATTCTTTGCTACCGATGGTATTGGTGAAAGGGATCTCACCTCTTTATTGTATTACTTGTTGTGTTTGTATTCGTTAAATTTATATAGTAGGCGGAGCACATTCTTAAACCTATGGAAGACAATATTCTGAAGACGGTGACGGCAAGGAGTGGCCTTCCAGACTTCAATAGGATGCAGTTGGTGAAGAAGCGGGACATGTAGGTTGGGTTTTTTTCTCGTTAGTGTTGTTACTGCGTGCTATTAGTAGTAACCTTCATTGGGTTTGCTACTGTTTTTCTGAGTCTCAGTAAATGTTATGTTTCAAATTGTTATTGAATATTTTGTGGCATATATGACATGTGTATAAATCAATTCAATATAATTTCTGTTTTACTTATAATTTTTGGTAAGTTTATATTTCCGCAAAAAGAAATTTTAAAATTTAACTTTTAGAATTCAAAGCTTTTATAAAATGATTTAATTTGGTTTTATGTTTTATTTAAAAAAATGTGACACCCTATGGAGGGTGTTACAGGAGTCGTCTCCGGTCATGTGCTTGGAGCAGCCACTATCGAGATACCAATTTGAGCTTCTGGCCTTCAAGCACACCTACAACATATATTTAAGTTTTAACTTTTGGTACTCAAATTTTCTTGGGTCCTTGTGTGTTAGTTTTAGGTATAGTACCCTTAGGAACCCAAACTATTTTTGTTCCAATTTTTGTATTAATGTTTTTCCTTGCATTACATGTTGATGCACTATGTCCTTTCTTTTCACAATAAAAATATTTAATAAAAGGACTACTTGAAGTACTTGAATGCACAAAGAAATTTTTATACAATTTTTGTTAATTTATCAGGTTATAGCCTATTCTAGCTTTTTGAAAGACAACTCTTTGTTTTCCTAGTAAAATATTTAAATTATCCCTTCCAAAGGTGAATTTAGAAAGAGTATTCTTTAAATCTTCAATTTATTTTTCAAGCATATGACATTAAGAACAAGATAAAGATGTAGAAGCGTGTGAAGAATGAGTGGTGCATGCATCAATAATTCCCAAAGTTTCATTTTCAATTTTTAATTCTTCAATTTCTTTATTTAAAATAAGAATTTGGTTTTCTAAAGACGAAATCATTTTTATAAATAAAGAAATCAATTTTGTGAGCTTTAAAGATTCATCATGCAATTCTTCAAAGGCATCTTGTAATTCATCGTAAGAAGGTAATAAAATAGTATTAGAACTTACCTCATTTTCGCTTTCTTCTTCTTCTCCTCCTTTGGCCATAAGACATAGATGGGCTTCCTTGCTATCTGAGCTATCAGTTGAGTCCATATCATTGCCGTCCTATGCTATGTAGGCTTTTTTTCCTTTTCTTTTCTTGAAGGGTTTCTTTTCAAATTTCTCCATCTTCTTTTAGTAAACTGGGCACTCCATTTTCATGTGACCCAATTTGCCGCATTCATAGCAAGTTAGAGTTGATGATACTCCTTCCCCTTTGTGATGGGTTTTCTTTGGGGGAAAATGAGGTCTTCTTTGTGTTCCCTTCTTCCTGAGAAAATTTCTAAATTTTTTAACTAAAAGACTAAGGTTTTCTTCATTTACTTTAATGTTTTCTGAGCCTCCTCCATCTTCTTCATCATCATTGTCAATTGTTGAGGAAGTGGCTTTGAGCGCTATCCCCTTTTTCTTTTTATCGTGCTCTTCACTTTGACTTAATCTGCTTAGTTCCAGTTCGTGCTCATGAAGTTTTCCAAAGAGGGTAGCTAGTGTCATTGTCGACAAATCCCTCGATTCTAATATGGCTATTACCTTGAGTTGCCAAATCCTACTTAGACATCTTAGAACTTTGTTAACCAAATCTTCATTAGAAAAACTCTTACCAAATGATACAAGATGATTTACGATGTGGGTGAACCTCTTTTGCATTTCCTGAATGCTTTCTCCTTGGTTCATTATGAATAATTCATATTCACGAGTTAGAGAATTAATTCTTGACCTCTTTACTTTACTAGTACCCTCATGGGTAACTTGTAAAGTGTCTCACATTTCTTTAGCAGTTTTACAATTTGAAATTCTAAAAAACTCATTATATCCCAAAACAGTGGTAATAATGTTTTGGCTTTTAAATTATGTTGAACTTTTCTTTTATCCTCATCAAACCATTTACTCCTTGGTGTTTCAGTCCTTACACCATCGACCTCATGCGTAGGTATAAATGCGCCATTTTCGATAGCATCCCACACATCTGAATGAATAGTTTCATGAAGATTTTCATTCTTTCATTCTAATATGCATAACCATCCCCATTGAAAAAGCGTGGTCAGTTTATAGAAGATCCTTCTGAAAAACTATTTGAAGAAACCATGTTCTCTTGAAGCTGCTAAGCTTTTTATACAAGAGTTTAGCTCTGATACCACTTGTTACTAAGTGGCTTCTAGTACTTAAGAGGGGAGTGAATTGAGTTGAAAAATTTTTTGCAAATATTTTTAAAATAAACACAAGTATAGAAGCTATTAAATAAAAGGAGAAATTGCGAGATGAAGAAGAAGAGCTTTAAGAAAAGAAAATAAATAAATATGTAATACAATTAAATTACGTTAAATAAATAGATAAAGAGAAAAAGAGCAGGCACAATATATATCCTGGTTCGACCACTAACCCACTTGCAGTCTATGTCCAGTCCTCGAAAAACTATCCGAGATTTTTCACTATGTATACAAGCTTCAATAGGTGCTTGCTACCGTTACAAAATAGAGCATTTTTCACACACAGGAAAACTCTACCCTTGTGCTAAAGTCTCAGCTTGCAGGGATACCTCACCCCCTTTACAATAGAGCAAAAAATATAGATGAATAGAAACTCTCCTTAAGAGTGAATAATACAAATTGAAGTGCTAAAGGAGCTCATAAAGAATATCTCAAAGTTTTGATCGAAAAGGAGCGTAGAAAATATAATTCACGGGTTAATGCAATTAGAAAATGATTCAAAATGTTAGGCTAATTTCAGAGAAGACCCAAGGTCTCTATTTATAGAGCAATTCAAGAAAATAGCTGTTGGGTGTATTAAAAGCTCGTAAATGAGACAAATATGGCCGTTTATTTCCATATCAGAATCTGTGTTTATTCGAATAACCTCCATGTTATTCGAATAACACATTTTATAAAAGTTTCGTGAAAACCAGTCTGATATGAGTTATTCGAATAACCTATACACTATTCGAATAACACTATTAAAAACAATGTTATGAGAAAACAGGTTTATTCGAATAACTACTGAGTTATTCGAATAACTCATTTGTGAAAACAGTTTTGAAAAAGCCTTTTATTCGAATAGCTAATGTGCTATTCAAATAACAATTTAAAAACAAAAGCTCGTAGCAAGATTTGAAAGACATTATTCAAATAATTTAAATGCTATTCGAATAACAGTTTAAGAAACAGAATCTACTAGAAGGATTTATTCGAATAGAAGGAACATTATTCAAATAATACTATTAAAAAATAGTCTTAAGATAATTCCAAATTCATTTCAAAATCACTTAAATTCCTTTTTAAAACTAATTAGATATTTTTATCTTATCTTTCAAAACAATGAGATATTAAAGAGAGCTTCATACAAAAAGACTCTAAGTCCTAAAGCTATTCTTAAAGGATTTTGGACTTGGTCTTCCCATCATCTTCATTTGTCTTCATGTTTGTTATCATCAAAATCATTCTTCAAAGACATATGTTCAATCACATAGACTACATGAGGCACCCTTAGGATACCATAGACCTATTTGTGAAGTGCTTACTAGATATTTCATGATTCTTTTTACAACACATAGGTGTGATTCTTTAGGATTAGCTTGACATCTACCACACATGCATACACTAAACATTATATTTGGCCTACTAGCAGTAAGACAAAGGAGAGATCCAATCATACCTCTATATTTAGTAATTTCTATAGATTTACCTCCTTCATCTTTGTCTAAATAGCAGGAAGTGCTCATTGGCATAGCCATGTGCTTGACATTGTCTATTCTGAATTTTTTGAGCAGTTCCTTGCAGTATTTGGTTTGACTTTTGAAAGTCCATTCTTTTGTTTGCTTGATTTTAAGCCTAAGGAAGAAATTATGTTCTCCCATCATTGACATTTCAAATTGCATGGTGTTAGAAAATTCCTTGCAAGGGGACTCATTAGTAGCACCAAAAATTATATCATCAACATAGACTTGTACAAGGAGGATGTCATGCTATTTTATTTTTAATAAAAAGGGTATAAAAAGGGTTGTATTAACTTTTCCTCTTGTAAGATCATTTTCTAAAAGAAACTTACTCAACCTTTCATACCAAGCTCTAGGAGTTTGTTTTAAGCCATATAAGACCTTTCTAAGTTTAAAAACATGGTTGGGTAGTTCACAATTTTACAAACCCGGAGGTTGTTCAACATATACCTCCTCTTGAATAAAATCATTCAAAAAGCCACTTTTAGCATCCATTTGATATAACTTAAAATCCATGATACAAACATATGCAAGTAACATTCTAATAGCTTCTAATCTAGCTACAGGTGCATAAGTTTCTTCATAGTCTATTCCTTCTTCTTGATTATATTCTTTTGCAACCAACCTAACTTTATTTCTTGTTATTAAGTCAGTTTCATCAAGTTTGTTTCTAAAGACCCATTTGGTGCCAATTATAGGATGATCATTGGGCCTTGGAACTAATTCCCAAACTTGATTTCTTTCAAATTGATTTAGTTTCTCTTGCATGGCCAAGATCCAATGTTCATTATCAAAGGCTTCATTTAGATCTTTAGGCTCAATTTGTGAAATGAAAGCCATATGATTATATACATTTCTAAGAGAGTTTCTAGTAGTTGTCCCTTTTGAGATATCACCTATCACAGAGTCAAGAGGATGGTATCTTTAAGTTCTCCACTCCTTGGGAAGGTTCATAACTTGTGAATCCTCTTGTCTTGGGGTGTCTTCTTGACTTTCCTCTTGCTTCTTGTCTTCTTTTTCCTTATTGTCCAAATGTGTTTTCTCCAAGATTTCTGCAACATCATCAACAAAGTCCTTTCTTGGTCAATTTGGATTAGTTTCATCAAAAGCAACATGAATGGACTCTTCAATAGTCATAGTTCTTTTATTATAGATTCTAAAAGTCTTGTTAGGATTAGAATAGCTAAGAAAAATACCTTTATCAGACTTAGCATCAAGCTTCCCCAAGTTATCATTTCCATTATTTAAAACAAAATATTTACATCCAAAAATATGAAAATGTGAAACATTTGGCTTCCTTTCTTTGTATAACTCATATAGGGTTTTCTTTAAAATTAGCCTTATCAGGGCTCTATTCATTACATAACAAGCTGTATTTATAGCATCTGCTCAGAAATACTTTGGAAGTGTAGCCTTATTGAGCATAGTTCTTACCATTTCTTCTAAAGATTGATTTTTCCTTTTTACAACTCCATTTTGTTGTAGAGTTCTAGGAGTTAAAAAATTATGCTCAATGCCATATTCCTCACAAAAAGTTTTAAAATCACGATTTTCAAATTCACCAGCATGGTCACTTCTTATGTATGTAATAGAAAAACCTTTTTCATTTTGGATAACTTTGAAAAGTTTCTTAAAAAGTAGGAATGTATCATTTTTGTGAGAAAGAAATAAAGTCCATGTGAACAGAGAAAAATCATCCACAATCACTAATGCATAGTAATTTCCACCAAAGCTCATAGTTCTAGATGGTTCAAAAAGATCCATGTGCAAAAGTTGTAAAGGTCTAGAAGTTGAAACAATATTTTTCACTTTAAAAGAAACCTTTACTTGTTTTCTCTTTTGATATGCACATATAATTTACCTTTTACAAAATTGAGCTTAGGAAGTCCAATTACTAGCTCTTTAGAGACCAACTTTTTTAAGTGATCCATGTGAATGTGTGCAATTCTTCTATGCCATAACCATGAATTATATTCCTTACTCAAAACACATTTTGCATCATTTGAAGATATGCCATCAAGGCTAATCATATAAATATTATTAACTTTATGACCCATAAACTTAACATGCTTATCATTTTTACCTTCAATTATACAACAATTTGAATCAAATATTACTCTATTTTCTTTATCACATAATTGGCTAATACTAAACAAGTTATGTTTAAGTCCTTCAACAAGTAGTACATTATCAATAGAAGAGTTAGGACTTTTACTGACTTTGCCAACTCCAAGAATCTTTCCTTTGTTGTTACCTCCATAGGTTATATGTCTGTGAGTCTTGGGAACAAGGAATAAGAATTTGGAGTCATCTCTGGTCATGTGCTTGGAGCATCCATTATCGAGGTACCAATTTGAGCTCCTGCCCTTCAAGCACACCTACAACACATATTTAAATTTTAACTTTTTGTACCCAAATTTTCTTGGGTCCTTGTGCGTTAGTTTTGGGTATAGTTCCCTTGGGGACCCAAACCATTCTATTCCCAATTTTTGTGTTTATGTTTTTTCTCACATTGCAAGTTGAAGCACTATGTCCTTTCTTTCCACAATGAAAATATTTGATAAAAGAGGTGTTTGAAGTACTTGAATAGGCAAAGAAATTTTATAAATTTTTTGCTAATTTTTGGGATTATATCCTATCCTAGCTTTTTGAAAAACAACTCTTTTCCTAATAAAATATTTCAATTATCCCTTCCAAAAATAAATTTTGAAATAATATTTTTAAGTCCTCGCTTTCTTTTTCAAAAGATTTGCAAGATGAGCAAGATGAAGAAGTAGAAGTATGTGAAGAGCTAGTTGTACAAGAAGAATTAGCATCAATTAATCCTAATGTCTCATTTTCAATTTTCAATTCTTCAATTTCTTTGTTTAAAGTAAGAATTTCATTTTCCAAAGATGAAATATTTTTCTTAGATGAAGATACTAATTTGGGGAGCCTTGTTGATTCATCATGTAATTCATCATAAGAAGGAGCCAAGTCAAGTTTAGAAATTACTTCATTGTCACTTTCTTCTTCTTCTTCTTCTTCTTCTTCTCTTCTTCTTCTTCTTCTTCTTCTTCTTCTTCTCCTTTGGCTATAAGACATAAATGAGCTTCCTCGCTATCTGAGCTATCAGTGGAGTCTATATCATTGTCATCCTATGCTATGTAGGCTCTTCTTCCTTTTCTTTCCTTGGAGGATTTCTTTTCAAATTTTTCCATCTTCTTTAGTAAATTGGGCATTCCATCTTCATGTGTCCTAGTTTTCTACACTCGTAGCAAGTTGGAATTGATGATGCTCCTTCCCCTTTTGTGATGGACCTTCTTTGGAGGGAAAGGCAATCTTCTTTGAGTTCTCTTTTTCTTGAGAAATTTGCCAAATTTTCTTACCAGAAGACTGTGGTTTTCTTCATTTAGCTCAAGGTTCTCTGTGCCTTCTCCATCCTCTTCATCATCATCATCAATTACTGAGGAAGTGGCTTTGAGTGCTATTCCCATTTTCTTCTTATCATGCTCTTCATTTTGGCTTAATCTGCGTAGCTCCAATTCGTGCTTTTGAAGTTTTCCAAAGAGGGTAGCTAGCGTCATTATTGAAAGATTTCTTGATTCTGCAATGGTGGTCACTTTGGGTTTCCAAATCTTGGTAAGACATCTTAAAACTTTGTTAATCAGATCTTCGTTAGAAAAATTATTTCCTAAAGATGCAAGATGATTTACAATGTGAGTGAACCTCTTTTGTATTTCTTGAATGCTTTCTCCTTAGTTCATTCTAAGTAATTTATATTCGTGAGTTAGAGAATTAATTCTCGATCTCTTTACTTCACTAGTACCCTCATGGGTGACTTGTAAAGTGTCCCACATTTCTTTGACAGCTTTGTAGTTTAAAATTTTAAAAAATTCATCATACCCCAAAGCAGTGATAATGATGTTTTTGGCTCTCAAATTTTGTTAAACTTTTTTCTTATCCTCATCAGACCATTCACTTCTTGATGTTTTAACCTTTACACCTCCAACCTCACGTGTGGGAACAAAAGCACCATTTTCAACAGCATCCCATACATCTAGAACAACAGCTTTGATAAAAATTTTCATTCTTTCCTTCCAATAAGCATAACCATCGCCATTGAAAAAGAGTGGTCGGTTTATGGAAGATTCTTCTGAAAAACCATTTGAAGAAGTCATATTCTCTTGAAGCTGCTAAGCTCTTTATACATGAATCTAGCTCTAATACCATTTGTTACCAAGTGGCTCCAGTACTCAAGAGGAGGGGTAAATTGAGTATTTAAAAACTTTTCGTAAACGCTTGTAAACAAATTTTATTAAAGCTATTTCTTAAAAGAAGTGAATAAAAGGAGAGGATAAAGAGCCTTATGCATAGAAAATAAATAGGTAAAAAATAATAAATAAATTGCAGGAAATAAAAGAAATTAAGATGAGAAGAACAGACATAATATTTATCTTGCTTTAGCCACCAACAACTTGTAACCTACGTCAAGTCCTCGAAAAACTATCCGAGATTTTTCACTATCAATGCAAGCTTGAACAAGTACTTGCTACCGTTACAAACTAAAACACTTTTCACACGCTAGGAAACTTTACCGTTGTGCTAAAGCCTCAACTTTCAGGGATACCTCACCCTTACAAAACCTTTGAGGGATACTTCACCCTCTTTACAATAAAGCAGAATATGGTAGAAGAGAAACTCTCAAAAGAATAAATAGTACAACTTGAAGCTCTAAGAAGCTCTTTACGGATATCTCAAAGTTTTAACGAAAAAGAGCATAGAAAGTATATAAAAATGAAATTCACAGATTAAAGTAAGAAATAATTCTTTCAGATTGTTGGGTTTTTTCAAAGATGACCCAAGGTCAGTATTTATAGAGCTCTGGAGAAAATAGCCATTGTGGATTTTGAATTCTCATAATAAATGTGAAAATAGATGTTAATTTATAAATCTGAAACTTGTGTTTATTCGAATAACCTTTATGTTATTAGAATAACACGTTTTGAAAAACCATGAGAAAACAAATTCTAATATATGTTATTTGAATAACATGAGAGTTATTCGAATAAAATTGTGGTTATTCAAATAGTGTATTGAAGAAAACTATTTTGAAAAGCTTTTATTCGAATAGCCTTTTTGAAAATAGAGGCTCCCAACTTGATTTTGAGAAAGTTATTCGAATAACACTAAGTTTATTCGAATAACCCTTAATAGAAAAAAAGGGTTACTTGGCTTGATTTATTTGAATAAAGGAAACTTTATTCGAATAGACCTGTTTAAAACCATTTTTTAAACATTTTTAAAGAACTTCCCAGATTGTTTCCAAAACACCAAACCTTTTAATTAATTTTCAAAAACCATTTTAAATTTTGGATTTTAATTGAACAATATTTTTATCTTTTCTTCCAAAATCAATGAGATATCCAGAAGACTTCGTATAAAAAGACTCTAAGTCCTAAAACTATTCTTGAAGTTCTTGAACTGGGTCTTCTCATCATCTTCATGTTTGTTATCATCAAAACTAGTCTTCAATGTCGCATATTCAATCACAAAAACTAATTGAATTAAATTAATTTATTTAATTAAGATCATTAGAATTATATTATTAAATTAATTAAGATCGTTCAAACTAATAAATAATAAATATTATAGAAATAAAAATATTTGATTCAAGTGTAAATTTATCAAAATTTCCTTTCATGGCTTGCTATTAATATATACTAGTTTGTATGGAGTGTAACATCCTATTTTAATTTTATAGATTTAATTATTACTCTAATGATGCAAAATTTGTATTGTTGCAAACTCAAGTGCATGTTGTCTTAAGTAATAAATTCTCGGGAGTTTGAGGTCGATCCACAAGGAATTGATAAAGAAAAATTCTTTGAGATAAGGAAATGATTTGTCACAGTAATAAATGTGATAAAACTTGTTCACAATTAAAAAAGGATTTGCTTGGGCTAGAAGATCCACTCTTGGTATATAAATTAAGGACAAGATTAATTCTTTTTATAACTCAATTAGAATCTATGCATAATGGAGGTTCCGATCGAAAAATAAAGCATTCAAAGTTCATTTAAGATTATATATGTAATTATATTATGGTTCCTTTGATTATTTACTAACGCCAACACTTGTAAATGAGTTCAAGCATTTATTGTGCCAAACTCTTGTCTACAACGAATCAAGATCTCCACTTTACAAGGAGGGTTTCTAACGTCAACACTTGTAAATGGGTTCAAGCATTCATTGTGCCAAACTCTTGTCTACAACAAATCAAGATCTCCACTTTACAAGGAGGGTTTCTAAATTGATTGGAAACAAAATACAACACATATAATGACCACTTGATAATATAACATTCAAGCACAAGAAAAAGATTAATCTAACCTTATTTCATTACCAAGAGCTTCACCTTTTCACCCAAGCAAAATAGAAATTAGTTACTCATAAACAAGAAGAAAGAAAGAGAGAAGAAGAAGATAATGAACATAATTTCTATTTAGAACAAAAGAAAACTACAACAAGAGAAACAAATAATATAAGAACATGATCTTGATCTCTAAACCAAGATGATTCTAATGAGCAACTAATAGTGCCTTTTATAGATCATGAAGGGTACAAAATGACAAGGGAGTTATTTAATGAGTGGGTGGATGAGTGAAAAATGACAATAAAGTTGTTTAATGAGTGGGTGGATGAGTGGAAAATTATTGCCATGCTTGTCTCCCAGCTCAACCAATTTAGTTGTCGTCACATGAATATAACTCTATCATAACGTCACCTATTGCATAAATGGCCTTCATGAAAGTTGAAGGGTTTTGTCTCAACTTTCCAATGCCACTAGTTTCATCCCAATTTGACTCCCACGGCCTAAGATATGGCTCAATCTTTGCACAGTATTCTGATTCCAACAACAACACCTCTGATTTGACTTCTAGGCCCAAATATAACCTACTATACATCCAAATAAGCTCTTGTATTCTCATGAAAGTTATAGATTTGGGTCTTAGCTTTCATTTGAGCTTAGTTTGGTGTCAATTGAACTCCTATATCTCAAGAAATGGGCTAATGAGTGTGTAGAGGTCAAGCTGTCAGGATTAACATTTTGGCTCTTGCTTTCACTTCAATTTAAATTATCCAAACGTGTGATTCATCTCTTGAGGTCTTTAAAAAACTTGTAGAGAATTGTCTTAGCTATCCTACAAGACTAGAATGACATCAGTCAAATATTTGTAACTCAAATTATAGCTAATTTACTGAACAATGCCAAATAGGCAAATAAAGGATAATTCATGTAATAGTTCTTTTAATGATCCAATTAGGCTCAATATCATAAAATATGACAAAACTAACTTAATTAAGCCTAATTGAACTTTAAGAAGCCTAATGAGAGAATTATTAAATGAATAAAATATATTGCTATCAAATTCTCTCATACTTAACTTTTGCACTCCCGGATAAAACACATAAGACCGAAACTTAGGAACAAGGAAAAATACACACAAACTCAAAAGCTAAAATCTCTAAAAGACTCAATTTCCAATGATATTCAAGAATTCAAAAGTTTATAAGCAAGAAGAGTAACCAAAGATTCAAGGGATCAAAATATTTACGAGGTAACATTTCTTCACATCTCAAACCAACACGCAAGGAAACTTCAATTGAAAAGCAGAGTCAAGAATGATAGATCCTCACAAGATTCACTCTCAATCCCTCCAGTATTTAAAAGGTAGATATTTCACTTAATTCAACCCATGAAAAATCACACTACCATAAGCTTGCTTATCTTCTACTTCTCCACTACTCAAAACACACGCACACACAAATCAAGAGGACTTTATTCAAGGTTGTAATGAGATCAAGGTAAAGGAGGAGGTAATATGGATATGACAAGTTAAATACTAAAAAGAATAAAAGAGCATTAGGGTTGAGTTTAAATAACAAGAATGAAAGTTCATCCAAACTCTACCTAATGCAAATTCCCTTTACATATTCTTTTCGCTTCCCTTTTTATCTTGTTGACCTTTCTTTACACTTTATTTTTTTTGTTTTTGTTTTTTTTTTTAATAAGATGGCTATTCTTTCCTTTTTCTTCAACCATTTTGCATTCACACCCCTATACTTGTTCAAGAACTCATCCAATGTCAATGCTCTCTTATTCCTTAAGGTTGGGTAAGAATATTTTTTTAAGGCATATAATGAGCTAAAAACAAAGAATGGTCAAATAAGCTCAAAGGGGTTAAGCAAGGGAAAATATGCAAGGTTCACTATTTGGTTAAAGTAGCTATTTCAAGAAAAATGCCATGCATATGAAAATGTAGCCTCAAATAGAGTCAAAACAAGTTCTAGAGTAACAATTCCATGAGTGAAAATCACATAAGAAAGAAGAGAATGATACAAATGTTTAATCTATTCATTAATAGGCTCAAAATATCACAAGGCATACATCTATCATTCTTAATCCACTAATTTAACATCCATAACCAAGCATGTGAAATTTAAGAAAGAAGATAATTTATTTAATTGTGCTATGATCCCTGAATTTCAATTGCTTCAAAGGATGTGAGAGTGCATTCACTTGAATCTTTCAAAGGAAATCAAACGATAACACTTCATTACTTCCACAAATCAACACAAAATAGTTGCTTCCCTAATTTAGATGTGTCTCAAGAGTAAATTTACCTCAAGGGCATAATTTACTCCTTACTCTGCCATCCTTAATTGGTTTTTCTATTAGTAAGTTGCTGACAACTATACTAATAAACATACTACCCAATTTTTTTTTCATTTTATGTAAACTATCCTTTCCCCTAACCAGATCATAACATTGTCTTCAATGTTAAAATATAGATGAGTAAATGATAGAATATATTACATGTTGTGGCTATTATGGAAAATAGAAACCTGACACAAATTTAAACATAAATAAAGTACGATAAATAAAACCAAAGGTAAAGGTAATTTATAGATGAAGTGTCAGATCAAATCCACGTTCTTTGTTGCTTCCCTCTGACTAATCTATCTGAGCTATTATTGGATCATATTCATAAACAAAAGCTTATAATTTATTAATTAACTCATCGACAGTGGAAGCAAAGACAATGAGTCGTCTTGTCAAAGGTGTGATTAACATTAAACAAACCTATGAGTTTATGGTGGATGTTTAGTTGGACCCAAGAGACAACTTGAAAAACTTCTATCATAGTACCATAGCCACCTGATAAGGCAATGAATGCATCTGAATTTTCAAGCATTTTCTTAATTCATTCATGCATAGTTGATACTTGTAATTCCTCCCCAATTGTCTTTCTAGTGATATTCTTTTGAGTTAAAGTTCTAGGAATGATACCTAAAACTTGACCGCCTCTTAGATGTGCAGAGATTGATACAGCCCCCATTAACCCAATGCTACCTCCCCCATATACTACATGAATGTTCCTCGCAGCAAGTGTTCAACCAAGAGTGCTTGTTGCATTTACAAACTCTATACTCTTCCTAAAACTTAACCCACAAAATATACAAATATTTGTAAATTGACGAGGTCCCTCCATTTCTACACTCACCTTCCCTTTGAATGATTATGAGTCGGATGAAAATTAAGAAAATGGAGTGTTTAAATAGGGAAGAGAATGCAAAATGTAATGATAGCACTTATATGGGTAAGTTGACTGTTGTTAAAGAAGTTTGAATTAAGAAACACTGATTATTATTATTATTATTATTATTATTATTATTATTATTATTATTATTATTATTATTATTATTATTTTAAAAAAGATAAAACGAGTGCTAGAACTAGTCCAAAATTGGAGGCTAGGCTCTCACGTCCGTTTATTCAACAAAGATGGTATATCTTTATACTGTGTGTCATGAGTGTAGTCCATCCTCACAAGGCATGGCTTCAGATATCTGCCTAAGCTAGAATTACACCCTCGGAAGTTGTGTACTCATTAGAGCACATAATCTGACATTTGTGAGTGCTTGACACCCTCGGCATGACCTGGCACATCAGAGCTCATACAGTTAAGTACAAGATAATGCTTAGTAGCTGTTTACATTCACAGCAAAGATGAAACTCTTCTTTCAGTTCAACAGTGCTACAGAGCCTAGGTTCCAAGAACTGGGAATGTAGCACGTGGCTCTCTACAGATGATGGCACACGAACCTTATTTACAGACCAGCGTGCGAAGGTCTCCTCTTGGGTCTATGACAAGACGGGCATCCTCTCGGGGCTCCTGATCTAATTAAAGACCAAGTACAACCAAAATTTTGGCCTCTTTTTTTTTTGAGATGAACAATATAATAACATATATGTTATTGTGATTGTAACTCACATCTTCCTCTGATTTTACGTCTAGTAACGGCTTAAACGCCTTCTATGAGTCGATGATAGGCTTCTCATCCAATCTTCTTATAAATTGGCAAATAGGGTCTTTTAGAGTCAGATTCCCAAGACTGTAACACTTATGTTCGTCCCTGAAGAGATTCCATAAATTAAGAAGTTCACGATGAACAACTCCACAAGAATGCATCTCAAGAGTCAATAAGATATCATTTAATAACTATTTACTCAGTCTATTCTTAATAAAGTATATTTTATCTTCTCAATTTGCAGAAACTATTCCCAAAGAATGACATCGCTTGTTACAATTCCATCACGCACATTTGTGACAAACTTGCATTCTTTTCGCTCTTCTCCTTTTAGAATACAAATTTTTACTGAGACCTGGCATGTATGAGGCAAATGAATTTGAGGATTCACTTACTAAATGAACTTTTGCTTCGATTATCCAGCATATATCTTCCGGGATGCCCTTGTGCATTAACATTCTCAATCTTTTATACCTAGTTTTGTAGATTTTTGTTAGAGTATTTTGAGGAAGAGAAGGAAAATATTTTCTAAAATTCAAGAGAATGACATCTATTTTAAAAGAGAAGGAATAAGTTATTATGGAAAACTAAAAAACAAACTGACTTGAGAGCCATGGAGTACCATTATCCCCCACTTAACAGGTGTCACAAAGAACTACAAAAAGAAAGCAACAAAATTAAAATAAATTCTTCTCATAACATGGATTAGAAAGGGAGATGGATTCTACCTCAACAACTTGGGTTTCCATAAATAATTTGAGTTTTTGTCCATTGACCTTAAACATATTACCATTCCTAGGGTTCTCAATGCCTATGGCCCCATGAGGATACATATGTTTGACAACAAAATGGTCACTCCACCTAGATCTCAATTTTTCAGGGAATATGTGAAGACGAGAATTATAAAGCAGAACTTTTTGACTAATTTCAAAAGATTTCCTCAAAATTGATTTGTCATGAAAAACTTTTGCTCTAGATTTATAAATATTTGAGTTTCATATGCATCATTTCTCAATTCCTCAAGTTTATTTAATTGTAATTTGCGTACTTTGCAAACATCATTAATGTTTAGGTTGAAAGCTTTAATGGCCCGAAATGCTTTCTACAAGCAAGTGACAAAATTTTTCATAAACTAACCGATAGGGTGACATGCCTAAAGATGTTTCAAAAGTAGTACGGTAAGGCCAAAGTGCATTGTTTAGTCTTAAAGACCAATCTTTATGATTTAGGTTAACTATTTTTTTCAAAATTTGTTTGATCTCCCTATTTTCTAATTCTACTTGTCCATTTGTTTCAGGGTGATAAGGGGTGGCAATTTTGTGTGTAATGCCATATTTCTTCATTAAGGATTCAAATGGTTTATTGCAAAAATGTGTTCCCTCATCAATGATGATAGCTCGAAGGGTTCCAAATTGACTCAAGACATTTTCTTTTAAAAATTTAAGAATAGTTTTATGATCATTGTGTTGATATGGAATCATCTCAATCCATTTTGAGACATAATCAACTGGAACCAAAATATACACAAATATAAATGATGGTGGAAATGGACTCATGAAATCAATTCCCCAACAATAAAAAATTTCAATGACATGGATAAGGTCTAGAGGCATCATGTTTCGTTTAGAAATAAAACCCAATTTTTGACAATTTTCACAACTTTTGAAAAATGTATAACTGTCCTTAAATAAAGTAGGCTAATAAAATCCACACTACAAGATTTTTGTAGCTATTTTCTTTGAAGAAAAGTGACATCCACATGCTTCTGAGTGACAAAATTTAATGACACTACCTACCTCACTGTCAGGCACACATCTCTGAATGATTTGACCAAGACAATATTTGAACAAATATGGGTCATCCCAATAAATTTTTTTCACCTCAGTAAAAAATTTCCTTCTATCTTGGTGCGTCCATTGAAGCTGTTACAAGAAAATTGACTATGTTAGAAAACTAAGACATGAAATTGATAGAAAATAAAAATTCATCAGAAAAAAAATTATTGATAGATGTGATATCAAAAGGTGAGTCTGTTGTAAGTATGGACAAATGATCTGTAACAATATTTTCAGCTCCTTTCTTATCTTTTATTGTGATGTTGAATTCTTGAATCAATAAGATCCACCGTATTAACTTAGGTTTGGCATCTTGCTTAGACATTAAATATCTAACAGCAGTATGATCAGTGAAAACAACAGGAGAAGAGCCAATTAAATAAGCTCAAAATTTGTCCAATGTAAAAATTACAACAAGTAGTTCTTTTTCAGTAGTGGTGTAATTCATTTGAGCACTATTAAAAGTTTGACTTATATAATAAATTATATGAGGCTTACCTTCCTTTCTTTGGCCTATAACAGCATTAACAGCAAAATCACTAGCATCATATATTAACTCAAAATGTAAAGACCAGTCAGGGGCTTGCATGATAGGGGCAGATGTCAGAAGATTAATTAATTTTTCAAAAGATTTTTGGCATTCTTGAGTCCAATCAAATGGTGCATCTTTTATTAGAAGATTACATAATGGTCTAGATATGACACTAAAGTCCTTAATGAATTTTCTATAAAATCTTGCATATCATAAAAATGAATGAACTTCCCTGATTATTTTGGTGAAGGCAAATGGACAATTATTTCAACTTTGGCCTTATCAACTTCAATTCCTTTAGAAGATATCACATGACCTAACACTATTCTTGAGGTAACCTTGTAAGTTTAACACAAGTCCTTTTTTTTGCATCTTTTAAGAACTTTTTCTAAATTATCAAGACAAATTTCAAATGAATTTCCATAAACTGTCAAGTCATCCATGAAAACCTCTAAATAATGCTCAACCATGTCACTAAAAAAACTTAGCATGCATCTTTGAAATGTTGTCGGAGCATTACAAAGGCCAAAATGCATTCTTCTGTATGCCAAAGTACCAAAGGGACATGTAAAAATGGTATTTTCTTGATCCTCTAATGCAATGGGTATTTAATAATATCTTGAATAGCCATCAAGAAAACATTAGTAGGGATGTCGTGCTACCTTTCCAAAATTTGATCAAGAAATGGCAAGGGAAAATGATCTTAGTGGTAGCATTTAATTTTCTAAAATCAATACACATACGCCAACTGGATGAGACTCGTGTAGGTATTAATTCACCTTTTTCATTTTTAACCACTGTTATTCCAAAATTCTTAGGAACAACTTGTGTAGGGCCTACCCACTAACTATCAGGGATAGGGTAGATAATTCTAACATCAAGTAATTTGAGAACTTCAGTTCTAACTACCTCTTTCATATGTGAATTTAATCTTCTTTGAGGTTGTTGAGATGTTTTAGCATTATCCTCTAAATATATTTTATGTGTACAAATTAATGGATTAATGTCTTTTATGTCCTTTAATTTCCATCCAATTGACTTGTCACTATTAACCATAGGTTTAGTTTCCAAGACAATAAAATTCATAGGATATATGAATTTATCAACTTGTACTAACACATCTTCCACTATTCCTTTTAAAATTTTAACTGATCTATCGGCAAGTAGAAGAGTTATAGAAGTTAATTTTAACTCACCTAGGTTGAGTTGCTGATAAACTGAATATGGAAGCAAATTAACACTAGCACCAAGATCAAGTAAAGCTTGTTCAATTTTATGTTCTCCAATAATGCATGAAACTGTAGGACAACCAGGGTCTTTATATTTCAACGCATTATTGTTCTGAAGAATGAAGCTTACCTGTTCATCCAAAAAGGTTTTCTTTTTCATATTTAGTTTCCTTTTAACAGTGCATAAGTCCTTCAAAAATATGGCATAAGAGGGACCCGTTTGATAGCATCTAACAGAGGAATATTGACCTTCACTTATTTAAAAATTTTAAAAATTTTAGTATTGTGGTTCAATTTCCTTGAATTGTTTAATACTTGAGGAAATGAGGGTGAACACGAGAGTTTAGTTTCCTTTTGGCCAGGTGGCTTATCAATCTCTTCCTTATCTTGGGGGATTGATTTATCATCTCTCTCACAAGGTTTAGGAATTTGTTTTTCAACAACCTTTCCACTCCTAAGAGTTATTACTGTCTTGACTTGATTTATTTGTTGGCTTTCTGAACTACCCTCATTTAGACTGTATTGACCCTTGGAATCTGGTTGAGGTTGAGAAATTTTTTTTCCTTTCTCTTGAATGGTGAGTGTAGAAGCAAATTTAGCAAGAGTGTCTTTTATGTCAATCATGGCTTGAGTGTTTTGGTTATTAATGGCCTCTTGCTTTTCCATGAATTCTTGCAATGTTCCTTTAAGATTTTTCCTATATAATGGGACATAAGATACATATCCTTAAGAATTTTGAGAGTCCAATTGTTCCTGAGAAGGCGATGGTTAGAGAAATTGTGCATGATTATTATTCCTCCAACTAAAGTTCAGGTGATTTCTCCATCCTAGATTGTATGGATTTGAAAAAGAAGAGGTGAATAACTTTTTAAAATTATTCATTACCTTTACTTGCTCATGCACAACTTTAAAAACAAGAATTTTTGGACATTTATTTGTTGAGTGTCCTAATTCACCACAAATGCCACAAATTTCTTCATTTTGCACATATTTGATTTCTTTTACCTTCCCTGATTCCATGGCTTCAATCTTTCTAGCCAAACTGGCAAACCTAGCATTTAGATCTTCTTCTTGACTAAGGTGATATTTTCCTTTACTAGCACTTGCAAGGTTAGATCTAATTGAATTTTCAGAAGGATTAGTACCATGCCAAGATTGAGAATTCTCAGTCAAATAGTCTAAATATTCTAAAGCTTCTTTACCAAAAAACTCGCCATTGCACATTGTTTCTACAAATTATTTGATTTCAGGTGTTAACCCTTCATAAAAGAAGCTTATAGTGTGTCATTTTTCAAAACCATGATGTGGGTAAGAATTTAACAGATCTTTAAAACGTTTCTAACTTTGAAAATATGCTTCATTTGAATTTTGGGAGAAATTTTGGGATTTGTCTTTTGAAAGCATTGGTTTTATGTGTTGAAAAAAATTTCTTTAAAAACTCACTTTGCATTTCTTTTCATGTACTAATTGATCTTGGTTTCAAAGCTTTAAGCCAAGTTTTTGCTTTATTTTTCAAAGAAAAAGAAAACAATTTAAGTTTAACAATCTCTTCAGTGCAATTTTGATCAATGAAAGTAATGCATACTTCTTCCAATTCTTTTAAATGTAAATATGAGCTTTCAGATTCTAAACCATACAAATTAGGAAGTAATGAAATCATACTCGACTTAAATCTAAAATTGTTAGCATTGAGTGGAAAGATAAAACATGACAGACTAGAATTTCGAGATGGTTGCAAATATTCACGCATAGTTCACAACAATTGATTTTTATGTTCATCATGTACACTTTCATTTTTAACCATTGTGTTTAATGTGTGTGATTGTGATTCAAATAGATCAATATATAAAGTACCAGGATCAATTTTAACCAAACGATTAGAATTTGAATCACAATACCAATTAAGCATAAATAAGTGACTTCAAATAGGAAAAAAATAAAAATATATACAAAGCTCAACTTTCCATAATAAAAAAATATTAACAAGTAGGCGGTAAAGCTGCCATGGTAACAAAAATATTAACAAGTAGGTGGTAAACTTGCCATTAAATATAATACAACTAGAACATTAAAAGAGTAGGAAAAGAATATACCAGATGGTGAAGTTTACTTAAAGAAAGAGAACCTCAATAACTTTGTTCTTCAAAACAAGTCTCTGACAATGGCACCAAAAACTTGATGTGAAATTTGTATTGTTGCAAATGAAATTACAGGTTATCTCAAGTAATAAATTCTCAGGAGTCCGAGGTAGATCCACAGGGAATTGATGAAGAAAAATTCTTTAAGGTATGAAAAGGATTTGTCACAACAATAAAAGTGATAAAACTTGTTCACAATTAAAAAAGATTTGCTTGGGCTAGGAGATCCACTCTTGGTATATAAATTAAGGACAAGATTAAATCTTTTTATAACTCAATTAGAATTTACGTATAACGGAGGTTCCAATTAAAAAATAAAGCATTGAAAGTTCATTTAAGATTATATATGTAATTATATTATGGTTCCTTTGATTATCTACTAAACCCAACACTTGTAAATGGGTTCAAGCATTTATTGTGCTAAACTCTTGTCTACAACGAATCAAGATCTCCACTTTACAAGGAGGGTTTCTAATGCCAACACTTGTAAATGGGTTCAAGCATTCATTGTGCCAAACTCTTGTCTGCAACAATTCAAGATCTCCACTTTACAAGGATTGTTTCTAAATTGATTAGAAACAAAATACAACACATATAATAACCACTTGATAATATAACATTCAAGCACAAGAAAGAGATTAATCTAACTTTATTTCATTACCAAGAGCTTCACCTTTTCACCCAAGCAAAATGAAAATTAGTTACTCATAAACAAGAAGAAAGAAAGAGAGAAGAAGAAGAAGAAGAACATAATTTCTATTTAGAACAAAAGAAAACTACAACAAGAGAAACAAATAATACAAGAACATGATCTTGATCTCTAAACCAAGATGATTCTAATGAGCAACCAATGGTGCCTTTTATAGAGCATGAAGGGCACACAATGACAAGGGAGTTATTTAATGAGTGGGTGGATGAATGAAAAATTATTGTCATGCTTGTCTCCCCACTCAACCAATTCAGCTGTCTTCACATGAGTATAACTCTATCATAACGTCACTCATTGCATAAGTGGTCTTCATAAAAGTTGAAGGGTTTTATCTCAGCTTTTCAATTCCACCAGTTTCAGTCCAATCTGACTTTTACAGCCCAAGATATGACCATATCTTTGCACAGTATTCTAGTTTTAGTAACAACACCTTTGTTCTGACTTCTAGACCCAATATAACCTACTAGACATCCAAATAAGCTCTTGTGTTCTTCATGAAAGTTGTAGATTTGGGTCTTAGCTTTTATTTGGGCTTTGTTTAGTATCAATTGAACTCCTATATCTCAAGAAATGAGCTGATGAGTGCACATGGGTCAAGCTGTCAGGATCAACATTCTGGCTCTTTCTTTCACTTCAATTTAAATTATCCAAATGTGTGATTCACCACTTGAGGTCTTCACAAAACTTGTAGTGAATTGTCTTAGCTTTCCTACAAGATAAGAATCACATCAATTAAATATTTGTAACTCAGATTATAGCTAATTTACTGAATGCTGTCATATAAACAAATTAAGAATAATTCATGTAATAATTCCTTTAATGATCCAATTAGGCCTAATATCATAAAATATGACAAAACTAACTTAATTAAGAAACCCAATGAGAAGACTATTAAATAAATAAAATATATTACTATCTTCTAATATATTTACAAAACAGTTAGAGATATTTTATCATATATAAAACTATTTTTAATAACATTTTACATTCATAGGGATAGATCCCTCAAAAGTCAATAGTTAGTGTATACATTACATAATTTTAGGTTAGACACCTATTTTTCAAAAATGAGACTCACTAAAGCCTTCAAGGTGCCATTATTACTTTTTACATATTTACAAAATGTTATATATTTCTACTCATCAAAGAGTATAATGATAAGGAACAAGCCCACCATAGAAACTGTAAAAACATAGTCCCCAAGTTCTGACACATAAACTTGTTGGACATGAAAATTTACAAGTACTCTAAAGATCAACATTATCTAAAATATCACACCAAATAAGTGAGAAAAATCTCAATAGGAAAAAAAAATAATAAGTTAAACTAATGATATTCCGATCATCACAAGTACGAAAAACATTTTATCATCCCTTTTTGTCATTTTTTCTAAAATTCATAACTACTAGTTTTAAGGTCCTTTTATTTACAAGAAGATTTTTCAATTAAAAACTGTTAGTGTATGCCCTAGAGGCCAATACATTTTCTTTATTTACATACATTCTATTATGCTATTTTTATATATGAGGCATTTGATTTATTGTGTTCTTTTTGATAAACATAATAAAGTCATTAGAATAGTAAGTTTGATGCCATAGGACATCAAGTGGATGACTTGATCGTGAGATCCTTTTGGTTACAACACTATTCTTAAATGTCCCTAGTCAAGTATTATTATTAATTAGGACAACAATAATATATTGAGACTATTATGTGCAGAGACTGATGACCACATCTCACGGGTCATGGATATGAGATATCAAGTCTTCACATGGGTACATATTAGAGTAATGATGTACTGGACTGACCCACCATGAGAACGTTACATGGATCGTTACGTGAGTGTCATAAGCGATTCTCATAGTGACAATGGTGTTTGTGGTCCTTTGACCTGAAATCACTACGATTCCTACATGAGGAGTTGTGTGTTTTAATGCCATCAAACATCATCTGTAACAAGGTGATTATAAAGTTGGTTATTGGACATACCGCGAATCATGCAGAGGGATGTGAGTGACCTAGATGGGATTTGTCACTCCTACATAATAGGAGCGATATCTTCGGGCCCCCTGATTGAGTGAGACTGCAAAATGCATGGCTATGCTCAAATGAGTCAATATGAGATATTGATCTTATTTGTTGTTACAAAGTCTACTCGAGTATCAGGAAACGAATGATTGAACTATACAAGGGTGACGCATTCCATGCCTTGTATTCAATCTAGATATCTTGACAAAGGGACTAAATAACACAGAAACATTGGTCACAGAAAGGTTATGTCAAATCACTGACATTCTTATTACTTGGGTAGCAGTGATGTGTTGCTAGATACCGCTCTCATCGCTTGTAATATTAAAATGAGATTTTAATATTACGCCAACGTAATAAGAACCTGCAGGGTCACACACATAGAGCAGACTAAAATTAGAGTAATGGATCCAAGTTGGACTCGGATTCAAATATGGGTCAGACTCATAACAGATGGGTCTAGGGTTGCACAGCTCACCTTGCTGCTGCTCACACTCACTTAAGGCAGTCACTATTATAAATAATACTGCTAAGGGGCTGTTAAAATTGATAATTTCATAACCCTAGCCTCACCTACAGAAAAGTGAGTGAGAGAGCAATAGATTTCTTCTCTTCTCTTCGCAGCTAACACTGTGTGAGAGACGTGAGGCCCCTCTTGTGAACGTTGGACGTTCATGAGTCTGTTCGTGTGGATACCGCTGGGACATCGTTTCTATTACGATTTTCATGATTCACGCTTCAAGAGGTAAATCATTTAAAAACTCGGATTATGGCTTTTTCGCATAGATCCTTGATGGGAATCCCTGTTTTTCACTGCGTGATGTATCCGTAATTCCCAACATAATAAGATTTTCAAAATAAATTCTCGTAAAGTAAATCTCATAACTTTCTCCTCATCTTATTTATAAAATCTTTATACTCCTTCACCTTCTTCGTCTTCTCCATCAAATACTCCTCCTCAATGTAGGACTTTCACTCAGGCGTTGAATAACTCTTTTGACATACCTATCAGTCAACTACCTCGACCATGTGTGAAAGGAGATTCTATCTCTATTACAATATCCAAGGATGAGTATCAAAAAGGGATTGATAGTAGCAAGAATAACCTACACGGTCGCCTTCTTCTTGAAAAGGGAAATTAACCCATCAAGTTCATTAATTTGCATGCCAAGTTATCGAGGCTGTGGAAACTATAGGGCAATGGTGCATGACTCTACTTAGGAAATGATATTATGAGTTTTGCTTTGCATCAATTGAAGATCTTCGGAGTGTTTGGGCAGTCGGTTCTTGGAATTTAGAGCCAGGTGTTCTAAGACTGAGTCAAGATTTTACCCTGAACACACAAAAGCAGACTCACGTTCAATGCTGGATTCGTATTTACGATCTGCCTTAGGAATATTGGAGGCCAAGAATCTTGTTTGAAATCGCTAGTGGAGTAGGAATTCCGTTATCATTAGATGAAACTACAAGAAATAAAGCTTTCGGTCACTTTGCTAGGGTTCTTATTGATATTGACCTTTCTGGAAATCTACTGAATGCTATCATAGTGGAAAGGGTAGGCTTTGCTTTCTTTGTGGGGATAGATTATGAAAAACTGCCCAATTTTTGTAACTATTGCCAATCTATTGGCCATATAGTTACTAACTGTAGGAAGAAGAATGGTAATCATCATATCAAGATTCAGAAAGATCCTCACCAATTGTAGAAAGGAAAGGTGATTTATGTTCCTAAATAGGTTGAGATGGTTGCAGGCAATTCCAAAGGTAATGGAGTGGAGGATATGCAGGTTGCTGATCCAGTCAATTCTAATAATGTGATTGGTGATCAGATTGGTGATCAAGCCAATGATGATTAAGGAAATCATGACAATGTGATTGGTGATCCTCTTGTTGACATCATTCCAGATCGTGGAAATAGAGTAAGGGATTATATGATTCAAGAAGCCACTGCTAGGGATCAAGAAACTACTTTGAATAATACTAATTCTGGTTTAGGGAATGCGAATGATGATGATGAATCTGTTCAAACCATATTTGATGAAACCCGTGGGGTAGTGTCTATTGGTCTGCCTACTGGTAATGGAAATGTCACTAATTCTGCTGACACAGAGTTGGCTCCTAATTCTGTGCAAAGCAGTGGAGATGTTGTTGCTACTGTTAGTGGCAGGGAGGCAACCACACCTGAACTTAATTCTAATGCTATTCCCTACAATGTGGAAAAGGATCTCAGAAACTTATCAAATTTTTGGGGAGATGCTGACGAAGATGAGATTGAGAATTCCTCATCCTCTAACTTGGAAATGGAGAAAGCTAAGGAGGTAGAAGGTTTTACTATGGTTCTTTCTAAATCATAGAAAAAGAAGCTAAAGAAAAGTCAGAGAAATTTGACTAGGCATGACCATAATACTCTGTTAAGGGCAAGTCCCCAAAATTATGCTTAATGAAGATCTTGTATTAGAATACTAGAGGCTTAGGGAATGATGCTACTAGGCTTATTCTGAAAAAACTTTGTTCTATTCATAAGCTAAATTTTCTGTTTATCTCAAAGTGATGGATAGCTCTAGATCAGTTTCCTTCTTATTTTTGGAGACAACATCACTTAAAGCCTTTCATTATTAATAGTAGAAGTCATTTATTACCTAATATTTGGGGAATGTGTGATGATTCTTTAGATCCTATGGTGATTTCAGTTTCTTCTCATCAAATTTCTATTTCTATTGTGTGGGATAGTCAAGTGGTTCACATTGCTGCTGTTTATGCTAGTACCTTTTATGTGACTAGGAGAAATCTTTTGCTTGAGCTGGCTTAACTGCAAGAAGACTATCCAGGACCTTGGTGCTACATAGGTGATTTTAATGCCATTCTTGGTGCTCATGAAAAGAGAGAAGGCTGCATTCCTTTGTAGATATCATGTGAAAAGTTCAAGGCTTGGACTGACAGTTGCCATTTAACTCACTTGGTTACAAGAGGTGCAGAATTTACATGGACTAATGGTAGGCAGGCTAGAGCACACTCTGAAAAAAGGATAGATAGAGCCATTTGTAATGATGCTTAGCTCTCCTTTTGGACTTCTTCTTCTTGCTGCACCTTGACCAGAAGCCAATCTGACCACCATCCATTGCTTCTGCTTCTTAAAAGAGGTGCTAATACATATCCCTCTTCTTTTAAATTTCATCAAATGTGGTTAGAGCATCCTGACTGTCATAGGTTAGTTGCTGATGTTTGGAGTAGACACTTTGTTGGCTGTCTAATGTTTATGCTTTCACAAAAGCTAAAAGCTCTCAAAACTGAATTGAAATCTTGGATTAAATCTACTTTTGGTGATGTTCACCTCATGGTGGAAAATGCCCTAGCAAAAGTTGATAGAATTCAAGAGCAGATTTCTAATTATGGTTTCTTTGATGATTTGTATGCTCAGGAGCAGAAAGCTCAAGTTGACCTCTAGCAAGCTTTATCTTATCAGGAACAATTCTGGAAAGAAAAAGCAAGGATTAACTGGCACACATTTGGAGATAGAAATACAGCTTACTTTCATAGAGTAGCTAAGGTAAAAAATGCTTCTAAAAGAATGATAGTACTTAAAGATGGTGATTCTGTTTTGGATGATGAAAATGCTATTGAGCAGCATGTTCTCTAGTTCTATACTTTTTTATATGCTTCAGATAATAATTGTGTTGGTAATTATCTCATTGATAAGGTGATTCCCTCTATTGTTTCTATCCAGGATAATCTTATGCTTACTAATTTGCCTTCTATTGATGAAATCAAGAGTGCTATTTTTCCCACGTGTGGTAATAGTGCTCCAGGTCTTGATGGTTATGGAGGATGCTTTTATTAACACTATTAGGACATAGTTGGTTCAAATGTGTGCAATTCTGTTATTCAATTCTTCACCCAAAATTGGTTGCTTCCCAATCTTAATTCCAACTTAGTGGTTCTAATTCCCAAGTATCCTGGTGCAGATAGGATTGAAAACTTCCGGCCAATAGCTTTTGCTAATTTTTTGTTTAAAGTAATAACAAAAATTCTAGCAGATAGATTGGCCATTGTTGCCCCAAAGGTGATTTCAGACCAACAAAAGGGATTCATAAAGGGGAGGCACATATCTGATTGCATTTGTACAACTTTAGAGGCAATAAATATACTTGATTCTAAGACCTTTGGAGGTAATGTTGCTCTCAAATTTGACATTAAGAAGGCTTTTGATACCATAGATTGGAACTTCTTGCTTAAAGTTTTGGCTTCCTTTGGATTTGATGATAAATTTTGTAATTAGGTTAGAATCATCCTTAATTCTACTAGACTGTCATTTTCTGTTAATGGTAAATCTGTTGGATTCATCTCTTGCAAGAGGGGAGTGAGGCAAGGTGATCCTCTATCACCTCTCCTTTTTTGCCTTGCTGAGGATTTTCTCAGTAGAAATATCTCTCATATGGTTAATTTAGGTCTATTAGATCCAATGGCAGGTCCAAGAGGTCATCTTTCTCCTACTCATATTTTCTATGCTGATGACATCTTAGTTTTTTTCAAGGGGACTAAAAGAAACTTGGATAATTTGATGTCTCTTTTTCATTCTTATGGGCAAGCATAAGGTCAACTCTTAAGTTATGACAAATGTAAGTTCTATGCTACTAAGCTTTCTCCTACCAGAATTAAATCTATCTCGAATACTCCTACTTTTTCAGCAGGGCAATTACCTTTTAATTATCTTGGAGTGCCTCTTTTTAAAGGGAAGCCAAAGAAGATATACTTATAGCCTATAGTAGATAAAATTATAGCCAAATTGGCTTCTTGGAAAGGCTCTCTCTTGTCTATAATGGGAAGGGTTCATCTTGTCAAATCCATTATTCATGGTATGGTGTTATATAGTTTTTAGGTGTATGCTTGGCCTATTGAAATGTTGAAAATGATGGATAAATACATCATAAACTTTATTTAGTCTGTTGATATATTGGTTAAGAAAGTTATTACTGTGGCTTAGAGCACTGTTTGTTCTCCCATCAATGAGGGTGGACTTGGCTTAAGATCTCTTAGGTCTATAAATGATGCTGCTATGTTAAAGTTGACTTAGGAATTGATATCTTCTAATAAGCAATAGGTTAGCCTGATTAGAGCCAGGTTCCTTAAGAAGAAGGTTCCAATTGCCTACTATGTAAAGTCATCTATTTGGCCTGCTTTAAGAACTCATCTTCAATCTGTTTCTGCTAACAGCATTTGGCAAATTGGAGATAGCAAATTAATCAATTTTTGGACCGATAATTGGCTAGACCAGCCTATTGTTGACCTGTTACAAATTCTTGCCCATCTTCACCATACTTTGCAGGCTTCTGTTAATGAATTCATTCAAGGAAATTATTGGTTTATCCCTCCAGTTCTTGCTGCTAAGTATCCTAACTTAGTAAATGACATTCTTCAAGTTCCAATCCCTGCATACTCTGATGTAGATCACCTTGTTTGGGCGGGCACAGGCTCTAGTTCTTTGACTTTTAAAAATGCCTATCTCCATCTGCATCCTCACAAATCTACTATTTATTAGAGTAAATTAATCTGGAGTGGCTCAATTCCTCCTTCTAGGTCCTTTCTTGTTTGGAGGTTATTACAAAACAAGATGCCAACTGATGAGAATTTGAGAAATAGGGGGTGTATCACAGTTTCTATATGCAGTCAGTGTGGTTTGACTGATGAATCATCCTCTCATTTGTTTCTGGAATGCAATTTTGCTCGGGCACTTTGGAATTGGTTCAGCTCTATTATTAACTGCTCCATTGATTTATCCACTTTTAATTCTATATTCTTAGTTTGTAACAGCAGTTGCAGCACTCAATTGAAAGATGTGATCCTAGCTGGTCTCATTAACATTATCTGGATCATTTGGTTCTACCGCAATAAGAACAGATTCGATAACTCCAGCATTCCTTTGAAACCAGCTATTAATATGGTGATTGCTTCTATTTCTATCTCTGGGAATATTTCTAAGGGCCACATGTCTTCCTCCATTGCGGAATTCACTACTCTTAAGCTTCTCAAAATTACAGGGCACCCCTCAAAAGCTACTTCTATTAAACAAGTGACTTGGTTTCCTCCAATTTGTGGATGGATCAAATGCAATACAGATGGCTCGGCTAGAGGTTCTCCTGGACCTGCTGCTGGTGGTGGCATCTATAGAGATTGCAATGCTACTATCCTTGGTTGCTTTGCATCTTTTATCGGATCCACTTTCTTTCTTAATGCTGAGGTTATTGCTGCAATGATTACCGTTGAAGTTGCATATCAAAAAGGATGACATAAGATTTGGTTAGAATGTGATTCTAAATTAGTGGTTCTAGCCTTTACTTCCATTGAGCTGGTGCCTTGGAAGCTTAGGACTAGATGGAGGAATTGTATGAACCTTACTAGGAGTATGCATTTTGTAGTATCTCACATTTATAGAGAAGGGAATTATTGTGCAGATAAGTTAGCTTCTTTGGGGGTGAATTCCCGATGTTTCAGTTAGTGGGACTTGATCCCTAGATTTATTAGTGAAGACTTTTACTGTAATAAGTATGGTCTTTCTAATTATAGGTTTACATAGTCTTTTTTTCCTTGCATGAGTTTTGGCTTTTGTTCCCCCATGTTTTTCATTTTGTCTTCTTTTTTCTATATTTTTAATAAAAAATACTATTTTTGTTTTGCCAAAATTTTTTTTTATGGTATTTGTACCCTTAATTTCTGAACCAATGATGCATACATATTTCTAATCAAGGACATATTCCCTTAATATTTTCTTATCCAGATCTCCCTCAATATTTCTAATATTGGCCATAATACTAAGTCTGATGCACATTGATTCTTTAACTTATGGGACAACAATATGGAACTTCCTCCATGTTGTACGAAAACCCAGTGTATAATTTAAATTTTTTTAATACCAAATTTTTATGCTACAAAATAAAGGAAAGAACCACCTATAATTTATAAGTAAAAAAATTCTATTTTAGATCTAGAAAAGTGATAAATTAGAAATTTCAATTTAAAAGCCTTAGTCTTCCGTATAAATTCTTGATTGGAGAATAATTTCCTAAATCTGTTGAATCTTCTTATTTGGATTAATACCATATAATATCCTTTAGTTTTCCAGCATAAAAAAAGGTCCTCAAAAAGCTAAAAGATCCTTAACAGAGAAGTATAACAACTTATTAATCCCAGAAAAATACTATTTCTAACTTTTAAATTATTATATGTTCAGAAAAATATCAAAATAAAGTTAGGTGTGAAATAAGGAAAACCACGGTTCAAAAGTGTCATTAAATGAATCAAATTTGAGAGGTAGTACCACGTTGTATACTACTGCAGCAAGCTAGGAAACAAAGAAAAATCTCATTCAGTCAAAAGAAGATTAAAACAGAGAGGGGAAAGGAAAAGAATCAAAATCCAAAGTACAATAATACACACCATGGGGAACAGTATTCACCCTCAAAGGATTAAGATGAAAACTCAAAATAGAATAAAAGGTTAAAATATAAGAAAAAGATAACCATAAATAGTAAGAAAACATTCATCTTTTAGAGTTTTGCAACCCTTTCAAGAGTACTTTAGCTACTGTTCTTTCAAGCTCCCAGCAAAAACACATTTCCACATCCATATAGAAACGAAACTAAAGTGGGAGGATGAAAACAAAAATCTGAAATAGGAGAAAAGCATTCCAGAAATTATGAAAGTGGAAAAATAGGAAGAAAAGGATGGGTTTTTTTTCCCCTTCCTACCTTTCTATCAGACAGCAACTTTAGTGTGGATTGTTGAACTGTTTGGATTTAACAGTCATTTAGTTTTTAGTTTCATTTATCAGTTTGTTAAATAACTCCTATTCCTTAGGGACGTGCAGATAGGATTCAGTTTTCTTTTTCAACTAGCCCCCACGTTATAGGCCATGTAAAACGTGGTTTGTTATTGCTTTTCTTTATCTTGTAAGACTATAAAGACTATAGCTTGTTTTGGATTCAGTAAGATATTCTCACAGCAAACTTGTGTAGTACAATTCTGTTTTCAACAATTAGTATCAGAGCCTCGTCACAGGGCCTGATAGTGAGTGTGAGAGAGAAATAGTGAGTGTGTGTGTAGAAAGAAACTGCAGCTTTCTTTCAAAGTGAAGGAGTCAAGAAGAATGGTAGAGGGCAGTAACAACAATTTCATACAGCCTGCTATTCCTAAATTTGATGGTCACTATGACCACTAGGCAATGTTGATGGAGAACTTTCTCCACTCCAAAGAATATTGGGGTCTCGTTGAGAATGGGATCTTGGTGGTGGCAGATGGAGCAGAACCTACAGAGGCACAACGCGAATTGATCGAGGAGCAGAGGTTGAAGGACTTAAAAATAATGAATTATCTTTTTCAAGCAATAGATCGTGATATCCTTGAAACAATCCTCAACAAGGACACAACTAAACATATCTAGGATTCAATGAAGCAAAAATTCCAGGGTTCAACTAGGGTTAAGAAGGCACAACTACAAGTTTTGCGCAGAGATTTTGAGATTCTCCACATGAAGGAAGGAGAGACAGTGAATGCCAATTTTGCTCCTACTCTAACCATAGCCAACAAAATGAAGGCTCATGGTGAAAGTATGTGTGAAATAGTCATTACTAAGAAGATTTTGAGATCAATGGTTTCAAAATTTGGTTATGTGGTATGCTCGATTGAGGAATCCAACAACATAGACACGATGACTATTGATGAGTTGCAAAGCAGTCTTCTCGTTCATGAACAGAGGATGAGAAGCCATGGAGAAGAAAAGCAAGTTTTAAAGATCACCCATAAAGACAGAGCAGGAAGAGCAAGAGGTAGAGGAGTATTCAGAGGAGGCCGAAGCAGAGGAAGGGGAAGACAGTCCTTCAACAGAGCTGTTATCGAGTGTTTTAAGTGTCACAAGTTAGGACATTATAAATATGAGTGTCTTGATTGGGAGACAAATGCCAACTACACTGAATTGGAAGAAGAAGAAGAGCTATTGCTGATGCCTCACGTTGAACTCAAACAAGCCAAGAGGGAAGAAATGTGGTTCCTTGACTCCGGGTGCAGCAACTATATGAGTGGAAACAAGGAGTGGTTCTCGGAGCTGGATGAAAGCTTCAAGAAAATTGTAAAACTCGACAATAACACTAGAATGATCATTATGGGAAGAGGCAATGTTTGTCTGCAAGTGAATGGATTTACTCAACTAATTTCAGATGTTTACTACATTCCTGAGCTTAAGAACAATTTATTGAGCATAGGACAACTTCAAGAAAAAGGCTTAGTTATTTTGATTTAACATGGGAAGTGTTGTGTATATCATCCTAGGAAAGGATTAATTATATAGACAAATATGAGTGGAAATATAATGCTTTTCTTGTTGGCCGCCATGGTACCAAAAACGTCTACATGTTTTCAGACTGTGTCAGAAAATGAATCTCATTTTTGGCACTCTCGGTTTGATCACTTAAGCTATAAGGGACTGAGAACACTTTCTTATAAGAAGATGGTAAATGGGCTGCCTTCACTCAAGACTCTGAAGAAGCTGTGCATAGATTGCTTAACCGGCAAGCAGCACAGAAACTCTATGCCTAAGAAGAGCCTATGGAGAACATCAAATAAGCTACAACTTGTGCACGTAGACATATGTGGGCCTATCAAATTAGTATGAAACAACAACAAGAGGTACATCTTAAGTTCTATAAATGACTTCACTCATAAAACTTGGATTTATTTCTTACATGAAAAGTCAGAGGCCTTTGCAATGTTTAGAAAATTTAAAGCTTGTGTTGAAAAGGAAATTGGTGCACATATTGCATGTTTGAGGATAGATAGAGGTGGTGAATTCACCTTAAACGAGTTTGAGGAGTTTTACAAGGTTCAAGGCATAAGTAGACAATTGACCGCAACCTATACCCCTCAGCAAAATAGAGTTACTAAAAGGAAGAATAGGATAATAATGAACATGGTGTGCTCTATGTTGGCTGAAAAGTAGGTTCCTAAAATGTTTTGGCCTGAAGCTATAAAATGGAGTGTGCATATCCTTAATAGATGTCCTATTGTGTCTATGCAAAACAAAACTCCAAAAGAGGCATGGAGTGGTGTGAATCCAACAGTTGAGTACTTTCGAGTTTTTGAGTGTGCAGCTCATGCGCATGTTCCATATAAGAAAAGAAACAAGTTAGATGAGAATAGCAAGAAGTGTGTTTTGTTGGGAGTAAGCGATGAATCAAAGGCCTATAGATTATATGATCCAGTTTCTAAGAAAATCATCATTAGTAAGGATGTGATTTTTGAAGAAGACAAATGCTGGGATTGGGGTGAAGCAAAGAAGAATGCAGGTTGGATGTCTTAGAATGGGGAGATGATGAAGATGGGAGTGACACCGAAGAAGTAGCGGAGAGCAATGAAAATGAAAGCCGTGGTGCTGATACTAGAAACTCAAGTATCAAATCAAGTGAAACTTGTAATACCCTAAATGGCATGTTAGACTTGTTTGTGTGTTAAAAAGGTAGCATATGGCTTGTTTAGCATGTATGTTTATTTTTGTGACAATCTGAGTTAGTTTAGGTACTTAGTTACAAATCGGACTGTGAAAAGTAGCTTAAAATGACTTAGATAATGTCATGAATTGATTAGGAGAGGGAAATAAATATGAATAATTTATTTTTAGGTCACAAATATGAAGAACAAGTTACAATTAAAGTTTCAAGGTAAACTGAGCGAGCTTGACATTTTAAGCACACTGGTTGTCTAATTATAGCTTGTTTGACTAGTAGCAGATATGGAAATATCAGTTAATGTTGAAATGACTTTTTATATGAATCTTAATATTTATTTTCAAGTTGTCGGAAGCTGAAAATCTGATTTAGCTAAATCTGAGTGTTTTTAGCAGATCAGATTTTATCAGTTATGGCCTAAGGGCCATACGAGTCTTTAGTTCTTCTTTTATAAGCTTCATTCACGACTATTTTTGCTTAAAACACAGAAACAAAAGACGTGAGAGAAGGGAGAAAGGAAGAGGAAAAGAAAACCAAGCAAGAGGAAAAGAGAAAGAGGAAAGCCAAGGGTAAAGCCAAGGCTTAAGGATCCAACCAAGTTTGATTCATTAGCACAACTTCAAAGGTAGGGATTTTTAAGTTCATTTTCACTTCTTTTCAGCTTTTTCACCATTGATGTACATTGGTGCTCAATAGGTCATTTTGTGTTCTTGAGGTGTTTGATGAGTTTTAATTGTATGATTGAATTTCTTTGATAATTTATGACTTATTCATAGCACAAATTGAAGTTAGAGGTTTTGAATATCTCATTTAGGTCTTAGATTCACAAAAGAGGGGTTAGGTCACCCTATAGGTGATTTTGGTTTAATCCAAATCTAAAGGTTTAAGTTTGTGATTGATGATTCCTATGTGTTTAAGAATTGATTGGGGTCTTAGAATCATTTAGAAACTGATTTGGGATGTCCAAAATCCAAGAAAAGTTCTAATGGAATAGTGGCACAACTCTACAAAATTGTATAGATTTGCTGTCATACAGAGAACGCCCGAATGCCCTACACTGAGCGCCTAGACACTCGTGTAACAGGGATGAAGGTTCATGTAGCAGGGTGCAGAGTGCTCAGGCGCTCAGATTAGAGTGCTTAGATGCTTAGTGTCTAGGAAGTTTTATGCGCATCAGAGCGCAGAACGCTTAGATGCTCAGTCCAGAGCGCTTAGATGCGCAGCGTGAAAATAGCACAGGGCTGTGTTTTGTCTAGTAAGTGCCCAGACGTTCAAAAAGAGAGAGCTTAGGCACCTATTGTAGAATTCAACAAATAGTTATTTTTGTGTTTTGAAGTCCTTGACTAGTTGGAATCTTTTATGTATGCTTCCTAAGGAGTGTTAAAGCACAAATAGGGATATTTTCAAGAAAGAAACTATCACCTAACAAGGATGAGAAAGTTTAAACCTTTAAGCATTCAAGAGTTATAGTTTGCCTTAGGTAAGTATCTAGCACCATAGGCCACTTTTGTGGTAAGGTATGTCATTTGAGAGTAATGAGTGATGAGTTGGTGTTTAGATATAAGTATGATAAGGATGATTGGTAGTGTTATTTTTATGAATATCCTTTGACAACATTCATGAAGGCCAAGAGAAATCGAAAGGGTGTCTAATAGACTCAATAGAGGAAAGACATAACCTTGATAATTCAATAATGCCAAGGCCAGAAGAGATAAGTAGGGGTCCATAAAGTTCTTCGGAATCAGGATTTAGACCAAACTTCTCATGTTCCAGGATATGTGTAGTGTGAGGAGATTCCTCTAGTTGCTACAATATAACACACGAAACTAGTAATTCCTATGCTTAACATCTTAGTTCTAAGTTGGACTAAGTATGTATGTATGAAATGTATGTTAACTTGGTTTATCTAATTGCTATAGTTAGACCTTTTAGATGCTTTAAACATATCTTACTTAGCATGTGTAAAGATTATGTTTATTATGTTATATATACTGGTTTTGATTACTCATACTGAGATTGTAGTTTCTCACCCTGCTGTGTATCATGTAATTCTAGGTGAATCTTTTTCCAAGGGTAAGAAGAAGAAAGAGACTAAAGATTAGATTAGATTATGTATTATGTTTCAAATTATTGTACATATTAGTATTCCTTTCAAAATGTATAGACTTATGTATTACTTCAAGCCTTTGATAAGGCTAATGATGTATGCGTACTTTGATGTACTATAGTATAAATATTGTATTTCTGCATTTCATATGGCTCTCTATAGTGTTTCCAACGAACATTATAGATATAGTAAATGATTAATAAGTATGTAGTAACATTGTAATGCTAAGTATCTCTTTGAGTGACGTATATACTGAGATACTAGTATTAGGATGTTACATTATGGTATCAGAGCAGTTCCTCCTGTTGAGTCAGAGTATGGACTGACTATGCTTAGGCATATAAGAGTTCCTTCTTAAAAATTGTGCTTTTTTTGCTTCATATGTTAAATGTGATAATAGAATTGCATGATTTACCTTAGATTGGTTATTATTAGATTCTGTTACATGATTACATGGTATTGAGACTACGGCTCAATATATGTTATTTCTGTGTGTAAAGGGAAACTATGGAACCAAACAGGCGATCTAGAGAAGCAGAGAGCTCGACCCCACTGGGTCCAGATATGGTTGAAGCCATTATGGTTATGACTAATGTTATAACTAGAATGCTTGAGAGAATGGAATCAAATCCATCTCAGCAGTCTACACCACCTGTACGCCACTCGTAAAAGGTAACTCAAGTCGGGAGAAATCAGAATTTTCTAGACTTGACAGCTTTTTTTCATATGAATCCTCCACCTTACAGAGACAAGTATAATCCTGCAAAGGCTGAGGAGTGGATTAGTGAGATGGAGAAGATTTTCGATGCAATGGTTTGCTCAGAAAAGCAAAAAGTGATCTTTGCCTCTTATATGCTGAAGGGTGAGGTGGAGCATTGGTGTAAAAGTACCAAAAGGGTACTTGAAACAGTTGACACCCCAATGTCATAGGAAGCCTTCAAGATAGCTTTCCTGGAGAAGTTTTTCTCACAGACTCTACATGATGATAAGGAAGAAGAGTTTATGGAGTTAAAACAAGAAAACATATCTATAGGCCAGTATATGGCCAAGTATGATGAATTGGCAAAGTTTTCTTCTCATTTTCGTTATCGCCTGGATGATAAATGGAGATGTTTGAAGTTTGAATCTGGTTTAAAGCAAAAAAATCAGAGGTATGGTGAGACCGATGGAGATTAGAGACTTTCCTGCTTTGGTTAACAAATGTAGGATTATGGAGTCGAAAGTTAATAGCTCTCTATCAGAGGAAAGGGCACAAGATGTCTCAAAAAGAAAGAGAGAGGACAATGGCAACAAACAGGGTGCTTCTAAGGCAAGTAACCCTAAAGGAAAAACCAAGAAGTGGTCTAAGGCACCAAGATGCGATGAATGTGGGAAGGCACATAGAGGCAAGTGCTTTGCGGGCTAGTTTGTGTATTATACATGCACGCAGTCGGGGCATTTCTCTAGAGCTTGTCCTTAGAACAAGGAAGATGCATCTACCCCAAAGCCGCTAGCTAAGGGGCGAGTTTACACTTCAGGCGGGACAGAGGTGGCCTAGTCTTCCGACCTAATCTAAGGTAAAGGCATAATTCGTAATCATCTTTTAAATGTCATACATGATTCAGGAGCATCCCACTCCTTTGTTTCTTATGATTATGTAAGGATGTTGGATTTGCCTATATCAGAGTTACTATATGACTTATGTGTTTCCACATCTATTGGTAAGCCAGTAATAACCTCAAAAATGTGTCTTGACTGTTGTATAAGAATCAAGGATAGAGTTTTCCTTGTAAACCTTATTTGTTTACCCCTTATGGATATAAATGTCATTCTTGGTATGGATTGGTTGTCATCCAATCATGTGGTTTTGAACTGTTCAGATAACACTCTAGTTTTTCTGTCTGATGTTCTTACTAAAGTTATTTCTTCTGAGTCTGCCTATCTCAATGCTAATCAGGTCAATCACTATTTGGTAGTAGGAGTTCTAGGATATGTTCTTCTTTCTTCATTAGATGTAGAGGTTGAGCAGAACCTAGAAAGTATACCTTTAGTAAGGGAATATCCTGAGGTGTTTCTGAGTGACATAGCTGAGTTCCACCAGAGAGAGAAATAGAGTTTACTATAGATTTAGTGTCGGGTACAAGACGTATATCTATAGCACCCTATAGGATGGCACCCTTAGAGTTAGCTGAACTCAAGAAACAGTTAGAGGAGTTGTTGGTTAAGGAATTCATTAGACCTAATGTTTCTCCATGGGGAGCACCAGTGTTATTAGTAAAAAAGAAAGATGGTACCATGTGGTTGTGTGTTGACTACAGATAGTTGAACAAGGTGACCATAAAAAACAAGTATCCTTTACCTAGAATAGATGATCTAATGGATCAGTTAAGAGGAGCTTCAGTGTTTTCCAAGATTGATCTTAGATATGGGTATCCTCAAATCAGAGTAAGGGGGGAGGATATCCTTAAGACCGCTTTTAGAACTAGGTATGGGCATTATAAGTATCTTGTGATGTCCTTTGGGTTGACGAATGCTCCAGTAATGTTTATGGATTACATGAATAGGGTTTTTAGACCTTACCTAGATGAGTTTATGGTTGTGTTTATTAATGATATCCTTATTTATTCAAAGACAAGGGAAGAGCATGAGCAACATATAAGGATTGTTTTAGATATCCTAAAGGAAAAAAAGTTATTTGCTAAATTATCCAAGTGTGAGTTTTGGCTAACAGAAGTTCAGTTTTTGGGCCATATTATTTCTAATGGAGGAATTGTAGTGGACCCTAGCAAGGTAGAAGCAGTATTGTAGTGGGAGAGACCCACCACTGTGATAGAGATTAGGAGCTTTATAGGCCTAGTTGGGTACTATAGAAGGTTCATCAAGGGTTTTTCTCAGTTAGTGATGCCTTTGACTAAGTTGACTACAAATGGTAGTACTTTTGAGTGGACTCAGGACTGTAAGAATAGCTTCTAAAAGTTAAAGAAGAGGTTGACTACTACGCCATTGTTGGTAATTTCAGATCCCCATGAAGACTTTGAGGTCTTTTGTGTCACTTCAAAGATAGGACTAGGGTGTGTTTTGATATAGAATAGGAGAGTAGTTACCTATGTATCAAGGCAGTTAAGGCCACATAAGGAAAACTACCCTATGTATGATTTGGAGTTAGCAGTTGTAGTGTTTGCCTTAAAGATTTGAAGACATTATCTCTACGGAGTCTAGTTTGAGGTGTTCAGTGATCATAGGAGTTTAAAGTACTTGTTTGATCAGAAGGAGATGAACATGAGGCAGAGAAGATGAATAGAATTCTTAAAAGATTATAATTTCGAGTTAAAGTATCATCCTAGTAAGGCCAATGTAGTGGCTGATGCACTAAGTAGAAAATCCCTACATGTGTCCCGAATGATGATCCAAGAGAGTGAACTTCTCGAGAGTTTCAAAAATTTGAGTCTAGCGATGATTGTGATGCCACAAAGTCTCTTTGTAAGTAGAGTGGATATAGTAAATGACCTAAGGGCTCAGATTTTAGAAGCTCAAAAGGAGGATGAAGCTCTAATAAATATTAGTGAGCTGATCTTTTTAGGAATCTTAGAGGATTTGATGTGATTGATGATGGGATGGTAAAGTTTAGAGATAGACTTTATGTTCTAAGAGAGTCAGAGGTCAAAAATAGGATTCTAGAAGAAGCTCACAGTAGTAAGTATACCACCATCTCGGAACCACTAAAATGTACTAAGATCTGAAGAAGATATTTTAATGGTCTAGAATGAAAAGAGACATAGTAGAGTATGTCAGAAGGTGTTTAGTTTGTCAAAAGGTAAAGATTCAACACCAGAAGCCAGCAGGACCTTTACAATGTTTAGGAATCCCAGAGTGGAAATGGGAGAAGGTTTCTATGGATTTTGTAGTGGGTTTACCTAGAACTTAGCAAGGTTTTGATGTTGTTTAGGTTATAGTGGATAAATTAATCAAATCTGCCCACTTTTTACTAATGAAAGCTAGCTATCCTCTAGAAAAATTAACTCAGCTTTATTTAAAGGAGATAGTTAAGTTGCACGGAGTCCCCGTAAGTATAGTTTCAGATAGAGATCCTAGATTTACATCTAGATTTTGGGGAGCCTTTCAAGAGGCTTTTAGGACTAAGTTAAGCCTTAGTACAGCTTATCACCTGCAAACAAATGGGCAAACAGAGAGAATTATCCAAACCCTTGAAGATATACTTAGGGCATGTGTTTTAGAACAACAGGGTAGTTTGTAACGCCCCCTTTTTTGGGAGGAGGACGTCACACTAAACATACGAAACTCAAAAGAAACTATTAAGACCCGATTTATTTTATCTATAGGTATTAACTTGTTCATCAATAAAGTATCCTAACTTAGCAATTCTTTTTTTTTTTTTGTAAGCGAAAAACATAAACTTAACGGAACTCAACATGAAGATCAAACCATACATTTATACAAAAGATACATACTATATATATATATTTAGGTACATAATATAAGTCATTAAATACATTAACAGTTTTAGCAAAAGAAAACAGAAGGTTTATATGCCCAAAAGGTTATATAGATAGCCACCAAGACTACAAAAAGTATCATGCCCCCAACAGCTACTGAGAAGGAGCCTCAGTTGGATCCTCCTCAGAAGAGGAAATCCTCACAAGAGCAACAGATTCACGAGCAGGAGCTTATGCAGAAGATAGGAATGAATCCTCGTGTGGAGTATACTTACCATCACCCTACACCTCACGCATCGACATGTAGAACTCTAGCCATACAAAAACGTCAAAAGAGAAGACATGTGGATTATAATGACCCCAAGCCAAAGATATAGTCACATCTCCCACATAGACGAAACGCTCTGTGATCAAGTCGACGTGCCAACAGTCAATGCCTCCGTGGAACCTCAGTCTGCCATACCCTAGAAAACCTCACCGGGATGCCATAGCCAAGCAGAAGACTAACTTGCCCCAAAACCAGGAAACTCAGGCTCTTCCTCGCCTCGGTCTTTTAAGAAGCATAGATATAAACAGAATAGTAGAATACAGAAAAAAAGTGAGTTATCCAACATCAATAGTAGTTATGGCAGTAAAGAACTAGAAACGACACAGGACGCTTTACAGCATGGCAACATAATAAATAGCATCAAGATTCAGATGATAAGCAATTTAATAATACAAATAGTCATAACATCATTAAAAGAAACAGTTCCATAATCACATATATTTATGCCAGATAAATATGTTGAAAGACTATGCACATACACAAAGTGCCAAAATCCTACTCCATGGAGCTAGACACAACATCAGAGAGAATGATCAAGGAGACATGCCTGTATCTCATTAGCCTCAAATCAAGTGCTTTCAATATCAACAAATTGCGCAACATGGCTTATACAAGGAATTCTTCACAAGATCGCGATATAGGACAGTGTCTCGGTCTAGATCGTCGGTGCATTTGTATCGGTCTGTCCCACGGCATAGAGGAGCTACCAGCTATGCATTGTGAGATACCCATACCTCGATGCCCCCAAGGCCAACAAATGACCTACACTAGTCTATTCTCACCTGCACGTAGGTATGATTCATCTCCTAGGCATACAGCCTTACAAACAGAGTCTAATGAACTTCCACAATGCATGATGACTCGATGCACATATATATACAAATATTGAATAATAGTATGAGTTGTCCAAGATTACACGCCACATTAGACCCAATCAATTATCAACAATCCTTGGTCCCACTTATGGACTCACAACAAGTCATTGTCCAAATCTCAAGGGTGAAAACATACTTTTCCTATTAAAGCCCTCTAGGGAAATTCTCTAGTATTTTTCATTCAACCTTTATTACTCTTAATTAGATAAGTCATTTCCTTTGTTTTAGTTCAAACTCACTTAAGGTAATTATTTTAAGCTCTTCACAACCTCACCCACACTCATGTTCTTTTTTTGTCCAAAAATCACTCTAAGCTATAGGATAAAGTTTTGTTCTTTATTCTTTCCATATTATGAATTTCTAATTAATTATCTAATCACCTAATTACCTAAGTTTTAATTGATACAAAAATTTTGTCAATGGGTGCCCTAGATGGCCGTGACCTCCCAAGGGCTAGAAACCTAAAATTCTTATCACATTATTAATTACTTATTACTTGATTTTTTAAGTCCCAAAGTAGCACAAAATTTCCATCATGGACCTATCAATGGCCTCATGGCCGTGAACCTCCAAGCAAAAAGGGTAAGAATCCTTTGCTTTCTGTATACACATCCAAGCATTCAAAGCATTCCAATCCATCAAGTTATACAATAGCAAGTATTAAAGTCATACAACACAACCAATTACAACATTACCAAAAATCACATAACAAAGTGAGCAACCCACACATGGATTCCTCACCATCAACACAAAAATGTGTTTCTCACCACCATGATAGGTTGAAGAGGATGATCTCCCTCTTACCTAAAGAAACAACAAAAGAAAGCAAGCTCCTTGATGCTTCCTTGTAATTTTCGTCCACCACCACCAATGAAACCGTAGAATAGTCAAACCCACACAATCAACAACCAAAGCTTGAAAAGAGGAGTCCTTGATCACAAAGGTAACCAAGGATCATGAAAATGAGAAGAGAAAAGATGAAAGTCAAGAACTTTACCTCAAAGCTTCAAGTTTTAGGGCTTGGTAGAAAGTGATGAAGATGGAAGAATCAAGATATGATCACCAAAGAGAAAAACTTCAAGATGATGAGAGGATTCAAGAATCTAGATTGGCTTGAGCAAGCAAGCTTGAGTGGCTAACAATGGTGTTGAGGCCGTGAGAGTGGAGAGAAAATGGAGATGAGAGAAAAAGTGAGAGAAAGGGAAAAGGAAGAGAATGAAAAGTGAAACTTTGTTTGAAATGAAAAAGTGATAGGTAAGTGAAAAATATGACAATTTTTGGTCATCTTTCCCCCCAATAGCCGTGGGGTTCACCAAGGGAGGAGAGAGAGAAGTAGCTTCCTTGAGAAGCTTGATACAAAGCTTCCTTGAGAAGCTTCACATACTTTTTGAAAAATTCAAGGGTGATGTCATGGTGATGATGTCATTAAAGTGCTCTCTAGAAAATATGACTAATATTATACTAAAGCTATTATCCATTGGACAAAAGTTACAGTTAGCAAAAATGGTATTTATCGTCCAACGGATAATAAAATATACCGCGATTTTATTTATCAGATAAAATCTCAAAAAATGAAAACTTCGTAAACTGTGTCCAGCCTCGGGTTTAGTAAAATCCCTCGTCGATGTTTTCATAATCCAAAGTTTTCTGGCCTCGAGGAAAATATTTCATTTTCTCAGCCCTGCTTAGTGTGCACGTAAATCGAAGAATATATTAAAATAATCAAATAATTCTAGAAAAATTTATAAAAATTACAAATATTATAAAATGAATATATATCATGAAACAAGTAATTTTCGGGGTGTTACATAGTTGGGACCAATTCTTACCATTAGCAGAGTTTGCTTATAATAATAGTTATCCTTCCAGCATAGATATGACACCTTATGAGGCTTTGTATGGAAGTGATATGTGTAAAACAACATGATATTTTAATCTTCTTTTGCATGCATTTTGAGGCATTTTAGTTTCTCTTTTTATTTGTTTTTCATTTAGTTCAGATAATTGCAGTGTTTGTAGTGTTGTTGTGCAGGATTGGTGCTAGATTGACTTAGAAATGGATGAAAAACTTGCATGATTGAAGATGGAGCTTTACGGATAGCAAAATGGGGCTAAAAAATCACTCCAAAAGCATCCACGGCCTGGCTGTGGAATTCTCCATGGCCATGGATCGAGCAACTGTGTGAAAAAGCCAAAGAGATTTTCCAAAGAGTTCCACAGCCTGGCCGTGGAATTTTCCACGGCCGTGAAACTCAACAGCAATTCAGAATGCCTTTTAACAGAGAGATCCACGACTTGCCCGTGGAATTTTCCACGGCCGTGGATCGCAGTATGAGATAATTTTTAAGTTTTATTTTTATTTCTTTTTATGGGCTTAGACCAGGTTAGACCCCTAGGGTATTTATAGATGTTCTGAATACAATTTTAGGGTTCCAATTTGGTTTGAAGGAGGCACGTTTGGAGGCTCTAGATCTTCATCTTCTTCCTCTTTTCTCCCTTTGCTACGGGTTTGGATGTTCTTGAATATGTTTTCTTGTTTCTTTTTCTCCATGTCTGAGTAGTTTCTTTTTGTTTCTAGGATTGGGCAATGCCCTTTGATGCATTGATGGTGATTAATTGACTTGGTTTACCCCTTTTATTAATCTTGAATGTTATTTGATTCAATCCTTATTGTGCTTATTCATGTGAATTTACTGGCTACATATTTGCATCTCATAGATATCTACGGACATACTGAGAGGTGAACCTAGGTGTTGGAACCATAAGAATTGAACTTAAGGTCTAAATCACGAGAGTAGGTTTAGCCTTTCGAGGATTTAATGAATTACCATAAAGCATAATGAGTTCAATTTAAATTCAATTGCCATGAGAGTAGGACATGATTTAATTGGGCACGATTCTTGTCTCTTGAGAAAGAACATTAACTAATTTAGGGTAATTCACCTTCAATTGAATTTTAATTTTAATAAAATGGTTGTCAATTAGGATTTGTCTTTTATTATTATGGTTACCCCCAATCTTGGAAGCTTTCTTAAATTTGAAAACTTTTCTTAACAACTTGCTATATTTCTGTTCTAAGATTTGTACTTTAATTTTTATTTATTTAATTACTTCGTTACTACATTCTTATCACTCAACATTTATTACTTGACGATGAAACCGTACACTTGCAGATTTCACACATCAAGTTTTTGGCACCGTTGTCGGGGACTGTGTTTTTCTTGAATATCAGTTTAATTTTTTTATTTAATTATTTTAAACCTTTTTATTTTTATCATATTCTTACATTCTTGTTTTCTCTTTGACTTTCTGCAGGTAATTTCTTTTGTTTATGCAAAGTACTAGACATTCCAGGACTCTTATTGATGAAGATCCTGAAATTGAAAAAACTTTTCGTAGAAGGAGAAGACAACAAGGGCAAAGAGTGAGAGAAATACCTGATCCAACACTTGTCATGGCTGAACCTGAGGATAATAGACCTCTAAAAGAGTATGCAGCCCCTAATGCTCAGGGTTTGCGATCTGAAATTGCTCGGCCAGACATTGAAGCTAGACACTTCACCATACCACCTGCTTTACTTTCTATGATAAGGCAAAACCAGTTTGGAGGATTGCCATTAGAGGACCCGAATGATCATGTGGATATGTTCTTGGAGTTCTATGAGACCCTCAAGATTGAAGGCGCTTCTGTTGATGCTATTCGCCTCCGCTTATTTCCATTATCACTGAGAGATAGAGCTAGGGTTTGGTTGAAGTCTGTGCCCACTGAAATAATTACTACTTGGGACTAATTAGAGTAAGCTTTCTTGGACAAATTCTTCCCACCTTCTAAGACTACTCATCTTAGGACCCAAATCACAAGCTTCGTTCAGAAAGATGGAGAGTCATTGTCAGAAGATTGGGATAGATATAAGGCTTTGCTGGAAGCCTGCCCACACCACGAGTTAGAGAAATGGTTAATCATCTATACCTTCTACAATGGTCTAGAATATTCTTCGAAGGTGTCTCTTGACTCTGCAACTGGTGGAGCCTTAATGAATAGAAGACTAACAGAAGCTTATGAGATCATTGAGAGTATTGCTGCAAATAATCACCAATGGGCAAATGAAAGAGGTCATAACCTGAGGAAACTCTCGGGAGGTAAGTTTGAGGTAGACGGTGTTGATTTGATTATGTCAAAATTTGATTCTTTGAATAAACGTTTTGACATGCTTGAAAAAGCTCATGTTAATACCATAGGTGCTTCTAACATTTTTTATGAGATTTGTGGAGCACAGGGACACATAGGTGTCGAATGCCAAGTTAGAATTGACTCCTCACAAGGTGCACCGGTGGAGCAAGTGGAATTATGCCACAATTTTCATGACTTCTACCAAAAGGGGAGGAATGATCCATATTCTCAAACTTATAACCCTGGTTGGAAGTCACATCCTAACTTCTCCTACCGGAATAGTCAATACCAAGCTGGGCAAGGTAATGCCAAACCCTCTTCTTGATTCCAACAGGTACAAAAATCTAGACTTGAGTCTTTTCTTGAGAATTTTGTTGAGAGTCAATCTAAGCAAAATGAGGAGTTTAGACAATATGGGCAAGTTGTGACTGAGGCCATTAGAGAGTTGTCAGCTAAGGTTGAGAATTTGGCCATTTATAATAAGATGTTGGAAACTCAGATTGCTCAACAAGCAGGCACTTCACAAAGGCAACAGGGTAAGTTTCCTGGTCAACCTGAAATAAATCCAGGTAATGAACACTGTAAGGCTGTGAGTTTGAGAAGTGACAAGAAATTAGAGGATCCCAATGGTAAGGGGGAGAGTGATTAATATAAGGGGAATGAGGAAAAAGAGACTAAGACACAACCCTTAGTAGAGGAAACTAATAAGAAGGTGTCTAAGTAGGTACCCCCCGAACTATACCAACCCCCAGTGCTCTTCCCTCAAAGATTGGCTAAGGCCAAGCTAGATAGGCAATTTGGGAAGTTCCTAAAGGTCCTTAAGAAATTGTACATTAATGTACCCTTTACTAAGACGTTGCAACAAATGCCTACCTATACTAAATTTCTTAAGGACATTTTGTCTAATAAGAGAAAGCTAGAGGAATATGAGATAGTAGCTTTAATTGAGGAGTGTAGTGCTTTAATTCAAAATAAATTTCCTCCTAAGCTTAAAGATCCAGGTAGCTTCTCTATTCCTTATTTAATTGGTAACACAAATTTTGATAAAGCTCTGTGTGATTTGGGGGCTAGTGTTAGTCTTATGCCCATTTCTGTGTGTAAGAAGTTGGAGGTGGGTGAGCTAAAACCCACAATTATCTCACTTCAATTAGTGAATTGATCCATCAAGTACCCTGTAGGCATCTTGGAGGATGTTCCTATTAGAGTTGGTAAGTTTTTCATACCTGCTGATTTTGTTGTGCTTGAAATGGAGAAGGATTCCCAAATCCCCATTATTCTTGGTAGGCCTTTCTTAGCTACTGCTAGTGCTATAATTGATGTTAAAAATGGCAAATTATCTTTAACTGTTAGTGATAATAAGGTTAAGTTTGATCTTTCTAAATCTATTAAATAACCTTCTTTTGAGGACTCTTGTTGTAGGATTGATTTATTACACCAGGTGGTGAAAGAAGAATCAACCAAGATTCACTTTGAAGATCCATTGGAGAGATGCTTGGTTGGTGGTGGCTCTTTTGATTCTAGAGGTGAGGTAGCCGAGTATGCCCACTTGTTGGAGGCAACCTCGAAAATTCCACCTTACAAAGCCAAAGTGGAAAAGCTTGAGCCAAAGCCTAAGTTTGAAGATTGGAAAGAGGAAAAGGCTCCTAAGGTAGAACTTAAAACCCTTCCTTCCACTCTCAGGTATGAGTTTCTTGGTCCTAACTCTTCTTATTCTGTCATTGTTAGTGCTAGCTTGAATGAGTTAGAGACTGAAAAATTGCTTAGAGCTCTTAGAATGCATAGAAAGGTCATAGGATACACTCTCGATGATATTAAAGGCATAAATCCTTCCTTTTGCATGCGTAGAATTTTGATGGAATCTGAACATAAACCCTCTATTGAGCATCAATGTAGGTTGAATCCTAATATGAAAGAGGTTATTAAAAAAGAGGTTTTTAAGTTGCTTGACACTGGGGTAATTTACCCAATTTCTGATAGTGAATGGGTTAGTCCTGTGCATGTGGTTCCTAAGAAAGGGGGGATGACTGTAATTGAAAATGAAAAAAATCAATTAATTCCCATTAGGACAATCACAGGTTGGAGGATGTGCATTGATTATAGAAAGTTGAATAATGCAACTAGGAAAGATCATTTCCCCCTACCCTTCATTGATCAGATGCTTGAGAGGCTAGCTAGGCATTCATACTTTTGTTACTTAGATGGCTATTCGGGATTCCACCAAATCCCCATCCATCCTAGTGACCAGGAGAAGACCACATTTACTTGCCCCTATGGCACTTTTGCCTGTAGGAGAATGCCTTTTGGTTTATGTAGTGCCCCTGCTACTTTCCAAAGATGCATGACTGCAATATTTTCTGAATTTATTGAAAACATCATGGAAGTTTTTATGGATGATTTTTTGGTATATGGAACTAACTTCGATGATTGTTTATCCAATTTGTCTAAGATTTTGCAGAGATGTGAAGAAGTAAATCTTGTCTTGAATTGGGAGAAGTGCCATTTTATTGTACAAGAGGTTATAGTGCTTGGACATTTAGTTTCTGGAAAAGGAATTGAGGTGGATAAGGCAAAAATTGAAGTGATTGAGAAATTGCCTCCACTTGTGAATGTGAAGGGAATGCGAAGTTTCTTGGGACAAGCCAATTTTTACCGGAGATTTGTTAGATATTTTTCTAAAATTGCTAAACCTTTGTCTAATCTCTTAGTAAAAGATGTTTCATTTAATTTTGAAAGTGACTGTTTGAATGCCTTTTGCAGGTTGAAAGAAGCTTTGATCACCGCTCCTATTTTGCGAACACCGGATTAGAATATACCATTTGAGGTCATGTGTGATGCCAGTGACTATGCCGTAGGAGCTGTGTTGGGACAAATAAGAGACAAGAAAGTGCACGTAATTTACTATGCTAACAAGACACTTGATGGAGCTTAAGCAAACTATGCCACTACAGAGAAAGAATTGCTACCTATAGTATTTGCCTTTGAGTAGTTTAGGTCCTATCTAGTGGGTTCAAAGGTGACTGTGTACACTGACCACTCAATACTGAAGCATCTCATGAGTAAGAAGGAAGCAAAGCCTAGCCTTATCCATTAGATCCTTCTTCTACAAGAGTTTGATTTGGAAATTTTGGATAGAAAAGGAACAGAGAACCAAATGGTAGATCATTTATCCAGGCTTGAGCAACCGGTGATTGGAGAGAGTGAATTACCTATTGATGATCCGTTCCTGGATGAGCAATTATTTGTTGTTTCTGCGGAGAATGCTCCTTGGTATGCTGACTATGCAAACTACTTAGTTAGCAGGGTTCTACCTCCCGAGCTTAATTATCAGTAGAAGAAGAAATTTTTCTCAGATCTGAAGTGTTTTGTGTGGGATGACCTATACATATACCGGAGGTGTGCTGATGGTATCTATAGGAGGCGTGTCTCAGAGGAAGAGGTTTCAAGTATATTAAGTTGTAGTCATTTTGCATCTTATGGAGGACATGCTAGTACCTCTAAGACGACAGCCAAAGTTCTTCAGTCTGGTTTCTTTTGGCCTTATATTTTCAGAGATGCTCAGAATTTTGTGCTATCATGTGACCCATGTCAAAGAACTGGAAGTATCTCCAAGCGACATGAGATGCTTATGAACACTATTCTTGAGGTAGAGATCTTTGATGTTTAGGGAGTTGACTGCATGGGACCTTTTCCATCCTCTTGCAACAACAAATTTATTCTTGTAGCCGTTGATTATGTATCTAAGTGGGTGGAAGCCATCCCATCCCCAACAAGTGATGCAAAGATCGTAATTAAGCTAAGAAGATCATCTTTCTAAGGTTTGGAGTTTTAAGAGCTGTGATTAGTGATGGAGGTTCACACTTCATTGAGAGACAGTTTGAGAACCTCTTGAAGAAATATGGAGTCACTCATAAGGTAGCTACACCTTACCATCCTCAGACTAGTGGCCAACTGGAGGTATCTAATAGAGAGATAAAGAGTATTTTGGAGAAAGCTGTGTCTAGATCAAGAAAGGATTAGTCATTGAAGCTTGATGATGCTCTTTGGGCCTACCGCACTGCTTACAAGACTCCTATTGGGATGACATCGTTTAGATTGATTTATGGGAAGCCCTGCCATCTACCCGTTGAGCTTGAACATAAAACCGTTTGGGCTATTAAGTTTCTAAATTTTGATTTAAAAGTGGCGGGAGAAAAAAGAAAGCTCGAACTTAATGAGCTTGATGAGCTGAGATTGGATGCTTATGAGACCGCCAAGTCATACAAAGAAAGAACCAAGAGGTGGCATGATAAGCATATTCTTCGTAAAGAATTTAATGAAAGAGAATTAGTGCTTCTTTTCAATTCTAAATTGAAACTTTTTCCCGAAAAGCTCAAGTTAAGATGGTCAAGGTCATTTCTAGTGAAGAAAGTGTTTCTCTATGGTACTGTAGAGGTTTGGAATGAAGAGCGAGGGACTTTTATGGTTAATGGTCAAAGATTGAAGCATTATTTAGCGGAGGAGTAACTTGAGAGGACAATGAACATTGCCCTCCATGACCCAACTAAAGAAGGATGAAAGCACTAGAGTCGAGTTTATGACTTTAAACAAGCACTTCTTGGGAGGCAACCCAAGTTTTCTTGTTTTTCCTTTTTATTTCCTCTTTTTCCTTTGATTTTGTGTGTTGGATTGTTGGTTTGATCTTTGTCTCATAGATTTTGTCTAGGTTTGACCCTTTTTGAACTCAATTTAGGAGGAGAGTGAAGTCAGAAAGTTCTACACCTAAGCCATGGAAAATTCCATGGCCATGGATTGAAGATCAAAAGAAAAATTTAAAAGTCAGAGAGATCCACGGCCTGGCCATGGATCCAACCATGGTCGTGGATTTTAGGTCTTTGAATAAAAAAAAAAGGGAAGTTAGCAACGTCCACGGCTTAGCCGTGGATACAACCATGACCGTGGTTCGTTCGCTAAGCGTTTTTTTTTAAAAACCATGGCCTCTCTCTTCTTCTTCATTTCACCATTTCCTTCTTTGCTTTATCTCCTTCCTCTCTCCTTCAACCTCCATACTCATGACCCCAAACCTCCATTACTCCTCATTTCCCTCACAACCACATATAAACCACCTTCATCTACACTTTCTAACCTTCTCCTTCACCTCTATTCTTCCTCTTTCTCCTTCTTTCTTCTCCACTATAGCCACCATAACCCACCATACCCAAACCTTCAAAATCACCCTTTCACTCCATAAACCACACTTTTCTCCTACTTTTCCATCTTATCCAACCCCCCTAAACACTACCCAACCATCAATTCCTTCAAATTTGAAAAGCCCCAAATTTGACAAACTTTGCCCTAAATTTCAAAATTTAGCCTTAAAAAGGAGGGGTTTTACTGTGTTCTTGCTATTGTAGTGTGGAGAAGCATAATGAGACCCAAGCGTCAGAGGGCAGAAGCTACTTCAAGCTCCAAGACAAGGGGAAGAGGTACTGGCACTCCAAGAGGTAATCCCCCTAATCCCCATGGCTTTAACTTTAAAAATAATGAGTAGAGGAATAGGTATAATGTGCTTGTGAATAGAAGAATTGTTAGCACTAGGTACATAGATGACACTGTCTTAGATACCTTAGGCTTGCAGGATGACTTTGATTGGATGCTAGAAAGGGTTGGGTGGACTAATTTTTTGAATTTAAAATACCCTTCATACACTGAGCTTACACTAGAGTTCCTGAGCTCTATTGAGGCTAATATTATACAAGGGGAGGGATGCACTGAAGACGGATCACTTTTTAGCTATTCAATAATGACCACTGCCTTAACTTGGTAGAATTTAATGAGATTTTTAGGTTGCCTGCTGGGGGGAATAGGAAGCACCCATGTGATTTTTCTGTAATATCTTTTTGGGCTGATATCTCTTATGGATCCAATAGGTATGATTCCTCAAATTGTAAGGCATCCTTTATGCCAAATCCTTGCCTCTGCTATCTCCACCGTATCATGGCTTATACTTTATTTGGGCATGGGGATAGTGATGGCAATGTCTGTGCTGACGAGCTTGCTTTTATGTGGGCCATTCTTAATGATGTCAAAATAGACACAGGGTCTTTTCTTGCTAGGCATCTGCTTAGGGTGGGTAGAGCCCAATCGGGGACCATTGTTATAGGTGGGCTTATCACAGTGATAGTCCATTTCTTTGAGTATGACTTGGATGGTTTGGAAGCAGTTAGAGGTAACTCTAGGATTAATCTAGAGTCCTCAAGGAGGACGGTATTTACTGCTTTCGCTTGAACAATAGAGAACACCCCTACCCCTTCCTAACCCTTCTGCTATAACTGTGCGTAACCCTAAAAATTGGCACACACCAAGGAGTGCAGCAGAGGAGCCGATTGATGTTCCGCACCCCTTTCGCTCTTCACCAAGGGCAGACACCTCTTGTCATTCTTTTTCTTCTTTTGCAAGTCCTTCGGAGGATGCTCTTACATGGATTTATACTGCTCTAGAGGGACTTCATGCTGAGCAGGTGCAGCAATGCCACATGATAGAGGAGCTTCGCTAGCAGGGTCAGGCTACTGATGGCCACCTGCAGGTCTTAGAGGGCACGGTTCAGAGTATGGCGAGCATAGTCCAGGCCATCCATAATTGGCATTTGAGTCAGCACCCTTTTCCACCACCGTAGTGAGTTTTTTTCTTTTATCCCTTCTCTAGTTATAGCTTGTTACATTAGGGACATTGTAAGTTCTAAGCTTGGGGGGTATTTTCATTTTCATTTTCATTTTCATTTTCATTTTCATTTTCATTATAGATCATTAGTTTCATGTCTTATTTATCATTAGTTTCATGTCTCATTTTGCATTGCATCTTCATGTTGCATTTTTACACCATCATATCTCTCAACTTTTTAGTTAAACTTTGTGCCCCTCTCTTTTGAGGATTTTGAGATGGTATTGATTTGGAACCCAACTTGTTGATTCTTGTGGTAGGCAACATACATTGTTTTAATTGATAGTGGAGGTGATTTCTTGATAGTTGATAATTAGCATATGTTCTTTGAATTTGTGTTTTTCATTAATTTTTGAACCTCTAAATGTGAGTTTTGAACCTATATGGGATGTATGCACTATATGATTTTTGCTCCTATTCTTTGTGTTGAGTGATAATTCCTCATTGATTTTGTGCTCTAGAACTTAATTTGAAACCATTTTGAGGCAAAATTTTTGTTTGCATGCTTGAATGTGATTAAGGCATCTTAAGTATTTTTTTTGGCATTTTGAAATAATTGTCATATTTTCATCCACTACTTGCCCATTTTGAGCATAATTGTTTTTCTTGATGCCTATGATGATATATTGTCGGTAATCATTTAGAATATTAAATAGAGTAAATTGGGTTTGAAAGTTGTGTTGGGAATCATATGTTTTTGAGCCTTCTCTTTCTCACTTGCACGTAGGTGTGATTCATCTCCTAGGCATACAGCCTTACAAACAGAGTCCAATGGACTTCCACAATGCATGATGACTCGATGCACATATATATACATACATATATATATATATATATATATATATATATATATATATATATATATATATTCAATAATAGTATAACTTGTCCATGATTACATGCCACATTAGGCCCAATCAGTTATCAATAATCCTTGGTCCCACTTATAGACCCACAACAAGTCATTGTCCAAATCTCAAGGGTGAAAACATATTTTTCCTATTAAACCCCTCTAGGAAAATTCTCTAGTATTTTTCATTCAACCTTTATTGCTCTTAATTAGATAAGTCCTTTCCTTTATTTTAGTTCAAACCCACTTAAGGTAATTATTTTAAGCTCCTCACAACCTCACGCACACTCATGTTCTTTCTTTGTCCAAAAATCACTCTAAGCTATAGGATAAAGTTTTGTTCTTTATTCTTTCCATATTATGAATTCCTAATTAATTATCTAATCACCTAATTACCTAAGTTTTAATTGATACAAAACTTTTTGTCAATGGGTGCCCTAGATGGCCGTGACCTCCCAAGGGCTAGGAACCTAAAATTCTCATCACATTATTAATTACTTATTACTTGATTTCTTAAGTCCCAAAGTAGTACATAAATTCCATCATGGACCTATCAATAGCCTCATGGCCATGAACCTCCAAGAAAAAGGGGTAAGAATCCCTTGCTTTCCGTATACACATCCAAGCATTCAAAGCATTCCAATGCATCAAGTTACATAATAGCAAGTATTAAAGTCATACAACACAACCAATTACAACATTACCAAAAATCATACAACAAAGTCAGCAACCCACACATGGATTCCTCACCATCAACACAAAAATGTGTTCCTGACCACCATGATAGGTTGAAGAGGATGATCTCCTTCTTACCTAAAGAAACAACAAAAGAAAGCAAGCTCCTTGATGCTTCCTTGCAATTTTCGTCCACCACCACCAATGAAACCCTAGAATAGTCAAACCCACACAATCAACAACCAAAGCTTAAAAAGAGGAGTCCTTGATCATAAAGGTGACCAAGGATCATGAAAATGAGAAAAGAAAAGATGAAAGTCAAGAACTTTACCTCAAAGCTTCAAGTTTTAGGGCTTGGTAGAAAGTGATGAAGATGGAAGAATCAAGAGATGACCACCAAAGAGGAAAGCTTCTAGATGATGAGAGGATTCAAGAATCTAGATTGGCTTGAGCAAGCAAGCTTGGGTGACTAACAATGGTGTTGAGGCCGTGAGAGTGGAGAGAAAATGGAGATAAGAGAAAAGGTGAGAGAAAGGAAAAAGGAAGAGAATGAAAAGTGAAAACTTTGTTCGAAATGAAAAAGTGATGGGTAAGTGAAAAAGATGACAATTTTTGGTCATCTTTTCCCCCCAATAGTCATGGGATTCACCAAGGGAGGAGAGAGAGAAGTGACTTCCTTGAGAAGCTTGATATAAAGCTTTCTTGAGAAACTTCACACACTTTTTGAAAAAGTCAAGGGTGATGTCATGGTGATGATGTCATCTTAGTGATGTCATTAAAGTACTCTCTAGAAAAGATAACTAATACTCTACTAAAGCTATTATCCATTGGACAAAAGTTACAGTTAGTAAAAATAGTATTTATCATCCAACGGATAATAAAGCGTACCGCGATTTTATTTATCAAATAAAATATAAAAAAACAAAAACTTCGTAAACTGTGTCCGGCCTCGGGTTTAGTAAGATCCCCCGTCAACCTTTCCATAGTCCAAAGTTTTCTAGCCTCGAGAAAAATATTTCATTTTCTCAGCCCCGCTCAGTGTGCATGTAAATTGAGAAATATATTAAAATAATCAAACAATTCAAATAATTCTAGAAAAATTCACAAAAATCAAAAATATTATAAAATGAATATATATCATGAAACAAGTAATTTTCGGGGTGTTACATAGTTGGGACCAGTTCTTACCATTAGCGGAGTTTGCTTATAATAATAGTTATCCTTACAGTATAGGTATGACACCTTATGAGGCTTTGTATGGAAGTGATATGTGTGAAACAACATCATATTTTAATTTTGTTTTGCATGCATTTTTAGATATTTTAGTTTCTCTTTTTATTTGTTTTTATTTTAGTTCCGATAACTGCGGTGTTTGTGGTGTTGTTGTGCAAGATTGGTGCTAGATTGGCTTTGAAATGGATGGAAAGCTTGCATGATTGAAGTTGGAGCTTTGCAGATAGCAAAATAGGGCTAAAAGATCACTCTAGAAGCATCCACGGCCTGGCTGTGGAATTCCCCACGGCCATGGATCGAGCAGCTGCGTGAAGAAGCTAAAGAGATTTTCCAGAGAGTTCCATGGCCTAGCCGAGGAATTTTCCATGGCCGTGGAACTTAACAACAATTCAGAATGCCTTTTAACAGAGAGATCCACGGCCTGCCCATGGAATTTTTCACAGTCGTGGATCGTAGTACGAGATAATTTTTAAGTTTTGTTTTTATTTCTTTTTATGGGCTTAGACCAAGTTAGACCCCTAGGGTATTTATAGATGTTCTGAATACAATTTTAGGGTTCCAATTTGGTTTGAAGGAGGCACGTTTGGAGGCTCTAGATCTTCATCTTCTTCCTCTCTTCTCCCTTCGCTACTGGTTTGGATGATATTGAATATGTTTTATTATTTCTTTTTCTCCATGTCTGAGTAGTTTCTTTTTGTTTCTAGGATTGGGCAATGCCCTTTGATATATTGATGATGATTAATTGACTTGGTTTACCCCTTTTATTAATCTTGAATGTTCTTTGATTCAATCCTTATTGCGCTTATTCATGTAAATTTGCTGGCCACATATTTGTATCTCATAGATATCTAGGGACGTACTGAGAGGTGAACCTAGGTGTTGGAACCATAAGAATTGAACTTAAGGTCTAAATCACGAGAGTAGGTTTAGCCTTTTGAGGATTTAATGAATTACCATAAAGCGTAATGGGTTCAATTTAAATTCAATTACCACGAGAGTAGGAATTGATTTAATTGGGCACGGTTCTTGTCTCTTAATAAAGAACATTAATTAATTTAGGGTAATTCACCTTCAATTGAATTTCAATTTTAATAAAAGGGTTGTCAATTTGGATTTGTCTTTTATCATTGTGGTTACCCCTAATCTTGGAAGCTTTCTTAAATTTGAAAACTTTTTTTAACAACTTGCTATAGTTCTGTTCTAAATTTTGCACTTTAATTTTTATTTATTTAATTACTTAGTTACTACGTTCTTATCGCTCAACATTTATTTTCCTTTTTGTTTAATTTAATTGAATTAATTAATTAATTAGTATTCATAGACATAGTCCTTGTAGATTCAATCTTTTTATTACTTGACGACGAAACCATACACTTGTGGATTTCACACGTCAGGAAGAAAATGCAGATCACCTCTATGTTGGTATGAAGTAGGTGAAAGAATAATCCTAGGTCCAAAGTTAGTCCAGCAAACCACAGAGTAAATCAAGATGATTAAGGATGGTTAATTACTGCTCTGAATCGACAAAAGAGTTATGCTGACAAAAGAAGAAGACCTCTTGAGTTTAGTGAGGGAGATTATGTATTCTTAAGAGTTACTCCTACAACAGGGATTGGTAGAGCATTGAAAACTTGAAAGTTAAATCCTCGTTTTCTTGGTCCTTACCAAATTCTAAAGAAAGTTGGACTCGTAGCTTACTAGATAGCCCTTCCTCCCAGTTTGTCTAACCTTCACGATGTTTTTCATGTATCTTAATTGAGAAAGTATATTCTAAATCCATTGCATATCATAGAACATGAATCTGTACAGTTAAGAGATGATTTGTCTTATGGTATATATCCGGTATAGATCATGGACAGAGGGGTCAAAAAGCTTAGAGTAAGCAGATTCCTCTGAAGAAGGTTATGTGGGGTGACAGTGACACCGAGGAGGCTACTTGGGAGTTAGAGTCCCACATGCAGCAGGACTACTCAGATTTGTTCCTTTCAAGTGAGCAATTTTAGGGTCAAAATTTAAAAAGGAGGGGAGAAATGTAATACCCTAAACAGTATGTTAGACTTGTTTATGTGTTCAAAAGGTATCATATGACTTGTTTAGCATATATATTTATTTTTGTGATAATCTGAGTTAGTTTTGGTACTTAGTTACAAACCAGACTATGAAAAGTAGCTTAAAATAACTCAGATAATGATATAAATTGATTAGAAAAGGGAAATAAATATGGATAATTTATTTCTAGGTCACAAATATGAAGAACAAGTTATAGTTAAAGTTTTAAGGTAAACTGAGCTAGTTTGACATTTTTAGGCATATTGGTTGTCCAATTATAGCTGATTTGACTAGTAGGAGATATGAAAATATTAATTAATGTTGAAATGACTTTTTATATGAATCTTAGTATTTATTTTAAAGTTGTTGGAGCTGAAAATCTAGATTTAGCTAAATCTAAGTGTTTTTAGTAGATTCGATTTTATCAGTTATGGCCTAAGGGTCATATAAGTCTTTAGTTCCCCTTTTATAAGCTTCATTCATGACTGTTTTTGCTTAAAACATAGAAACTAAAAACATGAGAGAAGGGAGAAAGGAAGAGGAAAGAAAGACCAAGCAAGAGAAAGAGGAAAGCCAAGGATAAAGTCAAGGCATAAGGATCCAACTAAGTTTGATTCATCAGCATAACTTTAAAGGTAGGGGTTTTTAAGTTCATCTTCACTTCTTTTCACCTTTTTCACCATTGATGCACATTGGTGCTCAATAGGTCATTTTGTGTTCTTGAGGTTTTTGATGAGTTTTAATTGTATGATTGAGTTTCTTTAATCATTTATGACTTATTCATAGCACAAATTGAAGTTAGAGGCTTTGAATATCTTATTTAGGTCTTAGATTCACAAAAGAGGGATTAGGTCATCCTCTAGGTGATTTTGGTGTTTTAATCCAAATCAAAAGGTTTAAGTTTGTGATTGATGATTCCTATGTGTTTAAGAACTGATTGGAGTCTTCGAATAACTTAGAAACTGATTTAGGATTGTTAGCCATGGTAACCATCACCCAAGAGGGGGTGAATTGGGTGATTATAAATTTTTAAAGTAACTTTGAGAAATAATGCAATTTGATATTTTCAATCAACACATGCAGTGAAATAAGTCTAACATAGATACAACTATTGTAGATTACTCAAATACAACTTGGTTTATGGGATAAATCAAGCAATCAAGCTAGATATCAAGTTCTTAGAATCAAAACATCAAGATGACAAGACATGCAATAGATAAATATATTACACCAAATACTGATATTAAAGAGTGTAAGGAAGAGAGAATCAAACTCAGGAATTTATCTTGGTTCAACCACCAACCACTTGTGACCTACATCCAGTCTCCAAGCTTAACTTGAGATTTTCTTCACTATCTCCTAGAATTCACGGGTGCTAGGAAAACCTTTGTACAAACATGAGCACTCCTCACACCTTGGGATACTTCACCCATTTACTAGAACCTCCAACTCCTCAAGCTTAACGGGTGCTTGAAAAAAATTTTATATTCAAGAGCACTCATAACACCTTTGGGATACCTCACCCTTTGTGTTTGAGCCTCACTACAAGGGATACCTCACCCTCTTACAATGATTTCAAGATGAAGAGAAAGATTAGAAACTCTTATAAGAGTAGATATATAACTTGAAGAACAAAGGAATAGAAGGATTTTGTAATAAAGAGCTCAAAATATGATTTTGATGATTCAAGGATCAAATCAAATGTTCAAGAGTTGTAAAAGCTTTAAATATCACTTATATATAGAGCGCAAGTGATAAAATAGTCATTGGTAGTGTTTAAAAATTATTTTTTTAGGAAAACTAGCTATTTATAGCCATTGGGAACGTTTCTGGGTAGTGTGTAATCAATTATAAGCCTCATGTAACCAATTACAAAGCCTCTGCCGGAGTTATGATCGATTACAAGGATTGTGTAATCAATTACAGTATTCTGGTTTTGAAAGCTAACTCTAAATAAACATAACTTCTTCATTTCTTATCCGTTTTAACCAAATGACCACTCATTGGAAAGATCTTTGAGTATATTTTCATATGAAATAAGTTTTACAAAATCAAAGTATTTTGAAAGTTATGATCAAAATAGTAACCAAAGGTCATAACTAACTTTAAATGATCATAACTTCTTCATTTCTTATCTGTTTAAAGCAAATAACCACTCATTCGAAAGATATTTTAGTCTATTTTCATATGCAATTTCACAACAAAAATCAAAGTAGTTTGAAAGTTATGATTAAAATAGTAACTAAAGGTCAGCTTTTCAAAACTGAAACTTGACTATTTTTCATAGTTTTGAAGTACTACCATGACTAGCTTTTCAAAACGTGTTTCTTGGACATTTTAGCATGTAAGAACAATTTGTAAAGATTTAAAGACATATTTGAGCTCTTTTCTAGTAAACTCTCTATCGTTACATAGGAGAAAGCCTAAAAGGAAAATATAGCAATTCTAGTCCTTAGGCTTCTTGATGTAATCCAAGCTTCAACAAAATTCTCTTCTTCAAATCTTACAAATGCTTGGAACATCTTATCATTCGCATTCTTCTTGACTTGAGCATAATTGTGATCTTTCACTTTCTTGTTGCAATGCTCACTCTTGGTACTTGGACTATCCTACAAAGTATTACTCACTTAAAACAAACATAATTAGTCCAAATTCATAATTCAATATCTTCATATGCATTATTTATAAATGTATAACTCTATTTAGTCTAGCATGCATATAAAAATTTCATAGAGACATCCAAAAAAGACATTTATCAATTACTAATAGATATACTCTATATAGGATATAACAAAGAACACTTTGCATATTTTCATTCAAATAGAGCCAAATCCAATATTAATTTAATAAAACTTATATAATATATTATTAGATATATTCTATAAAAGATTTTATAAAGAATATGCATGATTCTTATATGAAATATAATAAGATGGAGTACATGATCATGCATGATCCACTATAATCTATTAAGTACATCTATGTATCATGATCAATATCCTTTTGTAATGCATTTGTCATAATCAAAACTTAACACATTAAATCATTAGGGCAAAGACAATTCTACAATCTCTCCTATTTTGATGATGACAAATCACGAAATAAAAATATGTTGAGCAATATAGAAGAATAGATATTCGTATAAGCATATCTGTAACACCCCAACTTTTGGGATAATTACAATATAGTCCCGATTTGTACTGTTTTGTGAATTCTGTGAGCAGTAAATTTAATTTGACTGTTAAAGTGAGTGTACTTATTGTTGTATGTGATTTACTCGACCTAAGAAAATAAAAATTTACGGCGGATAAATCTTATTTTAATTAATTGGAATGGGGATCTTACTAAACCCAATTGATTGATATATATATTAATCTCGTAATTTTTCAGATTTAACTCGTACAATAAAATAATTTTATATTCTTATAATATTATTTTATTCAATGATACCTACTTGTCTCAAAAAAAGTAGAAAAATTATTTGTGGACGAAAAAGTTCGTGGGGCCCACGTTTAGTGTAACAGTCAACGATCTTTGGGTAGAAATCTAAACCAATAGGAAATGGTCAAAATGGATGGCTTGACTTTCTAAACCAATTAGAAAAAGTCAACAAAAGAAGCATTGACTTCTTTGTGAACCATTGGATTATAAAGCTTACTTTAGAAGCTTTAAATTGATCTAATCAATGGTGAGATTAGAAAGATAGGTTTATGACCAAGTAATATCTACCTTAGATCTAATCTAGGGCTAAAGATTAAAGATGAACCAAGGGTTAGGATTAAGTCAACAATTGTAGGCTTGAATTTAATTAGTAGCTAATTAATTCTAATTTGACTAATCTAATTACTTAATTAGCAAACTAAGAGAACTAGTTTAATTCCTAATTAATTATAATTTAAACATTAATTAGATATCCTAATATTGATTAAAGGTTATAATATATGTTAAAATATATTAAATTAATTAGTTATATTATTAGAATATTAATCTAAATTGATTAGGATATTTAACCAAATTAATTATCTAATTAATTAGCATATAATTAGATATAAATGGAAAGCAATTTAATACTTAAATGGAGGAGGATTTCACTACTGTGAGGCAGCAGCAAGGAGCCTTAGTTGGCTTGGTTCTCCAAGGATCAAGAAGCTTCCAACATGACATAAGCCATGTGCTTGGCCATGTGCACACTTTTGTGATATTTTCCATGCAAAGCTTATCACTTAAGCCACCCAAATAGCACCCCACGGCAGCAGCCTCACTTCAATCATTCCTCACTTTTATTTTCACTCTTATCACTCTTAGATATCCAATTTCTCTCTCTAAAACACCAAAGAACCAAGAGCACTTCTCTTTCCTTTTCTTCTCACTCAATTCGCCCACACCTATACTAACACTACCAAACATCTATAATTTTATCTAACCATATTTCCTAAAGCCAAATACTATTCTAAGCATCTTTCATTCACAAACTTTTCCCAAATTCCTACTCTATCTTGCCTAAAATTCCACTTCTTGCTTACTTCCTTAAGGGTAAGTTTGGTTTCTATGGTTCAAAATTGAATTTTTAATTTTTTTAACCATGCTTGTTCCATGGTTTCTCTATTTTGTACCTTGTATGTGTTTTTACTAATTATTTAAGAATTTTAGGAATTGTTTTGGAGCTTGTACGAAATTTAGAGGAAAGGAGGAGATCTTACCGATTAATTTGTCTACAAGAGGTAAGAGGGAGATTTAATCTCATCAACCCTAAGTGGTGATGGGAAAATGGATTTGTATGTGTGTGTAGAATCCATAAGGATTCATTTGTGTGATTGTTTTATTGCTTGTATTATTATTGTGTGATTGTTTATGGTTTTTTATTATTTTTGTGATTGTTTAAATGCTTTCTTATTTGTGATTTATTTTGCTATGCATGATTATAGTTTTATTATTTTTGCTATGCATATTTATGGTTTTAATATAGGTTGTATGTATATTGTATGTGATTATATAATTGCATGTGTTTATAATTGTATACTTATTAAAGTAGGATGTGAATAACATGTACGAAATGCATGAGTATTCCAAAGAATACACTATGAGGCTCACTGACCTTACATCCAAAAAAGAGAACCAAAATGTTCAAGTAATTTTCTAAATTGATTTGAGTAATCTAGGTAAAATAATTAAATTAAAAATGATTTAAGTTAATTATGGCCAACATGCCATTTAGAGTATAATTGAATACCATTTTATTTTTGATTTGGCCAACATGCCATTTTATTTTCTAAGATAAGGTTAGGTAATGGTTTTACAACATAAAATTGATTCCAAAGAATCATTGAGAAAATCAAAGGAAATTGATTGATTCTAGAATTTTAACTTAGCGTAGAATATTAGTTTAAGTAAGAATTAATTCAGACGCTTGAAAAATACTAACGTAGAGCTCATTCTATAAATTTTGAAGCGCGTTAGTAAGTTTCAAGTGAAATTATTGGGTAAAAATAAAATAAACTATATTTAGAGGAAAATGTTAAAAATACCTTATCTTTGATTTTATAGGCAAAATGTTTGCCAAAATTTATTAAAATCGACGCTTAAAATCAAAAGATTCCATACTATATTTAGAACACAAGGAAAATACTCTACGTATTTTAAAAGTACTAGATATAGTTTTACACGTATTAAAAATAATGATTCTAAGCTATTCGGTTAAGAAAATGAATTAAAAATCCTACGCGATTGAGAAAATAATTTTATGATGTTTAAAAATGTCAAAATATGTTTACACGATTTTAAAACGTTTGTGAAAACAACGAGATTGTGAAAATGCGATAAAATTCCTCTGTGATTGAAAAATACTATCGTTTTTTCGTCGGGCCAAAATGGTGGACCCGGACATGTTGTGGTGTAGTCTTGTCAGTGGGACGTACTATACTTTGATATTTTGTTAGTATCTTGTCGGGGTGGGACGTACTATACTTTGGTTTTTGGTGACAAAGGGCATTTTGGTAATTTTTTTTTGTAATTATGGTAAAATTTGGATAATAAGGGTATTTTTGTAATTTTAGATCATGTTTAGAGTGTGGTGTCAATTTAGTGGATAATTGGCGATTGATTGATGAGGCGAATTACACTATGTTTGGTGTGATAAGCGTAGTGTGGTTCATTTATGAACTTGGAGGCATTAGTGTGCGGAGGATTCCATATGTGGACAAGTGGTAGCACCCTGGGCCGTGGTAACGAGCAACCCACTAATGATCTTGACAAGCACTATTCTTAGTCAAGATCTTGAGGGGACTATTAAGTACTATGCCTGTGGTACACGATGTATGGACTTGTGCACTGCTACACGATGTTTTGGACTGTGGGCTATAGACACGATGTATTGACAGTGCAATAGCTTGGTTGGGCAGCCATAAAGTATTATTAGTTTTCTATTCAGATCATTCTCTCGGATATTCGTGTTTAGCTCCATGGAGTAGAACGAGTCGGTGTGTGTTCATGCATTATTCCGCATTTCTTGTTCATGCATTATACGCACTTTCTTTGTTCATACATTATTTTCATTTTCTTGCTTACTATAAGCTGTGATAAAATGCATGATCTATTGCCTAGATATATTATGCATGATGTATTAAATTACTTTCTTGTATATGATAAAATAATATGTGTTATTGTAATATCTGCTTGTGGTTGTAATATCTGTTTGTATTGTCGTTTTCTTTATTGCCATGCGGGTAATGGTGTAGATTGTCTCACCTCTTTATTGTAATGTCTGTTTCTACTTTATGTTTACATCATTGAAGACTACAATGGCGGCAAGGCGAGATCAATTAGGTTTCTTTAGGCTACAATTTCTCGAAGGCGCCGAGGCTTGGTATGTCCAATCGGGACACTGGACACATAGAGTAAAGTGGTAACATGACTTTGTCAGTAAGTAGGACTCGACATAGGTTAATGACTACACGTTATATGGTTACTTTCGTAGAGATTATTTTACCTATTAGGGAGTTGTGGGACGAGTTTCACTATACTCCTAGAGAGAACTTCGACATAGTTTTGGGTCGATTTTCTATTGGTCAAGACATTCCTAACTAAGGAATTTGTCTTATGACGAGGGCTCATATCTTAGGTGTTATGCTTGAGTAGATATCTGTCTTTTTTGTTTCTATTGAATGTTAATAGTTGTAAATTAATTATGTACTTCAGACAAGAATCATATGTATATTATGGTGTAATCATGTGGTGTTCCATGTTATTTTATTTAACGTTATAACTATAAAAGGAAAAAAAATATATATATATATACATATATCACAAATATTACTTAAGTATCAAATGTTTTTATAACTTGGGTAAGGATTTTATTTATTTTTATTTTTCTGCATCATAAATGTGACATCCCCAGAAAGGGTGTTACATTAGTTGGTATCAGAGCCCAAGTTAGAGTCTTTTGGGTTTGTGGGTAGGTTTGTCTTATTTGTGCTGTGTGAATCTCTGATATTGAACCCAGAGATATGTTTCAATTTCCGAAAGGAAACTGTTTTGTGCGAAATCGCTACATTTAGTTTGTTGTGCGTCGATTTAGTTTATCTTTGAAGAAAGATAATGGAACATTACGAACATGAGCATGTGGATGCGAAACGTAATGAAGATCGTATAGCTATAGCTAGAAGCGTGATGCACAAGGCGATTGAAGTAGTAGTACTACAGAGACAGATGATCACTCTACAACAGAACTGATAATCGAATTTCATAGCTTATTAGGATTGGAACAGCCAGTGGATGCGAGAAGCTATAACTTAGAATCTTCGATAAATTAAAGTAGAAGGAAGCGTAAGGTTAATCGTTTTCAGCGAAAGTCATATGTGCAACCATCGGAGAAGCATCAACGAACAGAAAAAAAGAAAGTATTAGTGGCAACGATTTTAGTCAGACTGTGGCATCACCAACGAAGTGCTTGAAGTGTGGAAAGCCTGAACACTTATTCAAAGAAGTGTGATCAGCTGAAGATGGAAACTTCCGTTAGTAATGCATGTGTTTCAAAATCTCGAAACGAAGAAAGAGCCAATGCAAGGAGCGTAATGAGAACGTTCAAATACAAAAAACTTAAGAAGCGAGAAAGTCGTGGCATAGAAGGTAATCTTAAAAACTGTGCTGTATAATTCGCGAAGTAACTCATTCTCTTGTATTCTTTGATTGTGTTCTGTGATTGTGCAAATCTTTTGGAGTTATCTGTGTTTTACTTCTTTTCATAATGTTACTTCAGCTTCTAAACTTGCCATTACTATTTGAGCCTGTTTAAAACTACCCAATTATTATTAGAGTTCAAAATTTTTCTATTGATCTGGTTTGTCTATTTCTTTCTCAAATAGACTGAGTAAATTAATTTGATTTATCCGTGCCTTTGTTATAGAATGATTTGAGTATTTCAATTCTTCTTGATTAAAACTTGTTGCTTATACTCAAATTTTCTAACTCTACTCTATATTCATTGAATATCAAATCCTTTCTGTTGATTTGATTTGTTTATCCAAAATCACATCTATCTGAGATCCTGACTTTTTAAATGGATTGGTTATTTTCCAACCATATCCTACTACATTGTTGCAATGCAATTTAGTATTTCTTTGACCTGAGATCTTTGGATTTGAATCCAGAAAGTTCATTTCTAAAATTTTTGAACCATGTTCATTTCGAAATCTGTTAGACCATCTCAAATTCTTTGTTGGACTAATTTAGTAATCTACTGAACAGTCTTATTATTCTTCCTTATAACCTTCATAGTATCTTTCATGAATTTCAATTAAGAAGGATTATTCTTGATCCAACTTATGTCATACTACCAAATACAGTGCAATTAGAAGAAAACTTGATTTATGAGACATTTTCTGTTAAGATTAAAAATAGACAAGTAGAATAACTTCTCTTGATAAAGAAAATCTGGAATAATGTGGTAACAGGGGTGCCAGAAGATCAAATGAAGAAACTCGTTGTTCGTTCCAAGATCGGATTGTGTGCTGGTTATTATCAGATTCGCATAAAGTTAGAAAATGTTCCAAGACGATTTTCAGATGCGTTGCAAGAGTTATGAATATTCAATACTACCATTCGGGATAGGGAATGTTTTGACGATGTTCACGAATTGTATAAATAGAATCTTTCTTTCTCATCTAGGCAAATTTGTCATTATTGGCAATATTTTGACCTATTCTCGAAATTCAAAGGAACATGCTGAAGATCTCAATGCAGTTCTTCAACTTCTGAGGAATAAGAAGGAGTTATGTGCGAACCTAGTCAGATGCAAATTCTGAAGAAGAAGTTTAACTCGTAGATTTAGATTGAGTGTTGAAATCAAATTGAAAGGTCGTGGCGTATACTTCAAGGCAGTGGAACGTGCGTGAGAAGAATAATCTGATTTACATTATAGGATACGCAATAGTAGTTTTGCAAGGAAAAATCTGAAGACGTTTTCTTTCCTATAAAATTCACAATAATTTCAAAGGCTTGAAGTACCTGTTCAATCAAGAGGGACTTGGATATCAGGGAGAGACGAATAGTTAGAATTTTCAAAAGACTTGTTGAGATGAATTTCTAGTATTGTGAGTTCACATACAACGATAGTTTCTTGTGAGCATAGGGATGACACCCTGTCAGGCGTTATATAAGAGACGCTGTAGAATGTTATTGCGTTGGTATCATACTGGTGAAAGTAAGATTGTAGGACCGGAATTTGTGCAGCGGACAACTGAGAAAGTGAAGATGATCCAAGACAAGATGAAGACAACTCGGACGCTACGAAAGAGTTATATTGGTAAAAGATAGAGACCGCTTGAAATTCGAAGGAGGTGATCATGTATTTCTACGTGTGACACCCAATGACTGGAGTTAGACGAGTGATTAAGTCGAGGAAGCTTACTCTGGAGTTTATCGGGCTGTATCAAATGCTTCATCGATAGATCTGGTAGCTTATCAGATTTCACTACCACCATTCTTATCGAATTTTCGTGATGTATTTTACGTATCACAACTACAGAAATATATTTCTAATCTGACTCACGTCATCGAATCAAACACTGTACAACTGAAGGAGAATCTAGCCTATGAGACGTTTTCAGCCAAGATTGAAGATTGAAGGACAAAGCAACTTCAAGGAAAGGAGATTGCATTAGTTAAACTAGTTTAGAACGATGTAGTGGCGGAGCTACATGGGAGCTAGAAGATAGGATGAGGGAGTAATACCCTCAATTGTTTTGATGTATGATGAATTTCGGGGACGAAATTCTTTTTAGTAGGGGAGAGTTGTAACACCCCAACTTTTGGGATAATTACAATATAGTCCCGATTTGTCTTGTTTTGTGAATTTGTGAGCAGATAAATTTAATTTGACTGTTCAAGTGAGTGTACTTGATCATTGTTGTATGTGATTTACTCCGACCTAAGAAAATAAAAATTTTACGTAGGATAAATCTTATTTTAATTAATTGAGTCTGGGGATCTTACTAAACCCAATTGATTGATATATATATTAATCTCGTAATTTTTCAGATTTAATCGTACAATAAAATAATTTTATATTCTTATAATATTATTTTATTCAACGCATTCTCTTTGTCTCAAAAACAAGAGAAAAATTATTTGTGGACCCGAAAAAGTTTGTGGGGCCCACGTTTAGTGTAACTTGATCAACGATGCTTGTTGGGTAGAAATCTAAACCAATAGGAAATGGTCAAAATGGATGGCTTGACTTTCTAAACCAATTAGAAAAAGTCAACAAAGAAGCATTGACTTCTTTTTGTGAACCATTGGATTATAAAGCTTACTTTAGAAGCTTTAATCTTAGCCGATTGATCTAATCAATGGTGAGATTAGAAAGATAGGTTTATGACCAAGTAATATCTACCTTAGATCTAATCTAGGGCTAAAGATTAAAGATGAACCAAGGGTTAGGATTAAGTCAACAATTGTAGGCTTGAATTTAATTAGTAGCTAATTAATTCTAATTTGACTAATCTAATTACTTAATTAGCAAACTAAGAGAACTAGTTTAATTCCTAATTAATTATAATTTAAACATTAATTAGATATCCTAATATTGATTAAAGGTTATAATATATGTTAAAATATATTAAATTAATTAGTTATATTATTAGAATATTAATCTAAATTGATTAGGATATTTAACCAAATTAATTATCTAATTAATTAGCATATAATTAGATATAAATGGAAAGCAATTTAATACTTAAATGGAGGAGGATTTCACGGCTGTGAGGCAGCAGCAAGGAGCCTTAGTTGGCTTGGTTCTCCAAGGATCAAGAAGCTTCCAACATGACATAAGCCATGTGCTTGGCCATGTGCACACTTTTGTGATATTTTCCATGCAAAGCTTATCACTTAAGCCACCCAAATAGCACCCCACGGCAGCAGCCTCACTTCAATCATTCCTCACTTTTATTTTCACTCTTATCACTCTTAGATATCCAATTTCTCTCTCTAAAACACCAAAGAACCAAGAGCACTTCTCTTTCCTTTTCTTCTCACTCAATTCGCCCACACCTATACTAACACTACCAAACATCTATAATTTTATCTAACCATATTTCCTAAAGCCAAATACTATTCTAAGCATCTTTCATTCACAAACTTTTCCCAAATTCCTACTCTATCTTGCCTAAAATTCCACTTCTTGCTTACTTCCTTAAGGGTAAGTTTGGTTTCTATGGTTCAAAATTGAATTTTTAATTTTTTTAACCATGCTTGTTCCATGGTTTCTCTATTTTGTACCTTGTATGTGTTTTTACTAATTATTTAAGAATTTTAGGAATTGTTTTGGAGCTTGTACGAAATTTAGAGGAAAGGAGGAGATCTTACCGATTAATTTGTCTACAAGAGGTAAGAGGAGATTTAATCTCATCAACCCTAAGTGGTGATGGGAAAATGGATTTGTATGTGTGTGTAGAATCCATAAGGATTCATTTGTGTGATTGTTTTATTGCTTGTATTATTATTGTGTGATTGTTTATGGTTTTTTATTATTTTTGTGATTGTTTAAATGCTTTCTTATTTGTGATTTATTTTGCTATGCATGATTATAGTTTTATTATTTTTGCTATGCATATTTATGGTTTTAATATAGGTTGTATGTATATTGTATGTGATTATATAATTGCATGTGTTTATAATTGTATACTTATTAAAGTAGGATGTGAATAACATGTACGAAATGCATGAGTATTCCAAAGAATACACTATGAGGCTCACGACCTTACATCCAAAAAGAGAACCAAAATGTTCTCGTAATTTTCTAAATTACCTTGATTTGAGTAATCTAGGTAAAATAATTAAATTAAAAATGATTTAAGTTAATTATGGCCAACATGCCATTTAGAGTATAATTGAATACCATTTTATTTTTGATTTGGCCAACATGCCATTTTATTTTCTAAGATAAGGTTAGGTAATGGTTTTACAACATAAAATTGATTCCAAAGAATCATTGAGAAAATCAAAGGAAATTGATTCAGTTCTAGAATTTTAACTTAGCGAGAATATTAGTTTAAGTAAGAATTAATTCAGACGCTTGAAAAATACTAACGTAGAGCTCATTCTATAAATTTTGAAGCGTTAGTAAGTTTCAAGTGAAATTATTGGGTAAAAATAAAATAAACTATATTTAGAGGAAAATGTTAAAAATACCTTATCTTGATTTTATAGGCAAAATCTTGCCAAAATTTATTAAAATCGACGCTTAAAATCAAAAGATTCCATACTATATTTAGAACACAAGGAAAATACTCTACGTATTTTAAAAGTACTAGATATAGTTTTACACGTATTAAAAATAATGATTCTAAGCTATTCGGTTAAGAAAATGAATTAAAAATCCTACGCGATTGAGAAAATAATTTTATGATGTTTAAAAATGTCAAAATATGTTTACACGATTTTAAAACGTTTGTGAAAACAACGAGATTGTGAAAATGCGATAAAATTCCTACGCGATTGAAAAATACTATCGGTTTTTCTGTCGGGCCAAAGTGGTGGACCCAGACATGTTGTGGTGTAATCTTGTCAGGTGGGACGTACTATACTTTGATATTTTGTTAATACTTGTCAGGTGGGACGTACTATACTTTGGTTTTTGGTGACAAAGGGCATTTTGGTAATTTTTTTTTGTAATTATGGTAAAATTTGGATAATAAGGGTATTTTTGTAATTTTAGATCATGTTTAGAGTGTGGTGTCAATTTAGTGGATAATTGGCGATTGATTGATGAGGCGAATTACACTATGTTTGGTGTGATAAGCGTAGTGTGGTTCATTTATGAACTTGGAGGCATTAGTGTGCGGAGGATTCCATATGTGGGACGGTGGTAGCACCTCCGGGCCGTGGTAACGAGCAACCCACTAATGATCTTGACAAGCACTATTCTTAGTCAAGATCTTGAGGGGACTATTAAGTACTATGCCCGTGGTACACGATGATGTGGATGGGTAATGTCTTACACGATGTTTTGGACTGTGGGCTATAGACACGATGTATTGACAGTGCAATAGCTTGGTTGGGCAGCCATAAAGTATTATTAGTTTTCTATTCAGATCATTCTCTCAGATATTCGTGTTTAGCTCCATGGAGTAGGAACGAGTCAGTGTGTGTTCATGCATTACCTGCATTTTACTGTTCATGCATTATCTGCACTTTACTGTTCATACATTATTTTCATTTTACTGCTTACTATAAACTGTGATAAAATGCATGATCTATTGCCTAGATATATTATGCATGATGTATTAAATTACTTTACTGTATATGATAAAATAATATGTGTTATTGTAATATCTGCTTGTGGTTGTAATATCTGTTTGTATTGTCGTTTTCTTTATTGCCATGCGGGTAATGGTGTAGATTGTCTCACCTCTTTATTGTATTGTTCTGTCTGTTTCTACTTTATGTTTACATCATTGAAGACTACAATGGCGGCAAGGCGAGATCAATTAGGTTTCTTTAGGCTACAATTTCTCGAAGGCGCTGAGGCTTGGTATGTCCACTGGGACACAGGACACATAGAGTACAGTGGTAACATGACTTTGTCAGTAAGTAGGACTCGACATAGGTTAATGACTACACGTTATATGGTTACTTTCGTAGAGATTATTTTACCTATTAGGGAGTTGTGGGACGAGTTTCACTATACTCCTAGAGAGAACTTCGACATAGTTTTGGGTCGATTTTCTATTGGTCAAGACATTCCTAACTAAGGAATTTGTCTTATGACGAGGGCTCATATCTTAGGTGTTATGCTTGAGTAGTATACTGTCTTTTACTGTTTCTATTGAATGTTAATAGTTGTAAATTAATTATGTACTTCAGACAAGAATCATATGTATATTATGGTGTAATCATGTGGTGTTCCATGTTATTTTATTTAACGTTATAACTATAAAAGGAAAAAAAAATATATATATATACATATATCACAAATATTACTTAAGTATCAAATGTTTTTATAACTTGGGTAAGGATTTTATTTATTTTTATTTTTCTGCATCATAAATGTGACATCCCCAGAAAGGGTGTTACAATATCAAACAATAAGTACAAAAACATGTTTTTCTTTTCAATTCTCACTCCCCCTTTTTGACATCAACAAAAAGGTTTAGGAAGGAAAAATATTATTTTCTCTCCCCCTATAGATAAAACTTATGTTACCAAAAAGAGTAGGATCATCAAAACTAATTTTTTTTTCAAGTTATTCAAAACATAACTATCTCCCCTATTTGATTATACATATTAATTAATAATGGAGAGATGAAACAAGCTTGCTTTCAAGATATAAAATATTATTCATGCAATGCTTGTCATATTTTGGCACAATAACATTTAGCATATGATAGCAATAAAACACTTTATGTTAAATAAGGATGTAAGCCAAGAGATATAAACAACTTAAGAGATAGGCTCCTCCTTATTGAATCACAAGATGAATAAAGTGAAATATGTATACTAAAATCATGTAAGCACATTACCATAAAGTAAAGCAAGGCAAAAGATACATATTATTAATGCATAAAAAAAATCATTTTAAGACTTTTCCCCATTTCAAAAAGAAATTTATAAGAACGCATTAAATTTTCAAAAGCATTTTAGAATGGCAAAGAGATTTTATATTAAAACAACATATTCCTTGAGAGTGATCAAACCCAAGTCAAACGAAAAATTGAAAGTACATTTCATCTCTTTCTCAATGAACAAGAGCCTTGAGAAAATAAAATACTTAGAAGAACAAAGCTTATCTTTTGAATAAACAAGATGGGTTCTATAGAACATTTTAAAAGATTTATTTGGAAACTTTCTTAAACACTCTCTCTAGATTTAATAAAATTTTTCAAAGCAAATGAAGAGAGTACTACATTTATAGCACATATCCAAACATTTCAAAATTTTCAAGACAAATAAGAGGTGAAAATACTTTCAAGGTCTTAACACAAGTTAAAATGATTCTCAAGGATATGGAACTTGAAAAGCTTCTGTCAAATATAATAAGAGATTTTGCTTTAAAAAAATATTTTAATCAAACCACAAATTCTTTTCAAAACAAGAGCATGGTTCTCATAAGTGTTATACCACTAAGAAACCATATATCGAGAGAATCATAGATATCAAACATTCACCTTGATGAAATATGTTATAGGGATCAAAGTGTGTATAGAACTAATATCATCCACCCTATATACAATGACAAAAATTAGCAAGTTAATATTCAATTTGGTTCTTTGTCAATACTAAGCAAACTTCTCGTGTAAGGAAAACATCTAATCATTTAAGATCAAATTATCAACAAGTATCATACAATCCATAGCATATAGAATACCACAATAGCTTAGGGATAGAGATACTTATTGAGAGAGTGATGCTTCTTTAGAATGTTTTTCATTTATTGGTCCTTTGAGTTTGAGCTTTCCTCCATTGGTATTCCATTCGATTGCACTTAAAGAAAGTCTCCTCATGTCTCTCTTCATTCAACTCTTCTCTTTATCCATTTATGCTTGACATTTCAATATTTGATGGCTATATTTGAAACACATAGAAACACTTGCAAAGCTAACTCTAAAAATTTTCTAAAACATAGGTTAGCATCAAATATTATTTAAGCCCATTTACAAGCATAATGTAGGTTAATATATAATGTAAAACATGTACCATATTATTAACCATGCAAAGTTAGTTCTAACGAGAACAAAAGAAGGACTTATGCACTTGAATCTAAAAATATGGTTTAAGCAATTTAAGGCATGATTCAAGTTTATTAAGAAACACATGATCAACATTAAAACATATATAAGCATTTTGGGGCAAACAATGATCATGTAAGGCATGTAATATTAAGTAATGAATTCTAGTATGCACACATGTCAATCAAGAAAAAAAAGTCCCTTATTGTAATAAAAGAATTGAAAAACTATGGAACTATAATTGTTGGTGTATGCCCTAGAGGCTGATACATTTGTCTGTATTTACATACATTCTATTATATTTATTTTAATATATGAGGCATTTCATTTATTGTATTTTTTTTAATAAACATAATAAAGTCCTTTGAATAGTAAGTTTGATGCCATAGGACATCAAGTGGTTGACTTGATCGTGAGATCCTATTGGATATAATCAGAACACTATTCTTAAATATCCTTAGTCAAGTATTATTGTTAATTAGGACAACAATAAAGCGTTGAGACTAGTATGTGCGTAGACTGATGACCACATCTCACGGGTCATGGATATGAGATATCAAGTCTTCACATAGGTACATATTAGAGAATGGTGTACTGAACTCACCCACCATGAGAATGCTACATGGATCGTTACGTGAGTGTCATAAGTGATTCTCATAGTGACAATGGTGTCTATGGTCCTTTGACCTGAAATCACTACGATTCCTACATGAAGAGTTGTGTGTTTTAATGCCATCAAACGTCATCTGTAACAAGGTGATTATAAAGTTAGTTATTGGACATACTGCAAATCATGCAAAGGGATGTGAGTGTCCTAGATAGGATTTGTCACTCCTACATAATAGGAGCGAAATCTTCGGGCCCCCTGATTGAGTGAGACTGCGAAATGCATGGCCATGCTCAAATGAGTCAATATGAGATATTGATTTCATTTGTTATTACAAAGTCTACTCGAGTATCAGGAAACAAAGGATTGGACTATACAAGGGTGACGCATTCCATGCCTTGTATTCAATCTAGATATCTTGACAAAGGGACTAAACGACACAGAAACATTGGTCACGGAAAGGTTATGTCAAATCACTGACATTCTTATTACTTAGGTAGCAGCGATGTGTTGCTAGATACCACTCACTGCTTATAATATTAAAATGGGATTTTATATTACTGCCAATGTAATGAGAACCTGCAGGATCACACACATAGAGCAGAATAAAATTGGAGCAATAAATCCAAGTTGGACTTGGATTCAAATATGGGCCAGACTCATAACAGATAAGTCTAAGGTTGCACAGCTTACCTTGCTGCTGGTCACACTCACTTAAGGCAGTCATTATTATAAATAGTACTCCTATGGGGCTGCTAAGACACATATATCACATAACCCTAGTCGCACCTATAGAAAAGTGAGTGAGAGAGCAACAGGATTCTTCTCTTCTCTTCGCAGCTAGCACTGTGTGGGAGACGTGAGGCTCCTCTTTGCGGACGTTGGATGTTCGTGAGCCTGTTCGTATGGATACCACAGAGACATCGTTGCTATTACGGTATTGGTGATTCACATTATTTCCTTTTGATCACACTTCAAGAGATAAATATTTTAAAACTCGGATTATGGCTTTTCGCATGGATCCTTAGTGGGAATCCTATTTTTTCATTGCGTGATGTATCCACAATTCCCAGCAGTGGTATCAGAGTGACTTGCAAAACCATTATTCAATTTTCTGTTTTCATTTTGCATGAGATAACATGTTTGCTGTTCTTATTTTTTATAAAAAGATATGATTTTTAATATGTTATTTCAGAAAACGAATGAAACCCTTTTATGAAAACATATTCTGTTTTATGTGTTATATGCAAAACTGTGATGTTGTTTTCAAAAACCATGAAGTTGTTCATAAGTTCTGTGAAAACCATTTTGTATCAAGATGTATGTTTTTGCGAAGCTTTTTGGTATGTATGTGATACGTACAATATTATGGAATCCTTATTCTCAATGCGCGGCGTAAGGGTTTAGGAAACCTTGTTCTTGGTTTGCGGCAGTAAGGGTTATGGAATCCTTATTTCTACATAAGCGGCGCAGCGCAAGGGGTTTTGGAAACCCTATTCCTATTTTGCGACAGCAGCATCAAGTGTTGATGTCAAGCCGTCAAGGAGGCACAAGGGTTCAAGTGTTGAACAGCGGCACAAGGGTTCTCCACGACACATGAAGCGTTCATGCATTTTCGGTTTAGGGTTCAAGTCGTCAAGGGAGGCACAAGAAATTCAGCTCTTGTTTTCAGTTCAATTTTTTGGGTAGTGGGACCCCCGTGCTACCTCTGCGTAATGTGTTATTCGAAAGCGCGATATTTTCTATCCAATTTTATGACTCACGAAAATAATAATGTATTATTGTTTTGAGTTTATATGTTCTTTGTGATGCATGGTGCATGGTTATGGCTTTAGTCCTCCTTTTATGCTTTTTGGTTTTTATAAATACAACCTACGTGTCGTGCCTTTCTCTCTACATTCTCATTGTACATTCTCTTCTCACCTAACTCCCCTCGAATGTAAAAGATGTTTCTATATAATGTCATTATGATGTGGAGACAAGAAGACAGCATCAAGTGAAGACATTGGTGGGAGATACTTTGTGAAGTTGGCTTTCTTTATGCTACTCTCTTAGGGGGCCATAACCATATCACTTTTATTATATACCTTTTATGTATGAGATGCATAGATAATATTTATAGTATGATAAATAGTTTAATAAATGGTGAGATCTAATAATAATAAAATTTTCTCAGCAAATATTAAGTCATTTTGTGATGCCTTCCAATGCGTGGCACTCGTCAAGACTAGTATCGATCAAGTGTAGGTCTACCAAAGCAGGATGCCTTTATCTATATTAGTAAGACGCGGTGGGATAAGGGTAATATCCAACTGCCAACCATTGAGTCTGACTTAATTAAGCCATTTCAATAGGATTGAAGGCTTAGAGGCATGAAGTTGGGCTTTAGTCCATTAGATGGATTGAAATAAGTGTTATTCACCCAACTATCCAAGAGTTACATGTGATGTAATTGGAAAGTGTTTCCTACCTAAATAACTGAATTTTGGGTGATCAGCCAAAGTTGACTCAAAACTAGGTGAAATATGGATCTTAGCCCACTAGGAAATCTTACGATGGGATTTTCCAAGTCAATGCTGAGGGTCATTGACTTGAATAAAATAGAGGGAGGCAAATTTAATTAAAAGACCTCATTAAATATGTTTATAGCATGATACTTATATTTTGCATATTTCTGTTGTTAGATTACCATGATAACAAACACATCAAGTAACTTATCACTGCGATCCATCCTTGAGAAGGACAAGTTATCTGGAACGAATTTTCTAGATTGGTACAGGAATTTAAGGATTGTCCTCAAGCAAGAAAAAAAGCTGTATGTATTAGAACAACCTATTCCTGAGCCACCTGCTACTAATGCCCCTAGAATTGAAAAGAATACTTATAAGAAGCATCAAGATGATGCCTTGGATATCGGATGTCTTATACTGGCCACCATGAACTCTGAGCTCCAAAAGCAACACGAGAACATGGATGCCTACGATATGATCGTACACCTTAAGAAGCTCTATTAAGAGCAGGCTAAGCATAAGAGATACGAGGTCTCTAAAGCACTGTTTCAGTGCAAGCTGGTAGAAGGAAGCCCTGTTGGTGCTCATGTACTTAAGATGATTGGGTACAATGAAAATCGAGAGAGACTTGGTTTTCCTTTGGGCCAAGAGTTTACCACTGACTTAGTCCTACAATCGTTGCCAGAAAATTTTAGTTAATTTGTCATGAACTATAACATGAATAAGATTGACAAATCACTACTAGAGCTGCTAGGCATATTGAGAACTGCTGAGCAGAACATTAACAAAGGCAAAGGAAAGGCCATAATGATGGTCCAAAAGAATAAGGGCAAGAAACAGCAGAAAAAGCCCAAGGACAATTAGAAGGGCAAGGGCAAGGGCAAGGATAAGTCCCAGCCCAGCACTTTTAGCTTGAAACCAGTGGGTGGAGTGGCTAAGGAAGGTACATGCTTCCACTGTGGTCAGATCAGACATTGGAAGAGGAACTGTGCCAAGTTCCTGGAGGAGCTCAAAAAAAAGAAGAGAAATGAGGCTTCCACTTCAGGTATTTTTGTTATTGAAGTTAATTTATCTACTTCTGCCTCAAGGGTATTAGATACTGGATGTGGATCTCACATTTGTGTAAATGTACAGGATCTAAAGAGCAGTAGACCATTGACGAATAACGAAGTCGACCTACGAGTGGGAAATAGAGCAAAGGTTGTTGTATTAGCTGTAGGGACTTATTTATTATCTTTGCCCACTCGGCTTATAATAGAGTTAGAGAACTGCTATTTTATGTCTGCTATTAGCAGGAATATCATTTTTATTTCTTGTTTAGACAAGAAAGGTTTTTCTTTTATTATAAAGGACAAATGTTGTTCTATTTATATGAATGATATTTTTTATGGTAGTGCACAATTGAGTAATGGACTTTATGTCCTTGATCTCGAAACGCCTGTCTATAACATAAATACAAAGAGGTTTAAATCAAACGATTTGAACCCAACTTTTCTTTGACATTGTCATTTGGGCCATATAAATGAGAAACGCATCTCCAAACTCCATAAAGATGGATTCTTGGACTCATTTGATTTCGAATTATATGAGATATGTGAATCTTATTTATTGGAGAAGATGACAAAGGCCCCATTCATTGGACAAGGTGAAAGGGCTAATGATCTTTTAGGCCTCATACATAGTGATGTATGTAAGCCACTAAACACACTGGCTAGAGGCAATTTTTAATACTTCATTACATTTACTGATGATTTCAGTAGATATGGATTTGTATATCTTATGAAGCACAAATTAGAATCCTTTGAAAAGTTCAAAGAGTTCAAGAATGAAGTACAAAACCAACTTGGCAAGAGTACTAAAATCCTTCGATCAGATCGAGGAGGAGAGTACTTAAGCCAACAGTTTGATGATCATCTAAAAGAGTGTGGGATAATATCTCAACTCGCTCCACCAGGAACACCACAATGGAATGGTGTCTCTGAAAGGAGGAACCGGACCTTGTTGGACATGGTCTGATCCATGATGAGTCATGCAGACCTTCCAAGCTCCTTCTGGGGACATGCTCTGTTAACAGCAGCTTTCACACTTAACCGTGTTCCATCTAAGATGGTTCAAAAGACACCATATGAGATATGGACTGGGAGACGGCCAAGTATGTCTTTCTTGAAGATTTGGGGCTGTGAAGCTTATGTGAAACGTCAAGTTTCTGATAAGCTTGGACCTAAATCAGATAAATGCTTCTTTGTGGGGTATCCAAAGGAAACCAAGGAATACTTTTTCTATAATCCTACCGAGGGCAAAGTGTTTGTCTCACGGATTACTGTATTTCTAGAAAAGGAGTTTATCTCCAAAAGAATCACTGGGAAGAAAGTAGAACTTGAAGAATGTTGTGGAGCAACAACCTGCTCTAGTAGCACAAGACCTGCGTAGGTCTAACAGGATACGTCATCAACCAGAGAGATATGGATTTCTCATGACCCAACAAGGTGACGTATTGCTCATGGATCAAGATTAGCCTGTAACTTACCAGGAAGCCATTATTGGCCCAGAATATGAGAAATGGGTTGAGGCCCTAAGATCTAAAATGGATTCCATGTATGCTAACCAGGTATAGACCTTGGTTGACCCACCTGAAGGGGTAAAACCCATTGGGTGCAAGTGGGTTTTCAAGAAGAAAATCGACATAGATGGTAATGTGCATACCTTTAAGGCGTAATTGGTGGTTAAAGGTTTCAAACAAATTCATGGTGTAGAATATGATGAGACTTTTTCCCCAGTTGTAATGCTTAAATCCGTTCGGATCTTGCTTGCTATTGCAGCATACCATGATTATGAAATCTGGCAAATGGATGTCAAAACTGCTTTGCTTAATGGAAATCTTCTCGAGGATGTGTACATGACATAACCTGAGGGTTTTGCCACTCCAGAGGATGCTAGAAAGGTGTGCAAATTGCAACGATATATTTATGGATTGAAGCAAGCTTCCAGAAGTTGGAATCTTCATTTTAATGATACAATAAAATAGTTTGGTTTCATTAAGAATGAAGAAGAATCTTGTGACTACAAGAAGGTTAGTGGGAGCACTATTGTCTTTCTGTATTGTATATAGATGACATACTACTTATCGGAAATGACATCCCTACCCTACAGTCTGTAAAGACTTAGTTAGGGAACTGCTTCTCTATGAAGGACTTGGGTGAAGCCACCTATGTGTTAGGTGGGATCTATAGAGATAGATCACTAAGACTGCTTGGCCTAAGTCAGAGTACATACATAGACAAAGTGTTAAGACGATTTAACATGCATGAATCCAAGAAAGGATTCTTGCCTATGTCACATGGTGTAAGCCTATCTAAGGCTCAATCCCCTTCCACCCAGGATGAGAGGGATTGCATAAGCAAGATTCCATATGTATCTGCAATTAGATCTATCATGTATGCCATGTTATGTACTCGACCAGACATCTCGTATGCTTTGAGCATGACGAGCAGGTACCAGTCTGATCCCGGTGAGAGTCATTGGACTGCTGTCAAGAACATCCTTAAGTACTTAAGAAGGACTAAGGATTCGTTCTTGGTATATGGAGCCGAGGAAGAGCTAGTTGTAAAGGGATACACTGATGCTAGCTTCCAAATCGATAAGGACGACTCCAAATCGCAATCGGGTTATGTTTTTTGCCTAAATAGTGGGGCTGTGAGCCGGAAGAGTTCAAAATAGGAGACAGTCACCGATTCTACCATAGAGGCTGAGTATATTGCTGCCTCCAATGTAGCAAAAGAGGCCGTTTGGATCAGGAAGTTCATTGCTGAACTTGGTGCTATTCCTAGCATTGTAGACCTAGTGGACCTTTATTATGATAATAATGGAGTCATTGCATAAGCTAAGGAGCCTAGATCTCACTAGCTGTAACACCCCAAGAATTATTTATTTTATCCTAAATAATTATTTTATATTTATGTTTTTTGAGAATTTTTCTGAGATTTTCTGGAAATGTTGAATATTTTAATACATTCCTCATTTTATGTGCACACTGAGCATGGTCAGTGTAACACCCCAAAAATTATTTGTTTTGTGATGAATAGACATTTTCTAATATTTGTGATTTTTGATGATTTTTGTGGAATTTTCTGAAAATGTCGAATATTTTAATATATTCCTCATTTTGCATGCGTACTGAGCGGAGCTGGGAAAACGAAATATTTTCCCTGAGGCTGGTAAACTTTGAACTGTGAAAAAGTCAACAGGGGATCTTACTAAGCCCGAAGCCAAGCACAATTTACGAGGTTTACATTTTACGATATTTTATCTAATAAATAAAATCACAGAATGATTAATTATCTGAGAAACAATAAAATATTATTTACGCTATTTGTAAATTTTGTTCACTGAGAAATAGTTCTAATAGATTATTTCCATGTAATTACTATTATGATATCATTTAAGTGACAACACACCTCACTTTATCGAGAAACGCGCGAAGCTTCTCAAGGAAGCTTCCTCCCCAACCACTTTTTTCTCCCTCCCTTTTTAGTGCTGCACGGTTGGGAAGGGGGAAAACAAAAGGGCTATTTCACTTTCTATTCTCTCATTTCTCCTCCTCCTTCACGCAGCTCACTCTTTCTTTCTCTTTTCTCCCACACTCACACACTCCATTGTTAAGCTTTTAAGCTTTCCTTGCTCAAGCTAACTCAAGCCATTGCCTTCCCTCACCATCTTCAAGCTTTCTTCTTGGTGGAACTCTTCTTGGCTCTCCCATTTTCGTGGTTGGCAGCCCAACACCAAAGCTTCAAGCTTTAAGGTACAACTCTCAACTTTCTTCTCCTTTTCTCCCCATTTTCGTGGTCCATGGTCACATTGGTGACTATAGATGCCATTTCCACTCTTTGATCTTGATTTGTTGGATTTGAACACCCAAGGATCTTGTGGTAGAGAAGCACGAAATTTCAAGGACAAAAAGAGCTTGCTTTCCTTGTTCTTTACTAAGGTAAGAGGAAGATCTATTCTCTTCAACCCATTTTGGTAGTTAAGAACTTGTTGTTGTGTTGATGGGGTGGAACCCATTTTGGGAAAACCCCTTTGTTTGATTGTTTTTGGTTGAATTTTAAGTGTTTGAATAGTATGTTCTTGACGTATATTGATGGATTTTGGGATGTTTGAAGATTGGAATGGTTTCTGGTGACTTTTGCGTCCACAGAGTGATACACGGCCTAGGCCATGTATCAATACACGGCCTAGGCCATGTATTAATACACGGCCGTGTATCTCCCTATGTGACTAAAATGTGTTTTTTTGGTGCACTCCAGAGGAGTACACGGCCTAGGCCGTGTATGACCACACGGCCGTGTACTTGGGGCCATGTATTTTACACACGGCTGTGTAACATGTTCAACAATGGATTTGAGGCTTTTCTAGCCCCTTGGAGGTTCAAGGTCCCCTTGGGCACTTGACTCAAGGCTTTTGGACTAATGTAAGCGTAATAATCTTGAATAATTGGATGACTAGAAACTAATTAGGGATTCATAAAGTAGGAAAAAAATCGAGAACGAGAGCATGCCTTATAACTTATAAGAACTTTGAATAAAGATAGAACATGAGTGTGATTGAGGTTGCGAGCTACATAATGAAATTAAGAATTGACTTACTTGATGACTTTGAATTGGGTGTGAATGCTTAGAAACTTATTATTGACTTAGTATGGACCCTTGAACAGGATCGAATATTGATGATAAATGACATAACATGTGATCTTAGACCTGAAATGCTATGACTGTGAATTTGTATATGTACACATGAGTATGCATTGAGCATGATTGAGTCATGTATTGAAAAAGTCTGTTGGACAATCTATTTGTTAAGGCCAAGTTGCCTAGGAGTTGAATCACACCTTTATGCGGGTGCGAATAGACAAGTGTAGGTCATTTGTTGACCTTGGGGGCATCGGGGTACGGGTACCTTGCAATGGACAGTTGGTAGCTCTTTTGTCCATGGGGCAGACCGATGCAAACACACCGATGATCCGGACCGAGACACTGTCCTATATTGAGATCTGTGTAGAATGTCTTGTACAATGCCATGATGCGTATTTTGATAAATTGAAAATTTTAGCACTTGAAGGCCTCGGTAGCCGCGATACAGATATATCTCCTAATCATTTTCTCTGACTATTTTGTGTCTAGCTCCATGGAGTAGGTTTTTGGGTACCATGTGCATGTGCATAGTAAGTCGTCATACCATTTGTTAACTACTGGTTCATATGGAAATTTAACATGTTGTTTCATTACTGCTATAGCTGCCTATATATGCTAAATTGCTTAATATATGTTTTAATGCTATTTATCATTTCTGAAATGTTATGTGGGTGTCATACGCCATTTGTTCTTTACTGCCTCAATTGGTAATGAATGATGAATGTTTTACCTCTTTTCCCTATGTTTCTATTATTTCTGTATATCTATATATGTGATCCTCTAAAGACGGGGGTGAAGAAAAGGAAGAACCTGAGTTTCCCAGCTTCTGGCCCAACCTTGACTAGCACCCTTTTGATCATGACGGCCTGACCTCATGGATTTTTGGGATACGTGCGCCTAACCTTCCTTGGAGGTCCAAACTGCTGGTACCTTAACCTAAATTCTGATCGTTTCATCTACGTGGGCGACGTGTTGTTATCATTGGCTTGGGAGCGTCATGAGTCGCCGATCTTTACCTGCTGCATTAGCTTACGTTTGAAGTTTTATCTGCCCATTCGGGAGATGTGGGGTGACCGCTATTACACCCCACAGGAGGATTCTTTTGTTTCTACTGCTCGAGCCCCGGCCCGTAACTCGGTGGCTCCTATGGAGGTTTCCTCGGAATAGGAAGACCCTGAGGAGGAACCCGAGGAGGATCCTGACATGGTTCCTTCTCCACTTAGGGGTTGATTCCTGTCGATAGCTACTGTTGGCTATCTGTCTTTTTGGGGCCTTGATATTTTTGGGGGTCTGTATATCATTTTTGGGGGCTGGTAAAGCTTAGGCTTCTTTTCGATGAGCCTTGACGTAATTATTGACTCATAGTTTGTATCTAAACAGTATATATCTATATATGATGTATCTTTTGCATGGATGTATGGTTTAGTCTTTATGTTTTCTGTCAAAGTTTATGTTTTCCGCTTTCAATTAGACAAGATTATATATATACGTACTTACGAATCTTTTATGGATGTTAGTACTTTTTTTTGAATACCAAATCAATGAGCAGGTTATTGAGTACATATATATATGTATATATAAAAATATATATATATATATTCACCATTTTATCTACACAACTGTAATCAAATAAGTTTAATCATGATATAATGAACCGGTTCTTAATTCATACTTATATTTTTTGCATTGTATTTAAATGACAATGTGACGTTTCCTCCCGAAAAAGGGGCGTTACACCAGCGATCCAAACATATACTTAGGTGCTTCCATCTCATTCAAGAGATCATCAATAGAGGAGATGTGAAGATATGCAGAGTACCAACAGATGATAACATTACTGATCCACTGATGAAGCCTCTTGCACAGCAGAAGCATGAGGGTTACACTAGGTCTTTAGGCATTAGACATATGCCTGATTGGCTCTCGTGCAAGTGGGAGATTGTTTGTGTATGCCCTAGAGGCTGATACATTTTTCTGTATTTACATACATTCTATTATGCTTATTTTAATATATGAGGCATTTCATTTATTGTGTTCTTTTTTTTAATAAACATAATAAAGTCCTTAGAATAGTAAATTTGATGCCATAGGACATCAAGTGGTTGTCTTGATCGTGAGATCCTATTGGATATAATCAGAACACTATTCTTAAATGTCCCTAGTCAAGTATTATTGTTAATTAGGACAATAATAATGCATTGAGACTAGTATATGCGTAGACTGATGACCACATCTCACGGGTCATGGATATGAGATATCAAGTCTTCACATGGGTACATATTAGAGTAATGATGTACTAGACTGACCCGCTATGAGAACGCTACATGGATCGTTACGTGAGTGTCATAAGCGATTCTCATAGTGATAATGGTGTCAGTGGTCCATTGACCTAAAATCACTACGATTCCTACATGAGGAGTTGTGTGTTTTAATGCCATCAAATGTCATTTATAACAAGGTGATTATAAAGTTAGTTATTAGATATACTGCGAATCATGCAAAGAGATGTGAGTGACCTAGATGGGATTTATCACTCCTACATAACAGGAGCGATATCTTCGGGCCCCCTGATTGAGTGAGACTGCGAAATGCATGGCCATGCTCAAATGAGTCAATATAAGATATTGATTTCATTTGTTATTACAAAGTCTACTCGAGTATCAAGAAACGAAGGATTGGACTATACAAGGGTGACGCATTCCATACATTGTGTTCAATCTAGATATCTTGACAAAGGGACTAAACGACACGAAAACATTGGTCACAGAAAGGTTATGTCAAATCACTTACATTCTTATTACTTGGGTAGCAGTGATGTGTTGCTAGATACCGCTCACTGCTTGTAATATTAAAATAGGATTTTAATATTACTGTCAACGTAATGAGAACCTGCAAGGTCACACACATAGATCAGACTAAAATTAGAGCAATAAATCCAAGTTGGACTCGGATTCAAATATGGGCCAGACTTATAACAGATGAGTCTAGGGTTGCATAGCTTACCTTGCTGCTGCTCACACTCACTTAAGGCAGTCACTATTATAAATAGTACTGCTAAGGGGCTGCTAAGGCACACATATCACATAACCCTAGCTGCACCTACGAAAAAGTGAGTGAAAGAGCGACAAGTTTCTTCTCTTCTCTTCGCAGCTAGCACTGTGTGAGAAACGTGAGGCACCTCTTTGCAGATGTTGGACATTCGTGAGTCTATTCGTGTGGATACCGCAGAGACATCATTGCTATTACGGTGTTGGTGATTCACGTTATTTCCTTTTGATCACGCTTCAAGAGGTAAATATTTTAAAACTCGGATTATGGCTTTTCGCATGGATCCTTGGTGGGAATCCTATTTTTCCACTGCATGATGTATCCGCAATTCTCAATAATAACTTTTGAACATTTATGATTCATTTTAAGATATACTTCATTGTAAAAACCATTGAAGTTCAAAGACAAGTTCAAGACACAAAATGAATTATTTACTTCTTGTTTTCAAGATATGAACATATCATGCAATTTCAAATAAGAAGACAAATAACTTTTAACTTTTTAATCACCAAGTAAAAATATAAGACAATTAAGCATCAAAGAGAAATGATTAGAACTACTTATGAGCATGTGAATTTCCATATTTAAACAAAGAGAATTAGTCACAAGCTCAAGAACAAAGATATTACCATAAAACATGTTATTCCAAATAAGGTGTGAACTTATCAAGCATGTTTACATATGTAAAGACATTTTCAAGACATAATGCTAGATAAGCACAATTTAAGGAGTATTAAGGCATAAAACAAGTCTTTAGCTCTCCAAATATCACATGATATTCAATTTGAAGCATAAATAAGGATAATAGATTGATATCACCAAAAGTGTACAGTTTAAGTTTTTGTAGGTGACTCCAACTTCTATGCTTCAAGGCTCCTTGAGAATGTGTGGTTCTCCATATCATTCTTTTTATGTTTTCATCACTCTTGGAGAACTTGGACTATTTCAAATTTTTGAATCTCAAGTAGCGTTGTTGTATTTCACTTCAATGTATGCTTGAGCTAATAGTCACCCTACATCAGAATTCATAGTACTTTATTTGGTATCCACCAATTTTGGATCCATAGGTGTTAGTCATTGATTATTAATCCATTATGCCCTCAAAAAGATCATTTTTTCGTAGTATGTAAATTTAGAACAACAAATTGAATAATTAATTACCATTAAGCATATAGCCAATAGCATGCTTACTTTCTTTAACCAAAACTTCTACCATTGGATTTTGGAAGCATTTTCCTTGATAATTCCTCTTTCCTTTAACCAATTAGTCCATCCTTTTAAGAAATTTTCTGCATAATTGGAACACTAGGTGGACATTTTGATACTCACATCATCTTGGTCCTTGAATGTTAGTACTAGGGCCTTTAAGATTTTTAGAAACTTATATCATACTATTTCTCATATGAAGATTTTTTTTATAATTGCATAAATAAGAAATATGTCATAGATGATCACAAAAATTGCAAATAACTGAATTTAATGATGGTTTGGTCCTTTGAAGATCATCGTTGGAAAACTTAAGCCTTTTGTTATTTTTTCATTCTATACTATTTTTGCCATTAAGTCTTGCTTGAATTTTTATGTTGAATAACATCAATTTTATTCTCATTAACAAGCATGGAATGAAAGCAATTGGATTCATTAGCTTTGGCAAATTTAAAATATAAGTCATTAACTTAATTTTCTAAATCAATGCACTTTTCACAAGAAGTTGAGGTTACACATTTCGAAGACATTTCCTCATGAAAAAAGGCAATTTCATTTTTCAAAGTCTTAATTTCATTTTTAATGGAGGAAATGTTTTCCAAACTAGATAAGTTTTTCTTTTCTAAATTCAACAAATCATCATACAATTCATCATATGCACATTGTAGCTCATCATAGGAAGGATTATAATCTAATTTAACATTATTTACCTCAAAGTCCTTTTTAGCCATATAGAAAATAGTCTCAATTTCTAACATACTTAGCTCTTTAAGGGAATTAACATCTTCCTTATTATTGTCCATCAAGGATTCAAGAACATCTTCCTTCCTAATTTTGTTTTGTTTTACATCTTCTTCAAATTGAGCATCATCATCACCAAGAGGCATTTGACTCCTTTCAATTGTTTGAACATCTTTTTGAGCATATTTTTCATGATAAGCTTTCTTCAATGACTTTTGCTCTTCTTGCTCTCTATATACAATTTTATACACAAAATCATTGTTAGCAATATAAAGAGCATCAAGGGTGTCCAAAATTTCTTTGGCACTAAAGCAATTTTTAATTCTAGCATAAGCATCATCATTCAAGCTACTTCTTAAGATTTGCATAAATGAAAAACATTTCTTGTCATAGGCATTCTAAGTTTGTTTTGGCTTAGGAGAAAATCCATCAAACACAATATCCCATACATCCAAATCAATAGATTGTATATAAAATTCAATTCTAACTTTCCAATAAACAAAACACACATAATCAAAGAATGGTGGTTTATTAATTTCAAAACCTTCCATTTTGAAAAGCTTTCAAAGGTTGCGAACAAACAATGATCTTTAATTCTAAGCGGTTAATCTTTCAACAGAGCACAAAGCTTTGATACCACTTGTTAGCCATAGCAACCATCACCCAAGAGGGGGGTGAATTGGGTGATTACAAATTTTCAAAGCAACTTTGAAAAATTATGCATTTTGATATTTTCAATTAATACATGTAGTGGAATAAGTCTAACAAAGATACAACTATTGTAGATTACTCAAATACAACTTGGGTTATAGAATAAATCAAGAAAATAAGCTAGATGTCAAGTTCTTAGAATCAAAACATCAAGATGACAAGACATGCAATAGATAGATATACTACACTAAATACTAAAATTAAAGAGTGTAGGGAAGAGAGAATCAAACTCAAGAATTTATCTTGGTTCAACCACCAACCACTTGTGGCCTACATCCAGTCCCCAAGCTTAACTTGAGATTTTCTTCACTATCTCCTAGACTTCACGGGTACTAGGATAACCTTTGTACAAACAAGAGCACTCCTCATACCTTAGGATACCTCACCCTTGTGCTAGAGTCTCCAGCTCTTCACGCTTAATAGGTGCTTGAAAAACCTTTACATTCAAGAGCACTCAGAACACCTTTGGGATACCTCACCCTTTGTGTTTGAGCCTCACTACAAGGAATACCTCACCCTTTTCTCTCTTGAGAGATACCTCACCCTCTTATAATGATTTCAAGATGAAGAGAAAAATTAGAAACTCCCACAAGAGTAGATATACAACTTGAAGAACAAAGGAATGGAAGGATTTTGCAATAAAGAGCTCAAAAAATGATTTTGATGATTCAAGGATCAAATCAAGTGTTCAAGAGTTGTAAAAGCTTCAAATATCACTTATATATAGAGCCCAAGTGATAAAATAGTCGTTGGTAGTTTTTAGAAATTAATTTTTTTAGGAAAACTAGCTATTTATAGCCGCTGGAAACATTTCTGAGTAGTGTGTAATCGATTATAAGCCTCTTGTAACTGATTACAAAGCCTCTTCCAGAGTTATGATCGATTACAAGGATTGTGTAATCGATTATAGTATTCTGGTTTTGAAAGCTAACTTTAAATAATCATAACTTCTTCATTTATTATCCGTTTTAACCAAATGACCACTCATTGGAAAGATCTTTGAGTATATTTTCATATGAAACAAGTTTTACAAAACTCAAAGTATTTTGAAAGTTATGATCAAAATAGTAACTAAAGGTCATAACTAACTTTAAATGATCATAACTTCTTCATTTCTTATCTGTTTAAAGCAAATAACCACTCATTGGAAAGATATTTTAGTCTATTTTCACATGTAATAAGTTTCACAACAAAAATCAAAGTAGTTTAAAAGTTATGATCAAAATAAGAACCAAAGGTTAGCTTTTCAAAACTCAAACTTGACTATTTTTCATAGTTTTGAAGTACTACCATGACTAACTTTTCAAAATGTGTTTCTTGGGCTTTTTAGCATGTAAGAACCATTTTTAAAGATTTAAAGACATATTTGAGCTCTTTTCTCATAAACCCTCTATCGTTACATAGGAGAAAGCCTAAAAGGAAAATATAGCAATTCTAGTCCTTAGGCTTCTTGATGTAATCCAAACTTCAACAAATTTCTCTTCTTCAAATCCTGCAAATGCTTAGAACATCTTATCATTCTTATTCTTCTTGACTTGAGCATAATTGTGATATTTCACTTTCTTATTGCAATGCTCACTCTTGGTACTCTGACTATCCTACAAAGTATTACTCACTTAAAATAAACATAATTAGTCCAAATTCATAATTCAACATCTTCATATGCATTATTCATAAATGTATAACTCTAGTTAGTCTAACATGCATATAAGAATTTCATAGACACATCCAAATAAGACATTTATCAATTACTAATAGATATACTTTATATATGATGCAAACAAAGAACACTTTGCACATTTTCTTTCAAATAGAGCCAAATCTAATATTAATTTAATACAACTCATATAATATATTATTGGATATATTCTATAAAAGATTGTATAAAGAATATGCATGATTCTTATATGAAATATAATAAGATGGAGTATATGATCATGCATGATCCACTATAATTTATTAAGTACATCTATGTAGCATGATCAATATCCTTTTGTAATGCATTTGTCATCATCAAAACTTAACACATTAAATCATTAGGACAAAGACAATTCTACAATCTCCCCTATTTTGATGATGACAAATCACGAAATAAAAATTTGTTGAGCAATATAGAAGAATAGATATTCGTGTAAGCATGTCAAACAATAAGTACAAAAATATATTTTTCTTTCTAATTCTCACTCCCCCTATTTGACATCAACAAAAAGGCTTAGGAAGGAAAAATATTATTTTCTCTCTGCCTATAGATAAAACTTGTGTTACCAAAAAGAGTAGGATCATCAAAACTAACTTTTTTTCAAGTTATTCAAAATATAACTATCTCCTCCCATTTGACTATACATATTAATTAAGAATGGAGATATGAAACAAGCTTGCTTTCAAGATATAAAATATTATTCATGCAATGCTTGTCATATTTTGACACATTAACATTTAGCATATGATAGCAATAAAATAATTTATGTTAAATAAGGATGTAAGCCAAGAGATATAAATAACTTAAGAAATAGGCTCCCCCTCATTGAAGTACAAGATGAATAAAGTGAAATATGTATACCAAAATCATGTAAGCACATTAGCATAAAGTAAAGCAAGGCAAAAGATACTTATTATTAATGCTAACAAAAATCATTTTAAGACTTCTCCTCCTTTTAAAAAGAATTTTATAAGAACACATTAAATTTTCAAAAGCATTTTAGAATGGCAAAGAGATTTTATATTAAAATAACATATTCATTGAGAGTGATCAAACCCAAGTCAAAAGAAAAACTAAAAGTATATCTCATCTCTTTCTCATTGAATAAGAACCTTGAGAAAATAAAACACTCAGAAGAACAAGGCTTATCTTTTGAAGAAACAAGATGGGTTCTATTGAACATTTCAAAAGATTTATTTGGAAGCTTTTTTAAACATTCTCTCAAGATTTAATAAAATTTTTCAAAGCAAATGAAGAGAGTATTAAATTTATAGCACATATCCAAAGATCTCAAAATTTTCAAGACAAATAAGAGGTGAAAATACTTTCAAAATCTTATGACAAGTTAAAATGATTCTCAAGGATATAGAACTTGAAAACCTTCTGTCAAATATAATAAGAGATTTTACTTTTAAAAAAAGATTTTAATTAAACCATAAATTCTTTTCAAGACAAAAGCATGGTTCTCATAAGTGTTATACTACTAAGAAACCATATATCAAGAGAATCATAGATATCAAACATTCACCTCGATGAAATATGCTATCGGGATCAAAGTATGTATAGAACTAATACCATCCACCCTATATGCAACGACAAAAATTAGCAAGTTAATATTCAATTTGATTCTTTGTCAATACTAAGTAAACTTCTCATGTAAGGAAAGCATCTAATAATTTAAGATTAAATTATCAACAAGTATCATATGATCCATAGCATATAGAATACCACAATAGCTTAGGGATAGAGATACTTATTGAGAGAGCGACGCTTCTTTAGAATGTTCTTCATTTATTGGTCCTTTGAGTTTGAGCTTGGCTCCATTGGTATTTCATTTGATTGCACTTGAAGAAAGTCTCCTCATGTCCCTCTTCATTCAACTATTCTCTTTATCCATTTATGATTGACATTTCAATATTTGATGGCTATATTTGAAACACATAGAAACATTTACAAAACTAACTCTAAAAGTTTTCTAGAACATAGGTTAGCATCAAATATCATTTAAGCCCATTTACAAGCATAATTTTGGTTAACATATAATGTAAAACATGTACCATATTATCAACCATGCAGAGTTAGTTCTAACGAGAGCAAAAAGAAGGACTTATGCACTTGAATCCAAAAATATGGTTTAAGCAATTTAAGGTATGATTCAAGTTTATTACGAAACACATGATCAACACCAAAACTTATATAAGCATTTTGGGGCAAACAATGATCATGTAAGGTATGTAATATCAAGTAATGAATTCTATTATGCGCACATGCCAATTAAGAAAAAAAAAGTCCCTTACTGTAATAAAAAAATTGAAAACCAAGGAACTATAACTTTTGAACATTTATGATTCATTTCAAGATATACTTCATCGTAAAAACCATTGAAGTTCAAAGACAAGTTTAAGACACAAAATGAATTATTTACTTCTTGTTTTCAAGATATGAACATATCAAGCAATTTCAAACAAGAAGACAAATAACTTTTAACTTTTCAATCTCCAAGTAAGTATATAAGATAATTGAGCATCAAAGAGAAAGGATTAGAACTACTTATGAGCATGTGAATTTCTATATTTAAACAAAGAGAATTGGTCTGAAGCTCAAGAACAAAAATATTACCATAAAACATGTTATTCCAAATAAGGTGTGTACTTATCAAGCATGTTAGCATATGTAAAGACACTTTCAAGACATAATGCTAGAGAAGTACAACTTAAGGAGTGTTAATGCATAAAACAAGTCTTTAGCTCTCCAAATACCACATGATATTCAATTTAAAGCATAAATAAAGATAATAGATTGATATCACCAAAAGTGTACTCTTTGAGTTTTTGTAGGTGACTTTAATTTCTATGCTTCAAGGCTCCTTGAGAATGTTGTGGTTCTCCATGTCATTCTTTTTTATGTTTTCATCACTCTTGGAGAACTTGGACTATTTCAAATTTTTGAATCTCAAGTAGCGTTGCTGTATTTCACTTCAATGTATGCTTAAGCTAATAGTCACCTTACTATAGAATTCATAGTACTTTATTTCTTATCCACCAATTTTGGATCCATAGGTGTTAGTCATTGATTATTAATCCATTATGCTCTCAAAAAGATCATTTTTTTCATAGTATGTAAATTGAGCACAATAAATTGAATAATCAATTACTATTAAGTACATAGCCAATAGCATGCTTACTTTCATGATATATAGACAATTTAAAGCATTGAGAGCATACATAGTTATAGAATACCCTATGATCAAGATATATGTAGGGTAGTGAGCAAAGGGTGTAACAAGAATGAACATAATCATATGCTATATATAATATTTAACTTTTACTATGTACACATCATTCTATCCATTACCTAAGGCCCACAAGGAATATACCTCATATTCATTGTCTTTTTAATTAAATGTGCATAAGAGGTAAAAGTTTTTAATACCTTGGCCTTGGTAATCACAGAAACTCTTTTTCTTACCCATTGCTTCTCTGTTGGTGTTTTGAACTTTACAAGTTCTACATTTTGTACTTGAGAAACTTTGGTTGAAGTCATCTTCCTTCTTTGACCAAAACTTCTACCATTGGGTTTTGGAAGCATTTTCCTTGATGATTCCTCTTTCCTTTGACCAATTAGTCTATCATTTTAAGAAATTTTTTGCATAATTGGAACACTAGGAGGATATTTTGATACTCACGTCATCTTGGGTCCTTGAATGTTAGTACTAGGGCCTTTAAGATCTTTAGGAACCCATATCATACTATTTCTCATATAAAGATTTCTTCTATAATTGCATAAATGAGAAATATGTCCTAGATGACACAAAAATTGCAAACAATTGAATTTAATGATGGTTTGGTCCTTTGAAGATTATCTTTGGAAAAATTAAGCCTTTTTGTTATTTTTTCATTCTATACTTATTTGCCAATAAGTCTTGCTTGAATTTTTACGTAGAATAACATCAATTTTATTCTCATTAAAGAGCATGGAACGAAAGCAATTGGATTCATTAGCTTTGGCAAATTTAGAATATAAGTCGTTAACTTGATTTTCTAAATCAATGCAATTTTCACAAGAAGTTGAGATTTCACATTTTAAAGACATTTCCTCATAAAAAAAAAGGCAAGTTCATTTTTCAAAGTCTCAATTTCATTTTCAATGGAGGAAATGTTTTCCAAACTAGATAAGTTTTTCTTTTTTAAATTCAATAAATCATCATACAATTCATCATATGCATATTGTAACTCATCATAAGAAGGACTATAATCTAATTTAATATTGTTTAGCTCAAAGTCCTTTTTAGCCATATAGGAAGTAGTCTCAATTTCTAGCATACTTGGCTCTTTAAGAGAATTAACATCTTTCTCATTATTGTCCATCAAGGATTCAAGAACATCTTCTTTCCTAATTTTGTTTTGTTTTGCCTCTTCTTCAAATTAAGCATCATCATCACTAAGAGACATTTGACTCCCTTCAATAGTTTGAACATCTTTTTGAGCATATTTTTCATGACAAGCTTCCTTCAATGGCTTTTGCTCTTCTTGCTCTCTATATACAACTTTGTGGAAATAAGTTTGCCCTAAATGGTTTTATTTGTTAAGTTTTGATGATGACAAATACAAGACAAATAGAATACTTTGCTTATGTGCTTTGTTGCATCTTATATAGAGCATATCCATTAATAATTGATAAATATCTTATTTGGATGTGTCTATGAAAGTCTTATATGCATGTTAAACTAACTAGAGTTATACTTTTATGAATCATGCATATGAAGATATTGAATTATGAATTTGGACTAACTATGCTTGTTTAAGTGAGCAATACTTTGTAGGATAGTCCAAGTACTAAGAATGAGCATTGCAATAAGAAAGCAAAAGATCTCTATTAAGCTCAACATAAGGAGAATGTGAATGCCTATTTCATGAAGGTATTGATAACATCAAAGTCATGTCAAAGACCAAGTCCAAAGGAAGATTAAATGGTATAGCTTTTAGGACTTAGGGTCTTTATGTAAGAAGCCTTATGGATATCTCAAATATGTTTTTCAAATCTTTACAAATGGTTTTCACATATTAAAATACCCAACAAACAAGTTTTGAAAAGTTATTTATGGTGGTAGTTCAAATCTATGAAAAATAGCCAAGTTTGAGTTTTTTAAAACTGATCTTTGGTCACTCTCTTGATCATATCTTTTAAAACACTTTGAGTTTTGTTTTGAAACTTCTTTCATTTGAAAATAGACTCAAAGATCTTTCCAATGACTGGTCATTTGCTTTAAACTGATAACAAATGAAGAAGTTATGACTATTTAAAGTCAGTTTTTGAAATCAGAGTGGTCTATTCAAATATAGGATATGATATTCAAATACCATAGCCTAGAAAACGTTCCAGAACGAGTTTTTAAAGTGGTATTCGAATAAAGGATGTGGTATTCGAATACCACAGCCCATAAAACGTTCCAAAATGTGTTTAAAATAGAGGTATTTGAATACCTCCTTGTGGTATTCGAATAACCTGCTTCCGAACTATTTTTTTAAGAAATAAAAACAGTGGTATTCGAATACCTCATGTTGGTATTCGAATAACCCATATCAATTTGCTTTTCACAATGATATTATAAATAGTGTTATTCGAATACCACTTCATCTATTCGAATACTCACGAATATTTACGAATACTGAAATGGAAACAAACAGCCATATTCTTTTGTATTTACGAGTTTTAATTGCTCCAACGGGCATTTTTCTATCTGACTCTATAAATAGAGACCGTGGGTCTCATCTGCAAGCAACCCAGCTATCTGTTTAATTTGGCTTGCTCTGAAAAATGTGATTTATATTTTATGCCTATTTTCTGTGCTCTTCTTACTGAAACTTTGAGATATCCTTTGAGAGCCTCTTAACACTTCAATTTGTATTATTTACTCTGAGTGAGAGTTTCTCTTCATCTATATTTCTATTCTTCTATATTGAGGGTGAGGTATCCTTCAAGTTTTGTATAAGGGTGAGGTATCCCTTCAAGGTTTGTATAAGGGTGAGGTATCCCTGCAGGTTGAGACTTTAGCATAACGGTAGAGTTTCCCTGTGTGTGAAAAGTGCTCTTTTATGTAACAGTTGCAAGCACCAATTAAAGCTTGTATATATAGTGAAAAATCTCGAATTGTTTTCGAGGACTAGACGTAGATCACAAGTGGGTTAGTGGTCGAACCAGGATAAATATCATGCCTGCTTCTCTCTTCTCAATCTCTTTATTTTACGTAATTTTATATTATTGCACATTTATTTATTTGCTATTCTTAAAGCTTTTATTCTTCATCTCGCAATTTTTTCTCTTTTATTTAATAGTTTAAATATTTGTGTTTATTTCAAGAGCTTTTGTGAAAAGTTTTTAATACCCAATTCACCCCCCTCTTGGGTAATGGTTTCCATGACTAACAAATTTTATACACAAAATCATTGTTAGCAATATAAAGATCATCAAGGGTGTCTGAAATTTCTTTGGCACTAGAGCAATTTTTAATTCTAGCATAAGCATCATCATTCAAGCTACTTCTCAAGATTTGCATTGCTCTAACGTTCAATGAAAAACATTTCTTGTCATAGGCATTCCAAGTTTATTTTGGTTTAGGAGAAAATACATCAAGCACAATATCTCATACATCCAAATCAATAGATTGTATATAAATTTAATTCTAACTTCCCAATAAACAAAATGCACATAATCAAAGAATGATGGTTTATCAATTTCAAAACCTTCTATTTCGAAAAGCTTTCAAAGGTTGCCAACAAACAAGGATCTTTAACTCTAAGCGGTTAAACTTTCAACAGAGCACGACGCTTTGATACCACTTGTTACCCATGGCAACCATCACCCAAGAGGGGGGTGAATTGGGTGATTACAAATTTTCAAAGCAACTTTGAAAAATTATGCATTTTGATATTTTCAATTAATACATGTAGTGGAATAAGTCTAACAAAGATACAACTATTGTAGATTACTCAAATACAACTTGGGTTATAGAATAAATCAAGAAAATAAGCTAGATGTCAAGTTCTTAGAATCAAAACATCAAGATGACAAGACATGCAATAGATAGATATACTACACCAAATACTGAAATTAAAGAGTGTAGGGAAGAGAGAATCAAACTCAAGAATTTATCTTGGTTCAACCACCAACCACTTGTGGCCTACATCCAGTCCCCAAGCTTAACTTGAGATTTTCTTCACTATCTCCTAGACTTCACGGGTACTAGGAAAACCTTTGTACAAATAAGAGCACTCCTCATACCTTGGGATACCTCACCCTTGTGCTAGAGTCTCCAGCTCTTCACGCTTAATAGGTGCTTGAAAAAACCTTTACATTCAAGAGCACTCAGAACACCTTTGGGATACCTCACCCTTTGTGTTTGAGCCTCACTACAAGGAATACCTCACCCTTTTCTCTCTTGAGAGATACCTCACCCTCTTATAATGATTTCAAGGTGAAGAGAAAGATTAGAAACTCCCACAAGAGTAGATATACAACTTGAAGAACAAAGGAATAGAAGGATTTTGCAATAAAGAGCTCAAAAAATGATTTTGATGATTCAAGGATCAAATCAAGTGTTCAAGAGTTGTAAAAGCTTCAAATATCACTTATATATAGAGCCCAAGTGATAAAATAGCTGTTGGTAGTGTTTAGAAATGATTTTTTAAATGAAAACTAGCTGTTTATAGCCATTTGAAACGTTTCTGGGTTTGTAATCGATTTCAAGCCTCATGTAATCGATTACACAGCCTCTGCCAGAGTTATAATTGATTACAAGGATTGTGTAATCGATTACAACATTCTGGTTTTGAAAGCTAACTTTAAATAGTCATAACTTCTTCATTTCTTATCCGTTTTTAGCAAATGAACTCATTGGAAAGATTTTTTAATCTATTTTCTTATGAAACAAGTTTCACAACAAAACTCAGTATTTTGAAAGTTATGATCAAAATAGTAACCAAAGGTCATAACTAACTTTAAATTGTCATAACTTCTTCATTTCTTATCCGTTTAAAGCAAATGACCACTCATTAGAAAGATATTTTAGTCTATTTTCATATTCAATAAGTTTCACAATAAAAATCAAAGTAGTTTGAAAGTTATAATCAAATTTGTAACCAAAGGTCAGCTTTTCAAAACTCAAACTTCACTATTTTTCATAATTTTGTTCTTGGGCATTTTAGCATGTAAAAATCATTTGTAAAGATTTAATGACATATTTGAGCTCTTTTCGTCTAAACCCTCTATCTTTACATAGAAGAAAGCCTAAAAGGAAAATATACCAATTATAGTCCTTAGGCTTCTTGATGTAATCCAACCTTCAATAAATTTCTTCTCTTTAAATCTTGAAAATACTTAGAACATCTTATTATCCTCATTCTTCTTGACTTGAGTATAATTGTGATCTTTCACTTTCTTGTTGCAATGCACACTCTTGGTACTTGGACTATCCTACAAAGTATTACTCAAAATATAGTTAGTCCAAATTCATAATTCAATATCTTCATATGCATGATTCATAAATGTATAACTCTTGTTAGTCTAACATGTATATTAGAATTTCATAGATACATCCAAATAAGACATTTATCAATTACTAATAGATATGCTCTATATAGGATGCAACAAATAAAACTTTGCACATTTTCATTCAAATAGAGTCAAATCCAATATTAATTTAATACAACTGATATAACATACTATTGGATATATTCAATAAAAGATTCTCTAAAGAATATGCATGATTCTTATATGAAATATAATAAGATGGAGTACATGATCATGCATGATCCACTATAATCTATTAAGTACATCTATGTAGCATGATCAATATCCTTTTGTAATGCATTTGTCATCATAAAACTTAACATATTAAATCATTAGAGCAAAGACAATTCTACAATCTCCCCCTTTTTTATGATGACAAATCACCAAAGAAAAATGTGTTGAGCAATATAGAAGAATTGATATTCGTGTAAGAATATTATACAATAAGTATAAGAACATATTTTTCTTTCCAATTCTCACTCCCCCTATTTGACATCAACAAAAAGGCTTAGGAAGGAAAAATATTATTTTCTCTCCCCCTATAGATAAAACTCATGTTACCAAAAAGAGTAGGATCATCAAAATTAAAAAAAATTTCAAGTTATTCAAAACATAACTATCTCCCCCTATTTGATTCTACATATTAATCAAGAATAGAGAGATGAAACAAGCATACGTTCAAGATATAAAATATTATTCATGCAATGCTTGTCATATTTTGGCACATTAACATTTAGCATATGATAGCAATAAAACACTTTATGTTAAATAAAGATGTAAGCCAAAAGATATAAACAACTTATGAGATAGGCTCCCCCTCATTGAAGCACAAGATGAATAAAATGAAATATGTATACTAAAATCATGTAAGTACATTACCATAAAGTAAAGCAATACAAAATATACTTATTATTAATTCATCAAACAAAAACCATTTTAAGACTTCTCCCTCTTTCAAAAAGAATTTTATAAAAACACATTAAATTTTCAAAAGTATTTTAGAAAGGTAAAGAGGTTTTATATTAAAACAACATATTCCTTGAGAATGATTAAACCCAAGTTAAAAGAAAAACTGAAAGTACATCTCCTCTCTTTCTCAATGAACAAGAGCCTTGAGAAAATAAAACACTCAAAAGAACAATGCTTATCTTTTGAAGAAACAAGATGGGTTCTATAGAATATTTCAAAAGATTTAGTTGGAAGCTTTCTTAAACATTCTCTCAAGATTTAATAAAAATTTTCAAAGCAAATGAAGAGAGTACTACATTTATAGCACATATCCAAATATTTCCATATTTTTTCAAGACAAATAAGATGTGAAAATACTTTCAAGGTCTTAAGAAAAGTTAAAATGATTCTCAAGGATATGGAACTTGAAAAACTTCTTTCAAATATAATAAGAGATTTTGCTTTCAAAAAATACTTTTTAATCAAACCACAAATTCTTTTCAAAATAAGAGCATGATTCTCATTGGTATTATACCACTGAGAAATCATATATCAAGAGAATCATAGATACCAAACATTCACCTTGATAAAATATGATATAGGGATCAAAGTATGTATAGAACTAATATCATTCACCCTATATGCAATGACAAAAATTAGCAAGTTAATATTCAATTAGGTTCTTTGTTAATGCTAAGCATACTTCTCATGTAAGGAAAACGCCTAATCATTTAAGATCAACTTATTAACAAGTATCATACAATCCATAGCATACAGAATACCACAATAACTTAGGGATAGAGATACTTATTGAGAGAGTGACGCTTCTTTAGAATGTTCTTCATTTATTGGTCCTTTGAGTTTGAGTTTTCCTCCATTGGTATTCTATTCGGTTGCACTTGAAGAAAGTCTCCTCATATTCCTCTTCATTTAACTATTCTCTTTATCCATTTATGATTGACATTTCAATATTTGATGGCTATATTTGAAACACATAGAAACGCTTACAAAGATAACTCTAAAAGTTTTCTAAAACATAAGTTAGCATCAAATATCATTTAAGCCCATGTACAAGCATAATTTTGGTTAATATATAATGTAAAACATGTACTATATTATTAACCATACAAAGTTAGTTCTAACGAGAACAAAAGAAGGACTTATGCACTTAAATCCAAAAATATGGTTTAAGCAATTTAAGGCATGATTCAAGTTTATCAAGAAACACATGGTCAATATCAAAACTTATATAAGCATTTTGGGGCAAACAATGATCATGTAAGGGATGTAATATCAAGTAAGGAATTCTAGTATGCACACATGCCAATCAAGAACAAAAACTCCCTTATTGTAATGAAAGAATTGAAAAACCATGGAACTATAACTTTTGAATATTTTTTATTCATTTCAAGATATACTTCATTGTAAAAATCATTGATGTTCAAAGACAAGTTCAAGACACAAAATGAATCATTTACTTATTGTTTTCAAGATATGAACATATCCAGCAGTTTCAAATAAGAAGACAAATAAATTTTAACTTTCCAATCTCTAAGTAAGTATATAAGACAATTAAGCATCAAAGAGAAAGGATTAGAACTACTTATGAGTATATGAATTTCCATATTTAAACAAAGAGAATTAGTCACAAGCTCAAGAACAAAGATATTACCATAAAACATGTTATTCCAAATAAGGTGTGTACTTATCTAACATGTTAGCATATGTAAAGACACTTTCAAGACACAGTGTTAGAGAACCACAACTTAAGGAGTGTTAAGGTATAAAACAAGTCTCTAGCTCTCTAAATATCACATGATATTCAATTTAAAGTATAAATTAGGATAATAGATTGATACCACCAAAAGTTTACTCTTCAAGTTTTTGTCGGTGACTCCAACTTCCATGCTTCAAGGCTCCTTGAGAATGTTGTGCTTCTCCACGTCATTCTTTTTATGTTTTCATCACTCTTGGAGAACTTGGACCATTTCAAATTTTTGAATCTCAAGTAGCGTTGTTGTATTTCATTTTAATGCATGCTTGAGCTAATAGTCACCCTACAACACAATTCATAGTACTTTATTTGGTATCCACCAATTTTGGATCCATAGGTGTTAGCCATTGATTATTAAACCATTATGCTCTCAAAAAAATTAATTTTTTCATAGTATGTAAATTGAGCACAACAAATTGAATAATCAATTATCATTAAGCACATAGCCAATAGTATGCTCACTTTCATGATATATAGACAATTTAATACATAGAAAGCATACATAGTCATAGAATATCCTATGATCAAGAAATATGTAGGATAGTGAGTAAAGGGTGTAACAAGAATGAACATAATCATGTGCTATATATAATATTTAACTTTTACCATGTACACATCATTTTATCCATTACCTAAGGCCTACAAGGAATATACCACATATTCATTGTCTTTTTAATTGAATGTGCATAAGAGGTAAAAACTTTTGATACCTTGACCTTGGTAATCAAGGAAACTCTTTTCCTTACCTATTGCTTCTCTTTTGGTGTTTTGAACTTTACAAGTTCTACATTTTGTACTTCAAAAGATTTGGTTGAAGTCATCTTCCTTCTTATACCAAAACTTCTACCATTGGGTTTTGGAAGCATTCTCCTTGATGATTTCTTTTTCCTTTGACTAATTAGTCCATCCTTTTAAGAAATTTTCTGCATAATTGGAGCACTAAGAGGATATTTTGGTACCCACTTCATCTTGGGTCATTGAATATTAGTACTAGGGACTTTAAGATATTTGGGAACCCATATCATACTATTTCTCATATAAGGATTTCTTCTATAATTGTATAAATGAGAAATATGTCCTAGATGACCACAAAAATTGTAAACAATTAAATTTAATGATGGTTTGGTCCTTTGAAGATCATCTTTGAAAAACTTAAGCCTTTTTTTATTTTTACATTCTATATGATTTTTGCCTTTAAGTCTTGCTTGAATTTTTATGTAGAATAACATCAATTTTATTCTCATTAACAAGCATGGTATGTAAGCCATTAGAATCATTAGCTTTGGTAAATTTAGAATATAAGTTGTCAACTTGATTTTCTAAATCAATGCACTTTTCACAAGAAGTTGAGGTTTCATATTTCAAAAACATTTCCTCATAAAAAATGGTATATTTATTTTTTAAAGTCTCAATTTCATTTTCAATGGAGGAAATGTTTTCCAAACAAGATAAGTTTTTTTTTTCTAAATTCAACAAAGCATTATACAATTCATCATATGCACATTATAGCTCATCATAGGAAGGTGTGAATGCTTATGTCCCTAAAGCATGTCAAATGGTTTTTGATGATAATAAAGGCAAAAGTGAAGATCAAGTGCAAAAGAAAAGATCAAGATCAAAGAAAGAAGCCAATAGGTTTATTTAGTTATAAGACTTAGAACATTAATGTTAAATGCTCTCAAGATTTCTCAAATTGTTTTTCAATATATCATTTCAAAATAAGTGAAAAAATTCAAAGCTAAACATGTTTTTCAAGAAACTTGAGTTTCAATCTTAAATCTAACACTCATAAAAGGATTTATGTTTAATCAAATGTCTTGAGGTGTTAGAAATAGCTTACAAGCTTTATTGGACTTGAAAAATGTGTTCAAAGGCCAATGTAATCGATTACATGATGTTTGTAATCGATTACACAAAAAGAGGTTTTGTAATCGATTACATGAGTAATGTAATCGATTACAAGCAAGTCAGAGGCCATGTAATCAATTACACCAATAATGTAATCGATTACAATAAGCCCAGAAAGGCAAGAACACGTTCAATGAGTCATGTAATCGATTACATGGATATTGTAATTGATTACACAGCAAGACAGAAGTCATGTAATCGATTACATGGATATTGTAATCGATTACAAGTAAGTCGAAAGCCATGTAATCGATTACATCAATAATGTAATCGATTACACAGAGTCCTGAAAGCCAAGAACATGATGGAATAATAATGTCATCGATTACATTTGTTGTGTAATCGATTACATGCGTCCTGACAATGTCCAACGACTATATTAAATGCATTTAATGCTTGGCTAAAACCCTCCAACGGCTCCATTTATTGTAAAACTTATAAATACCAATGTTGGGTCTTCATTTGAGGTTGACCTTGAACCAAAAACTAATTACCAATACTTCAAAACGTGATTCAATCCTCAAATTCATTCTTGCTCTGTTTTTGTGAAAAACGTGAGTTAATCTTTGAGAGCATATTAGAGCTTCAATTTGTAATCATCTACTCTAGTGAGAGCTTCATTCAATCAATCTATATTACTTTGTAAAGAGGGTGAGACATCCCTCCAAAAGTGTAAAGGGTGAGGTATCCCTTAGTTGAAGAGACTCAAGCTCCATGGGTGAGATATCCCAAAGTGTTAAGTGCTCAAGGTTGTAAAGGTTATCAAGCACCTATTGAAGCTTGAAGAAATAGTGGAAAATCTCTAGCGATTGCTTGAGGACTGGACGTAGATCATAAGTGGATTGGTGATCGAACCAGGATAAATCATTGTGTTTGTTTTCTCTAAACCCTTCTCTTTACATTGAGTACTATTTTATTGAATTGCTTGAATATTGGTCCCTTTGGTTATTGCATTTATAAGTAAAAGTGTTTATCTCTTATATCCAATCATCTCTAATCATCAATTAGCTTCAACGAAAATTGTTTATAAAATGATTTGTGAAAGATTTGCGAACTTGTTTTTCATACTCAATTTACCCCCCTCTTGAGTATTGAGGCTACTTGGTAATAAGTGGTATCAGAGCTAGACTCTTGTATAAAGAGCTTAGCAGTTTCAAGAGAAGTGATGACTTCAAATGGTTTTTCAAATGAAGGTTCTTCTATAAACAGACCTCCTTATTTCAATGGGGATGGTTATGCCTATTGGAAAGAAAGAATGAAAATTTTCATTGAAGCTATAGATTTAGATATGTGAGACGCCATTGAAAATGGTGCTTTTGTTCCAACACAAACTAAAGATGGTGTGAAAATTAATACACCTAGAAATGAATAGACCGATGATGATAAAAAGAAGGTTCAATATAATTTGAGAGCCAAGAATATCATCACTACATCCTTGGGGTATGATGAATTCTTTAGGGTGTCAAATTGCAAGACCGTAAAAGAAATATGAGATACCCTACAAGTAACTCATGAAGGTACTAGTGAGGTAAAACGATCTCGAATAAACACTCTTACTCATGAATACAAATTGTTTAGAATGGACCAAGGTGAGAGTATTCAAGATATAAAAAAGAGGTTTACTCATATTGTTAATCATCTTATCTCATTGGGAAAGACATTTCCTAATGAGGATCTTATTAACAAAGTCTTGAGATGTCTAAGCAGGAATTGGCAACCCAAAGTAATGGCTATTGCGGAATCAAGAGATTTATCAATAATGTCTCTAGCCACCTTATTCGGAAAGCTTCAAGAACATGAATTGGAACTAAATAGGCTCAATCAAAATGAAAAGCATGACAAAAAGAAGAAGGGAATCACACTCAAAGCCACCTTCTCTACAATTGAAGATGATGATGAAGATGGTGAAGAGGATGCTGAAAGTGTTGAGCTAAGTAAGGAGAATCTTAGTCTCCTTGTGAGAAAGTTTGGAAGATTCCTAAAGAAAAAGGGATTTCAAAGAAGACCACCCTTTCCTCAAAATAAAGTGTATCACAAAGGAGAAGGATCCTCTACTCCTCCAAAATGCTATGAATGTGGAAAATCGGGACACATAAAAATGGAGTGTCCTATGTATCTCAAGAAGACGAAAAAGTTTGAGAAAAGGCCTTCCAAAGAAAAGAAAGGAAGGAGAGCATACATAGCTTGGGAGGACAATGACTTAAGCTCTTCCGATAGTTCAGAGAATGAAGAAGCTCATCTTTGTCTCATGGCTCAAGGAGAAGAAAGTGAAGAGAGCGACACCGAGGTAACTTCTTCTAACTCAGAATCTCTACTTTCATATGATGAATTGCAATATGCTTTTCAAGAATTGCATGATGAATCTTTGAGGCTCACAAAAATGGTTTTGTCCTCTAACAAAATAATTTCCTTATTGGTAAACAAAGTTTCTATTTTAAGTATGGAGATAAATGAGCTTAAGATTAAAAATGAGACCTTAAAACTTATTGATGCTAATTCATTATGCATGACTTGTTCCTCAAATGATAACACATCCATATCATTACCTTGTTCATCATGCAAAGCATTTGAAAAAGAAATTGAAGACTTGAACAACACTCTTACAAAATTCACTTTTGGAAGAGACAACTTGAATGTGTTGTTAGGGAAACAAAAATGTGTTTTTCAAAAAATCGGTTTGGGATTTAATCCAAATAACCATTAAAAGTCTTATAAGAATTTCTTTGTTTCCTTAAATACTTCAAGTAGTCCCTTTGTTAAATGTTTTCACTGTGGTAAGAAAGAGCATAGTGCATCCACTTGCAATGTTAGAAAGAACATAAACACTAAAGTTGGAATAAAAAGGGTTTGGGTTCCTAAAGGCACCATGCCTAACTCTAACACACAAGGACCCAAGACAATTTGGGTACCAAAAGTTAAAACTTGAATGTGTATTGTAGGTGTGCTTAAAGACCAAGAGCTCAAATTGGTATCTTGATAATGGTTGCTCCAAGCACATGACCGGTGATGGCTCCAAGTTCTCCTCCCTTACTCACAAGAAACATGGTCATGTCATATATGGTGATAACAATAAAGGGAAGATTCTTGGAATTGGCAAAGTTAGTAAGATCTCTTCATCATCTATTGATAATGTTTTAATTGTTGAAGGACTTAAACATAATTTTCTTAGCATTTGTCAATTGTGTGATAAAGGTAATAGAGTTATATTTGATTCCTCTTGTTGCATAATTGAGGGAAAAGATGATAAGCAAGTTAAGTTTGTTGGTCATAGAGTCAATAATATATATATGATTAGTCTTGATGATATTTCCTCAAATGATGCTAAATGCTTTATGAGTAAAGAAAATGATTCATGGTTATGGCATAGAAGAATTGCTAACATTCATATGGATCACTTAAACAAATTAGTTTCTAAAGAACTAGTAATTAGTCTTCCAAAGCTCAAATTTGAAAAAGACAAACTTTGTGATGCATGTCAAAAGGGAAAACAAGTAAAGGTCTCTTTTAAAGCTAAAAACATGGTTTCAAGTTCTAGACCTTTACAGCTTTTGCACATGGATCTTTTTGGGCCCTCTAGAACTATGAGCTTTGGTGGGAATTACTATACATTGGTGATTGTGGATGATTTTTCTAAATTTACATGGACATTATTCTTAGCCCACAAAAATGATGCTTTTCAATCATTTAAAAAGCTTGCCAAAATTATCCAAAATGAAAAAGATTTTTGTATTGCATCCATAAGAAGTGACCATGGTGGTGAATTTGAAAACCATGAATTTGAAACCTTTTGTGATGAATATGACATTGAGCATAATTTTTCTGCCCTTAGAACACCACAACAAAATGGTGTTGTAGAAAGGAAAAATTAATCTTTAGAGGAAATGGCAAGAACTATGCTCAATGAGGCCAACCTTCCTAAGTATTTTTGGGCGGATGCGGTTAACACCGCTTGTTATATTATGAATAGAGCCCTAATAAGGCCAATCCTAAAGAAAACCCTATATGAATTGTACAAAGGAAGGAAGCCAAATATGTCATATTTTCATGTCTTTGGGTGCAAATGTTTTGTCTTGAATAATGAAAAGGATAATTTAGGAAAGTTTGATGCAAAATCTGATGAGTGAATATTCATTGGCTATTCTATACATAGTAAGGCATTTAGAGTCTATAATAAACGAATTATGACCATAGAAGAGTCTATACATGTTGCATTTGATGAAACTAACCCAAATAAGCCGAGAAAAAGAGCTTGTTGATGATGTTGCAGAAATCTTAGCAAAAACGCACTTGAAAAATCAAGAGAAAGAGTCCAAGAAGCAAGAGGAGAGACTCCTTGATCACTTATGGCAAAAAGATTCAGAAATCTTGGATCTACCCAAGGAATGGAGGACTTCAAGATATCACCCTCTCGACAAGGTGATATGTGATGTTTCAAAATGGGTAATCACTCGAAACTCACTTAGAGATACATGTAATCATTTAGCCTTTGTCTCTCAAGTTGAACCTAAAGACATAAATGAGGCCATTAATGATGAGCATTGGATCTTGGCCATGCAAGAAGAACTAAACCAATTTGAGAGAAATCAAGTTTGGGAATTAGTTCCAAGGCCCAATGATCATCCTATAATTGGCACCAAATGGGTCTTTCAGAACAAACTTGATGAAACGGGCCTAATAATAAGAAACAAAGCTAGGCTTGTAGCTAAGGGTTATAATCAAGAAGAAGACATAGACTATGAAGAAACTTATGCTCTCGTAGCTAGATTAGAGGCCATTAGAATGCTACTTGCATATGCTTGCATCATGAATTTCAAACTCTATCAAATAGATGTCAAAAGTGCCTTTTTAAATGGTTTTATATAAGAAAAGGTGTATGTAGAACAACCTCCTAGTTTTGAGGATTTTGAAATGTCCAACCATGTTTTTAAATTGAAAAAGGCCTTGTATGGCTTGAAACAAACTCCTAGAGCTTGGTATGAAAGGTTGAGCAAATTCCTTTTAGAAAAAGGTTTTTCTAGAGGCAAAGTTGACACTACCCTTTTTATAAAACATAAAATGCATGACATACTTCTAGTTCAAATCTATGTTGATGACATTATATTTGGAGCTACTAACAACTCTCTTTGTAAAGAATTTTCAAATATTATGCAAAGTGAGTTTGAGATGTCCATGATGGGTAAGCTCAACTTCTTCCTTGGTCTCCAAATCAAGCAAACAAGATAATGAACTTTCATAAGCTAATCCAAGTATTGCAAGGAGCTGCTCAAGAAGTTTGGAATGGACAATGCCAAGCATATGGCTACTCCTATGGGCACCTCTTGCTATTTGGACAAGGATGAAGGAGGTAAATTGGTAGAAATTACAAAATATAGAGGTATGATTGGGTCACTCCTTTATCTCACTGTAAGTAGGCTTGATATAATGTTTAGTGTATGCATGTGTGCTAGATATCAAGCTAATCCTAAAGAATCACACCTAAGTGCTGTTAAAAGAATAATGAAATATCTAATAGGCATATCACAAATGGATTTATGGTACCCTAAAGGTGCCTCATGTAGCCTTATTGGGTATTCCGATTCTGATTTTACTGGATGCAAAATGGATAGGAAGAGCACTAGTGGGATATATCACTTACTTGGAATCTCACTAGTTTCTTAGCATAGCAAGAAACAAAATAGTGTGGCATTGTCTAAAGCTGAAGCTGAATATGTTGCAGCTGGGAGTTGTTGTTTTCAAATCATTTGGATGAAACAACAAGTCTTGGACTACGGTCTTAAGCTAGATCACATCCCCATAAGATGTGATAATACTAGTGCAATCAATTTGTCCAAAAATCCCATTTTGCATTCTAGGACTAAACATATTGAAATAAGAAATCATTTCATTAGAGACCATGTTCAAAAGGGTGATTATATGCTTGAATTTGTAGAAACCACTAAGCAACTAGCTGACATTTTCACTAAACCCCTAGCAAAAGAAGCATTTTTCTATATAAGAAATGAACTTGGTATATTGGATCAATCATGCATAAACTAACTATGTGCTGCATAATCCTAAAACTAATGCATAACTTGTGATTTTCTGCATAATCATGCCACTTTGCTGCATAATCTGAGTTTTTAATCATATTTGAATCTAATACTGACTTGAGCATCGGAGATTTCCCCTAAATTATTTTGCAGGTGCTCCCTCATGTCCAAGACTCCCAAGCAACTCAACAACCTCACAATTTCACTAAAAAGGGTGTAATTCTTGGTAAAAATAGTAATTTTGAACAATTATATGATTTGAATCATAATATGATTAGATTATATGCTTGCATGATGATTTGAATTGATCTAAGATGCTCTGGAACTGATTTGAATGGTTTAAAATTGTTTGTATGCTGATTGGAATTTAAAATCTGAGTTAAAGTGTGCTGGTAATCGATTACAATGCCTTTGTAATCGATTACTGTGTTCATGTCAAGCATGTAATCGATTACACAACTTTTGTAATCGATTACAATCAACTCAGAACTCAGGTAATCGATTACATCAACCATGTAATCGATTACAAGGTTCCCCAGAAGCATGGTAATCGATTACACTAAAAATGTAATCGATTACATATGAACCAGAACGCTTGTGATCGATTACAAACCCAATATAATCGATTACACAGGTTTTTTTAAAAGGTTTCAGACGTGCACAGAGCTCATTTCTCAGAAACTCTTCAACTCCTTCGTCTTCCTCCTCTGCTCCCACGCAACCTAAACCTCCCAATCTCTCTTTTCTCACTCAAATCTCCCTCAAATTCCTCCATTTCACCTCCCTCTAACTCGAAAAACTCCTCTCCACCCTGCCCATCTCTCAAATCACATCACAATCCCTCACCCAAAACTCCCCATCACCACTCACGAACACCCTCTCCACTTTTCTGCCCTAAACTCATCCCTCTCTCTTTGCCCACTTATCTCCAAACACTTTTCACTCATCCCACTCTCCTCTTTTTCATCAAATGGCTGAATCCTCTCATCGTTCAAAGCGCCTAAGAACAGGGGCTGCCATTGGAAGGTCCTCAGGTGGAGCTTCACGCAACATCTCTGGCCTGGACCTCACTCGCCACTTCTCCACCGTGAAGAGAGCTGAGTTGTTCAGAAAGAACTTCTAGCTACACAAGATTATTTCCCCCAGGTATCTTCCCATCAACTTCTGTGAGAGTAAACCTCTGGAGAGTTTTAGAACCATTGAGAACTTAGGATTGCTGGGTTTCCTAAGTATAGAGAAAGCTATCTACCCAAACCTAGTGAGAGTCTTTTATGCAAATCTGAAATTTGAAGATGATTGCTTAATATCTGAGGTGAAAAAGTAACAAATCAGGATAACTATGGCTGAGTGGTATAGGCTGACGAAGCTCACTCCTGATGGAGCAAACTTCTGTGGGAATGCCAATATCTGGAGTCATGAGTTTGAGCATAAGGCTGCTCTTCTTTCACTGATTAGGACTGGTTACTACCCCCTAGTGATCCCAAAAAAAGAATCATGGCCACTGGCCTAACTATGGAGAACAGGGTTCTCCACTATCTTTTGGTCCGGGGTTGATTCCCAGGGGAAGGAATTACTCCTAGGTTCTCAAGGATGATGTGGTGTCCCTATGGGCAATGACCACTGGGCGATCAATAAACTGGGGTTACTACATTATAGAGCACATGTTGGATGTAAAGAAAAAGAAGAACTCTGCTCTCCAATTTGCTATGCTGGTAACAGCCATCCTAGAGCATTGTCGCATTTCCCTGGCTGAGGAGTCCAAGGACACCAACTCGAAAGGACCACAATCCATTGGCTTGCATTCCTTGAATAAGCTCCAGCTCTACAAAGTCGATGATAGGTGGCATTACATTGCCCATGGCACCTTTGGACATATCCATCATGATCCGAATAGTGATGATGATGAAGAGGCTCAGCATCCTGGCCCTACTCCTGTTCCTGCTCCAGTTCCAACTACACTAGACTTCCTGCTCCAAGAGATATGAAACTTGAGCGCTACTGTAGACACACGCATGGATCGCATTAAGCAGAAGATAGATCACCTTGAGCTGAGGATGGACTACTCCGATCAGGAGCTTGCCTCCATTCGATCCCTCCTGGGTGGACTTCATATTCCTCCGAGTGCTGCTGCTACACCTCCCACATCCTCTGCCTCTCCTGTTCCCCTATCCTTTGCTAGTCCATTTGGCATCCCTATTGAGGAGCTCCTAGACTCTAAGGACGATCTTGAGCTCGGCGATGATAACGTTGATCTAGGAGATATTGCTGCGGATCCAAACAGTGACAGCGAGGCTACTGATAGTGATCATGGCCCATTGCTCTGATGTTTCTCATTGTTATTTGCTCATGACTACATTGTATTTTTTCTTTTTGGCTTAGTTATATAACATTGGTATACATTTTTGGTGTTTTTGGTTATTGGCTATACTGGTTATGATAAGTTACATTGTACATGTTTTTTAATGATATATGAACTTGACTCAGCTTTGATTTTATTCTCTGAATGTTTGGCTTTTTGAAAATTGATTGGATTGAATATTCTCTTTAGATTTCTTGTTTTGGCAAAACTTGGGAAATCATGAAATATAGCTGAAATGTTGTCCATTTTTTTAAATGCTTATGTCTTTTTGATAATGCCAACGGGGGAGAGAATAGTGAAAAATGAAATCCAATTAAGGTTGCATGTGTACGGGGGAGTTATTGAGCTTTTGAGCTCTTAAGCTTTTTACATGAAAAATCTAACTCTATATCATGCATAAACTCCGGGGGAGCATTGCGCCTAAATCTCTGTTATATACAAATGCAAAAACTCTTTCTTTTTCCTATGATCAGTTTGTCATCATCAAAAAGGGAGAGAATGTGAATGCTTATGTCCCTAAAGCATGTCAAATGGTTTTTGATGAAAACAAAGGCAAAAGTGAAGATCAAGTGCAAAAGTGAAGATCAAGTGCAAAAGTGAAGATCAAGTGCAAAAGAAAAGATCAAGATCAAAGAAAGAAGCCAAGAGGTTTATTTAGTTATAAGACTTAGAACATTAATGTTAAATGCTCTCAAGATTTCTCAAATGGCTTTTCAATATATCATTTCAAAATAAGTGAGAAAATTCAAAGCTAAACATGTTTTTCAAGAAACTTGATTTTCAATCTTAAATCTAACACTCATAAAAGGATTTATGTTTAATCAAATGTCTTGAGGTGTTAGAAATGGCATACAAGCTTTATTGGACTTGAAAATTGTATTTAAAGGCCAATGTAATCAATTACATGATGTTTGTAATCGATTACACAGCAAACAGAGGCCTTGTAATCGATTACATGAGTAATGTAATCGATTACAAGCAAGTCAGAGGCCATGTAATCGATTACACCAATAATGTAATCGATTACAATAAGCCCAGAAAGGCAAGAACACGTTCAAAGAGTCATGTAATTGATTACATGGATATTGTAATCGATTACACAGTAAGATAGAAGTCATGTAATCGATTACATGGATATTGTAATCGATTACAAGCAAGTCAGAAGCCATGTAATTGATTACATCAATAATGTAATCGATTACACAGAGCCCAGAAAGTCAAGAACACGTTAGAACAACAATGTAATCGATTACATTTGTTGTGTAATCGATTACACGCATCCTGACAATGTCCAATGGCGATATTAAATGCATTTAATGCTTGGCTAAAACCCTCCAACGGCTCCATTTATTGCAAAACTTATAAATACCAATGTTGGGTCTTCATTAGAGGTTGACCTTGAACCAAAAATTGATTACCAATACTTCAAAATGTGATTCAATCCTTAAATCCATTCTTGCTATGTTTTTGTGAAAAACATGAGTTAATCTTTGAGAGCATATTAGAACTTCAATTTATAATCATCTACTCCAGTGAGAGCTTCATTCAATTAATCTATATTGCTTTGTAAAGAGAATGAGGCATCCCTCCAAAAGTGTAAAGGGTGAGGTATCCTTTAGTTGAAGAGACTCAAGCTCCAAGGGTGAGGTATCCCAAAGTGTTGAGTGCTCAAGGTTGTAAAGGTTATCAAACACTTTTTGAAGCTTGAAGAAATAGTGGAAAATCTCTAGCGGTTGCTTGAGGACTGGACGTAAATCACAAGTGGATTGGTGATCGAACCAGGATAAATCATTGTGTTTGTTTTCTCTAAACCCTTCTCTTTACATTAAGTATTTTTTTATTGAATTGCTTGAATCCCTTTGGCTATTGCATTTATAAGTAAAAGTGTTTATCTCTTATATCCAATCATCTCTAATCATCAATTAGTTTCAACGAAAATTGTTTATCAAATGATTTGCGAAAGATTTGTGAACTTATTTTTCATACTCAATTCACCCCCTCTTGAGTATTGAGGCCACTTGGTAACAGAAGGACTATAATCTAGTTTAGCATTATTTACCTCGAAGTCCTTTTTAGCCATATAGGAAGTAGTCTCAATTTCTAGCATACTTAGCTCTTTAAGGGAATCTAAATCTTCCTCATTATTGTCCATCAAGGATTCAAGAACATCTTCCTTCCTAATTTTGTTTTGTTTTGGCTCTTCTTCAAATTGAGCATCATTATCACCAAGAGGCATTTGACTCCCTTCAATAGTTTTAACATCTTTTTGAGCATATTTTTCATGACAAGCTTCCTTCATAACTTTTGCTCTTCTTGCTCTCTATATACAATTTTATACATAAAATCATTGTTAGCAACATAAAGAGCATCAAGGGTGTCCAAAATTTCTTTGGCACTAGAGCAATTTTCAATTCTAGCATAAGCATCATTATTCAAGCTACTTCTCAAGATTTGCATTGCTCTAATGTTCAATGAAAAACATTTCTTGTCATAGGCATTCTAAGTTTGTTTTGGTTTAGGAGAAAATCCATCAAGCACAATATCCCATACATCAAAATCAATCGATTGTATATAAAATTCTATTCTAACTTTTCAATAAACAAAATGCATATCATCAAAGAATGGTGGTTTATCAATTTCAATAACTTCAATTTTGAAAAGCTTTCAAAGGTTGCCAACAAACAAAGATTTTTAACTCTAAGCAGTTAAGCTTTCAACAAAGCATGGAGCTTTGATAGCACTTGTTAGCCATGACAAGCATCACCCAAGAGGGGGGTGAATTAGGTGATTACAAATTTTCAAAGTAACTTTAAGAAATTATGCATTTTGATATTTTCAATCAACACATGCAGCGGAATAAGTCTAACAAAGATACAACTATTGTAGATTACTCAAATACAACTTTGGTTATGGGATAAATTAATCAAATAAGCTAGATATCAAGTTCTTAGAATAAAAACATCAAGATGACAAGACATGCAATAGATAAATATACTACACCAAATACTGAAATTAAAGAGTATAGAGAAGAGAGAATCAAACCTAAGAATTTATCCTGGCTCAACCGCTAACTACTTGTGGCCTACATCTAGTCCCCAAGCTTAACTTGAGATTTTCTTCACTATCTCCTAGACTTCACGGGTGGTAGGAAAACCTTTGTGCAAACAAGAGTACTCTTCACACCTTGGAATACCTCACCCTTATGCTAGAGCTTCCAACTCTTCAAGCTTCAAAGGTGCTTGAAAAAACCTTTACATTCAAGAGCACTCACAACACCTTTGTGATGCCTCACCAATTGTGTTTGAGCCTCACTACAAGGGATACCTCACCCTCTTACAATGATTTCAAGATGAAGAGAAAGATTAGAAACTCTCACAAGAGTATATGTACAACTTGAAGAGCAAAGGAATAGAAGGATTTTGCAATAAATAGATCAAAATATGATTTTGATTATTCAAGGATCAAATCAAGTGTTCAAGAGTTGTAAAAGCTTTAAATATCACTTATATATAGAGCTCAAGTGATAAAATAGCCGTTAGTAGTATTTAAAAATGATTTTTTTTTTTATAAAAACTAGCCGTTAGGAACATTTCTGGGCAATGTCTAATTATTACAAGCCTCACGTAATTGATTACAAAGCCTTTGCCAGAGTTGTAATCGATTACAAGGATTGTGTAATCGATTATAGCATTATGGTTTTGAACGCTAACTTTAAATAGTCGTAACTTCTTCATTTCTTATCCGTTTTAAGCAAATGACCACTCATTAGAAAGATATTTTAGCCTATTTTCATATGCAATAAGTTTCACAACAAAAATCAAAGTAGTTTGAAAGTTATGATCAAAATAGTAACCAAATGTCAACTTTTCAAAACTCATACTTGACTATTTTTCATAGTTTGGAAATACTACCATGACTAGCTTTTCAAAACATGTTTCTTAGGCATTTTAGCATACAAGAACCATTTGTGAAGATTTAAAAACATATTTGAACTATTTTCTTGTAAACCATCTATCTTTACATAGGAGAAAGCCTAAAAGGAAAATATACCAATTTTAGTCCTTAGGCTTCTTGATGTAATCCAAGCTTCAACAAATTTCTTCTCTTCCAATCTTGCAAATGCTTGGAACATCTTATCAATTTAATTGAAAACTTCACAAAGTGTAGTTATTTGTGCCCTATATCTGTGCTATATAGGTTGCTTAGTCCTTGGTTGTATGCATGGATGGAAGATTTTAGCATCATATTCTTTTGATTTCATTTTGATGACTTGCATTATGATTTTGAGAAAATACTTCCTAAACTATGATGAATTGAGTACATTTGCATGAGCTATTGAAGTGGTACTTTTTCTGTTATAGGTAGGTCTCAAATAAAGCATGAAAATGAAGACTTTGGAGTAGCTTTGGACCAGGAAGCTCAAGGGAAAGCCAAAATTGAAGATCAGCAAGCAACGCCGTGGCGTCATGCTTATAACACCAGAACGTTGAGCATCCCCTATTCTAGTACATAAGACCTGAGGCTAAAGTATCACGATGTTGAGTGTGGACACCTCAGGCGTTTGTGACCTAATTACACCACACCGCGACATGATGTGTTTGACGCCACAGCGTGACTCTATTTTATTCAGCCTATAAATACTGTTGTATCCATTTTGCATGGGACTTTTTATGTTTTTTAGAGAGCAGATGCTAGGGTTTTGTGATTTAGACATAAAGGAAGTAGAAGTAACCAAGATTGAGGGCTTTCTTCACCTTGGTGGAGGATTGGAACTTGAAGGATCATCACCCTTGAGCTTTCTCATCTTTATCTTCTACTTTTTCATTTTCTTTCTCATAAACATGATATATTTTGCTATATTTTCGTGTTTCATGGCTGGCTAAGCTGTGTAGTAGGGTTTTCTTTAGATCTTCCTATGAATATCGAATAATATTGTAATCCTTTGAGTTTATATACATGATATGATTTTGTTTAATCATATAGTGCTTAATGCTTTTGAATGTTTGATCAACTTTTGATTGATTTGTTAAATTCTAATGAACCTAGACATAGAAATTTGGATTTCAGATCGTATGTATGATTGATGCATATTCTATTTCATTTAATTAGTTTGAGTGAGATGATTCGTTAATAGGATAGAAATATACCTATTGGCCATATATAGTAACTATTGGGAATAGATTTTAATGAGTGGATTTACTCTAGTTCTCATGGAAACATAGTGAATTAGGTAACTGAAGCATGGTTGATTGACTTAGACATAGGCTTTTAACTAATTTAGATTCTCAAGCTAACCTAATCAATTCATTTATATTGCTCATAAGGATTACTTGTTATCAATTGAAGTAGGAGGTGAAAAAAGAATCTCTATTCTCTAATTCTCAACTTTAGTTCAATCTTAAAGCTTTTAAGTACTTTCAATTAGTTTAGATACTCATCTTTCAATTTATATGTTCTTGGATAGTAATTCTTAAACTTTTGGTTTATATTTAACACTGATTTTAATGTTAGTCTCTGTGGGAACGATATCCGACTCTTAGTTATATTATAAGTACGATCCGTGCACTTGTGGTAAACAAAAGAGCGATCAAGTTTTTGGCGCCGTTGCTGAGGACTATGGTTTAATTTCAGTAGAGCTAATATTAACAATCAGTTTAAGTAACTATACTTCAAGGTTCCTTTTTTTCTTGCATATTAATTTAAATCTTATTTTTTTAATTATTTTAGGTGATTATATAATGGCAGAAGATAACTCTATGCTCCAGTTGGAGGACGATAATTGCACTAGACCATTGAGGGAGTTTACTACTCCTCAAATGGATAATCTGTAGTCCAGCATTAGATGTCCTGCCATCCGGGCAAACAACTTTGAGATAAAGCTGGCCATTATCCAAATGATCCAAACTTCTGTGCAGTTTGGCGGCTTATCCATTGAGGATCCCAATGCGCATTTCTCAAACTTCCTAGAGATTTGTGACACGTTAAGGCACAACGGAGTATCTGAGGATGCTATTCGCCTAAGGTTCTTCCCTTTCTCTTTAAGAGATAGAGCCAAAAGTTGGTTACATTCTTTTCCAATGGGATCAATTACAACTTGGGCGGAGGTATGCATTAAGTTTTTGAACAAATAATTCCATCTTGCCAAGACTACAGAGATGGTGAACGATATTACATCATTCACTCAGACTGAATTAGAATCCCTGCATGAAGCATGGGAATGTATAAGGATCTTTTGAGAATGTGCCCACATCATGAGATACCACCTTGGCACCAAATTTACTCATTTCACCAGGGCTTGCTACTGCATCACTGTCCAATAGTAGATGCTGTTGCTAGAGGCTCTTTGTTAAGAAAATCCTTTGATGATGCCTTCTAGTTGTTAGAGGAATTAGCTGCCAATAGCTGTCAATGGCCATCAGCAAGAAACACTCCACGAAGGGTAGCTGGAGTGCATGAAGTTGATGTTATAATCTCATTGTCAGCTCAGGTTGCAGCATTGGCCAGTAAAATGGACAATATGCGACAACAAGCTCACCAGAGCCCATTTGTGTTGTGTGACAAATGTGGTGACAATCATTCCAGAGATAGGTGTCCTTCCACTATTGAAAGTGCACATTATATGGGGAACTACCGATCACAACAGAACAACCCATACACGAACCAGTATAATCCGGGATGGAGGAACCATCCAAACTTCTCGTGGAGGGATAATCAAGGGGCCTCCTCCTCAGCACCTGGAGCTGAGTGACCTTATAATCCTCCTGGATTCCCTTCCCAGTCTAGGCATCTAATTCAAGAAAAGAAACCATTTCTTGAAGAGATGTTTATGTAGTTAATGGTAAAAATAGATTCTTTCATGACCAAGACGGACGCTCATCTGGCTAAGAATGACTCGGTGATACAGAGCCAATCAGTTTCTATGAGGGCTTTAGAAACTCAAGTGGGGCAGTTAGCCAATGCAATCAATAACAAGCCTTTTAGCACCTTCCCAACTGATACAGTTAACAATCTAAAGGGTCCCTGTAATGAACATTGCAAGGTAATCTCACTTAGAAGTAGGAAAGACATTGAGGGAAACCCTAAGACAAAGTTGATGGAAGATGAGGTAGGAAAGAGCTAAAAATAGGAAGAAGATGTCCACAAAAAGGTCAAAGACAATGAAGTGAATACGAAAACTGACCATAAGAAGGCTGAAGGCAAGAAGGTGGTTAATAAGCCCTATATACATTCTTTGCCTTTCCTAAGCAGGCAAATCAAGCATAAGATGGATAAGCAATTTAAGAAATTTTTAGAAGTTTTCAAGAAACTTCTTATCAACATCCTTTTTGTAGAAGCATTGGAATAGATGCCCTGCTATGTTAAGTTTATGAAGGATATATTATCCAAGAAACGTAAGCTGGGTGAGTTTTAAACTGTTCCATTATCTGAAGAATGCAGTGTTGTTCTGCAACAAAAGCTTCCCCCCAAAGTTAAAGGATCCAGGAAGCTTTATAATTCCTTGTGCCATTGGCGACAAATTCTTACGACAAACATTATGTGATATAGGGGCAAGCATCAATTTTATGCCCCTATCCATAATCCAGAGGCTAAGTTTGGGGGGATGCAAGCCTACATCCGTAACCCTCCAACTGACTGATCGTTCATATATATATTCGAAGGGAATAGTGGAAGATATCCTGGTAAAAGTAGATAAATTCATATTCCCTGCAAATTTTGTTATTCTGGATATGGACGAGGATCAAAGGGTGCCATTGATCCTAGGAAAACCATTTTTAGCTACAAGTAGAACACTCATAGATGTTCAAAAAGGAGAACTAACAATGAGAGTTCAAGATCAAGAGGTGATTTCAACATCTTCAAAGCAATTAAGTTTTCTCAAGATCAGGAAGAATGTTCTTATGTTGGTCTGCTTGATAATATCATTAACGATGCATTTCAAGCCAACAATTCTGAAGATTCCCTAGCCTTAGCAATGACTTCATCAACCGAGGATGATGAACTTTCAAGAAATGATGTATCTAATTACATCAAACGCCTCGATGTGGTTCCTAAGCAATATCGTTTGTCCAAGTTTGAAACCTTGGAGTCCGATGTAACAAAAGTGACATCTAAGCCTTCCATTGAGGAACCTCCAAAGCTTGAGTTAAAGCCTTTGCCAAACCATTTCCAGTATGCCTATTTGGGAGCAACATCTACCCTGTCAATAATCATATCATTATCCTTCTCATATGATCAAGAGGAGAAGCTTCTCCGTGTGCTTAGGAAATACAAGTATGTTCTCAGTTGGACTATTACTAATATTCAAGGCATTAGCCCTTCCATCTGTATGCACAAGATCTTGTTAGAGGACAATCAGAATGGAGTTGTGGAACACTAAAGAAAGCTAAATCCAATTATGAAAGAGGTTGTAAGGAAAGAGATGATCAAGTGGCTGGATACAGGCATTATTTATCCTATTTTTGACAGCCCTTGGGTATCTCTAATCCAGTGTGTGCCGAAGAAAGGTGGCATGACGGTGGTCACAAATGAGAATAACGAGCTTATTCCCTCCCGAAAGGTTACTGGATGGAGGGTGTGCATGGACTACCGCAAATTAAACAAGGCCACTCAGAAAGACCATTTCCCACTTCCTTTCATAGATCATATGTTAGATAGACTTACTGGGAAAGCCTATTATTACTTCTTGGATAGTTATTTCAGATATAACCAAATTACCATAGCACCAGATGACCAAGAAAAGATAATATTTACTTGTCCATATGGTACATTTACTTTTAGAAGGATGCCCTTCAGGCTATGCAATGCTTCTGTAACCTTTCAACGTTGCATGATGGCCATCTTTGCAGATATGATTGAACATGGGTTAGAGGTGTTTATGGATGACTTTTCGATATTTGGGGATGATTACAATAGCTGTTTGCAGACTTTATCATCCGTGCTAAAAAGGTGTGAGGAGACAAACCTCATCCTGAATTAGGAAAAGTGTCATTTTATAGTCCAAGAAGGCATAGTTCTTGGCCATAAGGTTTCTATAAAAGGGATGGGGGTAGATAAGGCAAAGATAGAGGTGATTAACAAGCTTCCTCTGCCAAACTCAGTAAAAAGAATCCTTTTTTTTGCCATACGGGTTTCTACAGGACGTTTATTAAGGACTTTTCAAAGATAGCCAAGCCTCTTTGCAACCTTCTGGAGAAAGACATCCAGTTTACCTTTGATGATTCATGTTAAGTTGCATTTGAGGAACTGAAAAGGAGACTGGTTTCAGCTCTAATTATAATCACTCTAGATTGGGGTTTGCCGTTTGAGCTTATGTGCGATACGGGCGACTATGCTGTGGGTGCAGTGTTGGGACAAAGAAAAGATAAAGTGTTTCGCTCCATTTACTATGCGATCAAAACACTCAATGATGCTCAGCTGGACTACACAACAATGAAAAAAGAGCTGCTGGTCGTTGTCTTCACATTTGATAAGTTCAAAGCATATTTGGTCTGCACGAAGGTGATTGTGTACACAGATCATTCGGCAATAAAGTACTTAGTAAGTAAAAAGGATGTGAAACCATGATTGATTAGGTGGGTTTTTCTTTTACAAGAGTTTGATTTGGAAATCAGAGATAACAAAGGTGCGAAAAATCAAGTAGCAAACCACCTTTCAAGACTTGAAAATGAAGATTTCCAAGCAGAACCGATCACAATCAAGGAAACATTTCCTGATGAGCAGCTATTTGTAGCCACCACTCAATCATGTCCATAGTATGCTGACATGGTGAATTACATTGTGTGTGGTGTGTTGCCACCTGATTTAACCTCTCACCAAAAGAAAAAATTCTTGTATGATGTCAGGCACTATATTTGGGATGAACCATTTCTGTTTAAACAGTGTTCTGACCATATGTTGAGGAGGTGTGGGCCTGTGGAGGAAGTGGAGCAGATTTTAAGCCATTGTCATGATTCTCCATATGGTGGACACTACAGTGGTGAGAAGACTGCTTCAAAGGTACTCCAGTCTGGATTTTATTGGCCATCGCTCTTCAAAGATGCATATTTCTATGTGCAAAGATGTGATCGATGCCAAAAATTAGGGAATATCTCGAGAAGGAATAAGATGCCCTTGAATTCCATTTTGGAGGTAAAGATTTTTGATGCATGGGGCATAGATTTCATGGGCCCCTTTATTCCCTCCTTTGGGAATCAATATATACTAGTGGCTATGGACTACATGTCCAAGTGGGTGGAGGCATGTGCATTTCCTACTAACGATTCAAAAGTAGTGATTAGCTTCATGAGAAAACAGATCTTCACCAGGTTTGGAACACCTAGGGCCATAATCAGTGATGGAGGGTCACATTTTTGCAACAAGTATTTTGAAGCCCTCCTCGCCAAGTATGGAGTGACACATTGGATTGCCACTGCTTATCACCCATAAACAAATGGGCAAGTGGAGGTATCCAATCGCGAGATAAAGAAAATCCTGAAGAAAACAGTGTGTCCAACTAGAAAGGATTGGTCAAAGAAACTGGACGACGTACTGTGGGCCTATAGGACTGCTTACAAGGGTCCCATTGGTATGTCTCCCTACAAGTTGGTATTCAGGAAGGCATGCCATTTGCCAGTTGAGCTTGAACATAATGCTTATTGGGCAATCAAGCAGCTCAACTTCAATTTGCAAGCTGTTAGGGAGAAAAGGCTTTTGCAACTCAATGAACTGGATGAATTTAGGCTGCAAGCGTACGAAAATGCAAATTTGTATAAGGAGAAGGTGAAATTTTGGCATGACTATAAAATTGTGGAGAAAAGGTTTGAAGAAGGTCAGCAAGTTCTCCTTTACAATTCCAGGCTCAAACTGTTCCCAGGAAAACTTAAATAGAGGTGGTCGAGGCCCTTTGTGGTAATAAAAGCGTTTCCCCACGAAGCTGTGGAGATTGCTCCATTGGATCGATCATCAAGTTTTAAGGTTAACGGCCAGTGCCTAAAACCTTATTTTGGAGGAGAGATTGATTAGGGGAAGACTTCCCTCGCATTAACAACCCCAACTTGAGAGCTACAAAATCCTGCCATGACTATAAATAAGGCCATTTTTGGGAGGGAACTTAAATGTTTACATTTTGTGTTTTATGTCATTAATATGTTAATAAGTTAATTTTGAAGCATAACTAAGTTTTTTATATATAAAATGTTATTTGACCTGTTGGATATGTTTTACAAGTATTGGAGACCTATTTTGGCCATAAGTCCCGACAAAATTCAATTTACTGCAGAATTATGTAGTTAGACTCTTAGCGCCATGGCGTAACACTTGAAGCACCGCAGCATGATGATGTTATGGGAAAAAATCCAGAGAGTATAGCACCGCGATGCGTGATACCAGAATGCCGCAGCGTTCCAGTAGGTTTAAAAAAAATAAAAATAGTAAATAGTAAATAATAATTATTTAAATATTTAATTTACGAGGGAATTAATTAGCGCCGTGACGCGCGGAGGCTGTTGGGGTTTTATGTTGAGACGTTTGGTTCTCCTCACATAATAACTTCTCTCCCTCTCCCTCGTTTCCTCTGCCCTCTCTCCCTCTCTAGTTTGTTTTTGTTTTCTCTATTTTCCATCACCTTTTTCCATCTACATTTGCTCCCGTTAAGGTATGTTTCTATTTATTTTAAGTTTTTGGTAAATTTTTATCATATTCTCTCTGTTTGGGTCGTTTGTTCTTGTCTTTGTTTTTAGTTTTGTTGACTTTTGTGCTAAATAGCTATTATTGGTAGTTAGTTTTAGGTTTTTGTTAGTTTTTTGTGTTAATTTTTTGCTTGGAATGTCTGAAAGTGGGTTAATCTGGTTTTTGCGCATAATTTGGGTAAACTATTTTTTGCACATCACGACGTTGATGGTCAACGCCGTGACGTTATAATGAACACCTTTCAATGTCTCGACGTTGGTATGAATGCCGCGGCGTTATGTTGAACATTTTGAATGCTGCGGCGCTGGCATTGAATGTCACGACGCTTAGTTCTATATTTTCTAGAATTGCTTATTTTTAAATGTGTTTAACACTTCCAATTACCAAATCTGACTTTTAGCAATTCTTTTTCAGGTTATTATGGCTCGAAAAAGGGGAAGGTTTATGCAACGTGATTTATCTAGTCGGCGTCACAGGGAGCCTTCTCCCCCTCCTATAGATTATGATAGGGGGAAGTTTATCTCAGCGGAAGCAGCCAAGAGATACACTGATCTCATCACCAGACTGCTCATTCTTGAGCGAGGCTTCGCTTTTTCTCATTCCATTCACCCAGAGTTGGAGGGGCTCATTAACCACCTCAATTGGGGTGTTTGCCCAGCACCCAGGATCATCTGTTGTTCTCCCTATAATTCATGAATTTCACGCGAATGCAGCCTTTGTTAGAGAAGGGGCGACCATGGTTAAAGTCAGAGGGCGTGTGGTCTCATTTTCTCTTATTGCTATTTGCGCTGCTCTACAACTTCCTCAGCCACCAGAGATTTGTGAATTTACTGAGTTCTGCCATTGGGAGCCGATGGAGGGTATTGATGTAAATGTGGTTATAGCTCGAATATGTACAGCTGACTCTCATCCTATGGTTTGGACTATGAGTATCCAGACTAAAAGGCCGAGATATTTTCAACGCACTTATCTGACTCCAGAAGCCTGGGCCTGGTACCATTTTATTAGCACATGGATTCTGCCATCTGCTAACCTCTCTGAGGTGACACGAGATCGAGCTATCTTGATTTATGCTATCCTGGAGTGTCAGTCTATCTATGTTGTCGAGCTTATTTTTCATTAGATTTAGAGGTCAGCGAGGGAGTCCAAGAGCCTATTCCTCCCATTCCTTATCCACACTTTGTGCAACTAGCATAATGTACAGTGGGGACCTCATGAGGAGCTTGCAGATGTTCGACAACCCCTCAACGATACTTTTATTGAGAGAGTCAGGGCAGCTCCAACCGTAGTGCCAACACGACAGAGGCAGGTTCGTCAAGACCCTTGAGCAGCAGCACCTGAGGCAGCAAGACATGAGCCCCAGGCAACTAGCACAGATTGGCGTACTCGTGTGGAGGCCTGGTTCGGCCATATGGAGGCCTTGTGTACGCAGATGACAGTTATGCTATCTTATACTATTCAGGCATAGAGATGGATAGCGGCACGCCTCGGCCTTCTGATAGCCGATTATCCAGTTCCTGCATTCCCACCCTCTGCTGTAGTGCACCCCTCCAGACTGGACCTTCTAGACCACCAACTATAAAGGTCTCGGATAGTGATGATGATGACGAGGATGGTGATGGTACTGATGCTGATGGCCCAGACAGTGATGATCCACTTATCTAGCTTCATGGCATTCAGTGCACCTTTCTTTCATTGTATTTCTTTTTAGTACATATATATGTTTCTTTTGTACAGTGCAAACACTGTTTCCCTCAGGTTTGGGGGTGTCTTTAAACTTTATGTTTTGACTATATATGCAGTATTATGATATTTTCATACTATTATGTTTATATGCATATGTTTTAGTCTTATGTGTATATTAGTTTTATACTTTTTTGTAGTATATGTATGTGTAGATAATAACCATAGGAGCAATTATCTTGATAAAAATTTTGTTGAAAATCCATTCAAGTTATAATTGTCGTTCCCTTTCATATTGTAACACTCTTGTGGGGGTGTCACATTTGTTATTAAAATAAAATAACGATTAACAAGAATAATTAAATTATAAGGTTTTGATATAAATAAGTAATAAAACCTGTGCACTTACTTTGTTTCGAAAACATAAAAGTTGTATCCTCAAGATATTTCACCCTAAAAAAAAATTATTCTTATACACACATACATAGATAATATCAGCACACCCCTGTACAATATACATTATATCCATAAACATATCCATCAGATACTAATATACAAAAATTTACATAAGTTTTGTTTTCCTAAGTTGTACAAATAATTTACACATAATTTACAAACCCAAATAAAAATACATACCAAAAGAAAAAGAAAGCATGAAAAGTTTATATTTACAACCCAAAGATCGAAAGGATAACAAACCCAAGTGCACGTCATACATTTTTAGTCACTTGGAGAAACATTCCCAGATGATTCCTCCAATGACATAAATACATGACGCTCCCAAGACTGTGAGCGGGAACTCGGGTGCTCGTGGACCAGGAATATAGTTAGGGGTCCGAACAACAGTGTTCTAGCAGAAGACACAACACTAAACTCATAGGGAGTCCGAAATAGACCGTTCCGGTGACGGCGAACTCCTAATGGTAGTTCTAACCGAACATAGAAATCGATACAAAGCGGGACAGATCTGACTCGGTCGCAAAGACATAGTAATAATCCTCGTATAAGCGACAACATTACGTTCTCCGCCATAGATGCGCCAACCGCCTCGCTCCTCCGTGGAATTCCAAACCGATAAAACCCAAAAATCCGGTGTCGACATCTCACCCTATCAAGTACTAACACTAGAGATGATCTAAGGCTTCGGGTCTTTGATGAAAATCGTGGATCGTAGTTCTTCCTCCGCTATGTACTCACCGCCCAACTCGGTTCTTCAACCCCTTCTTCATAGTCTAAATATATATATATATATACATACAACAAACAAACAAACAATATATACAACAAATAGAGAGGTAAGACAACTTAAAGTAACCAATAAATGTCACATATGAAATAATAATACAACATTAACATAAATAAAATCCATAATGTACATAAATCTCATAACAGTTCAAAATACTCACCACACAATATAATGAATTTAAAATGAATATGACAAAATATAAAATGACTAATTCCTACTCCATGGAGCTACAACGCATACTCAGATATCAGAGAGAATGAGATGAGACTTCTATTAGTCTTCGCCTGACCAATCCAAATGCCTATTACCTTTGTCCACCCTTTGTGTCTATAGCTTTGGCTACCCCGACCAGCTATTGCACTATCAAAACTTTGTGTCTATAGCTGATCGTTGTGATTGCTATTGCACTGTCAATACTTTGTGTCTATAGCCCACGAAAATAAATATAACAATAGTGGCATAGCACACAACCCAGACACACAAGTCAATCAATTGTGTACTACGGGCGGTACCGATAGTCCTCTCAAAACTTGATTAAGGTTAGTGCATTTCGTCGAGAACATAAGTGTGTCATCACGCACCACGGCCGGAAGGAGCTACCTCGCATCCACATATGGAATAAGGCACACTATGAACTCCAAGTTCATATCAGAAAATGAACACACTATGCCTATCACATCGACAACACGATGTTATTCATCTCGTCAATCAAATCACCAAATTTCGAATTTGGCATGACTCAATGCATGAACAGATGCGTAATTACTAAAATATCCTCAGGTTTCAATTATTTATATAAGTGCCATAAATTTCCAAATTATTTACAGAAATACCATTAAATCTTCATTATTTACAAAAACGCCCTTTACTTCTATTATTTACAAAAATGCCATCAAACTTTGAATAATTTTAAAAATACACTTCAAACTTTAATTATTTACGAGAATACCCTCAAACTTAATTTATTTACAAAAATACCCTCAATGGCAAAAATCCTCAAATACAGTACGCTCCCACTTGGCGCACTTGTACAGTCCACACATCCGGGTCCACCACTTTGGCCCGACAGGAAACTCGCTGTTTTCATCAATCGCGTAGAAATTTTATTTCGTTTTCAAAAATTTTGCCATTTTCACAATGTACATCACATTTTCAAATCGCGTAAATACATTTTGCTGTTTTCTCAATCGTGTAAATTTTTAAATCATGTTCTCGTCAGATTTACTCACATAAATACTTCTAAACTATAAAAATAATTATTAAATCATCGAGACCTTTTAAAATATTTTTCCTATTACGGTAAAATATTTTATATTAGTATATATATTCTTTATAAATACTAACAATACTCAAATTAGTTTCTAAATATATTTAGTATTCATTAACAACATTGTAAAATACTTTAATTCTTCCCATTCAAGAATGTGACCGAACCTAGGGTTTGCACTCTTTGGAATGCTCATGCATTTCTAACACTAATCTAACACATACAATGTAAAACATATACAATGTATAATATATACAATACATCAAAGCTTAAACAATTAATAAAAGTTATAAAAATCAACACATAAAGGAATCCTTATGGATTTTACAAATTCAATCAAACCTTAATTTCTTAATAACTCTTTAATTTAATTAAATTTTGGTCTTCCTCTTACCTAAAATGATGAAAATTTCTTCTTTTCCTCTCCCTTGTGATTTCGGTTTTGCCTCCTTAGAGTCCTAGGAAAATAAATAAAATTTTATAAAGGCTATTACTAGAAAAGGAACAATACCATGGTTCAATCATGGCTTAGAAGCTTAGAAATAAAAATAAAATTGAAAAACAAAGGGTTTTACCTTTGAAGAAGAATTCTCAAAGGTGGTCTTCAAGCTTGAAAATGGAAGAAATGGAAGAAACTTCCAACTAGAGATGGTCTTGTAGTAAGGTTTTGAAGTAGAAAAGTAAGAAAAAGAAAATTTTGGGTGAAAGGATGATATACTTTGGAGCTTGACCGAATGGGTTTTTGGAGCTCTAATGGTGGACGGTGAAACAAAGAGAGAAGGAAGGGAATTATTTGATTAAATGTTGGAGTGTTAGCCGTAGAAGTGAGTAGGAAAAAGTCTTAATGCATGTGTTAAAATTCAAGAATGAATCTAGGCCATCCAATGGTTCAATGGCTAGGATTAGGTCTTACAAGATAAGCTTGTTTCTTATTGGTTGATGGGTGATGAATCATGGCATGAATAAGCATTTATCTAGAGCCTTCTCGGTTGCTCTCCTCACTTGGCCGAATTCTCCACTTAAAAAGCCATCTAAATTTGTTTCTTCCAATTAATTAGTTATATATTTAAATGTAGGTTTAGTTACATATTAAATTAATTAGTTACTTCAAGTTACATTAGGTTAACTTAATTAGTTTAGGATTCTAGTTAGTTAGGCCTAACTAGATTACTATCTAGTTATCACTATTTAGTTACACTAAGGTTGTAGTAATTAATTTAGTTAGATTTTAAAGTAACTATACTAACTAAATTAAATATTCTAGTTCTAATCTAACTAGCTTAGCCATTTTTGTTGACTTAACTTTATTAATTTGACTTCTAGGTGTCTTGTTCCCATTGGTCCAAAATTCCTAATTTCCTTATTGTTTACTTTATTTATACGTGGGTCCCACACATATAGTATCGGGTCCCTTTGTCAAGTTTTATCTTGAGTAATAAAATAATACCGAAAATTATTTTATCGCCTTACGTTAAATTCTAAAAATTAAAACATTCAAAGCAGTGTCTTTCGAATTGAGTTTACTAAACTCCTTCTGCTCTAAAAAAAACACAAAACAAAAATAACATTTTATACAGACAAGCATAAAACAGTACATTGGGGACATAATTGTCATTTACCCTAAAGTCAGAATTTTTAGGGTGTTACACATATTGTGAGTTGTAATGTTTAAAAACTAGTGTGAATGATTGTCCAACGATAGATATGGATGCAAAATGACCTTTATTTTTCTGTGAATCCATATGCAATTTTTGGCATATGCTGAAGCATTCTAGTTTTTTGTTATGCATGGTGCATTTCCCATTTGTATGCTTCTTGAACTTTGAAAATGATAAGAATGTTTACCTAGAGAAAGTTTATGGACAATACATATGGAAAATTCAATTATCTTAAAAATTGTTTTGCAACTCTCTTGAGGCGAAATCTTAGGTTATGCTTGATTGAGGAAATGATTAGGGCATTGTTTAGACGATTTGAGCCTTTTAAGCTTACCCTGAATGATTTTATCATAGGTCCCTTTTGAAGCTTATATATGTTTGTCCTTACTTGTTTTTTATAACCATTGTGATTGTTAACCTGTTAACCGTTCTAATGCATATGAAAGCATTGCATTTTCTTCCTACCATTATTGTTTGTTGAGTACATAATGTGTTATTTCTTGAAGTGAGTCTTGTGATTAGGGGTATTAAGCATTCAATACAAAATGAGCTTGAAGGAATCAGATGCAGTCAAAGAAAAATCATTGCTTCGCTAAATAAAAAAAATATGAATGAAATGAAAATCAAAAGAAAAAAAGAGCAAAGGCAAAGCATAAGAAAAGTAAAGTTCGAAAAGCATCAAAATGGTTCTGGCGAGTTTTCTACATTCATTGTTGTATACCCTAATATTATCTGTTAGAGACTCAAGACTTGAAATAACATGTTTATGTTTCTCAATGTTTGTGTTAAATCCTATCCTTTTATTCTGTTACCCACTACCCATGGCCTTACATTACAAGCTAATTAAGTCCCTTTTGATCCTCAATTTTGTGTGATTTACATTAGTAGAGAAAGAGTTGTACTACAATCTTGTGGATTTTGTAAGTTATATTCATGTGTATATACATAATCTCATCTGGGTGAATCTGAATTGAATGGAAGAGGTTTTCTTTGCATGATTTTGGGAAAAATATCTTGTATGAAAGGAAGTTGTGAATGCTAGCATGATGAGGATTTTACATATGTGAAACTGATTATGAGGCATGAGTATTCTTTGAGGTTTATACAATCATCATACACTAGCTTGAGTTTGGTGAAAGTGTAATGTTAAAAATTGGCTGAATGAGGTTATTAATGTTGATCTTTGTGAATGTACTTTGTTTTGCTCAAGGAATAGAAAAAATCTAGGTTTGGAGGTGTGATAACTTCACAAAGTGTAGCTATTTGTGCCCTATATCTGTGCTATATAGGTTGCTTAGTCCTTGTTTGTATGTATGAATGGAAGATTTTAGCATCTTATTCTTCTGATTCATTTTGATGACTTCTATTGTGATTTTGAGCAAATACTTCCTAAACTATGATGAATTGAGTACATTTGCATGAGCTATTAAAGTGGTACTTTTTCTGTTATAGGTAGGTCTCAAATAAAGCATGAAAATGAAGACTTTGGAGTAGCTTTGGACTAGGAAGCCCAAGGGAAAGCCAAAATTGAAGATCAGCAAGCAACACCGCGGCGTCATGCCTATAACATCGCAACGTTGAGCATCTCATGTTCCAGTACATAAGACCCGAGGCTAAAGTACCGCGACATTGAGAGTGGACGCCTCAAGCGTTTGTGACATAATTATACGTGCGCTGCGACATGATGTGCTTGAGGCTGCGGCATGATTCTATTTTATTCAGCCTATAAATATTGTTGTATCCATTTTGTATAAGAGTTTTTGTGTTTTTTAGAGAGCAGCTGCTAGGGTTTTGTGATTTAGACATAAAGGAAGCAGAAGTAACCAAGATTGAGGGCTTTCTTCACTTTGGTGGAGGATTGGAGCTTGAAGGATCATCACCCTTGAGCTTTCTCTTCTCTATCTTCTACTTTATCATTTTCTTTCTTATGAACATGATATATTTTGCTATATTTTCGTGTTTCATGGCTGGCTAAGCTGTGTAGTACGGTTTTCTTTAGATCCTTCTATGAATATTGAATAATATTATAATCCTTTGAGTTTATATACATGATATGGTTTTGTTTAATCATATAGTGCTTAATGCTTTTGAATGTTTGATCAATTTTTGATCGATTTATTAAAATCTAATGAACCTAGACATAGGAATTCAGATTTGAGATCGTATGTATGATTGATGCATGTTCTATTTCATTCAATTGGTTTGAGTGAGATGATTCATTAATAGGATAGAAATATACCTATTGGCCATGTATAGTAACTATTGGGAATAAATCTTAATGAGTGGATTTACTCTAGTTCTCATAGAAACATAGTGAATTAGGTAACTGAAGCATGATTGATTGACCTAGACATAGACTTTTAACTAATTTAGATTCTCAACCTAATCTAATCAATTTTAACTAATTTAGATTCTCAACCTAACCTAATCAATTCATTTATATTACTCATAAGGATTACTTGTTATCAATTGAAGTAGGAGGTGAAAAACGAATCCCTATTCTCTAATTCTCAACTTTAATTCAATCTTAAAGCTTTTAAGTACTTTTAATTAGTTTAGATACTCATCTTTCAATTTATATGTTCTTGGATAGTAATTCTTTAACTTTTGGTTTATATTTAGCACTGATTTTAACGTTAGTCTCTGTGGAAACGATATCAGACTCTTAGTTATATTATAAGTACGATCCGTGCACTTGCGGTAAGCAAAAGAGTGAACACTCATTCTTCTTGACTTGAGTATAATTGTGATTTTTCACTTTCTTATTGCAATGCTCGCTCTTGGTACTTGGTCTATCCTACAAAGTATTACTCACTTAAAACAAACATAGTTAGTCCAAATTCATAATTCAATATCTTAATATGCTTGATTCATAAATGTATAACTATAGTTAGTCTAACATGCATATAAAAGTTTCATAGACACATTCAAATAAGACATTTATCAATTACTAATAGATATGCTCTATATAGGATGCAACAAAGAACACTTTGCACATTTTCATTCAAATAGAGTCAAATCTAATATTAATTTAATACAACTCATATAATATATTATTGGATATATTCTATAAAAGATTTTATAAAGAATATGCATGATTCTTAAATTAATTATAATAAGATGGAGTACATGATCATGCATGATCCACTATAATATATTATGTACATCTATGTAGCATGATCAATATCTTTTTGTAATGTATTTGTCACCATCAAAACTGAACACATTAAATCATTAGGGCAAAGACAATTCTACAGGGATGTCCAAAATCCAAGAAAAGTTGTAATGGAATAGTGGCATAACTTTACAAAATTGTGCAGATTTGCTGTCATATAAAGAGCGCCAAGACGCCCTACACTGAGCGCCTAGACGCTCGTGTAATAGGGATGAAGGTTCGTGTAGCAGGGCGTAGAGCGCTCAGGTGCTCAGATCAGAACGCTTAGATGCTCAATGTCCAGCAAGTTTATGCGCATCAGAGCACAGAGTGTAACACTCGTGAAAGCATGATAGACTTGTATATGGTTACGGATGTAGCCTAACACTAGTTTGTCATGCCTGTGAAGTTTTGTGATCATCTGAGCATGTTTAGTCACTTTGTTGTAACTCTATGTGAAATATAGTTGTTTTCAGCCCCGATTTTTATTTAAACAACTTAGTTTGTGGAAATAAGTTTGGAGAACTTGTTTCTAGGTCACAAATATGTGGAAGTAAATGTGGTTAAAGTTTGGGATTTATTGGAGTTAGTTTGGCATTTTTAAGCATACTGGTTGTGTGTTTTAGTGTCAGATTGACCCCCAGCAGATATGAAAAAATGTGAAAATGGTGTAACAATATTTTTAACGAATCTTAGGTTTTATTTTAAATCTGTTGGAAGTTGAGAAACTTGGTTTGGTGATAACTAAGCATTCTTAACTGTTCAGGTGAATTTTGGTCACTTAAGAGATCAAAATAGGAGGGCACAACCCTTGTTTCTATTTCTTGGTCTATTTAAGGCTAAAATGAGAAGTTGTTCTCATTTTCTTATCTCATCTCACGGCTGCCATAGGAAAAGCAAAGGAGAAGGGAAATCAAAGTGCTAAGGGAGAATGATCAACAACCAAGCAAGGAAGAGAGCTTAGCTTTGCAGAGGAATGGTTAACTGACTTCATTTTTGGGAATTATGGTAGGGGAACCTTAATTTCACTCTTTCTTTCCATATTCTTCATTAGGTTATTTAGATTGCTTGATGCGAATAATGGACTTATAGTGTGATATTGTGTTTTTGGCTTGAATCTTGTTGGAGAACTTGAGGATGACTTGTTTTTGAGTCGTTGGGTGTATGAAAAAGGATTTCCAGCCCTTGTATGCCTTAAATTCCACTTGAGTTAAGTTTTGGGCTTTGAGGTTTTGTATTGGATGATTTTCCATGATTGGTAATTTTGAGTGAAATTAAGATGGATTAAGAGTTACTATGTGTAGTTGGACCTTGTTAGAGGCTGGAAATCACTTGAAATCAAGTTTTAAGTGATTGGAAGAGGGTTTAGTTCCAACAGAACAGTACCTGTATCTGCAGAATTCTGTAGATTTTGGGTTCTGCAGTGAGCACCGTGGCGCAAGGTGTAGCACGCCGCAACGTTAGTGTGATGCACGTCCGGAATTTGGGACCTGAGAGATGGGCGTCGCGACGTGGCACTTGGAGTGCCGCGACGTGTTAAAAAACAGGGGTGTGTGTCGCGGCGTGGCACAAGGATGCCGCGATGTGGGCAACATTTCCTGCCAGTGCTTGAACCCGTGGCTTTAGCGTCACAGCGTGACACAAGGCATGTTGCGGTGTGAGTTCTAAAAAATAACTAGATGTTGTGTTGGATTGCCTTGGAGTCTTCTAATGGTGTATTTTCTTTAATTATGCTTCTTTTAGAGTATGGAGACTCAAATAGGGGTATTTAATGAAGTAGTCGTGTGGTGAAAGTAAATCAATTAGTATGTTAATTATTGTGGTATTTAACATCATTGTATTTCATATTGGTAGTTTGGAATGTAAATCAATTGACATGCTAGTTATTGTGGTAATTGGCATTATTGTTGTTCCATAGCTATGTTGATGAGGTTGAATCCTCATTGTGGGTGATCTAATGTGATTTTGAATGATAAGGTAATCAATCCTTCCTATCACAAAGGTCATTGTTGTGATCAAATATGATTTTGAATAAGTTGGTAACCAATCCTTTCTATCATAGTGATCATTGTTGAAGACTGTGTAGTTGATGAGACGTCACTACTGGAGAGGGTGATCATACATCATTGAAAGTGAAGAGGTAACATACCTTTTCAATCATAGTGATGAGTTGAGGATGGTCTTTCCCTCACATCCTGTGGTTTAGCTAGAACTGGGTTTCCAATGCTTATTCAAAGCTTATGGAATTGGGTTCCTTTGTTTTGTTCAAGGCTCATGCATTTCACGACATTATCATGGAACTGGGTTCGTGTAAATGGTATCATATATTATGCATTGTATATTTAGGTTATTGCATAGGCATAAACATTAGACATAAATTGGCATAGCATGGCGATTGTATGGGCGGTTGCTATCATGATATATTCATGCATTGTAGTAGTATGGGCAATTGTGTGTCTCAAAGATGGTGATGTTGTTTGCTTATGTGACTAAATTGTTTATTTCATGATTGATTATATTATCTGTTTGTATATGTTTATATATACTGGTATTGGAATACTTCTACTAAGATATGTTTTCTCACCCCAATTTTGTTGCCATATAAATCCAAGTGCTAGTTCCTCAAAAGGGAAGGAGAAGATGGATGAAGATTAGTATAGTTATATGCTTTTTGATGATAAAGCTTACATAATATGCTAGTTTTTGTTATTGTAAAAGTTTATGTATTACAATGTGCCTTGGAGGCAGTGATGAATATATATAACTTTTGTTATCGTGGCTCTCCATATTTACTCATTATGTATGAATGATATGGGTTTGTGGTTGGATGTTAGAAGTGACATGGTCAATATTAATTATTCTTTTATATGACAATATATCTGGATAATAAATATCGGGATGTTACATTTTGGTATCAGAGCAGTTCATCCTATTGAGCCGCATGTGGTCTGACTATGCTTAGGCATGTTTCGTGTTGGTTATGCATTTCTTGTCTCTTACATGTGATTATTTGAGTGGAATTGCATGTTTTGACTTTGAGATGTTTGCTTTAGCTACTGTGGCACGGTTACATCATATTGAGCCTAACTAACTCAATATGGATTATTCTGTGTTTACAGGAAACTATGGCAGCACGAGGGCGACTGGCAGCAAGAGGATGACTGCGTGGAAGCAAGAACCGAAACCTTGAGAATGAGGGTTTAGATATGGCCGAGGCCATGATGGCAATGGCAGAAGGGATACATGAGTAAACGATTGCGAATGCCATAATAATAAGAGAGCAGGAAACTGTAACTATTAGGGTGCTTGAGAGGCTAGAGGCCAATAAAACACAACCTACACCACCACCGGTACCACCACCAAGGCTTGAGGTACAAGGGGAGAGAAATCAGGACTTTTATGACCTTTTTGAGTTTCGAAAGGCGAGTCCACCATCGTTCAGAGGAGATTATGACTCAGTAAGGGCTGAGGAGTGGATAACTAAGTTAGAGAAGATTTTCACAACTATGAGATGGTCATAGGAGCAGAAATTTATTTTTTTTGCAGCGTATATGTTAAATGGGGAAGTTGAGCACTAGTGGAATAGTGCAAAGAGAATGATAGAGGTAGCTGGGACTCAGGTTTCTTGGGAAGTATTCAAGGTTATCTTTTTGGAGAAATATTTTTCACAAACTGTGCAAGAAGAGAAAGAGGTGGAGTTTCTACGACTGTAACAAGGAAACATGACGGTTGGATAGTATGTAGTGAGATTTGAGGAGTTGTCCAAGTTTTCTTCTTCACTCCTATACAATCCAAATGATAGTTGGAAGTGTGTGACGTTTGAAACTGGGCTGAGAGAGAGCATGAGAAGGATGGTGAAACCTTTTAAGATTAGGGATTACCCATCCATGGTTAACAAATGTAGGGTTGTTGAACCCCTGAGTTTTAGATCACAACATAAGCAACGATCATAAGAGTCTTACAAAAGAAAGAGTTCAGATAATAGATCAGAGGGGAGTGCTGCACAACATAGAGATCAGAAAGACAAAGGGAGACAAGATCAGAGGGATAGTCGTGAGCAACTATGTGCTAAATGTGGTAGGCACCACAGAAGTAAAACTTGTGTAGCTTATCAGGTAACATATTACAAGTGTAGCCAGCCGGGCCATTTTACAAGAAATTGTCCTCCAAGAAAAGAGCAAAGTTAGAGGGTAGACTGGGCAGAGTCTTTAATATACAAAATGTGAAGGCATTACCAGCCTATAGTTCAAGAAAAGGTGAGTACATGGTTGTGCATGTTGTGTAATTTTGTTTTCTTAAGGTTTGCTTGCACCTATTATTGTGTGTGAGTTGTTTGGGACTTTTTAGCGTAGGTAAACCAAATTTTGGGGGAAAATTTTTAAAAAGGAGGGGAGAAATGTAGCACCCATGAAAGCATGATACATTAGTATATGGTTACGGAGGTATCCTAACTCTAGTTTGTTATGACTACGAAGTTTTGTGACCATCTGAGTATGTTTAGTCACTTTGTTGTAACTCTATGTGTAAAATATAGCTGTTTTCAACCCCATTTTTGACTTAAATTGCTTAGTTTGTGAAAATAAGTGTGGAGAACTTATTTCTAGGTCAAACATATGTGGAAGTAGACGTGGCTAAAGTTTGGGATTTATCGGAGTTAGTTTGGCATTTTTAAGCATATTAGTTGTGTGTTTTAGTATCAGATTGACCCCCAACAGATATGAAAAAATATGAAAATGGTGTAACAAGATTTTTTATGAATCTTAGGATTTATTTTAAATCTGTTGGAAGTTGGGAAACTTGGTTTGGTGATAACTAAGCGTTCTTAACTGTTTAGGTGAATTTGGTCACTTAAGTGGCCAAAATAGGATGGCACGACCCTTGTTTCTATTTCTTGGCCTATTTAAGGTTAAAATGAGAAGTTGTTCTCATTTTCTTATCTCATCTCACGGCTGCCATAGGAAAGCAAAGGAGAAGGGAAATCAAAGTGTTAAGGGAGAAGGATCAACGACCAAGCAAAGAAGAGAGCTTAGCTTTGGGAAGAATGGTTAACCGACTTCATTTCTGGGAATTGAGGTAGGGGAAACCTTGGTTTCACACTTTCTTTCGATATTCTTCATTAGGTTATTTAGATTGCTTGATGTGAATAATGGACTTATAGTGTGATATTGGTGTTTTTGGCTTGAATCTTGTTGGAGAACTTGATGATGACTTGTTTTTGAGTTGTTGGATTTATGAAAAAAGATATCCATCCCTTGTATGCCTTAAATCCCACTTAAGTTGAGTTTTAGGGTTTTAGATTTTGTATTGGATGATTTTCTATGATTGGTAATTTTGAGTGAAATTGAGGTGGATTAAGAGTTGCTATGTGTAGTTGGACCTTGTTAGAGATTGGAACTCACTTGAAATCGAGTTTTGAGTTATTGGAAGAGGGTTTAGTTCTAATGGAACAGTACCCATATCAACAGAATTTTACATTGGGCACTGCGGCGCAAGGTGTAGCACGCCACAACGTGAGTGTGATGCACGTCCAGAATTTGGGACCCAAGAGATGGGCGCCAGGACATGGCACTTGGAGTGCCGTGACGTGTTGAAGAATAGGGGTACGCACCGCAGCGTGGCACAAGGATGCCGCGATGTGGGCAGCATTTCCTGCCAGTACTTGAACCCGTCGCTTGGGCACCGTAGCGTGGCACAGGACATGCCGCAGCATGAATGCCAGAAAACAACTAGGTGTTGTGTTGGATTGCCTTGGAGTCTTCTAAAGGTGCAGTTTCTTCATTTATGTTTCTTTTTTAGGATGGAGACTCTAATAGGGGTATTTAATAAAGTGGTTGTGTGTTGAAAATAAATCAATTGGTATGTTAATTATTATGGTATTTAACATCATTGTATTTCATGTTGGTAGTTTGGAATGTAAATCAATTGATATACTAGTTATTGCGGTAATTGACATTATTGTTGTTTCATAGCTATGTTGATGAGGTTGAATCCTCATTGTGGGTGATCTAATGTGATTTTGAATGAGAAGGTAATCAATCCTTCTAATCACAAAGGTCATTGTTGTGATCAAATATGATTTTTAATGAGTAGGTAACCAATCCTTCCTATCATAGTGATCATTGTTGAAGACCGTGTAGTTGATGAGACTTCACTACCGGAGAGGGTGATCATACATGATTGTAAGTGAAGAGGTAACATACCTTCCCAATCATAGTAATGAGTTGAGGATGGTCTTTCCCTCACACCCCGTGGTTTAGCTGGAAGTGGGTTTCCAGTGCTTGTTCAAAGCTTATGGAACCGGGTTCCTTTGTTTTGTTCAAGGCTCATGCATCTCCCGACATTACCATGGAACTAGGTTCTTGTAAATGGTATTATACATTATGCATTTTATATTTAGGTTATTGCATAGGTATAAACATTAGATATAAATTGGCATAGCATGATGATTGTATAGACAGTTGCTATCATGACATATTCATGCATTGCAGTTGTATGGGCAACTGCGTGTCTCAGAGATGGTGATGTTGTTTGCTTCTGTGACTAAATTGTTTATTTGATGATTGAGTATATTATCCATTTGTATATGTTTATATATACTGGTATTAGAATACTTCTACTAAGATATATTTTCTCACCCCGATTTTGTTGCTATGTAAATCCAAGTGCTAGTTCCTCAAAAGGGAAGGAGACGATGGATGAAGATTAGTATAATTATATGCTTTTTGATGATAAAACTTGTATAATATACTAGTTTTTGTTGTTGTAAAAGTTTATGTATTACAATGTGCCTTGGAGGCAGTGATGAATATATATAACTTTTGTTATCGTGACTCTCCATATTTACTCATTATGTATGAATGATATGGGCTTGTGGTTGGATGTTAGAAGTGACATGGTCAATATTAATTATTCTTTTATATGACAATATATCTGGATAATAAATATCGAGATGTTACATTTTGGTATCAAAGCAGTTCATCCTGTTGGGCCGGGGTATGGTCTGACTATGCTTAGGCATGTTTCGTGTTGGTTATGCATTTCTTGTCTCTTACATGTGATTGTTTGAGTGGAATTACATGTTTTGACTTTGAGATGTTTGCTTTAGCTACTGTGGCACGGTTACATGATATTGAGCCTAACTAACTCAATAGGGATTATTCTGTGTTTACAGGAAACTATGGCAACACGAGGGATAGTCGTGAACAACTATGTGCTAAATGTGGTAGGCAGCACAAAAGTAAAGCTTGTGTAGCTTATCAGGTAACATGTTACAAGTGTAGCCAGTCGGGCCATTTTGCAAGGAATTGTCCTCCAAGAAAGGAGGCAAAGTTAGAGGGTAGACTGGGGAGAGTCTTCAATATACAAAATGTGAAGGCATTACTAGCCTATAGTTCAAGAAAAGGTGAGTACATGGTTGTGCATGTTGTGTAAGTTTATTTTCTTAAAGTTTGGTTGTACTTGTTGTTGTGTGTGAGTTGTTTAAGACTTGTTAGCGTAGGTAAACCAAATTTTGGTGGTAAAATTTTAAAAAGGAGGGGATAAATGTAACACCCGTGAAAGCATCATACACCAGTATATGGTTACGGAGGTGGACTAACACTAGTTTTTTATGCCTATGAAGTTTTGTGACCATCTGAGCATGTTTAGTCACTTTACTGTAACTCTATGTGTAAAATATAGTTATTTTCAGCCCCATTTTTGACTTAAATTGCTTAGTTTGTGAAAATAAGTGTGGAGAACTTGTTTCTAGGTCACAAATATGTGGAAGTTGATGTGGCTAAAGTTTAGAATTTATCGGAGTTAGTTTGGTATTTTTAAGCATATTGGTTATGTGTTTTAGTGTCAGATTGACCCCTAACAGATATGAAAAAATGTGAAAATGGTGTAACAAGATTTTTTATGAATCTTAGGATTTATTTTAAATCTGTTGGAAGTTGGGAAACTTGGTTTGGTGATAACTAAGCATTCTTAACTGTTCAGGTGAATTTTGGTCACTTAAGTGACCAAAATAGGAGGACACGACCCTTGGTTCTGTTTCTTGGCCTATTTAAGGCTAAAATGAGAAGTTCTTCTCATTTTCTTATCTCATCTCATGGCTGCCATAGGAAAAACAAAGGAGAAGGGAAATCAAAGTGCTAAGGGAGAAGGATCAACGACCAAGCAAGGAAGAGAGCTTAGCTTTGGGAGGAACGGTTAACCGACTTCATTTTTGGGAATTGAGGTAGGGGAAACCTTGGTTTCACACTTTCTTTCCATATTCTTCATTAGGGTATTTAGATTGCTTGATGTGAATAATGGACTTATAGTGTGATATTGGTGTTTTTGGCTTGAATCTTGTTGGAGAACTTGAGGATGACTTGTTTTTGGGTTGTTAGGTATATGGAAAAAGATATCCATCCCTTGTATGCCTTAAATCCCACTTAAGTTGAGTTTTAGGGTTTTAGATTTTATATTGGATGATTTTCCATGATTGGTAATTTTGAGTGAAATTGAGGTGGATTAAGAGTTGCTATGTGTAGTTGGACCTTGTTAGAAATTGAAAATCACTTGAAATTGAGTTTTGAGTGACTGGAAGAGGGTTTAATTCCAATGGAACAATACCCATATCTGTAAAATTCTGTAGTGGGTACTATGGCGCAAGGTGTAGCACGCCACAGTGTGAGTGTGATTCATGTCCAGAATTTGGGACCCGAGAGATGGGCGCTGTGACATGGCACTTGGAGTACCGCGACGTGTTGAAGAACAAGGGTGTGCACCGCGGCGTGGCACAAGGATGCTGCGACGTGGCCAGCATTTCCTGCCAGTACTTGAACTTATGGCTTAGGCGTCGTAGCGTGGCACAGGACATGCCGCAGCGTGAATGCCAGAAAACAACTAGGTGTTGTGTTGGATTACCTTGGAATCTTCCAATGGTGCAGTTTCTTCATTTATGCTTGTTTTTAGTAATGGAGACTCTAATAGGGGTATTTAATAAAGTGGTTGTGTGGTAAAAGTAAATCAAATGGTATATTAATTATTGTGGTATTTAACATCATTGTATTTCATATTGGTAGTTTGGAATGTAAATCAATTGACATGCTAGTTATTGTGGTAATTAGCATTATTGTTGTTCCATAGCTATGTTGATGAGGTTGAATCCTCATTGTGGGTGATCTAATGTGATTTTGAATGAGAAGGTAATCAATTCTTCCTATCACAAAGGTCATTGTTGTGATCAAATATGATTTTGAATGAGTTGGTAACCAATCCTTCCTATCGTAGTGATTATTGTTGAAGACCGTGTAGTTAATGAGACTTCACTACTGGAGAAGGTGATCATACATCATTGTAAGTGAAGAGGTAACATACCTTCCTAATCATAGTGATGAGTTGAGGATGGTCTTTCCCTCACACCCCATGGTTTAACTGGAGCTGGGTTTCTAGTGCTTGTTCAAAGCTTATGGAATCGGGTTCCTTTGTTTTGTTCAAGGCTCATGGATCTCATGACATTACCATAGAACTGGGTTTTTGTAAATGGTATCATACATTATGCATTTCATATTTAGGTTATTGCATAGGCATAAACATTAGACATAAATTGGCATAGCATAGCGATTGTATGGGTGGTTGCTATCATGACATATTCATGCATTACAGTTGTATGGGCAATTGCATGTCTCAGAGATGGAGATGTTGTTTGCTTCTGTGACTGAAGTGTTTATTTGATAATTTAGTATATTATATGTTTGTATATGTTTATATATACTGCTATTAGAATACTTCTACTGAGATATGTTTTCTCAACCCCGATTATGTTGTCATGTAAATCCAGGTGCTAGTTCCTCAAAAGGGAAGGAGAAGATGAATGAAGATTAGTATAAATATATGCTTTTTGATGATAAAGCTTTTATAATATGCTAGTTTTTGTTTTTGTAAAAGTTTATGTATTATAATGTACCTTGGAGGCAGTGATGAATATATATAACTTTGGTTATCGTGGCTTTCTATATTTACTCATTATGTATGAATGATATGGGTTTGTAGTTGGATGTTAGAAGTAACATGGTCAATATTAATTATTCTTTTATATGACGATATATCTGGATAATAAATATTGGGATGTTGCACAGAGCGCTTAGACGCTCAGTCTAGAGCACTTAGGTGCGCGGCGTGAAAACAGCACAGGGCTGTGTTCTATCTAGTGAGCACCCAGATGCTAAAAAGGAGAGCACTTAGGCGCCCATTGCAAAATTCAACAAATAGTTGTTTTTGTGTTTTGAAGTCCTTGACTAGGTGGAATCTTTCATGTATGCTTCCTAAGGAGTGTTAAGGCACAAATAGGGATATTTTCAAGAAAGAAACTATCACCTAACAAGCTTGAGAAAGTTTAAACCTTTGAGCATTCAGGAGTTATAGTTTGCCTTAGGTAAGTATCTAGCACCATAAGCCACTTTTGTGGTAGGGTAAGTCACTTGAGAGTAATGAGTGATGAGTTGGTGTTTAGATATAAGTATGATAAGGATAATTGGTAGTGTTATTTTTATGAATATCCTCTGACAATATTCATGAAGGCCATGAGAGATCGAAAGGGTGTCTGATAGACTCAATGAAGGAAGGACATAACCCTGATAATTCGATAGTGTCAAGGTCATAAAAGATAAGTAGGGGTCCATAAGGTTTTTCGAAATCAAGATTTAGACCGAACTTCTCATGTGCCAGGATATGTGTAGTGTGAGGAGATTCCTCTACTTGCTACAATATAACACACGAAACCAATAAGTCCTAAGCTTAACATCTTGGTTCTAAGTTAGACTAAGTATATATGTATGAAATGTATGTTAAGTTAGTTTATCTAATTGCCATAGTTAGACCTTGTAGATGCTTTAAACATATCTTACTTAGCATGTGTAAAGATTATGTTTATTATGTTATGTATACTGGTTTTGATTACTCATATTGAGATTTTAGTTTCTCACTCCGCTATGTATCATGTAATTCTAGGTGAATCTTTTTCTAAGGGTAAGAAGAAGAAAGAGACTAAAGATTAGATTATATTATGTATTATGTTTCAAATTGTTGTACATGTTAGTATTCTTTTTGAAATTTATAGACTTATGTATTACTTCAAGCCTTTGATAAGGCTAATGATGTATACGTACTTTGATGTATTATGATATAAATATTGTATTTTCGCATTTCATATGGCTCGCTATAGTATTTCCAGTGAACATTATGGATATAGTAAATGATTAATAAGTATGCAGTGTCATTGTAATACTAAGTATCTCTTTGTGTGATGTATATACTGAGATACTGGTATTAGGATGTTACAAAATTGATTCATCTTCTAATGAATCACATAAGAATAACTCACCAATTCTAAATAAAGGAAGGGTAAGAAGAGCACCATTTTGGATGGAAGATTATGAGACTAGTGAAGGTTTTTTAGATGAAGATGGTCTGAATGCTATGATGATGCTCACTGAAAATGATCCACTTATATTCAAAGAAGCTGTCAAGAGCAAGAAGTGGAGGGACGCAATGATGGTAGAGATTGAGTCCATAGAAAAGAACAAGACTTGGGAGCTGACTATCTTACCAGATGGAGTAAAGCCAATTGGAGTTAAATGGGTTTTTAAGACCAAACTTAACGAGAATGGAGAGATAGACAAGTACAAAGCGAGGCTAGTGGCGAAGGGTTATGCACAGTAGTTCGGAGTTGATTATATTGACGTGTTTGCTCCGGTTTCCAGACTTGACACCATTCGATTGATACTTGCTTTGGCGGTTTAACATAGTTGGGATGTTTTTCAGTTAGACGTAAAGAGTGCATTCCTTCACGGTGAGATCAATGAAGAAGTATTTGTGCAGCAACCATTGGGATATGAGAAGAAAGGTGAACAAAGACAAAGTTTATAAGCTAAGAAAGGCATTGCATGGCCTTAAGGAGGCACTGAGGGCGTGGTATAGCAAAATAGAGGCTTATTTTGTCCGAGAAGGCTTCGAAAGGTGTTTTTGCGAACACACACTATTCACAAAATCAAAGGAGGGAGGTAAACATTTAATAGTAAGTCTTTATGTTGATGATTTAATATATACTGGGAATGATAGGAGTATATGTGATGAATTTAAGAATTCAATGATGTTGGAATTTGACATGTCTAATTTAGGGAGGATGAGGTACTTTCTTAGGGTTGAGGTGGTACAGAGTTCAGATGGGATTTTTGTGTGTCAAAGAAGGTATACTCATGAAGTTTTAGCAAGGTTTGGAATGGATAATAGTAATTCGGTAAAGAATCCTATGGTCCCAGGAACAAAGTTGTCGAAGGATGAAGTAGGAACCAAAGTTGATGCAACCTTGTTTAAACAAGTAGTTGGCAGTCTAATGTACTTAACTGCAACTCGACCTGATTTAATGTATGGAGTAAGTCTCATTAGTAGATTCATGTCTTGTCCAACTGAATCTCATTGGCTTGTAGCAAAACAGATACTAAGACACTTGAGAAGTACAATTGAGCTAGGAATCTTCTACAAAAAGGGAGGTTGCACAGATCTTGTAGTTTACACTGACAGTGACTTCGCTGGTGATTTGGATGATCGGAGGAGTACTTCTGGTTTTGTTTTCTTGCTCGGTTCTGGAGCAGTGTCGTGGTCTTCTAAGAAACAGCCTATAGTGACACTGTCTACTACTGAGGCTGAGTATATAGCCCCTGTTTTTTGTGCTTGTCAATGTGTTTGGTTGAGAAAGGTGTTAGAGAAGCTTGGACATAAAGAGGAGAAGAGTACTTCGATTCAGTGTGATAACAGCTCTACTATAAAGCTTTCCAAGAATCCAGTCTTTCACGGCAGAAGCAAGCATATTGATATAAGATTTTATTTTATGAGAGATTTGGTAAGAGATGGAGTTGTGGAGTTGAGCTACTGCAATTCTCATGAACAAGTTGTAGACATAATGACAAAGCCCCTCAAGTTAGAACAGTTTTTGAGACTTTGTAGCATTCTAGGAGTGGTTGAAGCTTCAAAGGTAAACTAAATGCTTTCTGCATATAGTTTAAGGGAAGGAATGATAGACTGTTGGGATTTAACAGTCATTTAGTTTTTAGTTTCATTTATCAGTTTGTTAAATAACTCCTATTCCTTAGGGACGTGCAGATAGGATTCAGTTTTTTTTTTCAACTAGCCCCCACGTTATAGGCCATGTAAAACGTGGTTTACTGCTTTTCTTTATCTTGTAAGACTATAAAGTTTATAGCTTGTTTTGAATTCAGTAAGATATTCTCGCAGCAAACTTGTGTACTACAGTTCTGTTTTCAACATGGATAAAGTAGTTTTTGATTGATAGCAGGAAAAGAAAATGAGGCTGTGAGAGACAGAAAGCTAGGAGTGGTAGCAAAACGGGTTGTGAGAGATAGAAAGTTAGAAGTTGGTAGTTTTTTGGCTGACGAGAAAATGAAGAAAAAGGGGTATTTATAGTGTAGAAAATGGATTTGCTGAGTAGAAGCTTTATTCAAACATCTCCTTCATTCCTTCCAGAATTTTCTCTAACGTGCTTGGCTTAAATCAATGAGCCTTGCTTATTGGTTGACACTTGTTGGGCTTCACTCAGCAAGATGATCTCATCAAATGGATTTTATCTTTGCAATCATTTCTTTTTTTTTAGATATTTCCTTCTTCTAAAACGTGATTCTCTTCATTTCATTTGTTTGAGTAGATATTCAAAGTAAAATAATACATTAATCTAATAATTAATTTATATAAAATATTTATTTTTTTACCTTATTTTTTAAAGATTTTTTAAAGATTTCATATAAATATTTGTTGTTATTATTATTATTATTAAGGATGTTACATGGAGCGCTGTCAATGTGACTAATTGTTGACGAGGCTATTAAGGTGTCTTCCCCCTTTACTTGTCTTCTTTCTGTCCATAACTCAGCAATTTTGTAATTGTACAACGAAATAATAACAATTCTAAATCTTTATTCTTTTTTATAAATTAGTGTTTTATATTCGTATAATGAAAGAGATAAATTAAAAATATTAAAATAAATAAAAAAATATACATAATTTAGATATATGACATCTCAAATAATTTAAATGAATTTGATTAAGTTATAATTAGTAGAATTTATAATAGAACCTGTTCTGGACCGTGATCCGGGATCCCACTCCATGGGATCAACCCGGTATGCACATTACTGGACTCTCCTAACTGGTGTAGAGGAAGACTCACAACGTATTCCGGACAACGGATTACGGCCTTCGAGCAGTACCAGTATTCGACATCGTGACTGATAGATTCGCGCAGTGGATGAATCCCTAAATATCCGTAACTGCCAATCATCAACTTACGATATTATAGGATTTATAGATATCCTTAATGGTTAGATACTTTCCATATCTTAATCCCAGATTTGCAGGGATATATCTGATAATAACAGGAAGGCAATCCTCTTCAGGATACTAATCCTAAATTACCTGCATTCAGTATTCGATAAGAATCCCATTAGGATTCTGCTTACGCTCTATAAATACAAGGCTAAGTCATCTTAGTAAGGTAACTCTAAACCCCATCCCAAAAACCTTATTGCGCACTGCCTGACTTGAGCGTTGGAGTCCCTTTGCAGGTACCCAACCCCCCTGTGTTACAAGCTCAGCTGCTGCGCGAAGGAGAACTCATTACAACGTACCTATCTCAGGTACCCTCTGAATCCAGTTCAGAACATTGGCGTCGTCTGTGGGAACCATAAATTTCTAATCCCACCCAATCATGGTGAATACGAGGCAAAACTCCAGAAGAGACGCTGCTCAAGCCTCTGTCAATCAGAGGCAAAATCTCGACATGCAACGTCCACCACCACCACTGCCTTCACTCGTGGCTCAAACCTCCGCTGTGAGAAATCAGGCACCCGGAATAGGAAGCCGACATGATGGGCACTCTACCTCCTTTTCTGAGGAGTCTCCCAACCCATCACGCAGGATTTCTGTCAGGGAAAGACTTGAATTCCCAGCTCAGAGAGGAGATCAGAGCCTTCAAGAGCACAGGATTCCAGTGCACCAACGTTTGGGAATCCCGAACAATGAGTTCGATGATCGTGCGTCCCACTCTGAACGCACACTTCAAACTCGGGGTTCCCAACGCCAGTTTCAAGATATGTTGCAGCAACATATGGACTTACTCAATGATCAATTCAGGAGACTGGAGGACATGCAGCACGCCATGCATGACAACCAACCGAAGCCGCGCCGCCGTGACAGACAGTCCGGCGTGGAAAATAACAGAAGGAGGGCCAACGATGATGACGGAATTCTCGATACCGGAGACAATAACCAGAATCGAGGAACTATGGAACAACCTTTCTCCGACCAACTCATGGAGTTCCGTGTTCCAAGAAATTTCAGGTTTCCTCCAAACCTTGAAATTTACGACGGAACCACGGACCCCCAGGAACACATAAATGCTTACGAGTAGTCCCTATGTTTCTATGGCGGCTCCATGGAGTTATTGTGCCGAGCCTTCCCCCTCTCCCTCAAAAAGGGCGCCCTCAAATGGTTCACCAGCCAACCACGGGGGACCATTGTGGATTGGTCCGACCTCAAGCAGCGTTTTCTGCTGCAGTACACCACGAGCAAGGAATAGCCTAAGTCCATCGAATCCTTGGCTAAGATCCGCCAGGGAAAGGACGAGACCCTCCGAGACTACGTTAGGCATTTTATGGCCGCCTGCACCAACGTAGAAAATTTTGAAGACAGAATAGCCTTGCATTACGTCAGGAGCGGTCTCTGGATAGGCTCCGATTTCTTCAAGTCCTTGGCAAAAAAGAAGCCGGACAATCTGACCGATTTCCAGAACCGATCCGAGAAGTATGTCTACTTAGAGGAGGCAACAGAAGACTATAGGAGGTGGGACAAAGGTGAACCTTCTCACCAAAAGCCCAACCAAAATTCCTCAAGGTCGCGGCCCCCAAAGGGTAGCCCACCACGGAAAAGCTACGTTGACTACACTCCTTTGAACACCCCTCGGGAAACAATCTTGAGGGAGGTAATGAACACGGAGTTTCAGAACATCCGGAGGCCACCTCCTATCAAGAAGCACAAGCAGAAGGATCATTCTAAACATTGCATATGGCACAAAGCCTATGGCAACGATACAGAGGATTGCTATCAGTTGCGCGACGCCATTGAATTTCTAATCAAGGTCAGACACCTGCAGCAGTATATCCTCTGTGTACAGAACAACGAAGGGGATAATAGGTGCAGAGACAGCAGGCGTCGAAGTCCATCCCCTACACGCAGGATAAGAACAAGAAACACTAGGAGAAGATCCTAGACTCCGCCTCGACGAGATAACAGCGATCGACAGAGTCGAACCAGGAACACTCCTCCTGTCGATAATGAAGACCACCGCGCCGAGCCCAACAGGACGATCCATACCATCGCCGGTGGCTTTGCCGGAGGGGGATCCTCCAACGGAGCTCGAAAGAAAGCCCTTAGAATGGCAGTTTTCAGCGTGGCCCACTCAGAGCCGAGAACACAAGCAGAGGATAGAAAAGCGCCACTCATTACCTTCTCGGACGAGGACTACGGTGAAATAATCCCGGATCACGATGACCCACTCGTGATATCCGGGGTAATTTCCAATGCCGAAGTTCACCGAATTTTCGTCGATAAAGGGAGTTCAGCGGACATTATGTTCCTAGATCTCTATCAGAAGTTGGAACTCCCGCTATCCGACTTGACTCCCCATGTAGGAGAACTGAAAGGTTTCACCGGTGAGAAGATCACCCCGGTCGGATACTACGAAACCCACCTGACTCTTGGATCATCTACACTATTCAGGACTGTCAAGGTGAAGTTCCTGGTCGTGGACTGCCCCTCGGCTTATAACATCATCCTGGGCCGCCCTTCTCTCAACGCCCTCGGAGCAGTGGTGTCCACCACCCACCTCATGATGAAGTTTCCCAGTAAGAACAATGACGTTGTCACTGTAAAAAGCGACCAAATTGCAGCCAGGAAGTGCTACAATGAGAGTTTGAAGATCTGTAGAGTGCCTCGGTCGAGCCCCGTAGCATCCACCCCGGCTATCGACTAGGTTAACATTTTAATGACGGAGCTCGACGTTAGAGAAGAAATCCGAGATACCCGACCCCAGCCCGAAGGTGAACTGGAGTTTCTTCAACTCGGGGCCAACCCTGAACAGGCCACCAAGATCGGAGCTCGTCTGGGTGAAAAAGAAAAACAGCAACTCTCTGAACTCTTGTTGAAAAACAAAGACCTTTTCGCGTGGACTTCCTCCGACATGCCCGGACTTGACCCCAGTTTCATTTGCCACCGATTGTCGATTAAAGAAGGTACCAGACCGGTCGCGCAAAAGAAGAGGAAGGTCGGGCCCGAGAGGCAGCAAGTCGTAGAGGACCAAGTTAAAGAGCTACTGAATGGCAACTTCATCAGAGAGATCTCATATACCACATGGCTCTCTAATGTGGTCTTAGTAAAAAAGTCCAACGGAAAATGGAGGATGTGCGTAGATTATACTGACCTGAATAAAGCCTGTCCCAAGGACCCATATCCACTCCCCAATGTGGATAAATTAGTGGATGGCTCCTCGGGGTTCAGATGGCTCTCATTCATGGACGCATATTCCGGGTACAACCAGATTCCCATGTACACTAGGGATGAGGATAAAACCGCTTTCATTACCGACAGGGCGAGCTACTGCTACAAGGTCATGCCTTTCGGCCTAAAGAATGCAGGAGCCACCTACCAGAGGATGATGAACAAGGTTTTTGAAAATCAAGTGGGAAAGATGCTAGAAGTCTACATAGACGACATGATAGTAAAGACCCCACACTGCGAATCGCATACGACGGACCTCGAGGAAGTATTTGCACAAATCCGGAAGTACAACATGAGGTTAAACCCGAAAAAGTGCGCTTTTGGGGTCTAGGCCGGCAAATTTTTGGGGTTCATGCTAACTCATAGAGGAATTGAAGCCAATCCAGATAAATGCCAGGCCGTCCTCAACATGAGAAGTCCCCGGAACGTCAAAGAAGTACAACAGCTTATGGGGCACATAGCGGCCCTCACAAGATTCTTAGCTAAAGCCGCGCACAAGTCCCCCCCTGTTCAAATTGCTCAAGAAGGGAAAAAATTTCGAATGGACCCAGGAGTGTGAAGATGCCTTCACGTCATTAAAAAACCTTTTGTCCTCCCCTCCTATCTTGACAAGGCCGGACACTGGAGAGACGCTCTACTTGTACCTATCCGTCCACGACGAGGCCGTGAATTCAGTCTTGATTAGAGAAACCAACGAAGGACAGAAGCCTGTCTACTTCGTCAGTAAGGTCCTCTAGGGCCCTGAGCTTCGATACCAAAAGGTAGAAAAAGTTGCCTTCGTGCTCATCATCACCGCAAGAAGACTTCGACAATACTTCCAATGCCACCCAGTGGTGGTAAGAACCGACCAACCCATCCGACAGGTGCTACACAAACCAGACCTGGTCGGGCGAATGATTGCGTGGTCGATTGAACTCTCAGAGTTTGGAATCACATACGAACCATGACTGGCAATAAAAGCCCAGGCTTTGTCCGACTTCTTAGCAGAGCTCACAACAGACAACGGCAACCCAAGGAAAGCCTTCTGGACCATTTTTACCGATAGATCTTTGAACCCCAAAGGAAGCGGGGCTGGGTGATTGTCGAGAATTCAGAGGGTTTGACCTTAAAGCACTCCCTGAAGTTTGAATTCCCAACCTCAAACAACCAGGCCGAGTATGAGGCCTGCATCACCGGGTTGCTAATGGCAAAGGACCTGGAGGCAACGCGGATCACGCTTTGCAGTGATTCCCAGTTAGTAACCTCCCAAATCCGAGGCGAATATCAAGCCAAAGAACCCCTCTTGCAGAAATACTTGAACAAGGTCCAGGAACTTTTGAAAAGCTTCGAAGAGGTCAAGATAGAGCACATCCCAAGGGAACAGAACTCCAGAGCAGACCTTTTGTCTAAACTGGCCAGCACGAAGAGCCCCGGCAACAACCGGTCTGTAATCCAAGAAACCCTCTCCCAACCCTCCATTACGGATCACAGCATATCCCAAGTGGAGGACCATCAGCCATCTTGGATCACTCCTATACTGGACTATCTGCAACATGGGAAGTTATCGTCGGACCCGAAGGAGGCTTCCAGATTGGTAAAGACGTTGGTTAGATACACCGTTTACAACGGTCGCTTATACCGACGTGGTTTCTCCTCCCCTCTTCTAAAGTGTTTAACCCCCAAAGAAGCAGAGTACGCCCTAGCTGAAGTTCATGAAGGAAGCTGTAGTCACCACTTGGGAGCCAAAGCCCTAGCCCAAAAAGTATTAAGGGCAGGATTCTATTAGCCCACAATGGAAGCTGACTCTCATGCACATGTTCAAATTTGTGACAAGTGTCAGCGTCATGCAGATCATTTTCAAGCCCCTTCTGAAGAATTGTTCACGGCGTCGGTCCCCTGGCCCTTTTATAGGTGGGGTATGGACATTTTGGGACCGTTCCCTCAAGCCCCAGGACAGTTTAAATACTTGGTGGTAGTAGTAGACTACTTCACTAAGTGGATCGAGGCCGAACCCCTGATCACCATCACTTCGGCGCGAATTCAGAAGTTTACTTAGCGCCATATTATCACCAGGTTCGGCGTACCGGAATCGGTAGTCACAGATAACGGTACCCAGTTCAAAGATAAAACTTTTGAAGAGCTATTAACCGGATTGAAAATAAAACACCACTGTAGCTCAGTCGAGAACCCCAGAACAAATGGGCAAGCCGAGGCCACCAATACAATCATCGTGTGAGGCTTAAAAAGGAGGCTCGACGAAGCCAAAGGAAATTGGGTCGAGCAACTTGACCATGTTCTCTAGGCATACCGGACCACTCCTCATTCCACGACGGGAGAATCCCCTTTCAAGTTGACCTATGGCTGTGAAGCCATGATCCCGGTAGAAATAGGGGAACCCAGCTGGCGTTACTAACAGTTCTCATCCGACAGCAACCCTGGTCTAATCAGAGAGGACCTGGACTTGCTCGAAGAAAGAAGAAACGTGGCCCATATACGGGATGCCGCCCTCAAGCAGAAGACAGCTACCAGATACAACAAGAAAGTAGTCCCAAGAAAATTCCATCCCGGCGATCTAGTGCTCAGGAGAGCCGACATAGGAGGAAAAAATGCCTCCCAAGGGAAATTAGCCCCTAACTGGGAAGGCCCCTATCGTGTCGTCACTAGTACGGGTAAGGGAGCCTACACCCTGGAAACGTTATCTGACCCCGGTCAAGAATTACTGGAATGCGGATAAATTAAGAAAATACTACAGCTGAATGCCCATAGCAGCTTAGCCCTCCAGTGGAATTATCTTTGATCCATTCCCGTTTTAAATAAGTATGCTATGTACGGACTCCTGTCCTCCCAATTCCATCAATAAAATTGTTATTCAGGAAACCAGGTTGATCTAATGCGTTACTCTAACTGCTAAATGGACAAGTCAATAGGAGGCAGTACGGATTATATGTACACGCTCCTTTACACCCAAGCCTAGAAGGGGTCCCAAAATCTATATGATTGTTGGGGTACCTACCCCGGGCAAGGTTAAATAATGATGATGCCTCAGGCAAAAGGGTTCACGCGTAAACTGCCCTAAGCTAGGCGTTACTTACCTATGTCTAAAATTCCAAACGCTTCCCATAGCAAGCACTGGAATATGGATTAAGGTTTTACTTTGTCTAAGTCTAAAAACTCTTGACATTTGATTATTATAAGCGTTAGATTACAGACTAAGGCGTTATTTTTACCTAAGTCAAAGTGGAATGCCATTCACTCAACGGTATGAGTCAAGGATCCCGGACATTGGTTTTCTATGATAAAAAGTTTTCTAAGTCCATTATAATGACTATGAAAATGGGCGTTGGACCCAATTTGGACCACGAAAAATAAGAATAAATGGTTGAACAGAATCATTAATTATAAAACCCCAAACACGGGGCAATTATTCGTACAAGTAACAAAACCCCACGCAGGGGGCAGAAAACAGCAAAATGAAAAAAGCAAACAAAAGATTAGACGTCGGCCTCTTCCGAGATCTGGATAACCTCCGGGTTGCCACCAGGAGCTTTCGCGGCTAACTCTTCAACAGCTACAGCGGTCTTTCCACGCCGGAACAGAGTGAAGCCACTCCGGAGTAGAAATCCTTCGTTCACCCGTTCTTCTCCCACCTTCTCGATGGATAACGGCAGAAGGGGATACGCGCTGCTTCCTTGAAAGCAAGTCAAAGAAAGCAGACCACCCCAGGTTGCTCCAAGGGGGTCCGCACTGCTCTGACCTAGCATCGTTGCATTTCCAGCCGTTACTTCAAAAAAGACCGGCCAAGTGCTTTCAAGCAGCCCGCCAAGAAGAAGGAGAGAGGAACAGTGTGCTCCATCGGGTCCCCATGCAGTGGAGGACGGGAGCATTATTCCATCCTAACAACACGTTGGATCAGACATCCCCGTGTACGCCAGGATAGAAAGGCTTCCGCCTCCCTAAATGCATAGCAACCCGATTTTACGCCAAGATAGAAAGGCCCCTGTCCAAAAAGGATGAACGCTCGGAGAAAATCAAATCTCTTCACGAACTTTGGAAAAAATAAAAATATAGTTTCTGCAGATGGTGAAGCTCTCTTCACAAGAGAAGGGAACGAAGGAAGAATTACACCCATTCCTTTGGGAGAAATCATCTCTGTTCGACAATGAAAAGGAAGAAGGGAATGCTAACTCACGAAGAAGTGTTCCTTACTTATAGCGTGCATGAGGGATTCCGATTGGTCCCGTAAAAGGTGACCTGATCCCATGAAGTCAGCCAAAATAAATGCTTTGATCTCTGGTTGGTCACAAAGATAGGGAGCAGTTGAAAAAATCCGTATGAAACTGACGTTTTCTTTAAAGAATCACTACTTCCCAATAAAGTCCAAGCATCAGTTTCCCAGAGAATCGCAGACTGTTACGTCAGGGATCACGTTTGGGATCTGCGTCAAATATGTCTCCAGGAATCCTTAGTACTCGTGCTTGGGGGCAGCGATGTTTGTTCGTAACTGAATAAGGACAAGGATATCGGTAATAACCCGAGGTCTGACACCTACCCGTCGAATTACCACACAATGGTTGATCCGTTCTAAACTTGACTCTGGTCTGTCTCATCCAAGAGCCAAGCTGGGGGCAACTGTTCTGGACCGTGATCCGGGATCCCGCTCCATGGGATCAACCCGGCATGCTCATTACCGGACTCTCCTAGCTGGCGTAGAGGAAGACTCACGACGTATTCCGGACAACGGATTACGGCCTTCGAGCAGTACCAGTATTCGACATCGTGACTGATAGATTCGCGCAGTGGATGAATCCCTAAATATTCGCAAATGCCAATCATCAACTTACGATATTATAGGATTTACAGATATCCTTAATGGTTAGATACTTTCCATATCTTAATCCCAGATTTGCAGGGATATATCTGATAACAACAGGAAGGCAATCCTCTTCAGGATACTAATCCTAAATTACCTGCGTTCAGTATTCGATAAGAATCTCATTAGGATTCTGCTTACGCTCTATAAATACAAGGCTAAGTCATCTTAGTAAGGTAACTCTAAACCCCATCCCAAAAATCTTATTGCGCATCGCTCGACTTGAGCGTTGGAGTCCCTGCGGTACCCAACCCCCCGTGTTACAAGCTCTGGTCTTGCTTGAAGGAGAACTCATTACAACGTACCTATCTCAGGTACCCTCTGAATCCAGTTCAGAACAGAACCTACTCAAAATCATTTTTTCTTTTTATTAACCGATTCTTTCAATGTTATGAAATTCGGACTATGTAACTCCTCTCAATAAATATTTTTTATATAATCTTTCAAGTAAATAATTAGTTTATATAATTTCATATAATTTCAATTTTTGATTCTATATTTTTTCTTTTAATATTAATTTTTATGTGCTTATTTATTTGGATGTTTTATCAATTTATTTTTAAGAGTATACCAAAAAAAATTATTAGATTTTCTTACTTTAAAAAAACTTAATAAATTCTTAGTTTGCTCATAATACATTACATTTAATTAATTTTATTATATTTTCATACAAATTTTTCACTCATGTGCGATATATATTGAAGTTTTTTAATTAAATAATATAGAATAATTATATGAATAAATATAATAATTTGAAAATATAATTAATTAATTTAGGGTGACTTTACATATAGAAATGATATCAGATATCTATGGAAAATTTAAGATTTTATGATCAATTACAAATAAAATAATTAATAATGTGTTAACTAAAGATAAGAGGAAACTTTTTGATTTTTTAATATGAATTAATATGAAAAAGTATATATGTCATGGTAATTGATATGTGATTATAAATTTTTATATTTGTATTAGTGAATAATAAATTTAATTTAGACTTGTCGACATAAGTACACATTCTTTTTAAATTGTAATATGAGATGTTACATGATAGTTATTGGAATCATGTATTTGTCACATGACAAATTTTTAAACATATTATTTTATGTCAAAATGATAAATATTAAAATATGAATGTATGTATTTTTTCTTTATATATTATATGATATTTCTGTACCCCTTTTTTTAAACATTAAAACATTACATTTTCCCCTTTTAAGTGAAAAAAGAGAGAATTAAAATTTTCAATACTTAATTTATTTATTTTTTAAAAATGAAGATGTAAAGATTTGACGAAAAGAAGAGATGTGCAAATATCATTTCTCTTCAGTTTATATGAAAAAGTTCATTTAACCTGAAACAATCAACTTTCTTATACTAATATCCGCTTATTCTATTTAATCAGTTATTTTTTTTTTTTTTGCCAAACACACTTAAAAAAAAACTTAACTACTGTGGGTGTTAATGGGAGGATGTTAACTTCCTTCAACTTTTTTTCTTACTCGAATTTTCTCTCACTTCTTTCTTCATTTGATGCAATTTCTTTTTTTTTTTTAAATAAGGCTCCACTTTTTTTTTCACTAAATAAAGTGTAACAATAAGTAACAATTTTATAAATATACTCTTAAATTAAAATTATTTTAAATAAAAGTAATAGATTTTTTGTCCTAAAGCAATAGGTGGAGGTTACTAATATCGTTCAATTAAAAAATGAGTGGGAGGAAGTTGGTCAGATATAGAACTTTTTTTTTTCCATTACCAAGCTAATAATAAATTAGCCTAAAAAGTCTCATAGAAAAATTAATTAACTTAAATTCATTTCCAAAAAGAAAACTAAATGTCAAAACAAAACCTAGTAGTTCTAATGAATAAAATCACATTAAAAACAATCAAATTTAATCAATTTTTTATTTTTCAATTTGGTTTTTTTAGTTTCAAACTTTGGGATTCAACTCGTTTAAGTATGCTGGTTTAAAGCATATAATATTGTATAAGGGTTCATACGAGAAAAATAAATAATGTTACATACACATATTTATACACACATTACGTTATCTCATATCTATATAATTTTTATTATTTAATTATAGTTGGTCTACGTATTTATATATATATTGAAGTTTTCTAAATAATATAGAATAATTATATGAATAAATATAATAATTAGAAAGTATACTTAATTAATTTAGTGTGACAAGTACATATAGAGATGGTATCAAATACCTATGAAAATTTTGAAATTTTAAGATTAATCACCAACAAAAATAATTAATAATATGGTCAACTAAAAATAAGTGAGAATTTTTTTAATTTTTTTGAATATGAATTAATATGCAAAAATATATTTGTCAAGGTAATTAATATGTGATTATAAATTTCTATATTTGTATGTGTGAGTAATAAATTTAATTTAGAACTGTCAACACGTTTACACTTTCCTTTTAAAATGCAACATCAGATGTCATATGACAGTTATTGAGATCATGTATTTGTCACATGACAGTTATTGAGATCATGTATTTGCTACATGACAGTTATTGAGATCATGCATTTGCTACATGGTAAATTTTTAAACATATAGTTCCATGTCAAAATGACACATGACAAAATATGAAGACATGTACCTTCTCTTTATATATTATATGATATAATGATTACTATTATTTTATTTTTATCTCAGTTTTGTATTTTTCCATAAATATTTACAAATAATTACTATCTTTTTTGACTCTACTATTTTATTTTGGAAAATGCTACATAATAAAGAAAAAATCTAATCAAAACTTTATACCAAATAAGTTGGCATGCTTCCTGATTAAGTTTTTCTTTGCGTGTAGCATTTTTTTCTTTAAAAGTTAAAAAAATTTAATATTATCATTAATTATATTCTAATACAGTTAAATTTTCTCCATATGTATATAGATTTCCAAGGCAAATAATTTTACAATATCATTAAAGAATCCAACACGTACACGAGACACTTATTTAGAAGTGAACTAAATGAATAGGAGAAGAAAACATTTTTGTAAGCATGAAATACGCATAAAGTAATTTTTTTTTCTTAATTAGTGTTTTGTATATGTACAATGCACGAGATAAATTTAAAATATTAAAATAAATAAGAAAAAAATATACTTAATCTAGAGATATAACATCTCAGATGATTTAGTTGAATTTGATTAAGTTATAATTGGTAGAGTTTATAAATGAACCCACTCAAAATATTTTTTTTTTGTTAATCGACTCTTCTTGTACTATGAAGGCTATGTTGCTCCTCTCAATAAATATTTATTTTATATGATTTTCTAATAAATAATTAGTTTATATAGTTTCATATAATTTGAATTTTTATTCTATAGTTTTTCTTTTAATATTAATTTTTATGTGTTTATTTATTTGGATGTTTTATCATTTTATTATTAAGAGTATACCAAAAAGAATTTACTATATTTTATTGGTTTAAAAACACTTAAATTGAATTACTATTTACTATATCATTTTCTTTTACTTGTTAATTAAGTTTCTCTTCTACCTCTTTTGGTTTTGTTAAATCTGAATTGAATTGCTTAATTTGATTTGGATGTTGATATGATAATTGCATAATTACCACGTGTTTAATGAGAATTACAGAGACTAAATAATACATCAAAGTTATTTGTAGGATTATTTAGCTTGGTTGAATTATGAGTTTTAGGTTAATTTAGGATTGAATGAGTGCTTAATTCATTTAACCTTGAACAATTAAATTCTAGATGATTATCTAGTAAATAATTCTTGGATCATCTTAAGGCTTCTTGATGTGATCTAAGACCAAGAACTTGGTTAGCAATTGAATGGATTCTTAGTGATCAATGATAGATTAAATTTAAGATTAGTTGATTTCCTTAGATTGGTTGTTTACTTAATTTTGTTTACAATTTTATATTTTTTTATTTAATTAATTCTGCAATTTTCACTCCTTCTGTTAACTTCTTAATCTGATTGCTTAATTAGAGTGATCCAAGAACTTAATTCGATTTACCTTATACTACAAGTAATTTTGTTAATCGACTTACAAATTGATATAATTTGATAGTCTCGGTAGACGTCAAATTTTGGTGTCATTGCCGAGGATCAATATAAGTTTAATCAATTGTAATGTCCTATTTTAATTTTTAATAATTTTTTTAGTTATAAGTTTTGAATGCAAATTAGAACAACACATTACAAACCAACTTCTATTTTTTTCATTAGCTTTATACATAGTATTTTACACTTTTTTGAGGGTTACATTTTTCAAAAGTTAGATTTGTACATACAAAATCTAGTTAAGTTAAGCACCTATTTTCAAAAAGTTAGGCTTACAACAGCCTTCATAAGGTACTATTATTTACATTTTTTACTAATATTATTTACTAAGACTACTCATGAAAAAGAAGGATTATCATGAACAAATTTCCCATAGTGACGGTGAAAACATAATCTCCTAATTCTAGCATATATACTTGTTGCACACAAAAATCAACTAGAACTCTTACTATCGACATTATCTGAAATATCACGTAAAAAATTGTGAGATAAAATCTTAGTAGGAAAGATTAAAAATAATAATAAGTTTGAACTAATGATATCCCAGCCATCACAAGTACGGAAAACAATTTTCCACTCTTTTCAATTCTTTATTTCTAATGCCATATCTAAGAGTCTAGAATAAATAAAAGAATAATAAATAAAAGAATAAGTATCTCAATATAATGAATAAAAGAATAAATATATGAATAAAGGAATAAGTATCTATATAAAAATGAAAGAGTGAGTAGTTTCAATATTTTCTTCTCATATACTCTTTACCAAATGTGCATATTTCTCTTCATTTAGACATCCTCCAATGCTTTCATCATGACCACCATCATTATTTTGATTAACGTGTCCCTTAATCATCTCATCATGGTTACAATAATATTCTTTAATCGAAGTGTCCCTCAATTCTCTCATCATGGCCCAATAATATCTTTGCACATTGATTAGATTTTATCCATGGGACGATATTTATTAAATACTTTATCCATAGAAAAGAAATATTTATCATAAAAATAACTCACAATAAATATTTTCAACAAAATCAGATATAATGCAAAAATGGGAATAATTAATCCAGCTAATATAAAGAATAGTATATAACCCAATTAACATAATATATGAAAAAATTGGTGAAAAAGAGTTTAAAAGAATAGCTCATATTTAAAAAATGATAAAAGATCATTCACGTTTAAAATCCCAATTTTGTTTTAGCATTCTAGTGTTTATTATTCGAATAGCCCATTGGTCTACTCGAATAACACCACGATTTCAAACTTTTTGATTTAAGTTTATTCAAATAACATAGAGTTTATTCAAATAAACTTCTTTGAAATCTCATTTTGTAGCATTCTGTCTATGTTTATTTGAATAATACAGGGTTTATTCAAATAAACCATTTGAAAATACATTATTCAAAGTGTTTTTTTATTAAGGTTTATTCGAATAATACCAAAGTTATTTGAATAAAACAGTCGAAATCATATTACAGAAACCAGTGAATGCCATTTCTGTCATTCTTCTATAAACTAATAATAGAGCATTTGGTAGTGGATGCTAAGAAATGGATTGGGAGGAATGGGCAGAAGAAATAAAGAAGAAAGAGTGGTGCTTTTGCTAATTCCTACTTATTTTTTACAAAATTAAAACATATTTGAAGAGAGGTTGGAAATGGGAAAGTGAAGTTGCAGAAAACATAGGGACTTGTTTGTGAGTTGAGTGAGGGTGTTCTAATGAGCAAAAGGGAAGGATGAAGGAGTATTTATAGAGCCCAAGTATGAGCTTGTTTTTCGTAGGGGATAATTCTTCAGGATGTCAAAAAAATCTCCCCTATAATTATTTTTCTACACTTGATGTGGAATGGCTTATGCTTTAAGCCTTTGTTAATTCTTCACTCATTACTTGACACCAGTTTTTGCAATATTTAAAAAGCCCCCTTCATGACACATGTCTCAACTAATATCATATTCTTAGCTTATCTTCATTTAATGTTTGAACACTTGTTCTTCTTGGTCGTGCTTCACCAAATTTCCATTATGCTTGTCAAGTTGATTTTTTATTATTATGATAAATGTGCTTGGCTTAATCTTTCACCACTTGTTTTTATAATCATGTTTTTTTCCAAAATTTCATGAGTTTCCCCTTCTAGACACTTGTTGGAGCTGATCTCACTTTGCTTATCTCATTGTTCTGAAGTGGATTCAGATGTGTACTTGAGATAGGTATGTCACAGTGGTTTCTTCCTTATGCAGTAGCAGAGAGTGTTGAGTCGGGGGGTTGATACTTGCAAAGAGACTATAACGCTCAAGTCTGACTATGCACAAGTAGGGTTTATGTGATGAGTCATAAGTTACCTGAGGAGGTGATTAAGTATGGTATTTATAGAGGTTGGAGGGATATGCTCCCATAATAGTCACAGGATGAGGTACATTCCCTTGTTAGTTGTAGAGGATCCTTATATTATCAGAATGTTGATATTATAATCAAGGCAATTATGGATGCTATTATTCTGTAAAATCATGATTGACAATAACAAATATCTTTAAGATTTATCCATTGCGTAGATCTTGTGGTAAAGCTATTACTACCTAATGCCGCAGTCCGATATGCATATAGGTTGGATTTCATCTGCATGCCATAAGTGAATTCCTGCTGAGGGCATCTGTGATGGACTCCAGCATACTACGTGTCGGGTCGACCCATGGGACATGATCCTGGATCATGGTCTAGAATAGTTACCCCTAACTTGGCGCTTAAATGGAACAATTAAGTGTTAAGGTTCCAAGTTAGAAAGGAGCACATGGTGTGTGGTTGACTAGGGGATCCAGGTCAGTCAACACAAGATCTCACGGTGTTGTATATTGTAGAATACCTCCAGGGTTGAGGTGTGTAACATCCTAATACCACTACTAATGACATATCTAGAATTATGCATTAGCAATCATATTAGAGTATGTCACTTAGATCAATATCAAGTTTCCGAGAAGAAAAACATATTTAATATATATAATATGAGCTTGAAGTGGAAGCACAAAATACATATCTGATGAACTGTATATATATACAACGGATACATCAAAGTATATCAAAATAAATTAGAATACATTATAAGCCTCTAAGGCACAAAAATGGTGTACAACCATATACATCAGTTAAATCAAAAGGAAAATAAAAGATCTACAAGATCAGATCCTCATTTGCCTCAGTAGTATGCACAAGGATATCTTGGAATCATTATGGAAATCAAAGAAATGGGGTGAGAATTTTACAATTCTCAATAATCATTTTAAAAAACAAGTCATAAAAATCATTCCATTTGTTTCCGTGAAAAATCATTTCAAAACATTATAATATAATCAGTGGAAAGGTGGCTAAAGCCAAATCAAGTCCTTTCCCTTATCGAAACAGAGGTTCATTTCTTATCATTTATAAAAAAACCTTTTTGTAATCAAATTAATCATCATATCTTATCTAAATCTCAAAATCATATTCCAAAAAATCCATTCAAGATAAATTTACACAATAAGCTATCTTATTATGGTCATCTATCAATCATGATCATTAATCATTAATAAATCATCAATCATCTTTTTATCAAAGCGGTATGGAGGGAATTATTTGTCCTCACAATACCGTCTACTTGGCAGTAGCCTACTTTTAAGTTAATGCACTTCAACCTCTTTATGACAATCTATTTATCACATAGAGCTACTCCAAGTAACCCACATAAATCCACAACTTATGAGAGAATTATCCGTCCTCATTCTAGAGTTATGAGTAATGAAAGAATTATCTGTCCTCAACTACTTTGATAGGGAGGGTATCATCTTTCCTTCACACTATCTCTAATCCATGAATACCTTAAGTAGAGAGAGAATTATTCTTCCTCAACTATAATTGGCATTGTCTAAAGCAATGGTTTTGATGATAACAAATAAGAAAGGAATAGATGTGCAAAGATCAAGTTTCAAGACTCTTCAAGTTTAGCTTATAGGACTTTGATCTTGTATAAAGGTAAATAGGAATCACACTAAACTTAAATAACTTTTTAACATCTTTATAAGTGTTTCTAAAATGTTTAAATGCCTAACAAAGTATTTTTAGAAAGTTAGTCTTAGTGGTAGTTCAAACCTTTGAAAAATAACAAAGTTTGTGTTTTCCAAAACTGACCTTTGGTTACTCTTTTGATCATATCTTCCAAAATACTTTGATTTTTGTTCTAAAACTTCTTTCATATGAAAATAAACTCAAATATCTTTCCAATGAGTGGTCATTATTTTAAACGGATAAGAAATGAAGAAGTTATGACCATCTAAAGTCAGTTTTTAAAACTAGAGTATAATAACCAATTAGGGATTTTCCCTAACCGATTATTCATTATGTTAGGAGCGTTTTTCATGTTCTAAAAGCTCCTAACCGATTAGGCAATTCACCTAACCGGTTAGTATGATAAATAGGAGTATTTTTCATATTTTAAAAGCTCCTAACCGATTAGGCAATTCACCTAATCGGTTAGTGTAAAAATTGGGAGCATTTTTCAAACTCCTAATCGATTAGACATATTTCCTAATCAGTTATTCCATTTCACAAAAGCCAAATATTTAAGGTCCTAACCGATTAGGAAAAGCTTCTAATCGATTATTCTAAATTTCAGTGGCCAAAACTTAAAGTTCCTAACCGATTAGGACAATCTCCTAACCGGTTATTTGGGCAACTAGAAAACACGTTCCAATGGCTATAAATGGCTAGTTTTCATAAGAAATCATTCTTAGCCACCACCAACGGCTCTAAAATTCTTTGGGCTATAAATGAAAATGTTTGGGCATTAAAGAATGGTTGGTAATCAATCTGAATAAGTTTCTTGTGCATTAAGTTCATGTTTCACTTTCATTTTCTCCAAACTTCTGTTTTGAGCTTAAGTGTGAATCCTTGATACCCATAAGCTTCAATTTGTGTTATCTACTCTTTGAGGGAGTTTCTATCTTCTACACTTTGTATAATCTGTAAAAGAGAGGGTGAGTATCCCTTAGAGAGTGAGGTATCTCTCAAAAATTGTAAAGGGTGAGGTATCCCTTAGAGAGTGAGATATCTCTTAAAGATTGTAAAGAGGGTGAGGTATCTCTTAAAAGTTGTAAAAGGTGAGGTATCCCTGTTTGAGGCTCAAGCACAAGGGTGAGGTATTCCAAGGTGTGTTGATTGCTCTCAATTGTAAAGGTTGTCAAGTACCTGTTGAACTTTGAAGACATAGTGAAAAATCTCGGGTGATTGCTTGAGGACTGGACGTAGGCCACAAGTGGATTGGTGGCTGAACTAGGATAAAACTTGTGTTTGATCTTCTAAACTAATTTCTTTACATTTATGCATTTATTTTATATGCTTGCTTGAATGTTATTCATATTGGCTTGTTTAATTTGTGAGTGAAGTATTCAATCTCATTTATCTATTTACTTCAATTAATTAATAGCTTCAACGAAAATTAATAATCAAGTGTTTTGTGAAAGATTTGCGAAAAGTTTTTATATACTCAATTCACCACCTTCTTGAGTATTGAGGCCACTTAGCAACATCAACTACATTTCATCCAAGGAGAGCTCAAGAAAAGAGGGAGGGAATTATCCGTCCTCAACCTCAATAACTCAGGTGGTAAGGAAATATCCCTTCTCAACTACCATTTTCAAGTCTCCCCTTAAGACTAAGGATGTCCTAGATATTGGGTTACTCATGAAAATCAATCATTAATCTTATCTTGCATGTAATAAAAACATTTCATCATATCATCTCATCTTATAATATTATGCATCTATATCATATCAAGTATGTAAGAGAGTCATTCATCATTTCACTTCATAATTTGAATTTTGAAATTTTATCAAAGCATAATCTTGACACAAAGTGTTCATTCATAATTGAAATTATTAATCATAGTGAGAACATTTGAAAAAACATCATTTTTAGTACTCTTAAAAAGGCTCAAATTATAGAAATAAGGTTCTGTTATTCGAATAACATGTGTTGTTATTCGAATAGCAACTTATTGTTGTGCTCTCTGTAACTTGTTATTCGAATAAAGCTCTTCTTATTTGAATAACACACTAATATTCTAACATTTCTGATGCTTGTTTTTCGAATAACTTTGATGCTTGTTATTCGAATAACAAGCCTGTTATTCGAATAACAAGCCTGTTATTCGAATAACAAGATGCAACATCTGATTTCTGCCTCGTTTTCTTACTATTTCCTCCATTTTTTTCATTCTAATCAAATCTCTTTCTATCAACATATAATCTTAATTTAAAACAAGCAAGAAAATAATAAGAAATCATAAACTTTAGCACATATAATGATATGTTTTCAAACACCCAATAAAATGGCAAATCTTAATATGAGTTTCAAACCAATTTTTCAAATCTCAAAGTTTCCATGAATCAAAATCAAAGTTTGAACCTTGAGATCATAATCACACATAAAAGTATCACTTTCACTTATTAACTCAAATCTCAATAAGAATATCTATCCATGATTCTCAAAATGAAGAAAAAGATGAGCAAGGTTAAGAAAACCCCTACCTCAAATTTCCACCTTCCTCTTTCCTTTTCCCTTTTTCTTTACTTGGTTGCTTCCTCCCTCTCCTTCACTTGTTCCTTTCTTGATTTTCTTGTTTCCTTTCTCATCTTTTGCTAAACGTGAGGTTGAGAGAATAAGGAGTGAGTGAGAGTGAAAAACTGAGAAAGAATGAGAATAGAAAGAAGGAAGCATGAATGAGTGGGAAAAGTGAAGGAAAGTATCAAAATATCAAATGTTAGGTGAAAAGCTTCACGATAGAATAGTAGGAGATGTGGGAAGCATTTTCAAAATGCATTCCAAATGGTAACCTTTTTATCTATTAGGAACACTTTAATCTTTCAAAAATGAATTTTCTAACCTTCTAAGGTATTATAGAAAATTCTAAGATGTCATCATATTTTCCTTATTAATATTCCACCACTTTTCTTATACTGCGTTGTCAGTATCTAAGCTTCATTATTCTTTCCTGGGTTAAATTAAACCTATGGAATGAATTAAGAAGCTTTCAGGTATCCATCTTAATTTTTCATAACTTAGAAATAAATCTTCCCCATTTATTTCTATTTTCTCAACCATTTTCATAATAGTCCAAATTTTATAGGAGCTATTTCTCACATTTAGTGTTATAGTTTTATGCTCAAACGAATCTCAAAAATTACTAAAATTAACATATAACCTTTACTAATATTGTTGAGCTTCTATAACCTGATTAAGTCTATTGAGTTAGAGAGAATGTTACAATTCTCCCTTTTTTTTCTTAAATTTTGTCCTCAAAATTTGTTTACCTCATTCAAAAAGCTCCAGATGATCTTCCTTCATGTGGGATTCGAGTTCCTATATGACCTCCTCTAAGTCACCTCCCTCCCATAACACCTTTACAAAAGGAATTTGTTTCTCTCTGAGTTCTTTCACAGCCCTATCCATGATCCTTACAGGTCTAACCACATAAGTTAAATCATCTTTTAACTGTATTGGTTTATTTTTCAAAATGTGTGAAGGATCCAGATTATACTTTCGAAGTTAAGAAACAAGGAAAATGTCATGGAGGTTTGACAAACTAGGGGGCAAGGCTATTTAGTAAGCAACAGGTCCAACTCTTTTTAAGATTTAAAAGGGACCAAGAAACGAGGAGTCGATTTTTTTGGTTTTGATAGCCCTACTAACTCCCGTAGTAGGAGTGACTTTGAGGAACACATGTCTCCTCCATTGAATTCCAAAGGTTTTTTTCTCTCATCAGCATAACTTTTTTGCCTACTTTGGGCTACTAGCATCCTATCTTTGGTCATTTTGATCTGCTCTGTGGTTTGACCCTAAGATAGTCTATTCCCCTGCTTCATACTAACATAAGGATGATCTACATTTTCTACCATACAAGGCCTCATAGGGTGCCACTCCTATGCTGGTATGATAACTGTTGTTGTAGGCTAACTCTATAAGGGGTAGAAACTCATCCCAACATCCCTATTGGTCTATCACAGAAGCCCTCAGCTTATCTTCTAAAGTTTGGATGGTTCTCTCAGTTTGGCCATCTGTCTGTTGATGGTAGGCTGTACTAAACCTCAACTTTGTCCCAAAGGCTTTCTGCAAGGCTCCCAAAAATCTAGATGTGAATCTAGGATCTCTATATGATATTATACCAGAAGGGATTCCATGCAATCTAACTATCTCTTGGAGATACAACTGGACTAGTCTATGTAATGGCCAATTAACCTTTATGGCTAAAACTGTATAGATTTTGTCAATCTGTCCACTATAACCCAAATGGCATCATGGCCTGACTGTGTCTTTGGTAAACCCATCACAAAGTCCATTGATATACTTTCCTATTTCCACTTGGGAACTTCCAAGGATTGAAGAAGTCCTGATGGTCTTTGGTATTCTATCTTTACCTTTTGACAAACTAAGCATTTGGACACATATTCTATATATCTCCTTTCTTGTTTGTCTACCAAAACATTCTTTTGAGGTCTTGATACATTTTTGTGGCTTTGGGATAGATGGTGTGTCTACTTTTATGGGCTTCCTCTAAAATCCTTTCTTTGACTTCACTTTCTCTTGGAACACAAAGTCTATCTCTAAATATAAATGTCCCATCATGAGCCCTCTTGAAATCCTTTTTTCTTTCCTAGCTGAATCTGCTCATCAATCAGCTTTAAAGCTTCATCTTGCTCTTGACCTTCTCTAATTCGAGCCCTTAAATCATTATGGATCTCTAATCTTTCCAAACAAAGACCATGTGGTAACACAGTTATTACCAGACCCAAATTTCTAAAGCTCTTAAGGAGTTCCATCTCTTGTACCATCATTCGGGACACATGCAAAAGCTTTCTACTAAGCGCATCAACCACAACATTGGTCTCTCTTGGATGATACTTTAATTCAAAATCATAATCTTTTAGAAACTCTATCCACCTCCTTTGCCTCATATTCAACTTTTTTTAGTCAAACACGTATTTCAGACTCTCATGATCACTAAAGACCTCAAACTTAACCACATACAAATAATGCCTCTAAATCTTCAAGGAAAACACAATTGCTGCTAGTTCCAGGTCATGGGTTAGGTAGTTTTCTTCTTAGGGTCTTAGCTGCCTAGAAGCATAAGCAACTACTCGTCTATTTTGCATCAACACATAGCCTAACCCATTTTTTGAAGCGTCACAATAAACCTCAAAGTTTTCTTGTGGGTCTAGAATCACTAGCACAGGTGTGTTGGTCAATTTCTCTTTCTGCTATTAGAAGCTATTTTCACATTTTTGGGTCCACTCAAAAGTGTTACTTTTCCTAGTTAACCTAGTTAAAGGCAGAGCTATATGGGAAAAACCCTTTATGAAACTTCTATAATACTCAACTAATCCCAAAAAACTCCTAACTTCTATTACAGTGGTAGGTTTCTCCCATCGCAACACTGCCTCTATCTTACTGGGATCCATGGATATCACTTCTTTAGAAATTACATGTCCTAGAAACTACACCTCTTTCATTCAAAACTCACATTTTGACAACTTAGCAAACAATTTCTTTTCCTTCAAGATTTGTAGAACTACCCTAAGATGTTCCTCATGCTCCTCTATTGTCTTTGAATAAATCAGAATATCATCTATAAAGACAACCACAAACTTATAAAAGTAAGGTCTAAAAATCTTGTTCATATAATCCATAAAAATGGCAGCTGCATTTATCAGACCAAAAGACATTACAATATACTTATAGTGCCCATATTTGGTCCTAAAGGCAATCTTAGGAATATTATCCTCTCTGACCCTGATTTGATGGTACCCTGACCTTAAGTCAATCTTTGAAAATACTACAGCTCCTCTTAATTGGTCCATTAAATTATCTATCCTAGGCAGTGGGTATTTGTTCTTAATGGTAACCTTATTCAATTGCCTATAATCCACACATAACCTCATGCTGCCATCTTTCTATTTCACCAAGAGCACCAGGGCTCCCCAAGGTGAGACACTAGGTCGAATAAACCTTTTATCTAATAGCTCTTCTATATATTTTTTAAGCTCATAGAGTTCTATAGGAGACATCCTATAGGGTGCTGTGGAGATAGGCCCTATTCTTGGCAGTAAGTCTATAGCAAAATCAATCTCTCTCTCTCAAGTGGAAGTTCACTCACTTTATCTGGAAAAACCTTCTGGTATTCTCTCGCCACAAGTATACTCTGCAAACTTTATTCCTTTTCGGAATTCAACGAAAACAGGAGAACATAGCCTTGAACTCCTTATACTAAGTGGTTGATAACTTGGCTAGCATTCAAGTATATCGACTCGGAAAGAAGGTTTATAGAAGGAAGGTTAGACATAAACACTAAAGTTCTATCCGACCAGCTCAGAACAACATGGTTTGCTGACAACCAATCCATGCCCAAAATAATGTCTAGATCAATAAGGGGTAAGCATATAAGATTTAATAGGAAGTGCCTATTTTCAATAGTTACCTCACAGTTTAGATATATTTTGGAAGTGGTTATGGGTTTTCTTGTGGGAACAAAAACTTTCAGATCATAGGGGAGGTCAGAAATAGGAAAATCCAGTATCCTCACATAGTCATAAGAAATGAAAGAATGAGAAGCTCCAAAATCATACAATACAGTTAAAAGTGTATCTTTAATAATGCACTTACCCTGTATCAGATCAGGAGACTGGGTTGCTTCCTTGCCACTCAAGGTGAACACTCTTCCTTGGGTCAAGGGTTTGGGAGCTGTTGCTTCTTGCCTCTGGGGATAGTTTCTGGCACAGTGTCCTTTCTTGCCATAGTTGAAACACTCCATCTGGTCAATCCCGCAAACTCTATCTTTGTGATACACATCACACTTCGGACATTATGGTCTTTTATCTTCTATCTTGAGCTATTTTCCTTTCCCTTGTTCATTCTTGAACTTGGAGAACTTCTTCTTGGAGTCTCCATCTGCCTTCTTTCTTTTCTAAAAGCCTTGGGGGCTTTTGCTCCTGTTGCAGTTTTAACGGTGCTGGTCTCGAGCTATCTGACTTTATTATTCTACATTTATTCACCAAACTACGAAAATCTCTGATCTCAAGTGACCTCACCATCTTTCTCACCTCATCTCTCAACCTAGATTCAAGTTTACACACTTTCAGCTCTTGTCTAAATTATACCAGAAGTAAGAAGAAACATTTGACAACTCATCAAATATTGCCATATATTGTCCCACCATTGTGTTTTCTGGCTCTAATTTAGGAACTCCAATTCTTTTGCTTCTTACAGGTTCCTTGGAAAATACTTATCCAAGAAAGCCTTCTTGAACACCTCCCAAGTTATCTCTATTCCACTAACACTCGGCTTCTCCCTTCAACATGAAGGAAGCAAATGACACATTTTGGTTGTACGTACATCCCATCACAGCAAAAGATTTTCTCCAACTCCCTCAACCATCCCTCCGCCTTAACCGGATCATACTCTCCTTGGAATGATGGGGAGTTGGTCTTCCTAAACTCAGAAAAGTCATGAAATCCCTGACTCCTCACAACCGATGCTCCATCCTCTTGTTGTGGATATGAGTTGTTATCTATTCTTTCTAGAACTCTATTTATGACCGATGTTTGCTCCCTTATGGCTGCAACCATCTCTCTCTGTTCCCTCGTAACGGTAGTCATCTCTCTAAACATCTCCCTTATATCTGCCATGCAATGACTGGCAGATGCTCTATCTCCTCGTGTCTGCCTGGATGATGCCATAGTACCTGTCAGAACATCTATATTGAGTTGATTAGGCTCAATATTTATGTAACAGTGCAACAGTAACCATAACATACATACACAAGGCTGTCATGCAATTCTAGCCATACATCACAATATCAAGATAAGAAAATGTACAACATTCATACTAAAAGCATAGCTAGTTCATACCTAGGCTCAATCAGGATGAACTGCTCTGATACCAAAAAGTAACGTCCTAATACCACTATTAATGACATATCTGGAACTATGCATTAGCAATCATATTATAGTACGTCACTTAGATCAATATCAAGCTTTTAAGAAGAAAAACATATTTAATATACATAATATAAGCCTAAAGTTGAAGTACATAACACGTATATGATGAACTATATATATACAACGGATACATCAAGGTACATCACAATAAATCAGAATACATCATAAGCCTCTAAGGCACAAAAATAGTGTACAACCATATACATCAATTAAATCAAAAAGAAAATAAAAGATCTACAAGATTAAATCCTCATTTGCCTTAGTAGTCTGTACGAGGATATCTTGGAATCATTATAGAAATCAAAAAAATGGGGTGAGAATTTAAAATTTTCAGTAATCATTTTAAAAAACGTGTCATCATAATCGTTCTAGCTGTTTCAGAGAAAAATCATTTCAAAACATTATAATATAATCAGTGGAAAGGTGGCTAAAACCAAATCAAGTCATTTCCCTTCTCGAAACAGAGGTTCATTTTTTATTATTTATAAAAATCCTTTTTGTAATCAAATCAATCATCAAATCTTATTAAAATCTCATAATCATATTTAGAAAATCCATTCAAGATAAATTTATGCAACAAGCTATCTTATTATGGTCATCTATCAATCATTATCATCAATCATCAATAAATCATCAATCAACTTTTTATCAATGTGCTATAGAGGGAATTATCCATTCTCACAATACCGTCCACTTGGTAGTAGCCTACTTTCAGGTTAGTTCACTTCAACCTATTTATGATGATCTATTTTTCACACAAAGCTACTCCGAGTAACCCACTTAAATCCACAACTTATGAGGGAATTATTCGTCTTTATTCTAGAGTTGTGAGTAGTGAGAGAATTATCCATCCTCAACAACTTTCATAGGGAGGATATCATCATTCCTCACATTATCTCTAATCTAGGAATACCTCAAGTAGAGAGGGAATTATCCATTCTCAACTGCATTTCATCCAAGGAGAGCTCTTGTAAAGAGAGAGGGAATTATCCGTCCTTAATCTCAATAACTCAGGTGGTGAGGAAATATCTCTCCTCAACCACCATTTCCAAGTCTCCCCCTAGGATCAAGGATATCCTAGATAGTGGGTTACTCATGAATAGGGGTGGAAACAGGCTAGGCCAGGCCAGGCTCTGCCTTAAACAGGCTTGGCCTATATCCCAATTATAAGGCCTGAGCCAGGCCTGTGAGCCTGTAATAGGCCGATTTTTAAGGCCTGGCCTGATCTTTTCAAAAGCCTGACCTGGCCTGAAAGACTATTTAAATGCCTACTTTGCAATGAGACCTTTAAATAGGCTAACAGACCTACCTTTAAATTGGTCAATAGACCTTTACATAAGCTAACAGACCTACCTTTAAATAGGTCAATATACCTTATATAGGCTAACAAATCTATCTTTAAATAAGTCAATATGCCTTTATATAAGCTAACAGGCCTAAGCCTTGAAATAAGCCAACGGGCCTACTCAAAGCCAGTAGGTCTTTGTTACAATTTAACACTCACTTTCTAATTTTATAGATGTTCACCACTTTCTTACTCTAGTCTTTGGTCGATGTGGGACTTGGAGATATACCAAGTTACTCACTCTCTTACTCTAGTCTTTCAAGTCCCACATTGACTAAAGATCAGAGTAAGAAAGTAGTGAGCATCTATAAAAATAGGGGCCTAGGGGATGAGTGTTAACTTATTATTTCAATCTAATAAATATATTACATTAAATATATTAATAAATATGTTATTTCTATTCTAACTTACTAACTTAATTTTTTGTTATTGAGGCCTGACCTTTTTAGTTAAATAAACTTTTAAAAAAGTTTTGGCCTAACTTGTTTAGTAAACAGGCTAGGTCAGGCCAGGCCTCAGGCAGGCCAGGTGTAACACCCTTTTTTGAGAGGAAACGTCACATCATGATTTACGATGCGGAAAATAAAAGTATAATTTAAGACCCAGTTTATTATATAAAAATAAACTTGCTTGGTGGTAAACGTGTGATTAAATTAGCGAATACATATATATATATATATATATATATATATATATATATATATATAGTTATAAATAATAAAATATAGTGATTTGGACGTAGTTACACAAAAAGGTAAAATAAAAGTAAATCATACATCCGAACAACATATATATATATATATATATATATATATATATAGATATATATAAAATCATATCAAACTTGTTTAGTTATAGCCCCTAATGTACAAAAAGCAAAACTTTGCATGCCCCAAGAGATTATACATGTACAGCCGACTAAAAAGTTAAATCATCAGGCCCCAAAAAGAACACGGATAGCCATCAGTAGCTATTGACAGTATCAGCCCCTAAGAAGAAAGAGAAGGAACTGTGTCAGGATCCTCCTCAGGGTCTTCCTCGTCGGAGTAAACCCTCATTGGAGCCACTGAGTTATGGGCCGGGGCTCGGGCAATAGAGAGGAATGAATCCTTCTGTGGGGTGTAATAACGTTCACCCCATATATCCCTAATTGGCAGGTAAAACTCTAAATGTGACCGAACACTACAGGTAAATATAGGCGGATCATAACGCCCCCAAGCTAACGACACCGTCACGTCGCCCAGATAAACACAACGGTCCGAGCTAAAGTTGATGTGCCAACAGTCTAGACCTCCGAGGAAAGTCAGGCTCACATACCCCAAGAAGCCGTGCGGACGGGTCATCATGATCAAACAGGTACTAATCGAAGTCAGGCCAAAAATCGGGGAACTCGTGTACTTCCCCTTCTTCACCACTGTCTTTAGAGATAATATATATATATATATATATATATATACACACACACACACACACACACACACACAGAGATAGTAGAAATATAGAAAAGAGGTGAGACATCCTACATTCATTACCAATTATTGTAGTAAAGAAATAGAACGGCATAGGACGCCCACATGGCATTACAAAAATAATAAACAGTATCAAGAAATAAAAATTAATTAGCTCAATAAGCTCAGGCATTTATAACATCAATAATATAACAATTTCATTCATCATATGAACTAAATGTCAGATAATGTATAGACTCACTATGCGCATGCATACAATATCAAAATCCTACTCCATGGAGCTAGACACAAACATTCCGAGAGAAAGATCAGGAGACATGTCTGTAACTTGGCTGCCGCGGCCAAGGTGCTTAAATATCAAATTATCCACGTGCACATCAAGGCATTGTATAAGACATTCTTCACTAGATCGCGATATAGGATAGTGTCTCGGTCTGGATCATCGGTGTGTTTGCATCGGTCTGCCCCACGGACGGAAGAGCTACGAACTGTCCATTGCGAGGTACCCGCACCCTGACGCCCCCAAGGTCAACATTATGACCTACACTAGCCTACTCGCACCCGCACTAAGGCGTGTTCAATCTCCCAGGCAACATGGCCTTAACAACAGTCTATTGGACTTTCACAATGCATGATGACTCAATGCATATATCATGTATATTCACCAATAGTATACTTTTCATAACATGCCACAATTTGGCTAAGATAAGCATCAACACATTCTTGGTCTCACTCATGGACCCACAATAAATATTATTAAGTCCTTAAATAATACATTACACTTTTAGGGTGCATTATGGAATTATTTAACATTCTTACTTACACTCATGGTCTTACTTTAATTGAAAATTATTCTAAGTCTTTGAATAAAACTTCATTCTTGGTTCTTTCCATTTTATGAAATCCTAATTAATTCCTAATTATCCAATTAATTAAGTTTCACTTCAATTTAATATTTCTTATGAAATTCTTCTCTAGAGGAATTCTCTTAATTGTTAAGTTCCTTACTTTAAGTTTATTCAAGCTCACTTAGAGAATTATCCTAAGGTTTTCCAAGTCTCGCACTCTTGTTCTTTAGTTAAGTCAAAATATTCACTTTTAGGTTATCAATTAAATTTCTCTCCATCACCTTATTAGCTACTTATTACTTGATTATTCAATCCCCAAAGTTAACTAAGATTTATATCTTTTGGACCTAAAATGGCCTAGAGGCCGTGGCCTCCCAAGGGTGGTAGCCCTAAAATTTTTCTCAACTCCATTACATTTTATTCACTTGATTAATTATGTTTCCATCTTGGTTATAAAATTTCAATCATGATCCCTCCAATTGGGGGTTATGGCCGTGAGCTTCCATGAGGGAAGCAAGGGACTTTTTATTTTCATTTCATAATTCCAATCCATCCAAATCAAACCAAAGTCATCAATATACATATACAATCAACCAAACATATCAAACAAGATGAAATCAACACATAAGCATAAAAATCAAACATCAAAGAGAGCAACCTTAACTAGGGTTTCTCACAAAGAACACAAAATCAAGTTTCTCACTACCAAGAGAGGTTGAAGAGGATCATCTCTCTCTTACCTAAGGGAAGAACAAGAAAAGAAATCTCCTTGCTTGCTCCTTGACAATTTTGGCCACACCCTTCAAAACCCTAGAATTTCAACTTCAACCAATCAACACCAATGCTTGAAAAAGAGAAGATAAATGGTCATAAAGATGACTTTGAAAACGAAAATGGAGAAGAGAAGGTGAGGAACCAAGAATCTTACCCTAAAGCTCCAAACTTGAAGCTTGAAGAAGATGATGAAGATGGAAGCTTTTCAAGAAATCTTCAACTAGAAAGGTGTTGAGAATGTAACGGAGATTAAGAAAATGTGGTTGCTTGAAATTTTTGTGATGGTGGAGGGCATAGAAGGGGGTTGGCCGTGTGGTGTGGTGGTACAGAGAAGAAGGAGAACTTGAGAGAAGAAAAAGGGTAGAGAGAGAAGTTGATAGTAGAAAAGATGATGACTTTTGATTTTTGAAATTAGAATAAGTGATTTAATTAAGTGAAAGCATAATTTTTGGCTCCAAGAAAGGCATGCAACTGTGTGGTGAGGGGAGGAGAGAGAGAATGTGTAGCTTCCTTGAGAAGCTTGGGAGGAAATTTCCTTGAAGCTTCCTTGAGGCTTCCTTGAGAAGCTTCGCATGCTTCTCGATAAAGTGAAAAGTGATGTGGTTACATAAAGTGAATATTCTAGAACAGATGATTAACACTTTGCTAGGGCTATTATCTAGTAAACAAAATTTACAGTTAATGAAAATAGTATTTATTGTTCATCGAAAAATTATACAGTATAGTGATTTTATTTATCAGATAAAATCTTGAAAAACATAAACCTCGTAAATTGTGCCCGATCTCGGGTTTAATAAGATCTCTCGTCGACGTTTCCACAATCTAAAGTTTACCAGCCTCGGAAAAAATATTTCATTTTTTTGACTCCGCTCATCGTGCTCGTAAATCAAAAAATATATTAAAATAATCAACAGTTTCGAAAAAATTCACAAATATTAGAAAATGACTATTCATTATGAAACAAATAATTTTCGGGGTGTTACACTGACTCTGCTCAGTGTGCATGCAAAACGAGGAATATATTAAAATATTCGACATTTTCGAAAAAATTCAGAAAAATTCTCAAAAATTATAAATATTATAAAATAATTATTTATGATGAAACAAATAATTTTCGGAGTGTTACACCAGGCCATAGGCCCTTGACGGTTAGCCTGACCTATTTCCACCCTTACTCATGAAAATCAATCATTAATCTTATCTTGTATGTAATAAAAATATTTCATCATATCATCTCATCTCATAGTATTATGCATCCATATCTTATCAAGCATGCAAGAGAGTCATTAATCATATCATTTCATAATTTGAATTTCAAAATTTTATCAATGCATAATCTTGACACAAAGTGTCCCTTTATATTTAAAATCACTAATCATAGTGAGAACATTTGAAAACACATCATTTAATACTCTTGAAAAGGCTCAAATTATGAAAATAGGTGTAACATCTTCTTCAATATGTTAGACTTGTAATAGTTACAGAGGTAGCTTAATACTTGCTTAACATGCCTGTTTATTTTTGTGATAATCTGAGTTAGTTTAAGCATTTTGCTGCAAGCCGAAAGGTGAAAAGTAACTTAAAATGACCCAGATATTAGCTTAAATGACTTAGCTAATGGAAATAAATGTGGATAATTTATTTCTAAGTCACAAATGTGTATTCTATGATGTGGTTAAATTTTGAGAATAATCAGAGTCTGCTTGGTATTTTTAGGCATACTGGTTGTGTATTTTAATATCAGATTGACTAGTCACAGATATGAAAAATTATGATACTGGTGAAATGAATTTTTTAATGAATCTTAATATTTATTTTAAAGTTGTTGGAACTTGGAAAACTTGATTTACCTAAAGTTGAGTGTTTTTAGTAGATCAGGAAGTATCAGTGTTATAAATAAAGGCCTAAAACACTCCATGGTTACAACCACTTGTTTGGCCTACTTTTATGTGACTTTGATATTCTTTGAATTCATTTTTCTCTTTTCTCTTCATGGCCGAAATAGAGGCAGCTAAAAGGGAGGCAGTTCAAGTGGAGAAAGAGGAAAATAAGAGGTACAAGAAGAAATGGAAATCCAAGGTTAGAGACTGAGGCTCAAATCTACAGCTGTTTAATGCAACACCCACCATAGGGTATCACATTTAAGACTAATCATGATATAACTTACCTAAGTTGTAAAAGAATTAATCTTGTAAAAATATTAATTTTAAACTTTCATTTGCGGAATAAGTGAAAAATAAATAAAATAATTAAAAACCATAAGTACAACTTGTAACTGAAATAAACACACCAGAATATACATAAATATTTCAAACCTTGTTCCCAAATAATTTACATAAATACATTACAATTCCAAAAGATAAATATGTACAACATATACATCAAAACATAAACTATCTTACTAAAACTTTTAAAGACTAAGGATTTAGGCCCTCAGAAGGATCCTCCTCCTCAGTATCATCAAAGAACCCAGGCGGCTACATCACTCGCTTGACAAGGGTTCTGGCTGAAGACACTACTGAGTCCTCCTGTGGGGTATAAACAGTACCACCCCAGAGTTCTCTTATTGGCATCGTGAACTCCAAATGAACAGATACATTCATCGCCATAATTGGAACCCCATCCCTAGTTCCACTAAGATTCAGAGTCAAATCCCTGATATACACAAAACGTTCATTATCTGAAACAAACCTCCACGCATCAGTTCCCCTATGGAACTATACTCTAACAAAACCCAATACTTGGCGCCTTGTCGCTATTCAAATAGATAAAGAAAATTGTCACTAATGGAAAGTATAATTTTTGACTTCCTCGTCTCCTCGGTCTTCATCAAACATACACAATAAAAACAGATATAACACAACAAAGAGGTTAGATCCCCTACATCAATACTAGTATGACAGTATAGAAAATGATAGTAAATATAAAGATATAATATTAACACCTTGAATCATATTATCACATCATAGATAAAATGTCAGATAAACATAATTATCATGTCAATATGTGTGACCAACTATGCATATGCACATAGACACATTCCTACTCCATGGAGCTAATCACAATTTTGGAGAGAAAGATAGGGAGTACATGTCTGTATATCGTCAGCTTCAAATCATGTGCCAATATATTATATCAATGTGCGCAACATGGCTCATACAAGACACTCTCAACCAATCACTAAAAGAGTAGTAACTCTGTCAAGATCGTCAGTGTGTTTGCATAGGATACCACAATGCAAAGGTGCTACCATCTGGCCACATATGACATTCCACACCCCGACGTCTCCAAGATCACTGAAGATCGTAACTACTCAATTCTCACCCACACGAAGGTGTAAATTTAATCTCCTAGGCATATTGTCTTAACCATATAAGCTGACATGCTTTTCAATGCATGATGTATGATTAAAATACACATAAAATCATTATTCTCACAGTATTTCACACACACACGCCATCTCATGGCGGTATCACTTTTCAACAAAATTGGGCCCACCATAACAGCCCAATAACAATCTGCTGTTATTTCCAATCGCGTAAATATTTTATCGCATTTTCACAATCGCAGAACATTTTTCTTATGTTTTCAAATCGCCTAAGTATTTTCTAGCGCTTTCATAATTGCAAAAATATTTCCAAACGTTTTCTAAATTGCGTAGGGATTTTTAAACATTTTCTCAATCGCGTTGCAATTTTAAATCATTTCCTTAATCTGATAGCTTAAAAATCACTATTTTGAAAACAAGTGATGTTTCTCTAATATTTTTCACATAAAATAATTATTTTGGCCTTAGTTACCATATTTTACTATTAAAATTTTTTTAAGTAACATTTTCTATTATTTCACCCAAAATTACCTATCTTTGATTTAAGTTGGATATTACAGCTCAAAATTTCCTAACGCGCTTCAAAATCCAAATGGTGAGCTATACGTCAGTAAATTTCAACTTTCAAATTTTATCTTACCTCATAACTTAATTATACCAAATTAATTCTAAAAATTAGTTCATTTTCTTTTTATTTCTAAAAATCGATCAAATTAATTTCCTATTAATTCAATACCTAAGTCTCCACATAGTAAAATAATTTTAGATCTAGAATAACAAAAGTAGGCATGTTGGCCGAATTATACTATATGCTTCGTAGATCATATTTAATTATTTTCTATCACTTTATTCTTTGCAAAAATCTTTAATCTAATTTCTTATCATTATCTCATTTAATCCATGATTAGAAAAATAATTTAAAACATTTTGCTCCCTTGATGATGTTGAGGTCGTGAGCCTTTAGGGGTTCTTTGGAACCTTCATACACTTCCTTATCATGTATATCACATCCTACTATATATAAAAATCAGCATACTTTCATAATCACATATCAAGCATATTTTCGAAGCTATAAAGCATACCAATAAAAAATCATCACAAACAAAAGCAAGCTTAAACCACACAAGTGAATAAATCCTTATGAAATTTTCACTACAAACAACTCTATTTCCTCACCACCAATACATGGTCGATGAGGTTAATCTCCCTCTTACCTCAAGGAAGACAAAATCCTTGAAGTTGCTTCTCCTATGGATTTCGTCAGCCTCCAAAGAAAACCCTAACAAACTTAAACCAAACTAAAGTCACAAACAAAGCTTGAAAATAAAAAATCATGGTTCAATCATGGTTTAGAAACTCCTGAATCAATCTTAGGAATAATATACCAAGATGTTACCTTTAGGAGTAGAAAACCTTAACTTGATTTCAAAGCACCAAATGGTTGAACTAGGAGAAACTCATAACATGAAAGGTGTTTCAAATTTTGTCTAGGTTTAGAAAATGGTATTGGATGAAATTATAGGAGAGTGGAGGTTAGTGTTGGATGTGGAGGCCGTGAGCTTCAAGAGGAAGAGAGAATGGAGTTTTTTGTTGTTCTTGGATGAGAGAGAATGGAGAGAAAGCTTTAGTCAAAAAGTATGATAGAAATGAAATAGAATATCCTATTTTTTGATGTGATTTTTGTGGAGTGCTTCACAAAGAGGAGTCAAAGACTTAGCTTCCAAGGTTGAGTAGCACTTGGCTTAGGTAACTAGTTGGTCATACTTTGGTCACATAAGATTATTAGATTGTTCAAGAACTTCCTAGAACCACTAGGTGGCAGTGTGAGATCATGGAGAAAGTAACTAGGTTTTGATTCAATTAGTTCCTAGTTTCACTTAAGCTAACTTACTTAGTTTACTTAGTTGCATGGCTAACTATTTAGTTACAAAGCTTAAGTCATGCATTGTCATGCATTCTAGAAGACTCTAGAATATCCTTGAAACCATGGAGCTCTAAGGAGTAGCAAACTAAGTTTGTTCCATTTAGTTATTACTTAGGCTTTAGGTTAACTTAGTTAGATTATTTAGTTTCTTGGCTAATTAGTCTAGCCATTATTGTTGACGACATCCTATTGGCTTAGATAATTCAAGCTATTAACACTAACTAATTCCTATTGGTTCACCAAATTGTGAGTCACAAAGATTTTTCCCAGTCTATTGTCCAATAGACAAAAGATATAGGATCTATTACCCAATGGGCAGAAGCTACAGCTAGCTATTCAGTAGATACTGTCCAACAAATAATAAAATGTGAAATATTTTTATTTCATTGATAAATTCTAAAAATTAAAAGATCGAATAACGTTTCTCTCTGATTCGGGTTTAGTAAGCTCTCTCAGCTCCGAATAAATCGTCGAAGATTTTCCCCGGCTCGAAAATTATTATTTTCCTGACTCGGAGTAAATCACACACAAAGGTCAAAAACAGTCACAGAACAGTCAAAATAAATTTACAGTGCATAGAAATCACAAAATAGTACAATTCAGACATTATTGAGAAATAATAAATTTTTGGGGTGTTCCAACTCTCCTCTACTAAAAGAATTTCGTCCCCAAAATTTATTATACCTTAGAACAATTGAGGATATTGTTCCCTCATCTTATCTTCCATCCCTCATGTAGCATCTCCTGTTGTTTCATTACAGATCACTTTTATTAATGGAATCTCCTCCCCTCTGAGTTACTTCACCCTCCTATCTTCAATCATAACAGGAAGTGTCTCATATGTCAAATTTTATTTCAATTGTATCTCATCGGGCTGAATGACATGAGAGGGATCGATGATATAATTTCTTAACTAGGACACATGAAAAATATTATGTAGGTTAGAGAGAAAAGGCGGTAAAGCTATTTGGTAAGCGACTGGACCTATCCGACAAAGGATTTGATAAGGTCCAATGAAGTTAGGTGTGAGTTCTTTGGATTTTATAACCCTTCCGACACCAATTGTGGGTGTGACTCGCAAAAACACATGCTTAACTTCCTCAAATTCAAGAGGTATTCTTCTTTTATCAGCATAACTTTTCTGTCTACTCTGAGTTGCCCTCATTTTCTCTTGAATCATTTTCACCTTCTCCGTCGTTTGTTATACCATCTTAGGTCCTATAGTCATACTCTCTCTATCTTGATACCAACACAAAGGTGATTGGCATCGTCGTCCGTACAATGCTTCATAAGGTGCCATCCCTATACTTGAGTGAAAACTGTTGTTATAGGTGAATTCTACCAAAGGCAAGAATTCATCCCAACTCCCTTTTTGTTCTAATACACAAGCTCGTAGCAGATCCTCTAGTGACTATATAGTTCTCTCCGTTTGACCATCAATTTGCGGATGGTAGGCAGAACTCAAACGAAGCTTTGTCCCCATTGCTTTATGTAGGCTTTGCCAAAACCTTGATGTGAACCTTGGATCTCTATCTGAAATGATACTAGATGGTACACCGTGAAGTCTAACAATTTCACTAATGTACACCTAGGTCAATTTCTCCATTGAATACCTGATATTGATTGGCGAGAAGTGAGCAGACTTCGTAAGCCAATCAACAATGACCCATATAAAATCATGACCTTTCTTAGTCTTTGGCAATCCAGTAATAAAATCCATTGCAATACTATCCCATTTCCATTCTGGAATAGTTAGGGGTTGCAACATACCTGCTGGTCTTTGATGTTCAACCTTTGCCTTTTGACAGACAAGACAAGATGACACGTGCTTCGCAACATCTCTATTCATTCCAGGCCACCAAAATAATCGCTTTAGGTCTTGATACATCTTGGTCATTCCGGGATGTATTCTCAACCTGCTAGTGTGAGCCTCATCGAGAATCGTCTTCCTAAGATCGGGATCATTCGGCATACAAATCCTACCTTTGAACCTTAAGACACCATCAGATCCTTCCTCAACCATTGCCACATGACCTTGCCTCAGGAATTCCCTCTCGTTTTGTAAAAAATGGTCATCTTCCTACTTTTCTCGGATTTCTTTTAGCAAATCATTCAGAACAGTGACTATATTCAAATGAATTCTTTCTGGCGCTAATTCTACCAATAGCCACATATTTCTAAATTGCTCTATCAATTTTTCCTCTTTGATCATCATAGAGGAAACACTGAGCATCTTCCTACTCAAAGCATCTGCCACAACATTTGCCTTTCCAAGATGATATTGAAGCTGAAAATCGTAATCCTTTAAAAATTCTAATCATCTTCTCTGCCTCATGTTCAACTCCTTCTGATTAAACAAATACTTCAAACTTTTGTGATCACTGAAGACATTGAATGTAGATCCATATAGAAAATGTCTCCAAATCTTTAACGCAAACACAACTGCAGCTAATTCCAAATCATGCGTTGGGTAATTCTTTTTATGTTCCTTCAGTTGTCTTGAAGCATACGCTACCACATTTCTATTCTGCATCAACACACATCCTAATCCTTGATAAGAAGCATCACAATATACTTTAAAAAACTTATTCGGATCTGCTAGAATCAACACTGGTGCGATAGTCAATCTTTTCTTTAATTCTTGGAAACTCTTCACATTCATTCGTCCAAATAAAAGCTTGATTTTTCCTTATGAGTTGTGTAAAAGGTCCGGCTATCTTGGAAAAAACTTCAATATATCTTCGATAATATCCAGCTAATCCAACAAAACTCCGGATCTCAATTACTGTCCTTGGCCTTTCCCACTGAAGAACCGTCTCCACCTTCGCTGGATCCATTACAATTCCTTCCTTGGAAATCACGTGACCCAAAAACTGAACTTCTTCCGACCAGAATTCACACTTTGACAGCTTTGCGTATAATTTCTTCTCCTTTAAAATCTGGAGAACTATGCTAAGATGTTCAGCATGCTCTTCCTGACTTTGAGAATAGATCAGAATGTCATCGATAAAAATAATGACAAATCTATCTAGATATGGATAAAAAATCCTATTCATGTAATCTAAGAATATCACAGGAGCATTCGTCACTCCAAATGGCATCACAAGATACTCATAATGACCGTAACGTATTTGACAAGTTGTCTTAGGTATATCCTCTACCTTGACACAAATTTGATGATACCTGACCGTAGATCTATGTTAGAGAAAATAGTTGCTCCTTTCAATTAGTCCATCAAATCATCAATCCTTGGAAGTGGATACTTGTTCTTTATCATGACTTTATTCAACTAGCAGTAGTCCACACACAAACGTGAAAATCCATTCTTCTTTTTGACTAATAACATTGGAGCTCCCCATGGTGAAACACTAGGTCCCACGAACTATTTTTCCAATAGTTCTTCAAATTGCTTCTTTAACTCTGCTAATTCTGATGGCGACATCTGGTACAGTGCAATTGATATAGGACCCGCTCCTGGTACAAGATCGATAGAAAACTCCATCTCTCTTTCTGGTGGTAATCCGGGTACCTCATCAGGAAAAACTTCAGGAAACTCATTTACAACCAAAATAGCATGCACATCATTCTCACTCTTGACTTCTAAAGAAGATAGCAGCATGTATCCTAAGGCTCCATCATTCAATAAAGATTCGACTTGTTTGACAGTCAAAAATCCAGAAACCTCATTCTTAGGAAATACTAAGGTCTTTTTAGAACAGTCTAAAAGGATATGGTTAGAAGATAACCAATCTATTCCTAAGATTATATCAATATCGGTAAGAGGCAAACAAATTAAATCAACAGAAAAATCTTGATTATTGATAGTAATAAGGCAATTTAGGCATATTTTAGAAGTACTAATAGGTTTGGCAGTAGGTGTAGAAACAATCAATTGAAAGTTCAAAGAAGACTTAGGCAATCCCAAACGATCCACACAGTCATATGCAATAAACGAATGTGTTGCACCCGAATCATATAGTACAGTTAAAAGATTACCTAATATGACACCTTCTCCCTTGATAAGATCTTCAGACTGGGAGGCCTTAGCTCCACTCATTGTATACACTTGCCCACTAACTTGCGCTTAGTAGCACGAACATTACTTACTGAAGGCTCCACCTTCGCTTGATCATAATCCCTCGAGATGTGACCAGGCTTTCCATATCTAAAGCAAATTATTCCCTTGATCGTGCAGTCCCTTGTCATATGGCCCTTTCCACACTTCAAACACTTTGTTAGGGGTTACCATAGTTTGACCAAAACGATTGCTACTAGAACCTCCTCCATGTGGCTGCTGTTGTTGCTGTTGACTTCTCGATGATCAAGAATATGGTTTCCGCTGAAATTGATTGTTGTTATTGCTTCCTCCCCTTTGGAACCTAGACGGTCCAAACTTACGGCTCCTTGTATCTCGCGATGGCTCTAATTCTTCAAGTCTGTAAAACATATCCATCAATGCTGAGAACTGGTTCATTCGCATTGGCAGTACCCCTTTCTTCAATTCAACCCTTAAACCTTCCTTAGACTTGCGGCATTTCCAAACCTCATCTAGTTGGATCTGGAGATACCATGGGAACTTCGACAAGCTCTCAAACTTCGTAGCATATTCGTTAACCGTCATCCCACCTTGTCGTAACGCAAGGAATTCCATCTCCTTGGCATGCCTTGCACTATCCAGAAAATATTTTTTCAAAAATACTTCACAGAATACCTCCCACGTAATTTCCCTTCATTCAGCTTGTAATACTCTCCGAGTTGTTTTCCACTAATTTTCACCATCTCCCATCAACATGAATGTAGCATAATTCACTTTGCGGTCGTTCGTACATCTCATTCCTTCAAAAAAAATTTCCAGTTCTTGGATCCACAAACTCGCCTTCTCCGAATCAAACTGACCTCGAAAATGTGGCGGATTATTTCGACGAAACTCAGACAAATTCTGGGCTTCTGCATTTGCTTCTTGTTGTTGTGCAGCTCGTTGATTCTGTTGCACAATCACGTCTGCCATTCGCTACATTGCTTCGGTAGCAGCAGTTATCGCATCATCGTCACGTCCCGCATTCATACATGTACCACTGCCACGAGACATAACTTTCTTCACAAGCAACCAAACAAAACTCAATAAGAGTCAGATGTAACCTTTTGGAAACCAAAACACAGAGAATCACACAACACAAGCAAAACAGACCTAACCACAAAAACCCAAAAGACTCTAACTAGGGCTCTAATACCAACTAAATGCAACATCCACCGTAGGTTATCACATTTAAGACTAATCCTAATATAACTTACCCAAGTTGTAAAAGAATTAATCTTGTAAAAATATTAATTTTAAACTTTCATTTGCGGAATAAGTGAAAAATAAATAAAATAAATAAAAACCATAAGTACAACTTGTAACTGAAATAAACACACTAGAATATACATAGATATTTCAAACATTGTTCCCAAATAATTTACCTAAATACATTACACTCCAAAAGATAAATATGTACAACAAATACATCAAAACATAAACTGTCTAACTAAAACTTTTAAAGACTAAGGATTTGGGCCCTCGGAAGAATCCCCCTCCTTAGTATCATCAAAGAACCTAGGCGGGTACATCACTCGCCTGACAGGGGTTCTAGCTGAAGACACTACTGAGTCCTTCTGTGGGGTATAAACAATACCACCCCAGAGTTCTCGTATTGGCATCGTGAACTCCAAATGAACAAATACATTCATCGTCATGACTGGAACCCCATCCCTAGTTCCACTAAGATTCAGAGTCAAATCTCCAGTATACACAAAACGTTCATTATCTAAAACAAACATCCACGCATCAGTTCCCCATGGAACTGTACTCTAACAAAACCCAATACTTGGTGCCTTGCTGCTATTGAAATAAACAAAGAAAACTGTCACCGATGGAAAGTATAATTTCCAATATCCTTGTCTCCTCGGTCTTCACCAAACATACATAATAAAAACAGATATAACACAACAAAGAGGTGAAATCCCCTACATCAATACCAGTATGACAGTATAGAAAATGACAGTAAATATAAAGATATAATATTAACACCTTGAATCATATTATCACATCACAGATAAAATGTCAGATAAACATAATTATCATGTCAATATATTGACCAACTATGCATATGCACATAGACACATTCTTACTCCATGGAGTTCTCGTATTAGCATCATGAACTCCAAACGAACAAATACATTCATCGTCGTGACTGGAACCCCATCCCTAGTTCCACTAAGATTCAGAGTCAAATCTCCGGTATACACAAAACGTTCATTATCTAAAACAAACATCCACGCATCAGTTCCCCATGGAACTATACTCTAACAAAACCCAATACTTGGCGCCTTGCCGCCATTCAAATAAACAAAGAAAACTGTCATCGGTGGAAAGTATAATTTCCAACTTCCTCGTCTCCTTGGTCTTCACCAAACATACATAATAAAAACAAATATAACACAACAAAGAGGTGAGATCCCCTACATCAATACTAGTATGACAGTATAGAAAATGACAGTAAATATAAAGATATAATATTAACACCTTGAATCATATTATCACATCACAGATAAAATGTCAGATAAACATAATTATCATGTCAATATATTGACCAACTATGCATATGCACATAGATCCATTCTTACTCCATGGAACTAATCACAATTTCAGAGAGAAAGATAGGGAGTACATGTCTGTATATCGTCAGCCTCAAATCATGTGCCAATATATTATATCAATGTGCGCAACATTGCTCATATAAGACACTCTCAACCAATCACGAAAAGAGTAGTAACTCCGTCAAGATCGTCGGTGTGTTTGCATAGGATACCACAGCGCAGAGGTGCTACCATCTGGCCACATATGACATTCAACACCCCGACGTCTCCAAGATCACTGAAGATCGTAACTACGCAATTCTCACCTATACGAAGGTGTAAATTCAATCTCCTAGACATACTGCCTTAACCAAATAAGCTGACACAGTTTTTAATGCATGATGTATGATTCAAATACTTAAAATCATTATTCTCACAATATTTCACACACACACACGCCATCTCTTGGTGGTATCACTTTTTAACAAAATCAGGCCCACCACAACAGCCCAATAGCAATCTGCTATTATTTCCAATTGCGTAAATATTTTATTACATTTTCATAATCTCAGAACATATTTCTTACGTTTTCAAATTGTGTAAGTATTTTCCAACATTTTCGTAATCGCAAAAATATTTCCAAACGTTTTCTAAATTGCGTAGGGCTTTTTAAACATTTTCTCAATTGCGTAGCAATTTTAAATCATTTCCTCAATTTGAAAGCTTAAAAATCACTATTTCAAAAACAAGTGACGCTTCTCTAATATTATTCACATAAAATAATTATTTTGGCTTTAATTACCATATTTTACTATTAAAAATTCTTTAAGTAGCATTTTCTATTATTTCACCCAAAATTACTTATCTTTGATTTAATTTTGATATTACAGCTCAAAATTTTCTAACGCGCTTCAAAACCCAAAGGGTGAGCTATACATCAGTAAATTTCAAGTTTCAAATATTATCTTACCTTATAACTTAGTTATACTAAATTAATTCTAAAAATTAGTTCATTTTCTTTTTATTTCTAAAACCTATCGAATTAATTTCCTATTAATTCAATACCTAAGTCTACACATAGTAAAATAATTTTAGATCTAGAATAACAAAAATAGGCATGTTGGCCAAATTACACTATATGCTTCATAGATCATATTTAATTATTTTCTATCGCTTTATTCTTTACAAAAATCTTTAATCCAATTTTTTATCATTAACTCATTTATTCTATGATTAGGAAAACAATGTAAAACATTTTGCTCCCTTGATGATGTTGAGGCCGTGAGCCTCTAGGGTTCTTTGGAACCTTCATACACTTCCTCATCATGTATACCACATCCTACTATATACAATAATCAACATACTTTCATAATCACATATCAAGCATATTTTCGAAGCTATAAAGCATACCAATCAAAAATATCACAAACAAAGCAATCTTAAACCACACAAGTGAATAAATCCTTATGGATTTTTCTCCACAAACAATTCTATTTCCTCACCACCAACACATGGTCGATGAGGTTAATCTCCCTCTTACCTCAAGGAAGACAAAATCCTTGAAGTTGCTTCTCCTATGGATTTCGTGAGCCTCCAAAGAAAACCCTAACAAACTGAAACCAAACTAAAGTCACAAACAAAGCTTGAAAATAAAAAAAACATGGATCATTTATGGTTTAGAAACTCAATAATCAATCTTAGGAACAAGATACCAAGATGTTACCTTTAGGAGTAGAAAACCTTAACTTGATTTCAAAGCACCAAATGGTTGAACTAGGTGAAACTCACAACATGAAAGATGTTTAGAATTTTGTCTAGGTTTAGAAAATGGTATTGGATGAAATTATAGGAGAGCGGAGGTTAGTGTTGGAAGTGGAGGCCGTGAGCTTCAAGAGGAAGAGAGAATGGAGTTTTTTTGTTGTTCTTGGATGAAAGAGAATGGAAAGAATGCTTTAGTCACAAAGTTTGATACAAATGAAATAGAATATCCTATTTTTCGATGTGATTGCCATGGAGTGCTTCACAAAGAGGAGTCAAAGACTTAGCTTCCAAGTTTGAGTAGTACATGGCTTAGGTCACTAGTTGGTCACACTTTGGTCACATAAGATGATTAGATTGTTCAAGAACTTCCTAGAACCACTAGGTGGCCGTGTGAGCACATCGAGAAAGTAATTAGGTTTTGATTCAATTAGTTCCTAGTTTCACTTAAGCTAACTTACTTAGTTCACTTAGTTGCATGGCTAACTATTTTGTTACAAAGCTTAAGTCATGCATTTTCATGCATTCTAGAAGACTCTAGAATATCTTTGAAACCATGGAGTTCTAAGGAGTAGTAAACTAAGTTTGTTCCATTTAGTTACTACTTAGGCTTTAAGTTAACTTAGTTAGATTACTTAGTTTCTTGGCTAACTAGTCTTGCCATTATTGTTGACCACATCCTATTGCTTAGATAATTTAAGCTATTAACACTAACCAATTCTTATTGGTTCACCAAGTTGTGAGTCACAAACACTTTTCCTAGTCTATTGTCCAACGGACAAAAGATACAGGATCTATTACCCAATGGGAAGAAGCTACTGCTCGCAATTCAGTAGATACTGTCTAACAGATAATAAAACATGAAATATTTTTATTTCACAGATAAATTCTAAAAATTAAAAGATTGGGTAATGTATCTCTCGGATTCGAGTTTAGTAAGCTCCCCCGGCTCCGAATAAATCGTCAAAGATTTTTCCTGGCCCGAAAATTATTATTTTCCTGACTCGGAGTAAATCACACAAAAAGATCAAAAATAGTCACAGAACAGTCAAAATAAATTTATAGCATAGAAATCACAAAACAGTACAATTCAGATATTACTGAGAAATAGTAAATTTTTGGGGTGTTACATTTAACAGAACAAGGTAGGGGATTTTGGAGCTTAAACTTCATTTATTTTTCTCTTTTTCCATATTAGACTTATTTGAGGTTTAATATGCCAAATTGAGTTGTTGTGGTGTTTTAAATGATTTTCTTGCTTGGATAAGTTTTAAATGGTGTTAATGACTTGTTCATCCAAACAAACTGAAAATTCTCATTTTGTACCTAAAATGCTCTAAGTGTTGATTTTAGGGGTTTGGATGAGTGATTTAGTGTTTTGATCCATTTTTTATGAAATCAATTAGTGTTTTTTGTTTCCCTCATATTTGTGGACTTGTTTGGGACTTCAAATTATCAAGAAACAGATTTGAAGAGATCAAATATTGTGTTTGTGCCCATGGAATAGTGTACCATTGCTGTAAAATTATCTAGCAAATGCTGCTGGGCGCTCGACGCTCAAGTGCTATGCTCATGCACGCTTAGGCGCGTTCTGCCCCGAAGAACACACTATGGTGTTCATGCGCTCAGGCGCTGGCGCTCAACGTGTTCAACGCGCTCAAGCGCTCAAGACAAGGAAGATCTTGATTTTAGTATTGTGATGCTAATTTAATTCCGTACTTGTTGGGATCATTTGTGTAGGTCTTTTAGGGCGTAAAGAGATACTTTTTGGGATATTTCTTGGAGAGAAATATCAACTTGCATATATGAAAAGTCTGGGAAATTATTAGATATTCAAAGGATGATAGAATGTCTATGTTGGTGTTTAGAACTTTGTTCAACATAAGGTTGATTTCTAATTCACTTGTGAGTGATTTTGGGATGTTTTAAATATTGTTTAGCTAGAGATATGAACTTGACTACCTTTGTTGGATAAGTGAGACTAATATTCTTATATTCTAGTGTTTGATATGTGGCACGGATTTTTGATTTTCAAACCTGATATTTGCTTGTTTTCCTATGTATTGTGACCTTAGATGGTGTGCACAACCATATGGCCTGAGAATAAGGTGTTGGATCCGAATTCTCTTTGCATGTTTGCTTGTATGGTCATGGTTATCGGTGTATGGAGTTGGTAGTAGTACTCTTACTTTTGTGAGGGAAACTAGTCCACACATCACCAAGTAGTGTCAAGGCTTGGAGGCCTATCCTACTTAGTATATACATAGAATGTGGTTCTTGGGAAATTGAGTAAATAATTTGTGTTTTTAACTTCAAAATTTGCATTAGCATTACACATCCATAATACGTGGACTTTGTTTGAGCATAATCACACTTCATAACACAAAGCATTGCATGGTTGACACTTGTATGGGCATTTATCATGGATTAATCAATTGATTGTTTAGTTCCTCATTCAATAATACCTTAGGATTGTATAGGCAATTTTTTGAAATTATTGAATGTCAGATATTCTTTTACATCAAATGCATTTTTGGTTTTTAGTTGAATTATTTGTTATAAATGATTAACTACTGGTCTTGGTATGCTTATACTGAGAAATTATGATTTCTCACCCCTGTGTATTCTATGTAAATCTAGGTAAAGTCCCTAAAGAGAGTAAGGGCAAGGAAAAGAAGAAGTAGAAGACTTTGATTAGTGTTTTGTTTCTTTGTAAATCAGTTTTTATATGTGTATATTTCTGGTTGTTTAGAAAAACTTATGTATACTTTATGGCGTGTTAGCTAGTGATAGTTGTATATATGACTTTTTGATCATTCGTGACTCTCTATAATAACTGTGTAATTTATTATGGGTTTTTATTTTTCACATTTTTAAAAGTGACATGTTTAATGTGATTTATTTTAGAATATTCCATTTATTTGACAATAATTCGTATTACGGTGTTACATTATGGTGTTAGAGCAGTTCATCCTGTTGAGCCGGGAAGTTGACTGACTATGCTTAGGCATGTTTAGGAGTTTCTTTTTGTGTTGTGCATTTCTTTTATCTCTTGTGTGAGATGTTTGATTGAATTGTATGACTGCCTTGTTTTGACTGTTTTAGCTACTATTGCATGTTACATGATATTGGGATTAGCTATCTCAATATGTATTATTCTATTTTTATAAGAAACTATGGCAATAAGAGGGTGAGGGCGACTGCGTGGAAGCAGTAATAGGAACTTTGAGAATGAAGGCACTAATGTGGCAGCCGCCATGATCGTAATGGCTAATGCCATGATTCAGCAAACAGAGCAGGCAGCTATAACTGCTAATGCAATGAGAGAGCAGGCAACAATAACTGCTAGTGTTCTTGAGAGGTTGGGAACTCATTAACCAGTACCACCTACACCTCCACTATACTATTAGGGGCAATCATACTAAGAGGCAACTGGAAGGAATTATATTTTCCAAGACCTCTTAAAATTTAGGAAATCAAATCCGTCTTCCTTTAAGAGAGTACAACCCAGTCAGAGCTGAGGATTGGCTCAAGGAGATGGAGAAGATCTTCACTGTTATGGCTTGCTTAAACAAGCATAAGGTGCATTTTGCTTCGTATATGTTGGAAGGTGAGGCGGAGGATTGGTGGGTGGATACAAAGAGGGCTCTTGAGGCATCAAACACTCATGTGATGTAGGGGATCTTCAGAAGTTCATTTATGAGAAAGTCCTTTCCACAGAATTTTCAGAATGCCAAAGAGATGGAATTTCTAAAGCTGGAATAGGGGGATATGTCTATTGGCCAGTATGTGATCAAATTCAATGAATTATCTAAATTCTCTTCTTGTATCAAATTTAACCTAGATGAATCTTGGAAATGTGTTAAGTTTGAGAAAGGATTGAGGTTTGACATTCAGAATGTCGTTTAGCCATTTGAAATTAGGGACTTTAAAACTCTGATTAATAAGTGTCGGATAATCGAGAGGCAATCTAGGAAGCTTTCTTTGGAGCCTAAGTCACAAGATCTTCAGAAGAGGAAGATGGGTGATGATAAGTTTAAGAAATGATCTTCAAAACCTAGCTCTACTCAGGATAAGGGTAAGCAGGTTCAAAAGGAGTTTTTGGGACTAAAGTGTTCCAAGTGTGGGAGAAAGCATGGAGATCGGCCCTGCCCGGTGTGCTTTGTGTGTGTGCAACTTAGTTATTTTGCGAAGAAATATCCATCAAAGAAGGAATCTGTGCCTACTAAAATACCACAAGGCAGAGAGAGAGTTTACACTCTAGGTGGTGAAGAGGTGACTTAGTCTTTCGACATTATCGAAGGTAAATGCATTATTCATAATCATCTTTTAACTGTGTTATATGATTCGGGAGCATCCCACTCATTTGTTTCAAATTATTGTGTGAATAAGCTGGATTTACCTGTGTCTGAACTTTCATATGACTTATCTATATCTACACCTACTGGTAAGCCAGTTACAACATCTAGAGTGTGTTTTGATTATTGTGTAAAGGTAGAAGATAAGATTTTAAGTGTAAACCTTATTTGTTTGCCTCTTGTAGATATTGATGTCATTCTTGGCATGGATTGATTGTCCGCCAACCATGTAGTGTTGAACTATTTAGAAAAATCCCTGATTTTTTTGTCAGATATACCTACCAGAGTTGTTCCATCTAAGTATGTGTATCTCAATGCAAATTAGGTTAATCTCTATTTAGAGAAGGGATCTCTAGGATATGTACTCTTGTTTTCACTAAGCACTGAGGTTGAGCAAAGCCTAAGTGAAATATTCGTGGTGAGTGAATATCCTGAAGTTTTTCCTAGTGATATAGTGGAGTTACCACTTGAGCGAGAAATAGAGTTTTTTATAGACTTAGTGCTTGGGATGGGACCTATCTCTATAGCACCCTATAGATTGGCACCACTAGAGCTGGTAGAACTCAAAAATCAAATTGAGGATTTATTGGATAAACAAGTCATTAGGCCAAGTGTTTCTCTGTGGGGAGCACCTGTGCTATTAGTGAAGAAAAATGATAGTACCATGAAACTTTGTGTGGATTACAAATAGCTGAATAAGGTGATCATTAAAAATAAGTATATGTTGCCTATGATAGATGATCTAATGGATCAGTTGAGAGGAGCTGCAGTTTTCTCAAAGATTTATCTTAGGTATGGTTATCATCAGATAAGGGTTTGAAAAGAGGATATCCCTAAGATAACTTTTAGAACTAGGTATGAGCATTATGAGTACCTCGTGATGTCCTTTGGGTTAATGAAAGCACCGGCAGCATTCATGAATTACATGAACTGGATCTTTAGACCCTACATGGATCAGTTTATCACGGTGTTTATCGATGATATCTTGATCTATTCCAAGACAATGGAGGAGCATGAACAACATTTTAGGATAGTGTTGGACACCCTTAAGGAGAATAAGTTATTTGCTAAGATATCTAAGTATGAGTTCTGGCTTTCACAAGTGTAGTTTTTGGGACATGTGATATCTCAGGGTGGGATTTCTGTGGACCCAAGCAAGGTTAATGTAGTGTTGCAATGGGAGAGACCCACCATTGTGAGATCAAAAGCTTCTTAGGCCTAGCAGGGTACTATAGAAGGTTCATAAAGGGTTTCTCTCAGTCAGCGCTACCCTTGACTAGATTAACTAGGAAATGTAATTCTTTCAATGGACTTAGGCTTGTGAGGATAGTTTCCAAAAGCTTAAAGTGAAGTTGACTACTACACCGATGTTGATAATTTTGAATCCTTTGGAGAACTTTGAGGTGTATTGTGATGCTTCGAAGATGGGTTTAGGTTGTGTTTTGATGTAATATAGGGGAGTTGTTGCCTATGCATCAAGGCAGTTGAGACACCATGAGGGGAACTACCTTACTCATGATCTGGAGTTAGCCGCAGTAGTGTTTGCACTAAAGGTTTGGAGACATTACTTGTATGGGGTTCAGTTTGAGGTGTTCAGTGATCATAAGAGTTTAAAGTACTTATTTGATCAGAATGAGCTAAACATGAGACAACGAAAATGGATCGAGTTTTTAAGAGAGTACAAGTTTGAGTTAAAGTACCATCCGGGTAAAACCAATGTGGTGGCTGATGTACTGAGTAGGAAATCCCGACATATGTCCCGTATGATGATCCAAGAGAGTGAACTTCTTGAGAGTTTTAAAGACATGAGTCTTTCGGTAGCTGTGTTACCACATAGTCTCAATGTGAGTCGAGTAGACATAGTGAGTGACTTTAGGGTAGACTTTACATTCCTCATGAATCTGAAATCAAAGATAGGATCCTTGAAGAAGCTCACTGTAGTCAGTACACTATCCATCCCAAGGCCACTAATATGTATTAAGACTTGAAGAAGTTATTTTGGTGGTCTAGTATGAAGAGGGACATAGCCGAGTTTGTGTCGACGTGCCTAACTTGTCAGAAGGTCAAGATAGAACACTAGAAACCCTCTAGACCTCTTTAATCTTTGGAAGTCCCTAAGTAAAAGTGGGATCGACAATGGATTTTGTGATGGGTTTGCCTAGAACTCAGGTAGGATTTGATGCAATATGGGTTGTAGTGGATAGACTAACTAAGTCTACCGATTTCATACCTATAAGAGCTAACTACTCCATGGATAGACTTGCCCAATTATACCTTCAGGAGATAGTTAGGATGCACGGTGTACCCCTTAGTATAGTTTCTGATAGAGACCCTAGATTTACATCTATATTTTAGGGAGCCTTGTAGAAAGATTTCAGAACAAAGCTTAGTTTAAGTACAGCATACCATCCACAGACTGACGGTCAATCGGAAAGGACTATTCAAACCCTTGAGGATATGCTGAGAGTATATGTGCTAGAGCAGAAAGGGAGTTCTGATAAGTTTTTACCTTTAGTGGAGTTTGCCTACAATAACAATTTTCATACTAGCATAGGTATGACACTTGATGCACACTTTTCTCAACCAAGTCTACAAACTTAATGCAGGATTAATTGTTATATTGCGAACCCAAGTGCAGGTTGTCTCAAGTAATAAATTTCTTGGGAGTCTGAGGTCGATCCACAGGGAATTGTTGAAGATTAATTAAGATGAAGTAAATATTTTGTTACTACGATAAAAATTATTTACTTGGGTTAAAAGATTCACTCTTGGTAAATAAAGTAAAGGTAAGATTAATTCCTTTTATAACTCAATTAGAATCCTCGCAACATGGAGGTTCCAATCGGAAAATACAACGTTAAAAGTCTATTTAAAATAATATACGTAATTATATTATGTTTCCAAAAAATATTTACCCCCACTTATAAATGGGTTAAAGCATTCATTGTGCCAATATTTTATCTACAACAAATCAAGAACTCCTCTTTACAAAGATGGTTTCTAAATTATAAGAAACAAATTATAACACGTATAATGGTTACTAGAAAATATAAATCATTTAAGCACAAGAGAAGAATAAATCTAACCTTATTTTATTACCAAGAGCTTCACCATTTCACCCAAGTAAAATAAAACTTAGTTACTCATAGACAAGAAGAAAGAAAGAAAGAAGAAGAAGAAGAAGAACATGACTTTAATTTAGAACAAAGGAAAATTACTACAAGAAAACCTAGTAACAAAATGACATCATTTTGGTAACTAACACCTAACACCCTCAATGATCTGCTAAGGCCCCCTTTTATAGAGTATTAGAAATACAAAATGACAAGGGGGCTGAGTCATTAGTGAGTGGATGAGTGGAAAATGCCAAATGACTTTTGGTGAGTGAAAAATTATGGAGATTCCTTGTCTCTAAAATCATTTAGCTCTGAAGTCATTGAATGCGTCAGAATGAGCAAATATGATCTTCATCCAAGTTGTAGGGCTTGATCTTGGCTTCAAAATGGACACCAGAATCACCTCATTTGGCCACCTATAGTCTAAGATATGGGCCAATTACTGTAGAGTGTTCAAACCCAGTTCTAGCATCTCTATTCTGACTTTCAATCCCAATATCACCTACTAGACCTCCGATTCTTGAAAAGTGTTCAACATAAAGTTGTAGATATAGGTCTCAAGTATTTAGCATCAAAATTTCAGCCCATTTTACAACCTCTAGCCCAAAATATGGAATGAATAGTATACACAGGTCAAGCTGTCAAGAACAGCACTCTAGTTCTTGCTTCAACCCCAATTTGAGTTATCTATTCATGTGATTGGGCCTTTGAGGTACCTTAAAAGTTGTAGAACTCTATCTTATCTTTCAAATGCCACTATAATCACCTCCACAGACCACCTACAGCCCAAGATATGGCCCAAATACAGAAACAGTGTAAGACGTGAATCATACTGAAAAATTCAATTAAATCCAATTTGAGTCTTAACTTACAAAACATAATAAAATTCAATCAATTAAGTACATAGAGAGTGTAAATGACTAAGAATGAAAGCTTATTAATGTATCAAATATGTGATCATCAACACCGTATGAAGTACTTTATGATAGAAAGTGTAAGTCCCCTTTATGTTGGTATGAGGTTGGAGAAAAAACCATTCTAGGTCCTGAGTTAGTACAACAGACCATATATCAGATTAAAATAATCTGAGATAGGTTGGTTATGGCTCAAAGTAGGTAGAAGAGCTATAAGAATAACAGGAGAAGACCTCTAGAGTTCAGTTAGGGAGATCATGTATTCTTGAGAGTCACTTTGACAACAAGGATTGGTAAAGCATTGAGAATACAAAAGTTGAACCCTTGTTTCATTGGACCCTACCAAATCTTAAAGAGAATTGGACCTGTAGCCTACTAAATTGCATTTCCACCTAGTTTGTCAAACCTTCACGATGCATTCTATGTGTCACAGTTTAGGAAGTACAATCCAGATCCTTCACATGTCATAAGAAATGAATCTGTGCAGTTAAGAGAGGATTTGTCTTACGCTATGCGGCCGATGAGGATTGTGGACAGAGGGATCAAAGAGCTTAGAGGTAAGTGAATTCCTATGGTGAAGGTGCTTTGGGATGGCGTTAGCCTTGAAGAGGTGACTTGGGAGTTGGAGTCCAACATGCATCAAGACTACTCGCAGTTGTTTATATGAGGTAAGCAATTTTAGGGATAAAATTTTTAAAAAAGGAGAGAAATGTAACATCCTCTTCAATATGTTAGACTTGTAGATAGTTATAGAGGTAGCTTAATACTTGCTTAACATACCTATTTATTTTTGTGACAATTTGAGTTAGTTTAGGCACTTTGCTGCAAGTCAAAAGGTGAAAAGTAGCTTAAAATGATCTAGATATTAGCTTAAATGGCTTAGCTAATGAAAATAAATGTGGATAATTTATTTCTAAGTCACAAATATGTATTCTGTGATGTGGTTAAAGTTTAAGAATAATCAGAGGCCGTTTGGTATTTTTAGGCATACTAGTTGTGTGTTTTAATGCCAGATTGACTAATCACAAATATAGAAAACTATGATACTAGTGAAATGACTTTTTTAATGAATCTTAGTATTTATTTAAAAGTTGGTGGAACTTGGAAAACTTGATTTAGCTAAAGTTAAGTGTTTTTAGCAGATCGGGAAGTACTAGTGTTACAACTAAAGGCCTAAAACATTCCACGGTTACAACCACTTGTTTGGCCTTCTTTTATGTGACTTTGATATTCTTTGAATTCATTTTTCTTTCTTCGCTTCATAGCTGAAACAGAGGCAGCTAAAAGGGAGGAAGTTCAAGTGGAGAAAAAGGAAAACAAGAGGCACAAGAAGAAGGGGAAATCCAAGGTTAGAGACTGAGGCTCAAATCTGTAGCTGTTTAACAGAACAAGTAGGAGCTTTTAGAGCTTAAACTTCATTTTTTCTCTTTTTCATATTAGGCTTATTTGAGGTTTAATATGCCAAATTGAGTTCTTGTGGTGTTTTAAGTGATTTTCTTGCTTGGATAAGTTTTAAATGGTATTTATGACTTATTCATGCTAAGAGTTTGGATTATAAATTGAAAATTCTCATTTTGGACCTAAAATGCTCTAAGTGTTGATTTTAGGGGTTTGGATGAGTGATTTAGTGTTTTGATCCATTCTTGATGAAATCAATTGGTGTTTTATGTTTCCCTCATGTTTGTGGACTTGTTTAGGACTTAAAATCATCACGCAATAGATTTGAAAAGATCAAATCTCGTGCTTGTGCTAATGGAACAGTGTTCCATTAATGCAAAATTATGCAGCAAATGTTGCTGGGTGCTCAGTGTTCAAGCACTATGCTCATGTGCGCTTACGCGCGTTCTGCCCAAAAGAACATGCTATGGTGTTCACGCACTCAGGCGGTGGCATTCAACGTGTTCAACGCGCTCAAGTGCCTGAGACAGGGAAGATCTTGATTTTAGCATTGTGATGCTAATTAAATTTCCTACTTGTTGGGATTATTTGTGCAGGTCTTTGAGGGTGTAAAGAAATGCTTTTTGGGATATTTCTTGGAAAGAATTATCAACTTACATATATGAAAAGTTTGAGAAATTATTAGATATTCAAAGGATGACAGAATGTCTATGTTGGTATTTAGAACTTTGTTCAACATCAGGTTGATTTCTAATTCACTTGTGAGTGATTTTGGGATGTTCTAAATACTATTCAGCTAGAGATATGAATTTGGCTACCTTTGTTGGATAAGTGAGGCAAAGATTCTTATGTTCTAGTGTTTGATATATGGCTCGGATGTTTGATTTTCAAACTGGATATTTGCTTGTTTACCTATGTATTATAACCTTAGATGGTGTGCACAACCATATGGCATGAGAATAAGGTGTTGGATCCAAATTCTCCTTGCATGTTTGCTTGTATGGTCAGGGTTACCGATGTATGGAGTTAGTAGCAGTACTCTTACTTTTGTGAGGGAAACTAGTCCACACATCACCAAGTAGTGTCAGGACTTGGAGGCCTATCCCACTTATTATATACAAGGAATGCGATTCCTGGGAAATTAAGTAAATAGCTTGTGTTTTTAACTTCAAAATCTGCATTAGCATTGCACATCCATAATACGTGGACTTTGTTTGAGCATAATCATACTTCACAACATAAAGCATTGCATGGTTGACACTTGTATGGGCATTTATCATGGCTTAATCAATTGATTGTTTGGTTCCTCATTCGATAGTACCTTAGGATTGTATGGACGATTCTTTAATATTATTAAATGTCAGATATTCTTTTACATTGAATGTATTTTTGTTTTTCAGTTGAATTATTTGTTATAAATGATTAACTGCTGGTCTTGGTATGCTTATACTGAGAAATTGTGATTTCTCACCCCTATGTATTCCATGTAAATCCAGGTAAAGTCCCTAAAGAAAGTAAGGGCAAGGAAAAGCAGAAGCAGAAGGCTTAGATTTGTGTTTCATTTCTTTGTGGTTAGATTAGTCTTTTGTTTCTTTGTGGACTGGTTTGTATATATGTATATTTCTAGTTGTTTAGAAAAGCTTATGTATACTTTATGGCATGTTAGCCAGTGATAGTTGTATATATGACTTTTTTTATCATTTGTGGCTCTCTATAATAAATGTGTATGTTATTATGGGTTTTTATTTTTCCACATTTTTAGAAGTGACATGTTTAATGTGATTTATTTTGGAACATTCTATTTATTTTACGATAATTTGTATTAGGGTGTTAGAATAGGGCTCTGTTATTCAAATAACAAGTGTTGTTATTCAAATAACAACTTATTATTGTGCTCTCTGTAACTTGTTATTCAAATAAGGCTCTCCTTATTCGAATAACACATTAATATTGTAAGATTTCTTATGCTTGTTATTCGAATAACAAGCTTGTGAACAAGATGTAGCATTAGATTTCTGCTTTGTTTTCATGCTGTTTCTGCCATTTTCTTTATTCAAATCAAATCTCTTTCTATCAATATATAATCATACTTTAAAACAAGCAAGAAAACAACAAGAAATCATTAACTTTAGCACATATAATGATATGGTATCAAACACCTGATAAAATGGCAAATCTTAATATGAGTTTCAAACCTATTTTTCAAATCCCAAAGTTTCCATGAATCAAAATCAAAGTTTGAACCTTGAGTTCATGATCACACATAAAAGCATCATTTTCACTTATCAACTCAAATCACAATAAGAATATAAATCCATCATTCTCAAAAGGAAGAAAAAGATGAGCAAGGTTAAGAAAACCCCTACCTCAAATTTCCACCTTCCTCTTTCATTTTCCTTTTTTCTTTACTTGGTTGCTTCCTCCTTCTCCTTCACTTGTTCCCTTCTTGATTTTCTTATTTCTTATCTTCTCTTCTGCTGAACGTGAGGTTGAGAGAATAGAGAGTGATTAAGAGTGAAAAATTGAAAAAGAATGAGAATGGAAAGAAGGAAGCCTGAAGGAGTGGGAAAAAGTGAAGGAAAGTATCAAAATATCAAATGTTAGGTGAAAAGCTTCAGGATAGAGCAGTAGGAGACGAGGGAAGCATTTTCAAAATGCATTCCAACTAGTTACCTTTTTATCTATTAAGAATACTTTAATATTTCAGAAATGAATTTTCTAACCTTCCTAGGTATCATAGAAAATTCTAAGATTTCATCCTATTTTCCTTATTAATATTCCACAACTTTTCTTATGTTGCATTGTCAGTATCTAAGCTTCATCATTCTTTCATGGGTTAAATTAAACATATGGAATGAATTAAGAAGCTTTCAGATATCAATATTATTTTTTCATAGCTTAGAAATAAATCTTCCCTATTTATTTCTATATTCTCAACCATTTTCATAATAGTCTAAATTTTATAGGAGCTATTTCTCACATTCAGTGTTATAGTTTTATGTTCAAACGAATCCCAAAAATTACCAAAATTAACAAGTAACCTTTACCTATATTGTTGAGCTTCTATAACCTAATTAATTCTATCGAGTTAGAGAGAATATTACAATGTGTAAGGCCGGGATCCGAGGCAGAGCACTTTGCTTACGTTGTCATTTTGTCATATGAGGTATATCATTTGTTGCCCCATGTGTGTTTCACTGGGTCATTGACCTTTCTTGCAGCTTTTACCCTGTAGCTCGTAGCAGTGTGAACTTGCTTGGGAAACCATTGCTTTGACTTTATTGGGAATTAAAGGTCCTTTAAAACAGGATAATAGTTTCATCCTATTTCCTAATTAATCGCTACTTCCATGACTAATCAAAGTGTGGGAGCATTAAAATGCCACTTCCAACGTGCAATTAGTTCACCTTTTTAAGGGCTAATCAGAATGCTTCGATCCCTTTATAAATAGGGAATCTATGCATTGAGGCTGGCATTCCCTTTGTTCTGTAGCTTTGCTTGAGAATGATCCCTTTTCAGAGAGTGATTTTTCTTCCATTTTTTATACACATGTGGAAGGTTTTGCCCCATTCTGAAACCATCTTCTAATTTTTCCCAAAATCTTTAAAGGTGTTTGCATTTTTACAACCTGTTCCTTCAATGGAGGCCTTTCTTTCTCGGTGTAATGTCTTAGTGAGGACCAAATAACTGCCTTACGTGGGTTGGCCAATATGCATCTAGGCAGCGGAAGCCTTTCTCTCCTGGCATACGTGGGAACATGTAAATTTTTTGCATGTACCGAGGGGGACTCACTGCTTCTGTGTAGATCTTGAGATGCTTAGAGGTGATCTGTGCTCCATCCTCCTCCTTTCAGACTGTTGTGGAGGCACTTAGCTAGGTGTTTCCACAGTTTCTTTTCATAAGTGTAGTTGGATATGTATGAGGGTTCCAAGTTTAGAAAAAATCTCTTCAAGTAACTTAAGGGTGATTTGAAGCAACTTGGAGTGATTGTGAAACATTCTGTGGAACAATCCTTTGATGCAGAGTTTCCTTTCGTTGGTTAGCACGATAGAGATATGTGCTGCTTTCTAGAAGAACCTTGGAGGTGGTAGTGGCCATCATTGTAACACCCTTTGGGGATGTCACATCATAAAAAAAATAAAAAAATAAAGGTAAGAAATTTTATTCGAGTTGTAAAATAAATAATATAACCTGTACATATATTTTGTTTATGAAATGCATGAAGTGCAACTTATCATCGCACTTATACGACGTAGCATACATATCAATTCACCTGTATATTACAGCTGAGCTGTGCAATATCACCATACTTGTAACATACATATATAAAATACTTACCTATATATAATGTACATATGGTTTTGTTGTCATTAGTTATACAAATAATTTACAAATAACTTACAAATAAAGAAAAGACATACCAAAATATTTACAACCACTGTCAGAAGATAAGATACCAGGTTCAAATACAGTACGACACCAAAAAGCAAAAAGTGCCCAAGTGCACATCATGAGTATCTAATCTACTGGGGGATCATTCCTAGATGACTCCTCGGTGTGACAGATATCCAGGATGTCTCACAGCAGTTCTACGAGCGAGGGGGTCCGGCTGCTCTACGGACGGAGTCCGGGATGTAGACACTACACTATTGTCATTGGGAACATGGAAAAGTCCATTCCCAGTGACGTCGGATCCCTAAAGGCAACTCTAAGCTGTACATACAAGTCAACAGTGACTACAGGATCAGAATCATATTCCGGACGCAAAGATAAAGTAATAGTCCCCATATACGCTACAACATTATTCTCTTCACGAGTGCGCCAGCCTTCTATTCCTCTATGGAACTCTATCCTTACAAAACCTAAGAATCTGGCGTAGTCATCTTCTCGAGTCACCCAAATGATACGGATGGTCTGGAGGCTCCAAACACTCGGACCGGAAATCATGAGATTGTGGCTCCTCTCTACGTATGGTATTCACTTGCCTATTGCTGTTCTTCAATCTCTTCATCACAGTCTATATATATATATGTATATATAACACAAAAATACAAACAACACATACAACAACAAAGAGGTAAGACAACCCAATATATTACAAGTGTGGTACATAAGAAAACGATAATACAACAAAAATAGCAATTAATATCAACACAGGTAATAATTAATAACAATAACTAATTACAGAAAAGAATAGAACCAATTACACTAAATTATAAATGAATACACAATAAATATGCCAAAACAATAAAATGACTCATTCCTACTCCATGGAGCAACAACACACACATCAATATCGAGAGAATGATCTGAAAGTTCTAATATCTTGCCCTTGCCCGGTTATTGCCTTGTCAATACTTTGTGTCTATAACTTGACTACCCCGACCAGCTATTGCCTTGTCGGACTTTACTTTGTGTCTATAGCCTACTAACAACATCATGGCGTAGTACACAGTCATAACATTGTGTAACTACGAGTGCAAGTAAAATAGTCCTCTCAAAATCTCGATTAAGTATAGTGCTTGTCGAGAACACTGGTGTGTTACCACGTACCACGGCCCAGAAGGAGCTACCTCCTGTCCACATATGGAATAATGTACACCAATACCTCCAAGTCCATATCGGAAATGAACACACTACGCTCATCACATCGACAACACGATGTTATTCATCTCGTCAATCAAATCACCAATTCTCAAATTGGCACGACTCAGTGCATGAATGAAGCAGTAATTACTAAAACATCCTCAAGTTTCAAATATTTACGAAAATGTTCTCAATAGCCAAAAATAATTACTTAAGTGTTCTTAGTGGCAAAAATCTCAAAATACAGTACGCTCCCACTTGGCGCACCATATTTTTCCTATAACCAAATTACAAGACGCGCCCACTTAGTGTATTATAACTTTCCACATATCCGAATCCCCACTTTGGCTTAACAGTAAAATCGCTATTTTCGTTTATCGCAAAATAAAGTAAAAGAAAACTTTATTTCATTTTCAAAATATTGACGTTACAATTTTTATTTTATTTTGTTTTTAGCCATTTTTAATTGTCAAGACTTTATGATGAAAATTCTTTTAACATTCTTACTTAATCTAAATTACTTAGAACACAAATTCAGTTATTTTTGGCATGTTGGCGAAATTATCATAATGTAACTAGGATTTAAAAAAAACAATTCATTTTCTCTTGTTCTAATACTTAAACATTATTAATTCAACTAAATACCATAATTACACCTTGAAAATAATTTGAAACATCTACATTCCTCTTTTTAGGGTGATGGCGAAACCTAGGGTGTTATATTCTTTGGAATACTCATGCATCTCTAGCATTATACTAACATCAACAACATTATAAAGACTAGCAAATCAAATTAACAATACCAACCATACATGAAAAATTATTACAATCAACATGTAAAAGAATCCTTATGGATTCTATAAACACACATCATTCTATTTTCCCATTACCACTCAAGAATAACTAGGTTATAGTCTTCCCTTACCTTAAAATGAAGAGAATCCTTCTTTCCTCCTTCTTTGGGAATTCGGTTTTGCCCTTCAAAAATCTAAGAAAATAAATAAAATTTTCTAAGGGTTACTACTAGAAAAGAAAACCATACCATGGATCAATCATGGCTTGGAAGCTTAAAAATGAAAATAGAAAGGAAAAACAATAAGTTTTACCTTTAAAGAAGAAATTTCAATGTGAACATTCAAGCATGCAAATGATGAAATTTGCAAAAACTTCCAACTAGAGATAATCTTGGATGGATGTTTAGAGTTAGAAAAGTAAGGAAAGAAAATTTTTGGGTGGGTGGATGGTGTATTTGGAAGCTTGGCCGAATGGTGCTCCAAGAAAGCCTTCAACGTGAGCTTGGAAGAAAAGGAAAGAATTTGTTATTTCCTTAAGTGTGCAGCCGTAGAAAATGAGAAAGAATAAGGCCTTAAGGCTTTAGTTTATTTCAAGAGCTAATCCTAGCCATTCATCTACTCAATGGTTGAGATAAAGCCTTGGTCTCCAAGGGTGTTTATGATTGGTTGAACCAAGCTTAGTCATAACCATGACAAGGCATGTCTTGAACCTTCCAAGGCTCCTCCTATGCTTGCCTTGGCCGAACTCCCCCCCAAAAAAAAACAATTTGGTTTGCTTCATCAACTAACTAGTTACACTTAGTTGTAAGGTCCTAACTAGCTAGTCATCTTGTAGTTACTTTATGATAACTTAATTAGTTTAAGGTTTTTAGTTAATTATTATCTTTAGGATATAACTAGGTTACTAACTTAGTTACTATAATTTAGTTACTTACAAAGGCTTAGTTACTAACTTAGTTACATTCCAAGCTAACCAAGCTAACTAACTTAGGTTTCCTAGTTTCAATCCAACTAAACTAGCCATTTTTGTTGACCTCCTCCCATCGGTTGGACTATGTTGTTGGCTTTTTTCTTATTGGTTGCTATCCTTTGGTTATTTTGCTTAAAAGTGGGTCCCACACATATATTTTTGGGTTCACTGATAAAATTTACACTGAGTAATAAAATAATATTAAAATTATTTTATCACACAGTTAAATTCTAAAAATTAAAAGATTCACAATAGTATCTTTCGAATTGGGTTTACAAACTCCCCAACTCCGAAAAATTAAAACAAAGTTTTCTCGGCTAGAAAGCTTAAGAGTTTTCTGGCCCGGAATTGATCTCACACAACGTATAGGCTAAATAAAACACAGACAGTAAAATAAAACCACATTGTATACAGAGAACACAAAACAGTACATTGGGGACGTAATTGTCATTTACCCTAGAGTTGGAAAAACTCAGGGTGTTACAACTCTCCCTAACAAACAAAAATTTCATCCTCGAAATTTTGTTGTACCTTAAAACAATTGAGGGTATTGCTCCCTCATCTTATCCTCTAGTTCCCAAGTTGCATCTCCTGTCACATCGTTCCATATGACTTTGACCAGCTCGATCATCTTCCCTCGAAGCTGCTTCACTTTCCTATCTTCAATCCTTATAGGGAGTGTCTCATACGTCAGATTCTCCTTTAATTGTACTTCATCAGGTTGTATCACATGTGTCGGATCTGGAATATACTTCTTTAACTGAGACACATGAAATACGTCATGCAGATTAGACAAAAACGGCGGTAAGGCAACTTGATAAGCTACAGGACCTATCCTACGGATAATTTGATAAGGTCCAATAAACTTAGGCGTAAGCTTCTTGGACTTGATAACTCTTCCAACACCAGTTGTAGGAGTCACCTTCAAAAATACATGCTCGCCTTCTTCAAATTCCAAGGGTCACCTTCTTTTGTCAGCATAGCTCTTTTGTCTGCTTTGGGTAGTCCTCATCTTTTCTTGGATTATCTTCACCTTTTCTGTCGTCTGTTGCACTAACTCTGGTCTAATAGTCATACTCTCACCGTCTTGATACCAACACAAAGGTGTTCGGCATCGTCGTCCAGACAATGCTTCATAGGGTGCCATCCCTATGCTTGAGTGAAAACTATTGTTGTAAGTGAATTCTATCAAAGATAAAAATTCGTCCCAACTTCCTCGTTGCTCTAACACACAAGCGCGCAACAGGTCTTCTAAAGACTTTATAGTTCTTTCAGTCTGGCCATCAGTCTGTGGGTGATAAGCAGAGCTTAAATGTAGTTTAGTTCCCATAGCTCCTTGTAGACTTTGCCAAAATCTCGATGTAAACCTTGGATCCCTGTCAGAAATTATGGAAACAGGTACTCCATGTAATTTGACAATTTCATTGATGTAGATTTGGGTTAATTTTTCCAACGAATACTTAATGTTAATAGGCAAGAAATGAGCTGACTTTGTAAGCCTATCAACTATAACCCATATTGAGTCATGACCTTTTCTTGTTCTTGGCAGTCCAGTAACGAGATCCATAGAGATACTGTCCCACTTCCATTCTGGAATAAAGAGCGGTTATAACATTCCAGCTGGCCTCTGATGTTCCACTTTCACTTTCTGGCAAACCAAATAAGACGCCACACGTTTCGCTACGTCTCTTTTCATCCTTGGCCACCAAAATAATTTCTTCAAATCTTGATACATCTTGGTCATTCCGGGATGCAAACTTAGATTGCTAGTATGGGCTTCATCAAATATCGCCGTCTTCAGTTCAGTGTCGTCGGGTACACAAATTCTCCCTTGAAATCTTAAAATTCCATCTGATCCTTCTTCCACTGTTGCCTTGTGACCTTGCTTTAACAATTCTCTTTCATTTTGCAAAAACGCATCCTCCTCCTGTTTATCTCGAATTATATTAAGCAAGTCATTTAAGATTACTACTCTACCTAAACGAATCTTTCCAGGCACCAATTCCACTGATACTTCTAAATTTCTGAACTGGTTAAGTAATTCCTCCTCCTTTATCATCATTGCAGAAACACTAAGCACTTTTCTACTCAGGGCATCTGCTACCACATTAGCTTTTCCCGGATGATATTGAAGTTGAAAATCATAATCCTTGAGAAACTCAAGCCACCGTCTTTGTCTCATATTCAATTCTTTCTGATCAAACAAGTATTTCAAACTTTTGTGATCACTAAAGACATTGAACATGGCTCCATACAGATAATGCCTCCATATCTTTAATGCAAACACCACCGCTGCTAGTTCTAAGTCATGTGTTGGATAATTTCTCTCATGAACCTTCAATTACCTCGAAGCATAAGCTACCACATTTCGGTCTTGCATCAGCACGCATCCTAATCTTTGATATGAAGCATCACAGTACACGTCAAAAGATCTGTTAGGATCCGGTAAGATCAACACTGGTGCGGTTGTTAGCTTTTTCTTCAACTCTTGAAAACTGGCTTCACATTCTTCCGTCCATTCAAAAACTTGACTTTTCCTTGTAAGCTGTGTAAGTGGTCCGATAATCTTGGAAAAACCTTCTGTGAATCTTCGATAATACCCGGCCAATCCAACAAAACTTTGGACTTCTATCACTGTTTTAGGTCTTTCCCATTGCAGAATAGTTTCTATCTTGGATGGATCCACTGCAATACCTTCTTTAGAAATTACGTGACCTAGGAATTGTACTTTTTCCAGCCAAAATTCACATTTCGTCAGCTTTTCATACAACTGCTTGTCCTTCAAAACCCGAAGAACTATACCGAGGTGTTCTACATGCTCTTCTTTAGACCGAGAATAGATTAGAATGTCATATATAAAGACAACAACAAATCTATCAAGGTACGGGTGAAAAATCCTATTCATATAGTCCATGAATATAGCAGGAGCATTTGTCACTCCAAAAGGCATGACCTGATATTCATAATGCCCATAGCGAGTTCGGAAAGCTGTTTTAGGCACATCATCTACCTTAACACGGATTTGATGGTAACCTGATCTCAGATCTATTTTAGCGAATACTTCTGCTCCCTTCAACTGGTCCATCAAATCATCAATTCGTGGGAGTGAATATTTATTCTTTATAGTGACTTTATTCAGCTGACGATAGTCCACACAAAGTCGAGAAGTTCCATCCTTCTTCTTGACTAGAAGCACTGGTGCTCCCCATGGTGATACACTTGGTCGCACAAACTGCTTCTCCAATAGTTCCTCCAATTGCTTTTTCAACTCTACCAATTCGGCTGGTGACATCCGATATGGTGCAATTGAGATAAGACCTGTTCTTGGTACCAAATCGATAGAAAATTCGATTTCCCTTTCTGGCGGCAAACCAAGTACATCATCTGGAAAAACTTCTGGGAATTCATTGACAACAGGAATAGTATGTACATCTTTCTTATTCTCAACTTCTAGAGAAGATAATAATATAAATCCATGCCCTCCATTTCTTAGTAATGACTTAGCTTTAACAGCAGTCAAGAATCCAGAGTTCTCTTCCTTCGGAAAGACTATGGATTTAATTGCACAGTCTATCAGGATATGGTTAGAAGATAACCAATCCATTCCGAATATGACATCTATCTCTACCAGGGGCAAGCAAATCAAGTTGACTATAAACATACGGTCCTTCACAACAACAGGGCAATCCAAACATATTTTGGATGTAACCACAGGCTTAGCAGTTGGTGTAGAAACAACCAATGGAAAATTCAAAGAAGACACAGGCAGTTTGAATCTCTCAACACAACTATATGCAATGAAAGAATGTGTTGCACCTGAATCATACAAAATAGTCAAAGACTTACCTCCTATGGCTCCTTCCCCTTGAATAAGATTGTCAGACTGAGAAACTTCAGTTCCTGTCATAGTATAGACTCGTCCTCCGGATCTTGGCTGACTTGTCCGAACAGTCTTCACTGCAAGTTTCTTTTCCGGCTGAGGACAATCCTTAGAGAAATGTCCAGGTTTTCGACAATTAAAACAAATTGTCCCTTTAATTGGACATCCTGAAGAAATATGACCTTTCTCCCCACATTTGAAACATGTTGGTACAAACGCCGCTTTCTGACTAGAAGTAGTACTAGCAGAGCTTCCTCCAACCAGTGGTCGTTGAAGTTGATTTCCTAGTGGTCTCGAGTATGGCTTGCGCTGAAACCGGTTATTATTGCTGCTACCCCCTCTCTGAAACCTCATCGGTCCAAAGTTACGAGTCCTTGGATCCCGTGACGGTTCCAATTCCTCCAATCGTGCACATGTATCTACCAGAGTGTGGAATTGAGTCATTCTCAAAGGCAGTACTCCTCGTCTCAACTCCGCTCGCAGTCCTTCTTCAAACTTTCTACATCGCCAATCATCATTTGGCCTGGTCTGAGCATAATCTGAGAATTGAGACAAACTCTCAAATTTAGATGCATACTCGTGGACTGTCATATTTCCTTGACGTAAACCAAGAAATTCCATTTCCTTGGCATGTTGAGCACTGGCAGAAAAATACTTTTCCATAAACATAGTAGAAAACACTTCCCAAGTTATTACAGTGCCTTCAGCTTGCAACAATCGGCGAGTTCCTCTCCACCAACTTTCTCCGTCTCCTCTTAGCATAAAGGTGGCATATGTTACCTTTTTGTCATCCGGGCATCCCATCCCTTCGAATATCTTTTCCAGCTCCTGTATCCACAAACTTGCTTTCTCAGGATTGAACTCGCCTCTGAACTGTGGCGGGTTATTACGCCTAAATTCAGACAAATTTAGGGCATCCGTAGTAGCATCTTGCTGTTGAGCTGCTCTCTGGTTCTGCTGAGTTATTACTTCCGCCATCCGCTGCATAGCCTCTACTGACATCTTCTTTGTTGAGCCGCTTCTCTACGGTTCTATTTGAGTTATTACTTCCGCCATCCGCTGCATAGCCTCTACAGCTGCTACCAGAGGGTCCTCTTCTCTAAGGATATTCGCATGTCTTCCTCTTCCTCTAGACATCTTCGTTTCTCTTGTTTTTGTTTTTCCAATAACATCAAACATAAAAGTTAGATTCTTCCTTTTAGAAATAAATCACAGAGAGTTCACACAACACAAGCACAAACAGACCCAACCACAACCCCAAAAGACTCTAACTTGGGCTCTGATACTAACTAATGTAACACCCTTTGGGGATGTCACATCATAAAAAAAATAAAAAAAATAAAGGTAAGAAATTTTATTCGAGTTGTAAAATAAATAATATAACCTGTACATATATTTTGTTTATGAAATGCATGAAGTGTAACTTATCATCGCACTTATATGGCGTAGCATACATATCAATTCACCTGTATATTACAGCTGAGCTGTGCAATATCACCATACTTGTAACATACATATATAAAATACTTACCTATATATAATGTACATATGGTTTTGTTGTCATTAGTTATACAAATAATTTACAAATAACTTACAAATAAAGAAAAGACATACCAAAATATTTACAACCACTGTCAGAAGATAAGATACCAGGTTCAAATACAGTACGACACCAAAAAGCAAAAAGTGCCCAAGTGCACATCATGAGTATCTAATCTCTTTGGGGGATCATTCCTAGATGACTCCTCAGGTGACAGATATCCAGGATGTCTCACAGCAGTTCTACGAGCAGGGGTCCGGGCTGCTCTACGGACGGGAGTCCGGGATGTAGACACTACACTATTGTCATTGGGAACATGGAAAAGTCCATTCCAATGACGTCGGATCCCTAAAGGCAACTCTAACTGTACATACAAGTCAACAGTGACTACAGGATCAGAATCATATTCCGGACGCAAAGATAAAGTAATAGTCCCCATATACGCTACAACATTATTCTCTTCACGAGTGCGCCAACCTTCTATTCCTCTATGGAACTCTATCCTTACAAAACCTAAGAATCCTGGCGTAGTCATCTTCTCGAGTCATCCAAATGATACGGATGGTCCGGAGGCTCCAAACACTCGGGACCGGAAATCATGAGATTGTGGCTCCTCCTCTCGTATGGTATTCATCGCCTATTGCCTGTTCTTCTTCAATCTCTTCATCACAGTCTATATATATATATGTATATATAACACAAAAATACAAACAACACATACAACAACAAAGAGGTAAGACAACCCAATATATTACAAGTGTGGTACATAAGAAAATGACAATACAACAAAAATAGCAATTAATATCAACACAGGTAATAATTAATAACAATAACTAATTACGGAAAAGAATAGAACCAATTACACTAAATTATAAATGAATACACAATAAATATGCCAAAACAATAAAATGACTCATTCCTACTCCATGGAGCTACAACACACACATCAATATCAGAGAGAATGATCTGAAAGTTCTAATAATACTGCCCAGCCAGTTATTGCACTATCAATACTTTGTGTCTATAACTTGACTACTCCGACCAGCTATTGCACTGTCAGTACTTTGTGTCTATAGCCTACTAACAACATCATGGCGTAGTACACAGTCATAACATTGTGTAACTACAGGCAGTAAAATAGTCCTCTCAAAATCTCGATTAAGTATAGTGCTTGTCGAGAACACTGGTGTGTTACCACGTACCACGGCCCAGAAGGAGCTACCTCCTGTCCACATATGGAATAATGTACACCAATACCTCCAAGTCCATATCGGAAATGAACACACTACGCTCATCACATCGACAACACGATGTTATTCATCTCGTCAATCAAATCACCAATTCTCAAATTGGCACGACTCAGTGCATGAATGAAGCAGTAATTACTAAAACGTCCTCAAGTTTCAAATATTTACGAAAATGTTCTCAATAGCCAAAAATAACTACTTAAGTGTTCTTAGTGGCAAAAATCTCAAAATACAGTACGCTCCCACTTGGCGCACCATATTTTTCCTATAACCAAATTACAAGACGCGCCCACTTAGTGTATTATAACTTTCCACATATCTGAATCCCCACTTTGGCTTAACAGTAAAATCTGCTATTTTCGTTTATCGCAAAATAAAGTAAAAGAAAACTTTATTTCATTTTCAAAATATTGACGTTACAATTTTTATTTTATTTTGTTTTTAGCCATTTTTAATTGTCAAGACTTTATGATGAAAATTCTTTTAACATTCTTACTTAATCTAAATTACTTAGAACACAAATTCAGTTATTTTTGGCATGTTGGTCGAAATTATCATAATGTAACTAGGATTTAAAAAAAACAATTCATTTTCTCTTGTTCTAATACTTAAACATTATTAATTCAACTAAATACCATAATTACACCTTGAAAATAATTTGAAACATCTACATTCCTCTTTTGAGGGTGATGGCCGAAACCTAGGGTGTTATATTCTTTGGAATACTCATGCATCTCTAGCATTATACTAACATCAACAACATTATAAAGACTAGCAAATCAAATTAACAATACCAACCATACATGAAAAATTATTACAATCAACATGTAAAAGAATCCTTATGGATTCTATAAACACACATCATTCTATTTTCCCATTACCACTCAAGAATAACTAGGTTATAGTCTTCCCTTTACCTTAAAATGAAGAGAATCCTTCTTTCCTCCTTCTTTGGGAATTCGGTTTTGCCCCTTCAAAAATCTAAGAAAATAAATAAAATTTTCTAAGGGTTACTACTAGAAAAGAAAACCATACCATGGATCAATCATGGCTTGGAAGCTTAAAAATGAAAATAGAAAGGAAAAACAATAAGTTTTACCTTTAAAGAAGAAATTTCAAGGTGAACATTCAAGCATGCAAATGATGAAATTTGCAGAAACTTCCAACTAGAGATAATCTTGGATGGATGTTTAGAGTTAGAAAAGTAAGGAAAGAAAATTTTTGGGTGGGTGGATGGTGTATTTGGAAGCTTGACCGAATGGTGCTCCAAGAAAGCCTTCAACGTGAGCTTGGAAGAAAAGGAGAGAATTTGTTATTTCCTTAAGTGTGCAGCCGTAGAAAATGAGAAAGAATAAGGCCTTAAGGCTTTAGTTTATTTCAAGAGCTAATCCTAGCCATTCATCTACTCAATGGTTGAGATAAAGCCTTAGTCTCCAAGGGTGTTTATGATTGGTTGAACCAAGCTTAGTCATAACCATGACAAGGCTTGTCTTGAACCTTCCAAGGCTCCTCCTATGCTTGCCTTGGCCGAACTCCCCCCCAAAAAAAAAAAAACAATTTGGTTTGCTTCATCAACTAACTAGTTACACTTAGTTGTAAGGTCCTAACTAGCTAGTCATCTTGTAGTTACTTTATGATAACTTAATTAGTTTAAGGTTTTTAGTTAATTATTATCTTTAGGATATAACTAGGTTACTAACTTAGTTACTATAATTTAGTTACTTACAAAGGCTTAGTTACTAACTTAGTTACATTCCAAGCTAACCAAGCTAACTAACTTAGGTTTCCTAGTTTCAATCCAACTAAACTAGCCATTTTTGTTGACCTCCTCCCATTGGTTGGACTATGTTGTTGGCTTTTTTCTTATTGGTTGCTATCCTTTGGTTATTTTGCTTAAAAGTGGGTCCCACACATATATTTTTGGGTTCACTGACAAAATTTACACTGAGTAATAAAATAATATTAAAATTATTTTATCACACAGTTAAATTCTAAAAATTAAAAGATTCACAACAGTATCTTTCAGAATTGGGTTTTACAAACTCCCCCAACTCCGAAAAATTAAAACAAAGTTTTCCCGGCTAGAAAGCTTAAGAGTTTTCTGGCCCGGAATAGATCTCACACAACGTATAGGCTAAATAAAACACAGACAGTAAAATAAAACCACATTGTATACAGAGAACACAAAACAGTACATTGGGGACGTAATTGTCATTTACCTTAGAGTTGGAAAAACTCAGGGTGTTACAATCATTGTCAATGCTGTCCCATTTGGCTTTTTTTCTAGCTTTCCCTAGTGGGCGTTCTTTATTTTTTTTGTCTTAGAAGAATTTTTATTTATTCCTTTTTTGTTAGAGCTGGCGATGTATGGGATGTGAATAATAAAATTTCTTTTTCTGTATCTTGTATCTTTTATTTCCATTTTCGTTATCCATTTTTCCTTTTTCTTCAGGATGAGTCCAACGCTTAACCTGTTATGATGTCATATTGCCCCCAACTAGTTACTTAGCTAGAACAGCGAAGTAGCAAGATAAGGTCTCTATGCCCTTGGGTGACGTTATCTGTGCTTCATTTGAAGTCGTGGTCCATGTTACAGCTTAGGGTTAAGAGTTCTAACTTAGGGACATTTATGACTAAGCCATTTGACCTTCTTGGAAACATTGTGGTCCAGATTGACTTCGTGTCATTTGACTATAAATGGACATTTCGGGTGTAGCTAGGGTCCATAGAAAAAATATGGACTCAATTGCAGAGGTTGCGTGATGCTTAGTTTGCTGCACAAACGTCCTTTTAATTGCTTTGACAACTGTGAAAGCCACATGACATGCTTTAATTGGATAGTCGTGCTATGTACTTCATGCGCCATGATAGGTGGTTTTCCAAATCTAAGAGGGTTTTACAAAATTGTCCCCTAACCGTCTTATCCTTATAAATAGAGGCCGAGGGCAAATCATTCACACTTTTACTATTTCTGATCACTTTCTGGTGACTTCAAGGTTTTCTGGTGACTTTGCAAGGCGAAGAAGTAGTTATCAGGGCTTTTGTAGAGTTTTCATCCCCTTCTTTATTCAAGGTATACCTTCTTCTATCTTTGTTTCTACCTTTTTCAGTGTTCTAGAGGGTTCGTGTCTTCTTATTTTAGGGCATTCCCTATTTTCTTTTTAGTGAAAGAGTAGGGATACTAACATTTCTGGTCCCTTTATTGGTGTCGCTCTATGGAGCACTCTCTGTCATATCACGAATGACGAAGGTGTCCTTCAGAGGCAAAGATCCTTTTAGGCGCAGAGGCTAGTATTTGTAATATTGGAGGGTGGATGTGGATGATCCTTCAATGATCCCTTCCATAGTTTACCTTCTGCCAAGTTTGAATCTATTCAATCAATATTATTGATTCTGACATTAACTTACCAGCCTCCGTGGGTGTTTCCAAGAATGGCGAGGAGAAGAGCTTTGAGGCAAAGGGGGCAGCCATCAAAAAGCCTTTAGTGCTTGCCCCCATGAGAAACATATATTCTAGGGTTGGGGATGATGTATGTGTTGGGAAATCCGTGAACAAAAGCACAATGGAAAAAGGATTCTCACCAAGGATCCATGCAAAAAGAAGAGCCATGAAATGTGATTTTTGAGTTTACCTCTTAAAGACAGATGAAAAACAATCAAATAAATCATAAGCATCGAAGTAACGATGGTGCCTCTATGTTGTCCACACAAACAGACTCACAAACGTCCAATGTACGCGATCTTGGAGTCTCACGTCTCTTATATAGTGGTAGCTGCGAAAAGAAGAGAAACCTATCACTCCCTCACTCACTATTTCTATTAGGGTGCGGCTAGGGTTTGCAACTAATGTCCTTGACAGCCCCTTAGCAGTACTATTTATAATAGTGACTGCCTTATGCGAGTGAGAGTAGCAGTAGGTTTAGATGTGCAACCTTGGACTCATCTAGTATGAGTCTGGCCCACGATAGGACCCTAGTCCAACTTGGATTCTAATTGCTCCAACTTAATCTATTCTAAGTGTGTGACCCTGCAGATTCTTATGACGTTGGCAGTAATTTTAAATCCCATTTTAATATTACAAGTAGTGAGCGGTATCTAGCAACACATCACTATTACCCAAGTTATGAGAATGTCAATGATTTGACATAACTTTTTCGTGACTAATGTTTCCATATATTTTAGTCCCTTTGTCCAGATATCTAGATTGAACATAAGACATAGAGTGTGTCACCCTTGTATTGTTTAATCTTCCATTTCCTGATACTCGAGTAGACTTAGTAAAAACAAATGAGATCAATATCTTATATTGACTCATTTCATCATGACCATGCATTTCGCAATCTCACATAATCAAGGGGCCCGAAGATATCGCACCTGTTATGTAAGAGGGACAAATCCCATCTAGGTCACTTATATCCCTCTGCATGATTCGTGGTATGTCCAATAACCAACTTTATAATCACTTTATTATAGATGATGTTTGATGGCATTAAAACACACAACTCCTCATGTAGGAATCATAGTGATTTCAGGTCAAAGGATCACATATACCATTATCACTTTGAGAATCGCTTATAACACTCATGCAACAATCCACGTAGTATTCTCATAGTGGGTCAGTCCAATACATCATTATTCTAATATGTATCCATGTGAAGACTTGATATCTCTTGTCCATGACCCGTGAGACATGGCCATCAGTCTACGCACATACTATTCTCAATGCATTATTATTGTCCTCATTAACAATAATACTTAACTAGGTAGATTTAAGAATAGTGTTATGATTCTAATAGGACTCACGATCAAGTCATCCACTTGATGTCCTATAGCATTAAACTTACTATTATAAGGACTTTATTATGTATATAATAAATAACACAATAAATGAAATGCCTCATGTATTAAATAAATATCATAATACAATGTATGTAACCATGGTCAAAATAAATTGGTCTCTAGGGCATACACCAACAGTCTCCCACTTGCACTAGAGCTAATTAGGAATATGTCTAATACCTAAAGATCTAGTATGACCCTCGTGCTTTTGCTGTGCAAGAGGCTTTGTCAGTGGATCAGTGAAATTATTATCTTTTGGTACTCTACATATCTTCACATCTCCTCTATCGATGATCTCATGAATGAGATGGAAGCGCCTAAGTATATGTTTAGATCATTGGTGAGATCTAGGATCCTTAGCTTGTGCAATGGCTCCATTATTGTCACAATAAAGATCCACTTGGCCCACAATGCTAGGAACTACACCAAGCTCAATGATGAACTTCCTGATCTAAACAGCCTCCTTTGCTACATTGGAGGCAGAAATATACTCAGCCTATGTGGTAGAATCAACTACTGTCTCCTACTTCAAGGCTTTCCAGCTCACAGCCCCACTATTCAAGAAAAAAACAAAGCCCGATTGTGATCTGGAGTCATCCTAATCGGTCTAGAAGCTAGCATCAATGTAACTCTTTACAACTAACTCTTCCTCAGCTCTATATACCAAGAATGAATCCTTAGTCCTTCTTGTAACACCTCGAAAATTTGTATTTTATTTATTTTGGGCGATTCTTAATTATTTTGAGTAATCTGATTCGATTTCTATGAATTTTATGATTGTTGTGATTTTTAGGAATTTTTTTGGAGTTTTTACGTTTTTGAATATTTTAATATTATTTTGATATTTTAATATTATCTTGAAAGTTGTATGTCCGAATTTCATTTTTTCTAAAAATATATGAGTTTTATAATTTTTATGATTTTTTTGAATTTTTGTAGAACTTTTTGAGTTTTTGATTATTTTAGTATTATTTTGAGTGGTGTGTGAGCTCGGGGTGAACCCGAGGCGGGTTTGAAAAAATAAAAATTTTTCCTGGACTGAAAAGTTCCGGACTGTCAAGGCGGGATCGGGAGATCTTACTAAACTCGAAACCGGGAACAGTTGACAGAAATTTTCTATATCTGAGTTTTCCATTACCCATTGTGTAATAATAGAAGTAGCTGTAATCCTTTAGGTAATATCTGTTAGAAAATATTTTGATGACTCAGCTGGTGACTCTGCACTACGACTCACCATACTGATTCAATTGTTCTAGAAAATTCTATGATGACTTACCTAGTAAATATCTAAGAATAAATATCTACCCGGAAAATATCTTAATAAAATATTTCAAGTGTAATTATGAAAACTGAAAATATCTAAGCTAAATATCTTAAGGGTCATTATGAGTCATTATTACTAAGCTTTATGACAACCAATAAGAATTAGTCAAACATAGTGGCTGGACTTTGTTAGGAACTGTTGGATGAAAACTTGATGGAAAAGCCTTAGATCTTCACTATTGATCTAATCAATGGTGTGAAAGCAATCTTGATGAAGAAACTTATGATATTAACCTTATATTCAATCAATGGTTAGGAAATGAAGTTGATTTTAATGGTTAGGATTTAGTCAATAAAAATGGCTAGGTTGATTAGTTAAGTAACTAAATAATTTAACTTAGTTACCCTAATAGTCTAATTAGTAACTAAATGAACTAGTTTAGTTGCTAAATAAGTAGAAGTTAGTTACTAAGTAAATATTTAATTGTTTAGAAACATGACATAATCATGATCTATGCAATGACATAATAAAGTAATTAACTAGTTAGAATGTAATTAAATGACTTAACTAAATTAATTCAATTGTAACTTGATGGTAAGCTAAGTAACTAATTAAATTAGCTTAAGTGTAATTAGAAAACAATTTAATGAAGATTTAGTTAGCTATCCTAAGTGAACTCCATGGCTGCCTAGCATGATCTAGGAGGTTCTTGATTCATCTTTGATGATCATTTGATGACCAATTGATGACACCAAGTGACATAGGCCATGTGCATGCATGTGCTTATGCTTAATCTTGAAAAACAAGCTTTGAATCTTCTATCCAAGTGACTCCCACGGCTGCACACTTAGAAAATGTCCATTTCATTTCATTTCCTCACATTTTGTAACACATAAACCATTTTCTCTCTTCTCTCTCTTCCAATTATTCAAGAACATCAAGAACCAACACCATGAAACTCCATCTTCCTCTTCTCTTAAACTATTCAGTCATGACCTATAGAACCACTTCCAATCTTTCATAATTTTATCTAGCTACATATCTTGAATCCTCTCCTCAATCCAAAACACTTTCATGTTGAGAACTTCTCAAAATTCATTCATCTTCATCATCATATCAAGCCAAGAACACAAAAGCTCATATTCTTTCTTCTTGAGGAATTCGGTCTCCACTTCTACATCTTACTTCCAAGATTCAATAATTTTATACAACCTTAGATCTAGAACCTATACACAATCCTAAGATACTTTGTAGCTGAGATCTAAGCCTAGTTCTATCATCTTCAACCTTGTTCTTCAAGTTAAAGATCAAAAAGCCTTTGCTTTGTTTCTTGAAGGAGCTCACGGTTTCACTCCATAAAACCATCTTCCAAGTTTGTTTAATTTTAACCAACCATACTTCTTGAATCCTCACCTTATTCTAAGACTTTTTGATGTTGAGACTTTGGTCTAAATTCATCCTCTTCATGCTTGAATCTTGGATTTAAGTTCTAGGATTTCAAGGTAAAAATCTTGAAACTCGACTTTTTATTTGATTTTTAGAATCCTAAGACCATGTTTGATCTATGGTCATCTTAATCAAGCTTTAGATACTAATTTGTATGTGTTTGTTGTGATTCTCAGATCTATTTGGTGGTGAATCACTTACTCAAGGAGCAAAACAAGGAGCTTGGGAGGTTCTTCAAGAGGTAAGAGGGAGATTACCCTAATCAACCATGTGTTGGTGGTAAGGAATGGATGTGTGTGTGGTGAAAAGTCCAAAAGGATTATTTCACTTGTTTGTTTAAGAACTTTCCATATTTATGGTTATTTGGTGATTGAGATGTTTATTGCTTTGATAACATGCTTTAGTATGTGTTTATGATGCATGATGAATTGTGTATGTTTTAAGATGTGAATTACATGACAAAGGAAAATATGTTGGTTCCAAAGAACCATGGAGGCAGACGGTCTCAAATTTTAAATTTTGGGAGCAAAAGATTCTAAGTATTTTACTAATTATGAGTTTTAAATAAAAGGGTAATAAGTTGATGATTTTGAGGATTTGCAAAGAAAGTGGACAAGGAAATGAACAAAGATTTTTATGATGAAGGTATTTATAATTTTCGGCTAATATGCCAAGGATTGGTAAATTAAGAGTTTCATGAATGGTAAAATTAGATGATTAGAAGGAAAAAGGAAAAGAAAAGATATGATGGTTTCAATGACCATGTAGTTACGGTTTTGTGAGTTTGAAATGGTTTTACTTTATGTAAAACTTTGATTTAGAAATGAAAAGTTAATTGATTTAGTACAAGAAATTTATAAAAGGATTTAAGAAATGGAAGAGAAATATTTTGTCACTTGAGAGATGAAGATTATGTTGATAAAAGAAAAAGAGAGGTTGGAAATGTTTGAACCTCCACTTATTTTGGAGAGGACTGATTTTAGAATTAATTTAGAATTATGGAGGATACGTTGGTGACTTGAAATTTACTAACGTATAGCTCACCCGTTGGGTTTTGAGGCGCGTTAGGAAATTTTAAGTTGGAATAATTGATTTTGAAGGAATATTAATTTTGAGTGGAAATGATGAAAAATATTACGTATAAGATTTTTCAGTGAAGAATATGGGGAAAATGAAGTTGGAAATGGTATTGAGTTTTGAAAATCTAAAACGATGTGTGAAATATTGAGAAATATTTTACGAAGTTGAAAAACAATGAAAAATGGTTATGAGATTTGAAAATGTAACAAAAGTGTTACGCGATTGTGAAAACACGTTAAAAATGATACGCGATTAAAAATACAGTAAAGATACTGTAAACAACGGATGTACTGAAAGGGAACCTTTTAATGATGAAGTTGAAAGATATGCATTGAGGCATATGATGAAATTGAGACATGTATTGAGTTATTTGTGCATTAAACAGAACTTGCATTGAGATATTTGTGCATTGAACAGAATATAGCTGATAGCTATTATGGCCCTTGTGGTTGAAGAGGGAATGAGAATTGAAAAGTGAGATCTATGATGGATCTTGGGGACGTCAAGGCGCAGTGGTCGATCCAGTGGGCAGGGGCAAGTACCTTGTGCCACATGGCGACACAGTCCATTGCAACACATTGACGATACCCGATAAGAACACGATTCTTTTCGAAGACTAGAGATTGTCTGTGGGCTAAGGATAGACAATTAACCAGAACATTCTTCTCGAAATTGTGAAAACCTCTATGGAGTGGGAAAATTGGTCTAGTATGCATGCACATAAGTCAGAGCACATATTGTTGTGGTATGAGAAATGTTCATATGGTGTGACATCATCATTTTATATATTAAGGATATCTGTTATGATGAAATTAGTACCAGTGATTTAACTGAGATATATGTTTACTGGAATTGTGATGAAATGATAACGAAGTATGATGAATTGATAACATGAATGAAACTGTGATATTTGTGCATATGGAATGACTTTTTCATTCATATCATTCCTTGTTACCGCTTTGGTATTGATAAAAAGGGGATCTCACCTCTTTGTTATATTGTTTTGTTGTGCTTGTATTGCTAAAATTATATATAGTAGATGGAACGAGTTTCTTAGACGTGACTGGAGGCAAATATTCTGAGTTTGGTGATAACATCGAGGAGTGACCACACCGGATTGGTTGGTGTGCAGTTTTGAGGATGAACAGATATATGACACACCAAGAGGGATACAAGACGGAATAAGTATGTTGTGTTTTTTCTCGTTAGTATTTTACCATGCTATTGAGTAGAACCCGTAATGGGGTTTACTACTGTTTAAAATTAAGTCTGTAAGTTTTATGTTTCCTAAATAATTGTTAAATATTATGCGGTGTCAATAATGTATATTAATCAGTTTAAATCTATTGTTCAATATTACCTATAAATTTCAGTAAGTTTATGTTTCCGCGAAAAGAAATTTTAAAACCCATGTTTTATAACTCAAACCTTTCATGAAATCATTTTTAGATTATGAGCTTGTAGTCGGAAATGTGATGCCCTACAGAGAGTGTTACACTTATCAAGTACTTAAGGATGTTCTTGACAGCAGTCCAGTGACTCTTATCAAGATCAGATTGGTATCTACTCGTCATGCTTAAAGCATACGAGATGTCTGGTTAAGTACATAACATGGCATACATGATAGATCTAATTACAAATGCATATGGAATCTTGCTCATGTGATCCCTCTCGTCTTGGGTGGAAAGGGATTAAGCCTTAGATAAGCTTATGCCATGTGACATAAGCAAGAGTTCTTTCTTGGATTCATGCATGTTAAACCGTTTTAACACTTTGTCTATGTATGTACTCTGAATTAGGTCAAGCAGTCTCTGTGATATATCTCTATAGATCCTAATACCTAATACATAGGTGACTTCGCCCATGTCCTTCATAGAAAAGCATTTCCCTAACCAAGTCTTTACAGACTGTAAGGTAGGGATATCATTTTTGATGAGTAGTATGTCATCTACATACAAGACCAGAAAGACAATTGTGCTCCCACTAACCTTCTTGTAGACACAAGATTCTTCTTCATTCTTGATGAAACCAAATTATTTTATTATATCATCAAAATGAAGATTCTAGCTTCTGGAAGCTTGCTTTAATCCATAAATAGATCATTGCAACTTGTACACCTTTCCAGCATCTTGTGGAGTGGCAAAACCCTCAGGTTGTGTTATGTACACATCCTCGAGAAGATTTCCATTAAGGAAAGCAGTTTTGACGTCCATTTTCCAGATTTCATAATCGTGGTATGCTGCAATAACAAGCAAGATTCAAATGGATTTAAGCATCCCAACTAGGGAAAAAGTCTCATCATAGTCTACACTATGAATTTACTTGAAACCCTTAGCCACCAACCGTACCTTAAAGTATGCACGTTACCGTCTATGTTAGTTTTCTTTTTGAAAACCCACTTACACCCAATGGGTTTTACCCCTTCAGGTAGGTCAACCAAGGTCCATACTAGGTTGGCATACATGGATTCAATTTCAGATCTCATGGCCTCAATCCATTTCTCATATTCTGGGCCCATTATGGCTTCCTAATAAGTCATAGGCTCATGTTGATCCATGAGCAATACGTCACCTTATTAGGTCATGAGAAATCCATATCTCTCTGGTTGATGACGTATCCTGTTAGACCTGCGCAGGTATTGTGCTACTAGAGCAGGTTGTTGTTCCACAATGTTTTGTGGAGGCTGCTCTAATTTTACCATCGGTTCATTGCTACTCTATGAACTTTGAATTTCTTCAAGTTCTATCTTCCTCTCACTAGTTCCTTTGGAGATAAGCTCTTTTTCTAGAAACATAATAGTTTGTGCGAAAAATACTTTGCCCTCGGTAGGATTATAGAAATAATACCCTTTGGTTTCCTTAGGATACCCCACAAAGAAGCATTTATCTGATTTAAGCCCAAGCTTATCAGAAACTTGACGTTTCACATAAGCTTCGCAACCCCAAATCTTTATGAAAGATATACTGGGCCGTCTCCAAGTCCATATCTCATATAGTGTCTTTTGAACCATCTTTGATGGAACACAGTTAAGTGTAAAAGATATTGTTAATAGAACATGTCCTCAGAAGGAGCCTGGAAGGTCTGCATGACTCATCATGGATTGGACCATGTCCAACAAGGTCAGATTCCTCCTTTCAGAAACACCATTCCATTGTCATGTTCTAGGAGGAGTGAGTTGAGATATTATCCCATACTCTTTTAGATGATCATCAAACTATTGGCTTAAGTATTCACCACCTCAATCTGATCGAAGGACTTTAATACTCTTACCAAGTTGGTTTTGTACCTCATTCTTGAATTCCTTGAATTTTTTAAAGGATTTTGATTTGTGTTTCATAAGATACACAAACCTATATCTACTAAAATCACCAGTAAATGTAATGAAGTATTGAAAACCACCTCTAGCCAATGTGTTTATAGGTCCACATACTTCACTATGTATGAGGGCTAAAAGATCACTAGCTCTTTCACCTTGTCTAGTGAATGAGACTTTAGTCATCTTCCCTAATAAACAAGGCTCATATATCTCATATGATTCAAAACTAAATGAGTCCAAGAATCCATCTTTATAGAGTTTAAAGATGCATTTCTCATTTATGTGGCCCAAGCGACAATGCCAGAGACAAGTTCGATTCATATTATTTGATTTGAACCTCTTAGTATTTATGTTATAGATGGGCATTTCGAGATCGAGGACATAAAGTTCATTACTCAGTTATGCACTACCATAAAAAATATCATTCAAATAAATAGAACAACTTTTATCCTTTATTATAAAAGAAAAACCTTTCTTGTCCAAACAAGAAATGAAAATGATATTCCTACTGATAGCAGACACAAAATAATAGTTCTTGTAAAAATGGGAATTGATTATTCCTCATTTGTATATATCCACTGGAATCGTTTATATATATATATATATATATATATATATATATTATATATATATATATATATATATATATATGAGATAGACACCCAATCAGTCCCTATAACTACGGAACAAGAAAGGAAAGAAAACTAAAAAAGGTAATAAACCTATAATTACATAAACTAATCCTATTTATAACAACTATTAATATTGACAGAGAATCAAACTTAATGCTAGTTTTTTTCACATGAATAGTGCCATGACACTCCATTATTTATGCTGCATGAACAGTGACACAAATACCGCATGAATAGTTCCACGACACTCCACTATTTGTGCCACATGAACAGTGACACAAATCCAAATTTGATCTTCCAACAATAATGACATGGAATTCCACACTCCACCTCAAGCTAGGTTGAAGATATTGAGTAAACCTAGCTTGGAATTAAGTTCCTCAAAAAACTTCCTGGCCAAGGCTTTAGTTAAGATGTCAGCTATCTGTTGGCTGGTTGGTGTATATATAAGAGATATCATGCCTGTTTCTATCTTCTCCTTGACAAAGTGTCTATTAATCTCCACATACTTTGTCCTATCATGATGAATTGGATCCTTTGCTATGCTAATTGTGGATTGATTATCACAAAACAATTTCATAGGTCCCGAGATACAGATTTTTAGTTCACTAAGTATTCTTCTTAGCCACATTCCCTCACAAACACCTTGAGCTAGTGCTCTGAGTTTAGCTTCTGCATTGCTCTGAGATACAACTGGTTGTTTCTTGCTTCACCAAGTAACGAAGTTCCCCCAAATATAGGTACAGTAACCTGAGGTTGGCCGCCTATCTGTCACTGATTCAGCCCAATCTGCATCAGTATATATTTTAACTTCTCTATTTGCTGTCTTCTTGAAAAACAGTCCTTGGCCTGGTGTCATCTTTAAGTTTCTCAAGATTCTATATACAACTTCCATGTGTTCTTCTGTTGGATTATTCATGAACTGACTTACCACACCTATAGCAAAATTGATATCAGGTCTGGTATGTAAGAGATAAATTAGTTTTCCAACCAATCTTTGGTACCTCCCTTTGTTAACAGGTGCACTATCATCTCTACTTCCTAATTTTGAGTTGAAATCTATAGGAGTATCTGCTGGTTTGCACCCGAGCATTCCTATTTCTTTCAAAATATCCAACACATATTTTCACTGTGAAACTAAAATTCTTCTTTTTGACCTTGCCACTTCCATATCAAGAAAATACATCAGATTTCCTAAGTCTTTAATCTCAAATTCTTTAGCCAAGAAACCTTTTAATTTGAGAAGTTCTTCATCATTGTCTCTTGTTAGGATAATATCATAAACATAAACGATGAGAATTGCCATTTTTCTCCGAGGATGAGTGCTTGACAAACATAGTGTGATCAGTTTGACATTGATCATATCCAAACTTCTTCACGAGTTTGGTAAATCTATCAAACCAAGCTCTTGGTGACTGCTTAAGACCGTATAAAGACTTCTTGAGTTTGCAAACTTTGTTGGCAGTTGTTGGAGTATCAAGACAAGGGGGTATCTCCATATAAAACTTTTCTTCAAGATCCCCATTGAGAAAAGCATTATTTATGTCTAGTTGATATAGGGGCCAGTCCAGATTTGAAGCAAGTGAGAGTAATACTCAAACTGTATTGAGCTTAGCTACAGGGGTAAACATCTCCTGATAATCAATCCCGTAAGATTGAGTAAATCACTTAGCTACTAGTCTTGCTTTAAATCTATTGACACTTCCATCTACATTATATTTGACTGTAAAAATCCATTTATAGCTAATAGGACGTTTCCCTAAAGGTAACTTAGATATCTCCCAAGTCCCATTCTCCTTTAAAGCACGAATTTCCTCCCAGATGGCTGTCTTCCATTCTGGTATAGTGAGGGCTTCATGAATTGAAGTTGGAACCTGTATTTTGCCAAGATTGCTCACAAAAGCACGATGGATGGGTGATAATTTTTCATATGAGACAAAATTATAAATAGGAAGATTAATGCAAACTCTCTTGCCTTTTCTCAAAGCAATAGGTCTATCATCAATAGCTAAATTATCCAAGGCATAATTAGTATTGCCATTACCTGGTGAACTTTGAGTCTCTAGACGCGGATTGGATTCATGGCCTTGATCAGATGGCTGTTGTATATTTGTCCTTTCTTAAGTCTTATTTCTCCTAGAGTAGACATGTAACTTATTGGTAACAATAGGTATGTGACTAAGATTTTTGGGAATTTCAAGTATTTCAGATTCTGTTTCAGGTTCAGGTTCATTTTGGGAAGTTCCAAGTTCAGCATAAGAAGGAATTGATGACTCTAGATGGATGGAAGAATTTGGAGAGGGAATTGAAACATGATGAACATAAATAGGATCCATGGTGTCAATATTCCAAAGCTGATATTCTTGATTAGAATTCTCCTCTTGAATATTAGCTTTGTAGTATGATTGTTGTTCAAGGAATGAAACATCCATGGAGTTATAGAACTTACGGGTGATAGGGGAATAACATTTATACCCATTTTGATTTGAGGAGTATCCAACAAAGATGCATTTGAGAGCTTTTGGATCAAGTTTACTTATATGTTGGGCATGTATATGGACAAATACAGCACAACCAAAGACCTTTACAAGAAGGGTGGACAAAATACGGGTGTTAGGAAAAGATTAGAGAAGGACATGGTAGGGTGATTGGAAGTTCAAAACCCGGGAAGACATCCTATTTTTGAGATAGGAAGCTATTAAGACTGCTTCTCCCCAAAAATATTTAGGAACATGAGTGGTAAACATTAAAGACCGAGCAACTTCAAGAATGTGTCTATTTTTTCTCTCGGTAATCTTATTTTGTTAGGGTGTATCAACACAAGAACTCACATGGATAATCCCTTGACCCACAAGATAATCACCTAGAGTTTTCTCAAAATATTCTTTTGCATTGTCAATTTTCAACACTTGTATTTTTGTTTGGAATTGAGTTTGAATCATAGTGTTAAATTGCTTGAAAATACTACCAACTTCAGATTTTTCTTCCATAAGAAATAACCATGTGATTCTAGTATGATCATCAACAAAGGATATAAACTACCTAGTACCAATGATATTTTTTATTCTAGATGATCCCCATACATCACTATGAATCATAGAAAAAGGATATGATGATTTATATGGAAGACTATGATAAGAATTGTGAATATGCTTTGAAAATTGACACACTTCACATTGAAAGAGTTTTGGATTTTTATTTCTGAAGAAGAATGGAAACAATTTCTGAAGATACACGAAATTAGGATGACCAAGACGATAATGTCATAACATGATTGCACTTTCCCTATTGGAATCATTACAAGATACTAGACTTTTATCAAACTAACTCTCAGACTCAATACATACTGCATTATGAGTTTGTCTTCTAAGAGATTCATCAACCTTCAAAAGGAAAAGTCTCGAGAACACCTTAGTACTGCCAATCATCCTCCCCGAATCCAAATCCTGAAATTCACATAAATCTGATAAAAATTTAGCAACACAGTTATGTTTTTCAGTAAGTTTGCTAACTGATAGAATATTACAATCTAGATTTTTAACATGGAGAATTGAGTTTAGAGTCAGGTTCTTTGAAATAGTAACAAAACCTGTTCCATCCACTTTAGAGAGAGATCCATCAGTAATTTTTACTACAACATTTTCTTGAGATGGATTGTAATTATGAAGGAGAGTGGCATCACCAGTCATGTGGTCAGATGCCCCTGTGTCTACAATCCATGGACTTGTTTTTCCAGAATTTATAAGTGCACTCAAATAATTACCTTTTTGTGCCAAAGATCCTGTTCCTATAGTACTAGGAATAAGATTTTGTTGTGAGAACATTTTCTGCAGCATTTCAAGTTGCTCTTTACTGAATGGACTAGTTTCAGTAAGACAAGGTCCTTCATCAATAGAAACACGATTTCCACGGCTTTCCTTGTCAGTTGCAGGTCTGGAAGGTTTCTAATCTGCAGGCTTTCTGTGAATTTTCCAATAATTGTCTCGAGAATGGCCTGATCTTCTGCAGTGATCACACCATGGTCTTCTTTTCTTTTGACGATTGTCATTATGTTGATAAATCCCTCTAGCAGTAAGAGCAGAACCTTCATTTAAAAAGGTGGCATTGGATTCTCCAAGCATCACTTTCTTCCTGCTTTCTTCTTTGTGAACCTCAGAAAACATATCTCAGATGCTAGGTAAGGGCTTTATTCCCAATATCTGTCCTCTGACTTCATCAAGGTTCTTGTTGAGTCCCATTAAAAATTTGAATATCCTCTTCTTTTTGACAAATTCTTTGATTTTTTTTTGCATCATTCAGACATTCCCATTGATGTTCTTCGAAAGCATCCAGTCGCTGTCAATGACGTGATAGAGTTTTGTTCTCTTTGCCAGAGGAAAATTCTCTGGCTGCTTCCCAAATTTCCTGTGTCATGCTATAGAATAAGAAGTTCTGATCGATTTCATTTGTCATGGAGTTCACCAGCCAGGACATAACCATGTTGTTCTCTATATTCTAATTTTTGAATTTAGAATCATCAGCCTTAGGAGGAATAAGTTGACCAGTGAGATACTCGTCCTTGCCCTTTTCGTAGATGTACATCATGACTGATTGTGACCATGAGAGATAGTCATTCCCATTCAACTTGTGTCTGGCAATGGGGAAAGGAGTAGCGTCTGACCCACCATGGTTGGTGGCAGAAGCTTCGAATGGGGATGAAGTTTTTTCTTTTGTGGCCATTCCGTGTTTGGTCATCGGAAAGAGTTTAAGGTTTCAAAGTTTGGAGGCTCGCTCTAATACCATATGAAAATAGGAATTGATTATTCCTCATTTGTATATATCCATTGGAATCGTTTACAATATATATATATATATATATAGATAGGAGATAGATGTAACACCCCTTTTAGAGTATCACATTTACAGATTTTCACTTACCAAATTTTACCAAATTATAAAAATTATTTATTAATATTAATTATATGTTTTTCAAATCATTTTTCTTTACGGATAATTAAAACTGACAATTAAATAAATTACAAAATATACCAAATTAAAATAAGTTACATGACATACATACTAAGATTTAAAACTTTAAAACATCCAGTTTTGTTCTCAAAATAACTATGCAGGTACTATAGCCCAAATATAAACTAACCTAGTACCCACATCTAGTCAGAAGGGTACTCATCTGAATCCTAATCCGAATCTTCCTCTGACTCCTCAAAAGACAATAACCCCTAATGGGTTGCAGGCTATGGATAGCAGTCCGCGCAGAAGAAATAACTGAATCCTCCATAGGAGTAGCACGACGAGTACTGCACAAAAACTTTATGGGCATAGTAAAACGCAAATACATAAAAGTGCTAAAAGTAAACATAGGATCCCTATGGAAAGTCCTACTAACAATCACAAATACTACTCCAATATATACTACGCGGTCCTCGTCAACATCATAGTGTCAGGCGTTCGTACTACCTCTAAACAAAACCTTCACATATCCCAGAAAACTCCTCGACGCCATAACAATAATAGATAAACTAACCCAGACATAAATGAGGCGAATCGTCCTCTTCTTCTTCACCCTCTAAAACAATCATACAAACAAACAGAATAACATAGCAAAAAGGTGAGATCCCCTACATCAATACCATCATGGCAGTAAAAGACAGTAAAATAACCTACTATTCATACACAACATTTAATAAATAAATTCATAACATCATATGATCATAGTATCAAATAGCAAATAATTAACACAATACAAAATATATATATATATATATATATATATCACAACAAAATGATGATTGATTATGCATATGTATGATGAACTAATTTCCTACTCCATGGAGCTAAACTCAATTTCGGAGAGAATGATCCAGAAGATATATCAATATATTGGCCGCCTCAAACCAAGTGTTTTAATCTCTCAAAGTGCATATCAGACATTATACATGACACTTTATGCCAAATCATGAATAGAATAGTGTTTAGTCAAGATCGTCGGAGCATTGCTCAGTTACCTCGGCCCAGTGTAGCTACCTACTATCCATTTATGAAATTCCTATGCTCCTACGCATCCTAGTTCAACAAGTGAACAACACTACGCAATTCACACCTATACTTAGGTGTAATTCAACTTCTAGGTAACAATAGCCTTAACCGACACCGTTTGTTTGACAAATGCATGTCCAATGACTTAATACACAATATAGGCCACTATTGGCCATAAACACATAGAGATATATCCGGGTCCATTATATTGGCCTGACAACAAAACTTGCTGTTCCACTCAATCGCGTAGAGTTTTTATCGCATTTTTACAATTGTAAAAAATTTCTGTTATGTTTTCAAATCGCGTAACAATTTTTTAACATTTTTTCAATCGCGTAGGAATTTTAAAATATTTTCTTAATCGAGTAGCTAAAAATTACCATTTTTAAATTGCATAGAAGTTTTTCTATGTATTTTCAATCACATAAAATATTTTCTCAATATTCTAAGCTCAAATTAAAACTTTTCTTGTTTAATATCAAAATTATACTTTATTTCCATTATTTCCCTATTAAATCCCCTTTAAAGAATATTTCTACCATTTTTCTAAAAATCCATATTATCTTAATTTTAAATAAAAATCCTTTTCCATTTAATTTATTTATATCATCATAAATAAATTATTTTAAAGTTTCAAAATTACATTTTTGTCCTAAATCTACTATATGGCCGAAAATCACTTTCTTAATTAGTGATAAAAATATATTCTTCTCCATTTTTATTTTTATAAATCCTTAATTAGGTTTATTATCACTAATCCTCTAGATTACCATTTAATAAAACATTTTTGAAATGGAAACCCCCTTGGAAGGCTTGGAGGCCGTGAGCCTCACTTGGCCATTGGAGCCAAAATTTCTTTCCTTTCAAGCTTAAATCATAACATACAACATGTTCAAACATCAAAAATCCTACTTTAACAAGTTCATGCATAATATCAAAGCAATAAATCACATAGGATAAATAATTACAATCACATAAGCACATCAAATTTCGTGTCCCTCACCACCACAAATGGTTGATGAGGTTAATCTCCCTCTTACCTGTTATGTAGCTTCCAAAGCTCTTTGTTTGATCTTTTGCTTCAACTTCCTCCACCAAAAGCTCTTAGAAATCAAAGCAAACACAATATATTAACATTCAAAGTTTAAAATAAAACAACCATGGATCAAACATGTTCTTAGGATTTTCAAAAATCAAATAAGAACTCAAGTTTCAAGACTTCTACCTTGAAACCCTAGAACTTGGATCTTAAAATCAAGCTTAAAGATGATGGAATCAAGGCTTGATCATAACTTCAAAGTTGTTTGGAATGAGGTTTAGGACTAAGCGGTATGATTTGTTTGAATTAAAAGTTATTGGAAGGTATATTGGTGTAGGGTAGCCGTGAGGTAGAAGAGAAAAAATGAAGGAAAGTGTTTAGATTTTTTTAAGAGAGAAGTTGATAGCTTTTTGCATGTGAAAGAAAAATGAATTTTAGTCACACTAAAGCTATATGGCTGTGAGCCTCCATGAAGAAAGAGAAAGAGATATTTGATTTGCTACAAGCCATCACAACCATTAATTTAATCAATGGTTGACATCCAAGGCTTCAATATTAAGCTTGCTTCCACAACCATTGATTAGATCAATGGTGGATACGCAAACTTCCACATTAAGCTTGCTTCCTATTGTTGTTTATAAAGGTGTCATAGCCACCTTCCATGACAAACCAAGATATTTTTCAACAGATATTTTTCAAAAGATATTTTCCAACAAATATTTTTCAAAAGATATTTTTCAACATATATTCTCAGATACTATTACCCAATGGATAATAGCCACTACTAGTTATTATCCAATGAATAATAACATTACACAATGGATAATAGTTTTACCCAATGGAAAATAAAACTCAGATAAATAAAATTTTTGTCAAATATTCCCAGTTTCGGGTTTAGTAATTTCCCCGGCCCCGCATCAACACTCCAAAACTTTCTGCTTCGGAAAAAAAATTTATTTTTTCGGGCCCGTCCCGAGCCCACATAAAGCCCAAAATAATATTAAAATAATAAAAAATTCACAAAAATTTATAAAATCATAAAAATTATAAAACTCATATATTCAGAAAAAATGAAATTCGGGGTGTTATAATAAACACTCAATCAGTCCTTATAACTACAGAATGAGAAAGGAAAGAAAACTAAGAAAGGTAACAAACCTATAATAACATAAACTAATCCTATTTACATCAACTATTAATATTGACAGAGAATCAAACTTAATGCTAGTTTTTTTTTTGCATGAACAGTGCCACGACACTCCACTATTTGTGCGGCGTGAACAGAGACACAAATACTGCATGAACAGTGCTACGACACTCCACTATTTGTGCCATATAAATAGTGACAAAATCCAGATTTGATCTTCCAACAATAATGACACGGAATTCCACCTCTAACTCAATAACAAGCCCAGTGGGCAAAGATAAAAAATAAGTCCCTACGGCTAAAGCAGTAACTTTTGCTCCACTTCTAACTTGAAGGTCGACTTCACCCTTAGCCAATGGTATACTATTCTTTAGATCCTGCACATTTACACAAATGTGAGACCCACATCCAGTATCTAATACCCAAGATGCATAAGTAGATAAATTGACTTCTATAACAAAAATACCTGAAGTGGAAGTCTCACTTCCCTTTTTCTTCTTAAGCTCCTCTAGATACCTGGTGCAGTTCCTCTTCCAATGTCTGATCTAACCATAGTGGAAGCACATACCTTCCTTAGCCACTCTGCCCACAGGTTTCAAGCTAGAAGTATTGGGCTTGGATTTTTCCTTGTTTTTGCTCTTCCATTTATTCTTGGGCTTCTTCAGCTGCTTTTTGCCCTTATTCTTTTGGACCATCATAATGGTCTTTCCTTTTCCTTTGTTTATGTTCTGCTCAGCAGTTCTCAACATGTTTAACAACTCTAGCAAAGGTTTGTCAATTTTGTTCATGTTATAGTTCATGACGTATTGATTATAACTTTCTGACAACGATTGCAGGACTAAGTCAGTGGCCAACTCTTGACCCAAAGGGAAACCAAGCCTCTCCAGGTTCTCAATGCACCTAATCATTTTGAGCACATGAGTAGCAATAGGGCAACCCTCTACCAGCTTGCACTGAAATAGTGCCCTCGAGACTTCGTACCTTTCATGCATGGCTTGCTCTTGATAGAGCCTTTTCAAGTGTACGATCATATCATATGCATCCATGTTCTCATGTTGCTTCTGAAGCTCAGAGTTCATGGTGGCCAACATAAGACAGTCGATGTCCAATGCATCATCTTGATACTTCTCATAAGCATCATTTTCAACTCTAGGGGCATTTGCAGCAGGTGGGTCAAGAGTGGGCTACTCTAGAACATACTGCTTTTTCTTGTGTTTGAGGACAATCCTCAGATTCCTGTACTAGTCTAGAAGGTTTGTTTTAGATAATTTATCCTTCTCAAGGACTGATCGCAATGACAAGTTATTTGTAGTGTTTGCTGCCATGGTTATCTATCGACAAAAATATGCAAAGTATAAGTGTCATGCCATAAACATATTTAACAAGGTATTTAATTAAATATGCCTCCCACTATTTTATTCAAATCAATGACCCTTATCATTGACTCAAAAAATCTATCGTAAGATTTCTTAGTGGGCGATGATCCATATTTCATATAGCTTTGAGTCAGCTTTGGCTGATCACTCAAAATTTGGTTATTTAGGTAGAAAACATTTTTCAATTACATCACATGCAACTCTTAGATAGTTGAGTGAATAACACTTATTCTAATCCATGAAATGGACTAAGGCCTAACTCTATGCCTCTAAGCCTTCAATCTTATTGAAATGGCCTAGTTAAGTCAGACCCAATGGTTGGCAGTTAGATATTACCTTTATCCTATCGCATCTTACTAATATAGATAAAAAGCATCCTACTTTAGCAGACTTACACTTAATCGATACTAGCCTTGATGAGTGCCACGCATTGGAAGACATCACACAATGACTTAATATTTGCTTTGAGGGATTTTTTTTATTAGATCACACCATTTGTTAAACTATTTAACATACCATAAACATCTATGCATCTCATACATATAAAGCATATAAAGAATATGACATGGTTATGGCCCCTAACACATTGATTCTCCCAAGCTAATGAGAGTATCAATAACTAAACCTAGTGAGCGAACCAGCTTGACCAAGTGTCTCCCACTAATGTCCTCATATAATGCTGTCTTCTTGCCACCACATCAAGATTACATTACAAAGTATAAAGAAACCTTGTTTTACATACGAGGGGAGTTAGGTGAGAAGAGAATATATAACCAGAATGTAAAGAGAAAGGCATAACATGTAGGTCATATTTAAAATAACCCAAAAAGGCAAAACAAGAAGGCTAAGGCCATAACCATGCACCATGCAACACAAAGAATGCAAAAGGTCAAAATAATAATACATTATTATCTTTGTGAAACATAAAAATAGATTTGAATTTCGCGCCAATGAAAAACACACTACGTAATGGGGGTCCTACTGCCCAGCTAGTGCCCCGAAACCAAAACCAAAAAATAAGAGTTGAACCTCTTGTGCCTCCTTGACGGCTAGGGTATCAACACTTAAACCTTCATAACTGCAAGGACATGAACACTTATTATCACGGGACCCCTTACGCCGCTGTCCAAAAACAACGTTTGCTTAACATCAACACTTGATGCCACCGTAGACCAAAAATAAGATTTCTAGAACCCTTGCACTACGCTACTAGCTAGAAACAAGGTTTGCTTGACATCAATGCTTAATGCCACCGCAAACCAAAAACAAGGTTTCTAGAATCCTTGCGTCGCTACGCTGTATATATCATATATATACCAAAAAACTTCACAACAAATACATGTATACAAAATAGATTTCACAGAACATATGAACATCTTCATGGTTTCGCATATAACATATCAAATAGATTATGTTTTTGTAAAGGTTTCTTTTAATTTTTGAAATAACACATCAAAGATCATATCTTTTACAAAAAAAAGAACAATTAATCATGTTATTTCATACAACACATTAATAGAAAAGACTGAATCATGGTTTCGCAAGTGTCTCTGATACCATTGTTGGGAAATTCATGAACAAAAGCACAATGGAAAAAGGATTTTCACTAAGGATCCATGCGAGAAGAAAAGTCATGAAACGTGATTTTCGAGTTTCCCTCTCTAAGAAAGACAAAAAATGATCAAACAAATCACAAGCACTGAAGTAACGACGACACCTCTACGTTGTCCACACGAATAGACTCATAAACGTCTAACGTCTGCGATCTTAGAGTCTCATGTCTCATGCACAGTGCTAGCTACGAAGAGAAGAGAAACTTATTACTCTCTCACTCACTGTTTCTGTTAGGGTGCAGCTAGGGTTTGCAACTGATGTCCTTGACAACCCCTTAGCAATACTATTTATAATAGTGACTGCCTTATGTGAGTGAAAGTAACAGTAGGTTTAGTAGTGCAACCTTGGACTCATCTGTTATGAGTCTGGCCCACGATAGAACCCTAGTCCAACTTAGATTCTAATTGCTCCAATTTAATCTATTCTAAGTGTTTGACCCTGTAGGTTCTCATGATGTTGGCAGTAATATTAAAATCCCATTTTAATATTACAAGCAGTGAGCGGTATCTAGTAACACATCCCTGCTACCCAAGTAATGAGAATGTCGATGATTTGACATAATTTTTCCGTGACTAATGTTTCCATATATTTTAGTGCCTTTGTCCAGATATCTAGATTGAACATAAGACATGGAATGTGCCATCCTTGTATTGTTTAATCTTATGTTTCCTGATACTTGAGTAGACTTAGTAAAAAGAAATGAGATCAATATCTCATATTGACTCATTTGAGCATGGTCATGCATTTTGCAATCTCACTCAATCAAGGGCCTCGAAGATATCACTCCTGTTATGTAAGAGGGACAAATTTCATTTAGGTCACTCACATCCCTCTGTATGATTCATAGTATGTCCAATAACTAACTTAATGACCTTATTACAGATGATGTTTGATGGCATTAAAACATATAACTCATTATGTAGGAATCGTAGTGATTTCAGGTCAAAAGACCACATATACTATTGTCACTTTGAGAATTGCTTATGACACTCATGTAATGATCCACGTAGCGTTCTCATGATGGGTCAGTTTAATACATCATTATTCTAATATGTATCTATATGAAGAGTTGATATCTCATATCCATGACTCGTGAGACGTGGCCATCGGTCTATGCACATACTAGTCTCAATGCATTATTATTGTCCTAATTAACAATAATACTTGACTAGAGACATTTAAGAATAGTGTTATGATTCTAATAGGATCTCACAATTAAGTCATTCACTTGATGTCCTATGGCATTAAACTTACTATTCTAAGGACTTTATTATGTTTATAATAAATAACATAATAAATGAAATGCTTCATGTATTAAATGAGTAGCATAATAATATGTATATAAATACGGTTAAAATAAATTGGCCTCTAAGGCATACACCAATAGTCTGGGACCATCTGTCTGAACTCTCCTCTGAGGAGAATCTTAGAAAGGTCTTGATTTATTTACAACTAACAGAAAAGGGTACTCGAGATTATGAATATTAGGTTTTGTCCTTAGAATGAGATGAAATGGTATGTTTGGGTCGAGAGGAGGCCCCATATTTCATGTTCCTATAGGAACCATTTTTTATTCAATTAGGACTCCAGATACCATTCACTGACTTTCAAGTTACAGTTCTCCGAACTCTCAATCTAGCTCTATCTCAATAGTTGGGGAAGCATTTTTGCCTTCGAGAGGTTTTGCCGAGTAGTGGGACTTCGATGCTCGGAGAGGGCCTTTTGCTATTTTTACACCTGATGGAGTCTCCAAGGTGCAACATACTAAAAGAACTGGCTAACTCTTCGATCTAGATTTTGGCGGAAGGTCTTCACCATTTTTCAAGAGCGCTTTAAGGACTTCAAAGGGAAGTTCTTTAAATTTTTGGGAGCGCCGGGAACTAAACCATTTTCCCTAAAGGCCGATGGGGAGTCGACATTCCCGTTATACTGGACACTGTAGGCATAGAGCACCCTTCTTGGGTTGATTGACAAGGAGAAGCATCATCTCAATTAGGGGGACGTCAAGTGTGTTGAATTTATGACCAGATGGGCCAAAGATTTTGGGCTTATCAAATGCAAGGACATTCTTGACACTCCTGGTGATGATTATCTTTATGCCTTGCTAGGTATGGGTTAGGCCATCGGTGTTCGGGGTCCATATTTAATTCATATACTTTACATTTCCTATTCAATTTTTTTTAACTTGTTTCCTTTTCTTATCTTATTTCAGTAAGCATGACATCTAAACCTTCACTTATTGCCTTAAAGGCTTTGAGGGTAAGGAAGGGAGGGGTAGGACTTTCAAACGCTCCTACATCCATTGCTTCAAGTTCTGTTAACCAGGATCGCTGTTGAAGTGGCCCTTGATCAATCAGACTCTCTTACGCAACCTCTTTAGCGGAGGAAGAGAAAGGCCACTGAAAGCTCCATGGATCGGGGTAAGAGAGTGGCAACAGAGGGAGGTGAAGAGGAAAGGGAAGACCTGATGCCCATAATTATGGGGCACACGGATGCTGGGGTATTTGTTGATCAGTGTCTCCTGAGTGATGAGGAAGTGAAGTATATCACCCATAGGAATATGATCGAGACCCTATCAAGGTTCCAGACTTTTGCACTTTGGGCTGTTGTTAAGGCTCGTTGTCTTGAGAGGTCCATAATAGAGGCTGAGAGGAAGATGGCAGATTGGCAAAAGGTAGTAGAAGAAGATGGAGCTCGAAAGTTTGCTTCAACTTCTAAGCAGAAGGAAGATACTGAAATAAGGGTTTCTGAGCTAGAAAAAGAGCTAGCTGAGTCCAAGTCCATCATGAAGAGAGAAAAGGCCAAGTCCAATAAGGCCATTGTTAACCTCAAGGCCCCGTATAGCATAACTGGAAAAGGAAAATGGGAAGTTGGACATGATCTCTGCAAGATTGGTGGGGAGCAGTTTCAGAATGCTATGGCCCAAGTCTAGCACTTCAACACTAGCATTGTTCTGGCCTTGGAAGACTTAAATTCTAAAATAGTTTTCTAGGAAGTACACCTTGTGATGGCGAAGGAAGTTGCTTAGGCCGCTATCAGGGTCCCTACAACCAAGCCCTCGAATGCCATGCTTAATTCAATGGAGCTACGGATCCCAGAGGAAAATGAAGTCGAGGCTTGATCTGCCTTTTCTTTTGGCTTCCTTTTCCCCTTGCATAGGGCACTTTACTTTTGTCAATACAATTACCCCAATTGCTAAGGTGTTTTAATTTATTTCCTTTACTTTTTTGTGATCATATTCGTTTCTTATCCATGGTCCGTATCGGGTCCAATGCTCATTATAAATGTGCACTTGTTGGAAACCACTTCAAAGACTTAGGATAATTGTAGTTAAGTTAAAACCCTTGGTCCAGGGTCCAACGTCCATCATATTGAGCATTTGGAATTCCGCTTGACTTAGGCCAAATTTTAAGGTGACCCGTGACCGTGGTTTTTAGTGTTTAAGGTTTATTGAGAAAAACTACCTGATACTTAGGAATTTTTTACTTTAGAACCTATTTAACATAAGACATTTATAGTGGATACCTAGTGGTGGACCATGAATGTCATAACCCGCATTGCCACTTTATTTTACAACCACAAAATGGTCATGGCCAAGTGTTGAGGATTGGGTATGGACCTATAACTCACGACCAAAACACTCATACCAGTTTTGTGGGTTATTCCTCTTAACCTGGACTTTTAAAATGCCTCAAATCCCATAAGGAACAGGCTTTAGACTGTGGAAATAAGTTTGTCCCAAATGGTTTTATATGTTAAGTTTTGATGATGACAAATACAAGACAAATAGAATGATGCTTATGCTTGATAGATATGCTTAATGTGATATATTGTATCATGCATGATATGTACCTTATCCAGTTATATTTCACTTAATAATCATGCAATAAGATATATGTAACATTCATCATATAATATATCCAATAATGTTTTATATGAGTTATAAATGAATCAATATTGGATTTGACCTTACTTAAATGAAAATGTGCAATGTGTTCTGTTGCATCCTATATAGAGCATATCCATTAGTAATTGATAAATATCTTATTTGGATATGTATATGAAAATTTTATATGCATGATAAACTAACTAGAGTTATACATTTATGAATCATGCATATGAAGATATTAAATTATGAATTTTGACTAACTATGCTTGTTTAAGTGAGCAATACTCTGTAGGATAGTCCAAGTACCAAGAGTGAGCATTGCAACAAGAAAGCAAAAGATCTTAATTAAGCTCAACACAGGGAGAATGTGAATGCCTACTTCATGAAGGTATTGATAACATCAAAGTCATGTCAAAGACCAAGTCCAAAGGAAGATTAAATGGTATAGCTTTAAGGACTTAGGGTCTTTATGTAAGAAGCTTTATGGATATCTCAAATATGTTTTTCAAATCTTTACAAATGGTTTTCACATGCTAAAATGTCCAACAAACAAGTTTTGAAAAGCTAGTTATGGTAATAGTTCAAATCTATGAAAAATATCCAAGTTTGAGTTTTGCAAAACTAACCTTTGGTCACTCTTTTGATCATATCTTTTAAAATACTTTGAGTTTTGTTTTGAAACTTCTTTCATTTGAAAATAGACTCAAAGATCTTTCCAATGACTAGTCATTTGCTTTAAACGGATAAGAAATGAAGAAGTTATGGCCATTTAAATTTAGTTTTTGAAATCAGAAAGGTGTATTCGAATACAGGATGTGGTATTCGAATACCACAGCCCAGAAAACGTTCCAGAATGAGTTTTTTAAAGGGGTATTCGAATAAAGGATGTGGTATTCGAATACCACAGCCCAAAAAATGTTCCAGAACATGTTTCTGAAGATTTATTTGAATAACCAAAGGGGTATTTGAATAAATACCCCCAAAATCACGCAACGACTTTTTTCAAAGGCTTTTAATGTGATATTAATTGATACCTAACGACTCTTTTTCTTAGAACACTATAAATACATGTTTTTGGGACATCTTTTAACAATACCCATTTATCTGAAATAATTCTTTCTTGCTTTATTTTGTGACACATATTTTACCAAACTTCTGTGCTCTTTTTTGTCAAAATTTGAGATATCCTTAAAGAGCTTCATAGAGCTTCAAATTGTATCATCTACTCTTTGTGAGAGTTTTCTCTTCATCTATATTTCTATTCTTCTGTATTAAGGGTGAGGTATCCTTCAAGATTTGTATAAGGGTGAGGTATCCCTTCAATGTTTGTATAAGGGTGAGGTGTCCCTGCAGGCTGAGACTTTAGCACAAGGGTAGAGTTTTCTTGTGTGTGAAAAGTGCTCTTTTATATAACAGTTGCAAGCACCTATTGAAGCTTGTATACATAGTGAAAAATCTCAGATTGTTTTCGAGGATTGGACGTAGACCACAAGTGGGTTAGTGGTCGAACCATGATAAATATTGTGCCTGCTTTTCTCTTCTCAATCTCTTTATTTTACGCAATTTTATATTATTGCACATTTATTTATTTGCTGTTCTTAAAGCTTTTATCCTTCATCTCGCAATTCCTTTTCTTTTATTTAATAGCTTAAATATTTGTGTTTATTTTAAGAACTTTTGTGAAAAGTTTTTAATACCCAATTCACCCCCCTCTTGGGTAATGGTTGCCATGACTAACATAGACACACTCAAGGCGTTTTCTAGCTTAAGAGTCTTAAGTTTGTTGAAATCCAGATCCCATGAGGGATGAGCTTTGTAGATGATCTCAAGGCGAGGCCTAGCTCGAGTGTCCTTTGAGCCTTTAAATAATGCAAGATGTTGTCTGAATAACTCCATTTTATTGATAAATCTAAGGACAGAAGTCCATACAGAGTATATGCCCACCCAAATTAGGGCAGATCAAATGTGAAGTAAACTAAGACTATGCCTTAAGGGGCACTTAGCTATAGTACTTTCAAAGTTTCTCCATATTCCAATAGTTCTTGATCGGCTTACTTGTTAATATCTCTAGAATGTAAGCTCCTTTGCCAGTGCTGATTACGATGTGGTAGGGGCCTTCCCAATTAGGGGCTAATTTCCCTTAGGAGGCATTCCTACCTCCAATGTCTACTCTTTGGAGTACTAAGTACCCTAGTTGGAACTTTCTTGGAATGACCTTCAAATTGTACTAAGTCACCATCCTCTACTTCATGGAGGCATTATGTATATGAGCAATGTGCTTTATTTCTTCTAGAAGATTCAAGTATTCTCTAATTAGTCTGGGGTTATTATCAGGTAAAAATTACTGGAGACACCAGCTCGGTTCTCCTATTTCCATCAAGATCATAGCTTCACACCACTAACTGAGTTTGAAGGGAGTTTCACTTGTTGTAGAGTGGGGCATAATCCGGTAGGCCCAAAGGACATGGTCTAGCTGTTCAGCCCAATTTCTCTTTGCTTCATCCAACTTTCTTTTAATTCCACAGATAATAACCCAGTTGGCGGCTTCGACTTGCCCATTTATCCTAGGGTTTTCTATGGAACTATAATGGTACTTGATTTTTATCTCAATAGGAAGCTCTTCAAAACCTTTATCTTTGAACTGGGTCCCATTGTCTGTTATAATGGACTCCAAAACCCCAAACCTGGTGATAATATGGCACCAAGTGAACTGTTGAACCCAAGTAGAGGTGATAGTGACTAAGGGTTCTATCTCGAATCATTTTGTAAAATAATCCACTACTACTACCAAGTATTTAATTTGACCAAAAGCCAGGGGGAACAGACTAAGGATATCCATACCCCATCTATAGAATGGCCAGGGTACCAACATCGTGGATAGTTCCTATAAGAGAGCTTGATAATGGTCCAAGTGGCATTGACATTTATCACAGACCCTGACATGTGCATAGGAATTTGCTTCCATCGTTGGCCAATAGTATCCTACCCTGAGTTCCTTTAAAGCTAAGGCTTTGCCTCCCAAGTGGTGTCCACAACTCTCCTCATGAACCTCGGCCAGCATATATTCTGCTTCTTTTCGCGTAAGACATTTAAGGAGAGGTGAGGAAAACCCATGTCGGTATAATTGTCCCTCATAGATGGTGTACCTAATTATTGTCTTGATTAATCTTTAGGTTTCCTTCGGATCAGAGGGCCTAGCTCCGGACTGCAGGTTTTCAATGATTGGGGTAATCCAAGTACGCTCTTCCCCTTCCACCTGAAAAATGGCTAGCTCCATGATGGAAGGTTGAGATAGGGTCTCTTGGATCACAGAACAATTGTTGCCTGGGCTTTTAGTGCTCGTCAATTTAGATAAGAGGTCCACCTTGGATTTCTGCTCTTTAGGTATATGCTCTATCTTGGACTCTTAGAAGCTTTCAAGGAGCTCTTGCACCTTAGCTAAGCATCTTTGAAGGAGGGGCTCCTTTGCTTGGCAATCACCCCGGATCTGAGAGGTTGCAAGTTAGAAGTCACTGCAAAGTGTAATCTTAGTTGCTCCCATGTCCTTGGTTATTACCAGTTCGGCAATACATACTTCATACTTCGCCTGATTATTTGAGGTTGGGAACTTGAATTTCAAGGAGTTTTCTGTTATTACTCTTTCAAATTTTTTCAAAATTATCTCAACACCAGTTCCCTTGGGGTTCGAGGATCTATCAACAAATATAGTGCAAGAGATCCCTATGGGGTTATCGGGGTCTGATGTGAATTCTTCCAAGAAGTCAGAGAGCGCCTGAGCCTTTATTGTAAGCTAAGGCTCATATGTGATTTTGAACCCAGAAAGCTCGATGAACCAAGTAATTACTAAGTCTGGCTTATGCAGCACCTAGAGGATAGGTTAGTCTGTTCTCACCACCATAGGGTGGCATTGAAAGTATTGCCTGAGTCTTCTGGCCGTGGTGATAAGTGCGAAGGCAACCTTTTCAATTTTCTAGTAATGAATATCGGGCCTTGCAATACCTTGCTTACGAAATAGATCAGCTTCGATCCCTCCGTCATTTCCCAGACTAGCACTGAGCTTATAGCTTCGTCATGTATTGAAATGTATAGGTACAATGTCTCACCGTGTTCCGGCCTTGTCAGTATGGGGGGAGAGGACAGAAGATTCTTTAAAGAGGAAAAAAGCATCCTCACATTCCTAAGTCCACTCAAAATCCTTCTATTTCTTGAGTAGTTTGAATAAGGGGAAGGATTTATGAGCAGCTTTAGTAAGGAATCGTGTGAGGGCCGCAATCCGGCCAATTAGGTGTTGCACTTCTTTGATATTCTGAAGGCTTCGCATGTTGAGCACCACTTAACATTTATCTAGATTAGCCTCAATTCCATGATGAGTCAGCTTGAAATCCACGAACTTGCCTACTTGGACCCGAAGGTGCATTTTTCTAAGTTAAGTCTCATGTTATACTTCTGGAGTTATGCAACCACTTCTTCAAGGTTCGCGGTGTATGATCCGCCTTGTAGGGTTTTTACTATCATGTCATCGATGTAAGCCTCCAGCATCTTCCCCACTTAGTCATTAAAGACCCTGTTCATCATTCTCTAGTAAGTGGCTCCTGCATTTTTTAAACTAAAAGGCATAACCCTGTAGCAGTAAATCACCTTATTAGTGATGAAAGTGGTCTTATCTTCGTCCTTGGGGTACACTGGGATCTGGTTGTACTTGGAGTATGCATCGATGAATTACAACAAATGAAATCCTAAGGAGCTGTCCACTAGTTTATCCACATTGGGAAGTGAGTATAGATCTTTAGGGTAGGCTTTATTTAACTATATGTAATCTACACACATTCTCTACTTCCCATTTGACTCCTTCACTAGGACCACATTGTACAACCATGTGGTATATGGTACTTCCTTGATGAAGTCAGCACTTTGCAACTCCTTTACTTGTTCATTAATAACCTGTTGCCTTTTTGGGCTAACTTTTCTTTTTTTTTGGGAAACCGGCCTTGCATCCTCCCTGATAGACAGGTGATGGTAGATGAAGGCTAGGTCAAGCCTAGGCTTGTCCGAGGGAGTCTAGGTGAAGAGGTCTTTATTTTTATGTAAGAGCTCAATTAGCTGGCACCTCTCTTCTTCTTCTAGGTTCATTCCAACCTTGGTGACCTGGTCTAGCTTGGTACTAAGTTGGATAAGCAGTAGTTTACCTTTCGGCTGGGGTCTGGTACCTCAGATTTCTTTTTGAGCGTCTAGCTCAGTCATAAGGAGGTTAACCTAATCCAAAATCAGGCTAGACATGCCGGGTTTTGCTTTCATGGGACCCTATAGATTTTGAGGCTCTTATTATAGCATTTCCAAGTCGCAATTTAGTCGCCTTTTACTGTGACAACCTTATCATTCTTCCTAGAAAATTTCATGACTAGGTGGGTAGTGGATACCATGGCGCCAAGTGCATTTAAGGCAGGGCAGCCCAAGATGATGTTGTAGGCCGAGGGGCAATCCATAACAAAAAACTTGACTTTGATTGTCCTAAAGAGTTTGGGGGAACCGAGAGTCAAGTGAGTGTCATAGTATCCTGTCGGGGTGATCTTCTCACCAAAGAACCCTGTAAGCTCCCCATCAGAGGGAGTTAGCTCTGTATGTGGGAGTTTTAGTTTCTGGTATAGGTCCATGAACATGATGTCTGCCGAACTCCCTTAGTCCATGAAGATACATCGGACTTCGGCATTAGAAATTATTCCTAAGATAACTAGTGGGTCATTGTGATCCTAGATAATTCCGTATTAGTCCTTATTTGAAAAAGTGATGGGGGCGTATTCCTTTCTCTAGTCCTTAATTTAGACTCAGAGTGAGAGACACTCAACAATGCCATCTTGAGGGCTTTCTTTCGAGCACTATTAGATGAACCACCATTAGTAAATCCACCTACAATAATGTTAATGGTTCTGTTGGGCTGGGCATGGCGGTTATCGTTATCATCAGATGGAACGTCCCTATTCCTATCCTGCTGGTCATTTGTATCACGGTGAGGTGGACTTTAGGATTTTCTCCTTAGACTATGGGTCTTTCTTTAGCTTAGGGATAGGCTTCGTTGAGGACTGCCTCTTCCTTCTTTCTGCCATCCATGACGTTCATTGTCTTAAGCACGAATGATGTATTATTCTAGTCATCTTGCCCTGATTAAGAACTCAATGGCATCACAGAGTTAGTAACAGTCTTCAGTTTTATGGCCATAGTTTTTGTGCCATGTACAATGTTTAGAGCAATCTTTCTACTTATGCTTCTTCAGAGGGGTGGCTTCTTGATGTCTCAAAACTCTGTTTGTAACACTTCTCTCAAGATTGTCTAGTGTAAGGTGTTTAGAAAAGTGTAATTAGAGTATTTGCTAGGGTAGACTATCCTTGGAGTTCTGGGACCATGAGTTATGGTTGGCCTTCTGGTGAAAGGAGTTATTTTTATCCGATCTCCTTTGGTTATCAGTTTCCTCCTCAAGGTTTATATATTTCTGGGACCGTTATCGAAATTCTTGCATGTTCTCTAGCTTTTTCTTTACCAAAGACAGAAAGAACTTGGAATCGGCTCAAAGGCCACTTCTGGGGTAATAGAGGGCAATTCTATCATAAAAGTTTTCCACACTTGTACATGCCACGCTAAACCTTTTAACATGTCGCACCCTTAGCGAACCTTAGATAAAAACTCAATGGACCTCAGTTGTTCCTTGCTAGTAGTGTACTTGAGCAAGAAATGTTGTCTGCGGTATTGCCAATTGGTGATGATCCTCGTGGCAAAGTAACGACCATCTGAGAGCCCCTTTCTTCAGAGAAAGGGGAAAGACACAACATAATAACTATGAGGGTCCCCTATGGAAGCACATAGATTAGACGTAAATGTCAATGTGCTCCTGAGGGTCTATAGTCCCATCATAGAGCTCTACATTGGATGGAAATTTGAAATTTCTTAGGACTCTATATTCCAAGAGTTGGGCAGAGAAAGGTTGCTCCTGATCATCTGGGTCTAGGTCGTTATTCACAACGTTGGGCATAGTGGTGTTAGCATGCATTCCCCTCTAGTAATTATCCACGTTCTGCCTTCCATTTTAACATTGCGTTCTGGGCTAACCTTTATATGCAGCCTGTCCTAGATCCTCTACTATGTGGTATTGTTCTTCTAACATTGCCATATGTTGTTGCACCATATCCTAAAATTGGTTTCTTGATATGTGGGATCGATTTATGAGTTATCGATGGGCCACACGATCATCAACTTCAACGTTCATGGGTCCTAAGCTCTAATGCACCGGGATTCTAGGCCCATGAACGTCAGAATTAACTCATTGCGTGCGAATTCCAAGTCTATCCTTCACAGGAACACTGTGCGATAGTTGGGGGCCCTTGTCAGAAAGCGAGGTTTCATGCCCATCGCGTAGAAGTTCTGTATTGGGTGCCTAGTTTCTTGTAGCGGAGGCTTTAGCAACTGGTAGTGGAATAGGGTGGGGAGGACGCTGCACTGCTAGTCCTCGCCTTTGGTCAACAGAGGTTTGTGTAGCGTCTCCTCTCCTCGAGTTCTGTCTTATGTTCACCATGGTTAGGTGGGAATAAAAGTTTATCGTTTCCCACAGACGGTGCTAATGTTCTTAGGTGGATTCAGAGGTATACTTGAGATAGGCACGTCATAATGGTTTCCTCCTTGCATAATAGCAGAACATGTTGAGCTGGGGGTTAGTACTTGTAAAGGGACTCCAACGCTTAAGTTAGACTATGCACAAGTAAGGTTTGTGTGATGAGTCATAAGTTACTTGAGGAGGTGATTAAGCTTGGAATTTATAGATGTTCGAGAGATATGCTCCCATAATAGTTGCAGGATAAGATACGTTCCCTTGTTAGATGCAAAGGATCCCTATATTATCAGAATATTAATACTGCAATTAAGGCAGTTAGGGGTGCTCTTATTCTGTAAGATCATAATTGACAATAACAAATATCATTAAGATTTATCTATTGCACAGATCTCACGGTAAAGCTATTGCTACCCAACGTCGTAGTCTGATATGCATATAACAGGGATCTCATCTGCGTGCCATAAGTGAATTCCTACTAAGGGTGTCTACGACAGACTCCAGCTTACTGCGTGTCGGGTCAACCTATGAGACATGATCTCGGATCACGGTCTAGAACATTTATTAATCTTGCTTTATCATCTGGTCATATTGCAACTAGTTGAGTTGAAGAACCAATCGAGAAAGAAATTGGATGAAAACTAAAGTTTTCATTCTGTTACAATGTAACATGTTTTCCAATTTTACTGATATTAGCTTCTTTATTTAAATAACATGAGTTCTTATTCGAATAACTAACTATTTATTTTAATAACAAGATTGCTTATTCGAATAACTTCATTTTGAAAGTTATGTTTCATTTTATTTGATGAGGTCCACCCTATCTTGGCTAAATTCAATCGTTTAGACCACTTTTTCATTTTTTGAAGATTTTTTATTGTATTTTTAGGTCCCATTTTTGAGTAGTTTTCACCCTATGGTGATCCCATAATTTTTAAAATTGTGTAAATAGGGTAAGTAATGTTATTTTAGTTGAATTTAAATGTTTTGTAGTCCATTTTGCATATCATGTGTTTCGACACTTTTGCATGTTGTGTAGGTCTTCTAGTAATTATTTGCTTGACATTGACCATAATATTGAGAGGACCTTGCATATACTTGATAGAGCTTGTAGGCATAGTGAAAGGATAATTGTTGAAATTGAAAGTGACATTGAAATTGGAACTAAACTAGAGAATACAAATAACACTGCAAACATGGTTGATAATATGTATAATAGGACTCTTAAGGAACTAGCTGCACCTGATGTGAATTATAAACCTTTGTGCATTTAATATCCTGGTTTAAATACTGATTTTGAATTGAAATATGGATTGATACACTTGCTGCCAAAGTTTCATGGACTTGCAGGTGAGGACCACCCACAACACTTAGGTGTTTCATGTGGTGTGCTCCACCATGAAATCACATGGCATTCCTGAAGAACACATCAAATTAAGAGCCTTTCCTTTTTTATTAGATGGAGCATCCAAGGATTGACTGTATTACTTGCAGTCAATTGCCATAACATGCTAGAATGATATGAAAAGACTGTTCCTAAAGAAGTTTTTCCCTACTTCTAGAGTTGTTACCATTAGAAAGGATATATGTGGCATAAGGCAAATATCAGGAGAAACTTTGCATGAGTATTAGGAGAGATTCAAGAAGTTGTGTACAAGCTGTCCTCATCACTAGATCAATGACCAGTTACTAAACCATTATTTTTATAAGGGACTTTTACCTATGGATAGAAGCATGGTAAATTCTGCCTCTAGAGGACCTTTAGTGGACAAAACCCTTGTTATAGCAAGAGACTCAATAGCAAACATGATAGCAAATGCACAATAATTTAGCACACAAGTCATTTCCTCAATTAGAGGAGTCAATGAAGTAAGGGTTTTTTATGCTAATCAATAGAGAATTGAGAATAGATTAGAGGAGTTGACTTCCTTGGTTAGGGAACTAGCATTGGGACAAAAACAAATTCAGTCCCTAGCAAAACTTTATAGAATTTGTTCTTTGCCAGATCACCCAACAGACCGGTGTTCTACACTCCAAGAAAGTAGTGAAGCCGTGGCTGACATCTTTCTTAGCAGAGCGTATCAGCAACAACCAAAGTATGACCCTTATTCTAACACATATAACCTTGGATAGAGAGATCATCTCAATCTATGGTATGACAACAATCTTGGCTAACTTCTTCAACAACAACAACAACAGACCAGATATAATACAACTGGCCTGAGCAAACAATAGTTTCAACAACCAGTGAAACAACTCATGCAAGAAAGTAGCAATTCAGAACCTAACTTGGCAGACTTGTGAAGCAGTTAGCAATCAATAAACTTCAGTTTCAATAGAGAATCGAGACCATCATTCAAAACTTAGAGACTCAAATTGGTCAACTTGCAACTTCCATCAATAAGTTTAAGACTCAAGGTTCTGGTCAATTGCCCTCCTAAACAATTAATAACCAAAGAGGCAATGTGTGTGCCATAACCTTAAGAAGTGGCAAAGAAGTGAGTGGTCCAACCCAACTCCAACCAGAGATTGTGCAGCAAGTGATGAACCTGCAAAAATTCATATTTTTACGGTTCAAAATCTTGGGTTTTCATCCTCTTTTAATTTTTTTTGTTTAGTTTTGTTCTTAAGTTTTATTATGTTTTTAGTATTTTAAATTATGTTTTTATCATGTTTTTTGTGTTTTTATAGGTAATTGCATATGAAAAAGATTGGATGCTTGAACAAGCAAAAAAAAAGAAGGAATTTCATTCAGTGTTCAGTGCTTGACCTTTGAACTTTCACTGCTTGAGCGCACATTGCGCACAAAAAATTATTCTTTAGTGTCCCAAGGCTTGAGCATTGGGAAGGCAGTGCTTGAGCACTGAATGCACAGGCTGACACGTTAATTCTTTATAAAAAGAAAAGTTTTTTTTCTAAACTAAACACACACTTAGACAGAATGCAGCAGCCATCAAGAGACACAAACCCTAAAATGGTGTGGGTGCAATTAGGGTTGAAGATTAGGAATTTTCTTCAACCTTTTCACCTTTCTACAATGGAGTTTGTCATATTGTTATGTTCTTCTTTTTCCATGTGTAACTAAATCTTTATTGTTAGGATGATGATGGATCTTGAACTTTAATGATGTAACTTCTTTTATAGGTCTAATTTATGTTTCTATTTCATGATTTATGTGTTTATTTCCACTCTTAATACTTTTCTAAAACTGATCAATTTGGGATTGATCTTTTGGGTTAATGTATGATTTGGAAAAATTTGCATAAACCTAGAACATATGATAAACACCATAATTTCTGCTATCGCTAGGAATAGACGTTGTGGATTATATGGTCTTTCTTTTAATTCCCTCGTTTATGATAATGCATTTCTATTTGAGGTTAGACTAAGGGATTAGTTAATTCTAAATAGTGTAAGAGGATTAATATACTAAGGGATTGGGTATTAATTAATTTTAAGAATTGACCATAAATCATTAAAATAGAACATAGTTAAATCAATATTTGAATGTGCATTTAAAGAATTCAAGTGAAGTCGGAACCCTAATGCTTACTTATATTTCTTTTTAATTGAATTTACAATAACTCTCTTTCTTCGTTAGCTTAAATAGTATCTCTTTCAGCGAATTTAGTAATTAATAACTTAATTCTCGTGGGACTATACTCTTTCTCACTCTTTATTACTTTTGCGATTCGGTGCACTTACCGATTTCACAAGTTTTTGGCACCATTGCTGGGGGTTATAGTTTATTGATATTAAATAGTAGTTTGGAAAGACATTACTTTAAGTATTTATTTTTCATTTCATTTTATTTTATTTTAATTGTTTCTTTTTAATTCACTCTTCTTTGCTTTGTTTATGCGAGGTATTGAGAATTCTGAAGAATTACTTTTTGATCCAGAAATTGACAAAGCAGAGAAAGAACTCAAGAAAGTGGCCAAGGGAAAAAGAAAGATTGAAGAAAATATGGCCAAAAACAATCAAGTTGCTCAAAGACGTACTCTGGTAGACTACGCAACTCCTTCAGCTAAAAGGGTTGCAATGAGTATAGTGAGGCCCAACATCCAAGAAAATAACTTTGAAATTAAACTAGCTTTGTTGCAGCTAGTACAACAGGATCATTTTGGGGGAGGTCAAGCTGAAGACCCCAACTTACACATCTCTAATTTCTTACAGCTTTGTAACACTATTAAGTATAATGGCATAACTGATGATGCCATTAGATTACGGTTGTTCCCATTTTCCCTAAGAGACAAAGCTAAGAGCTGGCTACAAGCCCAGCCACAAGGGAGCATCTCTACTTGGGAGGACCTGGTTAGCAAATTCTTGACTCGATACTTCCTTCCATCAATGTTTGTGAAGATGAAGAGTGAAATAGCTTGTTTCACTCAAAATTAAGGGGAGTTGCCATATGAATCTTGGGAGATTCAAGGAGCTATTAAGGAAAATTCCTCACCACACATTTGAGGTTTGGTAGCAAGTACAAATTTTCTATAATGGTTTAAATCATTCTACCAGAGCTATGGTGGATGCATCTGCAGGCGAATCTCTGAACAGTAAGACTCCTTAAGAAGCTCAGGAATTATTTGAGACTATGGCTACCAGCGAATATCAGATGCCTAGTGGGAGAGCAGTGATCAAGCAGGGCATTATGGAACTTAGCACTCTTGATGCCTTACTTGCTCAGAATAAGAGTATTTCACAGCAGTTAGCCAACCTCACCAAACAACTTAGTAACATACGGGTGAACTTTCTAAACCGCCAAGTTTTAACTTACGATTTTTGTGGAGGCAATCATGTTAATGGTGAGTGCAATGCAAGCAACACGAGTGTCATTCCTTAAGAGCAGATTAATTATATGGGTAATCCTGCAAGGTCTCAAGGTAAGCCCTTTTCAAATGCATACAATCTGGGGTGGAGGAATCATCAAATTTTTTCATGGAATAATTAGAATATGCTGAGACCACCACCACCTCTACAACATCAACCTCAGTCGTTAACCTCTTTTCAACCTCGACAAGATAAGTTATCTAATCTTGAAAGTATTGTGGAGAAACTTACTTTTAGTACCTGTAACACCCTAATACGAATTATCATAAAATAAATAGAATATTCCAAAATAAATCACATTAGACATATTACTTCCAAAAATACAGAAAATAAAACCCATAATAATCAACACAGTTATTATAGAGAGCCACGAATGATCAAAAAGTCAAATATACAACTATCACTAGCTAACACGCCATAAAGTATGCATAAGCTTTTCCAAACAACCAGTTAAGTACAAATATATAAGCTGATTAAAAAAAATAAAGCGACTAAACTAAGCCTTCTGCTTCTTCTTTTACTTGCCCTTCCCCTTTGAAGGGTCTTCACCTGGATTTACATAGAATACAGAGGGGTGAGAAATCGCAATTTCTCAGTATAAGCAAACTAAAACCAGCAATTAATCATTTATAATAAATAATTCAACTGAACACCAAAAATACATTCAATGTAAAAGAATATCTAATAATCAATAATAATGAAGAATTACCCATACGATCCTAAGACACTATCGAATGAGCAGCCAAACAATCAATCGATTAAGCCATGACGAAAGCCCATACAATTGTCAACCATGCAATGCTTTATGTTATGAAGTATGATTATGCTCAAACAAAGCCCTAATAATATGATGATGTAGTGTAAGTCTAGATTTTAGTTTTTGAAAACACATGTCACTACTTATTTCTTAGGAACTGCGTTCCTTTGTATATACTAAGCAAGTTAGGCCTACAAGCACAAGCCCACTTGATAATAGGTGAGTACTTTCCTCTCACAACCGTAAGAAAACTATTACCACCCCTATACCGGTAACCCTAACTATACAAGCATAAATGCAAGGAGAATAAAGATCTAACACCTTATTCTTAAGCCACATGGTTGTGCACACCATTTGAGGTTACAATACATAAGAAACAGTAAATGACAAGTTTGAAAAGATGATATGCAAGTTTACTATCAAAACGTACACACTTATCACAAGGTTTACCATAACAAAGTGAAAAGCAAAGACTAGTGACTTAAGGCTTTACTCCAACTTAACACATAAGTAGTAAAACTCATATCACTAGTGTTCTCATATCTATTTCCTCACACCATCACTTTCCAAGTGATCTGAAGGCAATTTCCAGTCACTCAAGGTTCTAGATACTACATTATAGCATTCTATAACACTTGGATGCACCAGATTTCACCAAATTCCATCACAAGGTTTACCCTAACATAGTGAAAAGGAAAATAAGTACAGAACTTACACTCTTGGCTCAACTCTAACTCATAAAGGAACCAACACAAGTCTCTAATCAATCACGAAGCTTAACCTGGGCAATCAAGGAAACGTGTTTTAACTATGCATTCAAAATAACTTTAACTCTAAAGGAGTAATCTTTGCATATAGGTAGGCATACCATCTCACTAAGGAAGCCTAAGATGTCCCAACAAATTGTCCATTGACACACCACCACATTCTAGTTGTGTCTTGAGTCCTCTAACTCTGTCCTAAGCATTTCCCATACTTTGGACGTCTAAAAATCCCAAGCTTTACACTTATGCAAGTTGATAATTCTCTCCAAGAAATATCCCTAAAAGTGCCTCCATACACCCTAAAAGACTTGCACCAATGATCCCACCTAGCCAAGAACTTGAAAACACCAAAAATGACATTTTTAAAGATTCTGGCCTCAAACACGAGCCATATATGATAACACGGGCCCCTGTAACTTGCTCTGTTAACACAGTTTCACGAATTAAGGTAGGCAGAAAGGGACACGACCCCCCGGTGTCTTCGGACATAGGCCGTGTCTCTTAACCAAACATACTATAGCAAAAACTACAGAATCATGGCATTGTTCCATTGGCCAAATTCTTGGATTTGTGCCACTCTAATCAATTCTCTATGTAATTTCAAGTCCCAAACAAGTTCATAAACATGAAGGAAACTTAAAACACTAATTGATTTCATCAATAATGGATCTAAACACTAAATCCCTTATCTAAACCCCTAAAATCAACACTTTGAGCTTTAATGGTCCAAATGAAGAATTTTTAGTTTCTAATCCAAATTCTTGGCATGAATAAGTCGTAAACATCATTTAAAACTTATCCAAGCAAGAAAGTCACTTAAAACACCTCTAGATCTCATTTTGGCATATAAACCCTCAAATAAGCTAAACATGAAAAATGAGGAAGATGAAGTTTTAAGGTTAAGAACCCCTACCTTAAGCTTCTTGATGTTGCCTTATTGTTGTAGATTTGAGCCTCAACTTCTAACATTGGATTTCCCCTTCTTCTTATGTCTCTTATTCTCTTTTTCACCACTAAAAGTGAGAAATATCAGTAACAAAGTCACCAATAAAAGTCCAAGTTAAAGGCTATAACTGTGGACAACTTATGGCCAAGTAATACCACACTGATATTTCCTGATCTGCTAAAAACACTCAACTTTAGCTAAATCAATATTTTCAGGTTCCAACAACTTTAAAATAAATACTAAGATTCATTAAAAAAAAGTCATTTCGCTAGTATCATAAATTTTCACATCTGTGACTAGTCAATCTGGCATTAAAACACACAACCAGTATGCCTAAAAATACCAAATAGACTCTAATTATTGTCAACCTTTAACCACATCACAGAAACACATTTTTGACTTAGAAATAAATTATCTACATTTATTTCCATTAATTAAGCCATTTAATCTAATATATGGGTCATTTTAAGCTACTTTTCATCTTTCGGCTTGCAGCAAAGTACCTAAACTAACTTATATTGTCACGAAATTAAACAGCCATATTAAGCAAGTATTATGCTATCTCTGTGACTATTGACAAGCCTAACATGTTGAAAAGGATGTTATATTTATCCCCCCTTTTTTTTATAAATTTGTCCCTAAAAATGCTTACCTCATATAAAAAATTGTGTGGTAGTCTTGCTGCATGTGGGACTCCAACTCCCAAGTCGCATCCTCAAAGCTAACGTTGTCCCAAAGCACCTTCACCAAAGGAATATGCTTACCTCTAAGCTCTTTGACCTCTCTGTCCACGATCCTTATTGGCCACATAGCATAAGATAAATTTTCTTTTAATTGCATAGATTTATTTCTTATGACATGTGAAGGATTTAGATTGTACTTCCTAAGTTATGACACATGGAATACATCATGAAGGTTTAACAAATTGGGTGGAAGTGCAATGAAACGAGCGTTCAACTTCTGTGTTCTCAATGCTCTACCAATCTCTGTTGTCGGAGTGACTCTCAAGAATACATGATCTCCCTCACTGAACTCTAGAGGTCTTCTCCTCTTATCAACATAACTCTTCTGCCTACTCTGAGTCATAACCAACCTATCCTGGATCATTTTGATATGATTTGTGGTCTGTTATACTAACTCAGGACCTAGAATAGTTTTCTCTCTGACTTCATACCAACACAAAGGGGACCTACACTTTCCACAATAAAGTGCTTCATACGGTGCTATACCTATGCTAGTATGAAAACTATTGTTGTAGGCAAACACCACTAAGGGTAAGAACTTATTCCAACTCCCTTTCTGCTCTAGCACACATACTCTTAGCATATCCTTAAGGGTTTGAATTATCCTTTCCAATTGACCGTCTTCCTGTGGATGGAATGTTGTACTGTTATACTCAAACTAAGCTTTGTTCCGAAAGCTTTCTGCAAGGCTTCCTAAAATCTTGATGTAAATCTAGGGTCTCTATTAGAAACTATACTAAGGGGTACACCATGCATCCTAACTATCTCCTGAAGGTATAACTAGGCAAGTCTATCCATGGAGTAGTTACCTCTAATAGGTATAAAATGGGTAGACTTAGTTAGTCTATCCACTACAACCCATATTGCATCAAATCCTAACTGAGTTTTAGGCAAACCTATCACAAAATCCATTGTGATGCGATCCCACTTCAATTCAGGGACTCCCAAAGATTGAAGAGGTCTAGAAGGTTTCTGGTGTTCTATCTTGACCTTCTGACAAGTTAGGAACCTAGACACAAACTCAGCTATGTCCTTCTTCATACTAGACCACCAAAACAACTTCCTCAAGTCTTGATACATCTTAGTGGCCCCTGGATGGATAGTGTACTGACTACAATGAGCTTCTTTAAGGATCCTATCTTTGATTTTAGATTCACGAAGAATGCAAAGTCTTCCTCAAAACTTAATCATCCCATCATTCGATATATCAAAAACTCCATAATTACCTAAAAAGATCTGCTCACAAACATCACTAAGAGTCTCATATTCCTTTTGAGCTTCCAAGATCTGAGTCCTAAAGTCACTCACTATGTCCACTCGACTTACACTGAGACTATGTGGTAATATAGCTACTAAAAGACTCATGTCTCTAAAACTCTCAAGAAGTTCACTTTCTTAGATCATCATATGGGACACATGTAAGGATTTCCTACTTAATGCATCAGCCACCACATTGGATTTAACTAGATGGTACTTTAACTAGAAGTCGTAGTCTTTCAAAAACTCCATTCATCTTCGATGTCTCATGTTCAGCTCTTGTTGATCAAATAAGTACTTCAAACTCTTATGATCACTGTACACCTCAAATTGAACTCCGTAGAAGTAATGTCTCCAAACCTTTAGGGCAAACACTACTGCGACTAATCTCCAGATCATGAGTAGGGTAGTTCTCCTTATGAGGTCTCAACTTCCTTAATGCATAGGCAACAACTCTCCTATGTTGCATCAAAACACAACCCAAACCCATCTTTGAAGCATCACAAAATACCTCAAAGTTCTCCAAAGGATCCGGAATTACCAACACCAGTGTAGTAATCAACCTCACTTTAAGCTCTTGGAAACTATCCTCATAAGCCTAAGTCCATTCAAAAGAACTACCTTTCCTAGTTAATCTAGTCAAGCGTAGCGCTAATTGAGAAAAGCCCTTTATGATCTTTCTATAGTACCCTGCTAAGCTTAAGAAGCTTCTGATCTCGGTCACAGTGGTAGGTCTCTCCCATTGTAACACTGCATCAAACTTGCTTGGGTCCACAGAAATCTCACCCTAAGATATCACATCTCCCAAAAACTGTACTTGGGAAATCCAGAACTCACATTTAGATAGCTTGGCAAATAACCTATTCTCCTTAAGGGTCTCTAACACTATCCTCAAATGTTGTTCATGCTCCTCCATTGTCTTGGAATAGATCAAGATATCATCAATAAACACCACAACAAACTGATCCAGGTAAGGTCTAAAGATTCCGGTTCATATAATCCATGAACACTGCCGAAGCATTCATCAACCCAAAGAATGTCACAAGATACTCATAATGTTTATACCTAGTTCTAAAAATGGTATTAGGGATATCCTCTTCCCTAACCCTTATTGATGATGCCCAGACCTATGGTCAATTTCTTGAGAAACTCGACAGCTCCTCTCCACTAATCCATTAGATTCGTCTATCCTAGGCAACATATACTCATACAAAACCTATGAGGATATCCTGATGAGTTTCAAACTAATGGCATATACCAAAGAATACCTTGCATAGGGTCAGGCATAGCTCCTTGCCTATATGAACACTATTTCGCAAAGTGTCCTTGCTGACCGCACACAAAACATACTGAACATGTCTTGTGGCCATGCTGCTTTCCACATTTCGAGCACTTTTGGTTCCATGTTCTAACTTGAGTCTGTTTTCCTTTAACAGGTAGAAACTAAGACCAAGAAATACTCTCACTATCTTCAACCTTTGATCTTTTTCATTTTAGAATGCCTACTCAAATAGTATCCCTTTCACTGAATTACTCCTCAGCTACTACTAGAGAAACTAACTATTAAGATGGATCTGCTTCTATCCTCTCAAGCATCCTGCTAACCATAGCAACATGCTCCCTTACAGTCGTTGCCAATGCCATCATTGCTTCTGCCAAAGTAGGGCCCTTACCAGATGAGCTCCTGTCCCCACGGGTTCGCTTGGAGACGCCATAGTTTCCTGTACACACAGAACAGCACATATTGAGGTAGCGAATCTCAATATCATGTAATCGTGCAATAGTAGCTAAAAATAGTCATACCATAGTCAGGTCATACAATTCAATCAAACATCTCACACAAGAGACAAAGAAATGCATAACACAAAAAGGAACTCCTAAATATGCTTAAGCATAATCAGTCCATACCCCAGCTCAACAGGATGAACTGCTCTGATACCATAATGTAACACCCTAATACGAATTATCATAAAATAAATGGAATATTCCAAAATAAATTGCATTAGATATGTCACTTCCAAAAATATAAAAAATAAAAACCCATAATAACTAACACAGTAATTACAGAGAGCCACAAACGATCAAAAAATCATATATACAACTATCACTATCTAACACGCCATAAAGTATACATAAGCTTTTCTAAACAACCAGCTAAGTACAAATATACAAGCTGATTCAAAAAGAAATAAAGCAACTAAACTAAGCCTTCTACTTCATCTTTTACTTGTCTTTCCCCTTTTGAGGGTCTTCACCTGGATTTACATGGAATATAGAGGGTTGAGAAATCACAATTTCTCAGTATAAGCATACCAAAACTAGTAGTTAATCATTTGTAATAAATAATTCAACTGAATGCCAAAAATACATTTGATGTAAAAGAATATCCGATAATCAATAATAATGAAGAATGGCCCATACGATCCTAAGACACTATCGTACGAGCAACCAAACAATCAATCGATTAAGCCATGATAAATGCCCATACAATTGTCAACTATGCAATGCTTTATGTTATGAAGTATGATTATACTCAAAAAATCCCTAATAATATGATGATGCAGTGCAAGTGCAGATTTTAGTTTTTAAAAACACATACCACTACTTATTTCCCAGGAACTGTGTTTGAAAAGAAGATATGCAGGTTTACTATTAAAACATACACACTTATCACAAGGTTTACCACAACTAAATGAAAAGTAAAGACTAGTGACTCAAGGATTTACTCCAACTTAACTTATAAGTAGTAAAACTCATATCACTAATGTTCTTATATCTAATTCCTCACACCATCACTTTCCAAGTGATCTCAAAGCAACTTCCAATCGTTCAAGGTTCTAAATACTACATTATAGTATTCCACAACACTTCGATGCACAAGATTTCACTAACTTCCATCACAAGGTTTACCCTAACATAGTGAAAAGGAAAATAACTAAAGAACTTACACTCTTGGCTCAACTCTAACTCATAAAGGAACCAACACAAGTCTCTAATCAATCACGAAGCTTAACCTGGGCAATCAAGGAAACATACTTTAACTATGCATTCCAACTCAACTTTAACTCTAAAGGAGTAATCTTTACATATAGGTAGGCATACCATCTCACTAAGGAAGCCTTAGATGTCCCAACACATTGTCTATTGATATTCCACCACATTTAGGTTGTGTCTTGAGTCCTTTAACTCTGTCCTATGCATTTCCCATACTTTGGATGTCTAAAAATCCAAGCTTTACACTTATGCAAGTTAATAATTCTCTCCAAAAAATATCCCTAAAAGTGCCTCCATACACCCTAAAAGACTTGCACCAATGATCCCACTTAACCAAGAACTTGAAAATTGATTTTTTTAAAGATTCTGGCCTCAAACACGTGCCATGTCTAATAACACGCCCCCTCGTGCCTTGCTCTATTAACACAGTTTCACGAATCAAGGCAGGCAGAGAGGGATACAACCCCCATGTGCCTTCGAACACGGGCCGTGTCTCTCAACTAGATACACTGCAGCAAAATCTGTAGAATCGTGGCACTGTTCCATTGGCCAAATTCTTGGATTTTGGCACTCCAATCCAATCTCTAGGTAATTTCAAGTCCCAAACAAGTTCACAAACATGAAGAAAACTTAAAACACTAATTAATTTCATCAATAATGTATCAAAATACTAAATCCCTCATCTAAACCCCTAAAATCAACACTTTGAGATTTAATGGTCCAAATAAAGAATTTTTAGTTTCTAATCCAAACTCTTTGCATGAATAAGTCATAAACACTATTTAAAACTTATCCAAGTAAGAAAATAATTTAAAACACCTCAACATCTCATTTTAGCATATAAACCCTCAAATAAGCTAAACATGAAAAATGAGGAAGATGAAGTTTTAAGCTCAAGAACCCCTACCTTAAGCTTCTTGATGCTGCCTTATTGCTACAGATTTGAGCCTCAACTCCTAACCTTAGATTTCCCCTTCTTCTTATGCCTTTTGTTCTCTTTTTCACCACTCAAATCTCCCCCCCTTTGTGCTTCTTCTATCCAGTCGTGAAGAGAAGAGAGAAAAATGAGAAATATCAGTAATAAAATCACCAATAAAAGTCCAAGTTAAAGGCTGTAACCATGGACAGCATGTGGCCAAGTAATACCACACTAATATTTTCTGATCTGCTAAAAACACTCAACTTTAGCTAAATCAAGATTTTCAAGTTCTAAAAACTTTAAAATAAATATTAAGATTCATTAAAAAAATTCATTTCGCCAGTATCATAAATTTTCATATCTGTGACAAGTCAATCCGGCATTAAAACGTATAACCAATATGCCTAACAATATCAAACAGACTCTGATTATTCTCAAACTTTAAACACATCACAGAATACACATTTGTGACTTAGAAAAAAATTATTCATATTTATTTCCATTAGCTAAGCCATTTAAGCTAATATCTGGGCTATTTGAAGTTATTTTTCACCTTTTGGCTTGCAGCAAAGTGTCTAAACTAACTCCGATTGTCATAAAATTAAACAGGCATGTTAAGCAAGTATTAAGCTACCTCTGTAACTATTTACAAATCTAACATGTTAAAGAGGATGTTACAGTACCAGCACATTTATGGAGGAAATGAGGGGTAATTTTAAAAATCAAGAAGCAGCCATCAGAAGTCTAGAAAATCAAGTGAGACATATATCTAGACAACTCACAAAAAAACCTTAAGGTGCCCTACCTGGAGACACTGTAGTCAATCCGAAGAAGCACTGTCATGCAATCACACTGAGAAGTGGCAAAACTTTGGAAGGACTAGTAAAAGAAGTGTCTAGTCCCTCAGAAAAAGAGAAAAAGCAAGATGATGTTCTTACTGAGGATGTTGCCATTAAAGATGCACCAAAAGTAGAGGTCTTTACTAAAGTCAAAACAAAGGGAGAAAGAAGAAAAAAGAAGGATTTAGTTTTGAGTAAAACTTTTGACCCTTCACTATATGTTAAGCTTCCATTCCCTCATCGTTTGAAGAAAGACACTCAGGAGAAATAGGAAAGACAATTCTCCAAGTTCCTGGATATGTTTAAGAAGTTATGGATAAACATTTCTTTTGTGGAGGCACTTGAATAGATGCCCTCCTTTGCCAAATTCATGAAGGACTTGCTGTCTAAGAAGATGAAGTTGGAAGAAGATGAGACTGTAGCACTTACTGAAGAGTGCAATGCCACTAATTCAGTGGAAGCTACCAATGAAGTTAAAGGATCCAAGAAGTTTTGGAATCCCTTGTACTATTAGAAAGTTGAATATTGATAAGGCTTTATGTGACCTAGGCACTAGTATTAATTTAATGCCATTGTCAATCCTGCGCAAGCTGGGAATTGAGAAAGTTAAGGCTACTATGGTCTCCCTTCAATTAGCAGATCGATTAATTAGATGTTCGTCCAGTATTGTGGAAGATTTGCTAGTGAAGGTATACAAATTTATTTTCTCAATTGACTTTGTGATTTTAGATATGGACGAGGATGCTGATATCCCGTTGTTGGGAATTTTACGGATACAACACGCAGCGGAAAATAGGGATTCCCACCGAGGATCCATGCGAAAAAGTCATAATCCTAGTTTTTAAATGATTTACCTCTTGAAGCGTGAATCACTAACATCGTAATAGAAACGATGTCTCTGCGGTATCCACACGAACAGACTCACGAACGTCCAACGTTCGCAAAGAGGAGCCTCACGTCTCACACACAGTGCTAGCTGCGAAGAGAATAGAAGAAACCTGTCGCTCTCTCACTCACTTTTCTGTAGGTGCAGCTAGGGTTCAGAATTATGTCTATTAGCAGCCCCCTTAGCAGTACTATTTATAATAGTAACTGCCTTAAGTGAGTATGAGCAGCAGCAAGGTAAGCTGTGCAACCCTAGACCCATCTATTATGAGTCTGGCCCATATTTGAATCCGAGTCCAACTTGGATCCATTGCTCCAATTTTAGTATGCTCTATGTGTGTGACCTGCAGGTTCTTATTACGTTGGCGTAATATTAAAATCCCATTTTAATATTACAAGCGATGAGCGGTATCTAGCAACACATCACTTGCTACCTAAGTAATAAGAATGTCGGTGATTTAACATAACCTTTTCGTGACCAATGTTTTCGTGTCGTTTAGTCCCTTTGTCAAGATATCTAGATTGAACACAAGGCATGGAATGCGTCACCCTTGTATAGTCCAATCATTCGTTTCGATACTCGAGTAGACTTTGTAACAACAAATGAGATCAATATCTCATATTGACTCATTTGAGCATGGCCATGCATTTCGCAGTCTCACTCAATCAGGGGGCCCGAAGATATCGCTCCTGTTATGTAGGAGTGACAAATTCCATCTAGGTCACTCACATCCCTCTGCATGATTTGTGGTATGTCCAATAATTAACTTCATAATCACCTTGTTACAGATGACGTTTGATGGCATTAAAACACACAACTCCTCATGTAGGAATCGTAGTGATTTCAGGTCAAAGGACCACAAACACCATTGTCACTATGAGAATCGCTTATGACACTCACGTAACGATCCATGTAGCGTTCTCATGGTGGGTCAGTCCAGTACATCATTACTCTAATATGTACCCATGTGAAGACTTGATACCTCATATCCATGACCCGTGAGATGCGGTCATCAGTCTCTACACATACTAGTCTCAATGTATTATTGTTGTCCTAATTAACAATAATACTTGACTAGGGACATTTAAGAATAGTGTTGTAACCAAAAAGGATCTCACGATCAAGTCATCCACTTGATGTCCTATGGCATCAAACTTACTATTCTAAGGACTTTATTATGTTTACCAAAAAAGAACACAATAAATGAAATGCCTCATATATAAAATAGCATAATAGAATGTATGTAAATACAGAAAATGTATTAGCCTCTAGGGCATACACCAACAATCTCCCACTTGCACTAGAGCCAATCAGGCATATATCTAATGCCTAAAGACCTAGTGTGACCCTCATGCTTCTGCTGTGCAAGAGGCTTCGTCGTGGATCAAGCAATGTTGTCATATCGTTGGTACTACGCATATCTTCACATCTCCTCTATCGATGATATCTCGAATGAGATAGAAGCGCTAAGTATATGTTTGGATCATTTGGTGAGATCTAGGCTCCTTAGCTTGTGCAATGGCTCCATTATTATCACAATAGAGGTCCACTGGGTCCACAATGCTAGGAATAGTGCCAAGTTCAATAATGAACTTCCTGATCCAAACGGCCTCCTTTGCTGCATTGGAGGCAGCAATATACTCAGCCTCTGTGGTAGAATCGGCGACTGTCTCCTGCTTTGAACTCTTCCAGCTCACAGCCCCACCATTTAGGCAAAAAACATAACCTGATTGCGATCTAGAGTCGTCCTTATCGGTTTGGAACCTAGCATCTGTGTAACCTTTTACAACTAGCTCTTCCTCGTCTCCATATACCAAGAACGAATCCTTAGTCCTTCTTAAGTACTTAAGGATGTTCTTGATAGCAGTCTAGTGACTTTCACCGGGATCAGACTAGTACCTACTCGTCATGCTCAAAGCATACGAGATGTCTGGTCGAGTACATAACATGGCATACATGATAGATCCAATTGCAGATGCATATGGAATCTTGCTCATGCGATCCCTCTCATCCTGGGTGGAAGGGGATTGAGCCTTAGATAGGCTTACATTATGTGACATAGGCAAGAGTCCTTTCTTGGATTCATGCATGTTAAATCGTCTTAACACTTTGTCTATGTATATACTCTGACTTAGGCCAAGCAGTCTCAGTGATCTATCTCTATAGATCCTGATACCTAATACATAGGTGGCTTCACCCAAGTCCTTCATAGAGAAGCGGTTCCCTAACCAAGTCTTTACTGTCGTAGGGTAGGGATGTTATTTCCAATAAGTAGTATGTCATCAACATACAATACCGAGAAAGACAATAGTGCTCCCACTAACCTTCTTGTAGACACAAGATTCTTCTTCATTCTTGATGAAACCAAACTGTTTTATTGTATCATCAAAATGAAGATTCCAACTTCTGGAAGCTTGCTTTAATCGATAAATAGATCGTTGCAACTTGCATACTTTTCTAGCATCCTGCGGAGTGGCAAAACCCTCGGGTTGTGTCATGTACACATCTTTGAGAAGATTTCCATTAAGGAAAGCAGTTTTGACATCCATTTGCAGATTTCATAATCATGGTATGCTGCAACAGCAAGCATGATCCGAACGGATTTAAGCATCACAATTGGGGAAAAAGTCTCATCATAGTTTACACCATGAATTTGTTTGAAACCTTTAGCCACCAATCGCGCCTTAAAGGTATGCACATTACCATCCATGTCGGTTTTCTTCTTGAAAACCCACTTGCACCAATGGGTTTTACCCCTTCAAGTGGGTCAACCAAGGTCCATACCTGGTTGGCATACATGGAATCCATTTCGAGATCTCATGGCCTCAAGCCATTTCTCGGTCTGGGCCAATAATGGCTTCCTGGTAAGTCACAGGCTCATCTTGATCCATGAGCAATACGTCACCTTGTTGGGTCATGAGAAATCCATATCTCTCTGGTTGATGACGTATCTGTTAAACCTATGCAGGTCTTGTGCTACTAGAGCGAGTTCTTTGTTCCACAACATTTTGTGGAGGCTGCTCTATTTCCACCATTGGTTCATTCTTTGCTTTGTGAAACTTGAACTTCTTCAAGTTCTACTTTTCTCCCACTGGTTCCTTTGGAGATAAACTCCCTTTCTAGAAACACAGCTGTCCGTGCGACAAACACTTTGCCCTCGGTAGGATTATAGAAAAAGTATCCCTTGGTTTCCTTTGGATACCCCACAAAAAGCATTTATCTGATTTAGGTCCAAGCTTATCAGAAACTTGACGTTTCACGTAAGCTTCGCAGCCCCAAATCTTCAAGAAAGACATACTGGGCCGTCTCCCAGTCCATATCTCATATGGTGTCTTTTGAACCGTCTTAGATGGAACATGGTTAAGTGTGAAAGCTGCTGTTAACAGAGCATGTCCCCAGAAGGAGCCTGGAAGGTTTGCATGACTCATCATGGATCGGACCATGTCCAACAAGGTCCGGTTCCTCCTTTCAAGGACATCATTTCCATTGTGGTGTTCTGGTGGAGTGAGTTGAGATATTATCCCACACTCTTTCAGATGATCATCAAACTGTTGGCTTAAGTATTCTCCTCCTCGATCTGATCGAAGGATTTTAATACTCTTGCCAAGTTGGTTTTGTACTTCATTCTTGAACTCTTTGAACTTTTCAAAGGATTCGATTTGTGCTTCATAAGATATACAAATCCATATCTCTTGAAATCATCGGTAAATGTAATGAAGTATTGAAAACCTCCTCAGCGAGTGTGTTTAGTGGCCCACATACATCACTATGTATAAGGCCTAAAGATCACTAGCCCTTTCACCTTGTCCGGTGAATGGGGCCTTTGTCATCTTCCCCAATAAACAAGATTCACATGTCTCATATGATTCGAAATCAAACGAGTCCAAGAATCCATCTTTATGGAGTTTGGAGATGCGTTTCTCATTTATGTGGCCCAAACGACAATGCCAGAGAAAAGTTGGGTTCAGATCATTTGATTTAAACCTCTTTGTATTTATGTTATAGACGGGCGTTTCTAAATCAAGTACATAAAGTCCATTACTCAATTGTGCACTACCATAAAAAATATCATTCATATAAATAGAACAACACTTGTCCTTTATTATAAAAGAAAAACCTTTCTTATCCAAACAAGAAACAGAAATGATATTCCTACTAATAGCAGGCACAAAATAGCAGTTCTCTAACTCTATTACAAGCCCAGTGGGCAAAGATAATAAATAAGTCCCTACAGCTAATGCAGTAACCTTTGCTCCATTTCCAACACGTAGGTCGACTTTGCCCTTCGTCAATGGTCTACTGCTCTTTAGATCCTGCACATTTACACAAATGTGAGATCCACATCCAGTATCTAATACCCATGATGCAGAAGTAGATAAATTGACTTCAATAACAAAAATACCCGAAGTGGAAGTCTCACTTCCCTTCTTCTTTTGAGCTCCTCTAGGAACTTGGCACAATTCCTCTTCCAATGTCGGTCGACCACAATGGAAGCATGTACCTTCCTTAGCCACTCCACCCTTGGTTTCAAGCCGAAGTGCTAGGCTTGGACTTGTCCTTGCCCTTGCCCTTCCAGTTGTCCTTGGGCTTTTTCTGCTTTGTTTCTTGCCCTTATTCTTTTGGACCATCATTATGGCCTTCCCTTTGCCTTTGTTAATGTTATGCTCGGCGAGTTCTCAACATGCCTAGCAGCTTTGGTAGTGATTTATCAATCTCATTCATGTTGTAGTTCATGACAAATTAACTGAAACTTTCCGGCAACGATTGTAGGACTAAGTCAGTGGCCAACTCTTGGCCCAAAGGAAAACCGAGTCTCTCTAGGTTTTCAATGTACCCAATCATCTTGAGTACATGAGCACCAACAGAGCTTCCTTACTACCGGACTTGCCTTTGAAAGCAGTGCTTTAGAGACCTCAAATCTCTCATGCTTGGCCTCGCTCTTGATAGAGCTTCTTAAGGTGTATGATCATATCGTATGCATCCATGTTCTCATGTTGCTTTTGGAGCTCAGAGTTCATGGTGGCCAGCATTAGACATCCAATGTCCAAGGCATCATCTTGATGCTTCTTATAAGTATCTCTTTCAGTTCTAGGGGCATTAGCAGCAGGTGGCTCAGGAATAGGCTGTTCCAAAACATACAGCTTTTTCTCTTGCTTGAGGACAATCCTCAAATTCCTGTACCAGTCTAGAAAATTTGTTCTAGACAACTTGTCCTTGTCAAGGACGGATCGCAATGATAAAGTACCTAATGTGTTTGTTGCCATGGTTATCTATTAACAGAAATATGCAAAATATAAGTATCATGCCATAAACATATTTAATGAGGTCTTTTAATTAAATATGCCTCCCACTATTTTATTCAAGTCAATGACCCTCAACATTGACTCAGAAAATCCCATCGTAAGATTTCTTAGTAGGCCAAGATCCATATTTCACCTAGTTTTGAGTCAGCTTTGGCTGATCACCCAAAATTCAGTTATTTAGGTAGGAAACACTTTCCAATTACATCACATGTAACTCTTGGATAGTTGGGTGAATAACACTTATTCAAGTCCATCTAATGGACCAAAGTCCAACTTCATGCCTCTAAGACTTCAATCCTATTGAAATGGCCTAGTTAAGTCAGACCCAATGGTTGGCAGTTGGATATTACCTTTATCCTATCGCGTCTTACTAATATAGATAAAGGCATCCTGCTTTGGCAGACCTGCACTTGATCGATACTAGTCTTGACGAGTGCTACACATTGGAAGGCATCACATAATGACTTAATATTTGCTTTGAGGGAATTTTTATTATTATTATTAGATCTCACCATTTATTAAACTGTTTATCATACCATAAACAATATCCATGCATCTCATACATAAAAAGCATATAATAAAAGTGACATGGTTATGGCCCCTAAGAGAGTAGCATTAACTAAGCTAGCTTCATCAAGCATCTCCCACCAACGTCCTCACTTGATCTTTGCCTTCTTGTCTCCACATCATAATTACATTATATAGAAACCTCTTTTACATTCGAGGGGAGTTAGGTGAGAAGAGAATGTACAATCAGAATGTAGAGAGAAAGGCATGACACGCAGGTCGTATTTATTAAAACCAAATGGCATAAAGAGAGGACTAAGGCCATAACCATGCACCATGCATCACAAAGAATATATAAACTCATAACAATAATACATAATTATTTTTCGTGAGTTATAAAAGGATAGAAAATATTGCGCTTTTGAATAACATACTACGCAGAGGCAGCACGGGGGTTCCGGTCAACGGGCGGGGGTCAAGGGGAGGCCGCCCCTTGCGGGGTGCGGGGCAGCGCCCCGGGCCGAAAAATTGGACCAAAAACAAGAGCTGAATCTCTTGCGCCTCCCTTGGTGCCACATGTGCCGCGTGAAATCGTAAGCCCAAACAACATGAACACTTCACGTGCCGCGAGGAATCCTTGCGCCGTCGTTCAACACTTGAACCTCAGGCGCCTCGTTGGCGGCTTGACATCAACACTTGATGCTGCTGCTGCAAAACAAGAACAGGGTTTCCAAAACCCCTTACGCACGCCTCTTGTGCAGAAACAAGGATTCCATAACCCCTGCTACCACAAGCCAAGAACAAGGTTTCCTAAACCCTTGCGTCGCGCATTGAGAATAAGGATTCCATAACGCTGTTTGTATCACATACATACCAAAAAGCTTTGCAAAAACATACATCTTAATACAAAACGGTTTTCACAGAACATATGAACATCTTCATGAAGTTTTGAAAACAACATCACGATTTTGCATACAACGTAAGAAACAGAATATGTTTTCGCAAAGGGTTTCATACGGTTTTCAGAAATAACATATTAAAGATCATATCTTTTGTCAAAAACAAGAATAGAAAACATGTTATCTCATGTAATCGAAAACAGAAAACCGAATCATGGTTTCGCAAGACTCTCTGATACCACTGTTGGGAATTTTGCGGATACAACACGCAGCGGAAAATAGGGATTCCCACTAAGGATCCATACGAAAAAGCCATAATCCGAGTTTTTAAATGATTTACCTCTTAAAGCGTGAATCACTAACATCGTAATAGAAACGATGTCTCTGCGATATCCACAAGAACAGACTCACGAACGTCCAACGTCCGCAAAGAGGAGCCTCACGTCTCGCACACAATGCTAGCTGCGAAGAGAAGAGAAGAAACCTGTCGCTCTCTCACTCACTTTTCTGTAGGTGCGGCTAGGGTTCAGAATTATGTCTATTAGCAGCCCCCTTAGCAGTACTATTTATAATAGTGACTGCCTTAAGTGAGTGTGAGGAGCGAACAAGGTAAATTTGTGCAACCCTAGACCCATCGTTATGAGTCTGGCCCATATTTGAATCCGAGTCCAACTTGGATCCATTGCTCCAATTTTAGTCTGCTCTATGTGTGTGACCCTGCAGGTTCTTATTACGTTGGCAGTAATATTAAAATCCCATTTTAATATTACAAGCAGTGAGCGGTATCTAGCAACACATCGCTGCTACCCAAGTAATAAGAATGTCAGTGATTTGACATAACCTTTTCGTGACCAATGTTTCCGTGTCGTTTAGTCCCTTTGTCAAGATATCTAGATTGAACACAAGGCATGGAATGCGTCACCCTTGTATAGTCCAATCATTCGTTTCCTGATACTCGAGTAGACTTTGTAACAACAAATGAGATCAATATCTCATATTGACTCATTTGAGCATGGCCATGCATTTGCGGTCTCACTCAATCGGGGGGCGAAGATATCGCTCCTGTTATGTAGGAGTGACAAATTCCATCTAGGTCACTCACATCCCTCTGCAAGATTTGTGGTATGTCCAATAACCAACTTTATAATCACCTTGTTACAGATAACGTTTGATGGCATTAAAACACACAACTCCTCATGTAGGAATCGCAGTGATTTCAGGTCAAAGGACCACAAACACCATTGTCACTATGAGAATCGCTTATGACACTCACGTAACGATCCATGTAGCGTTCTCATGGTGGGTCAGTCCAGTACATCATTACTCTAATATGTACCCATGTGAAGACTTGATATCTCATATCCATGACCCGTGAGATGCGGTCATCAGTCTCTATACATACTAGTCTCAATGTATTATTGTTGTCCTAATTAACAATAATACTTGACTAGGGACATTTAAGAATAGTGTTGTAACCAAAAAGGATCTCACGATCAAGTCATCCATTTGATGTCCTATGGCATCAAACTTACTATTCTAAGGACTTTATTATGTTTACCAAAAAAGAACACAATAAATGAAATGCCTCGTATATAAAATAGCATAATAGAATGTATGTAAATACAGAAAATGTATTAGCCTCTAGGGCATACACCAACACCCGTTAATTCTTGGAAGACCATTCCTAGCAACGTCGGGAGCATTAATTGATGTGACTAGAGGAGAGCTCATTTTGAAGGAGGATGGAGATCAAGTGACTATAAATGTGTTTGATAAATCTATCCCAACATCAGATCTTCATGCTCCTATTAACTACATTAAAGGTAAATCTCAAAAGGAGTTGGCTGGTAAGAACTTTGTATCATTGATTAATGTTGATTCTTGTACTTCCAAGATAGTTGAAATAGAAAATAGTCCTCCCAGTTCTTAGAATTTATTACAAGCTGATCTGAAATATTTTGACAAGTTAAAACTTGGCACTTTATGTGTTGATAAATTAAAAATCCTATGGCCTAGTGGAGTTACAAATACTAAGGTGTCTTCTGGACAAATAAGTATAACTCCAGTTCAGAATGTTTTTGGAGAGGATTCCAAGGTCAGTGACCGAGTATGGAAGCAAAAATATGCAAAAAGAAAGGTGTCATCCTATTTCTCATGCTTCAAGCCACCATAAACAAAAGGCAACGTCGAGCTAATGACGTTAAACAAACGCTTTTTGGGTGGCAACCATAATTCTCTTTCTTTTCCTTCACTCTTTATTTTGTTATTTGTTTACTTTTCTTCAGTTAGTTATTTGTTTTTGCTTTTATTTTGTTATTTCTTGTAAAATTTTTCTATTTTTGTTTTATAGTTAGCTAATGTTGAGTCGGCTTAGGTGCCTCCCTGAGTTCAGAGCCTTTGTAAGGGGATGTATATAGATGTCGGCCTCCAAAAAGTTTTTTTTCCATTTCTTTCATTTTTTATTTTCACATTTTTTTATTCATTTTATTTTGTTATCATCATTTTATTGTGTTTTGAGTCATTATGTTAAAACTATGCATGTCAATGTGTTGAATTGAATATCCAATTATTGCATAAATTGTGGATTTATCTATTTTCTTGGAATATCACATGAAAATCCATGACTTATGTTTATCTCTATTATTTCAATTGTGTATGGATGTTCTTCCCATCTTTATGATTGATAGACCTTGGAATATAAATGCATATTAGACTTAGAGAAAGTTTATAGGATTGCATGCGTGTGGATAACTTGCATCTAGAAGTTGTTAGATTCTTTCTTGAGGTGAAATCCTACGCAGTGCATGATTAAGGAAATGATAAGGGCCTTCTTTGGACCATTTGAGCCTTTCAAGCCAACCTATAAACACAGTATATCCTTAGGTCCCTTTTGCAGCCTTGTTATTGTTTGGCCTTTATTTCTTTTCTTTACCCACATTTTCCTTTTCTCATTCCTACATAGAAACAAAAATTTCCTCTTACATACCCTTGGTTGAGTGTGCATATCTTGTGTAATTTTATTATTTAAGCTTTCGTTATCTTTGTGCATGAAGTATTTATAGAGCTAAAAATAGAAAAAAATTTCAAAAAAAAAATTCAATTCAAAAAGAGAAAGTCCACCCAAAGTATCACAAAGAAATAAGTTTGGAGGTGGAGGTTGTTAAAAAAAAAAAAAAGAATGATGTGTTGTTTCTTATGCTCCATTTTGCACTTGTTCTACATTCAGTGGCTTGAATTTTGAAATATGCATGATTTTGTATCTTAACTTTTGTTTTCATTATCCTACCATTTCTTTCTTAACTCTCACCATTGGCCTTACATTACAAGCTTTGTAAAGACCCTTTTAATCCTTGGTTATGTGCTGTTTACATTAGTGGAGAGAGAGATAAAAAAATAACCCTATAGATATGAGTTTGATGTGCATTTGTAATTTTATAAACATATCTGGGCTTGTACTCTTTGAGTAGATTTGGTCTTTTATTCATGTTTGTGGGAAGTTATTTGTGTATGAAAGTTACATGTGAGAGACGATGTAATAATTAGATTGTACATGGATGACACTTTCAAATTATATTGTGAAGCAATTTCTAAGGATATGAATGATTTTCAATACCCGGTATTGCCATTTTTGAGTTTGTGTGTTTTGAGTTTTTATTTATTTATCCTTTTTGCTTTGTTTTGTTTTTCTTTTTCGTTTGCTTGAGGACAAGCAAAATCTGAAGTTTGGGGGAGTGATAAACTTACAAAAATTCATATTTTTATGATTTAAAATCTTGGATTTTCATCCTCTTTTAATCCTTTTGATGTAATTTTATTCTTAAGTTTTATTATGTTTTTAGTATTTTAAATTATGTTCTTATTATGTGCTTCGTGTGTTTTTATAGGTAATTATACATATAAAAAATTGGACGCTTGAACAAGCAAAAAAAAAAGGAATTTCATTTAGCATCTAGCGCTTGAGTGCTGGACTTTCACTGCTTAAGCGCGCAAAAAATTCCTCTATAGTGTGCCAGCACTTGAGCATAGAACGCAGCAGCCGTCAAGAGGCACAAATCCTAAAGTGGTGTGGGTGCAATTAGGCTTGAAGATTAGGAATTTTTTTCATTCTTTCCACCTTTCTACAATGAAGTTTGTCATATTCTTCCCTTTATGTTCTTCTTTTTTCATGTGTAACTAAACCCCTTTTGTTAGGGGGATGATGAATCTTGAACTTTGATGATGTAACTTCTTTTATGGATTTAATTTATGTTACTATTTCATGATTTATGTATTTATCTCTACTTTTAATGCTTTTCTAAACCTGATCAATTGGGAAATGATCTTTTGGGTTAATGTATGATTTGAAAAAATTTGCATGAACCTAGAACATGTGATAAACACCATAATTTCTACAATCACTAGGAATATACGTTGTGGGTTATGTAGTCTTTCTTTTAATTCCATCATTTATGATAATGCCTTTCTATTTGGGGTTAGATTAAGTGATTAGTTGATTCTAAATAGTGTAAGAGGATTAATATACTAAGAGATTGGGTATTAATTAATTTTGAAAATTGAGCGTAAATCATTGAAATAGTGCATAGTTAAAGCAATATTTGAATGTGCATTTCAATAGTTCAAGTGAAGTCGGAACCCTAATGCTTTAATACCATTGTTTTTCACCTTTTAATTTATTCTTTTGCTTACTTATATTTATTTTCAATTGAATTTGCAATAACTCTCTTTCTTCGTTAGGTTAAATAGTGTCACTTTCAGCAAATTTAGTAATTAATAACTTATTCCTCATGGGACGATACTCTTTCTCACTCTTTGTTACTTTTTGCGATTCGATGCACTTACCGATTTCACAACAGTAGGATTGTAAAGAATAATCAGATCCAACAAACCAGAATTTTACAGAAGATTCAATACAGCATAATATAGAACATGCAGAGAATTCGAAGAAAAATTAGAAGTTAATGAAAAAATCTACAGAAAAATCTGTTCTTAGCACTCTTCTTCCTTTTCCCAACAAAATGACTTAATTAAAGAAGATAGCTAAAACTAAATTAGACAGGGAGATTATGGATACCTTTCAAAAGGTAGAAGTCATTATGCCTCTCCTAGGAGCAGTAGAGTAGATTCCAATATATGCTAAGTGAGCATGGGAAGAAACGTTTCTGCCTTGGTCCAACCAAATATGCCTCCTAAATGCAAGGATCCTGAAACATTCACCATTCTTTGCTCAATAGGCAACAAGCAATTTACATATGCAATTTTAGATTTGGGTGCCTCAATTAATATGATACCCAAATCAGTTTATGAATATCTATAAATTGGAGAGTTGAAGCCAATCAGAGTTATCACTCGGCTAGCAAATAGAAGCACAACTCATCCTACAAGAGTGCTTGAGAATGTTTTGGTAAAGATAAATAATTTAATATTCCCATCAAATTTTTATGTTTTGAGCATCGAAGATGAATTTGTATCTAGTCAACCCCTATTAATTTTAGGTAGACCTTTCTTGAAAACTACAAAAACTAAGATTGATGTGCATGCTGGTATCTTTTCATGGAATTTTAGGATAACATAGTTCAATTTAATATCTTTGATGCTATGAAATATCCTTTAGAAGAGCATTCTATTTTTCAATTAGATGCCGTTGATTTACTTGTTGATGATATGTATGTTGATATGCTAGCTGAATTTTATGAAATTGTGGGACTTCTGGATAGTGTTGATTTTTTTTGGATGTTTTAGATGTTTTGTTTTTGTTTATGATGAAACAGGTATGTAACATTCTCTTTAACCCACTAATCCTAATTAGGGTTATAGAAACTTAGTAATATTGGTATAAGTTATCAGTTAAATTTTGAATCACTTTGAGCGTAATTTTATAACATCGAATGTGAAAATTAGCTAAAGTTTCTGCATAAATAACTAATATGATGGAAATAAATATGAAAATTTTATTTTTAGGTTATAAGTAATTGGGAAGAGATGTAGTAAATTTTGGAGAATCACATGAATTGATCTGGTATTTTTAACGACATTCAATGAGAGTTTAGAAGACCGATTGGATAGTTAAATAGCTCAGAAAATCATGAAATTTTGTGGAGATATCAAGTACAGGATGAAGAATATTTTGGTAAGAAATACCAGTTAAGGTGAATATCAGTAAGTCCATTTGCTTAATTCTTAAGTATAACCTGACTCAAGGAAGAGTAATGGAGCTTAACTGATAAATAGCAGTATATAAAAAAATTATGAAAAAATGGATACAAGGACTAAGTTGAGTTCTAAAATTTTCCATAACACTTATAGACACTTGAAAACTTAGCTGTATAATATTAAAGTGTACGTAACAGATACAAAAGTTTATTGTATGAATCTTTTAGCCATATTTTTAACCACTCCACCACCCAAACTTTGTCTAGTTTTATCTAAACTTTTCTCTCACTTTGTTTCATCTTTTTACACAAAAACAGAGCACAAAACAGAGCAGTAGCAACAAGCACAAAGAGGAGAAAAAGAGAAGAGAAAAAGGAAGGAAAAACAAGAGAAAAAGGAAGGAAACTCAAGGAACCAAGACTAGGAAGTGAGGTAGGGGTCCTTGGCTTTTAATTTGTTCTTTTTCTCTTGGCTTTGAGTTAAAATTTCTGGTTTTGAACTCTATGAAAGCCACGGCCAACCAAGAAAAATGAAGGGAACTTGATTGTTATTTTGTGTTTTTATTCCTTATCTTCACCTTGTCTTCTTCTTTTGTAAATTTTTGAATGAAAATTGATATTCTTGGTTCAGGTCATGGTTGATGTAACTCACGACTACATTGTGAATTTAAGATGATTTTATTGCTTTAATTTTTTCTCCTTTTCTATTGATCCTTGAGTTGAAGTTGTGAGGTTGAAATTGATAAGAAATACGAGATTTCATTGTGTTCTTGAGGCTGAATGGTCTTGGCAGCTACTGCTCTATTTATGACTAGAATTTTGATTACTTTGATGGTTGAAATTGAGACTTGAATAGTGATGAATGCTCACGGCAGAATGCTGCCCTTTTGTGACCAGAATTTTGATGTATTTATACTTGAATGATGTTTGAAGGTCATGGCAGAATGCTGCCTTGTGTGACCAGAATTTTTTATGCTCTTGTACATGAAATTGTGACTTGGATAGTGGATGAAGGTCTTGGCAGAATACTGCCCTTTGTGACCATAATTTTGGTATTTTTGTGCATGATATTATGGCTTGAAATGTGATTGAAGTACATGGATGAATGCTGCCATGTTGTGACCATAATTTGAGTACATTTTTGTTATGCATTGAAGCTAGGTTTTGATTGAAAATGTTAGTTTTAGACTGAATGGTGGTCACGGCCAAGTGTGCCATAATAAAGAAAATGTTTGAATTGTGTTCAAATTATTATTTGTATGGAAACCTTTTGGATGTTTTGACTTATATGAGTAGCCCTTTATTTAATATGGCCAAAGATTGTTAAAAGAAAGGATCCTCATCCTAGGTTAGAATGGAAGTATGAGGATGGACATTCCCTCCCTTCTAGAGTAGTTAATGTTGGGGATAGACAAACCATCACTCTTTACTCAAGTTCTTCCTAGTTGGTAGAAGCGATCCTAGATTGATGATAGTGTGAAGAAGGTTGATACCCTTCCTATCATAGATGAAAGGTAATATGAGGAAGGATGATTCCCCATTTACCCTAGATGATTGATAGAGTGAGGAAGGATGATTCCTTCCCTATCAAAGTAGTTGAAGATGGACATTCCCTCTCTACTTGAATTGAGATATATTAAATGAGGAAAGATTATTCCCTCATTAATATGGTAGTTTAAGGATGGACATTCCCTCACTGCCTATTTGATGATTAAGATATGATGATTGAAAGAATGAGGAAGGATGATTCTTTCATTATTAAGGTAGTTTGAGAATGGACATTCCATCACTGCCTATTTGATGATTGAGATATGATTAATGAAAGACTGAGGAAGGATGATTCCCTCATTATTAGGGTAGCACAAGGTGGTGTATCCCCTCTCTACCTATTTTATACTTGAGATATGAATGATGATATTTGATAAATAATTATGAAATATGATGAATGATGATATTCGAATATGATGAACAATGATATTTGATGATTATGATATATGATGAATGAGTACTGTGATGAATTTGAATTTGATATTCATATTATAACTTAGTTATTATATAAGAACTATTGAATGAATTTGAGATCATGGTACTTGTTTGGAAATTGCTACTGAAAGTGTTTATGGATATAATTTCTGATGCTTGACAATAATGTTTTCAAAAATAATTAATAATTGGAATTCTGTTTCGGGAAGATAAAGGACCAGACTTGGCAATTTGTCACATTTCTAGCTTATATATATATATATAACTTGAGTTTTAAAATGTATTTTTCCTCGAAACAGCTGGAAGTATTATGATGACATGTATTTTTGATAGTACTACTGAGAATTCTTAGAATTCTCACCCTATTTTATTTGTATTCCATAATATTTTTAGGTACAAGCCCTTAAATAAAGAGACAGAAGACGAAGATGTAGACTAGTTTTTTATGTTATTTTATATTTTTGAGATGTATACTTAGTACTTTGGAACAAAATATGTAAATGTTGAGTATTGTAATATACTTTGTATATTGTACTTCATAATATATATACATTATCTTAACCCTTCCAGCTTATATTTTTTGTATAGTATTTAAATGTAATTAAAATTTATTTTATTAATTTTACATGACATACTTAGTTCTGATTACTATTGTATAATTCTAGATTGTTGGGAATTACGGATATAACACGCAGCGGAAAACAGGGATTCCCACCGAGGATCCATGCGAAAAAGCCATAATCTGATTTTTTTTAATGATTTACCTCTTGAAGCGTGAATCACCAACACCGTAATAGAAACAATGTCTCTGCGGTATCCACACGAACAGACTCACGAACGTCTAACGTCCACAAAGAGGAGCCTCACGTCTCTCACATAGTGCTAGCTGCGAAGAGAAGAGAAGAAACTTGTTGCTCTCTCACTCACTTTTCTGTAGGTGCGGCTAGGGTTTAGAATTGTGTCTCTTAGCAGCCCCCTTAGCAGTACTATTTATAATAGTGACTGCCTTAAGTGAGTGTGAGCAGCAGCAAGGTAAGCTGTGCAACCCTAGACCCATCTGTTATGAGTCTGGCCCATATTTGAATCCGAGTCCAACTTGGATCCATTGCTCCAATTTTAGTCTGCTCTATGTGTATGACCCTGCAGGTTCTTATTACGTTGGCAGTAATATTAAAATTCCATTTTAATATTACAAGTAGTGAGCGGTATCTAGCAACACATCGCTGCTACCCAAGTAATAAGAATGTCAGTGATTTGACATAACCTTTCCGTGACCAATGTTTCCGTGTCGTTTAGTCCCTTTGCCAAGATATCTAGATTGAACACAAGGCATGGAATGCGTCACCCTTGTATAGTCCAATCATTGGTTTCTTGATACTCGAGTAGACTTTGTAACAACAAATGAGATCAATATCTCATATTGACTCATTTGAGCATAGCCATGCATTTCGTAGTCTCACTCAATCAAGGGGCACGAAGATATCGCTCCTGTTATGTAAGTATGACAAATCCCATCTAGGTCACTCACATCCTTCTACATGATTCGCGGTATGTCTAATAACCAACTTTATAATCACCTTGTTACAGATGATGTTTGATGGCATTAAAACACATAACTCCTCATGTAGGAATCGTAGTGATTTCAGGTCAAAGGACCACAAACACCATTATCACTATGAGAATCGCTTATGACACTCACATAACGATCCATGTAGCGTTCTCATGGTGGGTCAGTCCAGTACATTATTACTCTAATATGTACCCATGTAAAGACTTGATATCTCATATCTATGACCCGTGAGATATGGTCATCAGTCTATGCACATACTAGTCTCAATGTATTATTGTTGTCCTAATTAACAATAATACTTGACTAGGGACATTTAAGAATAGTGTTGTAACCAAAAGGATCTCATGATCAAGTCATCCACTTGATGTCCTATGGCATCAAACTTACTATTCTAAGGATTTTATTATGTTTATAAAAAAAGAACACAATAAATGAAATGCCTCATATATAAAAATAGCATTATAGAATGTATGTAAATACAGAAAATGTATTGGCCTCTAGGGCATACACCAATACGGATACGTTATTACTAATCGTATTAAGGATATTACACTAGTATGTGTGTCATATATTCTTAGATTTTTGCGTATATGGGAGATGATACTGCTTGTTCTAAATTTTTCTGATTCTATGGGATGTGATTATGTTGTTTTAGAAGATTGTACACAAATTATAGGTGATGTTGTAGATAAATAAGCAAAATTAGTTTCTTCAACCATATTGATACCTTCAGTATAAAAACCACCTGCCCTTAAGTTAAAGCCTTTACTTGAACATTTGAAGTATGTGTTCTTGGAAGCAGATGAGAAGTTACCGCTGATAATAGCAAAGAATTTGTAGCCAGAACAAGAAGAGAAATTGTTGTAGATCTTGAAGTAGCACAAGAAAGCCATTAGATGGATGCTTATAGATATTCTTGGGATTAGCTCCTCCACATGCGTGCATCGAATTTTATTGGAGGAGGAATCCAAACCAGTGAGGCAACCTCAAAGAAGACTTAACCTTCTAATTTTAGATGTGGTGAAAAAAGAAATGAGCAAATTGTTGTCAACTAACATTATTTACCCTATTTCAGATAACAAGTGAGTAAGTCTAGTTCAAGTGGTTCCCAAGAAGATTGGGATAACTATGGTTGTCAATGAGAAGAATGAGTTAGTCCCCACTAGAGTATAGAACAACTGGAGAGTCTGTATTGATTACAGGAAGCTTAACAAAGCCACTAGGAAGGATCACTTTTTCTTGCCCTTCATTGATCAAATATTGGAGAAGTTAGCTGGCAAGTTACACTGTTGCTTCCTAGAATGGATTTTCATGCTACTTTTATATTCACATAGCTCTGGAGGACCAAGAGAAGACAACCTTCACCTGCCCATTTAGCACGTTTGACTATAGGAGGATGCCTTTCGAGCTTTGAAATGCCCTAGGTACATTTCAGGGATGTATGGTGAGCATTTTCTTTGACTTATTAGAACACTGCATAGAAGTTTTTATGGAAGACTTCATAATTTATGGATCTTATTTTGATGCATGTTTAGATAACCTTGTTAGGGTGTTTGATAGGTGTATTGAGACACATCTTATTCTTAATTTTGAGAAATATCATTTCATGGTAGAACAAGGCATAGTCTTAGGGCATGTAGTTACTAACAAAGGCATTGAAGAAGATAGAGCAAAGATCAAAGTGATTGCCTCTTTACTCTACCCTATTTGTGTGTGGGAAATGCGTTCCTTTCATGGTCATACAAGGTTCTATAGGCATTTCATAAAGGACTTTAGCAAAATTGCCCTTCCATTGTCTAAGCTGTTGGGAATTGCGGATACAACACGTAGCGGAAAACAGGGATTCCCACCGAGGATCCATGCGAAAAAGCCATAATTCGAGTTTTTAAATGATTTACCTCTTGAAGTGTGAATCATGAACACCGTAGTAGAAACGATGTCTCTACGGTATCCACACGAACAGACTCACGAGTGTCCAACGTCCATAAGAGGAGCCTCATGTCTCTCACACAGTGCTAGCTACGAAGAGAAGAGAAGAAATCTGTCGCTCTCTCATTCACTTTTCTGTAGGTGCGGCTAGGGTTCTGAAATTATCAATTTTAGCAGCCCCTTAGCAATACTATTTATAATAGTGACTGCCTTAAGTGAATGTGAGCAGCAACAAGGTAAGTTGGGTAACCCTAGACCCATCTGTTATGAGTCTGGCCCATATTTGAATCCGAGTCCAACTTGGATCCATCACTCCAATTTTAGTCTGCTCTATGTGTGTGACCCTGTAGGTTCTTATTACGTTGGTAGTAATATTAAAATCTCATTTTAATATTACAAGCAGTGAGCGGTATCTAGTAACATATCACTGCTACCCAAGTAATAAGAATATCAGTGATTTGACATAACCTTTCCGTGACCAATGTTTCTGTGTTGTTTAGTCCCTTTGTCAAGATATCTAGATTGAATACAAGGCATGAATGCGTCACCCTTGTATAGTCCAATCATTCGTTTCCTGATACTCGAGTAGACTTTGTAACAACAAATGAAATCAATATCTCATATTGACTCATTTGAGTATGGCCATGCATTTCACAGTCTCACTCAATCAGGGGCCCCGAAGATATTTCTCCTATTATGTAGGAGTGACAAATCTCATCTAGGTCACTCACATTCCTCTGCATGATTCGCAGTATGTCCAATAACTAACTTTATAATCACCTTGTTACAGATGACGTATGATGGCATTGAAACACACAACTCTTCATGTAGGAATCGTAGTGATTTTAGGTCAAAGGACCACAAACACCATTGTCACTATGAGAATCGCTTATGACACTCACGTAACGATCCATGTTACGTTCTCATAGTGGGTCAGTCCAGTACATCATTACTCTAATATGTACCCATGTGAAGACTTGATATCTCATATGCATGACCCATGAGATGTGGTCATCAGTCTCTGCACATACTAGTCTCAATGTATTATTGTTGTCCTAATTAACAATAATACTTGACTAGGGACATTTAAGAATAATGTTGCAACCAAAAGGATCTCATGATCAAGTCATCCACTTGATGTCCTATGGCATCAAACTTACTATTCTAAGGACTTTATTATGTTTATAAAAAAAGAACACAATAAATGAAATGCCTCATATATAAAAATAGCATAATAGAATGTATGTAAATACAGAAAATATATTGGCCTCTAGGGCATACACCAACATAGGCTTCTTCAAAAAGAAATAGAGTTCGAATTTGATGAGCATTGGAAGAAGACATTCGATTAGTTGAAGAAGAACCTGACCTTCTCTTTAATTATTCAGCAGCCAAATTGGGAGCTTCCTTTTGAGCTGATTATTTTCACTTTAGACAAATTTTGTTCCTATTTGCTAAGCATTAAAGTTATTATTATCTCTGACCATGTAGCCTTGAAGTTCTTGCAGAAGAAGCCCGAAGCAAAGCCTAGACTCATTCAATGGATGTTATTTTTTTAGAAGTTTGACATTGAGATCAAAGATAAGAGTGGAGCTGAGAATTTGGTGGCAGATCATCTGAGCAAGATCCCACAGGCAATGGACACTCTTCCTATCTAAGAGACCTTCCCAAATGAGAAACTTTTTCAATTGCGAGGTAAAGACCCTTGGTATGATGATTTAGTGAATTATTTAGTTACATTTGAGTTACCTGCTTATTTTAAGAACCATTAAATTGATAAGCTTAAGAGTGAGGCTAAATATTATGTATGGCATGATCCTTATCTGTGGAGACTGTATAGTGACCAAGTGATTAGACGTTGTGTGCCTGATTAAGAGTCTTAGTCTATTCTGCATTTTTCTCATACCCTTGCATGTGGTTATCACTTTGGACCATGATGCACTACTAGGAAGATTTTAGACTCTGGAATATATTGACCCATGTGAACACCCAATTTTGAGGGCTAAAAAAAAAAAAAAACAAAAAACAAAAAAATAAAAAATAAAAAAAAAAAAAAAAAAAAAAAAAAAAAAAAAGAAAAAATGAAAAAAAGAAATAAAAAAAAGAGGACAAAAAAAATGGTCTTGCACCACACTCACGTTCCTACTAATTCACACTCACTCACTTTTCACTGCACTCCACTCACGTTATCGAAATGATACAGCTCATTTTTTGTTTTTTTTCTTCATTTGCACACACTGCTGCACCTCTCCATTCACGTTCTATCTCTCTTTTTCTTTTCTGTTTTTGTCTCACACATAATGCTGCAACCCACTCACTCAACTTTTTTCCCGTAATTTCTTCAATCAGCTCCCAACCCCTCCATTATATTCTTTTCCTTCTCATTTTCTTCAAGGAGGTCATTTGTGTGCGAAACCCAATCCTTCATCTCACCCTCACCTTCCTCTTCCTACCGTAGCCACCCATTACCCACCGAGTCAACTCAGTGCAACTCCAACCTTCCAACCGTGAACCCTCTGCTTCCCCAGCCACCTTCATGGCTTCATCTACCTTCATCACCTAACCATGCAACCCACCACCACAACAGCCACCATCATCCACCTTCACCAACCAAACCTCTCCTCAAAACCGTGTCCTCCCATGAACCACCCAACACCATAACAGCCTCCATCCTTCACCTCCCAACATCCATCTCCAAAACCTCACACATCCATGCACCACGTCCAACCACCCATTTACCATCACCACCGTGTCCTCCCATGAACCACCGTAGCCACCCAAACCTCCACCCATTCAACCATACACGTCCAAAGCCTCCATAACCTACCACCCTTCACCTCCAACCAAGCAACCACCGTAAACCTCCCAACCGAGACCACCATCCTCCACCCATGCACCACGTCCACTTCCTTTCACCACCACGAACTCCCCCTAAGCTCCAAGTGACTCGGTGAGTTGACTCACCCATACCACCCTTCCTCCATAAACCTTCATCACCTTCACTCTCACCATCTTCTGCCACCTATCAACCTACCTCACCACCACCTTGCACACGTGAAACCTCCCACATCACCTCCATCCTTGCCCAACCAAACCGTGACCTCCTCCAAGCTCTCCACGTAGCCCCTCCACCTTCAAACTCAGCCATCATCACGCCATGCACCTAACCTTCACCAAGCTGCAGCCCACGTAGCACCCAGGCCATCCACTTCACGGCCACCAAGCCTCCAACCGTGCCACCAGCCAGCTCCACCCCACAGCAGCAACCGCGCGCCACCGCTATCCACGCCGCTGTTGAGCCCACCCTTTTCTGCCTTTTTCGTAAGTTACTGTAACTCTTTTTTTTTTTTCTTCATTGTTGGTTTTGCTTTTTTTGTTGTTTGTTTAACTTTGCTAGTTTTTTTTAGAAACTCCTTTTTTAGAGCAATGGGCTTAGACTAACGGGCCTAATGGGTATATAAAAATGAAAAGCTGAAGACCAGATAAAAAAAATGTAAAATAAAAAAAATAAAAATAAATTAAAAAAAAACAAAGATAAGAAAAAAAAGTAGAAAGTAAAAAGGGGAATAAAAAAAATGTTTTGAGTTTAATTGATTGTGATACTTAATATTATTATTTGTTTGATAGTATTTACATAATTTAATTGTATATATTGTTTTATGTCTTGTGATTGATAAGAAGCCAAAAAAATAAAAAAAATAAAAAATATAAAAATAATGTGTTTTGTGATATTGTGCTTTTATTTATTTTGTTATATTTACTTGGTTCAAGAAAAATTACATTTATTTATTTGTCTTAGAGTATTCCAAAAAATAAAACAATAAATAAATAATAAATAAATAAAAATAAAAATCTTTTAATCCATGCAATGACCGATGATGATGATTGAATAGCGAATGCTATCTTCATTATCTTTTGGATCATAAGGGTTTATTGAGTAGCCTAGTGCTAACTTGAATCCTGTGCAAGAATGGATTCGCTTTTAAATAAATTTTTCAATTAAAATCAATTAACCCACACTTATTTTATAAAGAACTACGTAACTTTGAGTTCCCCATTGCACCAGGGGATACGTAGGAGCAGAATTTCATTTCTGTCAAGCCAAATTTAAATTTTCACAATTTTGTGGTTTCGCTTTTTAATTACAATGTTTGTAAAAAAGGGGTAAAATAAATACTTTCAAAGATTGTTAAGAATTTGCACAATTGACTTAAGGTACCGTCTTATGACGGGTGCGTTAGGTCTTTGTGGGATTAAGTTTCCACCCTTCCCTAAGCATAACCGACTCGAATCCAATCTGGTTCCAAAGACCGTTTTCAAAGAGAGGTTTTCCAATTTTTCCCAATTCAAATAAAATTGGTGGCGACTCCATTTTCTCAATTTCATTTTCTAAAATCCATTCGAGTTCTTTGTTTTTCCCCCGCGATCTCCGGTCGCGACAGATGGCGACTCCACCTGGGATATTTGGAGAGTCAAGCCTGTCGTTGTTAGTTGTGCAAATTGTTAATAATTTTCATTTATTTATTTTACCCTTTTTATCCTTGTTTGTAAATGGATTTCATTTATTTTGTTCTATGTAAATATCTGATAGCGTTATCCCTGTGTTTATTTTGACCTGATATACTTGTATATAATTTGTACTTAATTGTGCATAATTGTTGAAACCTTAGGATAGATGATTGCTGCCTGGTTATTGTATATATGTTTTTGTAGGTTGGGGGTAGTTTCTTTTTAAATTTTTGTACAAATTTGTATGCTCCCTCACACACATCACCGTCACTTACCTCACACACTTTTTGGGCTCTATACCCGAGTCTGTGCGAAGCCGAGGAATAGGAGGAGTCTCGACTTTTGTTATTGAGGGGCTTTATGCTCACTTGACATTTGTTGAGACACCACTCAGATTGTTACTAATATCATGGACGAATCATATTGAGAGGGTTTATTCCTACTTGTGATTAATTCATGATTTGGGACCTTGTCTTTATAGATAAGGGCAATCTGGGAACCGTGACTTTAGAAGTTTAGACTGTCTCCGAAAATCTTGCACTGATAGGTTGAACATAGTGATTGTCAAATCTTAGGTTCCACTTGGCTAGGGCACAAAAGGGAGCGTATTTTCTTTTTCTTTTCTCTTATATCATTCATTCTTGCAAAAAAAAAATCAAAAAGAAAAGAATAAATAAAAAAAAAGAAGTTATTCATTACTTGCATTTTCATAAACATGCTTAGCATTAAAAAAAAAAAAACTTGCATTTTCATGACATTGCATTTCAAAAAATCATCATGCATTTTATGGCATTCTTGACTTAAAAAAAAAATATAAAGAATCATGCATTTTCATGCCATCCTTAGCATTAAAAAAATAATAAAAAAAAATAAATCAGGCATTTTCATAAAAAAAAAAAAAATTTCATGCATGGCATCTTTAGCATTCTAAAAAATATATATAAAAAATAAATCATGCATTTCATTCCATGCATCTGAAATGAAAACATTTTCTTTTCATTCATCTCATCTTATGCATGACATTCCTTGTATGATGTTACCGTGTTAAGCAACTATTTGCGCGACTAAGGAAAGAAAACACCGCCTCAAACAGTTTCAAGAACTTCCAGAGAATGCAGAAATGAGGTGATAAACCTTCTCCATCCGCATTATGAATAAAAAAAAAGAAAAAAGAAAAAAAAGACAGCTGTGTACCCGATAATGAGGTAGGTAGTGCCATTAAACTTTATCGGAAGCACGTAGAGGTCACTTTTTTTTTTTCAGCGACAACAACTGCGAAAATCTTGCAGTATGGATTTTATTGGCCTTCTTTATTCAAGGTCTGACACACCTTTTGCAAAAGTTGCGAAAATTGGTCAATAAAGTTTTGCTTTAAGATTCTCATCCGCACCTACTCCTTAGAAAATTGAGATCTAGGAGGCGCGTTTCTTTTGTTGTCAAACACGTGTATCTTGTGGGGCCATAGACATTGAGAATCCTAGGAATGGTATTGTACTTAAAGTTAATGGACCAAGACTCAACCATTTCTGGAACATCAAGTTGTTGAGTTCTCTGTGTTCCCGGTTAAACGGCGGATAACGGTACTCCGTGACTCTCGAGTCGGTTTGTCTTTCAGTTTCCCAAAATAACTGAACCCTTCTTCTCCTTCAAAATGGATGTCATTCTTTCAAACCTGAGCAAATATTTTCCTTCTCTTCCTCAAAATGCTCTGAGAAAAATCTACAAAGTTCGATGTGAAAGATTGAGACTGTTAATGTATAAGGGCATCCCAGAAGATATACGCTGGATAATCGAAGCAAAGGTTCGTTTAGCTGGTGAATCTTCAGATTCATTTGTCCCATACATGCCTGGTCTCGGTAAAAGTTCATTTTCAAAAAGAAGAAGAGCAAAAAGAATGAAAGTTTGTTACAAGTGTGCACGATGGAATTGCAACACGCGATGTCACTCTTTGGGGATGGTTTCTGTAAATAGAGAAGATAAATATTCTTCGTTAAGAATGGACTGAGTAAGGAGTCATTAGATAATATCTTATTGACTCTTGAGACGCATTCTTGTGGAGTTGTGCAGCGTGAACTTCTTAGTTTGTGGAATCTCTTCAAGGATGAACAAGAGCGTTACGATCTTGGGAATCGACTCAAAAAGACCTGTTTGCCAATTTATAAGAAAATTGGATGGGAAGCTTATCCTCGACTCATAGAAGGCGTTTAAGCAGTTTCTGGACGTGAAACCAGAGGAAGATGTGAGCCACAATCATAACAACATGTATATATTATCTTTCAAAAAAAAATGAAAAAAAAATGAAAAAAGGGCGAAACTTCGGTTGTACTTGGTCTTTAATTAGATTAGGAGCCCCTGCCAGTGGAGTGGCAGACCCGTCATTGACTCGGGTGGACCTTCGCACGCCGGTCGGTAAATAAGGTTCGTGTGCCATGCTCAGAGAGCCGCGCAAGCATTCCCTGTGTTTTTTTTACCAAAGGCTCGCTTATTGATGGACGAGAAAGAAGCGTCCGTGTTTGCATTCTCGCGTGACAATGCCTCCGAGTGAATCCCGTGATTTAATGCCATGGGCTCTTTGCCGACCTCTCACTGGCCGTGGTCGTTGGTGGTAGCCGTCGATTTACGCACTTTAATTAGTGGCGTCGTAGCTCAATCCAAAATATCCCCAAGCGGGAGGGAGAAGAATGCCCAGATTGGCTGAGCCGTCTTGGTATTACTGCACTCATGACGTAAAGATAAAGATCTGCCATGAAACCTGTACATAAAGGTATGTAATCATTTGTTATTATTTTATCTTTGTATGATTTTTAGTTTTGGACAGACGATCTTTTGGATGGGATCCTTCGGGGGTCTCTAGACTTCTTTACCCTGATGGTTTTCTTGAAGTCAAAAAAAAAAAAATTTAATTTCAAACTTTTCTGACAACAGCCAACCTACCCATATAGGTGCTATCATTACTTTTTCTATTCTCTTCCCTATTTAAACACTACATTTCCTTTACTTTCCTTCAACTCAAAATCATTCAAAGGAAGTATAAGTGTAAAATGGAGGGAGCTTTTTCTTCTTCTGTTCGTAAACTTACCAATATCTGTGTATTTTATGGGTCAACTTATGGGAAGGGTTTAGAGTATGTAGACGCAGCAATCACTCTTGGTCGAACACTTGCTGTGAGGAAAATTCATTTAGTATATGGGGGAGGCAGCATTGGGTTAATGAAGGCTGTATCACTTGCTGCTCATGCAAAAGGCAGTCAGGTCTTAGGTATCATTCCTAGACCTTTAGCTCAACAGAATATCATTGGAAAAACAATTGGGGAGGAGCTTCAAGTATCATCTATGGATGAACGAATGAAGACAATGCTTAAAAAATCTGATGCATTTATAGCCTTACCAGGTGGTTTTGGTACTTTGGAAGAAATTTTCCAAATTGTCTCTTGGGCTCAACTGAACATCCACCATAAACCCATAGGTTTGCTGAATGTTAATAATTTCTTTGATCTTTTGTTATATTTTCTTGACTATGCTGTGGAACAGAAATTCATCACACTTTCGGCAAGACAACTCCTTATTTTTGCTTCCACTGTTGATGAGTTGATTGATAAATTAGAAGTTTTTGTTTATAAACCTGATCCAGTAACAGCTCAGATAGATTGGTCAGCAGGCAGCAGCAAGAGAGGCAACAGCAAGGGAGGCAGCAAGGAGCAAGAGTGTGATTTGTCACTTCATCTATAACTTTCCTTTATCTTTAGTTTTATTTATCGTACTTTGATTTCTGTTTAAATTTGTGTGAGGTTTTTCTTTTCAGTAATTGCAGTAACAGGTAATATATTCTATCCTTTACCTATCTATGTTTTGACATTGAGGACAATGTTATGATCTGGTTAGGGGGAAGGATGGTTGTGTAAAAAAAAAAAAACAAAAAAAAACAAAAAAAAAAAAAAAACAAAAAAAAAACCAAAAAAAATTCAAAAAGTGTGTTTGTTAAAATGTTTGTTGTGTTTGTCATCAATTAAAAGTAAATAGGGATGGCAGAGTAAGGAGTAATTTTTCTCTTGAGACGCATCTTAATTGGTGGCAGAGTAAGGAGTGTTTTTAGGTAGTAATTAATTAGTATTAAATTGTGGAAGTACTTAAGTTTTATTATCTGATTTCTTTTAGGGTCTGATGTGGCACTGACAATGTGCTTCTTTTCTGCTTGGCGTTGATTCACTTCTTATCAGGGTCAGATGCGGCACTGACTGTGTGCTTCTCTTCTACTGGGCGTTGATTCACTTCTTATCAGGTTGTTTTGCTCTTTTCTATATCATATTGAGGATAATGTTATGATCTGGTTGGGGGGAAGAATGGTTGTGTAAAAAAAAAAAACAAAAACAAAAACAAAAAAACAAAAAAACAAAAAAAGGTGTGTGTATGTATTAATATGTTTATATGTTTGTCAGTAATTTTCTAAACCAGTTAAGGATGGCAGAGTAGGGAGTAAATTTTACTCTTGAGACGCATTTTAGTTGGGGTAGATAACTAGTTTGTGTGGAAGTAGCAATTGAAATTCAGGAAAATTTGCATGATTGAGTTAATTATCTTCTTTCTTAAAAATCATATGTTTGGTTATGGATGTTGAATTGGTGGACTGAGAATGATAGAACTATATCTTGTGAGATCTTGAGCCTAATGGATGGATTCAACATTTATGCCATTCTCTTCTTTCTTGTGTGATTTTCACTCATGATAATGATCACTCTAGAACTTGCTTTGATTCTTTTTGAGGCTACGTTTCACTTGCATGCATGAACATGATTGAGGCCTCTTTCTTAGCCAGTTTAACCAAATAGCCAACCTTGTTTTCAATATGATATCAAGCGCTCTTTTGACTTTTTGAAAGTTTTCTGATTCTTGCCAACCTTGTATATTTTCCTTTGCTTAACCCCTTTGAGCTTATTTGACCATTCTTTGTTTCTAACTCATTACGTGCCTTAAATGAAAAACCATGTTCTAACCCAACCTTAGGGAATAAGAGAGCATTGACTTTGTTATTTGATGAGTTCTTGAACAAGTGTGGGGGTGCATGTGCAGATTGGTTATATAAAAAAAAGAAAAAAAAGAAAAAGAAAATATATTTCTATAAAAAAAAAGAAAAAAAAAAAGAAAATATGTTTCTATAAAAAAAAAAAAAAAAAAGAGAGAGAGCGATTATTGCTACAATCAAAAGAATGCACCATGTGATATATTCATACCTAGAATGAGGGTGGATGATTGGAAATAACAAGAATAGAAGGAGAATGTTTAAGCCTAAAGGAATTCAATCTACCAATTGATCTTTAACAAAACATTAGTTAGATATTGATCATTGTCCTGTGTGAGAACAAACTAAGAAAATCTTAAGAAAGTTAGACTGAATGTTCTCAAACATCTTCTCCACTCTAACTGTATCATGATGCTCTTCTATTCTCTTTGGTATTTAACTTGACATATCCATATTACTTCTACCTTTACCTTGACCTCACTACAACCTTGAATAAAGTCCTCATGATTTGTGTGTGCATGTGTTTTGAGTAGTGGAGAAGTAGAAGATAAGCAAGCATATGGTAGTGCAATTTTCATGGGTCGAATTGAGTGAAATACCTACCTTTTAAACACTTGAGAGACTAAGAATAAATTCTGTGAGGATCTATCATTCTTTACTCATGTTTTTCAATTGAAGTATCCTTGCTTGTTGATTTGAGATGTGAAGATGTGTTATCTCATGAATGTTTTAATTACTTGAATTATAAATTGCTCTTCATTCTTGAATGTCATTGAGTCTTTTAGAGTTTTTACCTTTTGAGTTTGTTTTGTTTGTTCCCTAGTTTTGGTTTTGCCCAAGGACGTGCAAAAGAGTAAGTGTGGGGGGTGTTTGATAATTAATGATGTCCAGTTGTCGAATCTTAACTCAAGCGAAAAAAAAATCTTTTGATTTTCTTGCTATTTTATTTCCTGTGTCTTTAACCGTTGTAAATAATATCCTTTCTGTAGTCGAACTTCTAAGAACAATCTGGAAGTTGTTCGTTTCTTTCCTGTTGTACTTTTTGGATTCATGAGTGTCTGTGACATAATGCTTCAGGTAAAGTGACCATGAGTACAACACCATGATTTGACCATCTAATGGTAATTGCTTATTGACCAATTCAGATCGAAGAGATCTTGGAAATCCCAATTGGTGGAAGAGGAAGTACCCGAGCCAAAAAAAAAAAAAAAAAAAGAAAAAAAGCCCGTTAGTCTGAAAACCTGAAAGGTCGGTCTAAACAAAAGTTAGGGCAAATGAATGGGCAAAATCTCAGAGGAAGTTGGCCTGAAACACCTTGAAGGGTGCACCCAACCGGGACAATTTTGAATTGTGTGTGATCAGCTACACAGGGGCAGTTTTGTTTGCATTTAGTTGGCCATATTGGGGCAAAATTTTTGAAGGATTAAGGAGAAGCTGTGTTGAAGGAAGTAGCAACGTAGACAAGGACTGAGTTATCAAGCAGTTGCAGGGAATCAACTAAATGAGAAACAAGGTTAAACACTGGGGCAAAATTTTCTCTCAAGGAATCAGTCAAGCAATGGTTCATCCCATTTCTTGAAAGGAGAGTTGAAAGTGAAAAACAAAGAAAAAGAAGGAAAGGAGAAGAAGAAGGAAAGAAGTTTGAGTGGTCAAAGCTTTCCGAAGTCGTCCTTGCTTCAAATGCTTTTCAATAAAATGTTTAAAAAAAAATGAAAAAAAGAAGAGAAGAAAAATCCTGTTTTCTGGGACTCAATTGCCCATTGTCATTTAAATTTCGGGACTCAAGAGTAGCCCATTGTCTTTTAAAATTCGGGACTCGGTGGCCCATTGTCATTTAAATTTCGGGACTCGATTGCCCATTGTCATTTAAATTTCGGGACTCGATTGCCCATTGTCTTTTAAAATTGGGGACGCGATTGCCCATTGTTTTTTAAAATTAAAAAAAAAAAAAAAAAAAAAAGAAAGAGAAAAAGAAAGAAAAAGAAAGAGAAAAAGAAAACAAATAAAAAAAAAAAAAGAAAAGGAGAGAAAAGCAAAAAATAAAAAAAAAACAAAATAAAAGAAGGAAAAATCCTGTTTTCGGGACTCAGTTGCCCATTGTCTTTAAAATTTTGGGACGCAGTTGCCCATTGTCTTTTAAATTCCGGGACTTAGTTGCCCATTGTCTTTTAAATTCTGGGACTCAGTTGCCCATTGTCTTTTAAATTTCGGGACTCAGTTGCCCATTGTCTTTTAAAATTCTGAAAAAAAAAAGAAAAGAAAAGGAGAAAGAAAAATAAAAGAAGAAAAATAAAAAAAGAAGAGAGAAAAAGAGAGAAAAGCAAAGGAAAAACAAAAAAAAAATGAAAAAAAAAATCTTTTTGATCAAGATGCTTATTCCATTGTCATCTAACTTTGGGGCCGCAGTTGCCCATTGTCTTTTAAATTTCGGGCCGCAGTTGCCCATTGTCTTTTAAATTCAGGGACTCAGTTGCCCATTGCCTTTTAAATTTCGGGCCGCAGTTGCCCATTGTCATTTAAATTTCGGGCCGCAGTTGCCCATTGCCATTTAAATTTCGGGCCGCAGTTGCCCATTGTCATTTTAAATTTCAGGGCCGCAGTTGCCCATTGTCATTTAAATTTCGGGCCGCAGTTGCCCATTGTCTTTTAAATTTCGGGCCGCAGTTGCCCATTGTCATTTTAAATTTCAGGGCCGCAGTTGCCCATTGTCATTTAAATTTCGGGACTCAGTTGCCCATTGTCCTTTAAGTTTCCGGGACTCAGTTGCCCTTTGTCTTTTTTACCTTCTGTTGAGCGCATCGGCTCCTGTCATTTACTTTTTGAGCGCATCGGCTCCTGTCTTTTAATTTCTGTCTTTTACTTTTGAGCGCATCGGCTCCTGTCATTTACTTTTTGAGCGCATCGGCTCCTGTCTGTTAAATTCCTGTCTTTTACTTTTTGAGCGCATCGGCTCCTGTCATTTACTTTTTGAGCGCATCGGCTTTTGTCTTTTAATTCCTGTCATTTACTTTTTGAGCGCATCGGCTCCTGTCTTTTAATTCCTGTCTTTTAATTTCGAGCGCATCGGCTCCTGTCTTTTAATTCCTGTCTTTTACCTTTTGAGCGCATCGGCTCCTGTCTTTAAATTCCTGAGCGCATCGGCTCCACGCATTCCATGTATTCCATGCATTTTAATTTTTATTGAGCGCATCGGCTCCACGCATTCCATGTATTCCATGCATTTCTGTCATTTACTTTTGAGCGCATCGGCTCATTGCATTTTAACTTCCTATCATTGTTCTTACTTTGTTTTGCATTTACATCTTGTGCTTTGCCGGACATAATTGGAGTTCATGTCTTTACTCGTTCCTTACGACGATAATAAGAAGACCACAATTTTCTTATTATCTAATAAGAAACAAGTAAAGAGAGGGCAATCGTGAACACCCAATTTTGAGGGCTAAAAAAAAAAAAACAAAAAAAAAAAAAAAAAAAAAAAAAAAAAAAAAAAGAAAAAATGAAAAAAAAGAAAAAAAAAAGAGGACAAAAAAAAATGGTCACCGCACCACACTCACGTTCCTACTAATTCACACTCACTCACTTTTCACCGCACTCCACTCACGTTATCGAAATGATACAAATGCTCATTTTTTTTTTTTTTTTCTTCATTTGCACACACCTTTTGCACCTCTCCATTCACGTTCTATCTCTCTTTTTCTTTTCTGTTTTTGTCTCACACATAATGCTGCAACCCACTCACTCAACTTTTTTCCCGTAATTTCTTCAATCAGCTCCCAACCCCTCCATTATATTCTTTTCCTTCTCATTTTCTTCAAGGAGGCTGGGCAGGCTGCGAAACCCAATCCTTCATCTCACCCTCACCTTCCTCTTCCTACCGTAGCCACCCATTACCCACCGAGTCAACTCAGTGCAACTCCAACCTTCCAACCGTGAACCCTCTGCTTCCCCAGCCACCTTCATGGCTTCATCTACCTTCATCACCTAACCATGCAACCCACCACCACAACATGACCACCATCATCCACCTTCACCAACCAAACCTCTCCTCAAAACCGTGTCCTCCCATGAACCACCCAACACCATAATGCCTCCATCCTTCACCTCCCAACATCCATCTCCAAAACCTCACACATCCATGCACCACGTCCAACCACCCATTTACCATCACCACCGTGTCCTCCCATGAACCACCATAGCCACCCAAACCTCCACCCATTCAACCATACACGTCCAAAGCCTCCATAACCTACCACCCTTCACCTCCAACCAAGCAACCACCATAAACCTCCCAACCGAGACCACCATCCTCCACCCATGCACCACGTCCACTTCCTTTCACCACCACGAACTCGGCCAAGCTCCAAGTGACTCGGTGAGTTGACTCACCCATACCACCCTTCCTCCATAAACCTTCATCACCTTCACTCTCACCATCTTACGCCACCTATCAACCTACCTCACCACCACCTTGCACACGTGAAACCTCCCACATCACCTCCATCCTTGCCCAACCAAACCGTGACCTCCTCCAAGCTCTCCACGTAGCCCCTCCACCTTCAAACTCAGCCATCATCACGCCATGCACCTAACCTTCACCAAGCTGCAGCCCACGTAGCACCCAGGCCATCCACTTCACGGCCACCAAGCCTCCAACCGTGCCACCAGCCAGCTCCACCCCACAGCAGCAACCGCGCGCCACCGCTATCCACGCCGCTGTTGAGCCCACCCTTTTCTGCCTTTTTCGTAAGTTACTGTAACTCTTTTTTTTTTTTCTTCATTGTTGGTTTTGCTTTTTTTGTTGTTTGTTTAACTTTGCTAGTTTTTTTTAGAAACTCCTTTTTTAGAGCAATGGCCTTAGACTAACGGGCCTAATGGGTATATAAAAATGAAAAGCTGAAGACCAGATAAAAAAAATGTAAAATAAAAAAAAATAAAAAAAACAAAGATAAGAAAAAAAGTAGAAAGTAAAAAGGGGAATAAAAAAAATGTTTTGAGTTTAATTGATTGTGATACTTAATATTATTATTTGTTTGATAGTATTTACATAATTTAATTGTATATATTGTTTTATGTCTTGTGATTGATAAGAAGCCAAAAAAATAAAAAAAAAATAAAAAATATAAAAATAATGTGTTTTGTGATATTGTGCTTTTATTTATTTTGTTATATTTACTTGGTTCAAGAAAAATTACATTTATTTATTTGTCTTAGAGTATTCCAAAATATAAAACAATAAATAAATAATAAATAAATAAAAATAAAAATAAAAATCTTTTAATCCATGCAATGACCGATGATGATGATTGAATAGCGAATGCTATCTTCATTATCTTTTGGATCATAAGGGTTTATTGAGTAGCCTAGTGCTAACTTGAATCCTGTGTAAGAATGGATTCGCTTTTAAATAAATTTTTCAATTAAAATCAATTAACCCACACTTATTTTATAAAGAACTATGTAACTTTGAGTTCCCATTGCACTGTGGGATACGTAGGGAGCAAATTTCATTTCTGTCAAGCCAAATTTAAATTTTCACAATTTTGTGGTTTCACTTTTTAATTACAATGTTTGTAAAAAGGGTAAAATAAATACTTTCAAAGATTGTTAAGAATTTGCACAATTGACTTAAGGTACCGTCTTATGACGGGTGCGTTAGGGGTGCTGTGGGATTAAGTTTCCACCCTTCCCTAAGCATAACCGACTCCCGAATCCAATCTGGTTCCAAAGACCGTTTTCAAAGAGAGGTTTTCCAATTTTTCCCAATTCAAATAAAATTGGTGGCGACTCCATTTTCTCAATTTCATTTTCTAAAATCCATTCGAGTTGCTGTTTCCCGCCGCGATCTCCGGTCGCGACAACCCACCTTGTTTCATGATGCTTACAGTTATTGTAAGAATTGTGAATAATGCCAATGGACAGGTAAAATTTCTCGTAGGAATGAGATGCTTCAACAACCATTATTGTTCTGTGAGATATTTAATGTGTGGGGCATTGATTTCATAGGTTGTTTTCCTAATTCTTTTGGTTTCATTTACATTCTATTATTTATTGATTATGTATCTAAGTGGGTGGAGGCAAAGGCCACTTAGATTGATGATTCTCATGTTGTCTTAGACTTTGCCAAGTCTTACATTTTCTAGAGTTTGGAGTTCTGAAAGCCATAATTAGTGACCAAGGCTCCCATTTTTGTAATAAAAACATGGAGGCATTGTTGAAGAAATATGGTGTGATGCATAAGGTTTCGACTCCTTACCTTTCACAAACCATTTTGAATAGGGAATTGAAAAAAATCTTTGAAAAAACAGTCCAACCAAATAAAAAAGATTAGAGCAACAGACTTGAAGACGCATTGTGGGCGTATAGGACTTCCTTCAAGACTCCTTTAGGCATATCTCCCTATTGGGTAGTGTTGCGACCGGTATCGCGGTGAAAAATAGCAACTCATGTGATTTTAGAAAAAAGAAATAGAGTCGCCACCAATTTTATTTAAATTAGGAAAAATTGGAAAATCTTTCTTTGAAAATGGTCTTTGGAACCAGATTGGATTCGGGAGTCGGTTATGGATAGGGAAGGGCGGAAACTTAATCTCACAGCACCCCTAACACATCCATTCTAAAATAGTACCTTAAATTGATTGTGCAGAATTTTATAACATTTGAAAATATTTGTTTTATCATTTTAAAAGAAAACAGATAAATAAAAAATTTAAAAGAAGTAAAAAAGATTTTACGAATCATCGAGTTATCACAACTTAAATGATTAAAAAAAAGAGATTAATAAACTGTCACAGCTCAGCTAATCCGATTTTATAATTTCTCAACAATGTTTAATTATTTTATTTTCCCTAAAAAAAACCCACAGCTAAAGAGAAAAAAAAATAATAAATATGGTAAACAAAGCTAACGAAAAAAAAAAAAAAAAAAAAAGCATGTAACAGGTTAAACAAAATCCAAATAAATCCTAAGATGATTTTTATTGTCACTATTATTACTATTTAGATGTATTAAATTTATAGATAAGCTCACGACAAAACATAACTATTGTTATTTATCTATACCACTCAAACTCAAAAGAAGACCTTGGATCACAAAAAAAGAGTAAAATAACCATGGAGCCCAACCCAGCAGAACCCTTTTCTTTTATTATACTTTTTGTTATAAATTTCTTTTTTAAAACATACATGCTACTAAAAAAAATAAAAAAAAGGAAGCAGAAAATAGAGGCTCGTAGCCTCTGATAAGGAGAAAAAAAATAAAGAGGCTTTCAGTCTCTGAAGGGGGAAAACGAAAACGTGAGGTATCGTGTTGGGGGTGTTGAGATCCGACGGTCGGTTGGGAGGATCTGGTGTTGAGGTCCGACGGTCAGTTGGGGAGGGTCTGGTTTCTGAGGTCCGACAGTCGGTGCGAGGAAGGATCTGGGTTTGAGGTCAAACGGTCGGTGAGGGGAAGGATCTGGTTTCTGAGGTCCGACGGTCAGTGAGGGCTTCTGAGGTCCGACGGTCTGTGAGGGGAAGGATCTGGTTTCTGATATCTGACGGTCGGTGCAAGGGGTTCTGGTTTTGTGAGATTTGACGGTCGGTGAGGGGAAAGATCTAGCTTCTGTGAGGTCCGACGATCGGTGTGAGGAGGGATTTGGTTTCATGAGATTCGACGGTCGGTGAGGGCTTTTCGAGGTTCGACGGTCGGTTCTGCGGTCCGACGGTCGGTTACGAGGTAATGGGTTGTGGTGGGGTTGGTTGCGGAAGTTGAAGATGGGTAGGGGTATGGAGGTGCAACCATAATGGTGGCCACGGTTTGGAGGCTTGGAGGTGAGGATGAAGGATAGTGGAGGCTGAACGTTGGTTGTTGGTCCTGCTTCCTTGGTGGGTTTGATTTTTTGATTGCTATGGAGGGATGGATGAGTTGTTAGGAGAGTGGTGAAGGTTGGTATAGGTTTACGTGGGGGGCCTGGATGTAGTTGGTTAGGATGGTGATTCGGAAGGTAGGTGTTTAAGAGGTTAAAGGGAGATGGAAGATGGTTGATGGTTTGATGAGTAAGGGTGGTGAGAGATGAAGGTTCACGGTTGAAGGGTTTGGAAGATTGAGAGGTAATAGGTGAAGGTAGGTTTTTGGATGAATGGTGGCAGAGGGTTGGCTTGGGGATGTGATGAAGATTATAGTTGCTGGTAGGTGAGAATCAGAATATGAATATAGAGAAAGACAGAATGTAGAAACTTAGATGCAACAGCAATGGTGGAAGTCCATGCATAAGAGAAAAAGACAAAACAAAATACCTCCGTGCTTCGGGAAAACACTTGGAAAATTTCTTTCTATTCAATTCTTTTCTTTACAATTTCACTTCTCACTTTCTCTCCCCCTCCTCTTTTCTCACCAATATCAAATAATAGCTTTTTGATTAGGAAGAGAAAATTGTAAACTAAAGAAATCTCCCCCCAAAAAAAGAACCCCCTTTTCTTTACATCGTCCCTTTATATAGGCATAAAGAGATTCTGGCTTGGCGTGCCTGAGCGTCGATTGTGTAGTTTCTTTCTCTATAAAAAAAAATATCTCCTTCTCTAATATCAATAGTCCCCTCTTCAAATTGCTGAACTCCCCCTCTATATTAGCTTAGGCAGCACGAGATTGTGCCATTACTGTCTGCTCCTTTTTATTGGCTTTAAAACTTGCTTCCTTTATTTTCTCTTTTCCTGCCCCTATCCCAATTTGTGTATCTGTGGTTCAACGCGGCAAGAGCTACATCAGAGGCAACAGTTGCAAGAGTTGCATCAGAGGCAACAGCTGCATCAGAGGCAGCAGCTCCTTCCCCGTTTGATGTTTCATTTTTCAAAATCTCTAGCCTCACTCTTCTGCCTTTCTTCTTCTATCACCAGAAAGCTCATTTTGTCCTTTTGTTCTTGGCCTGCTAGTGTTGCAGAGGAGCTGCAATATGAAGGAGGCTGCTACTTCTTTGATGCTCTACTTTTGAAAAATCTCTACCTGACACTTTTCCTTTTTCTTTTGCAATCAACGAAAGAAGCATACATTTGTCTTTTTTCATTGGCCTTTTCTCTTTGACTCTGCTGATTTGCAACGTTAGCTTTCTCTCTCTTTTTTTTTTCTTTTTTTTTTATATATTAGAGACTTAAAACAAAATGGGCCAAGGTGGATTAATGAACTTTAGCCTTTTTCTTATTGGATTGGGTTTGATTTGGTCATAGATTAAAAGAAAAAAAAAAGACCAAACATTTTTTTATTTTTGTTTTTGCATTTTTTAGTTTTTTTATTTTTTTATTTTTTATTTTTATATATTTTTTTGTGTCCGGCCAAAATTGGGTGTTCATAGTTACCCTCTTTACTTGTTTCTTACTAGGGACTATGAACAACCGTAGTTTTCATGTTATCGTCGTAAGAAACGAGTAAAGATATGAACTTAAATTTTGTCCGGCAATGTGTGGGATGAGGTGAATGGACAAGGCAAAGACACCGCTTGGAAACCAGTGAGCTAAAACGTGGATTTACGAGTTGTCGCAACATCGTTAATCCTACTAAAGTGAAACTCAGTGTAAAGCCAGAGACGTCACCACATTGTCAACGAGTTGTCACAGCTCAGTTGACGTCTATTGATTAAAAAGAGTCTTTTTTTCTCTTTTTTTTTTTGAATTTTAAAAGACCTTGGGTGACTTTATGACTGAAAATGGTAAAAGACAGTGACTTGGCCCGAAATTTAGAAGACAGCGGACTTGATCAAGAATTTAAAAGATAGTGGACTTGACCCAAAATTTTAAAAGACAATGGGCTTGGCCCATAATTTAAAAGACAGTGGGCTTGGCCCATAATTTAAAAGACAGTGGGCTTGGCCCAAAATTTTAAAAGATAATGGGCCAAGCCCATAATTTAAAAGACAGTGGGCTTGGCCCATAATTTAAAAGACAGTGGGCTTGGCCTAGAATTTTAAAAGACAATGGGCTTGGCCCATAATTTAAAAGACAGTGGGCTTGACCCATAATTTAAAAGACAGTGGGCTTGACCCATAATTTAGAAGACAACGGGCTTGGCCCAGAATTTTAAAAGACAATGGGCTTGGCCCATAATTTAAGAGACAATGGGGTTGACCCATAATTTAAAAAGACAGTGGGCTTGGCCCGAGTTTAAAAGACAGTGGACTTGATCCAGAATTTAAAAGACAGTGGGCTTGGCCCGAAATTTAAAAGACAGCGGGCTTGGCCCAGAATTTAAAAGACAATGGGCTTGGCCCAGGATTTAAAAGACAGTGGGCTTAGCCCGGAATTTAAAAAGACAGCGGGCTTGGCCCGAAATTTAAAAGACAATGAGCTTGGCCCAGAAATTTAAAAGGATAGTGGGCGTGGCCCGAAATTTAAAAGACAGCGGGCTTGGCCAAGAATTTAAAAGACAATGGGCTTAGTCCGAAATTTAAAAGACTATGGGCTTGGCTCAGAATTTGAAAGACAATGGGGCTTGGCCCAGGATTTAAAAGACAGTGGGCTTAGCCTAGAATTTAAAAAGACAGCGGGCTTGGCCCGAAATTTAAAAGACAATGGGCTTGGCCCAGAAATTTAAAAGGATAGTAGGCGTGGCCCGAAAGAATTTTTTTTTGTTTTGCTGTTCTTTTATAGTGAAGCTTGGCGCAAAAGCCAAAGACGTCACTTTTCACAAATTTGCAGCTCATGGAGGGATGTTGCAATGTACATTCTTGCAACTCAAAAATCATATCAAAAGATTGAAAACATTATGCCAAAACCTTTCTCCTGCATACCCGATTCTAATTGCTTTCTCAAAAAATTTTGATCTATCAAACCCGGGCGTAGGCTCTCGCAAACCAGGGCTAATCAACTTGTTTCGAGTTCCTTAGGATCCTCGGACACTGGAGTTACTTTACTTCTGAGTTTGCTCATCAGGTACATAGTTTCCCTCTTAACATTGTGAATCGCATTGGGAGCTTTTCTTGCCTCGTTTGAACCTTCTGATTCATTCTTGATCTAACTCATTAGTTAGAGGATTGCCATCAAATTGCTAAATAAATGATATTGAATTTATATTCCCTCTTATCGAAGCATTTTGTGATAAACATGTGTGACTTCACAAATATAAAAGAAAGAAACATGACAAAGAAAGATGAAGAATAAAAAAGAAGAAAGGAAAGTATTTTCATTGATTTGAGTATTCACAAGCATGTAAAGGCAAATAGTACAAAAGGATGATACAAAGGCAAGGTGACAGACAATTGCCCCAGTTAGGATTCCTTTCTTCTTATTGGATAGGTCCTAATTCTCAAATGGATATTAGAACCACCAGTGACACGAGCTCTCTTCCATCAATCACCGCTTAAAATTGCCCCAGTTTTGTCTTCCATCGCCACTTAAAAATGCCCCAGTTTTTTTTTTGTCTCCTTTTATACTGTCTGGGTGAGCCCTTCAGGTGACATCTCCTAGGAGAGCCTCTGCCGACTTTAAAATTTTTGCCTAATTTAGATGCCATAACTTTTGCTTAGGCCACCCTTGCGGGTTTTCAACCTAACGGGTTATTTTCTTTTTCTCTTTTTTTTTTAGGCATAGAACTTTTTGACTGCATCAGCATTTGTCGGTCTTGGCAATTCATTTCCGTCCATATCTGTTAAAACTAAGGCTCCTCCAGAGAATGCCTTCTTAATGATATATGGCCCTTCATAACTCGGTGCCCATTTTCCTCGGGCGTCCTCTTGGTTTGGAAGTTTTTTCTTTAAAACCAGGTCACGCACCTTGGAACTCCCTAGGGCGCACTTTCTTATTGAAAGCTCTTGCCATTCTTCTTTGGTATAGTTGCCCATGACAGATAGCTTTTAATCGCTTTTCTTCAATCATGTTTAACTGCTCGTACTGAGTCTTTACCCATTCAGCTTCTTCTAACTCGGCTTCCATCAACACTCTTAAAGATGGGATTTCGACCTCTATGGGGGAAACCGCTTCCATACCATAGACCAAGGAGAATGGTGTTGCCCCAGTGCTGGATCGGATATTAGTGCGATAAGCGTGGAGAGCATAGGGGAGCATCTCATGCCATTCTCTGTAGTTGACCACCATTTTGGCTACTATCTTCTTGATGTTCTTATTTGCTGCTTCTACTGCACCATTCATCTGGGGTCTGTAAGGAGCAGAATTGTGATGCTTGATCCTAAACCTATCGCATAGATTCTTAATTTCTGCACTATTGAGGTTAGGGGCGTTATCTGTGATAATCCTCTCTGGAATTCTATACCGACAAATGATGTTTACCCTTAAGAATTTAAGGACAACTTTTTGAGTGACTTTGGCATAGGAAGCGGCCTCTACCCATTTGGTGAAATAATCAATTGCCACCAGGATAAACCTATGGCCATTGGAAGCTTTCGGGTTTATTGGCCCAATAACATCGATTCCCTACATTGAAAAAGGCCAGGGTGCCACCATATTATGCAATGGAATGGGTGGTGCATTAATGCGATCAGCGTACACTTGGCATTTATGACACTTTCGAACATATTCTATGCAATCAGTTTCCATAGTGGACCAGTAATAACCATATCATAGGATCTGATGAGCCATCATGATACCATTGGCATGCGTTCCGCATATTCCCTCATGAACTTCTGTTAAGATGGTGAGAGCCTCCTTAGCTTCTATACATCTGAGAAGTGTGCCATCATAGTTTCTTTTGTACAGTATTTCCCCGTTCAAAAAGAAAGCCATGGAAAGCTGACAGATGCCCTTTTTGTCTGTCTCATTTGCCCCTGATGGGTATTCTCTGAACTTGATGTACTGCATGATGTCATGGAATCAGGGCTGACCATCTTCTTCTTCCTCAACATTAGAACAATAAACTGGTTCACTTTCTGCCCTTATTCGGATGGGTTGCACATTAGCATGAATACTCAGATTGGTCATTATAACCAAAGTTGCCAGAGCATCTGCGAACTAGTTCTTATCCCGAGTCAAGTGCGAAAAGGTGATCCATTCAAACTTCTCGATCAACTGCATCAAATATTTCTGGTATGCAATCAACTTGGGGTCCTTAGTCTGCCATTCTCCGTTCACTTGATAAATTATCAGTGCTGAATCTCTATATACTTGTAGTTCTTTTACTCCCAATTCTATTGCAACCTTTAACCCTTAAGCATAAGCTTCATACTCTGTAACATTATTGGTGCAATCGAACTCTAACTTAATGGCCACTGGGTATTACTTCCCACTTGGTGATGTGACCACTGCACCTATACCGTTCCCATACATATTGACTGCTCCGTCAAAAAATATCTTCCACATGTCCTCTTCATCTGACTCTTCTTCTTCAACTGCTAAAACATCCTCATCAGGAAAATCAGACGTCACAGGTTGCTTGTAATCGAGTGGGTTCTTAGCTAAGTGATCTGTAATTACACTCCCTTTGATAGATTTTCGAGTTATGTGCTTTATGTCGAACTCAGAAAGAACCACTTGCCACTTGGAGACTCATGTGGAAACATGAGGGCTTTCGAATATGTACTTTATCAGGTCCATTCTTGAGATAAGCCAAGTAGTATAGTACAACATGTACTGCCTCAACCTTCTAGACGTCCATGCCAGTGCACAACATGTTTTCTCAATTGTCATGTAGTGAGACTCGCACTCATTGAACTTCTTGCTCAAATAGTAGATGGCCTATTCTTTTTTTCTCGTTTCATCATGCTACCCTAGCATTGCTCCTATGGATGTCTGCAATACTGTGAGGTATAATATCAAAGGATGACCAGGTGTAGGTGGCACCAAAATAGGAGGACTTTGCAAGTAAGTTTTTATCTTCTCAAAAGCTTCCTAGCAGTGTTCATCCCATTCTCCTGGTTGTTGTTTCTTTAGTAGCTTGAAGATTGGCTCACAAGTGCTGGTCAGGTTGGCTATGAACCTAGCGATGTAATTCAGTCTCCCGAGAAAGCTTCTTACCTCCTTTTCAGTCTTGGGAGCAGGCATCTCTTGTATTGCTTTGACTTTATCAGGGTCCACTTTGATTCCTTCCTTGCTAACAACAAAACCAAGCAATTTTCCAGTCGACACACCAAAAACACATTTTGTCGGGTTTAGTCTCAACTTGTATTTTCTGAGTCTTTCAAATAACCTTTGCAACACTACCACATGGCTTTCCCCTTCTTTGGACTTAGCAACTATGTCATCCACGTATACCTCAATTTCTTTGTGCATCATATCGTGGAACAAAGCAACCATGGCACGCTGATAGGTGGCCCCAGCATTCTTCAATCCGAATGGCATGACTGTGTAACAAAAGGTTCCTCATGATATGATAAATATGGTCTTCTCTTTATCACTCGTGTCCATAAGAATTTGATTGTAACCAGAATAACCATCCATGAAAAAGAATCTATAACCTCTTGCTACATTATCAACAAGGACATCAATGTGAGGCAATGGGAAATTATCTTTAGGACTAGCTTTGTTCAAATCCCTATAGTCCACACACATCCTGACTTTTCCATCTTTCTTCAGAACGGGAACGATATTTGCTACCCATTCTGGGTGCCTTGATACTTCTAAAAATCCTGCCTCCAATTGCTTGGTGACTTCCTCTTTGATCTTTAAAGACATTTCAGGGTGCATTCTCCTCAATTTCTGCTTTTTCGCCTCAACATTGGGGTATAGCGGAATCTTGTGGGAAGCTATGCTCGGATCCAGCCCTGGCATATCTCGGTAGGACCAAGCAAATACATCCATGTAGTCTCTGAATAACTTGATCATGCTTTCACGTTCCAGGTTATCCACTAACCTCAACTCCTTCTTGTCTTCATCGGTTCCCATATTGATCACCTCTACTTCTTCCTCATCCAGGCTGAAGTCTCTTTCCGACCTTTCTACCAATTTGGCAAACTCCTCAGTGGCGTTCTTATCTTCATCTGAGTCATAGTTATCTATATCCATCATTTAATAGGAGTCCATCCTTGAGCTTTCAGGCATCCTTTCATGGGACAATGCCTCTACCAGACCCAAGTCCCTGGAGGATTTATTTATGCTCGATTGGAAACAGAAAGAAAATATGGTAATTGGACAAGGCTAAGCAAAAGGCGTAAATCAAAGATAAAAAAGAACTAAAGCAGTGAATCAACAGAGAAACACACAAGTTCATTGCATTGAAACTTTGATGAAAGATAACATGAGCAGAGAATCATACTGGAAAAACACACAAGTTCGTTACATTAAAGCTTCGACAAGAGTTAGTATAAATTCAGCATTACAAAAGTCTAAGATAACATCACGACTAAACAATTACTTTATGACAATCACATCCATTAACGCCTCAGATCGCCAATTGTTCAGAGGCTTCAAGTTGACAGCAGGCTGGATAACATGGTCTTCTCCGGAGTCTTCGTCTACATTGTTAATGATTAGCCAGACCTGGTGATTGGAAGTTCTATTGATAACCTCGGCAGGGATGGGGAATGTCTCCTTCAGATAAAGAATCGTCTTTTTCACTTCATTCTCCCTTTTTCCTTCATCGAGAACTAAATTGTGCTTCATCATGCTTTCCAAAGATGCCTCATATCCTAGACCATATCTGTTTTTGTTCTCTGGCAGGGTGATCATAGACTTGGTTCCTTGAAGCTGAATTCCTAAACCTTTTCCGGCTTGGTAACCATTATTGGCCATAATGCGAGTCACAACTTGATGAACATCTTTAGAGGATGACTCATCCTTCTTTGCCTTCGATTCCACCAATTGGAAACTGTGTAGGAAGTTTTCCACCTCTAGCTCTATGTTTTCTGTTGGTGTATGCCCTAGAGGCTAATACATTTTACGTATTTACATATATTCTATTATGCTATTTTATATATGAGGCATTTCATTTATTGTGTTCTTTTTTGATAAACATAATAAAGTCCTTAGAATAGTAAGTTTGATGCCATAGGACATCAAATGGATGACTTGATCGTGAGATCCTTTTGGTTACAACACTATTCTTAAATGTCCCTAGTCAAGTATTATTGTTAATTAGGACAACAATAATACATTGAGACTAGTATGTGTAGAGGACCGATGACCGCATCTCACGGGTCATGGATATGAGATATCAAGTCTTCACATTGGTACATATTAGAGTAATGATGTCTTGGGTGACCCACCATGAGAACGCTACATGGATCGTTACGTGAGTGTCATAAGCGATTCTCATAGTGATAATGGTGTTTGTGGTCCTTTGACCGAAATCACTACGATTCCTACATGAGGAGTTGTGTGTTTTAATGCCATCAAACGTCATCTGTAATAAGGTGATTATAAAGTTGGTTATTGGACATACCGCAAATCATGCAGAGGGATGTGAGTGGCCTAGATGGAATTTGTCACTCCTACATAACAGGAGCGATATCTTCGGGCCCCCTGATTGAGTGAGACTGCGAAATGCATGGCCATGCTCAAATGAGTCAATATGAGATATTGATCTCATTTATTGTTACAAAGTCTACTCAAGTATCAGGAAACGAATGATTGGACTATACAAGGGTGACGCATTCCATGCCTTGTGTTCAATCTAGATATCTTGACAAAGGGACTAAACGACACGGAAACATTGGTCACGGAAAGGTTATATCAAATCACTGACATTCTTATTACTTGGGTAGCAGCGACGTGTTGCTAGATATCAGCTCACTGCTTGTAATATTAAAATGAGATTTTAATATTACCGCAACGTAATAAGAACTGCGCAGGTCACACACTTAGAACAGACTAAATTGGAGCAATAAGGATCCAAGTTGGACTCGGATTCAATTGTGGGCCTAACTCATGACAGATGGGTTTTAGGGTTGCACGACTTACCTTGCTCACGCTCACACTCACTTAAGGCAGCCACTATTATAAATAGTACCGTTAGGTGCTGCTATAGATGTTACATCACAACCCTAGCCGCACCTAAGAAAGTGAGTGAGAGACAGTGAAAGGTTCTTCTCTTCTATTCGCAGCCTAGCACCGCGAAACAGGCGTGACTCCTTTTGCAAGTCTGTTCGTGTGGATACGCGAGAAACATCATGTCGCTATTACGGTGTTGGTGATTCACCTCGCTTGTGTTTATCACGCTTCAAGAGGTAAATTTTAAAACTCGGATTATGGACTTTTCGCATGGATCCCGTGTGTGGGAATCCTATTATTCCGCTTGCGAGATATTTTGATCCGCAATTCCCAACAGTGGTATCAGAGCGCCACTTGCGAAACTATGATTCAGTTTTTCTGGTTTTCTTGTTATATGCGATAACATGATTCGTTGCTTTCCTTTCATAAAAGATATGATCTTTATATGTTATTTCTGAAATCGAAATAATGATGTATGAAACCGTGTTTTGTTTTATTTGTTGTTTACGAAACATGTTGATGTTTTTGCAACCATGAAGATGTTCATATAATTCTGCGAAAACGGTTTTGAATGCTTTCTGTTTTTGCATTTTTCTGATATCTATATATGTGATATGTATGATTCTGCGAAAAACGATTTTGAATGCTTTCTATTTTTTACGTTTTTCTGATATCTATATATGTGATATGTATGATTCTGCGAAAACGATTTTGAATGCTTTCTGTTTCTGCATTTTTCTGTATGAATGCGATATACAAGCAGTACGACACAAGGTTTTGGAAACCTTGTTTACGTGTTGCGACGGCTATGAAGCTTCCTCGTGACATGAAGTGTTCATGTCTTCATGAATTCTGGAAACCCTGTTTCTGGATAGGTGATGGCGGCTGTGAGTTACCCCTGCGGCACATGAAGCGTTCATGTGTTTGCGGGCCTTAGGGTTCAAACGTTGTTGCCCTTGACCCCCGCCCGCTGACCGGGTAGCGGGAACCCCGTCGGGGCGCTGCCCCGAACCCCGTTGCGTGGTGTGTGATATTCGAAAGCGCGATATTCAAATCTTTGTTTTTATAATTCACAAAATAATAATGTGTTATTTCTTTGTGTTTATGTATTCTTAGAGATGCATGGTGCATGGTTATGGCCTTAGTCTTTATTTTATGCTATTTTGGTTATTTTAAATACGACCTGCGTGTCGTGCCTTTCTCTCTACATTCTGATTGTACATTCTCTTCTCATCTAACTCCCCTCGAATGTAAAAGAGGTTTCTATAATGTAATCATCATATGGAGACAAGGAGATGGCATCAAGTGAGGACGTTGGTGGGAGACGCTTGGTGAAGCTGGCTTTTTTAATGCTAATCTCTTAGAGGCCATAATCATGTCACATTTATTATATGCTTTATATGTATGAGATGCATGGATGATGTTTATGGTATGTTAAACAAGTTTAATAAATGGTGAGATCTAATAATAAAATTCCCTCAAAGAAAATATTAAGTCATTATGTGATGCCTTCCAATGCGTGGCACTCATCAAGACTAATATCGATTAAGTGTAGGTCTGCCAAAGCTGGGGTGCCTTTATCTATATTAGTAAGATGCGATGGGATAAGAGTAATATCCAAATGCCAACCATTGGGTCGACTTAACTAGGCCATTTCAATAGGATTGAAGGCTTAGAGGCATGAAGTTGGGCTTTAGTCCATTAGATGGATTAGAATAAGTGTTATTCACCCAACTATCCAAGAGTTGCATGTGATGTAATTGGAAAGAGTTTCCTACCTAAATAACCGAATTTTGGGCGATCGACCAAAGCCGACTCAAAGCTAGGTAAAATATGGATCTTGGCCTACTAGGAAATCTTACGATGGGATTTTTTCGAGTCAATGTTGAGGGTCATTGACTTGAATAAAATAGTGGGAGACATATTTAATTAAAAGACCTCATTAAATATGTTTATGGTATGATACTTATATTTTGTATATTTCTGTTAATAGATAACCATGGCAACAAACACATCGGGTACTTTATCATTGCGATCCGTCCTTGAGAAGGACAAGTTGTGCGGAATGAATTTTCTAGACTGTACAGAATTTGAGGATTGTCCTCAAGCAAGAGAAAAAGCGTATGTTTTGGAACGAGCCTATTCTGAGCCACTGCTTGCTAATGCCCCTAGAACTGAAAGAGATGCTTATAAGAAGCATCAAGATGATGCCTTGGACATTGGATGTCTAATGCTGGCCACCATGAACTCTGAGCTCCAAAAGCAACATGAGAACATGGATGCATACGATATGATCGTACACCTTAAGAAGCTCTATCAAGAGCAGGCCAGGCATGAGAGATTCGAGGTCTCTAAAGCACTGTTTTAGTGCAAGCTAGTAGAAGGAAGCCCTGTTGGTGCTCATGTACTCAAGATGATTGGGTACATTGAAAACCTAGAGAGACTTGGTTTTCCTTTGGGCCAAGAGTTGGCCACGACTTAGTCAATCGTTCGTTAGGAAAGTTTCAGTCAATTTGTCATGAACTACAACATGAATGAGATTGACAAATCACTACCGAGCTGCTAGGCATGTTGAGAAGCTATTTGAGCAGAACATTAACAAAGGCAAAGGGAAGGCCATAATGATGGTCCAAAAGAATAAGGGCAAAACAAAGAGAAAAAGCCCAAGGACAATTTGGAAGGGCAAGGGCAAGGGCAAGGACAAGTCAAGCCTAGCACTTCGGCTTGAAACCAGTGGGTGGAGTGGCTAAGGAAGGTACATGCTTCCATTGTGGTCGACCGGACATTGGAAGAGGAAGCGTGCCAAGTTCCTAGAGGAGCTCAAAAAGAAGAAGGGAAGTGAGACTTCCACTTCGGGTATTTTTGTTATTGAAGTCAATTTATCTACTTCGCATCATGGGTATTAGATCTTGGATGTGGATCTCACATTTGTGTAAATGTGCGGGATCTAAAGAGCGATGAGACTATTGACGAAAGAGCGAAGTCGACCTACGAGTTGGAAATCGAGCAAAGGTTCTGCATTAGCCTGTAGGGACTTATTTATTATCTTTGCCTCTTTGGGCTTGTAATAGAGTTAGAGAAGCTGCTATTTTGTGCTCGCTATTAGTAGGAATATCATTTATGTTTCTTGTTTGGACAAGAAAGGTTTTCTTTTATAATAAAGGACAAGTGTTGTTCTATTTATATGAATGATATTTTTATGGTAGTGCACAATTGAGTAATGGACTTTATGTACTTGATCTCGAAATGCCCATTTATAACATAAATACAAAGAGGTTTAAATCAAACGATCTGAACCCAACTTTTCTCTGGCATTGTCGTTTGGGCCACATAAATGAGAAACGCATCTCCAAACTCCATAAAGATAGATTCTTGGACTCATTTGATTTTGAACCATATGAGATATGTGAATCTTGTTTATTAGGAAAGATGACAAAGGCCCCATTCTTGGACAAGGTGAAAGGGCTAGTGATCTTTTAGGCCTTATACATAGTGATGTATGTGGGCCACTAAACAATCGCTAGAGGCGGTTTTCAATACTTCATTACATTTACCGATGATTTCGGTAGATATGGATTTGTATATCTTATGAAGCACAAATCAGAATCCTTTGAAAAGTTCAAAGAGTTCAAGAATGAAGTACAAAACCAACTTGGCAAGAGTATTAAAATCCTTCGATCGGATCGAGGAGGAGAATACTTAAGCCAACGTTTGATGATCATCGAAAGAGTGTGGGATAATATCTCAACTCACTCCACCGGGAACACCACAATGGAATGGTATCTCGAAAGGAGGAACCGGACCTTGTTGGACATGGTCCGATCCATGATGAGTCATGCAAACCTTCCAGGCTCCTTACGGGGATATGCTCTGCATAATGACGGCTTTCACACTTAACCGTGTTCCATCTAAGATGGTTCAAAAGACACCATATGAGATATGGGACTGGGAGACGGCCCAGTATGTCTTTCTTGAAGATTTGGGGCTGCGAAGCTTACGTAAAACATCAAGTTTCTGATAAGCTTGGACCTAAATCAGATAAATGCTTCTTTGTGGGGTATCCAAAGGAAACCAAGGGATACTTTTTCTATAATCCTACCGAGGGCAAAGTGTTTGTCACACGGACAGCTGTGTTTCTAGAAAGGGAGTTTATCTCCAAAGGAACCAGTGGGAGAAAAGTAGAACTTGAAGAAGTTCAAGTTTCACAAAGCAGCAATGAACCAATGGTGGAAATAGAGCAGCCTCCACAAAATGTTGTGGAACAGCAACCTGCTCTAGTAGCACAAGACCTGCGTAGGTCTAACAGGATACGTCATCAACCAGAGAGATATGGATTTCTCATGACCCAACAAGGTGACGTATTGCTCATGGATCAAGATGAGCCTGTGACTTACCAGGAAGCCATTATTTGAGAATCGAGAAATGGCTTGAGGCCATGAGATCTGAAATGGATTCCATGTATGCCAACCAGGTATGGACCTTGGTTGACCCACCTGAAGGGGTAAAACCCATTGGGTGCAAGTGGGTTTTCAAGAAGAAAACCGACATGGATGGTAATGTGCATACCTTTAAGGCGCGATTGGTGGCTAAAGGTTTCAAACAAATTCATGGTGTAGACTATGATGAGACTTTTTCCCGGTTGCGATGCTTAAATCCGTTCGGATCTTGCTTGTTGTTGCAAAACATACCATGATTATGAAATCGGCAAATGGATGTCAAAGCGCTTTCCTTAATGGAAATCTTCTCGAAGATGTATACATGACACAACCTGAGGGTTTTGCCACTCCAGAGGATGCTAGAAAAGTATGCAAGTTGCAACGATCTATTTATGGATTAAAGCAAGCTTCCAGAAGCTGGAATCTTCATTTTGATGATACAATAAAATAGTTTGGTTTCATCAAGAATGAAGAAGAATCTTGTGTCTACAAGAAGGTTAGTGGGAGCACTATTGTCTTTTTTACGGTATTGTATGTAGATGACATACTACTTATTGGAAATGACATCCCTACCCTACAGTCTTTACAGACTTGGTTAGGGAACTGCTTCTCTATGAAGGACTTGGGCGAAGCCACCTATGTATTAGGTATCAGGATCTATAGAGATAGATCACTGAGACTGCTTGGCCTAAGTCAGAGTACATACATAGACAAAGTGTTAAGACGATTTAACATGCATGAATCAAGAAAGGATTCATGCCTATGTCACATGGTGTAAGCCTATCTAAGGCTCAATCCCCTTCCACCCAGGATGAGAGGGATCGCATGAGCAAGATTCCATATGCATCGCAATTGGATCTATCATGTATGCCATGTTATGTACTTGACGGACATCTCGTATGCTTTGAGCATGACGAGTAGGTACGATCGATCCGGTGAAAGTCACTCGGATGTTATCAAGAACATCCTTAAGTACTTAAGAAGGACTAAGGATTCATTCTTGGTATATGGAGGCGAGGAAGAGCTAGTCGTAAAGGTTACACGATGCTAGCTTCCAAACCGATAAGACGACTCAGATCGCAATCGAGGTTATGTTTTTGCCTAAATGGTGGAAATTTGTGAGTGGAAGAGTTCAAAGCAGAAACAAGTCACCGATTCTACCACAGAGGCTGAGTATATTGCTGCCTCCAATGCAGCAAAGGAGGCCGTTTGGATCAAGAAGTTCATTACTGAACTTGGCACTATTCCTAGCATTGTGGACCCAGTGGACCTCTATTGTGATAATAATGGAGCCATTGCACAAGCTAAGGAGCCTAGATCTCACCAGTGATCCAAACATATACTTAGGCGCTTCCATCTCATTCGAGAGATCATCGATAGAGGAGATGTGAAGATATGCAGAGTACCAACAGATGATAACATTGCTGATCCACTGACGAAGCCTCTTGCACTGAGAAGCATGAGGGTCACACTAGGTCTTTAGGCATTAGATATATGCCTGATTGGCTCTAGTGCACGTGGGAGATTGTTGGTGTATGCCCTAGAGGCTAATACATTTTCTCGTATTTACATATATTCTATTATGCTATTTTATATATGAGGCATTTTATTTATTGTGTTCTTTTTTTATAAACATAATAAAGTCCTTAGAATAGTAAGTTTGATGCCATAGGACATCAAGTGGATGACTTGATCGTGAGATCCTTTTGGTTACAACACTATTCTTAAATGTCCCTAGTCAAGTATTATTGTTAATTAGGACAACAATAATACATTGAGACTAGTATGTGTAGAGACTGATGACCGCATCTCACGGGTCATGGATATGAGATATCAAGTCTTCACATTGGTACATATTAGAGTAATGATGTCTTGGATCGACCCACCATGAGAACGCTACATGGATCATTACGTGAGTGTCATAAGCGATTCTCATAGTGATAATGGTGTTTGTGGTCCTTTGACCCGAAATCACTACGATTCCTACATGAGGAGTTATGTGTTTTAATGCCATCAAACGTCATCTGTAACAAGGTGATTATAAAGTTGGTTATTGGACTTACCGCAAATCATGCAGAGGGATGTGAGTGACCTAGATGGAATTTGTCACTCCTACATAACAGGAGCGATATCTTCGGGCCCCCTGATTGAGTGAGACTGCGAAATGCATGGCCATGCTCAAATGAGTCAATATGAGATATTGATCTCATTTATTGTTACAAAGTCTACTCGAGTATCAGGAAATGAATGATTGGACTATACAAGGGTGACGCATTCCATGCCTTGTGTTCAATCTAGATATCTTGACAAAGGGACTAAACGACACGGAAACATTGGTCACGGAAAGGTTATGTCAAATCACTGACATTCTTATTACTTGGGTAGCAGCGACGTGTTGCTAGATACCGCTCACTGCTTGTAATATTAAAATGAGATTTTAATATTACTGCCAACGTAATAAGAACCTGCAGGGTCACACACTTAGAACAGACTAAATTGGAGCAATAAGGATCCAAGTTGGACTCGGATTCAATTGTGGGCCTAACTCATGATTGGGTTTTAGGGTTGCACAACTTACCTTACTACGCTCACACTCACTTAAGGCATGCCACTATTATAAATAGATCGTTAAGGGGGCTGCTATAGATGTTACATCACAACCCTAGCCGCACCTAAGAAAGTGAGTGAGAGACAAGTGAAAAGTTCTTCTCTTCTATTCGCAACTAGCACCGCGAAACAGTAGGCGTGACTCTTTTGCAAGTCTCCATTCGTGTGGATACCGCAGAAACATCGTCGCTATTACGGTGTTGGTGATTCACCTCGCTTGTGTTTATCACGCTTCAAGAGGTAAATTTTAAAAACTCGGATTATGGACTTTTCGCATGGATCCTGTGTGGGAATCCTATTATTTCGCTGCGAGATATTTTGATCCGCAATTCCCAACATTTTCCACATAAGGCACTGAAGTAGGCTTCGTCAGTAAGATTTCTTCCTCCCCTCGAATGGTAACTAGACATCTATTTTCAATGTATTTCAGGCATTGGTGCAGGGTCGAGGGAACAACACCAGCAGCGTGGATCTATGGTCTCCCTAAAAGCATAGTATATGTAGGCTCAATATCCATTACTTGAAACAATACTTGGAAGCAGCTCGGGCCTATCTCAAGTGGAAGGGTCACTTCTCCCAGAATTCCTCTTTTCCTTCCATTGAAGGCTCGCACTGTCATTTCTTGAGGCCTAAGGTCTTCTACACTGATAGCCAGCTGGGACAAGGTTGTCCTCGGGAGGACGTTCAAGGCAGAACCCCCATCAATCAGAACTTTTACGACTACATACCCCTGACATTTCAACGTGATATGCAAAGAACGTGGGTTATTCCCTATTGAATGTACCACTTCTTCTTCTGAGAATGGGATCACATTGATGTGCCTTACTGGGTCTACCATGTTCACTAAGCTTTCTGGGGTAACATCCGGCTTCACATAGGCTTCATTTAACACTCTCTGCAGTGCTTTGCGATGAGGTTCAGAATTCATGATGAGTGACAATAGAGAGATCCGAGCTGGAGTCTTTCTGAGCTGTTCTACCACATCATACTCACTTTGCTTCATGATTTTTAGGAATTCTTCTTCATCATCTTCTTTTATTTCTATGAAGCCTGTTTTTCCTTTCCCGGTCTTATCTTCCTGCCCATAGCATCAGTCGCTTCTTGTGATCCCTCCTATGCCCACGACGCTTGACACTGCTTGTGCGGGCTCTGCTATCTGAGCAATGGGGGTTGAAGCGGTTTGTCCTATATTACTTTGTGTCTTTACCTTGACATCATACTTCCAAGGCACAGCATGTGTATCACTATAAGGAAAAGGTGTAGGCTTTTTTATTGCTATGATAACTTTCCGGGAATCCGAAACTTCACTAGCACGCGGGAGTTTGAGGACTAGACGCTCCACAATATCTATCTCTTTTGCGAACCCTCTTGCTTGAGTAACATCTATTACCCCCAAAGCCATGAATCTTTGCACCCGAGCCTTAAACTCCTGACAACCTTCAATATCGTGCCCCTTCTCTATATGGTATTCACAATAAGTTTCGGTATCATATTTAAACCCCACATCACTCAAGGCTACTGAGGAACAATAGCCTGCTTGGACAAGACCTTGGAATATTAACTTCATAGGAGTTTTGACATCCTCTACATTTTGAAGTCCTTCATTCTCCTTTTCTAATGTGTTTACAATCCCTTTCCCATGATTTGGAATTGGGTTGCTAGTAATGCTAGGTTCTTTCTCCTCTTCAAAGTTCAGCTTTTCGCAGGAAATCAATCTCCTCACTATGGTCTTAAATACCTCGCAATCTTCAATTGAGTGTCCTGGGTTATCCATATGGAACTTGCAAGTTACGTTGGGATTGTACTAGGCTGGAAATGGGGGCACCATAGGGCGAGAAGGAACGCATGCAACCAAATGTGCATCAAACAACTGTTGAAACAAATCAGCATTAGAGATTGGCAACTTTGGAAAAGGGGGTAGATTTGACGAGGGTCGAGCATACCCTTGGTTTCTCGGATTTCGAGGTGCGGGAGAATGATTGGTATAGACGGGACGTGGTGAGGGAACATTGTTAACTTGGTATGAAGTCTGGTAAGCCAGAAAAGCGGGTGAAGGGGCTTGATAAGAAGGGTATGGTTGTGGATTACGAGGAAAATACGAGTTTTGTTGATGCACATAACTAACTTTTGGTTCTTTCTTCCTTGTTGGTGCCATCTTCTTAGGAAAATTGCTCTCTGTATTTCCAGTAGGTAATTTTCCTGCTTTTGTAAGATTCTCAATCCTTTCTCCAGCCGAAATTAGATCAGAAAAATCTTTGTAGGCGGCGCCTGCCATTAGCCCAATAAAAGGTGCTCTTAGGGTCCCCATAAAGTACGAGCTCATTTCTGATGGAGTCAATGGTGGTTGAACTTAGGCTGCTAACATTCTCTATCTTTGAGCGTATTGCTTGAAAGTTTCGTCATTCCTTTTTCGCATTGACCCTAGTTGTTCTTGGGTAGGTGCGGTGTCAATATTGAATTGATATTGCTCCAAGAATAGACTTGTCAAATCATCCCAACAAGAAATCTTTGAATGGTCAAGTTGCATGTACCATTCCAAAGCCGACCTAGTTAGGCTCTCATGAAAGAAATTGATTAAGAACTTTTGATCCAGTGACCAAATGGCCATTTTAGTGATGTAAGTCTTCAGATGGAACTTTGGATTAGTGCTTCCGTTATACTTTGAGAAGTCTGGTACTTTGAAGTCTTTGAGAATATTAACTTCAACCTCAGAGAACAGTTCATCGATTCCCATTGAGCCATACAGATTAGGGCCTTGCATGGCTTTAATTTGCTCTTGCATCTTTCCAATCAATTCATCTCCTAATTTTTCTTTTTCTGAGTTACTGTTCAGGAATATTTTCACCGGCTGTTCATGAGTTACTTTTACATTATTTTTCTCCCCTTCATGATTTTCGTTCATGGAATCACCCTCTTCATTCACATTGTTGTTTGCATTTGCATTTACCCTAGTGCCGAAAGATGTTCCATTTGTTGTTCTAAGGGTCTCAGTTAACTGTCTCAATAAATCTTCGACCCTTGATTGTCCTTCTACCATTGTATTGATCCTTTCTTTCATTTCATCCATCTCTTGACTTAAGTTTCTTTCTGAGTTTAACATCTCTTGCAGCCTAGTTTGTGATCTAGTTTCGTAGGCCCGGGTTTGTGCAATCTGCGTTTTCCGAGGACGAGCAATGGTTCAAAGTTTTTACCTCCGTGCTTCAGGAAGGACAAAAAGATTAGAGTATTACAAAGAAAACACGGTGCAAGGATGCAAAGTATGATTTTTTTCTTAATGCAATGACAGATAAATTTAAGGATAACGAAAAGGTACGCTCCCTTTGTGCCCTGAAGGACTGCCTTAAATTTGAGGAGTTCTACCCTAAGGATCTATAAGGCTGTCTAATTCGTGAGAACTTTCATTGAGTGGCTCTACTATTCTAAAGGCCTCTAGAGCTAAGTCCCATATAAGAATATTGACCACAAATAGTGGGTAAACCACTAGGTGTGGGATATTCATGAAAAAGGTACGCTCTAGATGAGATTTTCACGATAACCAAACAGGATATACATCCAAAATGGCTACCACTACGCAACCTCTACCTAACTTAAGATTCACTCAGACCCGGGTATAGGGCCCCACTCGAATGTGTGTGATAAGCATGTAGGTGTAATGTGTGTAGGGAGCATACAAACCTTCATAATTCTAGAGACTACTCACATCCTGCAAAACAACACGAACACAAACAAGATTCCCAAAATCTTCTATCCTAAGGTTTGCATGATAAAATAGAATGACAGTTAAGGTGATCAATAAACAATTTAAATAAAATAGAAAAACAAAACAAAAAATAAAGCAAAAACAAAAGGAGTAAAACAAACATATAAAAGTTACAAAATTTGCACAATCAACTTTCAAAGGCTTGACTCTCAAATGTCCCCAGCGGAGTCGCCATCTGTCGCGACCGGGATTACGGCGAAAAATATCAACTCTTGTGATTTTAGAAAAAAGAAATAGAGTCGCCACCATTTATTTAAATTAGGAAAAATTGAAAAACCTTTCTTTGAAAATGGTCTTTGGAACCAGATTGGATTCGGGAGTCGGTTATGGATAGGGAAGGGCGGAAACTTAATCCCACAGCACCCCTAACATATCCGTTCTAAAATGGTACCTTAAATTGATTGTGCAGAATTTTATAACATTTGAAAATATTTGTTTTATCATTTTAAAAGAAAACAGATAAATAAAAAATTTAAAAGAAGGAAAAAAGATTTTACGAATCATCGAGTTATCACAACTTAAATGATTCCAAAAAAAAGAGATTAACAAATTGTCACAGCTCAGCTAATCCGATTTTATAATTTCTCAACAACGTTTAATTATTTTATTTTCCCTAAAAAAACCCACAGCTAAAGAGAAAAAAAATAATAAATATGGTAAACAAAGCTAACAAAAAAAAAAAAAAAAAAGCATGTAACAGGTTAAACAAAATCCAAATAAATCCTAAGATGATTTTTATTGTCACTATTATTACAATTTAGATGTATTAAATTTATAGATAAGCTCACGACAAAACATAACTATTGTTATTTATCTATACCACCCAAACTCAAAAGAAGACCTTGGATCACAAAAAAAGAGTAAAATAACCATGGAGCCCAACCCAGCAGAACCCTTTTCTTTTATTATACTTTTTGTTATAAATTTCTTTTTTAAAACATACATGCTACTAAAAAAAATAAAAATAAAGAAAGCAGAAAATAAAGGCTCGTAGCCTCTGATAAGGAGAAAAAAAAACAAAGAGGCTTTCAGTCTCTGAAGGGGGAAAACAAAAACGTGAGGTATCGTGTTGGGGATGTTGCGATCCGACGGTCGGTTGGGAGGATCTGGTGTTGAGGTCTGACGGTCGGTTGGGAAGGGTCTGGTTTCTGAGGTCTGACAGTCGGTGCGAGGAAGGATCTGGGTTTGAGGTCCGACGGTCGGTGAGGGGAAGGATCTGGTTTCTGAGGTCTGACGGTCGGTGAGGGCTTCTGAGGTCCGACGGTCGGTGAGGGGAAGGATCTGGTTTCTGAGATCCGACGGTCGGTGCAGGGGGTTCTGGTTTTGTGAGATTTGACGGTCAGTGAGGGGAAAGATCTGGCTTCTATGAGGTCCGACGGTCGGTGCGAGGAGGGATTTGGTTTCATGAGATTCTATGGTCGGTGAGGGCTTCTGAGGTCCGATGGTCGATTCTGAGGTAATGGGTTGTGGTGGGGTTGGTTGCGGAAGTTGAAGATGGGTGGGGCTATGGAGGTGCAACCATGATGGTGGCCATGGTTTGGAGGCTTGGAGGTGAGGATGAAGGATAGTGGAGGTGAACGTTGGTTGTTGGTCCGCTTCCTTGGTGGGTTCAATTTTTGGTTGCTATGGAGGGATGGATGAGTTGTTAGGAGAGTGGTGAAGGTTGGTATGGGTTTACGTGGGGGCCTAGAAGTAGTTGGTTAGGATAGTGATTCGGAAGGTAGGTGTTTAGGAGGTTGAAGGGAGATGGAAGATGGTTGATGGTTTGATGAGTGAAGGTGGTGAGAGATGAAGGTTCACGGTTGAGGGTTTAGAAGATTGAAGGGTAATGGGTGAAGGTACATTTTTGGATGAATGGTGGCAGAGGGTTGGCTTGGAGGTGTGATGAAGATTGTGGTTGCTGGTAGGTGAGAATCAAAACATGAATATAGAGAAAGACAGAATGCAGAAACTTAGATGCAACAGCAATGGTGGAAGTCCATGCATAAGAGAAAAAAACAAAACAAAATACCTCCGTGTTTCGGGAAAACACTTGGAAAATTTTTTTTATTCAATTCTTTTCTTTACAATTTCACTTCTCACTTTCTCTCCCCCTCCTCTTTTCTCACCAGTATCAAATAATAGCTTTTTGATTAGGAAGAGAAAACTGTAAACTAAAGAAATCTCCCAAAAAAAAAAGAACCCCCCTTTCTTTACATTGTCCCTTTATATAGGCATAAAGAGATTCTGGCTTGGCATGCCCGAGCGTCAATTGTGCAGTCTCTTTCTCTGTAAAAAAAATCTCCTTCTCTAATATCAACAGTCCCCTCTTCAAATTGCTGAACTCCCTCTCTATATTAGCTTAGGCAGCACGAGATTGTGCCATCACTGTCTGCTCCTTTTTTTTGGCTTTAAAACTTGCTTCCTTTATTTTCTCTTTTCCTGCCCCCATCCCAATTTGTGTATCTGTGGTTCAACGTTGCAAGAGCTGCATCAGAGGCAATAGCTGCAAGAGCTGCATCAGAGGCAGCAGCTCCTTCCCCGTTTGATGTTTTATTTTTCAAAATCTCTAGCCTCACTCTTCTGCCTTTCTTCTTCTATCACCAGAAAGCTCGTTTTGTCCTTTTGTTCTTGGCCTGTTAGTGTTGCATAGGAGCTGCAATATGAATGAGGCTGCTACTTCTTTGATGCTCTACTTTTGAAAAATCTCTACCTGACGCTTTTCCTTTTTCTTTTGCAATCAACGAAAGAAGCATACATTTGTCTTTTATTATTGGCCTTTTCTTTTGACTCTGCTGATTTGCAACGTTAGCTTTCCTCTTTTTTTTTTTTTTTTTTTATATATTAGAGACTTAAAACAAAATGGGCCAAAGTGGATTAATGAACTTTAGCCTTTTTCTTATTGGATTGCGTTTGATTTGATCACAGATTAAAAGAAAAAAAAAAGACCAAACATTTTTTTTATTTTCATTTTTGCATTTTTTAGTTTTTTTATTTTTTTATTTTTTATTTTTATATTTTTTTGTCTAGTCAAAATTGGGTGTTCACAGGTAGTCTTTGGCAAGGCATGTCACCTTCCAATAGAGATTGGGCACAGGGCTTATTTGGTGGTAAAGAAGTGCAACCTTGACCTGAACAGAGCCGGATCCCAAAGAAAACTCTAACTCCAAGAACTTGAAGAGATTCGGTTGGAAGCATATGAGAACTCCCGTATCTACAAAGAGAAGACCAAAGCCTTTCAAGATGATTGCAAGGAAAGAATTTATGATTAGTCAAAAAGTTCTCATTTACAATTCTTGCCTCCTATTCATACCCGGTATGCTCTATTCTAGGTGGCTAGGTCCTTTTATATTTGCTAAGGTTTTTTCGTATAGTGCAGAAGAGATCATAAGTAAGGCAACTAACAAAGCTTTTAAAGTTAATGGGCATCGCCTCAAGCAATTCTATGAGGGAGCTCAAGAGGACACAGTGGAGGAGGTCCACTTGCAAGCGGTCATATACATCACTTGATAATGATGTTTCTTCCTTCTCTCCTTTATTTTACTTGTCTTAAAATTGTTGATGATTTTTTATAGATATTGATGATTTTATATTTTATAAGCTTTATATCAAAGATAATGTAAAATTTAAGTGTGTGGGGGAATTTACATTCATTTTTCTGCTTCTATTTTAATTTTGCTATTTCTATTTTATTTTTTAATTCTTTTTTTCTATTGAAAATAAATAAATATATATAAAAAATTATATTTTTAATTGCTTTCCAATGAAATTTTGAGATTTGTGAAGTTGAGAGCATGCATCAACTGAAGTCAAAGGTTTATAACATAAGTGAATAAATTGTTTTTCATCTTAAGATTAACTAGTTTGGTAATGGAAATTGAAATGGTAGATTGAGTTTGATAGAAGCATACCTTGTGAGATTTTGAGCCTTTTAATGAATGGATTGTGCATTTATGTCATTCTTTTCTTTTTTGTGTGATTTTTACTCATAGAATTTGTTACTCTAAAACTTGCTTTGATTCTTTTTGAGGCTGCATTTTCACATGCATACATGAACATGATTGAGACATTTTTCTTGAATTAGCTACTTTATCCAAATATTCAACTTTGCATATTTTCTCTTGATTAACCCCTTTAAACTTATTTGACTATTCCTTGTTTTTAGCTCATTACATGCCTTAACTAGAAAACCATGTTTTTACCTAACCTTAAGGAAGAGGAGAACATTGGCATTGTCATTGGAAGAGTTCTTGAACAAGTGTGGAGTGCACAAATTAGTGTGTAAAATGTTTGGTGAAAAAAGAAAAAGTGGCCAATTGAAATAAAAACAGAAGAAAAAAGTTGAAAAATTAAAAAAAAAAAGAAAAAAGGGAAAAAAGAATATGCAAAGAGAACTTGCAGTATATGGACTTAGGATAAACTTTCATGCTTGTTATTTGAACTCATCCCCAATGTTCTTTTCTTCTCTTTGGTATTTAACTTGTCATCTCCATATTATTCCCCTTATTTACCTTGACCACATTACAACCTTGCATAAAGTCCTCTTGATTTGTATGTGCATGTGTATTGAGTAGTGGAGAAGTAGAAGATAAGCAAGCTTATGGTAATACAAATTTTCATGGGTTAAATTGAGTGAAACACTTACCTTCTAAACACTTGAGGGATTGAGAGTGTATCTTGTGAGGTTTTATCATTCTTGATTTATGTTTTTCAATTGAAGTTACTTTTCCTTGTTAGTTTGAGAGTAGAGAAATGCTACTTCATGAATGTTTTGATTCCTTGAAGCTTTGGTTGCTCTTCATGCTCATAGACTATTTCATTCTTGAACATCATTGGAAAGTGAGTCTTTTAGAGTTTTTGAATTTTGAGTTTGTGTTGTTGTCCTTGTTCCCTAATGTTGAATTTCTAGTTTTACCCGAGAGTGCAAAAGCTAAGTATGGAAGAATTTGATAAACACAATTTTCATACATTAGTTAACCATCATATTTAGTTTATTAGACCTCTTATTTGCTTTATTGATTGGTCTTGGCCACATTTTATAAGTTTGGGTTCAAATTGGGCTTAATTGTAGTTTTTAGCATTATTGAGAATTTTACATTATTTCTGTATTTTGGGCATAATTTGAGTTCTAGACATCTAAAAATTATTAATTTTACCTTGTAGGAAACATAAGAGAAAGTTATAAAACCCTTCTACAGAACTCAAAGGCTAAATCGGATATCTAGTGGGTCATATTAGGCCACAAAGTCAGAATAGAGATGTTGTCACTAGAACCTAGATGATGTGCAAAGATTGAGCCATAATTTGGGCTATAGGTATCATATGGAGCTTAAACTAGTACCATTTGAAAGCTAAGACATAGATATTCAACTCTTATGAAGACAACTTATCAAAACTATGATGTTTTGATGATGTTTTCACCCTTTAAAGTTAGCTGACTAGTCTAGAGAGCTGTTAAAAATGTTTTGAGCATAACTCTCTCATCTTAAGCCCAAATTATACAAATTAGGTGTCCAATTAAAACTAAGAGGAAGATAATTAACCTTAAGCTAAGGGCAAAGTTCAATTTTAAATTTTAGATATAGTTATTTAAGAAGTAGTAGCAACCACGAAACTCCACCCTAATTTTCTCCTAGTCGTTCTTGCTTGTGCTTCCTCTATTCATCTCTCTTCCTTTCCCTTCTCTCTAAGTTTCTTTCTTTTCTATTTTTCACTTCTATCTGTGGAGGGCTAGACCTTTTTTAATCAATCCTAGGGATTGACAGTGTTGATGTTTAATTCTGAGATCTTGTTTTGATTGTTTTACATTTGATTGCTAATAAAGTTTATCTTTTACTTATTATTCAAGTTTCTCTTCTATCTCTTTTGATTTTGTTAAATCTGAATTGAATTACTTAATTTAATTTGGATGTTGATGTGATAATTGTATAATTACTACATGTTTAATTAGGATTATAAAGACCAAACAATACATCAAAGTTGTTTATAGGATTGTTTAGCTTGGTTGAATTCTAGGTTTTAGATTAATTTAGGATTAGATGGTTGTTTAATTCTCTTAACCTTGATTAATTAAATTCAGAATGCTTATCTAGTAGAGCACTCATGGATCATCTTAAGACTTCTTGATGTGATATAAGACCAAGAACTTGGTTAGCAATTGAATGAATTCTTAGTGATCAAAGATGGATTAAATTCAAGATTTATTGATTTCCTTGGATTGATTATTTATAGTTTTTAATTGCTTTTGTTTAATTAATTATGAAATTTTCACCCCCTTTGTTAACTTCTTAATTTGATTACTTAATTAGAGTGATCCAAGTTCTTGACCCAGTTGTTCCTTATACTACAAGTAATTAGATCTAGGCATACTACTAACTACTAAAAGCATTTCTAATATGACATAATCATATATATAGAAAAATATGAGTCACGAACAAATGAATATATACATAACGCCTATATTTCTCATAAATACAAAATATGTACTAAGCTTGTAAACTAGGCCTCTCAAGGCACAAAATATATATGTTTCAAAAAGAAACTACAAAATTAAGACAAAGCTAAGCTTCTCAAGCTCCCGTCTGCACTATATTATTCATAAGTCTTTTTCCCTAGAATCATTATGGAAAACACAACACATGGGGTGAGAATTACAAATTCTCAGTAGTTTCATAATAAAACATGCCATTACAATCATTCCAGCTATTTCGGGGAAAAACATCAAATAAAATTACAATTCACCCTAGAAAGGTGGCAAAAGCCAAAACACCTTCCTTTCTCTTCCCAAAATAGAATCTCATTTTATACGTTTGTATAAAAACTCACTTCCACATAAACAATTCTCAAAAGTAAGCAATTTCCCATATAATTACAATGTCATGAATATGTCATGGTTAGCAACCGCCCATACAATGCCATGCATATACCTAGTAATGCCTTATGTTCATGTCTATGCAATAACAAAAAAATATAATGAATAATGTCATGATACCATTTATGGGAATCCAATTCCATGGTAATGTCATGAACCTTGAACAAAGCAAAGAAACCTGGTTCCATAAGCCTTGAATAAGCACTAGAAAGTAGTTCCAGATATTTCTCTGGGTGGTTAGGGAATGGACCATCCTCAGCTCATCACTATAATAGGGAAGGAATGTTACCTCCTCACTTACAATCATATATGATCACCCAAAAGTGAGGATTTAATCTTTCATCAAACATAAGAATGAAACACAATGATGTTAATTACTGCAATAACTAATATATCGATTAGTTTACATTCATAACCACAAGTATGAAAAACAATGATGTCAATTACTACAACAATTAGCATACGAATTGATTTACATTCATAATCACAAGTATGAAAAACAATGATGCTAATTACTATAATAATTAACATACCAATTGATTTACATTCATCACATTATCACTTCATTAAATACCCCTATTAGAATCTCATCACTCATTAGAAAACATAACTGAAGGGCCTACACAAGTTAGGAGCTTTGTTTTCACAAAATAAAAGTCCTCTCAAAAACTAGTCTGGGCGCCCAGGCACCCCATACCCAGCGCCTAAGTGCTGGCATGGCAGATGCAATGCCTTGCTTTCCCCTACGACTGGCGCTCAGGCATTCCTTACCTAGTGCTCAGGTGCTCAATTGGCACTTCGGTGCCCCACAATGGGGGCTCAGGTGCCCTGCACGCATCATGCTACTGCTCACTTTCTAGGTAGTAGGTGCCTAAGTGCAACTGCACCAAATTGGTTTCTGCAGAATTCTACAGAAATTGGGTGTTGTTCCATTAGGAACATACCCTCCTCCAACCTCTCAAACATCAATTCTAAATGTTTTCTAACATCGTACAAGACCTATAATCATATTGTAACTCTTATACAACTTTTAATTCTCTCAAACATAGGGTAAAGAATCAACCATCAACCTTAAAAACCCAAATCTCAACTCTTAACTCAAGTAGAAACAAAGGAAGTTAAGGGATGAAAATTCATCACCATGCATCAAACAAACCAAAAACAAGTCATCCTCAAGTTCTACAACAAGAATCAAGCCAAAAACATAATTTTTCTCACAAAACCCATTTCTCTTTACTCATGTAACCTAACACCACACAAGGAGAAATAAAAGAGTAAGATGAGTAGAAAAACCCCTACCTCTAGGGTCTTGAAAGAAAGAACTCAAGAGCTCCTCTCCACTTCTTCCTTCTTCTTCCTCATATTTTCCTCCTTTGCTTCTTGCTTCTCCTCCTCTATCTTCATTCTTTTCTTTTCCTTTGTGTTCTCTTGTTGGTAGCCATGTGAAAGGATGAGGATGAGATTGAAATATCTCTTGAAATAATGAAAGTCAAGGCAGAAAAAGAAAGAAATATGAAGCATTTGGTTACTTAAATATCTTGGCTGAAACTTTCGATCTTTTAAGAATACTTAGATTTCACCAAATCAAGTTTCTTAACTTCAAACAATTTTAGAATAAATCCTAGGATTCATCTAAATTCTTGTTTCACCATTATCCTATTTTTTCATATCTGCGACTAGTTAATCTGACATTAAAACACACTCTCGGTATGCTTAAAAATATCAAACTAACATTGATTATTCTCAAATTTTAACTGCATTATCTTCCACATATTTGTGACCTAGAAATAAATTCTCCATATTTATTTCCATTAACTAAGTAGTTTAAGCCAATTTCAGAGCTAATAATAGTTATTTTTCACATATAGTGTTACAGCAAAGTTACTAAACTAGGTCAAAAAGCCACAAAATTATACAAGCATATTAAACAAGTATTAGACTACCTCTATAACCATGTACAAGTCTAACATATTTTCGAGGGTGTTACACTTTGAATTTCTCCTTGAAGAGTACGAGGTCTGAGATGATGACCTAATGGAGGATGAAGTAGATGTGGTTGGCTTTTTAATCAAATGGGTCATCGACAAAGACTTTATCCATTCGAGGGATCTGATTAAGAGGCCGAAGAATGAACTCTGTGTTCATCTAGGTGTAGCCATATAACTTGTTGTATTTTCTTTGCTTATAATTTCCTTGTAATTATTTCAAGACATATTCTTTTCTTTTCTTCTTTGTGCAGAAATTATGGCCCCCATCGACAACCTTGAGGATCTCCATCAACGACTTGTGAGAGGACTACTCGGTGAGCTACCAAGGGAAAAGTGGTAACTTTTACTCCTCAAAATGAACCACAAATAAAGGTATGAGATCTGATGGAGCCAACAAATCCCAATGCCTAACTCCAGCCATGCAAGTGCATAATGGCAAGCCAAGGTGGCCACCCATGGAGGCCACAAGCAAATGGGTTCAATCTTGGACTTGACGGCCCCTTAAGGTGAAGACTTGTCCCCCAACGCCCCGGTTCAATTCGTAGGCCAACAGGTCTCATAAAGAGGTCTCTATTGATGGAGGATGACATGGAAAAGCTGGCCAAGGCTAGCGTTTCTCATCAAATTTAGCTTAGTGAGATTTGGAGTTTAAGAAACATGGTTTTATTCTATTTTTTGGGAAAGAGTCTTCCTAAGGCCAACAAAACAACAAAGTTGGAGGCTGAGCTTCAGGAACTCTGAGGGAAGAAAGAGAGTCTAAAGAAAGATCTCAGGGAGGAGCATTCACAAAAGGAGGATGCCATCAAGAAGCTCAGAGCCACCCTTGAGGAGATTCAAACTCTTAAGTAGCAGATCGCTAGTTCAGAGAAAAAGGTGGTGGATTCCAAGTCGGTAGTATCTAGACTTTGGACAAAGGCGGCTGAGCTAGAGGAAGCGAATAAGGCTTTGGAGGCTAAGATTGACGAGATCGAGGACAAATGGGCAAATTCTGTGGATAAATCTTTTTCAAATGCTCTAGAAAAACTTCTGACTTTGAACCCTGTTGGGCTCATCACAAAAGACATTGGATCCCACTATCGTGTTCAAGATGGATTTATTGTGGACATCATCTCGAAGCCTTCTGCTCTTAAAGCCCCTGCCACTATGACTCGTGCTTAGGTCTCCACCGAAGTCTAAGAAGAACTGGCTACTGAGGACCCCTCCCAGCAATGAAATTTACCTTATATTTTTTTTATTTTAATTTTAAAGCCTCTTGTGTGAGGCTTTTGATTTTGTAAGGACAAGTCCTATATTTGGGCATCTTTTGTACAAGTCTGGCTTCTCGAGCATATTTTTAATTTTTCTACCTTAGCCTTTTACATCTCTTTACACTATCAATTATGTATATGTTTTCTTGCTTTTGTCTATGATGGGTCCAACGCGAATATTATTTGTGTAACATCCTCTTCAACATTTCAGACATGTAAATATTTACAGAAGTAGCTTAATACTTGCTTAACATGCCTATTTAATTTTGTGACAATCTGAGTTAGTTTAGGCACTTTACTGCAGCCCCAAAGGTGAAAAGTTGTTTAAAATGGCCCAGATATTAGCATAAATAGCATAGATAATGGAAATAGATGTGAATAATTTATTTCTAAGACACAAATGTGTATTCTATGATGTGGTTAAAGTTTAAAAATAATCAGTGTTAATTTGGTATTTTTAAGCATACTGGTTGTGTTTTTTAATGCAGGAATGACTAGTCACAGATATGGAAAATGATGGTTTAGTGTAACAAGATTTTTGATGAATCTTGTGATTTTTTTTAAACTTATTGGCTTTAAGAAAATTGGATTTAGAAAAATTTAAGCATTCTTATCAGATCGAGAGTATTACTTGGTCACTTAAGTGACCAAGCTTCTTACGTCTATTGCCTTATATTTGGTTTTCATTTCTTTTCTTCATTTCTCACTTGTTTCTTGCTCACTCTCACGGCTGAAGACAAAGGCAGAAGAGAAAGAAGAACAAGGAGGAAAAGGGGAAAGGAAGAAGGGGAAATTAAGAAAGAAAGGCAAGCTTGTGGTCATCTAGCCATCATCACCATCTTTGCTACTCAAGGTAAGGGTTCTTGTGTTTTTCACACCTTTTCTTCCATTTTCACTAATGTAGCACATGTGGGGTATGATAGGTCAAATTGGTTTCTAGAGGTGTTTAAAGTGTTTTTCTTGCTTGAATGAGTTTCTTTGGTTGTTTATGACTTGTTCATGTAATAAGTTTGAGTTAGAAACTTAGAACTTGTCATTTGAACCTTTGATCCTAAAAGTTACATAGTTAGGTCATGGATATGAGATTTTGTTCTTGGATCCAATTTAGAGGTTTTTGTTGGTGATTAATGATTCCTATGTGTTAGTGGACTTGTTAGGGACCTTAAATCATCTAGAAACTGATTTGGAATGGCCAAAATCTGTGAATTGCTCCAATGGAACTGTACCTTGATTATGCGGAATTCTACAAAATCCATATACTGCTGCTTGTGCTGCGGTGCAAGGTGCTACACGCTGCAGCATGAGAGTGATGCTACTTCAAGTTTTGAGACCCTTAAGCTGGGCGTCGTGGTGTGCCAAGGCCGTGTCATGGCGTGGGCTCCGGGATCTTCCAAAATTGTGTTTTAGAATTTCCTAAGTGATGGGATCACCTATATATGCTTTCCTAAGTTTGTTGAGGCACTAATCGGGGTAATTCTTAGAGAAAATGACCGCTTAGCATTTATATTTAAGAGTTGTGAAACCTTAGGCAATCTTTAAGTTTAGAATGTCTTAGGAATGTATCTAAGACCTTGCACGACATGAGGTTGTCTTGGAAGTCACTTGTGAAGTGATGAAGTGAGGTTCTAGACATAAGGATACTAGTGATATGGTTCCTGCTACTTTGTTGGATAAGTGAGGCTAGGAATTACAGGTACTACTTTTGCCTTTTTACACTTGATTATGAAGATCTTGTGTTCATTTCATTGTGAATTGAACATACTCTTGGATTTTTTGGTTTTTAAACCTATTATTTTCTAGTTTCCTATGTATTATGACCTTTGATGGTGTGCACAACCATATGACCTGAGATTGAGGTGTTGGATCTAAATTCTCCTTTCACTTATGCTTGCATTGTTAAGGTTACCAGTATAGGAGTGGCAATAGTACTCTTACGTTGGTGAGGGGAAAGTGTTACCTATTACCAAGTGGGTTTAGGCTTTTAGGCTTATCCTACTTTGTATATACAAGAAACAAAGGTTTCTGAGAAATAAGTAAGTAGCTTGTGTTTTCAAACTTTAAAACCTGCATTGACATTGCATAATCATAATATTAGGACATTGTTTGAGCATAATCATACTTCATAACATAAAGCATTGCATTGTTGATAATTGTATGGACAGTTGTCTTGCTTGATCAGTTGATTGCTTGGTTACTTGTCGATGGTATCTTAGGATTGTATGGGTGATTCTTTGATGTTATTGATTTTTGGATATTCTATTATATAAAGTGTTTATATGTGTTCAGTTAGTTTATTTATTGTAAATGATTAACTGCTGGTCTTGGTATGCGAATACTGAGAAATTGTGATACTCACCCCTGTGTGTTCCATGTAAGTCCAGGTGTTGTCCCTCTAAAGGAAAAGGGCAAGAAATAGAAGAAGCTGAAGACTTAGTTTAGCAATTTTATTTCTTTTTGAATCAGATTGTATATTTGTACTCTTCTGGTTTTTTTGTAAAAGCTTATGTATACAGTATAACTTGTTACCCAATAATGTATGTATATATGATATTTTTATCTTTCATGGCTCTCTATATTGACTATACAAGTTATTATAGGTTTTTATTTTATGTATTTTTAGAAGTGACATGCTTAATGCGATTTATCTTGAAATATTTTATTTATTTTACGATAATTGTATTAGGGTGTTACAATATAGAATTAGAGTAGTGCATCCTATTGAGTCGGGGTGTGGACTGACTATGCTTAGGCATGTTTAGAAGTTCCTTTTGTGTTGTGCATTTCTTTGTCTCTTTGTGAGATGCTTGATTGAATTGTATGACCTACCTTTGATATGTCTGTTTTTAGCTATTGTTGTATGGTTACATAATATTAGGATTAGCTACCTCAATATATATTGTTCTGTGTTTAAAAGAAACTATGGCAGCACGAGGGCAACCAAGTGCAAGTAGGAACTTTGGAAATGAAGGCCCTGACATTATTGGAGCCTTTATGGCAATGGCTGAGGCAATGAGGGACCAAACAGCTGCTACTACCACTGCTATGTGAGAGCAAACAGCTGCAACAACTGAAGCTATCAGAGAGTAAGCAACTACGACAATAAGGATGTTTGAGAGAATGAATACCACTCAACATCAACCACCTACACCACCACCACACCACCAGGGGCAACCAACCCCAGAGGTAGTTGGCAAGAATCAGAATTTCCAAGACCTCTCGGAATTCAGGAAATCCAATTTGTCTTCCTTCAAATGGGAGTACAACCCAATCAGAGCTGAGGGTTGGCTCAAAGAGATGGAGATGATTTTCATTGTCATGGCTTACTCAGAAGAGCAAAAGGTACTTTTTGCATCGTACATGCTGGATGGTAAGGCAGAGTGTTGGTGGGTGGATACCAAGAGAGCTCTTGAGGTGTCAAGGATTTATGTGACTTAAGAAATCTTTAGAAATTCATTTATGAGAAATTTCTTTCCACAAAATCTACAGAATGCCAAAGAAATGAAATTTCTTAAGTTGGAACAAGGGGACATCTCTATTGTCTAAGTTCTCTTCTTGCATCATACTTAACCCAGATGAATCAAGGAAGTGTGTTAAGTTTGAAGAAAGACTGAGGGAAGACATTCAAAATGTCATCCAACCGTTTGAAATAGTTACCAGAGTTGTTTAATATACCTACCAAAGTTGTCATCTTCAACATGTTAGACTCGTAAATAGTTACAGAAGTAGCTTAATGCTTGCTTAATATGCTTGTTAAATTTTGTGACCATCTGAGTTAGTTTAGACACTTTGTTACAGCCCAAAGGTGAAAAGTTGCTTAAAATGACCCAGATATTAACATAAATGGCATAGGTAATGGAAATAAATGTGGATAATTTATTTCTAAGTCATAGATATGAATTCTGTGATGTGCTTAAAGTTTGAGAATAATCGAAGTCAGTTTGGTATTTTTAGGCATACTGATTGTGTGTTTTAATGCTGGAATGACTTGTCATAAATATGAAAAATGATGGTTTTGTTGCAACAAGATTTTTGTTGAATCCTATGATTTATTTTTAACTAGTTGGCTTTAAAAAATTTGGATTTGGAGAAATCTAAGTGTTCTTAGTAGATTGAGAGTATTACTTGGTCACTTAAGTGACCATGCTTTTCACGCCTGTTGCCTTATATTTGGTTTCCATTTCTTTTCTTCATTTTTCACTTGTTTCTTACTCGCTCTCATGGCTGAAAACAGAGGTAGAAGAGAAAGAAGAACAAGGAGGAACAGAGGGAAGGAAGAAGGGGAAATCAAGAAGGAAAGGCAAGCATGTGGTCATTTAGCCATCATCACTGTCTTTGCTACTCAAGGTATGGGTTCTTGTGTTTTTTAACTCATTTTCTTCCATTTTCACCATTGTTGCACGTGTGGTGTATGATAGGTCAAATTGGTTTCTAGAGGTGTTTGAAGTGTTTTTCTTGCTTGAATGAGTTTCTTTGGTTGTTTATGACTTGTTCATGTAATGAGTTTGAGTTAGAAACTTAGAACTAGTCATTTGAACCTTTGATCCTAAAAGTGAGAAAGATAGGTCATGGATATGAGATTTTGAGCTTAGATCCAATTTAGAGGATTTTGTTGGTGATTAATGATTCCTATGTGTTAGTGGACTTGTAAGGAACCTTAAATCACTTAGAAACTGGTTTGGAATGGCCAAAATTTGTGAATTGTTGCAATAGAGCAATACCCAGATCATGCAGAATTCTACAGAATCCATATCATGTTGCTTGCAACGCAGCGCATGCTCTTGCACGCCAAGGCATGAGGGTGATGGTACTTCCAGTTTTGAGACTCGAGAGCATGATGCCGCGATGAGCCAAGGCCGTGTCGTGGCGTGGGCTCCAAGATCTTCTAAAATTGTGTTTCTAATGTTTTGAAATTTCCTAAGTGATGGGATCACTTATACATGCTTTCCTAAGTGTGTTGAAGCACTAATGGGGGTAATTCTTCGAGAGAATGACCACTTAGCATACATATTTAAGAATTGTGAAACCTTAGGCAATCTTTGAGTTTAGAATGTCTTAGGAATGTATCTAAGACCTTGCACAACATGAGGTTATCTTGGACGTCACTTGTGAAGTGATGAAGTAAGGTTCTAGACATGAGGATACTAGTGACATGGTTCTTGCTACTTTGTTGGATAAGTGAGGCTAGGAATTAATGTACTACTTTTGCATTTTACACTTGATTATGAGGATATTATGTTTGTTTCAATTGTGAATTGAACCTACTCTTGGATTTTTTGGTTTTCAAACTTGGTATTTGCTAGTTTCTTATATATTGCGACCTTTGATGGTGTGCACAACTATATGACCTGAGAATGAGGTGTTGGATCCAAATTTCCCTTGTATTTATGCTTGCATGGTCAAGGTTACCGGTATGGAGGCAGCAATAGTACTCTTACGTTGGTGAGGGGAAAATGTCTACCTATTACCAAATGGGTTTAGGCTTTTAGGCTTATCCTACTTTGTATATACAAGAAATAGAGGTTTTGGGGAAATAAGTATGTAGCTTGTGTTTTCAGACATTAAAACTTGCATTGGCATTGCATAATAATAATATTAGGACATTGTTTGAGCATAATCATACTTCATAACATAAAGCAATGCATTATTGACAATTGTATGGGCAGTTGTCTTGCTTGATCAGTTGATTGCTTGGTTGCTTGTCGATGGTATCTTAAGGTTGTATGGGGCAATTCTTTGATGTTATTGATTTTCAAATTTTTTATTATATAAAGTGTTTATATGTGTTCAGTTAGTTTATTTGTTGTAAATGATTAACTGCTAGTATTGGTATGCGAATACTGAGAAATTGTGATTTCTCACCCCTGTGTGTTCCATTTAAATTCAGGTGAAGTCCTTTTAAAGGGAATGGACAAGAAAAAGAAAAAGCAGAAGGCTTAGTTTAATAACTTTATTTCTTTTTGAATCAGATTGTATATTTCTACTTTTCTAGTTTTTTGTAAAAGCTTATGTATGTAGTATGACTTGTTAGCCAGTGATGTATATATATATATGATCTTTTTATCATTCGTGGCTCTCTATAATGACTATACAGATTATTATAGGTTTTTATTTTTTACATTTTTAGAAGTGACATAATGCGATTTATCTTGAAATATTCTGTTTATTTTAAGATAATTGTATTAGGGTGTTACATTATGGTATGCGAGCAGTTCATCCTATTAAGCCAAGGTGTGTACTGACTATGCTTAGATATGTTTAGGAGTTCCTTTTGTTTTTTGCATTTCTGTGTGGACTAACTATGCTTAGGCATGTTTAGGAGTTCCTTCTGTGTTGTGCATTTCGTTGTCTCTTGTGTGAGATGTTTAATTCAATTGTAAGACCTACCTTTGATATGTCTATTTTTAGCTACTGTTGCATGGTTACATGATATTGGGATTAGTTACCTCAATATGTACTATTCTATGTTTATAAGAAACTATGGCAGCACGAGGGCGACTGCGTGGGAGTAGGAACTCCAGAAATTAAGGTCCTGACTTGGTTGGAGCCTTTACGGCAATGGATGAGGCAATGAGAGACCAAACAGCTGCTGCTGCCACTGCTATGTGCAAGCAAACAGTCACAACAACTGAAGCTATCAAAGAGCAAGCAGCTGCAACAATTAGGATGTTTGAGAGAATGAGTACCACTTAACATCAACCACCTACACCACCACCACACCACCAGGGGAAACCAAACCAAGAGGTAGTTGGGATGAATCAAACTTTCCAAGACCTCTCAAAGTTCATGAAATCTAATCCATCATCCTTCAAAAGGGAGTACAACCCAGTCAGAGCTGAGGGTTAGCTCAAAGAGATGGAGAAGATTTTCACTATCATGGCTTGCTCGGACGAGCAAAAGGTTTTTTTTGCTTTGTACATGCCGGAGGGTGAGGCAGAGGATTGGTGAGTGGATACCAAGAGAGCTCTTGAGGTGTCAAGGACACATGTGACATGGGAGATCTTTAGAGATTCATTTCTGAGAAAGTTCTTTCCACAAAATCTACAGAATGCCAAAGAGATGGAATTTCTTAAGTTGGAATAAGGGGACATGTCGATTGGTTAGTACGTGGTCAAATTCAATGAATTGTATAAGTTCTTTTCTTACATCATACTTAACCCAGATGAATCATGGAAGTGTGTTAAGTTTGAAGAAAGAATGAGGGAAGACATTCAAAATGCCATCCAACCATTTCAATTAGTTACTAGAGTTGTCTGATATACCTACCAGAGTTATCCTCTTCAACATCTTAGACTTGTAAATAGTTACGAAGGTAACTTAATACTTCCTTAACATGCCTATTAAATTTTGTGATAATCTGAGTTAGTTTAGGTACTTTGTTGTAGCTCGAAAGGTGAAAAATTACTTAAAATGACCCAGATATTAGCATAAATGGCATAGCTAAAGGAAATAAATGTGGATAATTTATTTCTAAGTCACAAATGTGTATTTTATGATGTGGTTAAAGATTGAGAATAATCAGAGTTAGTTTAGTATTTTTATGTATACTGGTTATGTGTTTAAATGTCAAAATGACTAGTCATAGATATGGAAAATGATGGTTTTTGTGCAACAAGATTTTTGTTGAATCTTGTGATTTATTTTAAACTGGTTGGCTTTAAGAAAACTTGATTTGGAGAAATCTAAGTGTTCTTAGCAGATCGAGAGTATTACTTGGTCACTTCAGTAACCAAGCTTCTCACGTCTATTGCCTTATATTTGGTTTCCATTTCTTTTCTTCATTTTTCACTTGTTTCTTGCTCACTCTCACGATTGAAATTAGAGGCAAAAGAGAAAGAAGAACAAGGAGGAAAAGGGGAAAGGAATAAGGGAAATTAAGAAGGAAAGACAAGCTTGGGGTCATCTAGCCATCATCACCATCTTTGCTATTCAAGGTAGGGGCTCTTGTGCTTTTTAACTCCTTTTCTTCCATTTTCACCATTGTTGCACATGTGGTGTATGATAGGTCACATTGGTTTCTAGAGGTGTTTGAAGTGTTTTTCTTGCTTGAATGAGTTTCTTTGGTTGTTTATGACTTGTTCATGTAATAAGTTTGAGTTAAAAACTTAGAACATGTCATTTGAACCTTTCATCCTAAAAGTGAGAAAGTTAGGTCATGGAAATGAGATTTTATGCTTGGATCCAATTTAGAGGTTTTTGTTGGTGATTAATGATTCCTATATGTTAGTGGACTTGTTAGGGACCTTAAATCACCTAGAATCTGGTTTGGAATGGCCAAAATCTATGAATTGTTCTAATGGAACAGTACTCGAACTCTACAGAATTCTATAGAATCCATATCCTGCTGCTTGCGCCATGGCATAAGGTGTTGCATGCCAAGGCGTGAAAGTGATACTACTTCTAGTTTTGAGACCTGAGAGCAGGGCATCGTGGTATGCAAAGGTCGTGTTGCGATGTGGGCTCCAAGATCTTCCAAAAACATATTTTTGATGTTTTGGAATTTCCTAAGTGGTGGGATCACCTATATATGCTTTCCTAAGTGTGTTGAGGCACTAATGAGGGTAATTCTGGGAGAGAATGACCACTTAGCATATATATTTAAGAGTTGTGAAACCTTAGGCAATCTTTGAGTTTAGAATGTGTTAGGAATATATTTAAGACCTTGCACAACATTAGGTTGTCTTGGAAGTCACTTGTGAAATGATGAAGTGAGGTTCAAGACATGAGTATACTAGTGACATGGTTCCTGCTACTTTGTTGGACAAGTGAGGCTAGGAATTACATGTACTAGTTTTTCCTTTTACATTTGATTATGAGGATATTGTGTTCGTTTCAATTGTGAATTGAACTTACTCTTGGATTTTTTGATTTTCAAACTTGGTATTTGCTAGTTTCCTATATATTATGACCTATGATGGTGTGCACAACCATATGACTTAAGAATGAGGTGTTGGTTCTAAATTCCTCCTACATTTATGCTTGCATGGCCAAGGTTATCAGTATGGGGGTGGTAATAGTACTCTTACATTGGTGAGGGGAAAATGTCTACTAATTACCAAGTGGGTTTAGGCTTTTAGGCTTATCCTACTTTGTATATACAATAAACAGAGGTTTTTGGGAAATAAGTAAGTAGCTTATGTTTTCAAACTTTACAACCTGCATTGGCATTGCATAATCATAATATTAGAATATTGTTTAAGCATAATCATACTTCATAACATAAAGCATTGCATTGTTGACAATTGTATGGACAGTTGTCTTGCTTGATCAGTTAATTGCTTGGCTGCTTGTCGATGGTATCTTAGGATTATGTGGCAATTCTTTGATGTTATTAATTTTCATATTTTCTATTATATAAAGTGTTTATATGTGTTCAGTTAGTTTGTTTGTTGTAAATGATTAACTGCTAGTCTTGGTATGCAAATATCAAGAAATTATGATTTCTCACCCCTGTGTGTTCCATGTAAATTCAGGTGAGGTCATTCTAAAAGGAAAGGGCAAGAAAAAGAAGAAACAGAAGGCTTAGTTTAGCAGCTTTATTTCTTTTTGAATGGGATTGTATATTTGTACTCTTTCGGTTGTTTGTATTGCTTATGTATACAGTATGGCTTGTTAGCCAATGATGTATGTATATATGATCTTTTTATCATTCGTGACTCTCTATAATGACTATACAGGTTATTATGGGTTTTTATTTTGTGCATTTTTAGAAGTGACATGCTTAATGCGATTTATCTTAAAATATTTCATTTATTTTATGATAATTGTATTAGGGTGTTACATTGTGGTATAAGCGCAGTTCATTTTATTGATTCATGGTGTGGACTAATTATGCTTAGGCATGTTTAGGAGTTCCTTTTATGTTGTGCATTTCTTTGTCTCTTGTATGAGATGTTTGATTGAATTTTATGACTTACCTTTGATATTCCTATTTTTAGCTATTGTTGCACGGTTACATGATATTGGGATTAGCTACCTCAATATGTATTGTTCTGTGTTTACCAGAAACTATGGCAGCACAATGGTGACCGCGTGGGAGTAGGAACTCTAAAAATGAATGCCCTGACATGGTCAGAGCCTTTATGGCAATGACTTAGGCAATGAGGGACCAAATAGTAGCTATTGCCACTGCTGTGTGAGAGCAAATAGTCGCAACAACTTAAGCTATCAGAGAGCTAGCAGCTGCGACAACAATGATGTTTGAGAGAATGAGTGCCACTCAACATCAACCACCTACACCACCTCCACACCACCAGGAGTAACTAACCCAATAGGAAGTTGGGAGGAATCAGACTTTCCAAGACCTTTCAGAGTTTAGAAAATCCAATCTGTCTTCCTTCAAAGGGGAGTACAACCCAATCAAAGCTGAGGGTTGGCTCAAAGAGATGGAGAAGATTTTCACTATCATGGCTTACTTAGATGAGCAAAAGGTGCTTTTTGCTGCTAAGGATTAGCAGGTGGATACCAAGATAGCTCTTGAGGTGTCAAGCACTCATGTGACATGGGAGATCTTTAGAAATTTATTTTTGAGAAAGTTCTTTCACAAAATCTACAAAATATCAAAGAAATGGAATTTCTTAAGTTGGAACAGAGGGACATGTCTACTTGCTAGTACGTGGTCAAATTCAACGAATTGTCTAAGTTCTCTTCTTGCATTATACTTAACCTAGATGAATCATGGAAATATGTTAAGTTTAAAGAAGAACTGAGGGAAGACATTCAAAATGCCATCCAACCGTTTCAAATTCAAGACTTTGAAACTTTGATTAACAAGTGTTAGATAATCGAATAGGCATTCTAAAAAGCTTTCAGTAGAGCCTAAGTCATAATACCTTCAAAAGAGGAAGTGGGGTGACAACAAGTTCAAGAAGGGATCTTCTAAATTTAGCTTTCCTCTAGATAAGGGTAAGCATATTCAAAAGGAGTTTGTGGGACCTAAGTGTTCTAAGTGTGGGAAAAAGCATGGAGACCAGCCTTGCTTAGTGTGCTATGTTCGTGGACAGTTTGAGGATTTTGCGAAGGAGTGTCCATCAAGGAAGGAAGTTGTGCCTACCCAGAAACCATAAGCTAGAAGAAGAGTTTACTATCTAGGTGGTGAGGAGGTGACTCAGTCTTTTGATCTTATTGAAGGTAAATGCATTATTCACAAACATCTTTTAATTGTGTTGTATGATTCGGGAGCAGTTAGGCCTACTGGTAAACCGGTTAAAACATCTAGAGTGTGTCTTGATTGTTGTGTAAAGGTAGAAAATAGGATTTTCAACGTAAACCTTATCTGTTTGCCTCTTATAGATATTGATGTTATTCTTAGCATGGATTGGTTGTCTACCAACCATGTAGTGTTGAATTATTCAGATAAATCTCTAGTTTTCCTGTCTGATATACCTATCAGAGTCATTCCATTTGAGTTTGTGTATCTCAATACGAATCAGGTTAATCTCTGTTTAGAGGACTGATCTTTAGGATATGTTCTCTTGTTTTCATTATCTGCTGAGGTTGAGCAAAGCCTAGGTGAAATACCTATGGTGAGTGAATGTCCTGAAGTTTTCCCAAGTGACATAGTGGAGTTGCCACCTGAGCAGGAAATAAAGTTCTTTATAGACTTAGTGCCTGGGACGGGACCTATCTCTGTAGCACCCTATAGAATGGCACCACTAGAGTCAGTGGAACTCAAGAAGCAAATCGAGGACTTGTTGGATAAGCAATTCATTAGGCTGAGTGTCTCTCCGTAGGGAGCACCTGTGTTACTAGTGAAGAAAAAAGATGGTACCATGAGGCTTTGTGTGGATTACAGACATCGATCTAATGGATCAGCTGAGCGGAGCTGTGGTTTTCTCAAAGATTGATCTTAGGTCTGGTTATCATCAGATAAGGGTTAGGTAAGAGGATATCCCTAAGATAACTTTTAGAGCTAGGTATGGACACTATGAGTATCTTGTGATGTCCTTTGGGTTGACGAATGCACCAGTAGTGTTCATGGATTACATGAATAGGATCTTCAGACCTTACTTGGATCAGTTTGTTGTAGTGTTTATCAATGATATTTTGATCTATTCTAAGACAATAGAGGAGCATGAACAGCATCTGAGGATAGTGTTGAAAATCCTTAAGGAGAGTAGGTTGTTTGCTAAGCTATCTAAGTGTGAGTTCTGGCTTTCACAAATGCAGTTTTTGGGACATGTGATATCTCAGGATGAGATTTCTATGGACCCAAGTAAGGTTGATGCAGTGTTGTAGTGGGAGAGACCCACCACTGTGTCCAAGATCAAAAGCTTTATAGGCCTAGTTGGGTATTATAGAAGGTGTGAATGCTTATGTCTTGAAGCATATCAAATGATTTTTTGATGATAACAAAAGCAAAAGAGAAGACCAAGATCAAAAGAACAAAATCAAGAGGCATATAGATATAAGTCTTAGGATTTCAATGTAAAATGCTCTCAAGGTATCTCAATGATCTTCAAATGGTTTTTTAAAGATCTTTTAAATCAACTAATAATTCAAAATGCATTTTTTAAGGATATGTTGATTTCAATCTTGGATTTTATAACTCAAATGTAAATCTTGTTAAAGTCCAAGCTCCTATATTTAAGGATTGACCAATACACTTAATTAGGGTTGAAAAATGTGTTCAAAGGATAAGGTAACTGATTACATATGTGTTGTAATCGATTACAAGCTAAATAGAGACCTTGTAATCGACTACATTGAGCACGTAATCGATTATAAGCATGACAGAAGCCTTGTAATCGATTACATTGAGGCTGTAATCAATTACAAGTCTAGTAGAGTCTATGTAATCGATTACACAAGGCTGGTAATCGATTACATCCTGCCCAAAAAGCCAAGAACACGTTCAAACAGCCATGTAATCGATTACCACTAGTCTGAAAGTGCCCAACGACTATATTAGGTGCATTAAAGCACCTAACAGCTCTTTTAGTGAAAAACAATTTATATACTTGTGTTAGGGCATCATTAATGGCTGACCTTGAACTTGAAACATCTTTCTATCACTCTAATCTGAGAATCAATCATTTAAACCCTTATTGCTTTATTTTTGAAAATCACTTGAGATATTCTTGAAGAGCATTCTAGAGCTTCAATTTGTATCAACTACTCTTGTGAGAGTTTCATCTTGTATATACTTCAATTCTTTGTGAAGAGTATGAGGCATCCCTCCAAATTGTAAAGGGTGAGGTATGCCTAGTTGGTAAAGAGGGTGAGGTATCCCTCAAGGTTGTAAAGGGTGAGGTATCCCTTGTTGGTAAAGAGGGTGAGGTATCCCTCAAGGTTATAAAGAGTGAGGTATCCCTTGAAGAGGCTCAAGCTACAAAAGGTGAGGTATCCCAAGGTAGTGTTGAGTGCTCTAATTTGTAAAGGTTACAAGCACCTGATTCAAGATTGGAATTTAATGGAAAATCTTGAGTGATTGCTTGAAGACTGGACGTAGGCCACAAGTGGATTAGTGGTTGAACCAAGATAAATCTTGTGTTTAATCTTCTCAATTCTATCTCTTTACATTTGTGCTTTAATCTTATATGCTTGCTTGAATACTTTCTATCTTATCTTATTTATTTGTGAGTGAGTTATTCAATATCATCTATCTATTCACTTTAATCAATCAATAGCTTCAACGAAAATTGGTAATCAAGTATTTTGCAAAAGATTTGCTAAAATATTTTACATACTCAATTCACTCCTCTCTTGAGTATTGAGGCCACTGGGTAATAGAAGGTTCATAAAGGGTTTTTCTCAATTAGCGCTACCTTTGACTAGATTGAATAGAAAATGTAGTTCTTTTGAATGGACTCAAGTTTGTGAGGATAATTTCCAAGAGCTAAAAGTGAGGTTGACTATGACACTGGTGTTGGTAATTCTGGATGAGGTATACTGTGATGCTTCAAAGATGGTTTTGGGTTGTGTTTTGATGCCACATAGGAGAGTTGTTGCCTATGCATCAAGGCAGTTGAGGCCTCATGAGGAGACCTACCGTACTCATGATCTAGAGTTAGTTACAGTAGTGTTCGCCTTAAAGGTTGGGAAACATTACTTGTATGGAGTTCAGTTTGAGGTATTCAGTGATCATAAGAGTTTGAAGTACTTATTTGATCAGAAGGAGCTGAACATGAGACAATGAAGATGGATGGAGTTTTTGAAAGACAATGACTTTGAGTTAAAGTACCATCTGGGTAAAGCTAATATGGTGGCTGATGCACTAAGTAGGAAATCCCTACATGTGTCCTAGATGATGATCCAAAAATGTGAACTTCTTGAGAGTTTTAGAGACATAAGCCTTTTAGTAACTGTGTTACCACGTAGTCTCAGTGTGAGTCATATGGACATAGTGAGTGACTCTAAGACTCAAATCTTGGAAGCTCAAAAGAAAGATATGACTCTTAGTGATGTAAGTGAGAAAATCTTTTAGGTAATCCTGGAGAGTTTGATATGCCAGATGTTGGGATAATTAAGTTTAGAGGTAGACTTTGAATTCCTCGTGAACCTGAAATCAAGGAAAGGATCCATGAAGAAGCTCACTGTTATCAATACACTATCCATCCCGAGGCCACTAAGATGTATCAAGACTTGCAAAAGTTGTTTTGGTGGTCTAGTATAAAGATGGACATAACTGAGTTTGTGTCTAGGTGCCTAACTTGTCAGAAGGCCAAGATAGAATACCAGAAACCATCTAGACCTCTTCAATCTTTGGGAATCCCTAAGTGGAAATAAGATAACATCATAATGGATTTCATGATGGGCTTGCCCAACACTTAGTTAGGATTAGATGCAATATGGGCTGTAGTGGATAGACTAACCAAGTCTGCCCATTTTATACCTATTAGAGCTAACTACTCCATGGATAGACTTGCCCAGTTATACCTTCAGGAGATAGTTAAGATGCACGGTATTCCCCTTAGTATAGTTTTTGATAGAGACCCTAGATTTATGTCTAGATTTTGGGGAGTCTTGCAGAAAGCTTAGTTTGAGTACAGCATATCATCCACAGACTGATGGTCAATCAGAAAGGACTATCCAAATCCTTGAGGATATGCTAAGAACATATCCTTAGTTCTTACCCTTAGTGGAGTTTGCCTACAGCAACAGTTATCACACCAGCATAGGTATGGCACCGTTTGAAGCACTTTATGGTAGAAAATGTTGGTCTCCCTTTGTGTTGGTATGAGATTGGAGAGAGAACCATCCTAGGACTTGAGTTAGTATAGTAAACCACAAATCAGATGATAGGTTGGTAATGGCTCAGAGTAGATAGAAGAGCTATGCTGATAAAAGGAGAAGATATCTAGAGTTCAATAGGGAGATCATGTAGTCTTGAGAGTCACTCCTATGGCAGGGATTAGTAGAGCATTTAGATCACAAAAGTTGAACCCTCGTTTCATTGGTCCTTACTAGATCCTAAAGAGAATTAGACATGTAGCCTACCAAATTGCCCTTCCACCCAGTTTATCAAACCTTCATGATATCTTCCATGTGTCACATCTTAGGAAGTATAATCCAAATCCTTCACATGTCATAAGAAATGAATCTGTGCAGTTAAGAGAGGATTTGTCTTATGCTATAAGGCAGATAATGATCATGGATAGGGGGGTCAAAGAGCTTAGAGGTAAGTGGATTCCTCTGGTGAAAGTGCTTTGGGATGGTGCTAGTTTCAAGGAGGCGACTTGGGAGTTGGAGTTCCACATGCAGCAAGACTACCCGCAGTTGTTTATTTGAAGCAAGCAATTTTGGGGATAAAATTTTTAAAAAAGGCGGGGGGGAGAAATGTAACATCCTCTTCAACATGTTAGACTTGTAAATAGTTACAGTGGTAGCTTAAGACTTGCTTAACATGCCTGTTTAATTTTGTGATAATCTGAGTTAGTTTAGGCACTTTGCTACAACTCGAAAGGTGAAAAATTACTTAAAATGACCCAAATATTAGCATAAATGGCATAGCTAATGGAAATAGACGTGAATAATTTATTTCTAAGTTACAAATATGAATTATTTGATATGGTTAAATTTTAAGAATAATCAGAGTTAGTTTGTTATTTTTGGACATACTGGTTGTATGTTTTAATGCCGAAATAACTAGTCACAGATATAAAAAATGATGATTTTGATGCAACAATATTTTTTATGAATCCTTTGATTTATTTTAAACTTGTTGGCTTTAAGAAAATTGGATTTGGAGAAATCTAAGTATTCTTAGCAGATCGAGAGTATTACTTGATCACTTAAGTGACTAAGCTTCTCACGTCTGTTGCATTATATTTGGTTTCCATTTTTTTTCTTCATTTCTCACATGTTTCTTGCTCACTTTCACAGCTGAAAATAGAGGCAGGAGAGAAAGAAGAACAAGGAGGAGAAGGGGAAAGGAAGAAGGGGAAATCAAGAAGGAAAGGCAAGCTTGTGGTCATGTAGCCATCATCACCATCTTTGCTACTCAAGGTAGGGGTTCTTGTGCTTTTTAACTCATTTTCTTCCATTTTCACCATTGTTGCACATGTGGTGTATGATAGGTCAAATTGATTTCTAGAGGTGTTTGAAGTGTTTTTTTTTTGCTTGAATGAGTTTCTTTGGTTGTTTATGACTTGTTCATGTAATGAGTTTGAGTTCGAAACTTAGAATGTCTTAGGAATGTATCTAAGACCTTGCTTAACATGAGGTTGTCTTGGAAGTCACTTGTGAAGTGAAGAAGTGAGGTTCTAGACATGAGCATACTAATGACATGGTTCCTACTACTTTGTTGGATAAGTGAGGCTAGGAATTACATGTACTAGTTTTGCCTTTTACACTTGATTATGAAGATATTGTGTTCGTTTCAGTTGTGAATTGAACTTTCTCTAAGATTTTTTGGTTTTCAAACCTAGTATTTGCTAGTTTCCTATGTATTGTGACCTTTGATGGTTTGCACAATCATATGACCTAAGAATAAGGTGTTGGATCTAAATTCTCCTTGCATGGTCAAGGTTACCGGTATGGAGGTGGCAATACTACTTTTACGTTGATGAGGGGAAAGTGTCTACCTATTACTAAGTGAGTTTAGGCTTTTAGGCTTATCCTACTTTATATATACAAGAAATAGAGGTGTCTTGGAAATAAGTAAGTAACTTGTGTTTTCAAACTTTAAAACCTGTATTGGTATTGCATAATCATAATATTAGGACATTGTTTGAACATAATCATACTTCATAACATAAAGCATTACATTGTTGACTATTGTATGGGCAGTTGTCTTACTTGATCAATTGATTATTTGGTTACTTGTCGATGGTATTAAGGATTGTATGGGCGATTCTTTGATGTTATTGATTTTTAGATATTCTATTATATAAAGTGTTTATATGTGTTCAGTTAGTTTATTTGCTGTAAATGATTAACTGCTGGTCTTGGTATGTGAATACTAAGAAATTGTGATTTCTCACCCCTGTGTGTTCCATGTAAATCCAAGTGAAGTCCCTCCAAAGGAAAAGGGCAAAAAAAAAAAGAAGAAGAAGTAGAAGGCTTAGTTTAGCAACATTATTTCTTTTTTAATCAGATTGTATATTTGTACTCTTCTAGTTGTTTGTAAAAGCTTATGTATACAATATGGCTTGTTAGCTAGTGATGTATGTATATATGATCTTTTTATCATTCATGACTCTCTATAATGACTATACAGGATATTATGGGTTTTTATTTTATGCATTTTTAGAAATGACATGCTTAATGCGATTTATCTTAAAATATTCTATTTATTTTACGATAATTTTATTAGGGTGTTATAGTATGTGAACCTCAAAAGGGACTTAGGATATTATTTAATATTCTTTTTGCAATCATCCACTTTGGGTTTAATATCCAATATTATGTGTGGAACCCAAAAGGTACTTTAGAAAAGGATAATTACATGCGTTACTTAGTTTTGTAGTATCTCAGACCCCGATGGGCGAATGTTTTAGTACAGTGCCATTGCCATATGTAGAATCATACTTAGAGAATTTTCTATGTATTTACGAATTTTCCTTGTGTAGAAGCTAGTGGGGGACCACAGAAAATAGGCGTTTCCTTTTTCGAATCCTAACAATAATAGTGCCAACACGATACACTTAACCTTGTCAAATCCCTTTTTGGATTTAAGGGTTAAGGTTAGGCTTATTAGGGCATGGGTGAAAACTCATGTGCTCGCTACAAGACCTCGAACAGCGGTCAAGAAGGCTATCCGTGTTGGCCTTAGGTGCAATCGAAATAGCTGATCCTAATGGGAACATGTATTCCTTAAACCTCGCCAAGGTACTTTGACCTTTTGGGTTGCATTAAACATAAGTAAATGTAACAAATAATAGTATGAATAATCTGGAGTCATTTTATTGATGTTAGAATTCGACATTTCCATCTTTATTAAAACAACAAAACTTGGGAAAACTTGAAATAACTAGCTGTAATATTTCTTGAGTTTCTTCGCGTTCTAGTAGTTTTTAATGCTCTTGCCAGTAAGGGTTATGCATCAGAGTTGGTCTTGGACGTGATCCATAAAGGCCTTCCCAATTTGGTGCTAACTTCCCCTATGATGCATTTTTACCACCAACATCTACTCTAGTATTGTATGGGTTGTCGTTCTATGCTTGAAGGCAGCTTCGCAAATGTGTGCGATCTGGCACTATGCTTCTCACAGGTTTAGGTTTTGGCGAACTAGATCTGGGTTGGTGTCTTCAGAAAAATGCTATCTCCACTAATTAAGTTCTCCAATTTCAACTAGAATCATGGCCTCCTAGCCATAGCTTAGCTTGAAGGGGGATTCCCCGGTTATGGAATGTGGTGTGGTCTGATACGTCTAAAGGACATGATCAAGTTCTTCTGCTCACTTCCCTTTTGCTTCATCTAACTTTTTCTTGAGGCCACAAAGGATAACCTGGTTAGCTACTTCATCTTGGCCATTTGTCTTTGGAGGCTCCACCAAAGTGAACTGATGTTTTATTCAGAGTCCGAAGAGTAAATTTTGGAACTTCTGGTCAGTGAATTAGGTGTTGCTGTTCGTGACTATAGACTTCAAGATCCCGAACCTACTGATGATGTTCCTGTAGGTGAATTTCTGGATATGAGCTGGGGTGATGGTAGATAAAGGCTCTACTTCTATCCACTTAGTGAAGTAATCCACGACTACTACTAAGTATTTCACTTATCCAGGTGCTTAGGGAAAAGGACCCAGGATGTCTTTCCCCTACTGATAGAATAGTCAAGGTATGGACATTGTTGATAGTTCTTCTAGAGGGGTTAAGTAGACATCTAAGAACCCCTGATATTTGTCACATTTCTGGCTAAATTCCACTGAATCAGCCTCTATACTAGGCTAATAGTATCCTACTCGCATTGCCTTCTGGGCAAGTGCTTTTCCTTTGAGGTGGTGCCCGCAGCTCCCTTCGTGGATCTTAGCCAAAATGTATTCTGCTTCTTTTGTACCAAGGCACACAAAGAGAAAGGAAGAGAAACCACAACGGTATAGGTAATTGTCATAAAGTGTGTACCATACCATGGTCCATACTAACTATTGGGCAAGCTTTTGATCTTTGAGCAGGGCTCAATCTAAGAGATAGGAAACACTTGGTGTGATCCAAGTTTCCTGCTCTTCAAGTAAGAAGACTTTGGATTCCATAATACTTGGTGCCAACAGGGTCTCTTGGATCATAAATTTATTGTTGTCGGGGCTTTTTGTGCTGGCAAGCTTCGAAAGGATGTTGGCACGTGAGTTTTGTTCTCTAGGAAAGTGTTCAACTTTAGACCTTGTAAAACCCTCTAGAAGTTTCTTCACTTTGACCAAGTATTTTTGAAGGTGGGGTTCCTTGGCCTAGTACTCGCCTGGATCTGGGAAGTCGCTATAGTGATCCCAGTAATACAGGATTTGTATTCTGCCTAGTTGTTTGAGGTTAGGAACTCGAACCTCAAGGAATGCTCTAGAGTAAGTCTGACCCATTTCTCCTATTACCAAGTGGCTTCAAAACTCAAGAGGGGGTGAATTGAATTTATAAAATATTTTTGAAAACTTTTCACAAACACTTATTTATCAATTTTTGTTGAAGCTATTAATTGAATGAGGTGAATAGGTAGATGGGATTGAACACTTTACTCACAAATAAACTAACTAAGATGAAGAGTATTTAAGGAAGCATATAAAATCAAAGTATAAAAGTAAAGGAGATAAAGTAGAGAAGAGCAAATTCAAGATTTATCCTGGTTCAGCCACCTCTTATAACCTATATCCAGTTCTCAAGTGATTCACCTGAGATTTTCTACTATAACTTCAAGTTTCAATAGGTGCTTGCAACCTTTACAACCAAGAGCACTCAATACACCTTAGGATGCCTCACCTTTTATGCTTGAGCCTCAAAAACAAGGTATACCTCACCCTTATAACTTTTGAGGGATACCTCACTCTCTTCTTTATTAAGGGATACATCACTCTTACAACTTTTGAGGGATACCTCATTCCTTTACAGAAAATCAAAATATATTTGAATGATAAACTCTCACAAGAGTGGATAATACAAATTGAAGCTCAATGGGTAGAAAGATTGATCACACTTTTAAGCTCAAAATAGAGTGCTAAAGATTAAGGCTAAGAAAACTCATATTAAATGCTCAACAAGATGTTTCAGAATGATTTTCTTCTCTCTTTTAATGCCCAATAACTTATATTTATAGCCCAAGTCATTAAAAAGCCATTGGAGTGGTTGGGAGCATTCAAGTAACTAGTCATTAATTTCTATTTTTAGAAACCTTGATAATCAATTAGAGGAAGTATCTAATCGATTATCCTCATATTAGGATAGCAAAGATGAGTTTCTGGAACAACCTAATCGATTAGACATATAGTCTAATCAATTAAGGCCTCTAATCGATTAGATGCCCTATTCTAATCAACTATGGCTTTATGGAACTGAATCTTGGGCATTTTGACTTTTGCTAATTGATTAAGGAAACCCTCTAATTGATTAGGCCTTTTGAAAAAATAGTTTAAACAACTTTGAAGCTTAGCCAAATGCCACTAGGAGTTCCAACAACCTTTTAGACACTTAAAGGCCTTTCCTTATGAATACAAAACTCATTTTAAAAACTTGGAAAACATGTGTGCTAATTTTGGTTTCTTTGAAAAACATAATAGAACTTAAGTGTGAACCCTTTTACTTTTACAAATGATCTAAGTCCTAATATTATTCTTAAAAGGTCTTGGACTTGATCTTGTCATCATCTTCTTGTTTGTTATCATCAAAACTATCTTCAATAGCCAATAGCCAATTACATTCTCCCCTTTTTTGATGATGACAAACAACCATTGAGAAAAGAGTTAGTTTGTAAAAAATGGAATTCATAAAGATTGTTAGAGAGATTTACTCCTCTTTTTTTTCGTAAGAGTTGATAACTACCAAGGCTACCAAATTTAAATCAATTTATAAACAAATTACTAAAACTACTTGCAGTATATGGTAACATTGGGTTGAGCCCATAGATTACTCTAATTACACAATCAGATTAAGTGGTTAATAAACAGAGGGGAAAAGGTTTGTAAGATTAAACAACAGAAAGTAATTAAAAAGAGTAAACAGAATTTGGAAAATAACCAATCCAAGAAAATTAACCAATCTTGATCTTAATCCATCCTTGATCACTAAAGGTCCATTCAATTATCAATCCAATCCTTAGTCTTAGATCATATCAAGACACCTCTCAATGATCCACAGATCTTCTACTAGAAACACTTTCAAAATTCAATTAATTAAGGTTAGACAAATTAAGCATCTATCCAAAACCCGAATTAACTTAAAATCCAAGATCCAACCAAGCTAAACATTTCATCAAATACCTTCAATACCTTGTTTAGTCTTTGAATTCTTCTCTTAGAACATGGTAATTACGCAATTATCAAATGCAAATTCCAATCAAATTAAGAACCTAATCAGAATTAGAAAAAGAGAAGAAGAAGAAGAGAAACTAGATTAACAATTGAATGTAAACAATTAAAACATAATCTCAAGATTAAGCATAAAAAATGTTCAATCCCTTGAATTGATTAAAGGCCCTACCCCTCCATGAATAGGAGGGAAGAACTCAAAAAAAGAATATAAAAACTAGAGAGAAGGAAGAGAAGAGAGAAAGATCTGGATCTAGAGAGATGATGAAAAGTGTAGAATGAAAACTGAGTCTCAGACTTCTGATTCTAAACCCTATAACTACCCCTTCATTTGGCTTTACTTCATTATAACCCCATTAGTTAAAAAATTGGGTCCATTATGAGTACTTGGGTCCATTATGAGTGATTGGGCCCAAACCTCATGTTAATTGGAGGTCTACAACTCAAGTTATGGACAAATCATTATCAAAGGGTCTTTGATTTTGTTGGCTGACTTCAAGGAATGAAAACTCCATTGAAATGTCATAGTTTGGAAAAGTGGTCTCCTATGAATTGAAGATATATGTATTAGCTTTAAAATGCCACTAGTTTTAGACCCATATCACATCTACATCCCAAGTTATACCCTGATTAGTGCACACTGCTCAGGGTCTAGTGGCAGAACCTATGTTCTGACTTCCAGGCCCAATTAGCTTTACTAGGTGTTTGATTCAGCCTTGGAGCTCTTCATGAAAATTGTAGAGCTCTCTTTCATATTTCCTACAAGGTATGATATATAATTTTTAAACATCTAAAACTCAAGATCAATTAAGCCCAATTCGAGCCCAAACTTACAAAACATGACCAAGCTCAATTAATTAAGTACATAGAGAGTGTAAATAACTAAAATTGAGGGTTTATTAATGTATAAAATATGTGATTATCAAATTCTCTCATACTTAGCTTTTGAACTCCTGGACAACACACATAAGACCAAAACTTGAGAATAATGGATCAACATACAAACTAAAAAGCTAAAAACTCTAAAAGATTCAAATTCCAATGACATTCAAGAATGTAAAAGTTAAAAGCAAGAAGAACAACCAACAATTTAAGGGAACAAAGCATTCATGAGTTAACATTTCTTCACATCTCAAACTAACAAGTAAGGTAACTTCAAATTGAGAAGCATGAGTTAAGAATGATAGATCCTCAAAAGATAAACCCTCAATCCCTCAAGTGTTTAAAATGTGAGTATATCACTCAATTCAACCCATGAACAATTGCACTACCATAAACTTGCTTATCTTTTATTTCTCCGCTACTCAAACACATGCATACACAAATCAAGAGGACTTTATTCAAGGTTGTAATGGGGCCAAGGTAAGGGAAGGAAACAATATGGATATGACAAGCTAAGTACCCAAGAGAATAAAAATGCATTGGGGAGGAACTCAAATGACAAGTAACAAGCATGAAATTTTTCCCCCAATTCCATATAATGCACATTCTCTTTACATATTCCTTTTCTTTTCTTTTTTGATTTCTTTTCTTTCACAACCTTTATTGCATTTATTCTTTTTCTTTTTTCTTTTTTACATTCTATTTTTTTATTTTTCTTTTCATTTGGCTCTTTCTTCTTTCTTTTTATTCCACCAAACACTTTGCATATTGCACATCAATTTGCATAACCCCCACACTTGAACTATTAATTACCATTAAGCAAAAGAGCTCATCAAATGAAAATAAACCAATGCTCTCTTATTCCCTATGGTAAGGAAAAATCATGATTTTTCACATTGGGCAAATAATGAGCTCAAACTGTAACACCCTCCGAAGGGCATTACATTTTAGATCAACTCTTTTTAAAACTTTACCCAAGCTATAAAATATTTGATATTATTTTAATACGGGTTTCAAAATATCTTTTCGCGAATAACATAAACTTACCGAATTATAGAAACAAAAGACATAAGAACTGAATAATATGCTTTACATATAAACATAGTTTACTACAATTATAAGTACATCATACTTACATATCAAAAACATAAAATTTCCAACATAATCAACCTAGACTGGCCCAAGTTCACAACACCTAAAGAGAAAAATCCTCCTCATAAGACAAATTCCCTAGCCGGGGAATGTCTCGACAGATGGAAATCCGAGCGAAAGATACTACGGAATCCTCTCTAGGAGTATAGTGAAGATCATTCCACAACTCCCTGATAGGCATAGCAAACTCTACATATACAGCAACAAAAGAAAAAGTAGTGATCCCATGGCGGGTCCTACTTACAGATAGAGTAATGTCACCATAATACTCTATATGCTCTGTGTCCCAATGGACAAGCCAAGTATCAGCGCCTTCGAGAAACTATAGTCTAACAAAACCTAGTAGATCCTTCCTTGCCGCCATCGCAGTCTTCACAGACATAAGCATAAAACAGAAACAGACAGAACAATAATACAAAGAGGTGAGATCCCCTACATCAATATCAGCATGGCAGCAAAGAAACAACAATAACAATAATGTTATTCATATACAGCAATAACATATATATATTCATTGCATCAAATAATAGATAATATCACAAACATATGAATATATCACAACAGAATGTCAACTGACTATGCATATGTACAATGTACCAATTTCCTACTCCATGGAGCTAAAACACAATTTAAGAGAGAATGATCCAGAAGATACGTCTGTACTTCATCCGCATCAATTCAAGTGCTATAATTTTTTCTTAGTGTACACATCATGGCTTGTACAAGACATTCTATGCCAGATCGAGAATAGAGCAGTGTCTCATCGAGATCATTTGGTGCGTTTGCAACTATCACCACGGCATAATAGTGCGATTAATTGGCCACTTGTAGGATACCCGCGCCCGACGCCTCCAAGGTCATTCATAGACCATCACTAACGCAATTTGCACTCGCACGAAGGTGTAATTCATCTCCTAGGCAACAAAAGCCTTAACAGACACCATCTATCAAATAATGCATGATTAATGACTCAATGCATATCACAAGCCACTACCAGCTACAACCATACAATAATATTTTCAGGTCCAGTATATCAGCACGACAGTAAACTGCTGTTACTCTCAATCGCATAGCACTTTTATCGTATTTTCACAATCGTGTAAAACTTTTATTGCGTTTTCAAATCGCATAACATTTTTTCAATATTTTCTCAATCGCGTAAAGATTTTAAAATATTTTCTTAATCGCGTAGCTAAAAATCATCATTTTTAAATCGTGTAAAGGTTTTTCTACATATTTTCAAGCTCGTAAAATATTTTATTGATATTCTACACTCAATTTAAAACTTTTCTCATTTAATATAAAAATCAAACATTAATTCCAACATTTCCTTGCTAAAATTCATCTAAGTAATAATTTCTAACATTCTTTCCAAAACTTATATTATTTTAATTAATTCAAGATATCTCAAAATCTTTGTTTATTGCTCTAATGAAAACTTTTTAAATAAAATATTTTAAATTCCAACTATCCTTAAAAATTATTTCCATTGATATAGCCGAAAATCATTACTTATAAAATTGTATTAATCGTCGTTTTAACTTGTAAATCCTTTAATCCTAATTTAGTCCCCCAATCATCTAAGTTCTTGATTAATAGAATATTTTTCTCATGCATATCTCCTCCTAAATAAAATTCTTTAAATTTTTAATTTACTTCTTAATCCTATTTTCAACATCATGGCTGAAAATCATTTTTTTGTTTAACGATAAAAATTTATTTATTTCTATTCTTATCTTGTAAATCCTTAATTAAATTTCTTATCACTAAATCATCTAGGTTAACATTTAATAAACCACTTTTGCATTGGATTACCCTTTTGAGGGCATAATGGTCGTGAGCCACAATGGTCATTAGGACCAAAATTTCTTTCCTTTCTAACAAAATTTATAGCATACCACATACTTTAATCATCACAATCCTACTATGTCAAGTTCATGCATAATATTAAAGCAATACAATCACATAAAGCAAATAAATACAAATCACACAAAAATCATACAAACATGGTGAATAAATCCTCACATGGACTTATCACCCACAACTAAATTTCATCCCTTACCATCATAATTGGTTGATGAGGTTAATCTCCCTCTTACCTTAAGGTGATGATCCAAAGTTCTTTTGATGTCCTCTTGTAACAAGATCTACCTCCAAGAAAACCCTTAAAATAAATCAAACATAAATTCATTAAAATCAAAGGCTTCAAACAAGATGACCATAGATCAAGATTATGGTCTAGGACTTTAAAATAAAATCTAGGAGTTAAGATCAAAACTTCACCTATGAATCTTCAAACTTTGAGCTTGAAGAAAAAGGTTGAAGATGGATGATTTTGAATAAACCCATAAATAGAAAGTGTCTTGAAATGGTGTTTGGATTCAAGATATGTATTTAGTTTGGATGAAACAAAGTTGGATGGTATTTAGGAGGGGTTGGCCGTGAGCTTCAAGGAGAGAAAAAGATAGAGCTTTTTTTGTTGTGTTCTTGTTTCATGAAAGATGATAAGTGAATATTGAAGAAGAAAAATAAATTTTTGGCTCTCCAAAGGTCTATGGTCGTGGGACTCAAAGGGAGAGAAAATGAGAGAGTGTTTTACGATAGCTCTTGATATTTGCTTCATGAAAAACTAAACAAGATAGACATAGAAGGAAGGAGTGATCAAATTGATCACTTAAGCTTCTCTAAGAGATCTAGGCCATGAGCTTCATCAAGGGTGGAGATCAAGACTTCTCCTCTAAGCTTGCCATCCATTAGTGCAACACATAAAGTCCAAGCCACTTATGTTGACTCCATCAAGCTTCCTTCTCACTGGTTCACCATAAAGTTGTCATAACCATCAAGTTTGACTATCCTTCAAGATATTTTCCTGTAGCTATTATTTAATGGACAAAGGTTACTGTTAGAAAACCAGTGTTTATTGTCCAATGGATAATAACATTATCCAATGGATAATAGAACAGAACAAAAACTTAGATAAAGAAAATTTTCAAAAATTATTTCCGATTTCAGGTTTAGTAAGCTCCCCTGGCCCAGCATTAACAGTCCAAAATTTTCTGGCCTCGAAATTTTTTTTATTTTTCTAGGCTTGCCTTCAAACACACAGAAGCCCAAAATAATAATAAAATAATCAAAATAAATCAAATAATTCACAAAAATCACAAAAATTAGAAAAACACATATGACAAAGAAAGAAAGAAAAACTGGGGTGTTACAATACTCCCCCTCTAAAAAGAATTTCATCCCCGAAATTATCTTACTTTAGAATAACTGCGAATATTACTCCTTCATTTTGTCTTCTAGTTTCCATGTTGCATCTCTCGTCACATCATTCCAGATTATTTTTACCAAGGCAATTCCTTTTTCCTCTGAGTTATTTCACTCACCTATCCTTAATCTTAGCAGGAAATGTCTCATAGGTCAAGTTCTCTTTTTAATTGTACTGTGTCTGGTACTATAATCAGGAATATATTTTCTCAATTGAGATACATGAAAAACAATATGAAGGTTAGAAAGAAAAAGGTGGTAAAGTTATTTGATATGTTACCAGACCTATCCGACGAAGAATTTGATATGGTCTAATGAATTTAGGAGTGAACTTTTTGGATTCAAATCCAAAAATCTCAATCTTAGGGAACACTAAAGTTTTATTAGAACAATATAACATGATATGGTTAGAAAATAACTAATTCATCCCTAAGATTTTGTCTATTTGTGAAAGAGGTAAACAAATCAAATTGACTAAAAAGTTCTGATCTCGAATAATAATAGGATAGTTTAAACAGACTAGTATAGTAACAACAGGCTTAGTAATGGGAATAGCAATATTCAAGTCAAAAGGAAATGAAAACATAGACACCAAATGGTTCATACAATCATAGGCAATAAAAGAATGGGTCGCCCCTGAGTCAAACAGTACAGTTAAAGGCTTACTTCCTATGGCATAATCTCACTTGATATGATCTTCAGATTGGGATGCTTTAGCTCCACTCATCGTGTAGACTCTTCCTCCTGCTTAAGGTCTCGAAGCATGTACGTTACTCATGGAAGGTTCCATCTTTGATTTAGTACAGTCTCTAGCAATGTGTCTGCCCTTCTCGCATCTGAAATAGATTATTTCCTTGCTCGTACACTCCTTCATCAAGTGATCTTTTCCACACTTCAAACATCTTGGTGTAGAAGTCACTGTTTGACTGAAACTACCACCACTATTACTTCCTCCAACCGTTTGTTGTTGTTGTTGATTCCCCAGTGGTCGTGAATACGGTTCCTAATGGAATCGTTTGACATTACCATTACTTCCTTTTTGGAACCAAGATGGGAATTGCTTAATTCCCGAAGATAGAACTGCTCTCTTCAAGTCATGCTTCAAACTTCTTCAAACTTCCAGCACTCTCACTCCTCATCAAGCTGGAGTTGAAAGTATTAAGAGAATTTTGATTGGCTTTCAAACCTAGCACCATACGCACTGACCGTCATTCCCCCTTGTTTCAGGCCAAGGAACTCTATCTCTTTGGTGTGCCACGTACTAGCTGGAAAATACTTCTCCAAAAACTTACTCTGAAAAACTTCCCATGTAATAAACCTTCCCTCAGCTTCCAACAATCGTTGCATTCCTGCCCACCAATCCTCAGCGTCTCCAACAAGTATAAAGGTAGCATAAGTTACCTTCCTTTCATCTGTGCATCCCATTCCTCTAAAAATTTTCTCTAACTCTTTCATCCAAAGATCTGCCTTCTCTGGATCAAATTCACCTTTAAAGTGTAGCGGATTGTTGCGACAAAACTCTAACAAGTTCTGTGCCTCAACTGTCGCTTTTTGCTGTTGAGCAGTCCTTTGATTCTGCTGTACTATTATGTCATCCATCCTTTGCATTGCTACCACTACCACAATCATACTTTCGTTGTCACGTCCCGTGTCCATGTGTGCACCTAGACCACGAGCCATAGCTTTTCTTCAATGTCAAACTAACCATAATACAACGAAAACTAAATGTAACCATTTCAAACAAGGTTGTCTCCTTTCAAAAACTAAACACAGAGAAACACACAGCACAAACAAGACAGACTTAACCACAAACCCAAAAAACTCAAACTTGGACTCTGATACCAACTAATGTAACACCCTCCGAAGGACATTACATTTCAGACTAACTCTTTTTAAAACTTTACCCAAGCTATAAAATATTTGATATTATTTTAATACGGGTTTCAAAATTTCTTTTCACAGATAACATAAACTTACCGAATTATAGAAACAAAAGACATAAGAACTGAATGATATACTTTATATATAAACATAGTTTACTACAACCATAAGTACATCATACTTACATATCAAAAACATAAAACTTCCAACATAACTAACCTAGATTGGCCCAAGTTCACAACACCTAATGAGAAAAGTCCTCCTCATAAGAAAAATTCCCTAGCCGAGGAATATCTCGACGGATGAAAATTCGAGCAGAAGATACTACGGAATCCTCTCCAAGAGTATAGTGAAGATCATTGCACAACTCCCTGATAGGCATAACAAACTCTACATATACAACAGCAAAAGAAAAAGTAGTGACCCCATGGCGGTTCCTACTTACGGATAGAGTAATGTCACCATAATACTCTATATGCTATGTGTCCCAATGGACACGCCAAGCATCAGCACCTTCGAGAAACTGTAGTCTAACAAAACCTAGCATATCCCTCCTTGCCGCCATCGCAATGTTCACAGACATAAGCATAAACCAGAAACAGATAGAACAATAATACAAAGAGGTGAGATCCCCTACATCAATACCAGTATGGCAGCAAAGAAACAACAATAATAATAATGTTATTCATATACAACAATAACAAATATATTCATTGCATCAAATAACAGATAATATCACAAACGTATGTATATATCACAATAGAATGTCAACTGACTATGCATATGCACAATGTACCAATTTTCTACTCCATGGAGCTAAAACACAATTTCGGAAGGAATGATCCAGAATATATGTCTGCACGTCATCCGCCTCAATTCAAGTGCTTTAATTTTTTCTCAGTGTAGACATCATGGCTTGTACAAGACATTCTATGCCAGATCGGGAATAGAGTAGTGTCTTGTCGAGATCGTTCGGTGCGTTTGCAACAGTCATCACGACACAGTAGTGCAACTAACTAGCCACTTGTGGGATACCCGTGCCCCAATGCCTCCAAGGTCATTCATAGACCTTCGCTAACACAATTCGCACCTGCACGAAGGTGTAATTCATCTCCTAAGCAACAAAAGCCTTAACAGACATCATTTGTCAAATAATGCATGATTAATGACTCAATGCATATCACAAGCCACTACTGGCTACGACCATATAGTAATATTTCCGAGTGCAGTATATCGGCCCGACAGCAAACTGTTGTTACTCTCAATCACATAGCATTTTTATCGCATTTTCACAATCGGGTAAAACTTTTATCACTTTTCAAATTGCATAACATTTTTCCAGCGTTTTCTCAATCGTGTAAAGATTTTAAAACATTTTCTTAATCATGTAGCTAAAAATCATTATTTTTAAATCGCGTAAAGATTTTTCTACATATTTTCAATCGTGTAAAATATTTTATTGATATTCTACACTCAATTTAAAACTTTTTTCATTTAACATAAAAATTGAACATTAATTCAAACATTTCCTCCCTAAAATTCATCTAAGTAATAATTTCTAACATTCTTTCCAAAACTTACATTATTTTAATTAATTCAAGATATCTCAAAATCTTTGTTCATTGCTCTAATGAAAATTTTCTTAAATAAAATATTTTAAATTCCAACTATCCTTAAAAATTATTTCCATTGATATAGCCGAAAATCATTACTTATAAAATTGTATTCATCTTCGTTTTAACATGTAAATCCTTTAATTCTAATTTAGTCCCCTAATCATCTAAGTTCTTGATTAACAAAATATTTTTCTCATGGATATCTCCTCCTAAATAAAATACTTTAAAGTTCCAATTTACTTCTTAATCCTATTTTCAACATCATGGCCGAAAATCACTTTTTTGTTTAATGATAAAAATTTATTCATTTCTATTCTTGTCTTGTAAATCCTTAATTAAATTTCTTATCACTAAATCATCTAGGTTAACATTTAATAAACCACTTTTGCATTAGATTACCCTTTTGAGGGCATAATGGTCGTGAGCCACAATGGTCATTAGGACCAAAAATTCTTTCCTTTCTAACACAATTTATAGCATACCACATACTTTAATCATCACAATCCTACTATACCAAGTTCATGCATAATATTAAAGCAATAAAATCACGTAAAGCAAATAAATACAAATCACACAAAAATTATACAAATATGGTGAATAAATCCTGACATGGACTTATCACCCACAACTAAATTTCGTTCCTCACCACCATAATTGGTTGAAAATGTTAATCTCTCTCTTACCTTAAGGTAATGATCCAAAGCTCCTTTGATGTCCTCTTGTAACAAGATCTACCTCCAAGAAAACCCTTAAAATAAATCAAACATAAATTTATTAAAATCAAAAACTTGAAACAAGATAACCATAGATCAAGATTATGGTCTAGAACTTTAAAATAAAATCTAGGAGTTAAGATCAAAACTTCACCTATGAATCTTCAAACTTTGAGCTTGAAGAAAGAGGTTGAAGATGGATGATTTTGATGAAACCTATAACTAGAAAGTGTCTTGAAATGGTGTTTAGATTCAAGATATGTATCTAGTTTAGATGAAACAAAGTTGGATGGTATTTAGGAAGGGTTGTCCGTGAGCTTCAAGGAGAGAAAAAGAGAGAGCTTTTTTTTGTGTTCTTGTTTCATGAAAGATGATAAGTGAATAATGAAGAAGCAAAAAAAAATTTGGCTCTCCAAAGGTCTATGGCCGTGGGACTCAAAGGGAGAGAAAATGAGAGAGTGTTTTGTGATAGCTCTTGATATTTGCTTCATGAAAAACTAAACAAGATAGACATAGAAGGAAGGAGTGATCAAATTGATCACTTAAGCTTCTCCAAGAGATCTAGGCCGTGAGCTTCATCAAGGGTGGAAATCAAGACTTCTCCTCCAAGCTTGCCATCAATTGGTGCAACACACAAAGTCCAAGCCACTTATGTTGATTCCATCAAGCTTCCTTCTCATTGGTTCACCATAAAGTTGTCAAAACCATCAAGTTTGACTAGCCTTCAAGATATTTTCCAGTAGCTATTATCCAATGGACAAAATTTACTGCTAGAAAACTAGTGTTTATTGTCCAATAGGTAATAACATTATCTAATGGATAATAGAACATAACAAAAACTCAAATAAAGAAAATTTTTTAAAACTGTTTCTGATTTTGGGTTTAGTAAGCTCCCCCAGCCCCGCATTAACAGTCTAAAATTTTTTGGCCCGAATTTTTTTTTACTTTTCTGGGCTCGCCTTCAAACACATAGAAGCCCAAAATAATAATAAAACAATTAAAGTAAATCAAATAATTCACAAAAATTTCAAAAATTAGAAAAACGTATATAACAAAGAAAGAAAGAAAAATCAAGGTGTTACACAGACAATGGATAGGTAAATAGGCTCAAAGGAGTTAATCAAAGGGAAATTATGCAAGGTTGGCTATTTGGTCATAGTAGCTAATTCAAGAAAGAATGCCTCAATCATGTTTATGCATGCAAGTGAAAATGTAGCCTCAAAAAGAATCAAAGCAAGTTCTAGAGTGATCAGTTGTCATGAGAGAAAATCACACAAGAAAGAAGAGAATGACATAAATGTTAAATCCATTCATCAATAGGCTCAAAATCTCACAATGTATACATCTATAAAACTTCATCCATCAATCAAACATCCAAAACCAAGCGTGTCAAATTCAAGAAGGACGAAAATTTATTCAATCATGCTATGAACCATGAATTTCAATTGCTTCAAACTCATAAACTTCACAAATCTCAAAACATCATTGTAAAGCAATAAAAGAACACACATTTTTCTTTAAAAGTAAAAAATAGAAAATAGAACTAAAATAAAAAAATTAAAATAAAAAAATAGAAACAAGAAGCATAAAAATAAAAAAAAATATAAAAAAAAAGAAACAAGAGAATTCAAAGAACAAAAAATTAAAAAAAGAAAAGAAAAAGAAAACAAAAATAGTAAATAGAAAAATTCAAAGAACAAAAAAATTAAAAATAGTAAAAATCAAGAAGAAAATTAAAAACAAAAACAAAAAACAAAAATAATAAACAACAATAGTAAATAGCAACAAAGAGAAAAAATAGAAAGTTGTAATTATAAATAGAAAAATTGTAAACAAAAAAACAAAAAATAAAAATAGAAACAAAAAAATAAAATCAAAACAAGAATAAAGTAGCAAATAACAAAAATAGAAAATTAAGACAAAAATTAAAATAGAAACAAAATTAAACACAGTAAAATAGAAATAAAATAGAAAATAAAATGTAAATTCCTCCCCACACTTAAATTCTACATTGTCCTCAATGTAAAGCTCAACAATAAACAATCATTAATTAATCTAGGATAAGTAAAATAGAAAAAGAGAGAGAAGAAACATCCTTATCAAATGAGGTAGATGGAGAGACTTCTACCAAGATCCCATTGGTGAAACTATAATGATCGAGTTATGCTTAAAGCATGAGAGCTTCCACTGGGGTCCTATTGGCCCTCCTTAATTCCCTTGGGATTCACCCAATAGATACCACCGGGATACTAGGCTTTCTTATGCTCTCTCGGGATTTGTAGAAATCTCTCCTCTTATTCAGCAAGGAGGTTCTAGGCCACAATCACGGGGAGTTGCTCATCATCCGCCAAGCATGCATATTTCAGGTGTTCGAGTAACGATTTCAACTCCAACTTTGGTGGCTGCACTATAGAAGGTAGCAATCTAGGGGGTTGCAATGATTCTGCTGATTTAACTGCAACATCACGTGTAATCTATGTACAATCTTCCAAAACAACATCATTATATCTTATAGAATGATGAAATTCAGAAAATGCAGTATCATCTCCCATACATGCAAAAATCTCAGAACATGCAGCACACATACTAGTCTCATCAAAAATAGAAATAGCACATCCAGAACATCCAAGAAAATCAACACTGTCCAAAAATCTCACAATTTAAAGAAATTCAGCTAGCATATCAACATGCATATCATCAACAAGCAAATCAATGACATCTAACTAAAAAATAGAATGCTCTTCTAAAGGATATTTCATGCCATGAAAGATATTGAATCGAACTATGTTATCCCCATATTCCATGGAAATTGTATCAGCATGCATATCAATCTTAGCTTTTACAGTTTTCAAGAAAGGTCTACCTAAAATCAGTAGTGGCTGACTAAATGTAAATTCTTTTTTCTATGTTTAGAACATAAAAATATGCCAGAAATATTAAATCATTTACCCTTACCAAAACATCCTCAAGCACTCAAACAGGATAAGTTATGCTCATATTTGCTAGCTGAATGATTACTCCGGTTGGCTTCAATTCTCCAAGCCGCAGAGATTCAAAAACTGATTTTGGCATCACATTGATCGAAGCACCCAAATCCAGCATTGCATAAGTAAATTGCTTGTTGCCTATTATGCAAGGAATGATGAATGTTCTAGGATCCTTGCATTTAGGAGGCATATTTGGTTGGATCAAGGCAGAAACATTTCTTCCTATGCTCACTTTCTTATTTCCTTTCAACCGTCTTTTATGAGTGCAAAGCTCCATCAAGAATTTAGCATACTTTGGTATCTGCTTGATTGCATCTAGTAGTGGAATGTTGACTTTCACTTTCCTAAAAGTCTTAAGCAGGTCTTTTTCTTTCTCAGCCTCTACTATTTTTCTGAATTGTGTGGATTTGTGTGGAAAAGGAAGAACTATGGCAAGCTGCTGCTACCCATACACAACTGTTGACTTTTTTGCACCCTCAAATTGTTGGGTTGTTTCATCAGAATCAGAATATTCTACTGGTTGTGGTTTGATTACAGTAACTTAAAGTCAGTTAGTACTTCTACAGATTTCCCAGACCTCAACATAATAGCACTCACATCCTTTTTTGGATTGGGAACTGTTTGGGAAGGGAGTTTCTCAAAACGTTGGGCCTGCAGCTAACTCAATGTAGAGGCAATTGTCTAATCTGAGTTTCTAAATTTTGAATAGTGGCCTATGTCCTCTACTGGAACTAAATGTTATTTGTGGCCATCTACTTCACCAAGTCCTCAAAGGAAGGCTCAGATTTTGTGACTGCTGGACTTGGTTGCTGCTGCATAGGCTGCTGGAATTGCCTACTTGGTCCAGCTTGAGGTTAAAACTGTTGTTATCTTATTGGCTGTTGGAATGGTTACTTATATTGTAATGGTTGCTGTTGTTGTGATGCTGCATTGCCGTATCTCAGATTCGGATGGTCTCTCCAGCCAGGGTTATATATGTTGGAGAATAGATCATATCTCTATTACAGTTGCTAGAATTGTGGTTTACTAGGAAAAACACTAGCTACTGCAACAGATTGATCTAGAAAAACATAACCACCATCTTGAAGTGTGGGGCATGCATCAGTGGGATGAGATAAACAAGAGTAAATGCCATACACAATTGCAGTCATCTACATAGGTGGTTGTTGTCCCACAGCTAAGTACCTCACCAAAGAAGTCAATTCATCAAGTCTATGTTCCATTCTCTGTTGGTCTACATGAGATAATTGAACCTCATTAACTCCTCTGGTTGAGGTAAGGATTCTTGTACCAAATGGTTGTGCATTTGCTGCCATATTTGCTATCAAATCTCTTATTACAACATGGGTTTTATCCACCAAGGCACCTCCAGAGGCAGCATCCACCATGCTTTTGTCCATTGGCAGCAAACTTTCATAGAAATATTGAATCAAAAGTTGATCGCTGATTTGGTGGTAGGGGCAGCTCGAGCACAACTTCTTGAATCTCTCCTAATATTCATGCAAGGTTTCTCCTATCATTTGTCTTATGCCACAAATGTCTTTTCTAATGGCAGTAACTCTAGATGTACGGAAGAATCTCTCTAAGAATAGTCGTTTCATGTCATCCTAACTTATGACTGAACCTGGTGAAAGGTAAAATAGTCAATCCTTGGCTGCATCAGCAAATTAGAAAGTGAATGCCCTCAGCTTGATGTGCCCCTCAGGATCCTTTGTGGCTTTATAGTTGAACAGACTACATGGAACTCCTTAAAATGCTTATGAAGGTCTTCACATGCAAGACCATGAAACTTGAGCAACAAGTATATCAATCCAGATTTTAATTCAAAATCAGCATTAAGATCAGGATATTGAATGCATAAAGACTGGTAAGTTACATTAGGAGCACCTAATTCTATAAGAGTCCTACTCTGCATGTTATCACCCATAGTTGCAGAATTACTTAAGATCTCGGGTTCACTTTCAAATTCAAGATAAAAAATAAAGTCTAGAAGCAATTCTTGCACTTAGCCTACAAGCTCTAATCAATGTGTGCAGGGTCCTATCAATCTCAAGATCAATATCAAGTAATTGGCTAGCAAAAGACCTAGTCATGCAACATTAAAAAATAAAAAACACAAAACAAGCAAAATTGACTACACAATACTAAAAATCTACTAAAATAAATCTAGTTAACCTATCTAAACATTGTTAAAAAATATGGGACCACCATAGCATGAAAACTACATAAAAAATGAAACTAAAAAATGCAATAAAAATATTTAAAAATTAAAAAAGTGGTCTAAACGATGGAAACGCTTCCAGAATTCAATTGATTAAGGTTAGACAAATTAAGCATCTATCCAAAACCCAAATTAACTTAAAAACTAAGATCTAACCAAGCTAAACATTTCATCAAACACCTTCAATGCCTTATTTAGTCTCTGAATTCCTCTCTTAGCACATAGTAATTACACAATTATCAAATGCAAATTCCATTCAAATTAAGCACCCAATCAGAATTAGAAAAAGAGAAGAAGAAGAGAAATTAGATTAACAATTGAATGTAAACAATTAAAACAGAATCTCAAGATTAAGCATCAAGAATGTTCAATCCCTTTAATTGATTAAAGCCTTACCCCTCCATGAATGGGAGGGAAGAACTCAGAAAAATAAGAGAAAAACTAGAGAGAAGGAAGAGAAGAGAGAAATATCAAGATCTAGAAAGAGGGTGAAAAGTGTAGAATGAAAACTTACCTTGGTTCTGTGCTGCTAACCCCTATAACTAACCCCTAATTTGGCCTTACATGATTAAAAACCTATTAGTAACAAATCTGGGTCCATTAGCAATCAGTGGGCCTAAACCCCATGTTAATTGGAAGTCTACAACTCAAGTTATGGACAAATCATTCTCAAAGGGTCTCTAATTCCATTAGCTGACTTCAAGGGATGAAAACTTAATTGAAACGCTATATTTTGGAAAAGTGGTTTTCATTTGAATTGAAGATATATGTCTTAGCTTTCCAATGTCATTAGTTTTAGGCCCATATCACATCTATAGCCCAAGTTATGCCCTGATTAGTGCACATCGCTCGGGTTTTAGAGACAGAACTCATGTTTTGACTTCTAGGCCCAATTAGCTCTACTAGATGTCTGATTCAGCCTTGGAGCTCATCATGAAAGTTGTAGAGATCTCTCTCATATTTCTTACAAGGTAAGATATATAATTTTTAAACATTTAAAACTCAAGATATGGCTGAAATACAAAAAATAGTGTAAAATCTCAATAATGTTGGAAAAGATCAATTAAGCCCAATTTGAGCCCAAACTTATAAAAAATGACCAAACTCAATCAATTAAGTACATGGAGAGTGTAAATGACTAAAAATAAGGGTTTATTAATGTATAAAATATGTGATTATCAATATGTGATTTAAATTTAGAGATGCGTAGCTCCCCCTTAATTTTGGGATCTCCAGATCAATTTTAATTTATACATATCTTTTCTCAAAACAAAAACTCAAGCTTTTCTCCCCCTGTTGTCATGATAAAAAAGATGGGACAAGAAAAAGCATAGGACTATTATCCATTCAAGTTCAACATTTTATATTCATTCAAAGTAGCAAATCAATTCTGAAACAAAACAATTCCAACATATTCTTCCAATAAAGCAAACAAAATGGAATTCAAAAGAGATATCTTCATTCATTGATCAATCAACATAGATAATTATATTAAGCATATACAACATTTTTACCAATATACAACATCTTTATCAATTTCATATTTGCATTCAAGTTCAACAAAACAGCAACTATCACGAAGATAAAAGATTAGGCAAATGTCATAATCGATTATGACTGAAGAAAGCACACAGACAAGGAATTCTACCAAGTCCTAATCGATTATGCATTCATCCTAATCAATTAGATTCAAATAAAAACATATTTCATGCACTTCTGGAAGATGCTATTCGAATATAAACAACTAGTAATTGAATATAAGCATCATAAAAACACATATAGAAGGTCCACAAGATCAATATAAGTTAAGGATCAAGTAAACACATTCTTAAACACCTAATCTCTTCTTCTTCCTCAACCCGCCACCACCTTAAACACATTCTTAACCTCAAAACATCAAAGTAACTAATTTTATAACATTACTTGGATCAGTTAGCTTTTGATTAAAATCGATCCAAACCAGACCATGAATACCTCTACTGAATCATGCTTATGTACAACTAACAAAGAAGAAAATAATAAACAAGAACTGGTAAATTGCTTGTAATCCAAAGAGCCTAGCCAAAGCTTTTATTTCCTAACCTAATGAAGTATGCCATTCACTTGGTGTCTCTCCCTTACAAATGGTGACGGTTGAAGTTCTTCTCTCTATTCTCAAAACTACACAATCTCAACTTCTAATCCAAAAAGCTTAAGGTACAAAAATTAAGCACAACCCAATTTTTTAAAAAGAAAATTGAAAAATTCTCCTTTTTGAGGTATTAAGATGATACCCATTGTGGGTAATTATCAGCATTGCCCAAACTTTCCCCCAAAGTTGAATCGATTGAATATTGGTTTTTTTTTCATGCTCAATTATGAAAATGGCTAGATATCAAGCACAAACGAAAATGACGAGAATGAAACCAAAATAATGAAACAAAAAAAATGTAGAAACTGACAAGAACCATATCACGCAAAAATGACGAATCCAAAAGGATATTATTCTAGATAGGAATCAAGGATGGTGTACTTGATTCGAGTTAGAGTGGTGAAAATGGTGGCTCCTCCTTGTACAGTGGCAGAGAAAGGAGTGGTGTACCTGCAAGGCACTTCGACACTTAAGTTAAGGCTTGCACTAGGAGGGGAGAGTCTGTGAAATATATTCATACCTAAGTGGCTAAACTCTGTATTGATAGTGTGGAGTTGCTTGGTATAGAAGTAATATCTAAGAGATAAAGTTTCCTTATAAATAGGTATCCTGATAGTTTTGAGGGGATTTGATCCCTAATTACCCTCATTAAGAAGAGATTATGTTTGGATATAGTTATCTTCAAGAGAGTGGGTTGATAAACCATGTTGGCCAATGAGGGGCCAAAATAAGGATTGGGCAAAGCAACATGGCTTCCATCTGCCAAATCCAGGACATCGGTCTAAAATAGTTGCCCCCAACTCGGTGCTTTGACGTGACAATAGAATGCCAAGGTATGAGTCATGGTAGCAGAAGTGGAAGACTTTCATAGCCATTTTCGACATTTAAACAGGGATTCATAATGGCATAGTGATACGCCCCTAACGATTAGGGCCATACGTAATGCATTAGTGGGGATCCGTGATGGAATGCTTTAAAGTGCCCCCAATGGTTAAGGCTTTACAATAACTTACACAATACGTGAGGATGGTGTGTCATGCCCTCAGCGGTTGGGTTCTCTCACAGCACTAGTTTCATGCATTATAATGCAGATAAATGCATATATTCCAAATTTTACTGAAAACTATAAAGTAAGAATACATCATTTTGGTTCCGTGTCCGCGTATCGGACACATGTCCAACACAGACACTTGTATGACACACAAATGACATGTGTTTGACACAAATTGGTACATGTTAGATTTAAAAAAAATTAGCTCCTACATGGCCCAGATACATTGGGACACACCATGGACACAGCGGGACACAACCATCTACAATTTGAAAAAAAAAACTCAATTACCATTTAAAATTTAAAAAGTAAATAACAATGATACCCAATTACCTATTACCCATTACCCAAGCCCAATTACTCAATTACCACTTACCCTAGCCAAACTACGATTAAGGCAGCCCTCTCCCTCTGGCCATCCTCTCCTATTTGGCCATTTAATCCATCTATAATTAAGCCTTTATGCCATCATCCATTCGTCCATTTAACATTGTCGCAGCACCACTTGTGCCACTTTCTGCCACCGCAACTAGCGTTACTTCACCATAGCTCGCCTCGCACCTTTGCAGCTCATGTCACGCAACATCAAGTACCAATCTTATGTAAGACGCATAATTTTGCTGGTAAGATTTTTATGTAAGATGCAAAACTTGACTGTTGTTTGTTATTATTGCTATTTAGTTCATTAAAAAAGATTACTATATTTTCTATGACTAATGAACTTTCTCTCAAGTTATCCAAATCCTGATGAAGCCCTTCATATTTGTAATGTTAAAGTTAAAGAATATGACTAACCTTTGTTACTGGTCATTGAGAATTGAGGCAAAGGGGCAGGGACAAACATGCTTTTTATATGAGAGTGTCTCAAGGGAATGCTTTATTCCTTTCTTTTGTTTTGTGGGTTTTTGGTTTTGACTTTTAGTGGGATAATGAATTTCTTCCCATTTTTTCTAATGTTGGAGATACGGGGTTGAGGGTTGATCTTCAGAATGTTCTAGTCCTTATTTGCCTGTACTCTACTGACTATGGGTTATTGATAAGATATATAAGTTGAAGATTGATTTGGCTAAGGGTGGTTTAATTAGCATTATAATTGTGCATAGGTTCTCTTTGGTTATGTTGTTTATGAAATTCAACAATTACATTTGACTTGATTGAAAGTTTCATAAAGAGGTAATTTAAAGCATCTTGCATTTTGGGATTCTATCGATAATATTTTGAATGTTATAATATTTGAAAAGAAGCCTTTTTGGGAGTTAATCTATAATAGATTTTTCCTATACTTATATATGCATTTGATTCTATCATGAATGAAAATGATTATAGATATGAGATGCTATTTGAATACTCCTTGGTGATGTTGTGCTTTATGAAATCATTGTAGGAAATTACTAAAGATGAGTTGTAGTGGCATTGAAGAAAAAAATGAAAAAATCCATAAAAACCTCTATGAAAATTTGTTGTAAAGAAAAATAAAGCTGAGGGAGGTGAAACTTTGAGTTTGAGTGCAATTATTGTTGTCTCTCATTTAGAGGCTCCTACACGAGGGTAAGGGCACACTTGTTGAAACTTCCAGAGAAGACAATTAGAGTTTGTGGAAGCATTACAGTTTCAAAGCTTCATGAACTTACAAAAATAGACAATGAAGCTACATTGTTGATTAAAAGTTCTAAGGAACAACCTATTCCTCTTTCACCCTTATCTAGTCATTCTCAAAATCTCTCTACAGTTGAAGCAAGTATAAGTTTAGAGAATGTCTTCAACATGCAAGCTGGAGAAACTCTAGATCATGATATTGCTAGAATTTTCTACTCTTTAGGATTGCCATTTCATCTAACAAGGAATCCTCATTTTATGAAATCTTTTTATTTTATCACTAATAATTATATTAGTGGTTATGTTCCTCCAAGCTACAATAAGTTGAGGACAACTTTACTTGAAAAAGAAAGAGAGCAACTGGAGAAGTTATTAGAGCTAATAAAACTACATGGAGTCAGAAAATAGTAAGCATTGTAGGTGATGGGTTGAGTGACCCACAACGTAGGCCTTTTCTTAATTTCATGGTTATGACTGAAAGTGGGCTTATGTTTCTAAAAGCCATAGCTTATTTAGAAGAGATCAAATACAAATATTTTATTGCCAAACAAATGAGATATGTGGTTATGAAAGTTAGTCTCTCTAATGTTGTGCAATTTGTGATAGACAATGCACCAGTTTGTAGGGTGGCTAGTTTACTAATTGAGGTTGAATTCCCCACTAGTTATTAAACTCCTTATGTTGTCCATACTCTTAATCTTGCTTTGAAAAAAATTATGTGGCTAAGAACACAGATAAGAACAGTCTTGTCTATCAAGAATATTCTTGAATTACAGAAATTGCTGAAGATGCTTCTTTTATGAAAAAAATTCATTGTGAATCATCACATGAGGTTATCCATTTTTAATGAATTTGCAATACTGAAGTTGCTTAATGTTGCTCCTACACGATTTGCAATGATGCTCAAGACATTTAGATTTCCAAAACATAGACTCCAAGAGATTGTAATATGTGAAAAGTGATCTTCTTAAAAGGAAGATGATGTTGGGAAGGCTGGATTTGTAAAAGAAAAGCTATTAAGTGATTGTTGGGGGCAAATGATTGATTTCATCATTTATTTCACTAACCTTATCTATGATGTTCTAAGAAACATTGACATGGATGCGCCTACTCTCCATTTGGCGTATTAGATTTGGGATTTGATAATATTACTAAGTTACTTCAAACTCAAGAGGGGGATGAATTGAGTTTATAAAATATTTTCGCAATCTTTTTACAAAACACTTGTATATCAATTTTCATTGAAACTATTAATTGATTGAGGTGAATAAATAAATGAGATTGATCATTTCATTCACCAATAAGCAAGCCAAGATGAAGAGTATTCAAGCAAGCATATAAAAGTAATGCACCAAAGTAAATGAGATAGAGTTAAGATGAGCAAACACAAGATTTATCTTGGTTCAGCCACCTTTTGTGACCTACGTCTAGTCCTTAAGTGAACCACTAGATATTTTTCACTAAACCTTCAATCTTGAACAGGCACTTGAAAACCTTTACAACTAAGAGTACTCAGCACACCTCTGGGATGTCTCACCCTTTGTGCTTGAGCCTCAAAGCAAGGGATGTCTCACCCTTACAACTCTTAAGGGATACCTCACCCTCTTCTTTATTAAGGGATACCTCACTTTTTTCTCTAGAGGGATACCTCACCCTCTTTACAGGAAATCAAAGAAAGATTGAGTGATAAACTTTCAAAAATATGGATATTACAAATTAAAGTTTAATGGGTATCAATGAATCACACACTAAAGCTCAAAATAGGGGTTTATGATAAAAGAAAGTTAGAACTCATGTTCAATGCTCAAGAATAATTTTCAAATGTTTTTCTCACTTCATTTAAGTCTCTAAAGCTTTGTATTTAAAACCCATTAAGAAATAGAGTCGTTGGAGGTGGTTGGGAGCATTAAATGCTAGTAACTAGCCGTTATTTTTCGTTTTTGGATACCCAAATAATAGATTATTGATTTCACATAATAGATTATTGCACGCGAATAATAAATTATTGTGAAGCTATAATCGGTTAGGCACGCTACTAACTTGTCAAATAACATGTTATGATTTCCAGATAATTTGTTATTGATTTCAAATAATTTGTTAGATAATCTGTTATTGGCTATCAAGAAAAGATGATTTTTAAAAGCCTTTGTAACCAAAGATTCCCAAAACCTTTCCAACCTTTCTAAAACTATTTTGCTCAAACTTGATAAATATTTTCCAAAGTATTAAACATGATTTTTCATAGAATTTAAGTTGAATAAAAATAAGATATGAGCTTAATGTGATTCTTCTTTACCTTTACACAAGATGTAAGTCCTATACGCTAAACTTGAAGATCCTTAAAACTTAATCTTTGCACAAAAATTTCTTTCTTATTTGTTGTCATCAAAATCATTGTCATTGTCAATGCTAATTTTATAGATAACTATGACTAAGAATGTAAAAAAGGTCATACATCACTATGAAAGAAAAAATGAAAGTGAACCATCAACTTTTTATAATGTTTTGCACTCAATATTAGTTTAGTATTGGATAAGAAGTAGTACACAATTTCATTGAATAGCACATTCATTGAACCCAAGGTGATTTTTTCAAATTTATAATACATTTTTGTTTACAACTATGTAGGTACTATAGCCATGAATGGCTAAGTAAATACTCCAAACTAGTTCCTCCACATCAAGATGAGGAGCTCACTAATGAGAGAGTGTCGTGACTGATATACCGACGAAATTGCAAAAATAAAATTTGAGAAGAGGAGCAAAAGGAATTACCAGTAATATTTTTAAATTAGGAAAAATATTGGAAAAACCTATTTATTGTAGAAAACTGGTCATACGAAAATAAATTAGATTCAGGAGTCGATTATACACAAGGAATGATGACAATTTAATCTCACTGCACTCCTAATGCATCCATCTTAAGACAGTTACCCTAAGTTGATCGTGCAAATTACCAATAGTCTTAACAAGATTCATTTTACCCCATATAAGCAAAGAAACTAATTTACCAAAAAGGGTTATGGGTTGATTGATTTTTATTATAGAAGATTTTTTTTCAAGAAAATGGATAAAAGGTTTCTTTTATTTTTTTAATAAAAAATATTATTAAATAATTAGGAAGGTTAATTTATAATTTTTTTAAACATTAATCGCTAAAAGACAAAAAGACTTGCACTAGGATACTTGCACCAAGATAAACAAACAACAACACTATAAAATTAACAAAACTCATACCATCGAGCAAAGTAATATGAACACATATTCAAACAAGAATTAATTCTAAATAACTCAAATAAAAGAATTGTAAATTTTTTTTTCTCGTGAAAGCACTTTTCTTTTTGTATTTTTGATTGATTTTCCTATTTCTTTCCTTTTTTGTTATAGGTTTTCCTATTTCTATTCACTCAATTATTTTCCTTCTCTTTTTTTAATCATTTTTTTCTATTTTTTTCTTCAAATGGCTAGAAAATTTCAACAAAGAGGTCAACCTGACAACCCAACTTAGAACACAACCTAGTCTAACAAGAAAACAAACACGACTCTTAAAAAAATTAATTTTCTTTTTCAATAAAAATTGATCTAGACTTTCCAATAATAATAATAATAATAATAAGACTAAGGTTTCCACAGATGAGCTCAAATAAAATCAAAGAAAACTAAGCTTAGTTTTTTTTTTAACAAAATAAACTAAGCTTTCCATACTTGAGCTTAAATAAAATCAAAGAAACTAAGCTTAGTTTTTTATTAAAAATAAAAAAATAAACTAAGATCCAAAATTCAAATCCACAAGAAGTCTTAATTTTTTAAAATTAAAAAGAAAAAAAGTAATCTCTTGAAAAAAGAACAAAAATGTAGAATCAAATACCAAAACTTAGGGAGGTGGAGGTTTGGGCAGAGTGGCTCACGATGGAGGAGGCTCTGCTAGATTCGAGCATGGCGACGTGGGGCTGAGAGGGGCTAACGATGGAGGAGGCTCTATTGGGTTCGTGCATGGCTAGGAGTGACGGCTTGGCGACGAAGCTATGGCCTCGGTTGGAATGGAGGAGAATCTGTGTTGGTGAGTAAAGTATTGTAAGTGAGGAATGATTGTGTTGATTTGTGATGAAATGTCTATTCTGTTTTGGAATTTTGTGGATGCACTACGTTGGCTCTGTTTTGAGTTTAACTTGTTGAGATTTGGATGGGTGGTGTTGGTCTAAATGTGAAGTTTAATGATGATTTATGTTTTGTTTGGTGGTGGCTTTAGCTTTAGGTCCTATGGTTGGAAAGACATAGTAGAAATTTTATGTCCATAAGAATAAAATTAATGGATCTAGTTTTAATTTTAATTTATGGTATGTATATAAACTAATCAATAATTAAAATTTATAAGTATAGAATTACCTTCTACCAAAGAGAAATGATATCTTTGAGGAGACATCATGAGAGAAAGATAATCAAGAATCCTTATTGTCATAAAGGAGAGAAATTACTATCATTTCTTATATGCGCAAAATCTTAGTAGTCTCAATGGGAAAACCACAATATATATATGATAATAATAGGGGTCTATCCTTGTGTTTATAATATAGGTTAACTATGCATCATAGAAAACTCATACACAAGACCCACAAATCCAAAACAATATTATTCACATAGGTTTAAGTGTTTATAATAGCTTAATATCGAAATTCACCACAAATAAGCTAAACCAGTAGATGCTCCACAACATTTGACATTCAATTAATTTGGGTTTTAGAAAATTATTGACTTTGTCAATCCACACTTAATAAAATATCTAACAATCCCCCACTTGGACAACATACACACATAATTTTAAATAAAACAACTATCCGAATTAATGTGGCCACAACAATGTCAACTTTGAGCAAACACTACCAACCATTGGTCCAAAATGGATTTACAAGCACCTCAAATAATGCAGAAAATCATAGTTAATAAGAGTACTGATATCATATATATAAGATAAGTATAACCTGATGATCTCACAAAATGTGGAATGTGGGTCAAATGGAAAGCATAACAAAATTGTATGTCAAAAGTGTGATTGATGTGCAATTCCCTACAAATTGACCCTAGCACCTACCAATTATGCTACTAAGATTCAACAATATATTTGAGTATAAATTCAGACCAAGTATTAAAGTCTCCAATAGTATGTCATAGCAAGCGTGCACAACAGTTAACAATATATGGCAACAAAGTTCAAACAAGTCTCGAGACAATATAATAGTAGAGTACTCTCACTAATCCAACATACCAAAAATAAAACAACACAAACATTAAAAGTGAGACTATTAGCTCTATGGTAGAGTACTCAATATTAGTCCAAATCTCATCTTTTTTCAATAACACAAGTATTTAAATAGAGAGAAATATAATATTGCAAAGTTTCCAAAATATGGTCATAACAACAAAAACAACATTAAGGCAAATATATCAAATTTATCAACCATAGAGTCTAACAAAATTACTTCGTTATCAACTACAAACTCTGCATTCACAATTAAGGAAATCACAAGTGTCCATAAGACATTTTACAACAAGTCAGCTTCTCTATATCATTGCAAATACAAAAACCACAAAAGAATTTTTACAAATATGGTAACCTACACTTCACAAAACTATAATGACCAATTAAAAGACTTGACAACATATGAGTGAAATCAAAATCCCTAATGTCTTACACATATTATGGGACCACTTGCAAGTTTTCAACAACTCACTCAAAATTCAAGTGCCACAATAGCAACAATAATAAACACATGCACACTTGAGTACAAAATTAACTTACTAGTAGTGGAAGTACATGGGACCTATACTTAACCATATTATTGAGAACATAATTGATATAGTCTCCAACTCCCACTATAGTAAATATTAATGTGCAACAACAACATAAACATATTTCAAAATTTATAATAATATGTGCCTTGTGAAACAATCTGTCAATATATTATGATTTAAAAGGTCTTTATACCTTAGACACAAAATGACTTCACCAAGATTTTTTCATATGATAGAAACAATTCAATATAGAATTTTGTCTCTCATTTGACAACAATAGAAATACTGGTCATAATATACATCTAGCACAAAGTACATTAATAACAAATTTGCTCTCATTTACCTATGGCAACACCCATTGATGCAAACAACACCAAAATCAATATTAAACAATAATACTTGATAACCCATATCAAGTCAACTTGACTTGCACTTAGATATTTAATTGTCTCTAATATTAGGCTTCATACATAGTGAATTTTAAAATTTACAGCAAGTATTTTAAAAGGAATAATAGTTACAAAATCACTTTCTTCTTTTAAGACACAAAGAGCTTCAATTCATATTAATTATCAAGTAATTTACAAAATCATAAGCATTCTTTTACTTTAGTCCAAAGAAAAGAAATTTCCCAAAGTGAGTACCATAGATACAATACACTTAACTCAAAATATATTCATCATAAATTTTTGTACCATTGACAAATTTTTTTTAATAAAGTTGAACTGATTAACATAATAATTTGGGCTTAAAAATTAATAAATCCTCACAAAATGAATAAATCATAATTAGAAGAACACTTCCTTTTTTACAACAATACTTGAATGACTTTAATCCTATGATTTTTCTTGAGAAAATTAGTAAAATTAAAATTTCTTTAAAGATTTTGACATTTGGAATAATATAAAAAGGAAATATTCAAAGTCATCATTTTAAAATACTAAGCCAAAATAATTATCACTATCCTATCGACAAAAAGTAATATTTCCCAACTTGCTATGACAATAATTATTAAAAAATAAGTTCAACAGACTAGTGGTTTGACACAGCACAAACGATGGTACAAAACAGAAAAATTGTAAACTTTAGACCTTTACAAGCTAATTATGCTTTCAACATGTCTTATTAAGATTAAAGCATATCAACACAACATGACAACTATAGAGAGTTCACTATATTACAACATACTTTAGGAGACTCAACAATGTCCTCAATAGATCCCAATAGGCAACAACAAAGTGATGACAGATACAGAAGTTATAGAAAATCATGCATTAAAACATTTATTATACTTAAGTAACTATAATTATATTGGTTTTCCCTTGTTCAATTAACTAGGCAATTAATTGAACTAGAACCCTTGCATCATTGAAATCCCGCCTAAGGGTCCCAGATTACAATATACAAATCTCTCCCACTTGATAGAGTAAAATAGTTGAACCAATATTATCATAATTTATGCACAAGCTATATTTTTCAACTTTTTCAAAATAAATATTCAAACTATTTTCTCTATCAAACAAATGATTATGTCAAATAATGTCATACCGAAGACTATGTCTATTACTTACACAACTCAATATTAATTGCAATCTATTCAACATTATTAAGACAACAATTTCTTTTGACAAAATTACATGTCGAAAGAACAAAATCGGATTGCTACAGAATGCCCAAATATTTCATTTGTCAAGTTTCACAAAACAATACAAACATTCAAGGTTGCTTAAATCAATTTGATAAAACACTTGACAACGAGTAACATTATATATATATATCTTTGTGTGTGTGTGTGTGTGACAACAATTTGAGCTACTACGTCATTATAATCCCGCCTAAGGGTCCCGAACTACAATCAACAAGTAGACTCCAATAAAACATTAAATATTATGTCCTTAAAGTTAGTACCGAGAGGATACTGAAAACTCTAAGGGCACAATTATTTAATGCATTCAACAAAACATCAGAAACCATATTAATAAAGACAAACTAATAAAGTAAGTACATTATTAACATAATTTCCAATGTAAGCAACGTCATTAACAAAGTTACGCTTTGTCATAATTGGTCTTGCGAAGACAATTCACAACAGTACAAAGTGCTCAAAATAATTATAAATATTCTAAATAAAACTCCTAATGACCAAATTTCACAATATTTACAAAATACATTACTGGTCTTACAATAGGTGAGTATATAACCACAATAAACTACAATAGTTCACAAAAAAATTGGTCATGAAGTTCTAAAAATTTCATGCAACATCAACCAGATAATTGTCACACTCTCATACATAATTGTGTATTTCAAAATAGGCATGAAGAGGGATAAGAACACCTTGAGATCAAATTTCTCCACTTATACAATTATACAATATGTCAATAACCATATAAGTTTTATAACTAACCTCAGATAGTGTGTTGCTCATCCTTGTGTGTAGAGCTAGCAAAAGTGGACGCCAACTTAGTGAGATTCAAATCACCAGAACTTTATACAACTCTCACAAATGGCACACAAAATAAACATTAGAGGGCAACGACAAAATCTTATTGAAATAAGGTCTACTTCTCAATTTTATGAGATATATAAAACTTAACTACAATAATGACTTAATATAAATTTGTTATTACCTTAAATGTTTCTCAATAATCAAAATTATTTTAAATAATATTCTCAAAATGGCCATATTAAAAGAAATTTATATAAATTTGTAATGTCACAATATACAACAAAATTAATTACGTACGACTGTACTTTAACTCTTGATAATATATATCAAAGGACTTTAATATTGCCAATACCCAAATGTCTAATACCAAAATAGTTATATGCAATACATGATACAATATCATGCTCTTATAACAACAAAATTATTTTAAGAGTAACTCACAGAATCAAATTGCATAATTTACAGAATTCAACAAGCTCAACTAATAAAATTGACTTTCACAATTAAAGAGGAGCAAAATATGCCCAAATAAATAAAATTTAATATGTCCAATCTTATTTAAATAAGCCTTCTTAAAAAAACATATTCTCAACAACAATAAGGGCATAATCAACATGAATCTCTTGGCATCAAAATAATATCGAAATAATATATTTATCGATATTAATGCTTCTTATCACACAAAATTTATCTAAATAATAAAATATTCAAAATTATCATTTTAATTATAATTCTAACTTATCTACCATATGTAGTGGAAATAATCTCAATTGTTATCAAGCATCATAAAAGATAATATTCAATACCAAAGTGCCCATAAGTATGTGACAATTAATTACAAAATTTTATTCCACGATTCTGATGAGATCTCTCACCTCATCATGTAACACCCTAATACAAATTATCATAAAACAAACAGAATATTTCAAAATAAATCGCATTAAACATGTCACTTCTAAAAATGTGAAAAATAAAAATTCATAATAACATGTATAGTCATTATAGAGATCCATGAATGATAAAAAGGTCATATATACAAACATCACTGGATAACAAGTCATAATATATACATAAGCTTTTATAAACAACCATAAATATACATATATACAAACTGGTTCACAAAGAAACAAAATACTAATCTAAGCCTTCTGCTTCTTCTGCTTCTTCTGCTTCCCTTTACCTGTACATGGATTTACATAGAAAGACAATCGATGTGAGAAATCACAATTTTTCAGTATATGCAATTCCAAAATTAGTGTTCATTCATCACAATGAATAAACCACACTATAAACATAAGATTAAGCATGCAACAGATAAATGAGCCCCTGTTCAACACTATCAGAATATATACATACTGTGTGCCTTATATATGTGAGATATATCAGGTTCTCAGTACTAGGATGTTACAATATGTAACATTCACAAGGCATGCTATAATTTTATCTCACACTAATATTGAACAATCAATGATATCAATCAACTGCCCATACAATTGCGAGCTATTGTCGACAAGCAAACAACGAGCAAGCAAAGCAACTGCCTATACAATTACCAACAAATGCAATGCGTTATGATATGATGTATGGTTATGCTCACACAAAGTCCTAATAATATGATGATGTAGTGCAAGTGCAGATTTTAGTTTTTGAAAACACATGTCACTTACTTATTTCCCAGGAATCCCCTGTTCCCTTGTATATACTGAGCAGGTTAGACCTAAAGCCTTTACCTTACTTGGTAATAGGTGTACTTTCCCCTTATTAACATAAAAGTACTATTACCTTCCCCATACCGTTAACCCTGGCCATACAAGCATAAATGCAAAGACAATTAAGATCTAACACTTGATTCCCAAGTCACATGGTTGTGTACACGATTTGAGGTTACAATACATAGGAAATAGGAAATAAAAAATTTGAAAACTAAATATGCAGAGTTGTTAACAAAACATACATACTTATCACAAGGTTTACAACAACCAAGTGAAAAACAAAGACTAGTTACTTAAGGCTTTACTCCAACTTAACACATAAGTAGTAAAACTCATGTCACTAGTGTCCTTATATTTAGCACCTCACACCATCACTTCATAAGTGATTTCAAGGAAACCTCACATTGCTCAAGGTTCTAGACACTTCTTAAAAGCATTCCAAAACTCTTAGATATCCAAAGGTTTATACATCCCCTATACATACTAAAAATATGTATAAGAATCTCTATTCAATCATGGGTATTCATTACCTAGCCTAAACAAGCTTTACATGAAACCCAAGAATGATAAAGTTAACCTTATTAAGTCCTTAACACTTATCCCTCTTGGAAAGATGATTATGACAAGCCAAATTCTAACTTTTGAAATGTCCATAATCGGTTATGGAACCTTGCTAATCAGTTATGACTTGAAATAACCTAATATAGCCTCTGAAAACATGTTCTGGTTGAACACAATAACCTGTTATTCATTTCCAATAACTTGTTATCACTATTCAATAACATGTTATGTGTTTCTGATAATTAGTTATCACTATTCAATAATCAGTTATTCATAATCACACAGCCCTCTGCCTAGACCCAATAATCAGTTATTAGGATTCAATAATCAGTTATATGGTGTGAAATGCACTAGAAAACGGGGCATATTATTGCCTCCATCCATTCTTTCCATCAATTCTAAGTGATTTCTAATCCTAAACATGATCTCTAACATGATAGAATCATCAAACACTAACTTAATCCATCTAAACACCCATTTTCTAACTTCAAAGAACATGAGTTCATGGATAAAGACTCAACCTCATAACCCATTTCTCAAAATCATCCTCAAAGGTTCACATGATCATCTCTAGGTTTACAACTCATAAACACACATGGATTAAGTCATAAACAATCATTTCAACCATTGAAGAGTAGAGTCAACACATAAAAACTATTGAAAACCTTCTCAAACCCATTTCCACTAACCTAGCCACACACTAAGCATGAAGGAGTAGATAGGAAAAAGAGGTAAGCTAAAACATGCACCCCTACCTTTTGCACAAAGATGGTGAAGATGGAGCTTCAAGCTTTAGATTTCCCCTTGACTTTCCTTTTTCTTTCTTCCTTCTCTTTTCCTTCTTTCTTTCTCCTTTCTCTATTTTCTCTCTGCTGGTTTCTACTGGTCTGTGGAGATAATAATAGAGTAAGAAAGAATGAAAATATCAAAGGCTAAAGTCAAGGAAAGGGTCTATGCAGCCCATGGAAGACTTAAGAAACTTGGATATTTTGCAGTATAACTTATATCTGCTAAGAACATTGAGATTTCTCCAAATCAAGTTTTTTAAGTTCCAACAACTTTAAAATGAATATTAAGATTCATTTAAAAATTTGTTTCACCAGTAACATATTTTTTCATATTTGTGACTAGTCAATCCGGTATTAAAACACATAACTAGTATGCCTAAATATACCAAACTAACTCCGATTATTCTTAAATTTTAACCACATCATAGAATACACATTTGTGACTTAGAAATAAATTATCCACATCTATTTCCATTAGCTAAGCCATTTAAGCTAATATCTGGGCTATTTTAATCTACTTTTCACCTTTCGAGTTCCAACAAAGTGCCTAAACTAACTCAGATTGTCATAAAATTAAACAGGCATGTTAAGCAAGTATTAACCTAACTCTATAACTATTTATAAGTCTAACATGTTGACGAGGATGTTACATTTCTCCTTCCCCCTTTTTTTAATTTTTCTCCCAAAAATTGCTTATCTCATATAAACAACTGCGGGTGATCTTGCTGCATGTGGGACTCCAACTCCCAAGTTGCCTCCTCAAAGCTAATGCCATCCCAAGCACCTTTATCAGAGGAATCTGCTTACCTCTAATCTCTTTGACCTCTCTGTCCACGATCCTCATCGACCACATAACATAAGACAAATGCTCTCTTAACTGCACAGATTCATTTTTTATGACATGTGAAGGATCTAGATTGTACTTCCTAAGCTGTGACACATGGAATACATCATGAAGGTTTGACAAACTATGTGGAACTACAATTTGGTAGGCTACGGGTCCAATTCTCTTTAGGATCTGGTAAGGACCAATGAAACGAGGGTTCAACTTTCGTGTTCTCAATTCTCTACAAATCCCTGTTATTGGAGTGACTCTCAAGAATACATGATCTCCCTCACTAAACTCTAGAGGTCTTCTCCTCTTATTAGCATAGCTTTTCTACCTACTCTGAGTCATAACCAACCTATCCCGGATCATTTTGATCTGATCTGTGATCTGCTGTACTAACTCAGGACCTAGAATGATTTTCTCTCCAACCTCATACCAATATAAAGGGAACCTACACTTTCTACCATAAAGTGCTTCATATAGTGCCATGCCTATGCTAGTATGAAAACTGTTGTTGTAGGCAAACTCCACTAAGGGTAAGAACTTATCCCAACTTCTTTTCTACTCTAGCTCACATGCTCTCAGCATATCCTCAAGGGTTTGAATAGTCCTTTCCTATTGACCGTCAATCTATGGATGGTATATTGTACTCAGACTAAGCTTTGTCCCAAAAGCTTTCTGCAAGGTTCCCCCAAAAACTAGCGGTAAATCTAGAGTCTCTATCAGAAACTATACTAAGGAGTACACCGTGCTTCCTAACTATCTCCTAAAGGTATAGTTGGGCAAACTAATCCATGGAGTAGTTAGCTCTAATAGGTATGAAATGAGAAGACTTAGTTAATTTATACACTACAACCCATATTGCATCAAATCCTAACTGAGTTCTGGGTAAGCCCATCACAAAATCCATTGTGATGTTATCCCACTTCTACTTAGGGATAACCAAAGATTGAAAAGGTCCAGAGGGTTTCTGGTATTCTATCTTGACCTTCTGACAAGTTAGGCACCTAGACATAAACTCAGTTATGTCCCTCTTCATACCAGACCACCAAAACAACGTCTTCAAGTTTTGATACATCTTAGTGGCCCCGGGGATGGATAGTGTACCAACTACAGTGAGCTTCTTCAAGGATCCTTTGCTTGATTCTGGATTCACTGGGAATGCATAGTCTATCTTTAAACTTGATCATCTTGTCATCTGTCATATCAAACGCTCCAGGGTTACCTAAAAGGATCTGCTCACTTACATCTCTAAGAGTCTCATCTTCCTTCTAAGCTTCTAAGATCTGAGTCCTAAAGTCACTCACCATGTCCACTCGACTCACACTGAGACTATATAGTAATACAGCTACTAAAAGACTCATGTCTCTAAAACTCTTAAGAAGTTTACTTTCTTGGATTATCATATGGGACACATGTAAGGATTTCCTACTCAGTGCATCAGCCACCACATTGGCTTTACCCGAATGGTACTTTAACTCGAAGTCATAGTCTTTCAAAAACTCTATCCATGTAATGTCTCTAAACCTTTAAGGCAAACATTACTGCGGCTAACTCTAGATCATGAGTAGGGTTGTTCTCCTCGTGAAATCTCAACTGCCTTGATGCATAGGCAACAACTCTCTTATGCTTCATCAAAACATATCCCAAACTCATCTTTGAAGTATCCCAATATACCTCAAAGTCCTCCAAAGGATCCGGAATTACCAACACCAGTGTAATAGTTAACCTCACTTTAAGCTCTTGGAAACTATCCTCACATGCCTGAGTCTATTTGAAAGAACTACCTTTCCTAGTCAAACAAGTGCTAATTGAGAAAAACCCTTTATGAACCTTCTATAGTACCCGACTAGGCCTATGAAGCTTTTGATCTTGGTCACAGTGGTGGGTCTCTCCCACTGCAACACTGCATCAACTTCGCTTGGGTCTTGAGAAATCCCACCCCCGAGATATCATATGTCCCAAGAACAACACTTGTGAAAACCAGAACTCATACTTAAATAGCTTAACAAACAACCTATTCTCCTTAAGGGTTTCCAACACTATCTTTAGATGTTGTTCAGGCTCCTCCATTGTCTTAGGATAGATTAAGACATAATTGATAAACACCACAACAAACTGATCCAGGTAGGATCTAAAGATCCTGTTCATGTAATCCATAAACACTATCGAAGTATTCGTCAACCCAAAGAACATCACGAGATACTCATAATGTTCATACCTAGTTCTAAAAATGGTCTTAGGGATATTCTCTTCCCTAACCCTTAGCTGATGATACCCAGACCTAAGATCAATCCTTGAGAAACCCGCAGTTCCTCTTGACTAATCCATTAGATTGTCTATCCTACGCAACGGATACTCATACAAAACCTATAAGAATATCCTGATGAGTTTCAAACTAATGGCACACACTAAAGAATACCTTATATAAGGTCGGGCATAGCTCCATGTCTCTGTGAACACTGTTTCACAAAGTGTCCCTACTGACCGCACACAAAACATACTGGATATATCTTGTGGCCATGTTGCTTTCCACATTTCGAGCACTTTTGGTTCCACCTCCCAACTTGAGTCTGCTTTCCTTTAATAGGTACAAAATGAGACCAAGAGATATTATCACTGTCTTCAACATTAGATCTTTTATGTTTTAGAGAGCCTACTGAAACGGTATCCCTTTCACTGAACTGCTCCTTAGCTACTACTGGAGAAACTAACGGTTGAGATGGATCTGCTTCTATCTTCTCAAGTATCTTGTTAACCACAGCAACCAGCTCCCTCATAGTTGTTGACATTGCCATCATCGCTTCTGCCAAAGTAGGGCCCTCACCAAATGAGCTTTTGTCCCCACGGGTTCGCCTTGGAGATGCCATAGTTTCCTGTACACACAGTACAACATATATTGAGGTAGCTAATCTCAATATCATGTAATCGTGTAACAGTAGGTAAAAATAATCATACCATAGGCAGGTTATGCAATTCAATCAAACATCTCACATAAGAGATGAAAGAAATGCACAGTTCAAGAAGGAACTCTTAAACATGCCTAAGCATAGTCAGTCCACACCCTAGCTCAACAAGATGAACGGCTTTGATACCATAATGTAACACCCTAATACGAATTATCATAAAATAAATGGAATATTTCAAAATAAATCACATTAAACATGTCACTTCTAAAAATACAGAAAATAAAAACCCATAATAATATGTATAGTCATTATAGAGTGTTACGAATGATAAAAAAGTCATATATACAAACATCACTGGCTAACAAGTCATAATATATACATAAGCTTTTATAAACAACTAGAAATATACATATATACAAACTGGTTCACAAAGAAACAAAATACTAATCTAAGTCTTTTGCTTCTTCTGCTTCCCTTTACCTGTACCTAGATTTACATGAAAACGTAATCGGAGTGAGAAATCACAATTTTTCAGTATATGCAATTCCAAAACCAGTGTTTATTCATCACAATGAACAAATCACAATATAAACATAAGATTAATCAATCAACAGATAAATGAGCCCTTGCTCAACACTAGCAGAATATATACATACTATATGTGTAACATCCTAGAAAACATGTTAGGTTTGTACATGGATACAGAGGTAGCCTAATATGTACTTAACATGTCTATATAAATTTGTGACTTTCTGAGCATGTTTAGTCATTTTGTTATAACACTATTTTTGAGAAATAACTGATATTAGCCCTGGAAATGGCTTAAACTGCTCAGTTAGTAGAAATAAATGTGGAGACTTTATTTCTAGATCACAAATGTGTGAACTGTACTATAGTTAAAATCTGAGGATAATTGGAGTCTGTTTGGTATTTTTAAGTATACTGTGTGTGTGTTTTAATACCAAATTGACTAGTCACAAATATGGAAAATGATGGTTTTGGTGCAACAAGATTTTTGATGAATCCTAATATTTATTTTAAACTTGTTGGCTGTATGAAAACTAAATTTGGAGAAATCTAAGTATTCTTAGCAGATCAGAAATATCACTTGGTCACTTAAGTGACTAAGCCTTTCACGGTTCTGTGCCCTTATATTGGTTTTCCTTCATATTCCTTCATTTTGTCACTTGTGTCTCATTTCTCTCTCACGGTTGAAAATAGACACAGAGGGAAAGGAAGAGCAAGGAGCAAAAAGGGAAAGGAAAAAAAGGAAATCAAGAAGGAAAGGCAAACTTGTGATCATCTAATCATCATCTCCATCTTTGCTTCTCAAGGTAGGGGTTCTTGACCCTTTAAACTCCTTTTTTCCCATTTTCACCATTATTACACAAATGTTGCATAATATGTCCTTTTGGTTTCTAGATGTGTTTGAAGTGTATTTCTTGTTTGGATGAGTTTCTTTGGTTGTTTATGACTTGTTCATGGATTGAGTTTGACTTAGAAACTTAGAACTTGTCATTTGGACCTTTGAACCCCAAAAATGTAAAACTTAGGTCATGGATGAGGGATTTGGTCTTTGGATACAAATTGGAGGTTTTTTGTTTGTGATCAATGATTCCTAAGTGTTAATGAACTTGTTAGGGACCTTAAATCACCTAGAAACTAATTTGGAGTGGCCAAAATCCAAGAATTTGGCCAATGGAACAGTACTCGAATTCTATAAAATTCTACAAAATCCAGTCTATGCCACAGACACGGGCTGTGTCTGAAGACACTACCCCCCTGTATATTGCTCTGTTAGCATAATTTCATGGGATTAAGCAGGTAGAGAAGGACACGGGCCATCTTTCCTTCTGGAATGAGAATTAGCTCTTGTGGTCTTCATGAAAGTTAAAGCTTTTATCTTATCTTTCCAATGCCACTAGAATCACCTCGTTTCGACTTTGTAGCTCAAGTTATGCTCATTTTACTATGCAAAGGTCAATGGTTGAGATTGAGCAAGATGCATTTTTGGTTAGGAAATGCATGATATTTTGGCATTTTATAAGGCTGGGAGCCTTAGAGGGACCTTAGATAACCATATTGAGGTGGAGTATCAAGAGGCAATGTGTTGGACCACCTTAGTCTTCCATTATGTGATAGAATGCCATGGAATAATCTTAGGAACCTTGACCATCCAAGTGTGTTGGAATGCAACAAGGAAGTGTTTAGAACCTTGTTCAACATGAGGTTAACTTTGGATTCGCTTGTGAAGTGATGGTGTGGGGTTCTAGATACAAGACCATTAGTGTTGAGACACAACTAGTGGTAGTTCTTGGAGAGAATAACCACTTACCTTATGCAAAGGGATTTGATTACTGGAGACATGAATAGGTTCCTTTATGTGATAGAGTTGAGCCAGGGGATCATGTATTCTAGTTTGAGTTTTTCACTTAGTTAAGGTGAATCTTGTGATAGGATTTGTGAAACCTTAGGCATCCTTTGAGAAGTAGAATGTCGTAGGTCAATACCTAGAACCTTAAGCAACATGATGTTGCCTTATAAATCACTTGCGAAGTGATGAAGTGAGGTATTAGGTGTTGTAAGCTAAGTATGCTTGGCTTGTTGGCTATGTTATCATGCACAGGTTACTTCTTTGTGTGGAAAGTAGAGCCAGATATGCATGGATGACATTTTACTCCCTTGTGAGACAAGGTTAAGTTATGGGAAATACTGGTAACGTCACTTTGCTGCTTATGTGATAAGTGAGCTTGGTTGTGGGGTTTGCTAGTTTTCCTTAGTCACTTGGTTAGGAAAAAACTAGTGATGATTATATGTATTTACGAAATACATTGCATATCTTCTTTTCAAACTTTCTATGTCTTGTTTTCCTATGTATTGTGACCTTAGATGGTGTGCACAACCATATGACCTAAGAATAAGGTGTGAACCTAGGTTCTCGTAGTGAGTAAGGCTATTATGGTCAAGGTTATCGGTGTATGGGGTTGGTAGTCGGTACTCTTACTTTTGTGAGGGAAACTAGTCCACACATTACCAGGTAGTGTCAGGGCTTGGATGCCTATCCTACTTAGTATATACAAGGAACGCGGTTCCTGGGGAACAAGTAAGTGGCATGTGTTTTATAAAACTAAAATCTGCAATAGCATTGTATAATCATTTTATTAGGATCTTGTGTGAGCATAACCATACATCATATCATAAAGCATTGCATTTGTTAGCCGCTATATGGGCAGTTGTCATGCTTGTTTGATGGTTGCTTGTTGATGATATCTTACGATTGTATAGGTAGTTGTTTGATATAATTGATTGTTCGATACTAGCGTAAGATAGGATTATAGCTTGCCTTATGAATGTTACATAGAGTGTGTATATATTCTGATAGTGTTTGAGCAGAGGCTTAATTATCTGTTGCAGGTTTAATCTTATGCGCTCAGTTGGTTATTTGTTGTTAAATAATTAACTGCTAGTTTTGGAATTGCATATACTGAGAAATTGTGATTTCTCACCCCCCATTATATTTCCATGTAAATCCAGGTACGGGTAAGGGAAATAGAAGGAGCAAAAGAACTAGCATAGTTTATTTTGTTTCTTGCAATACATATGTTGTGTATTTATTTCCTGCTACCTGGAGTTTGTAAAAGTTATATATTACAATATGCCTTTAAGAGGCTAATGATGTATATATATAGCTCTTTGTTGTCCAGACTCTCCATATTTACTTATTATGTATGAATGATATGGATTTAGTTGGTTGTGTTAGGTTAGAAGTGACATAGCAGGTACTTTGTGCCTTGTATATGTGAGATATATCAGGTTCTCGGTACTAGGATGTTATAATATCTAACATTCACAAGGCAAGCTATAATCCTATCTCACACTAATATTGAACAATCAATGATATCAAACAACCAACCATACAATTGTGAGATATCGTCGACAAGCAAACAATGAGCAAGCAAGGCAACTGCCCATATAGCTACCAACATATGTAATACGTTATGATATGATGTATGATTATGCTCACACAAAATCCTAATAATATGATGATGCAATACAAGTGCAGATTTTAGTTTTTGAAAACACATGCCACTTACTTATTTCCCAGGAATCCCTTGTTCCCTTGTATATATTGAGCAGGTTAGACCTAAAGCCTTTACCTTACTTGGTAATAGGTGAGTATTTTTACCTTATTAACATAAGAGTACTATTACCTCCTCATACCAGTAATCCTGACCATACAAACATAAATGCAAGGAGAATTAAGATCCAACACTTAATTCCCAAGCCACACGTACTACTTGAAATCTCATGGATAGTGACAGAAATCAACGACGGAATGAATATCGTGTCTATTAACTACAAAATTTGCAACAGATTTGTCGTGCCTGATAAGGGTTAAAAAACATTTTTGAGCTAGCGACGAAAAATTTTCGTCGCTAATATATCCATAACAAATTTTGTTATTAAATCTATTTTTTTAAATATTTTTAATGTATGAAATATATAGCGACGAAATATAATTCATCACTATCTTTTGCAATATATATATATATATATATATATATATATATATATATATATATTTGCTTTGCTAAACGGTGTCATTTTTGGTTCCCAAAATGCCAAAACCTAAAAGACATAATGCTGTTATGTGATTGCTACTTGTCCTCTCATTTTGAGTTTCTTTTTGCTCAGTGCTCGCTTTGCCACTATGTTTTTGGTCTGTTGCACTATATTTTTCAGTGTGCTACTCTCGCTCTGCGTTTTCAAGTTTGCTGATGTGCTGCTGCAGCTCTGCGTTTTCAAGTTTGCCAGTGTGCTGTTGTCACTCTATAGTTTCAAGTTTACCAGTGTGCTGCTGCCACTTTGCATTTTTAAGTTTCCAGAGATTTGTTGCGTTTCTAATCTGAAACCAATCTCTGCTATGTTGATTTGTGCAAGCACCAATCTTTGCTTTGTCTTCGTCGATCTCTATGTTGATTATTTTCTTTTATATTTTTTAATTTTTATTTTTTTTTGTTGCAGACCACCAAACTTTCCCACATCCTCGCTTTATCTTATGAGGATGGATACCTGAGCTTGCTTGATACTCGCCGCAACTTCCCCGCTACCGCATCCTTAAAAAAATGCAAGTATTTTTTATATTTTATTTTTAAATTTGAGGTTTGAATTTAATAATATACTAATAACTGGAGATTATGGAATTTCATGGGTTATTATTTGCTTATAGTGAATTTTGCACTCTTTTAATCTTAGACAAAGTAAAGATTCTGCCTGTAGGATGATATGATGGCTATTTGATGTGTTCAATATAACTTAAAAATCATTTTTAATAGATGTCTGGATTTTGAGAAATAAAACTATTGTGATTGCATTTCACGGTTTATAATGTCAGTTTTGGAAATAGTCATTTTGACAGTTAGTTCAATTTTAGAGTATAGCTTTTTCAAATAATTTCTTTTGAATTGTAAGGAAAATAAATCTACTATATTTAAAATTTATAGCCTAATCTTAGCTTTGCCAAAATAATAATTAATGAATGACCTTCAAATGTACAAGCCAATATTAGTTTAAGAAAATGCAAGTCATGGTCAAAATCCTTCACTTCCTAGTTCCTTCCTACCATTCAATACCAACCAAGCCTACAATTACACATAGGTTGTGTTTGGAATGAATAAAAATGAGAAATGATTTGATTTGATTTGATTTAAATTGATTTAATTTGATTTAGAAATCAAATTTTATTTTTGGAACTTTAAAAAAAATAAGAATTGAATTGATTTAAAAATCAAATTTTGTGTTTGGATTCATTAAAATGAGATTTGATTTAGTTTTATTATTTTACATTTTAACCCTTATTAGATGTGGTTAGAGATAGTTACAAAGGGTAAAATAGTCCATTCATTTCAAATCAAATCAAATCCTACCAAATCCTATCAAAATTGATGGAATTTCTAAAATAAAAGGAGTGAAATCCATGGGATTTTAGAAATCAAATCATTTCCTATTTTTTAACATTCCAAACATAAGATTTAATTAAATTTGATTTACAAATCAAATTATTTCTTATTTTTTTACATTCCAAACACACTCATAACGAAAAGTAAAATCTAGAGGGAAGTAATGGTCATTCAAGCATCTGGAGTGGACCCTATGGGCACAATGGAGATGGATCAATGTCTCTCGGTCCCTAAATAACTCCAAGCACATGGCACAATCCTCTTGTTCTGAGGCCTTCCAGCTCAATTTGGTCCAACTGAACCTCCTTATACCACTTTTCTTTGACCCATATACCTTTATGTGCAACTCTGCTAAGCTTGTGCTTCTGCCCTCCACACATTTTATGTTGTTTTCCCTAAAAAATATTTGTAAGTTTAAAAAAAGACTAATTTTCAACCAAGAATGAAAACAAAGTACATTTAAGTGGTTTTAACTCCAGATTTCCAACTACTCAACAAAGCATGCCTTAACTGTTATTTTCTTGGACCTTATGTGTGTGCAAGTGTTTACCTGCAAGGTTTGCCTTAACAATAAGTTCTAGGTGCAAATATCAAATTATGTTAGAAGAGTGGCTAATTTAAGAGATAGCCTTGACTGTTTTCAGTCTTGCCCTTCAAGTGGCAACCCTCTCCTTCCAACTGACCTTTTCTCCCCTCTCCCTTTGACTTAGCTTGATTGATAGAACTATATTATACCAAACTATAGTGGGCGCATAGCAACTTAATGGTTGATTGTTCATTTGTTCTTGAAGATGAATCCTTGACAGGCTAGGTAATATGAACTTATATATATATATATATATATATATATATATATATATATATATATATATATTTGTACTCGGCAATATTCATTTTTTTCTCTCATATCTATTACCTATCTATGTTTTGGCCTTTTATTCTATATTTGAGTGGAGTGGAAAGATGTCACAGAGTACTTGATCTACCCTGTAACTAAGTTCCGACGTGGAATTTGTGGCTTTTTTGGGTAAAGATGTCATATTTGATGTTGGATCATGTAATTGATGAACTTGAAATTTAAGAGTGAGGTTTTTTAAGTCATTAAATTATTCAAAGTAATTGATATATGTATATAAAAAAGATGAGTGCAACAACATTAATCTTAGGAGAGCAATTCGGTGTGTCAAAATTTGACTTGTTGTTAATATCTGGGTTGACATTTGTTTCTATTTCAAGTACCTAGCTATATCAAATTTCCTAACTCGTAGCCATAGTGTGATAGATAAAAAGGACAGCAGATACCTTGGCATATGAACTTGAGGAGGCCATGAAGAAGGATTTCACTGAAGCCATAGGAAATTTGGATACCTTCATGAAAGTCCTTAGCAAACCTTACCAAGATCAAGCTCAGAATAGACTTAACAAGCTAGTAGAGATTCAAGAAGAGTTATCAAATGTTGAGAAAAAAACTTAGAACGCTACAAATTGAAATTCAAAATCTTCATGTGTCATGACTTCTCTTTCAATTGTATCGCGCTATCTGATTTTGTTATTGATGAGTAGGAGATCCATCCCCTTTAACAGTTGTACCTTACTCCTATCTTAGACTCATATATACATATATATTTTTATACATATTAAAATTTTGGAAATTTGTTGCTGGACTTTGGATTGAATTGTTGTATTGTTGTGTTGCATACAAGTTTAAATTATATAATTGGACTATTCAGAATTTTAAAAAAATAATTTTAAAAATTTAAGTCATTAGCGATGAAAATATTATTGTCGCTACAAGACACATATTTATACTTCCATTTTAGCGATGGAATATTTTATGTCGCTAAATAATAATATTTTAATAATTAAGAAACTTTGGTTACGGATGTTAGCGATGAAATTTTATTAACTAGCGAAAGAAAAATCCATCGCTATTTAGCGATGGAACTTTATTTCTGTCATTAAGAAATTAGCCACCAAGGATTACGCGACGAATATCATTACGTGACAGATTCCATTGCTAATCATTATAGCGATAAAATTTAATGGATCAGCGACAGAAATTTTCAATCGCTATTTAAGTAATTTTTCAGTAGTGATGGTTGTGCACACCATTTGAGGTTACAATACATAAGAAATAGCAAAGAACAAGTTTGAAAACTAAATATGTAGAGTTGTTAACAAAACATACATACTTATCACAAGGTTTACAACAACCAAGTGAAAAACAAAGACTAGTAACTCAAGGCTTTACTCTAACTTAACACATAAGTAGTTAAACTCATGTCACCAGTGTCCTCATATCTAGCACCTCACAACATCACTTCATAAGTGATTTCAAGACAACCTCATGTTGCTCAAGGTTCTAGACACTTCTTAAACGCATTCCAAAACTCTTGGATATCCAAAGGTTTATACATCCCCTATACATACTAAAAATATGTATAAGAATCTCTATTCAATCATGGGTATTCATTACCTAGTCTAAACAAGCTTTACATGAAGCCCAAGAATGATAAAGTTAACCTTCTTAAGTCCTTAACCCTTATCCCTCTTAGAAAGATGATTATGACAAGCCAAATTCTAACTTTTGAAATGTCCATAATCGGTTATGGAACCTTGCTAATCGGTTATGACTTGAAATAACCTAATATAGCCTCTAAAAACATGTTTTGGTTGAACTCAATAACCTGTTATTCATTTCTAATAACTTGTTATCACTATTCAATAACTTGTTATGTGTTTCTGATAATCAGTTATCACTATTTAATAATCAGTTATTCAGAATCACACAACCCTCTGCCTAGACCCAATAATCGGTTATTAGGATTCAATAATCAATTATATGGTGTGAAAATGCACTAGAAAACAGGGCATATTGCTGCCTCCATCTATTCTTTCCATCAACTCATGGATTCTAAATGATTTCCAATCCTAAACATGATCTCTAACATGATAAAATCATCAAACACTAACTTAATCCATCTAAACACCCATTTTCTAACTTCAAAGAACACGTGTTCATGGATAAAGACTCAACCTCATAAACCCATTTCTCAAAATCATCCTCAAAGGTTCATATGAACATCTCTAGTTTACGACTCATAAACACATGTAGGTTAAGTCATAAATAACCATTTCAACCATTGAAGACTAGATTCAGCACATAAAAACTATTGAAAGCCTTCTCAAACCTAGCCATACACTAAGCATGAATGAGTAGATAGGAAGAAGAGGTAAGCTAAAACATACACCCTACCTTTTGCACAAATATGGTGAAGATGCAGCTTCAAGCTTTAGGTTTCCCCATGGCTTTCATTTTTCTTTGTTCCTTCTCCTTTCCCTCCTTTCTTTCTCCTTTCTCTGTTTTCTCCCTGCTGGTTTCTACTGGTCCATGGAGAGAATAATAGAGTGTGTAAGAAAGAATGAAAATATCAAAGGCTAAAGTCAACGAAAGGGGCTATGCATCCTGTGGAAGACATAAGAAACTTGGATATTTTGTAGTATAATTTATATCTGTTAAGAATACTTAGATTTCTCTAAATCAAGTTTTTCAAGTTTCAACAACTTTAAAATAAATAATAAGAATCATTTAAAATTTTGTTTCACCAGTATCATATTTTTTCATATTTGTGACTAGTCAATCCAGCATTAAAACACATAACCAATATGTCTAAAAATACCAAAATAACTCCGATTATTCTTAAATTTTAACCACATCATAGAATACACATTTGTGACTTAGAAATAAAATTTTCACATCTATTTCCATTAGTGAAGCCATTTAAGTTAATATCTGGGTCATTATAAGTTACTTTTCACCTTTTGCCTTATAGCAAAGTGTTTAAATTAACTCAGATTGTTACAAAATTAAACAGGTGTGTTAAACAAGTATTAAGCTATCTCTATAACTATTTACAAGTCTAACATGTTGACGAAAATGTTACACATCACGCGCTTAGGACATGAGGAATAATTTATTTATTTATTTATTTATCCACGATTTAAATAATGAGTAAGAGCAAAATTATTCAAAACAATTCTAAATATACCAAATGAACTCTCATATTTTAATTTGCACAATAATTTATAAAAGTGCATCAATTTCAACACATAATATTATATTTCTAAAATAACATCAAAAAATTATTTTGATGTTCAAACAAAAATATTACACAACATATGACATGCTCAATAATATCACATCTATCCCCAAAAAATTCCAAATTCCAATTCGGAAAGTACCACATTATTATTATTGTTATTTTGATATAAATGACAAAAATTTTATTTCATCAAACACACAATTGAACCACAATTACTCCATATAATAATAGAAAAGGAGAAATAAGTAGTGTGCAAGGAGTATGCCGTTGGGTATAGAATCCAATTGGATTCAATATGTAAGTTAAACAAGAAAGATTGTATCGAAAAGCACAAGTGACTGCAAGCTTGCGTATCCAAAGTCATTTGTGGATATCAGTAAAAGATGCCTTCTAAATCGAAGATGGAACAAAGTTGAAATTGGGAAATTTATTGTAAATTACTCCACAAAGAAAGAACATAATTGATGTCCAAATATATTTTAAGTAATTCTAATTCTAATAGCAACAAACATATACAGTTATGATTAGGATTAAAGGAGTTTATGATACCAATTGTTAAAAATTTTATACCCACAAGAATAAAATTAATGGATCAACTTTTAACCTTAATAGATGACATGTATATAAACTAATCAATAATTAAGATTTAGGGTATAAAATTACCTTATACCAAAGAGAAATCACATTTTTGAGAAGATAATATAAGAGAAAAATAGTCAAGAATCCTTGTCGTCAAAGAGGAGAGAAACTACTCTCATTTCTTATATGCGCAAAACTCAAGTGGCTTCAATAAGGAAACCACAATACATATAAGATGAGAATAGAGATATCTCCTTGTGTTTACAATATGAATTAACCTACCTATCATAGAAAACTCTTACACAAGATACACAAACCCAAAACAACATTATTCACATTAGTTTAAGTGTTTATAAGAGCTCAATAACAAAATTAATCACAAATGAGTTAAACTAATAGATGTTCCATGACATTTGATATTTAATTGATTTAAGTTTTAGAAAATTAGTGACTATCTCACTCCACACTTAATAAAATATCTAACAAGACAATCACCATGTAATAGCTAACATGAGAACATGCATGGTTAGTTTTCCGTAGTTACTCCGCATAGATTCACAGAAACTAGGCCAACAAGATGCATTCTCGAGATCAAATCAATATCAAGTATGCAACAGCAAGTAAGAACAAGGAACACCAAATTTCGTGAACATTAGAACTTGAAATAAAGAAGGAGCAAGGGCTTACCTTTAAGAAGCAACAACAATGTCAATTAGAAGCCAAGAGTTTCTTTCCCATGTACCTTCTTCATTTTGTATTCCTCTACAAAATTGACCAGCCAAGAGCGCCCCCCCCCCCCCCCCAAAAAAAAAAAAACCTCTCTAAGTCTTCCTTTCTCTCTCAAAATTTCCTCTCTCTGTTTTGCATCAAAAGAACCACCCCAAATCCCAGACCTGCCTCCTTTTATCTCCTTCTTCCATCTCTCTTTACCCTCAGCCAGCTCTAGAGAGACAAACAAGATCAAGCATGGGGAGCAACCCAGCATTGCTCCTGCTGCCTTTTTCGTATTACATGAAGATCATCTCCTTTTTTTCAGCTTAGTTTTGTTGCAGTATAGAGAGTTAAAGACAAAAAAAAACAAGTGAATGCTAGGCCTTATGTGCAGTACATGTGAGTGTGGTTTCGTTTTCATTTTTTTTGTGTTTGTTAAAAGTGAATAAATTTAAGTTCTTGGAACTGGGCTATGGGCCAAAGATTTTGGGCCTTTCCTATTATTATTTTTTCAATGTAAATTTGACATGTTTTTCCTTAATCTTCTTCCTTTTTTAGTCTTTCATTAATTATTTTTGGGTAATTAATAAAAAATTAGTGTTTAGGCGTAAGTACGTTCCTATCAGGTCTCTCGTCTGCCAGGGTTTCTCCCTGCTGGCGGCGTGTATGTGGTGTGTTTTTTGTCTCCTTGTGAGATTCTCATCCTCCCGGCGTGAAGGGATGGTGTAGGAAGGTGTGATAGCGGATGAGTTGGTTGGTTGGTAGATGGAGAAAACTGATATTATCAAAGTAAGAAGAGGAAACTGTGCGTGAAGTGGTGCAACAACTGCAGGGAGCCTCGACGCAAAAGAAATTTCTGCTAGCTGGTAGGGTCCTTGATCTTGACCAGACCTTTCAACCACGCGGCTCTAGGAAAGACCATGGAACGAATCTGTTGATTGCTTCAAGGCATGGAGTTTAAGAGCATAGGAGAAAACATTATTCTTTTTGAATTGTTTGGGAAGAAAGACTTAGATTGCATCCTAACGAGGAGACCATGGGTATTCGATAAGTACATGTTAATCATCCAAGAATACGATGGGATCAAACGACCCTCTGAATTAGAGTTTCATTACTCCCCCTTCTGCGTTAGGGTGGCTGACCTTCCCATCGCCGCCATGAACGCAGAGATGGGGAGTAGGATTAATAACGCAATTGGGGATTGCATGAACGTTAACGTGGATGTTAGTGGCTGTGTGAAGGGTATGTCCTTGAGGATAAAGGTGGTGATCGATGTCCTGAAACCCCTAAGACGAGGTGTGAAACTGAGAATGGAAGGTAACAGTAGTGAACCACAATGGTTTGCATTGCAGTATGAAAGGCTCCCCAGCTTTTGCTATGGTTGTGGAGTGTTGGGCCATACCTTGGACTATTGTGAAGAAGAGGAGGATGTAGATGAAGATGCCACCCAATATGGCGACTGGTTAAGGGCGAAGGGTTCCAATGGAGACTAGTGGTTTAAGACCAGATAGACTCACTTTGAGTTGACTCAATATAGAAACCACACGAAGATTGGCACTTTGACCATGATAAAGACTTCGTCCTCAGAAAGGTGTGCTAGTATCCCTGTGAAAGAGAAAAATGGCAATAGAGAAGGAAGGGATGAGGAGAAAGATGTGGTATCTCCAGTGACTTAAGACAATGCAAAAAATGGCCAACCTGCTAGTGGGGGAGATTCAATCTTACATGAAAAGACCTTACAAACATCAAGCTCAGGCAAAGCAAGTGGAGGCAAGAAATAGAAACATAGAGCTAGAGGTAAGAAGAATAATAGTGAGAACAGCCAAAACTCCGTCTTGGCAAAAAGAGCTCTACAGGTATTCGAGGATGGTAGGGAGGATATGGAGGTTGAGGTGGGGGGGGGGGGGGGGGGGCTCTATGGTAAATAAAGCGCATAAGTTGGAAGATGGTGGGAGCAAGATGAACTCATACCCAACAGCGGTGGTGGCTCAGTCACCACACCAACAGACATGAAGATCTTAGTTTGGAATTGACGGGGTCTTGGGAATCCCCAGGCAATTCCGGTTCTACGCCTCCTGATAAGGCAAACAAATCCTGAAATAGTGTTGCTATGCGAAACCAAGTTGTGGAGTCACGAATTTGATAAAGATAAAATGGAGGTTGGGATTTCCGTTTGGGTTCAGTGTTAGTTGTGATGACAAGAGAGATGATCTTGGCCTTTTGTGGAGCCAAGAGTTAGATGTGTCCCTTCAATCCTATTGATCTACTTATATTGATATAATGATTAAACAACCTACTGATAATGTGGAATGGCATTTTATGGCTTTCTGTGGAACTTCTGTCGTTGCCAATAGACATGCCTCGTGGCAGCTTCTAAAAAATTTGCAGATGGATGGGAACATACAATGGCTCTTGGGAGGTGATTTTAATGAAGTGCTCTCTCAGATGGAAAAGATAGTTGGCCAACCGAGACTCAATAGCCAAATACAGGTTTTCAAAGAAGCTGTAGAGTACTGTAGCCTTATAGATGTTGGCTACTTTGGGTATACTTTTACTCTGAATAATAACAGGGCAGGGAATCAGAATGTTCAGTGCAGGCTAGACTAGTTGCAAATTCCTTGTGGCTAGGAAATTGGAGGTAATACCGAGTGACTCATTTATGCTCTTCACACTTGGACCATCTGCCAATCCTGATGGGGATTGTGGTTGAAGAGAACCGAAATCAAGAAATGTTGATGGAACAAAGATTCAAAGAACATCAAGATAGATGGATTTCTTTGGAAGTCCCTTAGCGCCTTGACGTCAAGTTTCAATATTGCTCCGGACCAAATTTTCACTCCTTTTTGTCGAATGTTGGCTACTATACCGACAGCTCCCTTTGGGGTTGGTGACGTAGTTGCCCCTCATGGATTAATTGACAGTAATCAAGTCATTTTTACCGGCATTTACATGCATTTGCATGGACACTGCTCTTTTTAAGTTGTGCGCTAGGGTGGTTCGTCAACCCCCTTTAGGTAAAGTCTTATATGAGACTTTCTTTCTTTTGAGTTCTAATATGATTTTTCTTTGTTTCAGTAGGGCAGTCTTCTCTGGAAATCTCTAAGCCAATCGACGTCGATGACCACGATGATGTTTTTGCTGAACTTGCACCTAAAATGAGTAAGTCTGCCAAGAACAAGATTCCGGTCACTCGAGGCCTAGTGAAAACTGTTTTGACCCCTATCCAAACTTCTAAGGCCAAACCTGCTGGGCTTAAGTAAACCAAGAAGTCTGCCTCTGTGAATGTAAACTTTGGTTAAGTTACTTTTCTTTGTTATCTTTCTTTAGTTTTTGGGCTAATTCTTGTTCTACATGTGTTGGCAGCAAAAACCACCAACTCCGTATGCTTTTGATGTCGAATCACTGGGGTCTTCTGACATCATAGAACTGAAAGAAAAGGATCACAAGGCCGCGACTGCGTCAGCCAAAAGTGTGCTTTCTAGAACTTTTTCAAGGGAAAGCACTCCACCTCCTGCCCCTCAAGATTTAGAGATGAAGGAAACAGAACCGACCATTAAGACTTCTCCAATGGTGGTTGACAATCCCATGGGTGTTGACAATATTGTTCAGGAAGCCTCTGATGATCCTTCGGCTTTTCTTGACAATTTGCTTTAGGCAAGTTTCAGGAGTATGCCGGAGCCGGCATCAATTTGTGGTTATCAAGCCTATTTCAAGCTATGTTGATTTAAAGGAAATTTTGCTGGCTTTGGAGCAACTGCTAGACAAGTGGCTTGAAAAACAAGAGTTGAAGGAAAAATTACAGTCCACCCTTGTCAGCTTTGACCAAGTGAAGGGTCAACTTCTTTAAGCCTTTGGCAATTTCATCTGGGATCTTAAAACTTCTGTCGATGACTTGGTGTACAGCTATCCTTTGCTTTTGAGCACTGTGTCCTCCTACACTAAACGTTCAAGAAAAAGAAGTCGTTTGGCTGCTCAAGTAGTTAATGCTAAACAAAGGCAAGCTATTATTGGCAAAAAGACTGTTGAAGGCGCAGCACATCTAGCTAACGGATGATGATCACTTGTCTCCTATTCCTCTTTCCTTTTTTGTCTCTTCATTTAAATCTTGACAATTAAAAAATAATATACACATCATCTTTTTTAAAAATTAAAAACACTTAACACTGTTATATGTATGTTTTTTTCTTTTCTCACAAAAAACACTTTTCACGTTTTCTTCCACACTATATTCATCCTATTCTTCCTTCTTCTTCTTTTTTAATTAGTCATCTCACCAGCGACGGTTGCCGGCACCGTCTTCTACCTCTTCCTCCATGGTTGCCTCCTTAACGGTTGCGACCCCTCCGTCCTTCACCAGCGATGGCTTTGACCTCCACGCTACTGTTAAGAGTAAGAGCGCCCTCTAGCTCTTGTGCCCAAACATCATTGCCCTCTAGATTTATTATTCTCTGTTCTTCCTTTATGTTTTCATGCTTACAAAATGGGTTGAATGAATTTATTGTAAGCTGTGATTGAGATTACATAATGGGTTAGAAAATTTTTGGATAGTTAGATGTTTCTATGATGCACACTACCTGTTTGATGAAATGTTTCTCTAATGTTTCAAGGAGTAACATTACAAATTTAAATTGATAAACCTCATGTAGATAGGTCAAACCCCTTGTTGTGCCTAAAATGATATCATACTGTTGTTTCCAGTTAAGAGAACTCTTCTTCTCACCTGTTTCGAAAATTTAAATACTTAATTAATAGAGTGGGGGAAAAGAAAAATATAAGGAAAACATAATAAAGATTCACAAAATTGCTTCTATATGAGATTAACAAAAGGTAACCAATAAGAATCTGTCAAGGCTGTTGTTTGCCATGTATTCATAAAAAAGAATTCTCTCTTGGCCTTTACTGCAACATCCAAGAAGTCTAACGAGCTAGATTCAGATGATGAACATTACTTATAAGCTTGACTTCACTTTCAAAACTTTCATCCATCTTTCTGGTTTGGCCTAAAATTAATTTCTTGATAGCCACTACCTTCCCATTTTTTAGGGTACCTTGTTCCATAGATTAAGGATTAAGAATTTTTTAAGTTGTGAAAGTGATTTATCTCTATCTCTAGAGGAATAGCTTATAATAAATTCTGCCTGCACTTAAGACAAACTGACTCAGAATCATGCTTGTTAATTATATTTTCTAATTAGAGTATACAATTAACTGGAGATAGTTCTGATTGTTTACACAAGAATCAAGAAGTTTGGGATCAACATAGGTTTATTGTTCTTAATGTTCGTTGATAATTTTGATGTTGTCAATTTTAGAATTAGTTATACATTACAAGAAATTAGAAAAATAGTGAGGGAAATTTCCCTCCCTAATCCCTCTCTAATTCCTCGCTAATATTATCAGCGAGGGATTAGAGAGGGATTAGCGAGGGAAATTTCCCTCGCTTTTTTTTCATCGCTAATTAGCGAGGGAAAGTATTCCCTCTCTAATCCGTCTCTAGAAAATTTATTTCCCTCGCTAATTTCTCTCTAATTCCTCGCTAATATTCCCTCGCAAAATGACGAGGGAATTTCCCTCACTATTCCTTCGCTAAATTATTTACTAATTTTGATCAATTTTCCTCGCTATTCCCTCTCTATTAATTACCTCTCTATTCCCTCGCGAATCCCTCTCTAAATTCCCTCGCTAATCACTCGCTAATGGCTTGTATTATTCAGTCGCTATTTCCTCGCCAAATTATCCCTCGCCATTTCTTCGCTAATCCCTCGCTAATATTTTACTCGCTATTCCCTCGCTAATCCCTCGCTATATACAATGTGAGTTTCTGTCGCTAATCCCTCGCTAATGAGCTAATTTTTTTTAATAACCTATTTATATATATAACTTTCCCTAAAACCTGCATATCAAGCCACAATCCAGCAAAAAGAAATCCAGCAAACAAAAATCCAACAACAATCCAATAATTGTAAAATGCTACAACAAAAAACTTATACAAAATAATCCAATAATATAGTTAAAAGTTATTATACAAATAATCAATGAATATAGTTGAAAGTTATACAAATGTAACAATAAGAATAAAAAATGGCAATCAGTCTAAGTTATCTTCGTCTTCCTCTCGACCCTCCCTGCCAAAATCTTGCAATGATGGTTGTGGAGCAACATTTGTTGATCCGATCGTAGATAGAAACGATTGGAAGGGCGCCAACATAGGGACAAGTTGACTCTGGACAAACGAAGCCATCGCTGCAGCCACTGCTGTGTTTACAGCTTCAGATATGTCTTGTGTCAACGGTGTAGAGTGGGAAGGACCCGCAACCGAGGAGGATGAAGCTGGCCTGGTGTTATTACCAATGTGCAAGCTGTTACCTATGTCATGCACACGTCCCTTCTTGTTGGGACCCGCCGCATCCAACTAGACCTCTGGGTCAACTATAGGGTGAGAGGAAGAGTTTTCTCCATATTTTTCTGTCATTGCAGTGTCATATGACTCCTAAAAATAAAAAAACAAGAAAAATATTAACAAAAAAATGAACAATCTAAAATATATAAGACTTTTGAATAGGAACAAGACACTTACAATAAAATTCCTCGAGCGCTCAGAAACATAGCTTCCGTCTTTCTTCTTATGAACTTTTGCATACAGATCTCTGTAAGAAATCGGATGCTTTAATTCTGCCTCCTGTAATCCCATATGGAAGAATATTATATAATAAAAACATATCAAAAGTAAGGTAATCCCTCTAAAATACTATGTCATACTCAAGATAGGCAAATAACTCAAGTAATTACAATATGTTTATACACAGCTGCTTATCATTAAAACTTTAAATGAGGAAGTTATATTACCATCTTGCTCTTGTGTTGACCAAAGCTTATCGACCCGCCTGTATGCTTCAAGGCATCAGGCATGGCTGCCCTATTCCTTCGGGCAGCTGCAGACCTCGTTATCCATTTATCTATCAGCCAAATGTCGATCAGGCCATCCCACACTTCCGTCCTCATTCCTCTGGGCCCATGGCCCTAATATCAGCCAAGTTGTTTGAATTTGCCCTCTCAAAGGCCTTATCTCGTGCTTTGTTCAAATGGTTTGGATAACGGTCCAAGATAGTCCATTCCAAGACAGTTCTTGCCATGCTGCGATCAGCATCAGATGTGAACCGATGCTTAGCCTACACAAAGGATAAGTATGTATATTTATTTTTCAATAAACGTATAATATATAATTCTATAGAAACACAATTACTTACCATGAAGTCAGTAAATAATATTTCCTTCATCTCAGCTGGATAACCTCGCCACGTACTAGCTGGAACAGGCATCCGTGTCATGATGTTGTACATAATGTCACGTGTCACCCTCGACGGTAGAAACCTCCTCCTGTAAGTACAATAAGATAATGTTAGTTATTTGAAAGTAAATACATGTAATAAAAGATGATGCAACTAGTACTTATGATTCAGGGACAGGCACCACATATATAAGTTCTCTGCTATCTGTTTCTACATTGGATTCTCCACATGAAGGCACCACATTCGGGCCGCTAGTGGGTGGGTCAGTAAGGGGTGGGACAAAAGCTGATGCGCCTCCAATGGTCAATGGACTAGACGCTGGTAGGCTTGTACTAGTCGATGGGCCAGTAGTTGAAGTTGCACCTAATATAATTATACATAAAGAAACACGTATATATTACATTTATATAAACCACGAGTTAATAATAATTAAAAAAAATATCCTACATGTATACTTGGAGAGGGCTGAGAATGCTGTACTGGTGGAGAATCATAGGTAGATGCAACATTATGGCCTCTCCCACGACTGCGTCCAGCACCTCTACCTCGAATGGTTATGATGGATATCTGCATAAGGAAACATAATGAAACATGATGAGTTAAGAAACTATATGTCAATAAAAACCTCAAAATATAATAATGATATTCCAGTGTAAATACCATTAACGAAATTTATTGAACAAGCTTCAATTTTAACTACTTGAGTCTAAAGCAAAAGATTCCTCATCTTCATCTGAGAATTCATTAATTTCATTATTTTCATTGTCATCAATGAACTCATCATCAACCAGATCGTCCATTGGATAATGTATATCACGTATGTTAACTTCTTCCATTTGGGTATGTGCATCAAACAAGGAGACTACTTCATCATCTATCACAGGATTGTGTGTTCCAATGGATCCATCATCTTGGTAATAATCAGTGGCAGTTAAGTCATTCAATTCATCACCTTCCTTATTCAATGTCTCAGCCACGAAGAGTTTTGCTCTGACCTTGCATGCTACCCACCATTCACCATTAGCTCTATTCCTACTTTGTGGGTATCTTGTATAGTACACTTGTTGTGCTTGTTCAGCTAAGACGAATGGCTCATTTGAGTGAAGTCTTGATTTATGCTTGATGTCAACCAACCCATATCTCTCATCAACATTGACTCCATTTATCAGGTCAAACCAATGACATTGTAAAAGAAATACTTTGTTCTGATTTCCTACATATGACAGTTCCCATATATCTTCAATGATGCCATAATAGTCAAAGTCATTCTCACTATATATACTACCTCTAACACATACGTCACTATTCATGGTAGCTTTATTTTGTCCGTACACCTTGGTATGAAATCTGTACCCATTAACTATTAAGCCACAGTAAGAAGTCACGAACTTGGATGGACCGTAACTTATCTCTCGTATCATTTGATCCTCGACTTGGCCTATATTAACCTATATCATTACATAGACGGTAGATAGTTGTAACATCTAGCATAATGCACATTAAGTTTAATATGATAGATCACTATTATGGATAAAAGGACTCACTAGATGTTTTAGCCACCTACTGAAGTCCTTATCTCGAGCTTCCAATATTTGATCATCAGTTATATTGGGATTTGTATCCCTTAACGAATCCTCGAATTGTCTAATCAATACAATAATTAATATTTAGCATAAAGTTAGCACATTAATAACAAATTCATTAGATAGAGAGTAAACTTACTGGAGATAAGGTTCTACTCCACAATTTACAAGCACATATGTCTCAGCAATCTGAAGTTCCACATTCGTCAAGAATCTATTTCGACCTCTCCCGACAGGACGACATGGATGTTTAAAAACAGACAACTGTTCATTAATTGTATCTTCCCCACCGTCGTCATTCCGAGGAACTTGAGTGCGCCTGGTCTGTAGGTAGGGATCAAAATACATGGAAGCAAAATCGGAAATTTCTTCTAAAATATACGCTTCACAAATAGATCCTTCAACTTTCGCCTTATTTCGGACCTTTCTTTTCAAGTACAGCATACACCTCTCAAAGGGGTACATCTACTTGTAATGCACTGGTCCTCCAACCTTAGCTTCATAAGGGAGATGCACGACTAGATGTTCCATCACGTCAAAGAATACTGGAGGGAAAATATTCTCTAACTTGCAAATTGTTTCAATGATAAAAAAGCTCTGCATTCTCCATGGTGGAAGCACGAATTTTAGTTGCGCAAACTTCTTTAAAGAACAAGCTTAGTTCTGTTAACGGTCCCGATATAGGCTTTGGCAAGATATCACGAAATGCCAGAGAAATTAACCTTTGCATAAAAACATGACAATCGTGACTTTTTATTCCATATATTTTTCCCGCCGTCTACATTGATGCAACGTGCAATATTCGACGCATACCCATCTGGAAATTTCAACTGTTTTATCCACTCACACACCATCTTTCTTTTATTGACATCCAAGACATACGTCGCCTTTGGTTTTTTACACTTGCCATTGTCAACTATTAGCTCCAAGGTAGGACGTTTACATATTATCTTCAAATCTTCTCTTGCATTTGCATTGTCTTTTGTCTTGCCCTTTATGTCCATGACAGTGTTGAAGATATTATCAAACACGTTCTTCTCAACATGCATAACATCTAAATTATGTCGTATTAGATTAGTCGACCAATAAGGCAATTCCCAGAATATGCTCTTCTTCACCCAATTGTGGTGTATACCAAAGCCATCTTGTTTTTGTTTACCTGAATTCAAGCTGAAAATGATTTTCTTAAGTTGAGTCACTCTATTCAAGGCATCTGTCCCACTCAGCCGTTGCGGTGGATTCGATTTTTCCACTGTTGATCTCTTAAAAGAGTTTCGATCACGGCGAAATGGATGATCAAAGGGCAAAAATTGGCGATGACAATTAAACCTACATTTCCTACTGTGCTTCAACACAAATGACTTAGTATGATTCATACAAAGTGGACAAGAAAGTTTTCCATAAGTGCTCCACCCAGACAACATTCCATAGGCTGGAAAGTCACTTATTGTCCACAACAAAGTCGCTTTCATATCGAAATTTTGCTTCTTCCAAGCATCATACGTTTGCACCCCATCTTCCCACAATATCTTCAGATCGTCAATTAGGGGTCTAAGATAAACATCTAAACTTTTACCAGGTGACTTTGGTCCAGGAATCACAAGAGTGAGGAATATGTATTCCCTTCTCATACACATACTTGGAGGTAGATTGTACAGTGTGACAAAAACAGGCCAACATGAATATGGTGTGGTTGAACCGCTGAATGGATTAAAACCGTCTGTACACAGGCCAAGCCTAACATTTTGAGCGTCTAGGGCAAATGTAGGATGGGTAGCGTCAAATCGTTTCCAAGCCTCAGCATCAGCTGGATGCCTGATCATTGATTCATCTTGACGCACTCCATCCGCATGCCAAGTCATATACTGTGCAGTGTTTTTGGACATAAACAGACGTTGGAGTCTTGGCATAATGGGAAAATATCGCAACACTGAGTGTGGCACATCCTTCTCATTCGATGAACGTCCCGCCTTCAGTTTGTCTTGTCCTTTATGTCCATGACAGTGTTGAAGATATTATCAAACACGTTCTTCTCAACATGCATAACATCTAAATTATGTCGTATTAGATTAGTCGACCAATAAGGCAATTCCCATTAAGAATAGATCTTCTTCACCCAATTGTGGTGTATACCAAAGCCATCTTGTTTTTGTTTACACAATTGGCTAGCCGAAAATGATTTCTTAAGTTGAGCCTCTATTCAAGACATTTCCACTAACCATTGCGGTGGATTCGATTTTTCCACTGTTGATCTCTTAAAAGAGTTTCGATCACGGCGAAATGGATGATCAAAGGGCAAAAATTGGCGATGACAATTAAACCAACATTTCCTACTGTGCTTCAACACAAATGACTTAGTATGATTCATACAAAGCGGACAAGAAAGTTTTCCATGAGTGCTCCACCCAGACAACATTCCATAGGCTGGAAAGTCACTTATTGTCCACAACAAAGCCGCTTTCATATCGAAATTTTGCTTCTTCCAAGCATCATACGTTTGCACCCCATCATCCCACAATATCTTCAGATCGTCAATTAGGGGTCTAAGATAAACATCTAAACTTTTACCAGGTGACTTTGGTCCAAGAATCACAAGAGTGAGGAATATGTATTCCCTTCTCATACACATACTTGGAGGTAGATTGTACAGTGTGACAAAAACAGGCCAACATGAATATGGTGTGGTTGAACCGCTGAATGGATTAAAACCATCTGTACACACGCCAAGCCTAACATTTCGAGCGTCTAGGGCAAATGTAGGATGGGTAGCGTCAAATCGTTTCCAAGCCTCAGCATCAGCTGGATGCCTGATCACTGATTCATCTTGACGCACTCCATCCGCATGCCAAGTCATATACTGTGCAGTGTTTTTGGACATAAACAGACGTTGGAGTCTTGGCATAATGGGAAAATATCGCAACACTGAGTGCGGCACATCCTTCTCATTTGATGAACGTCCCCGCCTTCGGCCTTCGGTTTGAATCGTGGGTGTCCACATACTAAGCAACCGAGTAGAGTCTCTTGTCACTGTATTCTTTGTAATACAACATACACTGATTAAGACACGCATCTATCTTCTCATATGCTAATCCCAGCTCACGAACCATTCTCTTCGATTTGTAGAAGTTTTCAGGTAACCTTTCAGGCTCTGGAAGCATGCTCTTAATTATGACAATCATTCTATCATAACAACTCTCACTCATGTTAAACTCTGACTTCAAGTTCAAAAGTTGAGTTACAGCTGACAATTTCGTGTGCTTATGGCAACCATCCAATAAAGGTTCGTCAGTGTCTCTTAGCAAGTCATAAAACTTCGCAGCTGACGCATTTGGATCCTCTTCTAAATCTTGAGCCTCTGGATTTAATCTATCACCTGCGGCATCCATAACCATATCCACGTTTGGATTCCTAGGCTCCACGTCATCATCATGGACAATGGATGTTGAGCCACTATCTCCCCATATGTCCTCACCATGAATGGTCCAATTTATATAACCATCCACAAATCCGTACTTATACAGATGTTGTTCTACCCCAAATACCTCCCTCCAAGCACGATTTTTTCATCTAGCACATGGACAAAGGATGCGATTTAATGCATCACTAACTGTCGGGTCTCCTTGAGCAACCCTAATGAAATCATCAACTCCATCCTTGAATTCTTCACTTACATAGCCGGTAAGATCATTTCTTCGTAACATCCAACTTCGATCGGGTCTCATGATTGCTGAAATTGGTTTAGCACATTAATACAAATCCTTATATCAACTTATCTTTTTTAACATGGTATGACCCTATCCATTCGATAAGAAACTTTTTCAACACTTGGTTAATAGTTATTCCTTAAATCTCATATTTTATACTTGACGAAATTTTTGACATTTCCCATTGGTCTCCAAATGCATGACTATAACGCAGTGAGATCTACCGCGTTTAAGTATACACCCAGAGAACAAAAGAAAATGTAGCAGACCGAATTTTCAACAAGTATAAGATATGATATTTAAATAATAACTATTAACCAAGTTAAGGAAAAATTTCTTACCAAATTGTCCCACTTGGACAATTCAAGATTCAATACAATGAGTAGTACAAACAATAAGTATGTGTGCTCATTCATATTGAATCTCAAACAGGAAACTAAGGTTTTCCTCAAATCTTCACTCGAATAAGAAAATAAAACTTTAAGCATATGTTAAAGCACAATCAAAAGTTAAATCAAACCAATATTCTTAACATAAAATTCGTTAGAAATTCATAACTTTTATTTTCAACATCCAAGATTTGATGTCATATTTAGATAGTCCAAAATGTACCTCATAGGAGAGAAAAGCATAAATAAAATCTAAGTTTTCATGGCCACAATGATTCTTTGCTATGCGTCCGACCTAGACAACATTGATGAATATGTTAGGAACACTACTGCTAGAGCTTTCAGTGTTGTTGCCTCTGCTCTTGGTATACCTGCGCTCTTATCCTTCTTGAAGGTTGTTTATAAGAGTAAGAAATCATGGCAAGCTCGGCACACTGGGATTAAGATTGTGAAACAAATTGAAAAGGTGAAGCAGTGTGTAAGGAATTAGAAGTCCTATACGCCAGTTGCTATACTAAGGAAGTCATGATCATTCTGATTCGTGAACCAGCAATTATGGAAAATGAGAATAAAAGTGAACCAGCAATTTAAATGAATCATAGTATTTATTTTAAAGTTGTTGGGAAGTTGAAAAACTTGAATTAGTATAATTCAAGTGTTCTTAGCATATAAAAGTTCTAACATTGGAACTTAAGTTTCGATTTTCCCCTTAACCCACGACCCCTAGTAGAAAACAAAAGAAAAGAATAGAATAGAACAAAAACAGAGAAACAAAGGGGAGAAAGAGAGAAAGGAGAAAAAAGGAAGGAAGAAGAAAGGAAGGGAAGAGGAAAAGAAGAAGAACAAGGCTCCAAGGTTGGTCATCACCTAAAGGTAGGAGATTTCTATTCTTTTTCCCTCTTTGTTCTTTTGAATGGGGGTTAGAGATTTGGAATGGAAAACTGGATTTGGAGAGCAAAATCCTAGCTCTTAACTTGATTCTTGATTCCAAGAATTAAGTTAGTATAATTGAAGTCTAATAAGTATTAGATAATCATTTATGGCTCAAACCAACCATTTTGGTTCATGATAGAGAATCTTAGAAATGGATTGGAGAAAAATGAGAATTAGGTTATGATTAATTGACTTTGATCATAATCTAAGTTTAATGAGTTAGATACTAGTTAGTTGATGGATTGGAGCCCTTAGAATCCATAGTTTCCTTTTTATTGGTTAGTTGGAAAAAAGTAGGGTTTTAGTTGGAAGTTTGAGTTTAAATCCATCATTGATGAGTTGAATTAGTGTTTAATGATCCTAACATGATTAGAGACCATGATTAGGGTTGGAAAACACTTAGAATCCATGATTTGAGGATTAGAACTTGGTTAGAAACTAAGATTATGCAATACCCGAATTTGCAGAATCAGGACAACACCCTAACAGCCTGTGGTGCTTGTCGCATAACTTGAGCTACAGACATCGGATTGACATGATTTTTGTGTCATTTTAAAGATAAGACATAGGGCTACGTGTGGTAAAAATTTTAGAATTTTACACCAAGCCAAGTAGAACTAGTTTCGGTTTGAATCCAAGGAAGATTCTGCAGAAAATGCATTCTGGCAGCCAGTAAACCAGATTGCATAACTCCTTGCTCCGGTGTTCATTTCACATGAAACCATTGGCATTTTAAAGCTAACATGTAAGGTTCTTGCCTGCAAAATATCATAATTTTCCTGTGTGTATTTTGTTCCCAGCTGCAGTTTTAAGTCAGGGCAGAAACGGGTGAATCGGTGAATTTCCTATTTTTGCTTCTGCAAAATGTCACATAAGTTTAGATACGCTTAGCCAAATTAGGTGAGGTTTGTGGCACTAGAAAGATATGAGAGAGAGCTATCTTCCCATAAAATTTTAGAATTTTATGAGTTAGAATGTACATTTGGTGCAATCCTGAAAATCAGCCTTTTTAAGCAAGTTTTGGAGGTATTTTGGGATGGTTTGAATCATAGAAATACTAGTAACTCCTTTAATAGTTAAAGTTGAGTTAGATAGACAAGTTTTGTGGTAAATACTTGACTCTCTCAATAAGTTGAGTTGAAATGGGGTAGTAGCAAGAGTGAATTGGTTCCCTCAGGCAAGTGAAGTTGAGCCTAGTGAGTTGGATCTCTCAAGTAAGTGAGGTTGAGCCTAGTGAGTTAGTTCTCTCAAGTAAGTGAGGTTGAGCCTATTGAGTTGGTTCCCTCAAGCAAGTGAGGTCGAACCTAGAGTTGGTTCCATACGAGTCGAACCTAGAGTTAGGCATCTTTAGAAAACAAATTATTACGGACTTTAACTGATTACTGAAGACCTCTAATCGGTTAGAGAGCTAATTATGCTTAGAGTTGGAAAACCAAATGGTTTTCATTTCAAAGTTAACCTAGTGAAAAGCACATCCCAGGAGCATTTTTGGGGAGGTGTGGGAGTGTGATTTTTGGTTATTTTCTGCAACATTATGCAGAAAACCAGCAAAGACTCCCTTAAACTAGAAAAAAGAGTTATCTTGGCAGTTTGTGGTGCTTGTCGCATAACTTGAGTTATAGACATCGGATCGACATGATTTTTATGTCATTTTAAAGCTAAGACATAGGGCTACGTGTGGTAAAAATTTTAAAATTTTACACCAAGCCAAGTAGAACCAGTTTCGGTTTGAATCCAAGGCAGATTCTGTAGAAAATGCATTCTAGCAGCCAGTAAACTAGATTGCATAACTCCTTGCACCGGTGTCTGTTTCATATGAAACCAGTGGCATTTTTAAAGCTAACATGTAAGGCTTTTTGCCTGAAAAATTTCATAATTTTCCTGTGTGTATTTTGTTTCCAGTTGCAGTTTTAAGTCAGGGCAGAAACGGTGAATCGGTGAATTTCCTGTTTTTGCTTTTGCAAAATGTCGCATAAGTTTAGATACGCTTAGCCAAATGAGGTGAGGTTTGTGGCATTGGAAAGATATGAGAGAGAGCTATCTTCTCATAAAATTTCAGAATTTTATGAGTTAGAATGTACATTTGGTGCAATCCTGAAAATCAGCCTTCTTAGGCAAGTTTTGGAGGTATTTTCGGATGGTTTGAATCGTAGAAATACTAATAACTCCTTTAATAGTTAAAGTTGAGTTAGATAGGCAAGTTTTGTGGTAAATTCTTTACTTTTTCAATAAGTTGAGTTGAAATGGGGTAGTAGCAATAGTGAATTAGTTCTCTCAAGCAAGTGAGGTTGAGCCTTCTGAGTTGGTTCTCTCAAGTAAGTGAGATTGAGCCTATTGAATTGATTCCCTCAAGCAAGTGAGGTCGAACCTAGAGTTGGTTCCCTACGGATCGAACCTAGAGTTAGGCATCTTTAGAAAACAGATTATTATGAACTTTAACTGATTATTGAAGACCTCTAATCGGTTAGAGACCTTTGGGGAGGTTTAGGAATGTGATTTTTAGTTGTTTTCTGCAACATTATGCAGAAAATTAGCAAAGACTCCTTTAAACCAGAAAAATGAGTTATCTTGACAGCTAGTGATGTTTGTCGCATAACTTGAGTTATAGACATCAGAATGACATGATTTTTGTGTCATTTTAAAGCTAAGATATAGGGCTACGTGTGGTAAAAATTTCAGAATTTTCCATGTAGCCAATTTGCACCAATTTCTATTTGAATCAGAGTTGGATTCTGAAGAAAATGCATTCTGGCAGCCAGTAAACCAGGTTGCATAACTTCCTACTCCGGTGCCCGTTTCACATGAAACCAATGGCATTTAAAAGCTAACATGTAAGGCTACTTGCCTGGAAAATTTCATAATTTTCTTGTGCATTTTTTGTTCCTAGAGAGAGCTATCTTCCCATAAAATTCCAGAATTTTATGAGTTAGAATGTACTAGCTACTAATATTATCCTAATATTGTCTTCTGAATCTGATTAAGCAGAAAAGTTTCATCAAAGAATTGAATTTTTTTAAGGCCAATGTACAGAAAGAGTAAAAAGTGTAAAATAAAGTAAAAAGTGTTCATAGAAAATATAATCAATTCAAGGTCCCTACTCCATATTATTTAACCCTCATCAACAACAGTGGATGTTATTTAACTTTAAAAGGCTTAAATTTGCTAAAAGAGATAATTTGTCATTCATAAAATCAGTTAATTACTCAGAATAGTGAATTGAGTTTAAGTAACTACCGCTAATAGTAGTACAACTAAAGTGGCCTTTATAAGTGGGCTCCAGAGAAGAAGAAATGTAGGACCTCAATAGAACAACCAACACAAGAATGTTATGAAGACTTAAGTTTAAGTAAGTATCCCTGTACATATAATGAAAAAGCACATATTTTAGTCACGATCACAAGCAGACATTTTCATCATTAGAACATAGACAATAACTAAACGACCATGTACCCAACATCTCACACCTCTCTTCACAACCTTGTTATAGGGATTATGATACAATGATGAACAAGATCTGTTCTTCTTGTGCAGAGAGATTAAAACACATCCAATATCATTGTATAGATTTTAGAGAAGTCTCATATATTTCTCCATGTATTTCAAACAATGAAATGAAACAAAAAAATGGGATGTTGTTTATGTCATCTTAAACAATAATTTTCTTTGCAGTTATGATAGTTTGCATAATATTTTTCCTCTCTTCCCTTAGTTCAACTAGAGTTTTATCCCTAATTTTTATTTATTTTGATTTAGGGAAATGAGGAGAAAGAAGATACAGCAAGGGAGATTGTTTTCTATAAGAAGAGGGGGCTTTATAAGAAGGCTTTGTAATGTTGTGGTAGCTCTCAGTCTTTGTCTGCTACTGCCAAGCTATATGGATATGCTAGCTCAAGGTATTTTCCATATAGTCCTTATCATATGTAAGTTAACTAAAAATATAGTACTTCATATGTGATATAAATACTTGTTATAAGATGAAATTTAACATATTATATAACAATTTAAATTAAATATCAAGCTGCTAAAAGTATAATTACTCTTAATACACCTAAGTACTCTTATATGTGGATGCACTAATTACTCTTTCTTTTCTGAAAAATAAGTAATAATTTTCTAATGCACAAAGTAGGACCCAAAAACTTGATCCTGTGAAAATTCCTATCAATATGAGCCACATAAATCCCTATTTTAATCTATTTTTTCTAGTCTAATGTCAAAGTAAACACCTTGATCCTGTGAAAATTAGTTTCACTTCATTTTTTATACACTAACTAGTTCTACTTCATTAACATTTTAATTCTGCTACATTTTCCCAAATTGCAGAATGATGTGAAAGAAACGTTTTTCTATAATCAACAATTCACATCCACCCGCTTATAACATTGTCACCCCTCATAGTATCTCCCTCAACCCAGCCCTTAAACCCAGACACATTTCTCACCCCCCTCCAGAGCTGAATCGTTTTGATTCATTTGAAGCAAGTACATCACCTCAAAAGATTAGATAAGTTGTCAATTTATCTGAAATGGCAGGCAGTGTTCATTGATGCATTTTTAAATGACCTCTTATGTAAAGAGTAATAATAACAACATATGCCATAGAGGAGAGTATATATATCTCTACAGCCAAATACATTTACTATGTAAACTTCATACACCAACAAGTAGGAAATTATGGTTCAAGACCTTATACATCAAAATAAAATTATATACATACTCTATCAAAACGTAAATAGCAGATGTTGCTATTTCATTTCCTTCAATTTAATTTTCTTTTTTTGCAAACAACACTACAAGAATTTTAGAAATTTGCTACCAAAATTAGCTACGAAATTTTTTGGTAGCTAATCCGTAGCTAATTAGTTACGGATTAGCTACAGAATAAATTTCCCTAGCTAATTTTTGAATGAGTGTGAAGAAAATTTTTATAAAAAAAATAGCTACAGAATAGCTACAAATTAGCTCTGAATTTTAGCTACAGAAATTTTGGAAGTTAATTCGTAGCTAATTAGCTACAGATTAGATACGAAATAAAATTCCGTAGCTAAATATCAAATACAAAATTTATCAATCAAATAGCTACATAATAACTACAGCTTAGCTAGGAAATTTACTTATTTTGTAGCTAATGCATACAAAAATACCTCCCTAGCTAGTTTTTAATTACATACAAAAATAATTTTACTAATGCTTAGCTAATATTATGCGCGCCAATCATTCCCTCCTCCTACTTTCCCAAATTCCCAATTTCACTCTCTCATTATTCTCATCTCTCTCTCTCTCATTTGCCCGCTCCCACCCTCCCTCCCTCCCTCATCTCTCTCATCATTCTCATCTCCCTCTACTCTCCACCGCGGTTGGCCATTATAGAGAAGAAAGAAAGGTCTTGCTTGAAGTTGTTCGAGATTCCATTCCATGCTTTATTTTTTTTTTCTTTTTAGTATCTTTTTTGGGTCAATTTTTTTACTTTCTCATCTATTACTTTTTTGCGGATTTTTTATTTTTTTATTTTTGGTATTTATTGGGGTTTTTTTTTTTAATCTGTTGCTTTGGTTGCTCTATTTTCGATGTTACAGGAAGAGAAATGGTGAAAAGAAAAATGGAAATTTTGGGAGTTAGAATGAGCGCATAGGAACACTATAGCGGGGTGGGTGGGGTTTTTGTTATGGGTTTGGGTTTTGGGGAGTGATTTGTTGTGGAAAATGGCCATCGTTTGTCTTTGTTATTTATTTTTAGTAATATTTGTTCATAAAACTTCTGGGTTTCACACCTTTTTTGTTTTTCTGCCGTTAAACTGATGAATGTTGAAATTATAGCAGTTTCAAAGTGCTTATTTGGATTTTAAAAGGGCGAAATTGCACGAATGTATTATATGTCTGAATTATGGCAATTTCATTTATTTATTTATTTTTTTTTAAAGAAAATATGCCTTTTGGTTTCGGGACATGCTATTATTCCCTCCTAAAAATTGTGCTCTCTGTCCAATGTTACAGAGGAAGTTAGTGCTTTCGATGATGAAAATGATGAACCTTTTGAAGTTGGTGATGCACTGAACAAGGTAATTGACTCTCTATTATGTTGTTTTGTGCTTATTATAGATGCATGTAGACACTTGCACTCACTTGTATGTTGCAGAAACATGACATTGTTCTTTATATTTCCTTTTTGAACACTTTGTTGTTGCATTTACTTATGGGCCTTGGTAATTTTAGAATACTTCACTCCTTCACGCTATCCCCTTCAAAAAAATAAAAATGATTAATGAATCTAAGGACATGGCCCATAATTTTAGAATACTTATGGGCCTTCATTGCTGCATAAATCCCGGCATGTTAAATTATAGGAAAATCTAAGGACATAGCAACTTCTGCCCATATGGGATCATCAAAAATCGACCTCATTCACTGTCCCCCAAAACGAACGAAACTCCTCCTCCTCGTTGTCCATTGGCTTCGAGAAGCTTTTCACTACCTTAGTGTTGATCTCCAAGGGAAGGGGCACGATAAAGTCGGTGATGTAAATTGGTCCAACTTCAACTTGCTGAGAAGCTATGGACACTCCTGGTCTTGGGTTGAGATTAGAAGAGGTGTTGGCAGTGGGTTCCATTTGGGCAATCTGGGTGGTGATAGTAGCAGAATAAGGTGGAGATTGAGAAATCACAAAGAGCTCTGGCAGATTGAGCTTGGCATCTGGGCCATAAAGCTTACGTGCTGCCGCATCATAAGCCAAGGCAGCCTCATGGGATGTGTCGAATGTTCCTAGCCAGAGGCGAGCACCACGATCGGGTTCACGGATTTTAGAAACCCATTTTCCCCAAGTTCTGTGTCTCACACCTTTGTAGGTGCAACTAGCATTCTCAAGGCCTCCTTTGCCCCTCATACACCCCTTTCTAGAGCTAGCTTGCGCTGCCCTCTTCACCTGCTTTCTCTCCTCAATTCCCATTCCTGATTTCATCATTGTGTTGTGTTAATTCTGCAGACATAGACAGATTGTGATAATTAGGGAGTTACCAAAATAGACATAATAAGCTCTTGGGCTTAAAGAAAGAATAAGGGTGATGAGTGGTATTTATATTGGCAAAACATGGTTTGAAAATGAATGACAGTAAATACTAAATACAAGTACCTGAAATGTGGCCCTTGGTGGGGTTGGAATGCTACTTGGCATCATTAACCAGGCTGATCGTGTCAAGCATGAGTTTCACTGTTGATTTCTCTTGCACACACTTGGCCTGAGCCTTTGTTTGTATACCAGCTCAGGTGGCGCATAGTCAAGAGCAAAGTTCTCACTTGATTTCCTTTTTTCCTTTATTACTTTTCTTTTGTGAAATAAATGAGACCATGAATGTAGAATAAAAAAATAAAATAACTCTGTAAGTGTGGCTGGCCATAGTGAAGCTAAGCTGACCAGTTAAGTGGTTGCAGCTGAAGTTGAAGTACATGGGGTCTCCACAATTCGGTCCAGTGCTCAGTGGATAAGGGACTATGTTTGTCCCACAAGGCTCACAAGTTTTTCCAGTTGGTACTGTAATGCAAGTTCACACAAGAACACATTTTCAGGATTAATCTTAAGGCATATTCCTATTTTGTAGTTAAAAAATAAATAAAATTTAAAAGTACCTATATATGATATTTCTACCCGGATAGAGAGGTTACGACCATAATCATGGTACTCTTCTTGAAGTGTAGTTGAGTTGTGTGTCCAGATCCAGCACGTGGAGAAACTAGTATCATGTCATCTACTGTTTATAGGTGCAGCGTATGAATAAGCCTGGCAGTGGGGGCATATTTTATGGCACAGAGATTGGCATTCTGCTTCATTTGTTGCTGTGAATTGTTTATCAGGGTTTTCCATTTTACGGTCAAGAATGTTGTTTAAAATCCAAGTGCATTTTCAGCTGATGAACTTGAGGAAGAAACTTTTTAGACTATACCTGAATATGTAATATCTATTTATACTATGTAGTTCTTATAATTTAGTCAATATTACTTTTCTGTATACCGTTGAGAATTTAATTTATTTTTTGAAGCATTCTTTGTCATATATAATCATTTTGGTGAGCGAAGCCTTAGTTTCCCGTTTGAGATTCAATATTAGTGAGCACATGTACTTTTTGAAGGTACTGCTCATTGTATTGAATCTTGAATTGTCCAAGTTGGACAGTTTGGGAAGAAACTTTTCCTTCACTTGATTATAGTTACTCCTTAAATCTCACCTCATATACTTGCCGAAATTTTATTGTGTAACATTTCCTTTTGTTCTCTAGGTGCACACTTGATTGTGGTAGATGTTACCACTTTCTAGTCGTGTACTTAGAGACCAATAGGAAGTGCTGTCGAAATTTTGTCAAGTATACGATGTGTGATTTTTATGAGTACTATTAACCAAGTGTTGAAAAAGGGTCTTCTCGAATGGGATATGGCCATACCTTTTTAAGAGAGATGAGGAGTTCGAGAATAATAGTAATAATGTGTTAACTTAACTTCAGCAATCATGAAACCTGATCGAAGTTGGATGTTACGAAGAAAGGATCACACTGGCCTTGTAAGTGAAGAATTCAAGAATGGAGTTGATGATTTCATTAAGGTCGCCAAAGGACACCCAATGGTTTCTGATGCATTAAGTCGCATTCCTTGCCCATGTGCAAAATGTAAGAACCATGTTTGGATGGAGTCATTTTCAGTAGAGAACCATTTGTATAAGTACAGATTTGTGGAGGGTTATATAAATTGGACTATTCATGGTGAGGACAGATGGGGGGATAGTGGTTCAGCATCCATTGTCCATGATGATGAAGTGGAGACTAGGAATCCATATGTGGATATGGTTATGGACGCTGCGGGTGATATATTAAATCTAGAAGTTCAAGATTTGGAAGAGGATCCGAATCCGTCAGCTTCAAGGTTTTATGATTTATTGAGAGACGCTGACGAACCTTTATGGGATGGTTGTCATAAGCACACAAAATTGTCAGTTGTAACTCAACTCTTGAATCTGAAGTTAGAGTTCAACATGAGTGAAAGTTGTTATAACCGAATGATTGTCATAATTAAGAGCATGCTTCCAGAATCAGAAAGGTTACCCAAAAACTATTACAGATCGAAGAGAATGGTTAATGATTTGGGATTAGGATATGAGAAGATAGATGCATGTCCTAATCATTGCATGTTGTATTATGGAGAGTACATGGACAAGAGTGTATACTCAGTGTGCTTAGTATGCGGACATCCACGATTCAAACCGAAGGTGGGACGTTCTAAAAATCAGAAAGATATGCCATTCTCAGTGTTGCGATATTTTCCCATTATTTCGAGACTCCAACGTCTGTTTATGTCCAAAAATACTGCACAATATATGCGTTAGCATGCGGATGGAGTGCGTCAAGATAAATCAGTGATCATGCATCCAGCTGACGCTGAGGCTTGGAAAAGTTTTGACGCCATCTATTCGACATTTGCACTAGAAACTCAAAATGTTAGGCTTGGCCTTTGCACAGACGGTTTTAATCCATTCAGTGGTTCATCTACTCCATACTCATGTTGGCCTATTTTTGTCACACCTTATAATTTTCCCCCAAGTATATGTTTGAAAAGGGAATACATATTCCTTACTCTTGTGATCCCTGGACCGAAGTCACCGGGTAAAAGTTTAGATGTCTATCTTAGACCCTTGATTGATGACTTAAAGAATTTGTGGGATAATGGGGTAAACACTTTTGATGCGTGGAATAAGTAGAATTTTAATATGAAAGTAGCTTTGTTGTGGACAATTAGTGAGTTTCCAGCTTATGGAATGCTAAGTGGATGGAGTACTCATGGAAAACTTGTTTGTCCTTACTGTATGGAGAACAATACGTCATTTGTATTGAAGCATGGTAGGAAGTGTTGCTGGTTTGATTGTCATCGTCAATATCTGCCTCCTGAACATCTGTTTCATTGTGAGCGGTACTCTTTTAAGAAGAATTTAACAGTGCAAAATTTTCTACCACCACAACGATTGAGTGGGACAAATATCTTAAATAGAGTGACTCAGCTTGATGAAGTCATTTTTGGCTTGAATTCACGACACCAAAAACAACGTGGCTTTGGTCAGTTTCACAATTGGGTAAAGAAGAGCATATTTTGGGAATTACCTTATTGGTCCACTAATCTAATACGACATAATTTGGATGTCATGCATATTGAGAAGAATGTGTTTGAGAATATCTTCAACACTGTTATGGACATAAAGGGCAAGACAAAAGACAATGCAAATGCAAGAGAAGATTTGAAGATGATATGCAAACGTCCCACCTTAGAATTAATTGTTGAGAATGGTAAGTATAAAAAACCAAAGGCAACTTATGTGTTAAATGCCAATCAAAGAAGGATAGTGTGTGAATGGATAAAACAATTGAAATTTCCTGATGGGTATGCATCAAACATTGCACGTTGTATCAATTTTGATGATGGGAAGATATATGGAATGAAAAGTCATGATTGTCATGTTTTTATGCAAATGTTAATTCCTCTGACATTTCATCATATGTTACCAAAGCCTATATGGGGAGCATTAACAGAGCTTAGCTTGTTCTTTAAAGAAATTTGTGCAACTGAATTACGTACTTCCATTATGGAGAATGCAGAGTTTTCCATTATTGAAACAGTTTGCAAGTTAGAGAAGATTTTTCCGCCAGCATTCTTTGACGTGATATAACATCTAGTTGTGCATCTCCCCTATGAAACTAAGGTTGGAGGACCCGTGCAATATAGATGGATGTATCCATTTGAGAGGTGTATGCTGTACTTGAAAAGGAAGGTTCGAAATAAGGCGAGAGTTGAAGGGTCTATCTGTGAAGCATAAAATCTAGAAGAAATTTTTAATTTTGCTTCCATGTATTTTGATCCACAAATACAGACAAGGAGCACTCAAGTTCCTCGAAACGATGATGGTGGGGAAGATATGACTAATGATTGCTTGTCTTTTTTTAAACATCCATGCCGCCCTATCGGGAGAGGTCGTAATAGGTTCTTGTCAGATGTGGAGCTTCAAATTGCTGAGACTTATGTGCTTGTAAATTGCAGAGAAGTAGAACCCTATCTCCAATAAGTGTACTCACTAACTTAGCTATTTAATAAATTTTTAACTACATTATGTTCAATACTAATTATTGTATTGATTAGACAATTCGAGGATTCGCTAAGGGAGACAAATTCTAGTATCTCTGAAGATTAAATTTTGGAATTTCGAGATAAGGACTTCAGTAGGTGGCTAAAACATCTAGTGAGTCCTTTCATCCATAATCATACATATCATATAAAAAATAATGTTATACCAATACTAAATGTTACGACTATTTGTTTTCTTTGTAATGATTCACAGGTAAATATAGGTCAAATTGAGGATGGAATGATTCGACTGATGAGTTATGGTCCATCGAAGTCTGTTACTTCTTACAATGGCTTAATAGTTAATTGGTATAGGTTTCATACTAAGGAGTACGAACAAAATAAAGCTACCATGAACAGTGGGGTTTGCATTAGAGGAAGTATATATGGCAAAAATGACTTAGACTATTATGGCATCATTGAAGAGATATTGGAATTGTCATATCTAGGTCAAAACAAAGTATTTCTTTTACGATGCTAGTGGTTTAACCCAATTAATGGAGTCAATGTTGATGAGAGATATAGATTGATTGATGTCAAGTACAAATCGAGGCTTCACTCAAATGAGCCATTTGTATTAGCTGAACAAGCACAACAAGTATACTATACAGTATACCCACAATGCGGGGGTCGAGCTAGTGGGGAATGGTGGGTAGCTTGTAAGGTTAGAGCAAGACTCTTTGCGAATGAAAGATTCAATGATGAACGTGATGGATCGAATGAACTAGCTGCTATCGATTACTACCAAGATGATGGATCCTCGAGAACACCTAATATCATCACAGATGATGGAGTGATTTCCTTGTTTGATGCACATGCCCCAGTGGAAGAGGTGGACATAAATGAAATACATAATCCAAATAATCTTCTGTTTGTCGACCAATTCATTGATGACAACGAACAAGATGACAATACCGAGTTCATAGATGAAGATGAGGAACTATATGATTCAAGCTCAAGTAGTAGCAGTTGAACTTTGTTTATGGTATTTACACTAAAATGTCATTTTTATATTTTATGAGATTCTTGAGAATATTTATGTATGTAGTTTGTTTTATAATATGTTTTATTATTGCAGACATCTATCATGGTAATTCGAGGTAGGGGCAATGGACGTGATCGAGGGAGAGGCCGCAACAATCCACCCGAGTTTTCTCAATCGCACACTAGTTCACCACCACTGCAGCCTTCTCTGCGCTCCCCAGATATAGCTATATAATAATCTTTTTATTGTTAACTCTTGATTTGTATTTATGAATTCAGATTGCCTATAATTATGTCTGGTGTTATTTCAGCTACTAGCCCATTGACCATTGGTGACCCATCAACTGCTATTCCACCCTCCACTATTGTCCCTGACCCACCCCCCCACCTGTCATTTGTCTCTGTCCCACCCCCCACTGTGCCTCCAATTGGCGACCCGATTTCGATGCCTTCAAGTGGAGCATCCCAAACAGAAACTGATAGAAGACTAGTTATATCTATGGAGGACATATCTCAACCGTGAGTAATAATGAATGTCATGTTTTATTACATTTATTTTATTTTTAGATTATTAACATTTCCTGGATCTTTTAGGAGGAGGTTTGTCCCACAGTCTGTGACTCGTGAGATTATGGCCACTGTGATCACACAGATGCCCATTCCAGCTGAAAAATGGAAAAATTATCCTGTGTACATGAAAGATGAATTATTTCAAGATTTTATGGTAAGTAATTATGTTTCTAGCCTCATTGTATTATACATTTATCTAGATAGAGAAATATACTAACATGACTTTGTTTTAGAATAAATATCGATTTGCATTAGATTATGATCGTTGCATAGCAAGAACTGTTTGGGAAAGAACATGCATGGATCGCTATTCAGATGATTTAAAGAATTATAGAAAGACAATCATGAAAAAGTTGAGGACATCAAACATAGCTGACCTTAAGGGCCATGGGCCCCCAGCTTTAAAGTCAGAAGTGTGGGATGGCCTAGTTGACATTTGGTTGACACCAGAGTGGCAAAAGAAGTCTGTTGCTGGTCGAAGCAATAGAGCGGCCATGCCTAATGCTATGTTGCACACTGCAGGCTCAATAAGCTTCGGTCAACATAAAAAGAATATGGTAATATAGAATTTCTTCTCTGTTTGTTATAACATTCTAATAATTCTATCTTATACTTTTGTATAATTATAGTACTAGTGAGCTTGAAAATATTGAATCTGCATTTCATTCTATACTTTGCTATGTTAACAAGTCAATTCCTATTATCTAAAATTCTCAAGAAAATACCTCATATATAGCACTCCATCAATTCTACTATTAAATATAGAATAGATAGAATAGATACACCAATCTTAATCTGGAAATCAGTGAGGAAGGAAGTAGGAAGAAATCAATTGCATTAGCATGTGTAGTATATGGAGTGTAGATTCAACTGACAAGATGTGGCCATTTTCGGTTTAGTTTTTCTGATTGAGACTTGCATTGACTTCTCTTTTGTATAAAGCTATTATGCCTTTCATAATTCTATTAACATGTGAAGAAAACTTTAACTCTTGTCTGAAACTTCCCTCCCTAATTATTCAGATAATTGTTGTTTGAAGCTGAGCTACTGTCTTATTGATTCTCTCATTCTGGTTGCTGGATGGCTGCCCTTGTTGTTTGAAACTGAGGATCTCTGATCGCTGGCTCTTATTTGTTTTTGGATATTCATCATGAGTATATTGGTTTTTGTTTCCCATGCAAAACTATCATTTTTGACAAATTGGGGTATTATGGTGTTAAAACTAGAAACATAAATATTAACAGTATTGCTTGTAAATGAATTCATTAATGGTAAACCATGATTATAAGGGTTTCCCATCACTATAATGGTGTATGTGATGAACGTGGGAGATAGCCAAGCAATTGTTGCACAGTATGAGCCCAAAGTAGTTAATTCTAGTAAAGAATCCGAAAGTAATGAAAATAATGGATCAAGCATGGAAAGCATAGTTGAGGAGTCCTTAGCTCTAGGTGAAAGCACTATCAAGTTGGGGAATGAGGGTCCTACTCAAGAAATGAAGTTGGGGAATGAGGGTCCTGCTCAAGAAATGAAGTTGGGGAATGAGAGTCCTTAGCTCTAGGTGAAAGCACTATCAAGTTGTTCCTTTTGCTGATACACTATCTATCTTCAATTCTTAATTGACTTGCTATTCTCTAATATAATTTACTTATAGTTTTAAATGTATTTACTTATTCAAGAGTTTGAATTTTCTCAATGTTTTTTTTCTTTTGATAAAAGAAGAATTTTCTCAATGTTTTTCTGTTTTGTAGTATATTGATTTGTTTCTTCGGTTACTCAAATAGTGCTTCAACATTATTCCTGTTTGGCTTGCTTACCAAATGTCACACTTCTAGTCACTTTCTGTTTTACTAGATGTGATCACGTAGGTTGTAGTGTTTTTTATTCATATTCGTAATCCAAATGCTCTACATTGTTCTGCACATTGATTAATCTATATTATTAATAATAAAAATTGAGAATAATAACCAGCATACCAGAAGCTGCTATAACAAGAGCTCGGGAGTTGGGAGGCTCAGTTAAGCATGTTCATTTCTTTTTTGCTCTTCATTGATTTCACAATTAAAGGTTCTCAAGTGTGTTTTTACATCCTTTGCTTTGGACATTATATATGTAGCTCTGAGTTGGGTTCGAGTAGCCTTCTATACTTGAGTCCTTGATGTACTAGAGCAGCAGAGCTGGGTGGCTAAGTGCATGCTATATTTGTTTGTTAAAAAGATTTTAGGTTCTCATCATATTTGTCTGTTAATTCATAATATTTGTATGAATAAAAAATTAACCAAGCTTTTATTTTTTAGTATTCTATGCTTTGTGTCAAGCTAACACTAGTCCATCTAGAACAAATCCAGTTGGCACACTCATTTAACAAGTTAGTTAGGGTGTTAAGAAAGTTAGTTAGGTGATTATGTTAGTTAGATGGCTGTTACGATTGTTACTTGTATGTAAGGCATAACTACTTGTATATAAACCATAACTGTACATTGATATCAGTAAGTTCAGATTACTCCAGTTTCATCTATCTTTCTTTTCATTTCTGCATTCAAGATTCACTCTGCTCTTTTGTTCCACATCTCAACATTTTGTTATGGTATCAGAAGTTTAGTTTCCACTTCCTTTTACTCAACATTCAAGTTTAGTTTCATCCATGAATATTTCTTGTACAATATTTCTGCATTTGGATTATGAACTCTGGTTGCAGTTCTGTGATGTCATTTTTTTGTTAGTAATATAGATGACCAATTGGAGGCTTCTGAAAACAAGGTTTGCTAACTTTCCTTAATTTTCTTCTCTCATAGTACTTCAATGTCAGTTGGGTGTGCCTGTGAGGATTTAGATGATAGACCAATCCTGCAGTATCTGTTTCTTTAGTTTAGAATTATGATTTACACAGTGTCCATCTAGTACAAGCTTACTAGTACTCAGTCTCAGAAATCATAGTAAATCTTTGAAGAGAATAGGATGATTTTAGTTGAACCATGTCACCCAGATTAAGCAGTTGGTTTAATGAGACATTCTAAATGATATAGGCTTTAGTTTTTAATTTATAGTTAGAATGGATTACCCTTGATTCTGTGTTCACTGAAGAAGTTGGATCAATCTCCCACTTTATGATATAATCTGCTAATTCTTGTGCTAGTTGTCTGATTATTTCAGATACTAGGATATATATATATATATATATATATATATATATATATATATATATATATATATATATGTGTGTGTGTGTGTGTGTGTGTGTGTGTGTGTGTGTGTGTGTGTGTGTGTGTGTGTGTAAAAATCTAAGATATTAGTATTTCCATAATTATTCAGAGAATTGTTGTTTGAAGCTGAGCTACTGTGTTATTGATTCTCTCATTCTGGTTGCTGGATGGCTGCCCTTGTTATTTGAAACTGAGGATCTCTGATCACTGGCTCTTATTTGTTTTTGGATATTCATTATGAGTATATTGGTTTTTGTTTCCCATGCAAAACTATCATTTTTGACAAATTGGGGTATTATGGTGTTAAAACTAGAAACATAAATATTAACAGTATTGCTTGTAATTGAATTCATTAATGGTAAACCATGATTATAAGGGTTTGTTTGATGTTACATTTCATAAAATATCCCTTGACTAAATGAAATGGCAGAACATTTGGTTTTGAACATTTGGTTTTGACCAAGTTCTTCACATCTCATATTTACTAAAGATGCTAAAATATGTGTTTTTGGTGCATTTTTTGCGTAGTGATTTTTTATGATATGACACAATGACATTGTTTGATCCATGCTAAAATATGTATTTTTGGTGCATTTTTTGCATAATGATTTTTTATGATATGACACAATGACATTTATGTTATGACACATGATTTTTTGGTGCATTTGGTTGTTGTTATTGTTGTATATTCTAATAGATGTTGATTACAGGAAGCAGAGTTGAATTGTCCAGTCCCTTTCAGAGATCTATATGAAAGTGTTCATAAGAGAAAAAATGGAGAATATGTCACTCAACGCTCAAAGGATTTCATTGTAAGTGTCTTTCAAATTAAAATAATTATATTTGTTAAGTTGTTGATTGTTTTGATAAAGTTTTCTACATTTTTTGTTTCAAGACTCTTATAACACCACGATGTTAGACAAGTATGGAGAAGACCCTTCACTGCATCCTGTGGTAGATCAGGAGTTGTGGATGGAAGTGATGGGTCCTAACAAGAAGGGACGGGTCTATGGCATGAGTTATAGTTTAGGTATTGGCATTTATGGATCTAGTTCATCCTCACAGGTTGGTGGTTCCTCTTGCACTGTTCTGACACATGCCATAAAGGAAGCTGTTAATGAAGCGATGACTTCTTTTGTCCAGACACAGTTGATGCCCATCCTCCGTGAGATAACAGGCTCCCAAGCACATAATGGTGTGCCGCAGGCTGGTTCACAAGGCGATGCAGTTGGGGATGATCATGCGACTAACTGATTAGTTGTGTTTATTATTGATGAGAGTACTAATTTGTTTAGAACTATTTGTATTAACATAGATTTAATTAGTTATCCTTTGTTTGTAGAACATGGTTTGGAACTTATTAATGGAAATATGATATTTCTAGTTCTTTTGTACAACTTATTTGTTGAATTTTTCCTGTTTGGATTGAAATATAATTTGTACAGGTATAATTGTTACAGATTAGTTATAGAATTGTTGCAAAATATAAATAGTTATGGATTAGTAAAGGAATTGTTAAGTAGCTACGGATTAGCTACGGAATTGCTATGGCTTTCATAACATAAATAGCTATAGATTAGCTACGGAATTGCTACGGATTAGCTACGGATTAGCTTCGAAATTGCTAGGGATAATTGCTATGGATTAGCTATGAAATTGCTACGGATTTAGTAACATAAATAACTAGGAATTAGCTACGGAATTGCTACGAAAAATTGCTACAAATTAGCTACAGAATTGCTGCGGAGTTAGAAATATATAGCTAGGAAATAACTACGGAATTACTATGGATAATTGCTACGAATTAGCTACGAAATTGCTGCGGCATTAGAAATATATAGCTAGGAAATAATAACTAAATTACTATGGATAATTGCTACAGATTAACTACTGAATTGGTACGGATTTAGCAATATAATAGCTAGAAAATAACTATAAAATTGTTACTGATTTTTAAAATTAGCTACGGATTAACTACGAAATTGCTACGAAAATTATCGTAGCTAATTAGCTATGGAAATGAAGAAGAATCTAAATGAAAATTAGCTACAACTTAGCTTCGGATTAGCTACGAAAATTTAAAAATAGCTACAGATTAGCTACAAAATTTTTTGGTAGCTAATTAGCTACAAGAAATTTGCTACAGACCAATCCGTAGCAAATCCGTAGCTAATAAATTTAGCTACGAATTAGCTATGGATTTGCTACGGATTTTTCCATAGTAATTTTCTAAAATTCTTGTAGTGCAAGGAATAACATATATTGAAGAACCATTCTAATGCAATAGCTTCAGATTGGAAATGGTTTAGAATTTTAGTAGAGTAGCAACCACTGCTAATATCAGAAGCAGACCCTTAACCACCATCTCCACACTGTTCTGCCCACAAACAACCACCCTCAACCAAACCACTAAAAAAAATGTCACCATAGGTTTATACTACCCAACGAAACCTATGACCACCATTACCTAGTCTGAATCCAGCACCTGCAGATCCGAGCTCGGGCTCAAGTCACCACAGAGGCTGCCACCACCGTTTCACCATCACCAACAATTATCACCAATATCCCATTCGAACCAGCAACCCCTCACAGGTCTAGCCAACTCACACCCTTTCGAACCCATCACCACTGTAATCGTAAACCACCCATAGAAAGAAGAAGGGACGGAGAAGGAGGCAGAATCGTACCAAAAATAGAAGGGAACGAAGAAGGAGGCAGAATGATAGAAGAAAGAAGAAAACTTGAATGGAAGAAAGAAATAATGGAAGAAGGCTTACTTGCAGAAGGAGGGGAACTCACTCGCATCGCGTGACTGCCATGCTCAGCTCCGGGGAAGGGCTTGGGTAGTGGAGGGGAAGATCGTACGGCTGTGGGTGGGAAGGATATTTGATTTTGGGAAGGAGAGCAGAATACTAAACCTAAAGGAGATGTTTTGCAAATCCGCAGGATTTCTAATTTAGCGAGGGAAATTAATCCCTCGCAATTCCCTCGTAATTAGCTCTCTGAATTTAGCGAGGGAATTTTATACCTCACAAATCCCGTGCTGATTTTAGCGAGGGAAATATTACCTCGCAAATCCCTTGCTGATTTTAGCGAGGGTAACATATTCCCTCGCAGTTCCCTCGCAAAATTTAGCGAGGGAGATAATCCCTCTCATTTCCCTCGCTAATTTTAGAGAGGGAATTCATTTACTCACTATTGCTTTGCTATTTACCAGTTGTGGATTTTGTTTTGAATTTTAGCGAGGGAAAGTGTTTGCCTCACTAATCCCTCGCAATTTTCTAGCTAATTAGAGAGGGAATTGCGAGGGAAAAATTCCCTCGCAAATTTTTGTCTCTAATTCATAATTTTCTTGTAGTGATAAAGAGAATCAACAAAAGCAAGATTAAATTGTATCTTTTGTATAAGTTGTATTAAGCTTTACTAGATTTATTTTTCTTTTTTAATGTGAAGGAGATAAAGAAGAACTTATGGCAGAAGGAGAGCATCAAACATTTGAGAATAACAATGGTGACGAGCTCGAGGAAAAACAAATTGCTAAGATACATGATAAGATTCCTAGTGAATGTATACCAAAAGTTGGGATGGAATTTGATATGGAAGACGCAACCTTTACCTTTTATAATTCTTATGCTTATAAAATGGGTTTTAGTATAAGGATTGGTAAAGGGCACAAAGGCGTTGATGGGAAGATAATCAATAGAGTATTTTGTTGCTCATGTGAAGGTTATTGTAGGAAAGATAAACGAGAGGCTAATGTCAGGAATCCTCGTGTACAAACAAGATTTGGTTGTTTGGCAAGGATGAAAATTAATTGTCATTTAACTGGGAAGTATTGTGTTAATGAATTTATTGTTGAACATACACATGAGACTACAACTCCAAGTAAGAGTCATTTGCTTATATCTCAAAGGAAAATGACTCCTCCTCAAGCATTTGAGGTTGATTTAGCCGATAGCTCTAGAACCATTCCAAAAGCAAGTTACAAATTAATGGCTAGACGAGTTAGCTGTCGCAAGAATCTTGGATTCATCCCAAATGACTACAAAAATTATTTGTGCTCCAAGTGAACAATTCAAATAAGATTAGGAGATACAAGTGGTGTGCTGAAGTATTTACAACAAATGCAATTAGAATATGCTAATTTTTTCTATGCAATTCAAGTTGATGAGGATGATTTAATAACTAATATCTTTTGGGTAGATGCAAGGATGGTGGTTAACTATTCATATTTTGGTGATGTAGTTTGTTTTGATACTACTTATAGAAAAAATAAGGAAGGTCGTCCATTTGCAATGTTTGTTGGAGTGAATTATCACAAGCTTAGCATTGTTTTTGATGCAGCACTATTATATGATGAGACTGATGAAAGCTTTATTTGGTTGTTTATTACTTTTATTAAAGCTATGTCAGGAAAGAAAGCTCGTATTATTCTGACCGACCATGATGCAACAATGGCAAAAGCTTTAGCTTTTAGCATGGCCAAAAACATGTCATCACCTTTGTATTTGGCACTTGTATAATGCACTAAGTATTTGGGAAGTTTTAAGACTTTAGTAAGGATTTTAATAATTGCATCTATAAGTATGATGAAGAAGAAGAGTTTCTCGTGGCTTGGAACAATATGCTTGCAAAGTATAATCTTAAAGATAATAGTTGATTGAAGCAAACATTTGATTTGAAGGAAAAATGGGCTTTAGTTTATGGTCGAGAGAACTTTTGTACAAACATGACAACGACATAACGCAATGAGCTTGAACAACGTAATTAAAAAATAAATGAGTTACTAGCATGATTTACTAAGATTTTTCCATCATTTTCAAAGATTAAGATTGGTTGAGGATCGACGGTATGAGGAATCAAAAATAGATTTTAAAGCATCCCAAAGAAGTCTAACTTTGTCATTGGAAGTGGAAATTTTAAGGCATGTAACAACAATTTATATTCTTGCAATATTCAAGATGATCCAATATGAGGTATCAATTGCTTATGATAGTAGTATGCATATTTCTGCTTAGAATAGGGAAGTTACTGAATATAAAATTGTCTATTACAAAAAAAGAAATTTCAACATACTATCCAATATGACTCATCTACTAGTGCAATAAAGTGTAGCTGTAAGAAGTTTGAGTTCTCTGGAATTTTATGCTCACATGCTCTCAAAGTTCTTTCATCAAGAAATATAATGAAAATTCCTACAATGTATATATTAAAGAGATGGAAAAAGCATGCAAAAACTGGAAATGACATAGGAACTAGCTATTCTATAATCCATGAGGATCCTAAGGCGAGAATGGGAAATCGCTCTAAGGACTTGTGTAGGCTACAAGCTCAGTTGGCAACTAAAGGTGCAATAATTAAAGAAGCCTATAAAATAGTTGTTGATGGTTTGACTAAGACCATCAATGATATAGATGCGTGTCTTGGAGGTAATGATAGTGAGGCTAGCACCCATGACATGTCACTTATTAATACAAGAAAGGTTTTGTGTAGTGGGAATAATAATAATGTGAAAGGAATAAAGACTAAAGAAAGATTTCATGGAACATCTACTAGACCCAAAGGTGTTTTTGAGAGAAGAAGGAAAAAGAATAAAACTACATAAGAAGATGAACTTCCTTTACAAAACATAGATTGTGCATTGCCTTCATTTCAGTCTATTTAGGTTTTTTATTTTTTCATTTATTTAGTTTTTGTTTTCCATGATAATTTTTAATAAATATATCTTACTTACATACTAATAATTTTCATTTTGATTAAATTTATATTAATTAGTTGCTCACTTATGTTGCATACAATACCTCTAAAGAGTCAAGTAACAATATGACCATGACGGAATTGCTATAGGTGATAAACGACTGTAGTATTTCTTTATTTTTGTCTTAGTCTACCATATTTTTTACATTAATATGAAAAAAACAAAATATACTTTTATTCATAGGCACAATTATAGGCACTGAACAAGTAGCAATTGATGTCATCAACTTGCAAAGTCTAGATCAACAAGGCCATCCATGATGCAACTTAACATGTTAGTGTTATTGGATATTGACGATCCTCATAATTTGTCAAAGAATCTTAGTTTTACTTTTAAATTTTAGCAACATGTATTTTTTTTTTACTTGTGCTACAAATATTTTGGCACATGACATTTTTGTTAGCTTGTGTTACAAAGATTATAGTATTTACTCTTATTAGTCTTGTTGTGGTTGTACAGTAGAATCATCTTATTTTTATATTTGTTATTGTTATTGAAAAGCAATAGATACAATAATAGAATAATCTTATTCAATCTTTGTATTAGTGTTGATAGTTACAGATACATCAACAAAGACTGTATTTGCTGGTCTAAAGCTGACTTTTACAAATGAGAAGCAAAAATTGTATTAGCTTTACAAATCAAAAGCAAAAATTATATTTACGGTCTTCGGCTTTACATAACAGTAGAGATTGTACTTGCTGGCTTTACATAACATGAGGCCATTAGGTTATGTGATCTCAAGTCCTGAATTGTAAACCACATTTGTATCAAAAGAATTGTTTCAAGCAAAATTTGCTTTGTTAAAGTCTTCATGGTTTTTCTTGATTCTTCACAGCATCAAAGGAATGGGTTTTTCCAAAATGGTCACATTGATATTGTTCCAAACATCAAATAACGTGGGGAGCATAGAAATTCTCTCAGCAATATGCATGTCTTCTAGAAGAACAGAACCAAAGACAATGTATTCTTTTTTCCACTCCCCATGGTTGGCATGGCTTATAAAGAACTCTGGCTTGAACCTGTAACATCCTCTTTAACATGTTATATTTGTAATTAGTTACAGAGGCAGCTTAATACTTGCTTAATATGCCTATTTAATTTTGTAATAATTTGAATTAGTTTAGGCACTTTACTACAAGTTGAAAGGTAAAAAATAGCTTAGAATGACCTAGATTTTAACATAAATGGCTTAGCTAATAGAAATAGATGTGGATAATTTATTTCTAAGTTACAAATATGTATACTGTGATGTGGTTAAAGTTTGAGAATAATCAGAGTCAATTTGGTATTTTTTAGCACACCAGTTGTGTGTTTTAATGTCAGAATGACTAGTCAAAATTATGGAAAATAATGGTTTTTGTACAACAAGATTTTTTATGAATCCTATGATTTATTTTAAACTTGTTAGCTTTAAGAAAATTAGATTTAGAAAAATTTAAGTGTTCTTAGCAGATCGGGAGTAGCACTTGGTCACTTAAGTGACCAAGCCATTCATATTCCTATGCCTTAGATTGGTTTCCATTTTTTTTCTTCATTTCTCACTTGTTTCTTACTCACTCTAATTGCTAAAAATAGAGGCAGCAGAGAAACAAGAACCAGGAGGAAAAGGGGAAAGGAAGAAGGGGAAATCAAAAAGGAAAGGCAAGCTTGTGGTCATCTAGCCATCTTCATCATCTTTGCTTCACAAGGTAAGGGTTCTTGTGCTTTTTAACTCCTTTTATTCCAATTTCACCATTATTGCACATGTGGTGCATGATAGGTCAAATTGGGTTCTAGAGGTGTTTAAAATGTTTTTTTTGCTTGAATGGGTTTTTTTGGTTGTTTATGACTTGTTCATGGTTTCGGTTTGAGTTAAAAACTTAGAATTTGTCATTTGAACCTTCAAATCCTAAAAGTGTGAAAGTTAGGTCATAGATGAGTGATTTGGTCTTGGGATCCAAATTAGAGATTTTTGTTAGTGGTTAATGATTCCTATGTGTTAGTGAACTTGTTAGGAACCTTAAATCATCTAGAAATTAGTTTGGAATTACCAAAATCCGTGAATTGTTCCAATGGAACAGTACCAATTCTGTAAAATTCTATAGAACCTGGGTTCTGCTTCTTATGCTGTGGCACAGGGTGTGCATGCCACGACGCACGAGTCTCGGGTTGTCAATTTTTAGCAAGCAGAGTGCAGCACGCCGCGACGTGGGGGTGTCACACCGAGGCGTGATCTCCAGGATTTTCCAGCAATGTGATTTTGATGTTTTGAAATTTTCTAAGTGATAGGATCACTCATATATTCTTTCTTAAGTGTGTTGAGGCACAAATGAGGGTGATTCTTGGAGAGAATGACCACTTAACATATATATTTAAAAGTTGTGAAACCTTAGACAAATCTTTGAGTTTAGAATGTCTTAGGAATGTATCTAAAACTTTGCACAACATGAGATTGTCTTGGAAATCACTTGTGAAGTGATGATGTGAGGTTCTAGGTATGAGAATGCTAGTGACATAGTTCTTGCTACTTTGTTGGATAAGTGAGGCCAAGATTCCTATGTGCTAGTATTTAAATATGTGGCTTGAATATTTGGTTTTCAAACTTGATATTTTTTTTTCCTATGTATTGTGACCTTTGATCGTGTGCACAATTATATGACCTGAAAATGAGGTGTTGGATCAAAATTCTCATTGCATTTATGCTTGCATGATCAAGGTTACTAGCATGGGGGTGGCAATAGTACTCTTACGTTGGTGAGGGGAAAATGAGTACCTATTACCAAGCGGGTTTCTGCTTTTAGGCTTATCCTACTCTGTATATACAAAAAATAGAGGTTTCTAGGAAATAAGTAAGTCGTTTATGTTTTCAAACTTTAAAACCTGCATTAGCATTGCATATTCATAATAGTAGGACTTTATTTGAGCATAATCATACCATATAACATAAAGAATTGCATGTTGACAATTGTATAGGCAATTGTCTTACTTAATGGATTAGTTGCTTGGTTGCTTGTTCGATAGTATCTTAGGATTGTATGGACGATTCTTTAATATTGTTGATTATCAGATAATTGGTTACATCATGTGTATGTATGTTTACAGTTGATTTATTTGTTATAAATGATTAACTACTGGTCTTGGTATAGGAATATTGAGAAATTTGTGATTTCTCACCCCTGTGTGTTCTATATAAATCTAAGTGAAGTCCCTCGAAAGGGAAAGGGCAAGAAAAAGAAGAAGCAGAAGACTTAGTTTAGCAGCTTTATTTCTTTTTGAATCAGATTGTATATTTGTACTTTTTTGGTTATTTGTAAAAGCTTGTGTATATAGTTTGGCTTGTTAGCTAGTGATGTTTGTATATATGACATTTTTATCATTCGTGTCTCTTTATGATGACTATACAAGTTATTATGGGTTTTTATTTCATGAATTTTTAGAAGTAACATGCTTAATGCGATTTATTTTGAAATATTCCATTTATTTTATAATAATTTGTACTATGGTGTTACATTATGGTATTAGAGCAGTTCATCCTGTTGAGTCAGGGTGTAGACTGACTATGCTTAGGCATATATTTAGGAGTTCGTCTATGTGTTGTGCATTTCTTTATCTCTTGTGTGATATATTTGATTGAATTTTATGACTTGCCTTTGATATTTTTGTTATAGCTACTATTGCACGATTACATGATATTAGGATTAGCTACCTCAATATGTATTGTTCTGTGTTTACAAGAAACTATGGCAGCACGAGGGCAACCGCGTGGGAGCAGGAATAGGAACTCTAGAAATGAAGGCCCTGACATGGTTAGAACTTTTATGGAAATGGCTGAGGCAATGAGAGACCAAACAGCCACTATTACCACAACTATGCGAGAGCAAACAGCCACAACAACTGAAGCTATAAGAGAGCAATCAACTGCAACGACAAGGATGATTGAGAGAATGAATACCACTCAACATCAACAATCTACACCACCACCACACCGCCAAGAGCAACCAACCCAAGAGGTAGCTGAGAGGAATCAAACTTTCCAATACCTCTCAGAATTCACGAAATCAAATCCGTCTTCCTTCAACGGGGAGTACAACCCAGTCAGAGCTGAGGGTTAGCTTAAAGAGATGGAGAAGATTTTACTGTTATGACTTGCTCAGACGAGCATAAGGTGCTTTTTGCTTCGTACTTGCTGGAGGGTGAGGCAGAGGATTGGTGGGTCGATACCAAGAGAGCTCTTGAGGCGTCAAGGACCCATGCGACATGGGAGATCTTTAGAAGTTCATTTCTAATAAAGTTCTTTCCATAAAACCTTCAAAATGCCAAAGAGATGGAATTTCGCAAGTTGGAACAGGGGGAAATGTCTATTGCCCAGTGCGTGGTCAAATTCAACAAATTGTCTAAGTTCTCTTCTTGCATTAGACTTAACCCAGATGAATTATAGAAGTATGTTAAGTTTAAGGAAGGACTGAGGGAAAACATTGAAAGTGCCATCCAACCGTTTGAAAATCGAGACTTTGAAACTTTGATTAATAAGCATCGAATAATCGAAGGGCGTTCTAAGAAGCTTTCGATGAAGCCTAAATCACACGACCTTCAAAAGAGGAAGCGGGTGACGACAAGTTTAAGAAGGGATCTTCTAAGTCTAGCTTTACTCAGGAGAAGGGTAAGCAGGTTCAGAAGGAGTTTGTGGGACCTAAGTATTCCAAGTGTGGGAAACAGCATGGAGACCGGCCTTGCTTGGTGTGCTATGTTTGTGGGCAGCTTGGGCATTTAGCGAAGGAGTGTCCATCAAAGAAGGAAGCTGCGCTTACCCAGAAACCACAAGCTAGAGGGAGAGTTTACATTCTAGGTGGTGAAGAGGTGACTCAGTCTTCCGATCTTATCGAAGGTAAATGCATTATTCACAATCATCTTTTAACTGTGTAGTTTGATTCGGGAACATCTCACTCCTTTGTTTTCAATGATTGTGTGAATGAGCAGGATTTAGTTGTGACTGAACTTTCATATGACTTATCTGTATCTACGCCTTATGGTAAACTAGTTACAACATCTAGAGTATTTCTTGATTGTTGTGTAAAGGTAGAAGATAGGATTTTCAGTGTAAACCTTATCTGTTTGCCTCTTCTAGATGTTGATGTCATTCTTTGCATAGATTGGTTATCCGCCAATCATGTAGCGTTGAATTATTTAGAAAAATCCCTTGTTTTCTTCTGATATATACCTACCAGAGTCGTTCCATCTAAGTCTGTGTATCTCAATGTGAATCAGGTTAATCTCTGTTTGGAGGATGGATCTTTAGGATATGTTCTCTTGTTTTCATTAAGCGCTAAGGTTGAGCAAAGCCTAGGTGAAATACTTGTGGTGAGTGAATATCCTGAAGTTTTCCCTAGTGATATAGTGGAGTTGCCACCCGAGCAGGAAATAAAGTTTTCTATAGACTTGGTGCTTGTGACGGGACTTATATCTATAGCACCTTATAGAATGGCGCCACTAGAGTTAGCAGAACTCAAGAAGCAAATCGATGATTTATTGGATAACCAATTCATTAGGCCGAGTGTTTCCCCATAAGGAGCACCTGTGCTTTTAGTGAAGAAAAAGGATGGTACCATGAGGCTCTGTGTGGATTACAGACAGTTGAACAAGATGACCATTAAAAATAAGTATCTATTGCCTAGGATAGATGATCTAATGGATCAGCTTAGAGGAGCTGCGGTTTTCTCAAAGATTGATTTTAGGTTTAGTTATTATCATATAAGGGTTAGGGAAGAGAATATCCTTAAGACAACTTTTAGAACTAGGTATGGGCATTATGAGTACCTTGTGATGTCCTTTGGGTTGACGAATGCACCAGCAGTGTTCATGGATTACATGAACCAGATCTTTAGACCTTACCTGGATCAATTTGTTATGATGTTTATCAATGATATTTTGATCTATTCTAAAACAATGGAGGAACATGTACAACATCTGAGGATAGTGCTTAAAACCTTTAAGGAGAATAGGTTGTTTGCCAAGCAATCTAAGTGTGAGTTCTGGCTTTCGCAAGTGCAGTTTTTGGGACATGTGATATCTCAAGTGGGATTTTTGTGGACCCAAGCAAGGTTGATGCAGTGTTGCAATAGGAGAGACCCACCACTGTGACCAAGATCAGAAGCTTCATAGGCCTAGTGGGGTACTACAGAAGGTTCATAAAGGGTTTTTCTCAGTTAGCACTACCCTTGACTAGATTGACTAGGAAATGTAGTTCTTTTAACTAGACTCAGGTTTGTGAGAGTAGTTTCCAAGAGCTAAAAGTGAGGTTGACTACTACACCAATGTTGATAGTTTTGGATCCTTTAGAGAACTTTGAGGTATACTATGATGCTTCAAAGATGGGTTTGGGTTGTGTTTTGATGCAACATAGGAGAGTTGTTACCTATGCATTAAGGCAGTTGAGACCTCATAAGGAGAACTACCCTACTCATAATCTAGAGTTAGCTGCAGTAGTGTTTGCCCTAAAGGTTTGGAGACTTTACTTGTATGGAGTTCAGTTTAAGGTGTTCAGTGATCATAAGAGTTTGAAGTATTTATTTAATCAGAAGGAACTGAACATAAGACAATGAAGATGGATGGAGTTTTTGAAAGACTACAACTTTGAGTTAAAGTACCATTCGAGTAAAGCCAATGTGGTGGCTGATACACAGAGTATGAAATCCCTACATGTGTCCTAGATGATGATCCAAGAGAGTGAACTTCTTAAGAGTTTTAGAGACATGAGTCTTTCAGTAGCTGTGTTACCACGTAGTCTCAGTGTGAGTCAAGTGGACATAGTGAATGACTTTAGGACTCAGATCTTGGGGGCTCAAAAAGAAGATAAGACTCTTAGTGAAGTACATGAGCAGATCTTTTTAAGTAATCCTAGAGAGTTTGATATGTCGGATGATGGGATGATCAAGTTTAGAGGTAAACTTTGCATTCCTCGTGACTCCGGAATCAAGGAAAGGATCCTTGAAGAAGCTTACTGTAGTCAATACACTATCCATCTCGGGGCCACTAAGATGTATCAAGACTTGAAGAAGTTGTTTTGGTGGTCTGGTATAAAGAAGGACATAGCTGAGTTTGTATCTAGGTGCCTAACTTGTCAAAAGTTCAAGATAGAACACCAAAAACCCTATGGACCTCTTCAATCTTTGGGAATTCTTGAGTGGAAATGGAATAAAAACATAATGAATTTCGTGATGGGCTTGCCCAGGACTCAATTAGGATTTGATGCAATATGAGTTATAGTGGATAGACTAATCATGTCTGCCCATTTTATACCTATTAGAGCTAACTACTCCATGGATAGACTTGCCCAGTTATACCTTTAGGAGATAGTTAGAATGCATGGTATTCCCCTTAGTATAAGTTTTGATAGAGATCCTAGATTTATATCTAGATTTTGGGGAGCCTTGCAGAAATCTTTTGGAACAAAGCTTAGTTTGAATACAGTGTACCATCCACAGACTGACGGATAATCGAAAAGGACTATTCAAACCCTTGATGATATGCTAAGAGCATGTGTGCTAGAGCAGAAAAAGAGTTGGGATAAGTTCTTACCCTTAGTGAAATTTGCCTACAACAAAAGTTTTCATACTAGCATAGGTATGAAACCATATGAAGTACTTTATGATAGAAAGTGTAGGTCCCATTTGTGTTGGTATGAAGTTGGAGAAAACATTCTAGGTCTTAAGTTAGTACAACAAACCACAGATCAGATTAAAATAATTTGGGATAGGTTGGTTATGGCTCAGAGTAGGCAGAAGAGATATGTCGATAAGAGGAGAAGGCCTTTAGAGTTTAGTAGGGAGATCATGTATTCTTGAGAGTCACTCCTTCAACAAGGATTGGTAGAGCATTGAGAACACAAAAGTTGAACCCTCGTTTCATTGGTCCCTACCAAATTGCCCTTCACTCAGTTTGTTAAACCTTCATGATGTCTTCCATGTGTCACAGCTAAAGAAGTACAATCCAGATCCTTCACATGTCATAAGAAATGAATCTGTATAGTTAAGAGAGGATTTGTCTTATGCTATGTGACCGATGAGGATCGTGGACAGAGGGGTTAAAGAGCTTAAAGGTAAGCAAATTCCTCTAGTGAAGGTGCTTTGGGATGGTGCTGGTTTCAAAGAGGCGACTTGGGAGTTGGAGTCTCATATACAACAAGACTATTCGTAGTTGTTTATATAAGGTAAACAATTTTCGGGACAAAATTTTAAAAAGGGAGGAGAAATGTAACATCTTCTTCAATATGGTAGACATGTAATTAGTTATAGAAGTAGCTTAATACTTACTTAACATGTCTATTTAATTTTGTGACAATTTGAGTTAATTTAGGCACTTTACTGCAAGTCGAAAAGTGAAAAGTAGCTTAAAATGACCTAGATTTTAGCATAAATGGCTTAGCTAACAGAAATAAATGTGGATAATTTATTTCTAAGTCACAAATATTTATTCTATGATGTAGTTAAAGTTTGAGGATAATTGGAGTCAATTTGGTATTTTTGAACATATTGGTTGTGTGTTTTAATACCGGAATGACTAGTCATAGATATGAAAAACAATGGTTTTGGTGCAATAAGAATTTTGATGAATCTTGTGATTCATTTTAAACTTATTGGCTTTAAGAAAACTGGATTTAGGGAAATTTAAGTGTTCTTAGCAGATCAGGAGTAGCACTTGGTCACTTAAGTGATCAAGTCATTCACATTCCTATGCCTTATACTGGCTTCCATTTCATTTCTTCATTTCTCACTCGTTTCTTGCTCACTCTCACAGCTGAAAATAGAGTCAGCAGAGAAAGAAGAAAAAGGAGGAAAGGGGGAAAGGAAGAAAGCGAAATCAAGAAGGAAAGGCAAACTTGTGGTCATCTAGCCATCATCATCATATTTGCTTCACAAGGTAGGGGTTCTTGTGCTTTTTAACTTATTTTCTTCTATTTTCACCATTGTTGCACATGTGGTGCATGATAGGTCAAATTGAGTTCTAGAGGTGTTTGAAGTGTTTTTGTTGCTTGAATGAGTTTCTTTGGTTATTTATGACTTGTTCATGGTTTCGATTTTAGTTAGAAACTTAGAATTTGTCATTTGAACTTTTAAATCCTAAAAGTGAGAAAGTTAGGTCAGGGATGAGTGATTTGGTCTTTCGATCCAAATTAGAGATTTTTGTTGGTGGTTAATGATTCCTATGTGTTAGTGAACTTGTTAGGAACTTTAAATCACCTAGAACCTGGGTTCTACTTCTCATGCTGCTACACAGGGTGTGCATGCTGTGGTGCACGAGTCTCGAGTTGTCAGTTTTCAACAGGCAGAGAGCAGCACACCATGGCGTGGGGGTGTCATGCTATGGCATGAGCTCTAGGATTTTCCAACAATGTGATTTAGATGTTTTGAAATTTTCTAAATGATGGGATCACTCATATATGTTTTCCTAAGTGTGTTGAGGCATAAATGGGGGTGATTCTTAGTGAGAATGACCACTTAGCATATATATTTAAAAGTTGTGAAACCTTAGGCAAATTTTTGAGTTTAGAATGCCTTAGGAATGTATCTAAAACCGTGCACAACATGAGGTTGTCTTGGAAATCACTTGTGAAGTGATGATGTGAGGTTCTAGGTATGAGAATGCTAGTGACATGGTTCTTACTACTTTGTTGGATAAGTGAGGCCAAGATTCCTATGTGCTAGTATTTAAATATGTGGCTTGAATATTTAGTTTTCAAACTTGATATTTGTTTTTTCCTATGTATTTTGACCTTTGATGGTGTGCACAATTATATGACTTGAGAATGAGGTGTTGGATCTAAATTCTCCTTGCATTTTTATGCTTGCATGGTCAGGGTTACCAGTATGGGGGTTGCAATAGTACTTTTATGTTGGTGAAGGGAAAGTGAGTACCTATTACCAAGCATGTTTATGCTTTTAGGCTTATCTTGCTCTGTATATACAAGAAACAGAGGTTTCTGCGAAATAAGTAAGTAGCTTGTGTTTTCAAACTTTAAAACCTACATTGACATTACATATTCATAATATTAGGACTTTGTTTGAGCTTAATATATTTCTTTTTTTTTATGGGTCTAATATATATTCTCTTTGGAAAAATAATAACAACAATAAAGTCTTTGAATAGAAAGGAAAAGTGTATAGTGATTTCTAACATTTACAACATGAAGTAGAATCCTCAATTTTCACCTACTCCAATTGGGATAATGAAAGAGAAATATTGTTGATAGGGAAAAATTAACTTTAAAAGGGATTGCTAATGTAGTAAAAATATATGAAATAGAAATTATTTGTATGAATGAAACAAAATTCATTTAAGCAATAAAAACACTGACGTGTAGGTGACAATGCACAGATTGTAAAATGTCTGTTTGGTAAAAGTCAAATCTCATGCTAAAAAAAGTCAAATTTCCAGTTATAAAATGCATTATTGCTGCTATTCAATACAACACAAAACAAAATTCTCAGATATCAAGAAATGTGCACTATATACTACACATTTATGGATATAAAACCTTTGCATCACATATGGAAGGGTACAGTTAGCCATCCAAATCATCTTTTATAAATAAAGGCGTGCAATTCAAAGAAACTTAATATTCTGCTAACTGCTATAGTTATAAATAGCTGCAAAAATAAAGATAGGAAGTGCAATTCGAAGTGTTACCAAGTGGCCTCAATACTCAAGAGGGGGGTGAATTGAGTATGTAAAACAAGTTCACAAATCTTTCGTAAATCGTTTGATAAATAATTTTCGTTGAAACTATTTGATGATTAGAAATGATTGGATACATGAGATAAACACTTTTACTTATAAATGCAATAAACAAAGAGAACAATATTCAAGCAATTCAATGAAATAATGCTCAATGTAAAGAGAAGGGGTTAGAAAAAATAAACACAATGATTTATCCTGGTTCGATCACCAATCCACTTGTAATCTACGTCCAGTCCTCAAGCAACCGCTAGAGATTTTTCACTATTTGTTCAAGCTTCAATAGGTGCTTGACAACCTTTACAACCTTGAGCACTCAACACTTTGGGATACCTCACCCTTATGCTTGAGCCTCTATTTCTAAGGGATACCTCACCCTTACAATACTTGAGGGATACCTCACCCTCTCTAAACAGATTGTATAAGATTTAAATGGAAAAAACTCTCTCTAGAGCAAGTAATACAAATTGAAGAGCTATGGTATTTGGGATTCACACAAGTTCAAGCTTAAAACAGAGGATTTTGTGAAATGATGAGAAAAACTTGTTCTAATGCTCAGTCGTGATTTTTCAGATTGATAGTTTCTGTTTTTCTAACCCTCCATTGAAGCCCAACATCCAAATTTATAGTTAAGGGCCATTTAGTGCCATTGGAGGTAGACGTGAGCAATTAATGCTCATTAATATAGCCGTTACGAGCTTCTCTTTATTTTTCCAGAACATAGACTAACCGGTTAGCCAAGCCCCCTAATCGGTTAGGGGACCTTTAAGCTTAAAAGAATTTATTCTGTTTTGATAAATAACCGGTTAGGGATATATCCTAATCGGTTTAGACAATACAAAAATGGGTTCTGGGAAAGATGCTAACCGATTAGAGCTTCAGGCTAATCGGTTAGGACATAATCAGAATGGTTTCTGAGTTGGAGAATAACCGGTTAGGTCTCTCACCTAATCGGTTAGGACAAAATGTTTTTGGCTTCTGAGAGTGAAACTAACTGGTTAGGTCCCTCACCTAATCGGTTAGGACAAAATCATTTTGGCTTCTGAGTTGTTAAATAATTGATTAGCCACTTTGCCTAATCGGTTAGGCATTTGATAAATAACGGGCAAAGCTTATGTTTGAACAAACTAACCGATTAAGAACTAGTCCTAATCGATTAGGGGCCTTAGAATTGGCTCCTAACAGGACAGATAGCAGTTTTGTGTTTATTAAAAAAATGGTAAGTTCTCAAAGAGGCTTATTTCAATTTTGGCTTATACAAGGAGATTTTGATCCTAACTTAAAAAACCATTAACTATTGGTAGCAGAATTGGCTTATTTCAAACTAGTAAGTTGTTCCAAAAACTTTTTGATCCTAACTTAAAAAATCATTTTGTAAATTCATTTTAAGGAAGCCATTTGAGCTTGAGGTGAATCCTTAATATACCTTTACATAAGATCGATAACCTATATGCTAATCTTGAATTCCTTGTGACTTGATCGTTGTGTATCCATTGCTTTCTTGTTTGTCGACATCAAAACCATTTGCATCTAGTCAATGTCAATCACATTCTCTCCCTTTTTGATGATGACAAACAATTATTGAGAAAAAGATTAGTTCAAATGATAATTGGAATTCATAATAGGATTTGGAGACTTACTCCCCCTCTTTTGTTCAAGAGGTGCTTGAATCAGAGATGCACAGTTCCCCCTTTGTTTTGGGATTCCAGGACCATTAACATACAACACATTATCATAACACATACAGTTATTTTTCCTACTTTTCTCAATAAATAGGTAGCCCATATCCTTCTCCCCCTTTTGTCATAATAATAAAAAAAGATCCAGTAAACCAGGTAGACACAAATAAAGTATATGATACCAAGCATTCAAAACATAATTAAATATGTTCAAGATTCAAATCATGGGTCAAAGATAACTTTTAAGACTAAACATAATTTCCAGAAACTCATAATCAGTCATGCCAAGTAAGTCTACCAAAATATCCAAAAGATGATAACCAAGCATAGTCAAAATAGAGCTCAAAAGCAATTAGTTCAGCAATACAACTATGATAGAAACAGAGAGTCTATGCCTAAGCCCTAGAGTCTTCGGGTGCTGGGAAGCGACGCTCGAGCCTATCCAAGCGGTTCTCCATAGCACTCAACCGATCAAAAATTACTGAGTTGCTATGCTCTTGGTAGGTTCGCAGATCCGCGATGGCTGCAAGAGTGCAGGCTTCACTTGTGGTTTCGGAGACGCTACTCATTTCTGGTGCCTCTTCCATAGGGACATCGGTTGTATCAGCAGGAATTTCTTCTGGTGGTGCTCCTGCCACTCGTGCATGACCATAAGTCCATTCACCATTTACGTTCTTCATGTGCATTCTATTAAGAGAGGCAAGTCCAAACTTATGAGGGCCTGCAGTGTTTACAATGCCATCGTCCAATAGGGGAACCTTATGGTGGTCTAGGATTCGAGCAACCAAAAGGGCATACGGAAGATCCATAACTGCCTTATTTTTAGCTTTCATCATATTATGTATAATGTAAAAAGGCCAGTTGATCTTTATGCGTTCCTTGAGAAGGCACATCAGGAAGATGTCTTCCTCTTCAACCAGGGCATAGTTACTTGCCCTTGGTGCTAGGATATGAGTGACAATGAAATGAAGAAGACGATCATGTAGCTTCAGAAGGCCGGTAGTAAAAGTTCTTTTTGGCATTTGAATACCAGGCTGAAGCATGCCCATGACAGCTTGATTTCTCTTATAATTTTCCCATGAGCCATATTTGTCCAATTTGAGCTTTTCTCTGGAGTGAGGAAGATCAAACAAGGAACCCACTCACTGGGATTCACAACAATCTTGTGCTTTTTGATTTCAGAAATCAAATTTTCACCCTTAATAGATAAATTGCAGAAGAAGACTTTAGTAGGTTCAAGATAGAAATACCCTGGATTGGTGGTGACGAGAGTTCTCAAATCATGGAATTCAAGCAGCTTTGTAAGAGAAGTGAATCCTTCTTGGATGAAAAACTCCCAGTCCATCCATTTAGGTGAGATGATGTGTCTTGCATGAAACTCTAACTGATATTTCTTTATTTGAGCAGGGTCAGTGAAGTATCTTCTGAAATTCAAAGCTACTGAAAAATCTGGGTCAGTGTCAGTAGAAGGTGTTTCCTTTGGGACATTGGGATTTTTGGTGCGTGACCTTTTGGGGAAGGAAGAGCTACTGGCCATGGTGGGGAATGGAGGCTTAGGGCATGGTGGAGGGGAGAGAGAGTATGAGGGAGATGAAAATTTTGGAAGAAAAGTGGAATTTTAATCTGAGAAAGATGATGGAAAGTGAGGGATTGTGAGAGAAATAGGGTTTAAAGGCTGAATTTGTGGTGGTTTTATGGTGAGGGATGAATGTGAGGGAGTGAGTGTGAGAGAGCTTGAGAGGATGAAGATGATAATGGGGGTGAGGGTGCATGAATGGGGAGAGCTATGCTGCTGGGGGATGTTTAAGTGGGGTGTCCTAATCGGTTAGGGCTATTAGAGTTAAGCCACTGTATTCTCCAATAACTGGTTAGGATGGATGGCTAACTGATTATTGTGCTAAGTCAGAGCGCACAAAATGGAATCCAGAAACAAGGTAACCGATTAGGGATTTTTTGCTAACTGATTAGGAAAATCAATTTGGAGATCACGGTTTGAGCTAACCAATTAGGGGCAATTAGCTAACCGGTTATTTTGCTTGATAGAGAGTACAAAATTGCTTCCAAACACAGGATAACCGGTTAGAGGCCATGCCTAACTAATTATTTTGTCTTAACAGAGAGTTCCTCAAGGTTCCAAAACACTTCCAGAGGCCAAATGAAATGATATTTTCTTCTTTCACTTGATCATTTCACTGATAGAGCTAGAACAATTTCATGGGAATAATCCTTGAGCATATGAGTTCAAGTCTTCTTGAAGTTCATTTTTGGCTTGACTTCATTTTCAAAAAAAATCCCAATATCAGATCAAGTAAGAGGAAGTTCAGAGATCATTTTTAACAGTAGGAACTTGAGTTTTAAGATTGGGGGACTTAAGCATGAACTGAGCTCCTGCAAAACAAAATAAGAGGACACTCCGACGCTTAAGTTAGTATTGGATTTAAAAGAGATTAACTTATAAAATTTCACAGCGAAACAATGATATTATGCAGTAGAGGAGCAAAATAAGTATCATAGAGGATAAGTTATGCAGCAAGTAATCAATTTATGCATGATTGATCCAATATTTCGAGTTCATTTCTTGCATAGAAGAATGCTTCTTTTGCTAAGGGCTTAGTGAAAATGTCAGCTAGTTGCTTAGTGGTTTCCATAAATTCAAGCATGCAATCACCCTTTTGAACATAATCTCTAATGAAATGATGTCTTATTTCAATATGTTTAGTCCTAGAATGCAAAATGGGATTTTTGGATAAATTAATTGCACTAGTATTATCACATCTTATGGGGATGTGATCAAGCTCAAGACCATAGTCCAAGAGTTGTTGTTTCATCCAAAGGATTTGGGCACAACAACTCCCAGCTACAACATATTCAGCTTCAGTTGTAGACAATGCCACACTATTTTGTTTCTTGTTATGCCAAGAAACTAGTGAGTTTCTAAGCAAGTGGCATGTCCCACTAGTGCTCTTCCTATCCATTTTACATCCAGCAAAATCAAAATCGGAATACCCAATAAGGCTACATGAGGCACCCTTAAGGTACCACAAACCCATTTGTGATGTGCCTATTAGGTATTTCATTATTCTCTTAACAGCACTTAGGTGTGATTCTTTAAGATTAGCTTGATATCTAGCACACATGCAAACACTAAACATTATACCAGGCCTAATTGCAGTGAGATAAAGGAGTGAGCCAATCATACCTCTATATTGGTAATTTCTATAGACTTACCTCCTTCATCCTTGTCTAAATAGTAAGAGGTGCCTATAGGAGTAGCCATATGCTTGGCATTGTCCATTCCAAACTTCTTGAGCAGCTCTTTGCAATACTTGGATTAGCTTATGAACGTTTCTTCTCTTGTTTGCTTGATTTGGAGACCAAGGAAGAAGTTGAGCTCACCCATCATGGACATCTCAAACTCACTTTGCATAATATTTAAAAATTCTTTACAAAGAGAGTTGTTAGTAGCTCCAAATATAATGTCATCAACATAGATTTGAACTAGAAGTATGTCATGCATTTTGTGTTTTATGAAAAGGGGAGTGTCAACTTTGCCTCTAGAAAAACCTTTTTCTAAAAGGAATTTTCTCAATCTTTTATATCAAGCTCTAGGAGTTTGTTTCAAGCCATACAAGGCTTTTTTCAGTTTAAAAACATGGTTGGGCAATTCAAAATCCTCAAAACTAGGAGGTTGTTCCATATACACTTCTTCTTGTATAAAACCATTTCAAAAGGCACTTTTGACATCCATTTGATAGAGTTTGAAATCCATGATGCAAGCATATGCAAGTAACATTCTAATGGCCTCTAATCTAGCTACGGGAGCATAAGTTTCTTCATAGTCTATGCCTTCTTCTTGATTATAACCCTTAGCTACAAGCCTAGCTTTGTTTCTTATTATTAGGCCCGTTTCATCAAGTTTGTTCCTAAAGACCCATTTGGTTCCAATTATGGAATGATCATTGGGCCTTGGAACTAATTCCCAAACTTGATTTCTCTCAAATTGATTTAGTTCTTTTTGCATGGCCAAGATCCAATGTTCATCAGTAATAGCCTCATTTATGTCTTTAGATTCAACTTGAGAGATAAAAGCTAAATGATTACATGCATCTCTAAGTGAGTTTCGAGTGATTACCCCTTTTGATACATCACCTATCACCTTGTCGAGAAGGTGATATGTAGATGTCCTCCATTCCTTGGGTAGGTCCATGATTTCTGAATCCTTTTGCCATGAGTGATCAAGGAGTCTCTCTTCTTATTTCTTAGACACTTTCTCTTGATTTTTCAAGTGTGTTTTTGCCAAGATTTTTGCAATATATCAACAAGTTCCTTTCTCGGCTCATTTGGGTTAGTTTCATCAAATGCAACATATATAGACTCTTCTATGGTCATAGTTCGTTTGTTATAGATTCTAAAGGCCTTACTTTGTAACAAAACATTTACATCCAAAGACATAAAAATATGACACATTTGGCTTCCTTCTTTTGTATAACTCATATGAGATTTTCTTTAAAATTGGCCTTATTAGGGCTCTATTCATAACATAACAAGCAGTGTTAACCGCATCCACCCAAAAGTACTTAGGAAGGTTGGTCTTATTGAGCATAGTTCTTGCCATTTCTTCTAAAGATTGATTTTTCCTTTCTACAACACCATTTTGTTGTGGTGTTCTAGAGGCAAAAAAATTATGCTCAATGTCATGTTCATCACAAAAAGTTTCAAATTCATGATTTTCAAATTCACCACCATGGTCACTTCTTATGGATGCAATACAAAAATCTTTTTCATTTTGAATTACTTTGGCAAGCTTTTTAAATGATTGAAATGCATCATTTTTGTGAGCTAAGAATAATGTCCATGTAAACCTAGAAAAATGATCCACAATCACCAATGCATAGTAATTTCTACCAAAGCTCATAGTTCTAGAGGGACTAAAAAGATCAATGTGCAAAAGTTGTAAAGGTCTAGAAGTTGAAACCATATTTTTAGCTTTAAAAGAGACCTTTACTTGTTTTCCCTTTTGACATGCATCACAAAATTTATCTTTTTCAAATTTGAGTTTTGGAAGACTAATTACTAGTTCTTTAGAAACCAATTTGTTTAAGTGATCCATGTGAATGTGAGCAATTCTTCTATGCCATAACCATGAATCGTTTTCTTTACTCATAAAGCATTTAGCATCATTTGAGGAGATTTCATCGAGACTAATCATATATATATTATTGACCCTATGACCAACAAACTTAACTTGCTTATCCTTCTTTCCCTCAATTATGCAACAAGAGGAATTAAATATAACTCTATTGCCTTTATCACATAATTGACTAATGCTAAGCAAATTATGTTTAAGTCCTTCAACAAGTAAAACATTATCAATAGATAATGAAGGGATCTTACCAACTTTTTCAATTCCAAGAATCTTCCCTTTGTTGTTATCACCATATGTGACATGACCATATTTCTTGTGGGTAAGGGAGGAGAACTTGGAGCCATCACCGGTCATGTGCTTGGAGCAACCACTATCAAGATACCAACTTGAGCTCTTGGTCTTCAAGTACACCTACAACACACATTCAAATTTTAACCTTTGGTACCCAAATTGTTTTGGGTCCTTGTGTGTTAGAATTAGGTATGGTGCCTTTAGGAACCCAAACCCTTTTGATTCCAACCTTGGTGTTTATGTTCTTTCTAACATTACAAGTGGATGCATTATGCCCTTTCTTACCACAATGAAAACATTTGACAAAGGAACTACTTGAAGTTTTTGAGGAAACAAAGAAGTTCTTATGAGACTTTTGATGGTTATTTGGATTAAATCCCAAACTGACTTTTTGAAAAACACATTTTTGTCTCCCTAACAACGCATTCAAGTTGTCTTTTCTAAAAGTGAATTTTTCAAGAGTGTTGTTCAAATCTTCAATTTCTTTTTCAAAAGCTTTGCATGATAAACAAGGTAATGATATGGATGTGTTATCATGTGAGGAACAAGTCATGCATAATGAATTAGCATCAATAAGTCCTAAGATTTCATTTTCAATCTTAAGCTCATTTATCTCTTTACTTAAAGTAGAAACTTTGTTTACCAATAAGAAAATTATTTTGTTAGAGGACAAAACCATTTTTGTGAGCCTCAAAGATTCATCATGCAATTCTTGAAAAGCATATTGTAATTCATCCTATGAAGGTAGAGATTCTGAGTTAGAAGAAGTTACCTCGGTGTCACTCTCTTCACTTTCTTCTCCTTGAGCCATGAGACAAAGATGAGTTTCTTTATTCTTCGAACTATCAGAGGAGCTTAAGTCATTGTCCTCCCAAGCTATGTATGCTCTCCTTCCTTTCTTTTCTTTAGAAGGCTTTTCCTCAAACTTCTCCGTCTTCTTGAGATACATAGGACACTCCATTTTCATGTGCCCCGATTTTTCACATTCATAGCATTTTAGAGGAGTAGAGGATCATTCTCCTTTGTGATACACTTTCTTTTGAGGAAAGGGTGGTCTTCTTTGAAATCTCTTTTTCTTTAGGAATCTTCCAAACTTTCTCACAAGGAGACTAAGATTCTCCTCACTTAGCTCAACACTTTCAACATCCTCTTCACTATCTTCATCATCATCTTTAATTGTAGAGGAGGTGGCTTTGAGTGCGATTCCCTTCTTCTTTTTGTCATGCTCTTCATTTTGATTGAGCCTATTTAGTTCTAGCTCATGTTCTTGAAGCTTTCCGAATAAGGTGGCTAGAGACATTGTTGATAAATCTCTTGATTCTGTAATAGCCATTACTTTGGGTTGCCAATTCCTGCTTAGACATCTCAAGACTTTGTTAATAAGATCCTCATTAGGAAATGTATTTCCGAATGAGATAAGATGATTAATAATATGAGTGAACCTCTTTTGCATATCTTGAATACTCTCACCTTGGTTCATTTTAAACAATTCATATTCATGAGTAAGAGTGTTTATTCGAGATCACTTTACCTCACTAGTACCTTCATGAGTTACTTGTAGGGTATCCCATATTTCTTTTGCGGTCTTGCAATTTGACACCTTAAAGAATTCATCATACCCCAAGGATGTGGTGATGATGTTCTTGGCTCTCAAATTGTATTGAACCTTCTTTTTATCATCATCAGTCCATTCATTTCTAGGTGTATTAATTTTCACACAATCATTAGTTTGTGTTGGAACAAAAGCACCATTTTCAACGGCGTCCCATACATCTAAGTCAATAGCTTCAATGAAAATTTTCATCCTTTCTTTCCAATAGGCATAACCATCCCCATTGAAATAAGGAGGTCTGTTTATAGAAGAACCTTCATTTGAAAAACCATTTGAAGCCATCACTTCTCTTGAAGCTGTTAAGCTCTTTATACAAGAGTCTAACTCTGATACCACTTGTTACCAAGTGGCCTCAATACTCAAGAGGGGGGGTGAATTGAGTATGTAAAATAAGTTCACAAATATTTCACAAATCGTTTAATAAACAATTTTCGTTGAAGCTATTTGATGATTAGAAATGATTGGATATATGAGATAAACACTTTTATTTATAAATGCAATAAACAAAGAGAACAATATTCAAGCAATTCAATGAAACAGTGCTCAATGTAAAGAGAAGGGGTTAGAGAAAACAAACACAATGATTTATCCTGGTTCGATCACCAATCCACTTGTGATCTACGTCCAATCCTCAACCAACTGCTAGAGATTTTCCACTATTTGTTCAAGCTTCAATAGGTGCTTGACAACCTTTACAACCTTGAGTACTCAACACTTTGGGATACCTCACCCTTATGCTTGAGCCTCTATTTCCAAGGGATACCTCACCCTTACAATACTTGAGGGATACCTCACCCTCTCTAAACAGATTGTATAAGATTTAAATGGAAGAAACTCTCTCTAGAGCAAGTAATACAAATTGAAGAGCTATGGTATTTGGGATTCACACAAGTTCAAGCTTAAAAATAGAGGATTTTGTGAAATGATGAGAAAAACTTGTTCTAATGCTCAGTAATAATTTTTCAGATTGATAGTTTCTGTTTTTCTAACCCTCTATTGAAGCCCAACATCCAAATTTATAGTTAAAGGCCATTTAGTGCCATTGGAGGTAGGCGTGAGCAATTAATGCTCATTAATATAGCCGTTACGAGCTTCTCTTTATTTTTTCAGAACATAGACTAACTGGTTAGCCAAGCCCCCTAATTAGTTAGGGGCCCTTTAAGCTTAAAAGAATTTATTCTGTTTTGATAAATAACCAGTTAGGGATGTGTCCTCATCGGTTAGGACAACACAAAAATGGGTTCTGGGAAAGATGTTAACCGATTAGAGCTTCAGGATAATCAGTTAGGACATAATCAGAATGGTTTCTGAGTTGAAAAATAACCGGTTAGGTCTCTCACCTAATCGGTTAGGACAAAACGTTTTTGGCTTCTAAGAGTGAAACTAACCGGTTAGGCCTCTCACCTAATCGGTTAGGACAAAATCATTTTGGCTTCTGAGTTGTTAAATAACCGATTAGCCACTTTGCCTAATCGGTTAGGCATTTGATAAATAATTGGCAAAGCTTCTGTTTGAACAAACTAACCGATTAGGAGTTGGTCCTAATCGATTAGGGGCCTTAGAGTTGGCTCCTAATAGGACAAATAGCAGTTGTGTTTATTAAAAAATTGGTAAGTTCTCAAAGAGACTTATTTCAATTTTGGCTTATACAAGGAGATTTTGGTCCTAACTTAAAAAACCATTAACTATTGGTAGCATAATTGGCTTATTTCAAACTGGTAAGTTGTTCCAAAAACCTTTTGATCCTAACTTAAAAAATCATTTTGCAAATTCATTTTAAGGAAGCCATTTGAGCTTGAGGTGAATCTTTAATATACCTTTACATAAGATCTATGACCTATATGCTAATCTTGAAATTCTTGTGACTTGATCATTGTGTATCCATTGCTTTCTTGTTTGTCGATATCAAAACCATTTGCATCTAGTCAATGTCAATCACACCAAGCAAACTCAATACTAGAGTTTGGACACACATTAGAAAGAGAATGTATCTCTAACATCAAATTCTATTTCAAAATGTGAAAAGTGATACACCAAGGTGAAGCTTATGGCCAAGGGTATAAATGCAGGGCATATCTACATGAGGATTATCAATTTAAATTTGTAATGTTACTCCTCAAAACATTAGAGAAACATTTCATCAAATAGGTAGTGTGCATTAGAGAAACATGTAACTATCCAAAAATTTCTAACCCATTATGTAATCTTAATCACAGCTTACAATAAATTCATTCAACCCATTCTGTAAGCATGAAAACATAAAGGAAGAACAAAGAATAAAAGAGCTAGAGGGCAGTCTTAGTCTTAACAGTAGCGTGGAGATTGAAGTCGCAGCTAGTGAAGGGCGGAGGGGTTGCAACCGTTAGGGAGGCAACCATGGAGGAATAGGTAGAGGATGGTGCTGGCAACTATCGCTGGTGAGATGACTGATTAAAAAAAGAAGAAGAAGAAGGAAGAATGGGATGATAACAGCGTGGAAGAAAACGTGAAAAGTGTTTTTTGTGAGAAAGGAAGAAAACATGCAGATAACAGTGTTAAGTGTTTTTAATTTTTAAAAAAGATGATGTGTATATTATTAATTGTCAAGATTTAAGTGGGGGAACAGGAAAAGGGACAAGGATAGGATACAGGTGATCCTCATCCCTAGCTAACATAGAGAAACAATTGCAAGCCCTCCTCATAAAGCAAGAAAACTTTAAGAAAGCCTTCAATCTTTATGCTGATGAGAAGAAAAAACTTACAGAAGAAGTTTAGTAATGGGTGGTAGAAGGCTCCATTGTGTTGACAAAATTAAGACGTTCTGAGGCCACATGTAGAAGCAAAGTATCATCCAGTCAGAATAGGAAGACTTGAAAAGAAGACATTTACTGTCAATAAGTCTTTGCTTTGACACTTTGTCTTAATGTTTTCTTTTGATGGAATTAGTCAATTGGCTAGGAAGGCTATTTCTTTTGATTATATTTTGTTGACGTTAGGCACTGTTATGATATTGGCAAGTTTACTAAATCACAAAAGTAATATAGAATGAGTAAGATATCATTCCCACAAAGATTATGTTGACAATTACTAAATTAGCCAAATTAACACTATTTAAACTATTGAAAAAGAGAGTTGGTAAAAATATAAATAAGAAAAAATACTAACAAGAAAATAATTAAAAATATCAAGAATGGAAGTAATGGTGAAAGACAATGATAATAAAGTGTTACGGTTTCGATTTCACTTGAACTCTTTTGATGCAATTTCAAATACTGGTTTCATCAAGTTTTATTTTAATGATTTATAGTCAATTCTCAAAATTAATCAATATCCAATCCCTTGATATATTAATCATCTTCACACTATTTAAAGTTAACTAATCCCTTAGTATAACTCTAAATAGAGAATGCTTTATAAAAAATGAGGGAATTAAAAGAAAGACCATAAACCCATAACGTTTATTCCTAGCGATTGCAAAAATTGTGGTGTTTATCACATATTCTAGGTTTGTGCATAATTTTCCTAAATCGTACATAAACCCAAAAATCATTCTCAAATTGATCAAAGTTAGAGAAGCATTAAGAGAAGTGATAAACATGTAAATCATGAAATAAAAACATAGATTAAACACATAAAAAAGTTTATATCATCCAAGAGTTAAGATTCATCATTATCCTAATGAAAAAAGTTTAGTTACACATGATGAAAGAAGAAAACAAAGAGAAGAATTTGACAAACTCCATAGAAGGTTGATGGAAAGGTTGAAGAAAATCCCTAATCTTCAAGCCTAAATGCTCCCACACAAAGTTAGGGTTTGTGCCTCTGCTTTGCTCCTCAACGGTTACTGAATTCTATCTAAAAAAGAGAGCTCATTTGCTAAACTCATTTTTCCCCTTTTATAGAAAAGCTGACAACTTTTTGTATATAATTTGCACGATTTTTCTCACCCTCTATATGGCCGAATTTGCCCTCAATCTCAATAGAGAAGTTATAAGATTTTTGTTATCTTTTCAATGTCGTAAACGGTGCATCGATCTGATATCTGTAGCCCAAGATATGGCTCAATTAATGAGAAATGGCCAGGATAGTTCAGAAATCTGAATTTTGCTCTAAATCAAATCTTTTTTAGAATCCTTATCTAATCTTCAATCTAATCCTTATTTAAGATTTTGCATCCAATTAGAACTCTAATTAACATCTAAAAATATGATAAGAATCCTTCAAATATTTATCTTCACGAATTTCTTATTTTTGCACAAAATCAGATGATTTATCATGAAATTTCAAATATGACTAGGTGAAGAGATAATTATTTAAAAATAAATTAAAAATAAAAAAAATAAATAATTAAAAATTAATTAAAAATCCTGATAAATAAACTCAAAAAATAAGTGTATTTTACACTCATCAGCCACCATGGTCGACATTTGGAATGTACTTAATCGACTTTCGAGGCCGTTTTAGATATAATGACAAGTTTTAATGCACTCTTACTTTTTACATTGCTAGTTTATATTTTTTCAAATACTTGCCATTAATTGCCTGTAGTTTTTGTCCTGTATTGACGTCGACTAGACTATAGGCATTTTCACTAAATACCTTAGTAATTTTGTAAGGGTCATCCCAATTTGGCGACCATTTCGCATAACTTTGAGACTTCTTTATAATAGGCAAGATAACTTTCCATACTAAATCACCATGTCTAAAAGACTTGTACTTGACTCACTGACCATAATATTTGGCGATATTTCTTTTTGTCGAATCAAGTGTCCTTTGTTGCCAATCGTTCTTCGTCTAACTAGTTTAACTTGTCAAACATATGTTCCAATAATCTTCCATTAGCAAGTCATTTTGTTTCAATACATGAGCTGATTGAATATTGACTTCGATAGGCAGTACAACATCATGCCTATAAACTAACTTGTAATGCGTAGTCTTTTCGAATCCTTTGGTGAGTTCCTATAAGCTCATAAAATTTGCTCAAGTGTGTTATGCCAATTTCTAGTGTAACGCCCCATGAATAACTATTCTACTATAACCAAGCTTGCATTGAAGTACTTAAGCTTAGGCCTATCAGATGTCACTATCCAATCCCTTTATTCCATGTCTAAGTTAGATTTTTACCTTGTAACATATTGTTTCATCTTTATTTGTTTCTCAAGCTTGTTGAGGGAATTTTTAGCTCATTTTAATGAGCAAGGCCATTTTCCTTCAAGATTGTTATCCAAGCTTTTGATTACCAATCCGTTATTAGGTTCATTAGTGCAAGTGGGTTCTCATTAGAAGAACCCTAGCAATTAATTCCATAATATGTCAATTTCATTCTTAAGTCACACCACTATACCAGAAACATACAGAAACTAATGCATCAGTAGCTACACTACATCATTATTCATTGAGCCTCAAGCTCGTACATACATATAAAATAAAATAAGTAAAGTTAAGGGTATCAATACCCTATGCAGTCCACTAAGTCATACTACACCAAATTTAGAGTCAGAATCATCTCTACAAGTATACTGAATGTCATATCCATATCTGATATACAACCAAGCATAAATGTGGTATACAAAATAACTATAAAGAACCACATTCTACACTATGCCTATCACAAAAAGAATAAGACAAGATGGTAGTAGTTTGTCAGATGAAGGCGAAGTCAGAGGTGAGGAAAGAGGATGGTAACCACATAAGAATAACGCATATATAACCTCACATTCATGTAAACTTCATAAGTTCTAGTCTCAGGATCATACACCCACTAGCTTTCAACACGCTCCAAGTAAATGGTCAACAAAGGCATCTTTGGATGACAAAAGTGTCAGGTGCTAGAATATCACAAAAATAAATAATAGGGTGAGAATTCTAAGATTTCCAGTAACTCCAATATACAAGTGTCATCATGATAGTTCCAACTACTTTAGAGTTTTCGAAAAACTTTCAGAAATTTCTCTGAAAAGTGGTAGAATCTAAAACCAAGTATTATCCCCAAGGCAGAGGTTTATTTTAATAATTTACCTAGAGAACTCACAAAACATAAATAGAACAATTAGAAGTTACACAGAAACACACATAATTATGGCAGCAAATTCCATATTTCACAAAACTTATACAGATAACTCAGAATGCTAATAGTCTATAACAAAAATTAATAGTAAGTCACAGGATGATGGCAGACGATTCATATGCAATGCAATGCCTTTTTAATTGCTTCACAATGCTCACTTAATTCAATATCTATCCATAAGCTTATTCCCCAGACCCATGTCCCATTCAATAAGTAAAGAGTCTCATGCTTAACCTACTTTTATGATAGTCTGCTTATTAGGCCTTAGATCATCATATACATGACAATACTCCGTCAGACAGCCCCATCCCTAGTAACATGGCCTTTCCTCTAGGTTACTTTCATAAAGGAAAAACACATAAGGATCAACCCTAGGTATGAGGATAATGTCCATATAAGCTAAAGTTTGAGCACTTAAGGATCCACATTTTCCTTATCAATTCAATTTCTTGTTCACTTTCATATATTCAACGGAGCATATAAATTCCAGTGCCTCCTCAAATCATAATGGTCTTTGCAATTATAAAGTCATGTACATTAGGAACAATATATATATCACAAAATAATTACAAACTCCCCAAGTATTGCCCTTAGCTAAACACATCAAATTACATATCAGTATTACAATAATGAATTCCAAGTTCATTTTCAAGCATGTCAACAACACTTATCAAGTTCTAGCCAACTAGATATTTATACATGACACTTGTATTTTCTCAATTATTGAATCATTCTTCAACAAGTAAATTGGAACCTCACAAACACTTAATTAGAGAGCACATAGCTCATGGCCAAGCATCAAATAATGATCTCAAATTTATATTAAACAGAATTTCCATGCCATTACCAAACTAATTATATTCCTGCTCTCTCTTTATGTGACATCAAGCACTTAATTTCATTCCAATATAAAAATTAAACTAGATTAATTTAGTAACCCAAGTAAATATCTAATTAAGAATTTTAGCTAACTAAATTAAGTTTGGTACCCTAGGTGTAGGTCATGACCAACAACCCTTAATCACCTAATCTCTCAACAACTCAACTAATTGAACTTAGATTAGTGTAATTAAGGTTTGATTAATCCCATTAACATACAATTATCCATTTTCACATTTCTACCCTTACTCTTCCATGAGCCCAAGACCATGATTCAAAGTTTTATATCCAATTTAGTCTCATTTCAACTTAATTACTCCTAGTTGAACAACAATTACATAGTAACAACATAAGAAAGAATCCCTTAGTGCAAAACTCCCATTGAACCTTATACCATGACCCTAACCAACTCATCCAATTTTTTTATTAAACCAATTCAATTAGTTGAAATTAAGCAACAACATCATAGAATCACACGAAAATCAGATTCATGGTGCAAAACTCCCCATGGACCCGCAACCATGGTTCAACCCAACATCACTAAGATTCAATCCAATTCAACATGCAATCATGAATTTAACTTCAATAAAACTCATATAATCAAGAACTCAAAGAAATTTAAGAAACATAACTAATCCTAGCCCTCACCCACCAATACCCAAAACAGCCTCCATGGAGAAATCATCACAAATCAACCATTATTAGCATGCACATACATAGGTGGGCATAAGGAGTAGAAGAGAAGAATAAGAAGAGAACAAGGAACCCTACTTGGCTTTCAAAGTGCATGGTTGAAGGAGTTAGTGAAGTGAGTTAAATGTGGATTCCGATCAGTGGAAAAGGAATGAGAGGATGAGGAGGATTTTCTTCAACTTAAACAAAGCGATTTGAACACCTTTGATCCCTCATGCAAGAACTTGAAATTGAGCTTCTATGGCTGCTTGGCAGCGTCTCAACCGAGATAGAGAAGAGAAAGTGGAGTGCCTGTATGTGTGGGTGTCACACAAGAGAGGAAACATAAGGAGGGAACACTTAGGCATTAAGTTTAGAAGGTTAAGTGGCAGTTTAGTGAGCTCCATGGCTCCTAGGAAGATTTTAATATTCAATCCTATGTTTCTAGCATCAATTCATGTCATAGAAATTCATAGGATTTATTTAGAATCTTAGTTTAGGCCAATTGATATCAATTAGGTCCTAATTCTTACCAACACATTAACTTGAGGTGCAAGTAACTCTCATGCATGAAATTCTATTGGTTTAAGTCTTATCAAGCTCTAAACCACTTAAAATCTAAACATGGATTTAAACCAAAAAGGTTTAAGCTAGGTGGGTCCCTTTTTGTGCTTGAATTACTTTTGGTCCTAAGGTAATAATGACCTTAATTCTTTTATTCTAAATAAATTCTTAAGCCTATATAATTTATCTAATTTACTCTTATGAATTTTCTTAATTTATAAGAGAATTATAAAACTACCATTATCGTCTAAATATTTTCCTCAATCTATAAATTTATTTTCATAATTTTATCCTATTTATTATAATTTCTATGCTACTTTTAAATTAAGAAAATCACAATTATTAAATTTAATTATTAGAGCTAATAAAAATTACTATAATTCATTTTATATAATTATAACTTAATTATAATTTTTCCATAATTTTTTCCTGTTAATGTACTAATTTTTGTTATTATTCAAGTCATTTTAAGCTTAAATTACGCTCTACATAATTGTAGTTACATACAAATTAATACAGACATGCACAGAAATAAACAAGCAAGCCTAGTAAAAATCTAATTATTATTATGTTGTCTATATAATCAAACTAGAGTGGAGGGTGTTACATCTAGGTTGTCGACCAATACTACTGCGACTGAAAAATATTTCATCAAGTTGAAATTGATACAATAATATTCTTTTGTCAATTGTTTAATAAAAAGTTGTGAGTGTCTAATGATCTTGATATTGCGGGCCTTTAGTTCAACTAGGACTTTTAACTTGGCAATTAAAGCTTCATATTTTGCTTTGTTATTAGAACAATCATATCGTAATTCAAACATAAACTTTGCCAGCTTTCCATTGGGAGTTTTGATTAAGACCTCAATGTTTGTGCCATTTTGGTGGCATGAGCCGTCAAAGTATAATTTCCAAAGTTTTAACCCAACAAAATTGACATTTTCATTTTTGACATCAAGATATAGATGGTTAGCCAGAAAATCGGCTATAACTTGGCCATTGACAACTTTTGATGGAACATAATGCAAAGAGAATTTTGATAAGCCCAAGGTCTAACAAACAATTCTTCCATGTATTTTGGGTTTTGATAATATATATTTAATTACATTTGTATTTGACAAGACTAATACATTAAACGACACCATATAGTACTTTAACTTTGTACATGAAAAGTATAAAGCAAGACAAAGTTTTTCAATAGCACTATATCTTCTTTCAGCATCGATTAGAACTCTATTTAGGTAGTACACAGCTCTTTTGACACTGTTTTCATCTTCTTGGGCTAACGTGCTCCCACTATATATTCAGATGGCGATATGTAAAGTTTGAGTAGACAACCTGGTGTCTACGAAGTCATAATAGGTGAATTCGTTAAGTATCTCTTGATCTCGTTGAATTCCTTTTGATGATGTTTCTCCCATTTGAATTCTTCTGATGACTTTAACTTCACCAAGGGGGAGAAAATTATGGTTTTTCCTACCAAGTTTGAAATGAATCTCCTTAAGAAGTTAATCTTGCCAAGAAAAGACTATAACTACTTCTTATTTGTAGGTGGTGCTGTTTCTAGTATGGTTTTTGCCTTATTTTTGTCAACTTCAATTCCTCTTTTATGAACCAGCAATCCTAGGAAGTTTCCTATAGACACACCAAAGACACATTTTGTTAGATTCGTTTTGAGTCCATGTTTATGCATTCTGTCAAATGCTTTTCTTAATTCTTACAAATGAGCCATTTTAGAATCTTACTTGACGACTAAATCCTCAATATAAAACTCCATAAAATCTCCAATCATGTCATGGAAAATAAAAGTCATGGCTCTTTGATAAGTAGCCCCGCATTTTTAAGGCCAAATAGCATGACAACTTATTCATAGGTTCCGACTGCCTTGGTACATCTAAATGTCATTTTCAACACATTGTTTTGATTATAACTGAAATACCCATCCATGAAACTTAAAATTTCATGACAAAAAGTCAAATTGATAAGCATATCAGCTATGGGCATTGGGTATTCATCTTTAGATGTAGCATAATTTAAGTTTTTGGAATCAATATAAACTCTAAGTTTGCCATTTTTCTTCATGATAAGAACAACATTAGATATCCAATTAACATACCTGGTAGTTCTAATGAACTTGGATTTTAGTAGCCTTTCATTTTCTTCTTTTATTTTTGACACTACCTTTAGTGGAAATCACCATAACAATTGCTTCACTAGCTGACTTCCAGGTATGATTGGAAATCGATGCTCTGCTAGACTTTCGCTAAGTCCCGACATCTCATTGTAGTCCCAGGTAAAGAAATACTTATAATCCTTTAAGAACATGATCAATTGTGACTTGAAATCTTCTGATAGTAAGTTGCTGACGAAAGTAGGTCTGCTGTTAGCTTTAGTTGCCAAATTGATTTCTTTCATTGGGTCTTGAACTTCAACCTTCCTAACATCACCTTTTACTGGTGATTCTTACAAATTGACAAATTCTTCTTCGTATATATGATTCAACACTGCTCCTTTAATAATGTTGACTTCCACTGTGTCAACTATGTAAATCGATAGTTGAGCCAATTGGCTCTCAAGCCTTGTCATCATCATTTGTTACCAAGTGGCCTCAAACTCAAGAGGGGTGAATTGAGTTTATGAAATATTTTCACAAATCTTTCGTAAAACGTTTGTTTATCAATTTTCGTTGAAGCTATTGGATAATTGAAGTGAATAGATAAATGAGATTGAATACTTCACTCATAAATTAAACAAGCCAAGATGAATAACATTCAAGCAAGCATATAAAATAAATGCACAAATGTAAAGAGATAGGGTGAGAGAATCAAACACAAGGATTTATCTTGGTTCAGCCACCCCTTGTGACCTACGTCTAGTCCTCAAGCGAATCACTTGAGATTTTCCATTAAACTTCAAGCTTGAACCGGTGCTTGAAAACCTTTACAGATCAGAGCACTTAACAACACCTTGGGATCCTCACCCTTGTGCTTTGAGTCTCAAAACAGGGATACCTCACCCTATACAATCTTTGAAGGATACCTCACCCTCTTTACATCTTTGAAGGATACCTCACCTTCTTCTCAACAAGGGATACCTCACCCTCTTTACATAATAAACAAAGTGTTTGAATATTAGAAACTCTCTCAAAGAGTAGATTGATACAAATTGAAGCTCTAGCAATGCCCCTTTTAAATATCTCAAGTTTTTTCACAAAAACAGGGCAAAAACGTTTTCAGAGTTTGATTCTCGTATATAAGTGTTAGATTGATGTTCTAAATTGAAGGTTAGCCATTAATGAAGACCCAAGGTAAGTATTTATAAGTTGTTGGAAGAAAGGAGCCATTGGGTCATTTTTAGCCAAGCATTGAATGCCATTAATATAGCCGTTGGACTCTGTTAGATTGTTTGTAATCGATTACACAACACATGTAATCGATTACATTATTGTTCCAACGTGTTATTAGCTTTCTGGGCTCTGTGTAATCAATTACATTTTTGGTGTAATCAATTACAAGGCCTCTAACTTACTTTGTAATCGATTACCATTTCCATGTAATTAATTACATACCTTCTTGAATATGTTCTTACCTTTCTGGGTTCAATGCAATCGATTACATTACTGGTGTAATCGATTACAAGGCCTCTGTTTGCTGTGTAATCGATTACAAATATTATGTAATCGATTACATTGGCCTTTGAACACATTTTTCAAGTCCAATTGAGTATGTAAGCTATTTCTAACACTTCAAGACATTTGATTAAACATAAATTCTTTCATGAGTGTTAAATCCAAGATTAAAATCAACATTTCTTGAAAAACATGTTTAACTTTGAATTTACAAGCTGATTTTGAAAATGATATTTAGAAAACCATTTGAGAATCATTGAGATACTTAAAGGGCATTTTACATTGATATTCTAAGACCTATATCTAATATGCCTCTTTTGATCTTAGTCTTTATCTTTTGATCTTGGTCTTCTCTTTTGATCTTGATCTTCATCTTTAACTTTGTTATCATCAAAAACTCATTTGATATGCTTCAAGACATAAGCATTCACATTCTCCCCCTTTTTGATGATGACAAACTAAGTGATGCTCAATTTTTAGTTTCAAACAAGTCTACAAACTTGATGCGGGATTAATTGTTGCATTGTGAACCCAAGTGCAGGTTGTCTCAAGTAATAAATTTCTCGAGAGTCCGAGGTCGATCCACAGGAAATTGTTGAAGATTAATTAAGGTGAAGTAAATATTTTATTACTACGGTAAAAATTATTTACTTGGGTTAAAAGATCCACTCTTGGTAAATAAAGTAAAGGTAAGATTAATTTCTTTTATAACTCAATTAGAATCCTCGCAACATGGAGGTTCCAATCAAAAAATATAACATTAAAAGTCCATTTAAAATAATATACGTAATTATATTATGTTTTCTAAAATATTATCACCACTTATAAATGGGTTAAAGCATTCATTGTACTAATATTTTGTCTACAATAAATCAAGAACTCCTTTTTACAAAGATGGTTTCTAAATTATAAGAAATAAATTATAATACGTATAATGGTTACTAGAAAATATAAATCATTTAAGCACAAGAGAAGAATAAATCTAAACTTACTTTATTACCAAGAGCTTCACCCTTTCACCCAAGTAAAATGAAACTTAGTTACTCATAGATAAGAAGAAAGAAAGAGAGAAGAAGAAGAAGAAGAAGAACATGACTTTAATTTAGAACAAAGAAAAATTACTACAAGAAAACCTAGTAACAAACTAGCATCATTTTGGTACCTAACACCTAACTCCAATGATCTTCCAAGGACCCCTTTTATAAAGGATTAGAAATACAAAATGATAAGGGGGCTGAGTCATTAGTGGGTGGATGAGTTGAAAATGCCAAATGACTTTTGGTGAGTGGGAAATTATGGAGATTCCTTATCTCCGAAATCATGCAGCTCTGAAGTCATTGCATTCGTCATTTTTGAACCAAGTAGTCTTCATGAAAGTTGTAGGCCTGGATCTTAGCTTTCAAATGGCTTTAGTTTGAGTCCAATATCATTTCTATAACTCCAGATACATTCAAATTATTGCACACTGCTCAAGCCCAGTCACAGCTCCTCTATTCTGACTTCTAAGCCCAATATCACCTTCAAGGAGTCCGATTCTGGAAAAGTGTTCAACATAAAAGTTGTAGATATAGGTCTTAACTAGTCAGCATCCAAATTTCAGCCCATTTTACAACTTCTATTCTGAAATATATGATGAACAGTGCACATAGATCAAGCTGTCAGGAAAAGCACTCTGGTTCTTGCTTCAACCCCAATTTGAGTTATCTACTCGTGTGATTGGGCCTTTGAGGTCTTCATGAAAGTTATAGAGATCTTTCTTATCTTTAAAATGCCATCAGATTCACCTCATTTTATCACCTACATCCCAAGATATAGCCCAAATACAGAAACAACGTAAGACGTAAATTATGCTGAAAAATTCAATTAAGTCCAATTTGAGTCCAAACTTACAAAACATAATCAAAATTAATCAATTAAGCATATGGAGAGTGTAAATGACTAAAAATGAAGGCTTGTTAATATATCAAATATGTGATCATCACTAAGCATTCAGCAGAAGGAGAAATATTTGCATTTATTTTGATTATCAGATATTTAAGCGCAACTCTCCCCCGTAATGTATGCATGAGATAGAATATGTGAAAGCGCGAAACTCCCCCGTACACATGCAATATATTTCACTAATATCTACGCCGTTGGCATTATAAAAAAAAAGACATAAGCATTCAGATTTGATATAATCATTTCAGTCCAGCAAGAACAATATCAAAGTATATACCGTTTAGCACATCAATATGTGATACTATTAGTAAATGCATATGAAGAAAATCTTAGATAATATTTATCATTTATGCCAATAGAAATCAGAGACATATACAAGAGCAATATGGGATTAGATAAAGATTAAGCATAAGAAAAGCATCATGAAAGAACAGAACATCAATATTAAGCAAAATTATGAAAAAAAAAGGTTTTGTAATTGATTATGCTTTTATTGTAATCGATTACATGTATTTTGTTTTCCTTGTAATCGATTACAAAGTTTGTGTAATCGATTACACGCATTCTGATTTGACTTGGAACACTTGATAGAGCCTTTGTAATCGATTACAAAGATCCTGTAATCGATTACATGCTTGTTGAAATTAGTTTTTGCATTTCAAACAATAATTGATCAATCTCAAAGCCTTCAAAAACATTCCAAATCAATTCCAAACATCATTTAAGCATATAGTCCAATTAGATTATGATCCAAAATACATAATTGTGCATCAAAACAACATATTATGCATCAAAATATCATACTATGCAGCAAGATATCATATTATGTAGCGAAGCAATATATTATGCATCAAAAAAGCATATTATGCAGCAAGTTAATGTATTGTATGGCAAATTAGATGCATGATTAATCCATTATGACAAGTTCAAAAATATTGATATTATACATGTCATTTCACATAAAAAGCATATTCATTTAGCATATTCAAGATATTAAACTAGTAAAGCATAGTGCAATTCTCCACTTAACCAAAGGATGCAAGTTCAAGCTTCTTGGAGACAACGAGGATAGCTTGAAGTATTTTCTGAACTTGTGCTTGCAGCAACCGCTTTTGAGATTTCAAAGTTCATTTTTGGCCTTCAAGCACACCTACAACACACTTCAATTTTTGGCTTTTGGTACCCAAATTTTCTTGAGTCCTTGTGTGTTAGTTTTTGACAAAGTGCCTTTGGGAACCCAAACCATTTTAGTTCCTAACTTGTTGTTGATATTCTTTTGTACATTGCAAGTTGATGCACTATGCCCTTTCCTACCATAATGAAAGCATTTAATAAAGGAACTACTTGATGTACTTGATGAAACAAAGAAATTCTTGAGAAACTTTTATTATTTATTGGGATTATACCCCAAACCAGCCTTTTGAAAAACACATCTTTGGTTCTCAAGCAATATGTTTAAATTATCTCTTCCAAAGGTAAATTTTGAAAAAGTGTTTCTTAAATCCTCAATCTCAATTTCAAATGCTTTGCATGATGAGTAAGACAAGGGTGTAGATGCAATATCAAGTGATAAACATGTCATGCATGAAGAATTTGCATCTATCAATCCAAGAGTTTCATTTTGTAATTTCAATTCCTCAATTTCTTTGTCTAAAGCAGAAATTTGATTTTCAAATGAGGAAATTGATTTCTTGGATGATAAAACAAGTTTTGCAAGTCTTATAGATTCATTATGTAATTCTTCAAATGCATTTTGCAATCCATCATAGGAAGGTGAAGAGTTTGACTCAGAATTTGAGGATGTTACCTCCATGTCATCTTCATCTTCCTCTTCTCCTCTAGCCATGAAATATAGATTGACTTTTTCATTGTCTGAGCTATCGGTTGAATCCATGTCATTATCATCCCAAGCTATGTAGACTCTTCTTTCTTTCTTCTCCCTTGAGGATCTTTTGTGATATTTTTCCACTTTACTTTGATAAATTGGGCACTCCATCTTCATGTGACTCAATTCTCCACATACATAGCATTTAGGAGTGGATGAGGTTCTTTCCCCTTTGTGATAGACATTCTTTTGGGGAAAGGGAGGTCTTCTTTGAGATTCACTCTTCTTGAAGAATCTTCCAAAATTCTTTACTAGTATAGCAAGATTCTCCTTATTTATTTCCAAGCCATCTCCATCATCTTCATCATCATCATCATCATTAATCATGGAGGAAGTGGCCTTGAGAGCTATTCCTTTCTTTTTCTTGTCAATCTCCTCACTTTGGTTGAGTCTATTCAATTCTAATTCATGTTCTTAGAGCTTCCCAAAAAGTGTGGCTAAGGTCATGGTTGAGAGATTTCTTGACTCCGCAATAGCCATCACTTTAGGTTGCCAATGCCTGCTCAAACATCTTAATACTTTGTTATAAAGATCTTCATTAAAAAAAGTCTTTCCCAATGAAGCAAGATGATTTTCAATATGTGTAAAATATTTTTGCATTTCTTGAATGCTTTCATTTTGGTTCATTCTAAAAGCTCATACTCATGAATGAGAGTATTGATCCTTGATCTTTTCACTTCACTAGTACCCTCATGGGTTACTTCTAAAGTGTCCCACATTTCTTGGGCAAATTTACAATTTGAGACTCTAAAGAATTCATTATACCCTAACGATGTGGTAACGATGTTTTTGGCACTCAAATTATATTGGACCTTTTTCTTATCATCAGTGGTCCATTCACTTCTTGGCGTATTAACCCTTACACCATTAATAACTTTTGTGGGGATAAAAAGACCATTTTCAATAGCATCCCACACATCTAGGTCAATAGCTTCAATAAAAATTTTCATTCTTTCTTTCCAATAAGCGTACCCGTTTCCATTGAAAAAGAGAGGTCTATAAATGGAAGAACTTTTTGAAAATTCATTTGAGGAGGCCATTACTTTCTCTTGAAACTGCTAAGCCCTTTACACAAAAGCCTAGCTCTGATACCATTTGTTACCAAGTGGCTCAAATTCAAGAGGGGGTGAATTGAGTTTATGAAATATTTTCACAAATTTTTCATAAAATGTTTGTTTATCAATTTTCGTTGAAGCTATTGGATAATTGAAGTGAATAGATAAATGAGATTGAATACTTCACTTATAAATTAAACAAGCCAAGATGAATAACATTCAAGAAAGTATATAAAATAAATGTATAAATGTAAAGAGATAGGGTTGAGAGAATCAAACACAAGGATTTATCCTGGTTCAGCCACCCCTTGTGACCTACGTCCAGTCCTCAAGCGAACCACTCGAGATTTTCCACTAAACTTCAAACTTGAACGGGTGCTTGAAAACCTTTACAGATTAGAGCACTCAACAACACCTTGAGATACCTCACCCTTGTGCTTTGAGCCTCAAAACAGGGATACAATCTTTGAGGGATACCTCACCCTCTTTACACCTTTGAAGGATACCTCACCTTCTTCTCAACAAGGGATACCTCACCCTTTTCACTAGAGGGATACCTCACCCTCTTTACACAATAAACACGGTGTTTGAATGATAGAAACTTTCTCAAAGAGTAGATTAATACAAATTGAAGCTCTAGCAATGTCCCTTTTGAATGTCTCAAGTTTTCTCACAAAAACAGGGCAAAAACATTTTCAGAGTTTGATTCTCGTATATAAGTGTTAGATTGATGTTCTGAATTGAAGGTTAGCCATTAATGAAGACCCAAGGCAAGTATTTATAAGTTGTTGGAAGAAAAGAGTCATTGGGTCATTTTTAGCCAAACATTAAATGTCATTAATATAGCCATTGGACTCTGTCAGATTGCTGGTAATCAATTACACAACAAATGTAATCAATTACATTGTTGTTCCAACGTGTTCTTGGCTTTCTGGGCTCTGTGTAATTGATTACATTTTTTGTGTAATCGATTACAAGGCCTCTGACTTGCTTTGTAATCGATTACCATTTCCATATAATCAATTACATACCTTCTTGAACGTATTCTTGCCTTTCTGGGTTCAATATAATCGATTACATTACTGGTGTAATCGATTACAAGGCCTCTATTTGTTGTGTAATTGATTGCAAACATCATGAGTGTTAAATCCAAGATTAAAATCAATATTTCTTGAAAAGCATGTTTAACTTTGAATTTACAAGCTGATTTTGAAAATGATATTTAGAAAACTATTTGAGAATCATTGAGATACTTAAAGGGCATTTTACATTGATATTCTAAGACCTATATCTAATATACCTCTTTTGATTTCGGTCTTTATCTTTTGATCTTGGTCTTTTCTTTTGATCTTGATCTTCATCTTTGACTTTGTTATCATCAAAAACCCATTTGATATGCTTCAAGATATAAGGATTCACATCATTGTCTTTTCTAGTCAAATTGCATCAGCCTTTGGCATAAAATGGAACCCGTTGTGGTCCATTATGAGGGTTTTAAAGATGGTGGCGTCGAACTTGTGCTTATATTCCAAGGGCTTCAGATATAAACTATAGATCTTATAATCTACATGCCCCCATTGGAGATAACATGGGCTATCGTAAGCTTCACCAATCTCAATATCTTCATCTTTGTTCCATAGGATCAGTTTCTGATGCATTGTTGGCAGATTACACCTATAACGTAGATCCACTCTCCAATAAGCAATAGGTTGTAACTTACTTTTGATGAGATGGGAATGAATAGAGTTGACCTTTGCATACTTCCTACTTGGATAATCAACATAGTCATCTCATTCGACAAAGAAACTTTTCCTATAAAATCTGTCACAACCACATAAGTATTTAATAGATCAAATTATGTCTTACCAAGCTTTCTAAACATAGCTCTTGATATTAGGTTTACAACGGCTCCACCATCGATCAAAACTTTATTAGTGGGCTTCCTTTCAACAAGGGCTCTAACATGCAAAGGGCGCAAATAAGCCTTCATATGTTCAGTGGGATTTTCAAGTTGAGCAATATCGACAAACACTGTGGTTATGTCTTTATTCCCAAAGGCCCGCTCATCTTTGTTGACATAGTCATCTTTCAATTAGTTGATTCCTTCATTTGACTTATAATTAGTTGGAAGAACTAACACTAGCTTAATGTCGAAATCACGACTATCCATGATGTGCTCGAATTGTATATCATAATCGATATCAATATCTTTCGATTCATCACTACTTTAAAATCCTTGAACTTCAACATCTATGTCTTTGCCTTTGTCTTTGACTTGGTTGTTACCAAGTGGCTTCCAGTACTCAAGAGGGGGGTGAATTAAGTGGAAAAACTTTTTGCAAATACTTTTAAAATAAATACAAGTATAGAAGCTATTAAATAAAAGGAGAACTTGCGAGATGAAGAAGAAGAGCTTTAAGAAAAACAAATAAACAAATATGCAATAAAATTAAATTGTGTTAATTAAAGAGATAAAGAGAAGAAGAGCAGGCACAATATTTATCCTAGTTTGACCACTAACCCACTTGTGGTCTACGTCCAGTCCTCGAAAAACTATTTGAGATTTTTCACTATGTATACAAGCTTCAAAAGGTGCTTGCTACCGTTACAAAATAGAGCACTTTTCACACATAGGGAAACTCTATCCTTGTGCTAAAGTCTCAACCTACAGGGATACCTCACCCTTATACAAACCTTTAAGGGATACCTCACCCTCTTTACAATAGAGCAGAAAATAGATGAAAAAAAACTATCCTTAAGAGTGAATAATATAAATTGAAGTACTAAAGGAGCTCACATAGAATATCTCACAGTTTTTTATCGAAAAGGAGCGTAGAAAATATAGTTCACGAGTTAGAGCAAGTAGAAAATTATTCAAAATGTTAGGCAATTTTAGAAATGACCTAAAGTTTGTATTTATAGAGGAATTCAATCAAAATAGTCGTTGGGTGTAATAAATGCTCATTATGAAGACATATACGAGCTTTTGATTCTATTTCAGAAACAAGGGTTATTCGAATAACCTTCGTGTTATTCGAATAACACGTTCTCATGAGAAACATTTTTAAAAGAGGTTATTCAAATAACACAGATAAAAACTGTGTTCTGTGAAAACAGGTCTATTCGAATAACCTTTTGTTATTCGAATAGCTTTCATATAAGCTTTTCTGAAAGACTTTGTTATTCGAATAGCAAATGTGCTATTCGAATAGCACTTTTGAAAAACAAAGGCACATAGAAAAGATTTCAACAACATTATTCGAATAACTCAATGTTATTCGAATAATTCAGTTGCAAACAAAAAAGGTCTTGTCCTGCTTTATTCGAATAATGTTGCCTTTATTCGAATAAGTATATTTGAAAAACAGTTTTAAAACTTTCTAAAAACTTTCAAATTTATTTGTTAAATTATTAAAACCATTTTTCTCTTTTCTTGCAAAAACAGTGAGATACTAAGAGAGCTCCATATACAAAGACTCTAAGTCATAAAACTATTCTTAAAAGATCTTAGACTTAATCTTCCCATCATCTTCATATTTGTCTTTATGTTTGTTATCATCAAAACCATTCTTGAAAGACATATGTTCAATCACATTCTCCTCCTTTTTTAAGATGACAAATTAACATTGAGAAAATAATTAGTGCATATAATTGGAATTCATAAAGAGGTATTAAAAGCTTACTCCCCCTCTTTAATTATAAGAAGTAACATATATCAGAGATGTGCGCAGTTTCCCCTTATTTTTTGAATCCAATTTCTCTTAATAAGTTTACCTGTCTTTTCTCAAATAAATTTAAATTTTCAAATTTTTTCTCCCCTTTTTGTCATGAGCAAAAAGGAGAGGTAAGTCCCATAGATAAATATAAAAAAAAATAAGTACAGGGAATAATAATAAAGAGCTGTAAATCATAAATAGACCATAAAAACATCATTTATTCATTAATCAAGGTGATACAAATACAAAGACAAATAAAACAGAGCAAAAACAAAGATCCTAAGATCTAAAGCTCTTAGAAATAAACATCTGGTGGCGGAGGCAGAGAATCAGGTACAGGAGTAGATGATGCAGCTCATAAAGCAGCAACCTCACGTTCAACACCTTCTATTCTGTCAAAAAGAATAGAGAAAGTGTGTTCCATATAGGCACGGTTATCAGGCAAGGTAGCCATAATATGCTCCAAAGTGACTGAAGCGGGGGCAGCAGTAGGTGCATCAGCAGGGGCAGCAGGTGCAGCAAGGTCTGCTAGGTTAAACTCATCATCAACCTCATCTGGGTACACCTAGCCTTCATCAGTCTTGATCATCTTCATTTTGCGCAAAATGTGGGTTCCGAAGACATTGTGATGAGTCAAGGCAATGGCGCACTCAGTTTCTAACACTTGAGGATACTTGCTAAGCAAGATAGTGATGAGAATGTCATAAGGTAATTCAGATTTTTCCTTGCCCTTGGCCTTCATCATATGCTTTATGATGAACACAGGCCAGTTGATTTTATGACCACTCTTCAGGATCCAGAGCATAAAAATGTCATCTTCACCAAGATAGGCATAATTCCTACCACATAGAGACAGGATATATGCATAAGCATAATGTAAGAGCTTGTCTTGGATTTTTAGCATCCCTCCCTTAAGGCCCTTGTCTGGTAAAGCAAGACCAGGCTTTAGCAAGTCTTTAATTGTCCGATTTCTGTCAAACTCAAGAAGGAGATAGTTGTCATCTTCTTCAATAGGTGTGCTAATGAACTGCAACCCAAACATTGTCTCCCAATCCTACGGAGTGATGATGACGTTCTGATCGCAGACTTCAGTGAGAAGGTCCTGGCCAATAATTGCCAGATTGCAGTAGAACATCTTGACCAGAGCAGGGTAGAGGACAGCCTGGTGGGAATAGAGCTATAGAACTCCTTGATTTTGTAGCAGGGTCAGAAAGTCGAATCTTCTGTTCTATTGGAAAAAGAGATTTGAAGGTATTTGGGTTAGATAAGATTTCTCTCCCAAAAGTGTGTGATGAAGCGGCCACATTGTTCTTCGTTGGTGGAAAGTCTTCGCAAGTCGAGAGGATTGTTGTAAGGGGCATTCTTTGTGTGAGGACGCTTTCCGTGAGAGGAAGAGGAGGCCATGGTGATCGGAGGTTTGGAAGAGAGAGAGAGAGAGAGAGAGACAACAATGGTGGAGGGGAGTAAATAGATGGTGGCGGCGTGGGCAGGGGATAAAAGAACCAGAGAGAAGAAACAGAGAGAAAGGGAAAAATAAAACAGCTTTGAACGCGTGGTGTGGGCTTTAAATAGGAGGCCCAAAATTATTCGAATAACCAAGGGGGTTATTCGAATAACCCTTCGTGGAAACCCAAAAGTCATGGGATTCCAGCTAGGGTTTATTCGAATAGCTGAAGATCTATTTGAATAGAGAGGCAGGGAAAGCCAAACGTTGTGGCCTTTTATCAGGTTTTATTCAAATAGAGCTAGAGTTATTCGAATAGGGCAGAAAGCAGGAACAAAGAGCTGCACAAACGAGTTACAGTTTATTCGAATAAGCTAAGCTTTATTCGAATAAAGCTGAAACTGTAGCATATAGAAAACTGACATAGAAGTCAGTTTATTCGAATAAGCTAAGCTTTATTCAAATAACACAAAGATCAAATGAAAGAGTTGTAGTTGCTAAACGTCAGTTTATTTGAATAAATGAAGTGTTATTCAAATAACACTGATACACAACACCATTTTTGAGCAGCTGACTGATTTTTATTCAAATAAACTTAGATTTATTCGAATAAATCCATCAGAAAAATAGTAAAACACACGTCCATGAATGAAAAATAAGAGAGGAAAACTTACCCAGAGATACAATACCTGCAAAAACAAGATTTGGGATATCTCCAACGCTCAAGTTAGTAATAATTCAAGGCTGATAAATCCATAATTAAGCAATAATTACAAACATTTATATGTTAGATTGATCAATTGTGCTCAATTCTCTTCTAATATAAAAGAATGCTTCTTTTGCTAGGGGTTTGGTGAAAATATCTACAAGCTGCTTAGATGTTTCAACAAATTCAAGAATGCAATCCCCTTTTTGGACGTGATCTCTGATAAAATGATGTCTTATCTCTATATGCTTTGTTCTAGAATGCAAAATGGGATTCTTAGAGAAATTTATTGCACTAGTGTTGTCACATCTTATCAAAATATGATTAAGCTGAAGACCATAGTCTAGAAGTTATTGCTTCATCCATAGGATTTGAGCACAACTTTCAGCTGCAACATATTTAGCCTCAGCTGTAGACAAAGTCATACTATTTTGTTTCTTGCTATGCCAAGAAACTAAAGAACTATAAAGCAAGTGGCATGTCCTACTAGTACTTTTCCTATCCATTTTGCATCCTACAAAATCAGAGTCGGAATAGCCTATTAGGCTACATGAGGCACCCTTAGGGTACCATAAGCCCATTTGTGAAGTGCCTACTAGATACTTCAGTATACGTTTAACAGCACTTAGATGAGATTCCTTAGGGTTAGCCTGATATCTAGCACATATGCATACACTAAACATAATATCTAGCCTACTAGTAGTAAGATAAAGAAGAGATCCAATCATACCTCTATATTTCGTTATTTCTATGAATTTACCTCCTTCATCTTTGTCCAAATAGCAAGAAGTGCCCATTGGAGTGGCCATGTGTTTAGCACTATTCATTTTGAACTTTTTGAGCAGTTCCTTGCAGTATTTGGTTTGACTTATAAAGGTCCCTTCCTTTGTTTGTTTGATTTGAAGTCCGAGGAAGAAATTAAGCTCTCCCATGATCTACATTTCAAATTCATTCTGCATTGTCTTAGTAAATTCCTTGCAAAGGGATTCATTAGTAGCACCAAAAATAATATCATTCACATATACTTGTACAAGAAGAATATCATGCCTTTTATTTTTAATAAAAAAGATAGTATTGACTTTTCCTCTTGAAAAATCATTTTCTAAAAGAAACTTACTCAACTTTTCATACCAAGCTCTAGGAGCTTGTTTTAAGCCATACAAGGCCTTTTGAAGTTTAAAAACATGGTCGGATAGTTCATGTTTTTCAAAACCTGGAGGTTGTTTAACGTATACCTATTCTTGAAAAAAACCAGTTAGAAAAGCACTTTTAATATCCATGTGATATAATTTAAAATCCATGATGCAAGCATATGCAAGTAACATTCTAATAGCTTCTAATCTAGCTACAGGTGCATAAGTTTATTCATAATCTATTCCTTCTTCTTGATTATATCCTTTAGCGACCAACCTAGCTTTATTTCTTGTTATTAGTCCATTTTCATCAAGTTTATTTCTAAAAACTCATTTAGTGCCAATTATAGGATGATCGTTAGGTCTAGGAACTAATTCCTAAACTTGATTTCTTTCAAATTGATTTAATTCCTCTTGCATAGCTAAAAACCAATGTTCATCATCAAAAGCTTTAATTATATCTTTAGGTTCAATTTGAGAAACAAAGACTAAGTGATTACATACATTTCTAAGAGAATTGCGAGTACTTACACCTTTAGACACATCACCTATAATTTGATCAAGAGAATGATATTTTGAAGTCCGCCATTCTTTGGGAAGGTCCAAGACTTGTGAATCCTCTTGTCTTTGCTTATCTTCTTAAGTTTCTTCTTGCTCCTTGATTTCTCTTACTTTGCTATCCAAATGTGTTTCCGCTAAGATTTCTGCAACATCATCAACAAAGTCTTTTCTCGGCCCATTTGGATTAGATTCGTCAAAGGCAACATGAATAGGCTCTTTAATAGTCATAGTTCTTTTATTATAAATACGAAAAGTCTTACTATGATTCGAATAATGAAGAAATATACCCGCATCAGACTTAGCATCAAATTTTCCCAAGTTATCCTTTCCATTATTTAAAACAAAATATTTACATTTAAAAATATGAAAATATGAAATATTTGGCTTTCTTCTTTTGTACAATTCATATACGATTTTCTTTAAAATTGGCCTTATCAGGAAACTATTCATCATATAACACGTGGTATTAACTACATCAGCCCAGAAATACTTAGGAAGAGAAGCTTCACTGAGCATAGTTCTCATCATTTCTTCTAAAGATCGATTTTTCTTTTCTACAACTCCATTTTGTTGTGGAGTTCTAGGAGCAAAAAAATTATGCTCAATGCAATGTTTATCACAAAAATTTTTAAAAACATGATTTTCAAACTCACCACTATGGTCAATTCTTATGGATGTAATTGAAAAACCTTTTTTATTTTGGATAACTTTGGCAAGTTTCTTAAAGGCTAGAAATGCATCACTTTTATGAGAAAGAAATAAAGTCCATGTGAACCTAGAAAAATCATTCACAATCACTAAGGCATAGTAATTCCTACCAAAGCTCATAGTTCTAGATGATCCAAAAAGATCCATGTGCAAAAGTTGTAATGGTCTAGTAGTTGAAATAACATTTTTAGCTTTAAAAGAGATATTTACTTATTTTTCCTTTTGACATGTATCACATAATTTATCTTTTATAAAATTGAGCTTAGGTAGTCCAATTACTAGCTCTTTAGAGACTAACTTTTTTAGATGATCCATGTGAATATGTGCAATTCTCCTATGCCATAACCATGATTCATCTTCTTTACTTAAAAGGCATTTCGCATCATTTGAGGATATATCATCAAGGCTAATCATATAAATATTATTAACTCTATGACCTACAAATTTAACATGCTTATCACTTTTACCTTCGATAATGCAACAATTTGAATAAAAAATTACTCTATTTCCCTTATCACATAATTGACTAATACTAAGCAAGTTATGTTTCAAACCTTCAACAAGCAACACATTATCAATAGAGGAATTAGGATTCTTACCGACTTTGCCGATTCTAAGAATCTTTCCTTTGTTGTTATCTCTATAAGTTACATGCCCATGAGTTTTGGGAAGAAGGAATAAGAATTTGGAGTCATCTCCGGTCATGTGCTTGGAGCAGCCACTATCGAGATACCAATTTGAGCTCTTGACCTTCAAGAAAACCTCATTTTCGCTTTCTTCTTCTTCTCCTTTGGCCATAAGACATAGATGAGCTTCCTTGCTATCTGAGCTATCAGTTGAGTCCATATCGTTGTCATCCCATGCTATATAGGCTTTTCTTCCTTTTCTTTCCTTGAAGGGTTTCTTTTCAAATTTCTTCATCTTCTTTTAGTAAATTGGGCACTCCATTTTCATGTAACCCAGTTTCCCACATTCATAGCAAGTTGGAGTTGATGATGCTCCTTCCCTTTTGTGATGGGTTTTCTTTAGAGGAAAAGGAGGTCTTCTTTGGGTTCCCTTCTTCTTGAGAAATTTTCTAAATTTTTTAACTAAAAAACTAAGGTTTTCTTCATTTACCTCGATGTTTTCTGAGCCTTCTTCATCTTCTTCATCATCATTGTTAATTATTGAGGAAGTGGCTTTGAGCACTATCCCCTTTTTCTTTTTATCGTGCTCTTCACTTTGACTTAATCTGCTTAATTCCAATTCATGCTCATGAAGTTTTTCAAAGAAGGTAGCTAGTGTCATTGTTGACAAGTCCCTCGATTCTGATATGACTATTACCTTGGGTTACCAAATCCTGCTTAGACATCTTAGAACTTTGTTAATCAAATCTTCATTAGAAAAACTCTTACCTGATGATGTATGATGATTTACGATGTGAGTGAACCTCTTTTGCATTTCCAGAATGCTTTCTCCTTGGTTCATTCTGAATAATTCATATTCACGAGTTAGAGAATTAATTCTCAACCTCTTCACTTCACTAGTACCCTCATGGGTAACTTATAAAGTGTCCCACATTTCTTTAGTAGTTTTGCAATTTGAAATTCTAAAAAACTCACCATATCCCAAAGCAGTGGTAATAATATTTTTGGCTTTTAAATTATGTTGAACTTTTCTTTTATCCTCATCAGACCATGTACTTCTTGGTGTTTCAGTCCTTACACCATCAACCTCATGCGTAGGTATAAATGCGCCGTTTTCGATAGTATCCCACACATTTAGATCAATAGCTTCGATGAAGATTTTCATTCTTTCCTTCCAATATGCATAACTATCCCCATTGAAAAAGGGTGGTCGGTTTATGAAAAATCCTTCTAAAAAATCATTTGAAGAAGCCATGTTCTCTTGAAGCTGCTAAGCTCTTTATACAAGAGTCTAGCTCTGATACCACTTGTTACCAAGTGGCTTCCAGTAATCAAGAGGGGGTGAATGGAGTTGAAAAACTTTTCGCAAATACTTTTAAAATAAACACAAGTATAGAATCTATTAAATAAAAGGAGAAATTGCAAGATGAAGAAGAAAAGATTTAAGAAAAGCAAATAAACAAATATGTAATAAAATTAAATTGCATTAATTAAAGAATAAAGAGAAAAAGAGCAGGCACAATATTTATCCTGGTTCGACCACTAACCCACTTATGGTCTACGTCAAGTCCTTGAAAAACTATCCGAGATTTTTCACAATGTATACAAGCTTCAAAAGGTGCTTGCTATCGTTACAAAATAGAGCAATTTTCATACACAAGGAAACTCTACCCTTGTGCTAAAGTCTTAGCCTGCAGGGATACCTTACCCTTATACAAACCTTTGAGGGATACCTCACCCTCTTTACAATAGCTAATGTGCTATTCGAATAGCACTTTTGAAAAACAAAGGCGCATAGAAAAGATTTCAATAACTTTATTTGAATAATTCAATGTTATTCGAATAATTCTGTTGCAAACAAAAAAGGTCTTTTCTTTCTTTATTTGAATAATATTGCCTTTATTCGAATAAGTATGTTTGAAAAACAATTTTAAAACTTTCTAAAAACTTTCAGATTTATTTGTTAAATTATTAAAACCATTTTTCTCTTTTCTTGCAAAAACAGTGAGATACTAAGAGAGCTCCGTATATAAAGACTCTAAATCCTAAAACTATTCTTAAAAGATCTTGGACTTGGTCTTCCCATCATCTTCATATTTGTCTTCATGTTTATTATCATCAAAACCATTCTTCAAAGACATATGTTCAATCACATTAGACTAGTGACTTAAAACGTTTAGGGACTTCTTTAGGCTTGGTCGTTATTTTCCTTGTTGGCCTAGCCTCTTGAGATTGACAATTTTCTACTGATGGCTCTCTTGTCATAACTCTTTGGGCCTTTCTTCTGGCATATTCAATCATTTGTTTTCTCCTCAACTAAGTCTTTGTCAATAGTTCCAGAATGGCCTGCATCAAACCATAGTAACCTTTCCTATACCAAATATTGGGCTTGTGTTTTTGGTTGGCAGTTGGATAGTTTTGACTTAACTATCTATACCAAGTGTATCTTTTCACATACTTAGGTTGATCATAGCAATGAGAGTACTTTACCTATTTCTCCTTGATCACACCTAATGGCAGAACTTTAATTCTACCTTGTAGTTATGATGGATTAACATCGACAACCACCATAGACTTAAGCTTTTGCTTAGGAGGTGGCGACCTTTCTTGTAGTTGGTAATTGAAAAGTTCAACTAAAGCTTCTCTTTTCTATGGCTAGTGTTAGGCCACCATCGGTCAAGTTTACATTGATCAGCTTGTTCTCTATCAAAAATGGTAATTTTTCGATGGGCTCTTTCTAGCCTCTTCATTTTATTATGCTTTGTCGCTACTTCATCATACATGACATTATAATGAGGACAAAGTATGAAATTTCCTCCTTCTTTCTTTCTCTTATAAATATCAGCCAAGGATTCATTAGGCTAGGGATAAACATTCATAGCATCTTCAATGTCAATGCTCATGTCATCAGTAACATCGTTGACATTTATCATATTGATTTGCATGCAAGCAAAGGGCTCAACAGGCTTGACAAAGCTTGAACTTACTTCAAAAGGATTAGTATCAACCTTCATGTTGGATAAGACTTTGTTAGCAAACTTCAATCTCTCTTTTTTGATTCTTTTCTGGATCATATCCCTGAAAGACACAGTTATTAGTCCAATGACCATAACTACCATGATATTTGTAAACTTTTCTGCCATTCAAACTATTAGCATCAAATTTCTTATGCCCCTCAGGTAATTTAATTTGATTATTCTTCAAGAGAATATCGAACTCTGCCTATGTTAAGTTGTGTTGCAAATCCTTACATAGTTGATCCCAAGCCTGGATAAAAGAGCAGGGTTGTATTAGGCAGTCGACAGCCAATGTAAAACATTGTCAAATCTTTTATGACATGGATAAATGATGGGATTGTGTTAATGCTAGGTCATTGCCCCTAAGCAATATGCTGTATGGCTCGAGTACAGTGTCAAATGAGCAAGAGCTGCTACATCACCGCCTGGGAGTAGTGAAAAATAAGCAAGGGTTCCCATATTTTCATGAACGAGTGTAGGTAAAGAAGCTAGTTCATAATAGTAGGATGCGTTTTGGAATATGGAATATAGGCACACTTAAGGTAAGTCAATGGAAATATTTGACACTATGATTAGGAGGAGGATTAATTTTATATGCCTACAAGAAACTAAATGGGTTGGAAAAAAGGCAAAGGAACTTGACACTTCAAGTTTTAAGCTTTGGTTCACCAGCAAGGTAAAATCTAGAAATAGGGTAGGCATAATAGTAGATAAAAATTGGAAGAATAATGCTATAGATGTGAGAAGGCTCAGAGATAAGATCACAGCATTGAAGTTTATTGTGGAACAGGATGCTTTTAATGTTATCAGTGCATATGCACCCTAAGTAGGGTTAAACGAGCACTACAAGATAAAATTTTGGGAGGATTTAAAAGATTTAGTTCTGGGAATACCATCAGGAGAGAAGATTTTTCTAGGAGGGGACCTAAATGGTAATGTGGGGAGCGAATCTAGGGGGTATAAGGGTTTGCATGGGGTATGATCTAAGAGTAGCTAATGCAGAGGGCAAAGCGATTCTAGACTTTTAGTAGCTTTTGATTTTATAATAGCTAACACTTGTTTTAGGAAGCGAGAAGAACATCTTATCACATACAGAAGCGATGGTTCTTGTTCTCAAATTGATTTTTTCCTAATAAGGAAATTTGATAGAAAGCTTTGCATGGATTATAAAATCACCCCTAGAGAGAGCTTGACTACTGAACACAGGGTTTTGGTTATGAATGTATGGGTTAAGATAAGAGTAAAGAGAAATTGTCAAGATAGAGTCCAAAGAATCAAATGGTGACAACTAAAGGGAGGAAAACAAATGCTCTTTTAGAGGAGGATTATAGAGGAAGAGATTTTGGAGGTACAAGGGAGTGCTAATTATATGTGGGACGAGATGGCTAAAGGGATTAGGAAGGTAGCAAAAGAGACACTTAGTGAATCAAGAGGCTTTGGACCTAAGTATAAAGAATCTTGGTGGTTGGACGCAAGTGTATAAGATAACGTTGAGGTTAAAAGACAATGTTATAAAGTTTGGCACATGTGTAAAAATGATGAAAATTGAGAAAAATATAAGGTAACTAAAAAAGATACTAAAAAGGCAATGAACGAGGCAAAAGCTAAACCGTTCAACGAGTTATATTAATCTTTGGGCACTAAAGATGGAGAAAGGAATATTTATAGGCTTGCTAAAAGTAGGGAAATGAAGACAAGAGACTTGGATAAAGTGAAATGCATTAAGGATGAAGAGGGTAAAGTCTTGGTTACGGAACAAGACATCAAGGATCGATGGAAGGGTCATTTTCACAAGTTATTAAATGAGGGACATAGGACTTCAGGGGACTCGGATATTCTAAACACTACAGATGAGGACCAAAATAAAACCTTTTATCATAGAATTCGGGAGTTTAAGGTAAAAAAAGTTTTGAAGATGATGGATAACGGAAAAATGACAGACTGGATAATATACCTATTGAGGTATGGAAGTGCTTAGGAGAGAAAAGTATAAGTTAGCTCACAAAGTTATTTAACGAGATAATAAAGTCTAAGAAAATGTCAAATGAATGAAAGAGAGGCACTTTAATCCCTATTTATAAGAACAAAGGAGATATACAAAATTGTACAAATTACAGAAGGATTAAACTCATGAGTCATACAATGAAGTTATGGGAAAGAGTAATTGAATGGAGATTAAGACAAAAAACTCATATTTTAGAGAATCAATTTGGTTTTATGCCTGGGAAGTCAACCATGGAAGCAATCTATCTTCTACAAAGATTGATGGAGAGATATTGGAGGAAGCAAAAAGACCTGCACATAGTTTTCATTTATTTAGAAAAAGCCTATGATAAGGTACCGAGAGAGGTCTTATGAAAGGTTCTAGAAAAGAAATGAGTTCATATAAATAATATTAATCGAGCAATCTAAGATATGTATGATGAGGCTAAAACTAATATGAGAACATAGGGTCGAGTCACAGAAGATTTCTCTATAACTATACGACTGCACCAAGGATCAACTTTGAGTCCATATCTTTTTACCTTGGTCTTAGATATGCTTACTACGCATATCCAAGAGTCGATGCCACAATGCATATTTTTTGTAAATGATATAATCTTAGTTGGAGAGACGAGAGAGGAAACAAATAGGAAGCTAGAGCTATAGAGATGAGCATTGGAAGAACATGACTTCTGTCTAAGCAAGAGTAAGATGAGGTATAGAATGTAAGTTCAGTAAGAAACGTGCTAATGCTAGCTTAGCAATGAAAATTGGAGACCATACTATACCACAAGTCACATGGTTTAGGTATCTTGGATATATCATACAAAATGACAGAGAGATAGAGGGAGATGTAAACCATAGGATTCAAGTTGGATGGATGAAATAGAGGAGTGCTTCAGGTATTATTTGTAATAGAAAAGTGTCTCTCAAGCTTAAGGGTAAATTTTACCACACAACTATAAGGCCCATGATATTGTATGGTACTGAATATTAGGCGGTAAAAAGCCAACAAGAGCATAAATCAGTGTAATTGAGATAAGGATATTACACTAGATGTGTGGCCATACAGGATAAGATAGGATCAAGAATGAATGCATTAGAGAAAAAGTAGGGATAGCACTTATTTTGGAAAAGATGGGAGAATCTCGCCTTAAGTGATTTGGACATGTAAGGAGAACACCTTTAGAAGCCCCTGCAAAGAGAGTAGATCAGGTGAAGGATAACCCAATAGTTAGAGGTAGAGGGAGGAGACCAAGAAAGACTATATGTGAAATGATTAAAAAAGATTTAGATTTGAATGACATTTCTGAAGACTTGGTTTATAATAGGGCACAATGACGTTGTTTGATCTATATAGCTAACCCCACCTAGTGGGAAAAGGCTTGGAGGTTGTTGTTGTTGTTGTTGTTGTTGTTGTTGTTGTTTTTGTTGTACTTTTCAAGAGAATATCAAATATTTAATCAATTTTTATAATATCAAAAGAATAAGTCTTTTGGTTAACATAATTCATTTTTCCTTTAGCCTTGATAGGTTGAAGTGCCTGTTTACAGGGAAAATTTATCAAAGTATTGACAAAGAATATGATTCCAATTAGCTATCTAGGAAGGGAGCCTCTTCCTTTTTGGGATTCTCAAGTTCTTAGTGACTTGTAAATTTAAAACGTCAAGCAATTCAATTTAATGGAATTCGTTAGAACAACGATAGGATAGAATAAATAAAATATGAAATTGACAAATAAAATAAAGTGTCAAAATGGTAAATGACAAGAATTGTAAATAAATCGACAATCAAAGTAAATGTGTCAAATATAAAGACACTAGATGAAAATGACAGAAATATAAATAACTGGAATGTAAATGACCAAATAAGAATGATAAAAAGTAAGCTTGACAGAAATGAAACTAACAGTCATTCCAAAATAACAAAATGTAAATTGATGATCCAAGAAAGGTTGTATAAACATAAGCTGACAATAGATATAAAGTGCATTAAACTAAAATGCAGAAGAATTGAAGTATAGGAACCTAAATGAAATTTTAGGTAAAATCCAAAGACTAACTGACTAAAATGTTAAATGCAAGGAAATAAATTGACTTGAATAAAAGAGACAAGAATTAAATGACATGAAATAGTAACATGCATAAAGGTAAATTATTGAACTTAAAGTACCCATTGACCTTAAATACATTACTATTCCTAGGGTTCTCAATGTCTATGGTCCTATGAGGATACATATGTTTGACAATAAAATGGCCACTCCACCTAGATCTCAATTTTCTAGGGAATAGGTGAAGATGAGAATTATAAAGCAGAACTTTTTGACTAACTTCAAAAGATTTTCTCAAAATTGATTTTTCATGAAAAGTTTTATTCCAGCTTTATAAATTTTTGAGTTTTCATATGCATCATTTCTTAATTCCTCAAGTTCATTTAATTGCAATTTGTGTAACTTGCAAGCATCATCAAGATTTGAGTTGAAAACTTTAATGGCCCAAAATGCTTTATGTTCAAGTTCTACAGGCAAGTGACAAAGTTTTTCATAGACTAACCGATAAGGTGACATGCCTAAAGATTTTTTGAAAGTAGTATGGTAAGCCCAAAGTGCATCGTTTAGTCTTAAAGACTAATCTTTACGATTTAGGTTAACCATTTTTTCCAAAATTTGTTTAATCTCCCTATTTGCTAATTCTACTTGTCCACTTGTCTGAGGATAATAAGGGGTGGCAATTTTGTGTGTAATGTCATATTTCTTCATTAAAGATTCAAATGGTTTATTACAAAAATGTGTTCCCCCATTACTGATGATAGCTCGAGGGATTCCAAATTGACTCAAAACATTTTATTTTAAAAATTTAAGAACAGTTTTTTGATCATTGTGTCGACATGGAATCATCTCAATCCATTTTGAGACATAATCAACTACAACCAAAATATACACAAATCCAAATGATGATGAAAATAGACTCATGAAATTAATTCCCCAACAATTAAAAATTTCAATGACAATGATAGGGTTCAAAGGCATCATATCTCGTTTAGAAATGGACCCCAATTTCTGATAATTTTCATAATTTTTGTAAAAAGTATAGCTATCCTTAAATAAAGTGGGCTAATAAAATCCACACTGCAAGATTTTCATAGCTATTTTCTTTGAAGAAAAATGACCTCCATATGCTTCTGAATGACAAAATTTAATGACACTACCTACCTCACTGTTGGGTACACATCTCTGAAAGATTTGATCAAGAAAATATTTGAACAAATATGGGTCATCCTAATAAAAAAATTTCATCTCAATCAAAAACTTCTTTCTGTCTTGGTGCGTCCATTGAGGCAGCATCTTTCCTACAAGAAAATTGATAATGTTAGCAAACCAAGGCATGAAATTGACAGAAAATAAAAATTCATTGGGAAAAGAATCATTGATAGGTGTGTTATCAAAAGGTGAGCCTATTGTAAGTCTGGACAAATGATCAGTAACAACATTTTTGGCTCCTTTCTTGTCTTTTATTGTAATGTTGAATTCTTGAAGCAACGAGATCCACCGTATCAACCTAGTTTTGGCATCCTGCTTAGATTAAACATCTAACGATAGCATGGTCAATGAAAACAACAGTAGAAGAACTAATTAAATAAGCTCAAAATTTGTCCAATGCAAAAATTACAACAAGTAGTTCTTTTTCAGTAGTGGTGTAATTTATTTGTGCACTATTTAAATTTCAACTTGCATAATAAATTACATTAGGCTTACCTTCCTTTCTTTGGCCTAAAACAATGCCAACAGCAAAATCACTAGCATCACACATCAACTCAAAAGGCAAAGACCAGTCAAGGGATTGCATGATAAGAGCATATGTCAAAAGACTGATGCTCCTGTGATTATATGTCTGAGCATATGTCGAAAGTACACGGTCGTGCCAAAGTACATGGCTTGGAGTACACGGCCGTGTCAAATTACACGGCCTAGGTTGTGTACTCCTCTGAAAAAACACTCCTTTTTTGCGCTGCTCAATTACACGGCCGTGTGACATTCTGTACTGTGTTAGGTTGCGTTTCCAATATAGAACATGACCTGGGCCGTGTAGATCCACACAGCCCGTGAATCTACACCAGAATCCATGAAAATGAGCTCTTCCAAGCTTCCAAATCAAATGGGTATCAATCCATATATATATTTGAGCATTTAGACACATACAAATCCATCAAGATTCATAATGACAAGCATAGAAAATCATACAATACATCCAAATCAAATCATTATCAAAAATCACAAACAAAATGAGAAACCCACAATGGACTCTTCACCATCAACACCAAAGACATTTCCTCACCACTAAGATTGGGTGAAGAGGATTATCTCCCTTTTACCTCAAGAGAAAACAAGAGAACAAGCTCCTTGATGCCTCTTGAAATTTGTCCAACACCTCCAAGAAAAACCCTAAGATGGTGAAACCCAAGAAATCCAAAATCAATGCTTGAAAAGGGAGTCCTTGATCACATTGGTGGCCAAGGATCACGAAAATGAGAAGAGAAGATGAAGATCAAGAACATTACCTCAAAATCTTCAAGCTTTGGGCTTCAATGGTGGAAGATGAAAAAGCAAGATTTAGGGGATGACCCCTAAAGAGAAAAGTCTTAGGATGATGAGAGGATGTAAGAAACAATGTTGGTTGAGCAAGAAATTATGGGTGGCCTCCAATGGTGGTGTGTGGTCGTGTAGATGGAGAAGAAAAGAGAGGAGAGGGCGTGAGAGGGATGAGAGAACGTGAAAGAGAAAGAGAGAAATGAAAGATGAGAGACAAAGTGATAGTTTTTCAAATGGTAAATGAGAAATGAAAAGATGATAACAAATTTAGTCACTTTTCCCCCCACATGGTCGTGGGATTCACATGTGAGAAGAGAGAGAATGTGAAGCTTCCTTGAGAAGCTTGGTAGGAAGCTTCCTTCAAGTTTCCTTGAAGCTTCCTTGATAAGCTTTGCACACTTCTCGATAAAGTGAAGGGTGATATTGTCACTTAGATGCTATCATAAAGTAGCCAAATAGAAATAATTTACGAGAATTATTATCTAGTAGGCAAAAGTTACACTTGATAGAAATAATATTTTATTATCCCACAAATAATAAAATATACTGTAATTTTATTTATCAGATAAAATCTTGAAAAATGAAAACCTTGTAAACTGTGTCCGACCTCGAGTTTAGTAAGATCCCTCGTTGACGTTTCTACAGTTCAAAGTTTTTCAGCCTCGGGAAAAATATTTTATTTTCTCGGCCCCGCTCTATGTGCACGTAAATTGAGAAATATATTAAAATAATCAAATAATCGAGAAAAATTTAAAAAAATTCACAAAATTTATAAATACTATAAAATGACTATTTATCATGAAATAAGAAATTTTTGGTATTACAACTCTTCCCTTCAAAAAGAAATTTCGTCCTCGAAATTTTTATACCTTAGAAAATAGCTCCGATGTTGTGCCTCCAACACATCATTCCAAATCGCTTATTCTAACACAATTCCTTTTTCCCCTTGAATTATTTGCATCCTTTCCCGATTCATCTTAGCTTTATCCATTGCTCATTTTACAAGCTCGGGTCCAATCGCAATCCTTTCACTGTCTTGGTGCCAACACAAGGTATCTTACATCGCCGTCCATGTAATGCCTTATATTTAACTCCCTCAAATCAACTAGATATTTTTGACTATAATGATTTCTGCAGACTTTAAACGTTGCTCCATCCAGAAAATACCTCCATATTCTCAATGCACTACAATTGCTAATTTCGAGTTTGTGTAGAGCAGTCCTTCTCATGTGCTCTCTGTTGTCTTGAAGCATACATTACTATTCCTTCTATTATGATCAAATACACGTTCCAAAATTCCAAGGCGAAGCATCACTAGGCATCCCAAAAGGTTCATTGGGATTGGGCAGAATCATCGTCTGCAAGGTAGTTGAGTGTCTCTCCAATCCTGCCATTGTGGAGAATTCTGCAGTGAGTCTCCCATATTAACCAGCTAGTCCCATAAAGCTACAAATCTCCGTTACGGTCATCGGGCTTTCCCATTGAAGAAATGCTTTGACTTTCAATGGGTTCACAGTAATTCCTTCCCTTGAGATTACGTGACCCAAAAGTTGAATTGCCTCTTATTAGAATTCGTACTTAGACAATTTCACACACGACCTCTTCTTCTTCTTCTTCTTCAGAATTTCAAGAATCACAACAAGAGGTTCAGTACGTTCCTCTAAACTCCAAGAGTAGATCAGAATGTTGTCAACAAGGACAATGATAAGTCTGTGTCAACAGGGAGAGAGATCCTATTCACGAAATCGATGAATACTACTGAAGAGTTCGTTACACGAAATGGTATTACTAAATACTCGTAATGCTTATATCGCGTCAAAAAAGTTATCTTGAAAACATCTTCTAACTTCAAACAAACTTGATGATAATCCTGAATACAAACTAATCTTGGAGATTACAGCGACTTCCTTCGGTCGATCTATCAAACCATCTATCCTTGATCTTAACAGGAAATGTTTGAATTCAGGAACACATTTCCTCAATCGAAGTACACGAGAAGCATTATAAAGGTTAGAAGGAAAAGATAGAGAAGTCACTTGGTATACCACCAGACCCATCCGATGAAGAATTTCACATGGTTTAATAAAATTTAGGACTGAGCTTCATAGATCCAAATCTAGAAATCTCTATCTTAAGAAACACTAAAGTTTGATTGGAACAATTTAACAGGACATGGTTGGAAAATAACCAATCCCTTTTCAAGATTATATCAAATTTACGAAGAAGGTAAACAAATTCAATCAACAGAAAAGATGCAGTGTTTAACAAGTCATAGGATAATTTAAATGACTTGGCTATCAACAACAGGTTCTTAGTAGTCGAAGTAAAAATAACTTAGTTAAAAGATGAAGAAGACACAAACGACCCTAATGGACTCATACAGTCATGTGTCATAAAGGAATGGGTTACCCCTGGAATTATATAGTGAAATCACAGGGTCATCTATTGTAGTACAAACTCCCTCGTTTAGGTCTTTAGCCTGAGAAACCTTCACTCCACTTGGGGAATTGACTCTTCCTCCTACTTGAGGTCTTGAAACACGTACATCACTAACAGAAGATTTCCTCTTCGGTGAAGTACAATCTTTAGAAACATGTCTGGGCTTTCCGCACTTAAAGCAGATTACCCCCCTGATCTTACACTCCCTTGCTAAGTGGTTCTTTCCACACTTCTTACATTTTGGTAAAAATAACACGGTCAGATTGGATTGATTACCACTCGCACTTCCTTCATGCGTTTATTGCTGTTGTCGCTCCTTTGGTCGTCGCGAATACAGTTTTTCATTAAACTGATTAACCTTTCTATTATTCCTCCTTTGAAACTTAGGCAATCTAGAGTTTCCCCAAAATTGACTTCTTCCAATGAATTCTAAACATTGACTTCTAATTCTTGCTGTTGTGCGACCCTCTGATCCTGGTGTGTTGTTACATAAACCATTCTTTGCATTACTTCAGCTACCACAGTCATATCATCATTGTCACTCCCCGCATTCATATGCTTACGTCTACCCCGAGCCATTGCCTCCCTTCAAGGACAAACGAATCGAAGCATAAGGAAAATCAAAGGCAATCAATTTAAACATTATTGTCTCCTTTTGTAAACCAAATGCAAAGAGTCACATAACACAGCAAGATAAGCCTAACCACCAAACCCAAAAGACTCTAACTTGAGCTCCTTTATTCTGCTTTCTATGATGCGATCTCCTGTAAGTCTTTAACTCCCGTGCAGCTCCTTGAACCAAATTTACGCCAGAAACTCTTTTCCCAAGAAAATCAATTTTCCAAAACCTCTTGGATGCCTCAGTCCACAAACCTTGCAAGTCTTATTTAACTACCTTTCTTCTAACCCATTGGCTCAAACAATTCTAGAGGTAACACAACAAGGGTGTAAATGCAAACCAATCCTAAATAAGTTCAATCATACCAGCTGAGCTTCTTACCAAAAGAACTCCTATTCTCTTAATACGCCTAGGTGAAGTCATTGTTTCTTGTCCACAAAGAACATTACACATTGAGTGGGCCAATACTCAATATCATGTAACTATGAAACAGTAGCTACCAACATTCAATCTATGGCAAGCCATGGCTTCCTTTCCCAAACAACTCAATCAAGAGACAAGGAAGTGCAAAACATACAAAGAAACTTCTAATATGTCTAAGCATAGACAATCCATACCCCGACTCAACAGGATGAACTACGCTCTAATACCACCTAATGTAACACCCCTCGATTTAATAACTATGGCACAATCTTCATTATACCACAGTCACTAAATTTTTGGTGCGCTACAACACAAATAACAAGTTTCTAAATTTAATCATTGTGCATATAAAGAAAATATGAGCCACGAATGAAATATGTTCATTACATAAGTTCCAAAATACAATCACTGAGTGAAAAATATTAAATATATATATATACAATGAACACAAGGTACTATTAACATAAAAACGTAGCACTTACATACCCAAATAACAAAAGACATGTACCATAGCACTCAAAGGTAAGTAGTAACCCTGGGATAGGTACTACCTATAGACAGAGCCACTACCCCTATACACAAAGAAACGTTCGGTGTCTCAGTCGACCTGCCAGGCATCAATGCCCCCCTGAAGTTGCACCCGCACATAACTAAGGAAATCTCGCCTCAATGCCATCAGAGGAATTAGGAAGTCAACTCAACCAAAACTAACCAATTCAATCGTGTCCCCTTCACAGCCTTTATCAAACATAAAAATAAAATGGGATAATACAACAAAGATGTGAGATATCCTACATCATTACCAACATGGCAGAAAAGGAACGTAACACAAAAGACGTAGTCGTTCCATACATATAGATATTTCATATATATTCAAGTTATCAATTTCACATATATATATCATCAGAAAATTTATTCCACAATATTATAAATATTAACAGCACTATAACAACAGATATCCACTATAGATATATAAATAATATTCATGTCTCCATAATATGTATGTTGACCATGCCATGACAATATGTGAACTGACCATGCATATGCATAATGCGTATGCTGACCATCCTCATGTACAATGTACTCATTTCCTACTCCATGGAGCTAAACTCAAAGTTTTTAGAGATGAACGCCCCAGAAGATCTGTCCCCCCTCAATAAATAGTTTACGCTGGGCCATGAAAAGCAATAATGCCTTGTCGAGCTACCAGTGCATTGCAACAGTGTTCACGGCCAGGGGTATATAAGGTGATAACATGATCACAAGTGAAACACCGTGCCCTGACGTCCCCCTAGGTCCATTCAAGACCCCACTATCCTGTAAGTTCTCGTTCACTCCTAGGCATAAAACACCATAATTGTATAATGCATAAATTCATATTCAGCGGGATTCAACCCTTCATCGTACCATTCCCAATGGTATTAAAGCAACCGTCCACACGATTATTTCAATACCATTTGCATCAATGATATTATATAACTGTCCATATGACTACGTAGTACCACTGATATTTGGGTTTCCTCTGATAACCAGTCTTTTCTGACTAAATTGTCTACCTGATGTTTTTGGTTATAAAAGCAAACCACATATGACTAAATCGTCTACCTGATGTTTCTTGGACCGGTACTTCAGTTTCAAAAGCACGATGCCAAATGCATGCTATCACGGATGATTATTTAGTCATGTATATTTCAAGAATCATCACTATCAATTCATATGAGACATGCTTTATCAATAATTAAAAAAAAATACCATTCATGTAACACAGTAATCTTACTGTTACTTTCAGTTAAAAGATACCTTCATTGACTAACATTCTACCCATTATTTGCATTGTTCTCATTTTAATGAAACCTCTTTCCATCATTGATACTATAGATCCTTAATTAAACTCCTTGGTTGTCCAGTCAACCAGATTCACCACTAATGATTCATCTCCAATTATTCCAATTATCCTCAAATTATTCCTATCAGTAATTTCTAAAAGTTGTTACTAAAGTTATGCCTCCATTCAATCATATTTTTGCGTTAAGCTCTCTTAAAGTATTTACCTTAAGTACCTCACAACCTTCCTCACACTTATGTTCTTTCTTTATCCAAACCTCACTCTAAGTTATATGACAAGGTTGTGTTCTTTATCCTTTCTACGTTATGAGTTCCTGATTAAGTGTATATTCATTTAATTAACTAAGTTCTAGCTTGTTAAAAAGTCGCATAATGAATGCCCAATGAGGCCGTGAGCCTCCAAGGGACTAGAAAACCTAATCATTCTTCATTACCCAAAGTACACGATCATGCCAAAGTACACAACCTGGAGTACACGGCCGTGTACTCCTCTAGAAAATCACTCCTTTTTGCGCTGCTCGATTACACGGCCGTGCAATATTACACGGTCGTGCAATATTGCACGGCCTAGGCCGTGTGACATTCTGTATTATGTTGAGTTGTGTTTCGAGTATAAAACACGGCCTGGGCCGTGTAGATCCACACAACCCGTGAATCTACATCAGAATCCATGAAAATGAGCTCCTCCAAACTTCCAAATTAAATGGGTACCAATCCATATACATATTTGAGCATTTAGACACATACAAATCCATCAAGATTCATAATGACAAGTATAGAAAATCATACACTGCATCCAAATCAAATCATTATAAAAAATCACAAATAAAGTGAGAAACCCACAATGGATTCCTCACCATCACATTTCCTCACCACAAAGATTAGGTGAAGAGGATTATCTCCCTCTTACCTCAAGAAAAAATAAGAGAACAAGCTCCTTAATGCCTCTTGAAATTCGTCCAACACCTCCAAGAAAAACCCTAAGATGGTGAAACCTAATAAATCCAAAATCAAAGCTTGAAAAGGAAGTCTCTGATCACAATAGTGGCCACGGACCACAAAAATAAGAAGAGAAGAAGAAGATCAAGAACATTACCTCAAAAGCTTCAAGCTTTAGGCTTCAGTGGTGGAAGATGAAAAAGGAAGATTTAGGGGATGACCCCCAAAGAGAAAAGTCTTAGGATGATGAGAAGATGTAAGAAACAATGTTGGTTGAGCAAGAAATTGTGGGTGGCCTCCAATGGTGGTGTGTGGCCGTGTAGATGGAGAAGAAAAGAGAGGAAAAGGCATGAGAGGGATGAGAGAATGTGAGAGAGAGAGAGAAATGGAAGATGAGAGAGAAAGTGATAGTTTTTCAAATGGTAAATGAGAAATGAAAAGATGATAACAAATTCGGTCACTTTTTCCCCCACATGGAAGTGGGATTCACATGCGAGGAGAGAGAGAATGTGAAACTTCCTTGAGAAGCTTGGTAGGAAGCTTCCTTGAAGTTTCATTGAAGCTTCCTTGAGAAGCTTTACACACTTCTCGATAAAGTGAAGGGTGATGTTATCACTTAGATACTATCATAAAAGTAACTAGATAGAAATAATTTACTAGAATTATTATCCAATAGGCAAAAGTTACACTTGGCATAAATAATATTTTATTGTCCCACATATAATAAAATATACTACGATTTTATTTATCAGATAAATCTCAAAAAATAAAAACCTTGTAAACTGTGTCCGGCCTCAGATTTAATAAGATCCCCCTTCAACGTTTCTATAGTTCAATGTTTTTCGACCTCGGGAAAAATATTTTATTTTCTCGCCCTCGCTCTATGTGTACGCAAATTGAGAAATATATTAAAATAATTAAACAATTCAAAAAAATTCATAAATATTATAAAATGACTATTTATCATGAAATAAGAAATTTTTGGGATGTTATAACTCTCTTCTTCAAAAAGAAATTTCGTCCTCGAAATTTTCATACCTTAGAAACTAGCTCTGATGTTGTGCCTCCAACACATCATTCTAAATTGCTTATTCTAACACAATTCCTTTTTCCCCTTGAATTATTTGCATCCTTTCCCGAGTCATCTTAGCTTTATCCATTACTCATTATACAAGCTCGGGTCCAATCACAATCCTTTCACTATGTTGGTGCCAACACAAGGTGTCTTACATCATTGTCCATGTAATGCCTTTTATTTAACTCCCTTAAATCAACCAGATATTTCTGACTCTAATGATTTCTGCAGACTTTAAATGTTGCTCTATGCAGAAAATACCTCCATATTCTCAATGCACTACAATTGCTAATTCTGAGTTTGTGTATAGTAGTACTTCTCATATGCTCTCGATTGTCTTAAAGCATACGTTACTATTCCATCTATTCTGATCAAATATACGTTCCAAACTTCCAATGCGAAGCATCACTAGGCATCCCGAAAGGTTCGTTGGGATTGGGTAGAATCATTATCTGTAAGGTAGTCGAGCGTCTCTCCAATCCTGCCATTGTGAAGAATTCTGCGGTGAGTCTCCCATATTAACTAGCTAGTCCTATAAAGCTACAAATCTCCGTTACGGTCGTCGGTCTTTCCCATTGAAGAAATGCTTCGACTTTTGATGGGTTCACAGCTATTCCTTCCCTTGAGATCACATAACCTAAAAGTTGAATTACCTCCTATCAGAATTCGTACTTAGACAATTTCACACACAACTTCTTCTTCTTCTTCAGAATTTGAAGAATCACAATGAGAGGTTCGATACATTCCTCCGAACTCCAAGAGTAGATCAGAATATCGTCAACAAGGAGAACGACAAGTCTGTCTTAACAAGGAGAGAGATCCTATTCATGAAATCGATGAATACTACCGAAGCGTTCGTTACACGGAACGGTATTACTAAATACTCGTAATGATCATATCGCGTCAGAAAAGTTGTCTTGAAAACATCTTCTAACTTCAAACAAACTTGATGATAATCTTGAATACAAACTAATCTTGGAGATAAAAGCGGCTTCCTTCGGTCGATCTATCAAACCATCTATCCTCGATCTTAACAGGAAATGTCTGAATTCAGGAACACATTTCCTCAATCGAAGTACATTAGAAACATTATAAAGGTTAGAAGGAAAAGATAGAGAAGTTACTTGGTAAACTACCGGACCCATCTGATGAAGAATTTCATATGGTTTAATAAATTTAGGACTGAGCTTCATGGATCCAAATCTAGAAATCTTTATCTTAAGAAACACTAAAGTTTGATTGGAACAATTTAACAGGATATGGTTGGAAAATAACCAATCCCTTTTCAAGATCACATCAAATTTACGAAGAAGGTAAACAAATCCAATCAACAAAAAAGATTCAGTATTTAACAGATCATATGATAATTTAAATGACTTGGCTATCAACAATAGGTTCTTAGTAGCCGAAGTAGAAATAACTTAGTCAAAAGATGACGAAGACATAAACAACCCTAATGGACTCATAGAGTAATATGTCATAAAGGAATGGGTTACCCCCGGAATTATATAGTGAAATCACAGGGTTATCTATTGTAGTACAAAGTCCCTCGTTTAGGTCTTCAGTCTGAGAAACTTTCACTCCACTTGGGGAATTGGCTCTTCCTCCCGCTTGAGGTCTTACACTCCTTCGCTAAGTGGTTCGTTCCACACTTCTTACATTTTGGTAAAGATACCATGGTCAGATTGGATTGATTACCACTCGCACTTCTTTCATGCATTTGTTATTGCTGTTGCTCCTTTGGTCATCGCAAATACGATTTCTGCTTAAACTGATTAACTTTTCTATTATTCCTCCTTTGGAACTTAGGCAATCCAGAGTTTCCCCAAAATTGACTTTCTTCTAATGAATTCTGAACCTTGACTTCCAATTCCTACTATTGTGTGGCCCTCTGATCCTGGTGTGTTGTTACATCAACCGTCCTTTGCATTACTTCAGCTACCACAGTCGTATCATCATCGTCACTCCCCACATTCACACGCTTATGTCTACCCCGAGCCATTGCCTCCCTTTAAGGACAAATGAATCGAAGCATAATGAAAATCAAAGGCAATCAATTCAAATATTATTGTCTCCTTTTGGAAACCAAACGCAAAGAGTCACACAACACAACAAGATAAACCTAACTACCATGTTGGTTATGGCTTCTGATTACTCAAGAAGGGGGTTGAATTGAGTATTATAAGTTTTTGAAACTTTTTCTCTTTTTGCAAAAACAGATTCTTTTCTTTAATCAAAGAAAGAGATTTTTTTAACTAACAAACCAAAATGTATTTTTGTAAGATGTATTGCAATCAAGAATTGAAATTTATAAAGAAATATTCACAATGAGATTGATTTCAGATTAAAACATAATCATTAACAAATCAGATCATACAAGCATCCCTAACATATTGCTTAATTCATACATTCAATAGTAAAGCAAATAAAGAGTTAAGGGATAGAGAAAATTGCAAACCAAGATCTATCCTGGTTCAGCTACCTCCTCTGGTAACCTACATCCAGTCCCCACACCACTGTGAGATTTATCCACTATAGAAAATCAATATACAAGATTCTTTACAAAAGCTTCACTTCTTGGTTCCTTCTACCCAAATGACAGCTTTTCAGTCAAAGCAATCTTGCAAAACCCACAAGAATTCCTTCTATTCTTGCACAGCACCAAGAGTCCCTTCTACTCTTGATCTAACCAGCGAGAGAACCTTCTCTCTTATCTCTCTTTTACAAACTATGAAAAGATTGAATCAGATTCCAAGAAATCAGATATTACAAATTGAATTTTTGGAAAAAAAAAACTTTGTGTAACACCCCAACTTTTGGGTTAATTACAATATCGTCCTGAAATGCACTGTTTTGTGAATTCTGTGAGTAGTAAAATGAATTTGACTATTTCGTGAGTGTATTTGGTTGTTGTGTGTGATTTGCTCCGAGCCAAGGAAATAATAATTTTCTGGCCAAAAAATCTTATTTTAATTAATTGGAGTGGGGATCTTACTAAACCCAATTGATTGATATATATATTAATCTCGTAATTTTTAGGATTTAAGCGTGCAATAAAATAATTTTATATTATTATAATATTATTTTATATTACAAGATTCCACTTGTCTCAAAAACAGTAGAAATCTGCTTCGAATTGACCACGGATCTTTAAAAGTTTGTGGGACCCACGTTTAGGAAAAGCAGTCAACTATGCTGACTGGACAAATTCTAGCCAATGAGAGCAAGTCAACGAATGTGGCTTGACTTTTTAAACCAATAAGAATAGGTTAACAAAAGGAGCGTAGACTTTAATTTGGACCGTTATGTAACACCCACCTTAGGATGCCACATTTATGTTACATAATTACCAAATTAACCTTATTTAGATAACGTAAGTTATAGGGAAAAATACGAGTTGCAAAATTTCTTAATTACAAGAAAATAAACTTAGCAGAAAATCAAACATCACAGCATCATTACAAATAATTTACATCATTTATACATATCCAAGTCTCTTGTTATACATATACAAATCTTTAACACTCTCATACTATAAATATTACAAACTAGTCACTCCAAAAATTATAAACACTATTTACATTGACATCTTTGCCCAAGTACAACTAGGCAGCTGAGCCCTCAGAAGTAGCCGGACCCTCAGATGGGTCCTCCTCAGATTCCCCGGGTGGGCGAATTCCAACTCTACGTAAAGTCCGGGGAGGAAATGTCCGAGCGGACGATACAACACTACTCTCTCTAGGGGTGCGATAGTATGCTCCCCAATGTTGCCTAATGGATATAGGGAACTCTAATTGTACATAAATAGTAACAGAAAAGTAAGGGTTCCCTGACTGTAGCCTACTCAATCTAATATTTACATCTCCCAGATAATATATACTATCTCTCTCAAGATCTTCAGTCCATGCCTCGTCTCCTCCAATGAATGTCAGTCTCATGTAACCCAGAAAGCTAGGGATCTCCACCGCCATCAAAACTCGAGATTTTCAACAGAATCTGGACCTTCCTCTGCTTCTCGCTCTACGGCTGGCTCGATGTCTTAACAGCGGGTAAACATAATACAATATATACATACAAGAGGTGAGATCACCTACGCCAGTACCAGTATGGTAGCAATGAAGATAATCACATCCAAAATATCATACAACAGTTATACTATAATTACAGTTATGCCACTAACATCATATATCATAATTGCATAGGAAATAAACAATAATAATTACGACTATGCTTTCTTCAATACTCAAGTATTCAATATTTTAATTATCACAAGCAAGAATTACACATGAGTAAGAATTACAATGATATATCCCCTATGAATGCAAATGTGAATGCAATGTACACTGACTCAATATCCTACTCCATGGAGCTACAACTCAAATCGGAGAGAGTGACTGAAAAGATCTGTCGGCACCAACATACTTCAGACCACGTGCTCAAATTCTGCACATCTAGCACATGCACGACAGTCTTTATCATATCATGATTAGGGATAGTGTCTCGGTCCGGATCATTGGTGTGTTGCATCGGTCTAACCCAAGGTACAGAAGAGCTACCAACTGTCCATCGTAGGCAACCCGCACCCCAATGCCCCCAAGGTCAATCAGTGACCTACACTACGCTTATCGCACCCACTCAGGAGGTGTAATCTCTCCTAGGCAACTTGCCTTACACAGTCCTTTGGACCTTTTCAATGCATGTACTATGCACTATTCACAATTTCCATTGATATCCCATGTGCAGGGTTTATATAATAATTTAACAGCAATGTTACTGTAATTTAATCGCGTAATCATATTTTCATATTTTCTCACTCGCGACTCAATTCTGTCGCCTTTTCAAATCACGTAGTGATTTTTCAGTGTTTTCCAATCGCGTAACTATTTTTCATACGTTTTAAATCAGAATTACTGTTTTACTCATTTTAATATTAAAATTTACTGTATTTTTCTCATATTTGCAAGATAGTCCTTTAAAATACATAATTACATATTCATCCCTCAAAACAAATTAATTATACTTTCGTCCCTCAAAACACATAATTTACATTTTCGTCCCTCAAAATACAGTATTTTCACTATAACCCCTCAAAATTTTATATTTTCATAATGACCCCATATTTCCATGGCATTTCCAATTGAGCCTCATCCTCATAAAATTTACCATGTAAATTTCACATACATGCAGTATAAGTTTCGCTACAGTATATATTTCACATACACACATATTATCAGTTTCTTAAGCATTATAGCATACAGGCAAGAATCGAAATAAAATCAGATCTCACAGATACTACACGTACAGACAAAGAAACACAAGCAGTCACATCCCAAATACAATCCAAACATAGAAACACAATCAAGCACATCTCAATACAGTCCAATCAATACAGTCCAAGAACCTCAAACAATAGGTGAATAAATCCTTAAGGATTTTTCACCGAATAAACCATCCTCATACTACCAGAACATGGGTGGTAAGGTTGAGTCTCCCTCTTACCTCTTGAAAACAAGCTTTCTAAGCTTTCCTCCTTTCCTTGAGACTTTGTTCACCTCCTAACAAGCCCTAAAATTTTCAAGAAAAATTAGTAAAGGATTATACAAGAATCAAGATTGAAAACCATGGAGAAATCATGGTTAACAAAATAACAAAAAATCAGATTTTGAATCATTAATCCAAGCTTACCCTTTAGGAAAAGGTTTATGACAAAACTTGTGAAGGAGAAATGATTAGAGTAGGCTTTGAGTCAAAACAAACCAAGAGATGAATGTTTTAGAGGATGGATGGTGTGAGTTCTAGGTGGTGACCGATTGGGAGAAGAAAGGAAAATGAAAGAGAGAGGCGTGAGTTTTCCTTGGTGTTTTTGAGAGAAATGAACTTATGTTTTGATAAGTAGAAAGGTGAATAATGAGGAAGTGAGAAGGCTGCAGCCAAGCCGTGTGATATCACGTGAAATGTGGGATAATTTTACTTGAATAATTATCAAATTCTTGAGTGTATAAGACAGCTGCCAGCCGTGAGTCATTGTGGGGAGAAATAAAAAATTTATTTGCATAATTATCCTCTCCAACCAGCTGCTGCCGTGAGCTGTCTTTCGTGAATGACCGTGTGATTGGTAAGGAGAAATGAAGAGAATTATTTGGGTAATTCTCCCATTTCCAGTTGCATGTCGTGCTGTGTTTTTGGTGATTGACGTGAATGAGCTTTTGCTTGAGTAAGTAACCATTCATTAATTGCACAAGGACACTCTCTTCTCATTGGTCACAAGCTTGACTTTGCATGGCTTTGCATGACTTGGTGATATTCAAATATCACTTGGAATGTTCTTCAAATTGTTGAAACCGTAGCTGCTATTTTTGCTGCTCCAAAACGTTGCTGGACCGTGGAGTTGGTCTTCTTTGGGCCGTCCAAATTCTACTCGATTGTTGGGCCTCCAATTTTGCTACTCTTGGTCCATGGTGGTTTAGGTGAGTTTAAGTCCTTAATTCATCTTTAGTTCAGGCCTAATTACTAGTTAGTTGATTAGCTATTTGATTGGGTTTAATTTTCTAACCATTCTTACTTAATTCTTCAAGTATATAACTAATTTAGTTTAACATATTTTAGCATGCATCTAATACATATTTAGCATGCATCATCACCTCTAATTAGAATTAGGATATTAAATTAAGGATTAAGTTATAACTAATCCCTAATTAAGTTAGTTTACTTAATTCCTTAATTAGGTAATTAGGACAACTAAATTAAAGTTAATTAGTTTCCTAAGCAAAAGTCAAGCAATTATTGTTGACTCAATCTTATCCATTGAAAATTCAATTTGATTTTCTATCCATTAATTTTATCTATGGTAGATATTACTTGATAGTTTTGGTAGGATTTATTTTACACCATTGATTGAATCAATGGTTAAGATCAAGGCTTCTAAGTCAAGCTTCAAATCTAATGGTCCACAAGAAAGTCTAAGCTTCTTTCCTTGACCAATTCTCATTGGTTAGAAAAATCCAACCATTTGTTTTGACTATATCCTATTGGATCATTTTAAATTTTAATTACAAGAAATATTCTAAACACTTTTTCTATTAATTAAAACTCATCGGGTCTAACGTTCATAGCAACGACTGCTATAAATATAACCACAGATATTTATCAGTACAATATTTTTATTTTCATAGATAGATTCTAAAAATTAAAAGATTCTTTTCTGAGTCACTCAGATTCGGGTTTAGTAAGATCCCCCGTCTCCAAATGAGGCAGATCAGAATTTCCCCGGCCTAAAAAATATTATTTTTCCTAGCCAGGAGCAAATCACACAACATGATCAAGTATGATCTCAGAACAGTCAAATTATTTTTATACCACACAGAAAATACAAAATAGTGTAATTCTGCTATTACTATTCATATGGTCAGAATTTGGGGTGTTACAACTCTCCCCCTCTAAAATAAAGTTTCGTCCTCGAAACTTGACATACACTTAACACAAAAACGGATACTGCTCTATGATCTTTTCTTCCAATTCCCATGTGCCTTCACCACTTACATCGTTTCAAACTACTTTAACTAATGAAATGTCTTTTCCACGAAGCTGCTTTATCCTTCGATCTTCAATCCTGACTGGAACTGTCTCATAGGTCAAGTTCTCCTTTAGTTGTACAGTGTCTGGTTCGATAATGTGAGTCAGATCTGGAATATATTTCCGTAGTTGTGATACGTGAAATACATTATGAAGATTTAATAAAAATGGTGGTAGTGCAACTTGATAAGCTACCGGACCTATCCGACGAAGTATCTGATACGGTCCGATAAACTTAGGAGTAAGCTTCCTCGACTTAATTACTCATCCAACTCCAGTGATAGGCGTCACACGTAAAAATACATGATCACCTTCTTCGAATTCCAGTGGTCTTCGCCTTTTATCTGCATAACTCTTTTGTCGCGTCTGAGCTGTCCTCATCTTGTCTTGGATCATCTTTACCTTTTCAGTTGTCTGCTGCACAAATTCAAGTCCTATCACAGTACTTTCACCATCCTAGTACCAACACAATGGTGTCCTACATCTTCTCCCATATAAGGCTTCATAGGGTGCCATCCCTATACTCGAATGGAAACTATTGTTGTAGGTGAACTCTATCAATGGTAGAAATTCATCCCAACCACCAGTTTGCTCTAGAACACAAGCCCTCAACAAGTCCTCCAACGACTGAATTGTTCTTTCTGACTGACCATCAGTTTGTGGATGGTAAGCAGAACTCAAATGTAGATTGGTTCCCATGGCTTCTTATAGACTAGTCCAAAATCTTGATGTGAATCGTGGATCTCGATCATAAATTATACTAAATGGTACACCATGAAGTCTAACAATTTCATTTATGTATATCTGAGCCAACTTCTCCATTGAGTACTTAATATTAATCGGTAAAAAGTGCACCGACTTTGTAAGCCGATCAATAATTACCCATATAGAGTTGTGACTCTTCCGAGTTCTTGGTAGTCCCGTGACGAGATCCATTGCTATGTCATCCCATTTCCATTCAGGAATAGGCAAAGGTTGCAACATTCCTGATGGTCTCTGGTGTTCTACTTTGGCCTTCTGACAAGTCAAATAGGATGATACATATTCTGCGACATCCCTTTTTATTCCTTGCCACCAATACAGCTGCTTCAAATCTTTATACATCTTTGTGGCTCCTGGATGCATACTCAACTTGCTTCTATGAGCTTCATTCAAAATCAATCTCCTATGTTCTGGATCGTTTGGCACGCAAACTCTCCCTTTGAACTTCAAAATTCCATCAACATCTTCGCTGAATTCTAATTCTGCTCCTTGACTTCTTGCTTCCTTTGCTTCTTGCAGATATTGATCACTATTTTGCCCTTCTCGTATTTTATCCATTAGATCATTTGAAATGGTAATCATATTCAAACACATCTTCCCTGATGTCAACTTCACAGATAATCGCATGTCCCAAAATTCTTCTATCAATTCCTTCTCCTTCATCATCATAACAGAAGCATTAAGCGATTTTCTACTCAAAGCATCCGCTACGACATTCGCTTTTCCAGGATGATATTGTAACTGAAAGTCATAATCTTTCAGAAACTCGAGCCAACTCCTTTGTCTCATGTTCAACTCTTTCTGGTCGAACAGATACTTTAAACTTTTATGGTCACTAAACACAGTGAGCATCACCCCATAGAGAAAATGTCTCCATACCTTCAACGTAAACACCACTGCTGCTAGTTCCAAGTCATGAGTCGGATAATTCCTCTCATGCACTTTCAACTGCCTCGATGCATATGCCACAACTTTACGGTTCTGCATAAGTACACAACCCAATCCTTGATAAAAAGCATCACAGTACACCTCGAAAGGTTCGTTCAGATCAGGTAGAATCAACACTGGTGAAGTAGTCAGTCTTCGTTTCAACTCCTGAAAACTTTCTTCGCATGCATCAGTCCATACAAATGGTTGATTCTTTCGTGTAAGTTGGGTAAAAGGTCCTGCAATCTTTGAAAATCCTTCTATGAATCGTCGATAGTAACCGTCTAATCCGATGAAACTACGGATCTCCGATACAGTCTTCGGTCTTTCCCATTCAACAACTGTCTCCACTTTAGAAGCATCAACTTCAATTCCATCTGCCGATATGACATGCCCTAAGAATTGTACTTCACTCAACCAAAATTCACACTTGGACAACTTGGCATATAGTTTATTTTCCTTCAAAATCTGGAGAACCACTCTGAGGTATTCAGCATGTTCCTCCTGACTTTGAGAATAAATCAAGATGTCATCAATAAAGACAACAATAAACTTATCCAAGTATGAACAGAAAAGTCTGTTCATGAAGTCCATAAATATTGCAGGTGCATTAGTCACACCAAAAGGCATCACTTGGTACTCATAATGCCCGTATCGAGTCTGGAACGTAGTCTTTGGGATATCCTCCACCTTTACACGTATCTGGTGATAACCAGAACGTAAATCAATCTTAGAAAATATGGTGGCTCCTCGCAATTGATCCAACAGATCATCAATCCTCGGTAGGGGATATTTATTCTTGATTGTAATCTTGTTCAGCTGCCAATAGTCCACACATAGCCGAGAAGTCCCATCCTTCTTCTTTACCAACAACACTGGAGCTCCCCAAGGTGATACACTTGGTCTCACAAATTGCTTTTCTAACAAATCTTCCAATTGCTTCTTCAGTTCGGTCAATCTCTACCGGTGACATTCAGAAGGTGCCATAGATATAGGTCCAGCTCCAGGTACTAAATCAATAGAGAATTCAATCTCCCTTTCCGGCGGTAATCCTGGTATATCTTCAGGAAACACTTCGGGAAATTCATTCACTACAAAGATATCCTTCAGAACATCTTCACAGTGAACCTCCAAAGAAGATATCAACAAGTATCCTAGGTCTCATTCCTTTAAACAAGCTTCCACTTGAGTAGCCGTTAAGAATTTAGAATCCTTAACCTCAGGGAAAACTAACGTCTTACTCGAACAGTCAATCAGGATATGGTTAGAGGATAACCAATCCATTCCTAAGATTACATTAATCTTAGAAAGAGGCAAACAAATCAAATCCACATGAAAGATTCTATCCCTAACACAAACAGGGCAATTCAAGCATACTTTTGTAGTTATCACAGGTTTATCAGTAGGAGTAACCACAGTCAAATCATATGGCAATGTAGTCACAGTCAATCCTAAACGTTCCACACAATCACATGCAATGAAAGAATGCGTTGCTCCCGAATCATATAACACTTTGTTAAAGGGTTACCTTTAATGGCACACTCCTCCATTATCAAGTCCTCGATTTAGCGGCTTCCTCCCGCTCATAGTATATACTCGACCACTCGCCCGTGGCCTTGCAAGACGAACATTGCCCACCGATGGCTCGCCTTCAGCGATCACAATCTACGGAAAAATGTCTAGGCTTCCCACATCTATAACAGATCACCCCCTTATGATGGGTCTCTAGTAAGATGTCCTTTCCCACACTTAAAACATTTAAGTGCAGAAGTTCCAGTTGAAGCTGTCTTACTACCACTTGAACTTCCCCCAACTGACTGTTGTCGACTCTGACTTACTGCTGGTTTAGTGTAGGGCTTTTGTTGATAACGGTTGCCACCGCCAACTCCGCTACCTCTTCCCTTTTGGAATCGTGCTGGTCCAAAGTTTTTAGTCCTTGCCGCCCGTTGGTTATCGATCTCCTCAATCTTGCGGCACTTGTCCAATAACACTAGAAATTAATCAATATCTATCGTCGCTAAAGCTCTCTTGATGTCAAGTCTCAACCCCTCTTCGAATTTCCTACACTTCCATTCTTTATCTGGATGCATCTGAAAGTACCTCGAAAACTTAGACAAGCTTTCGAACCTTGCTGCGTACTCGCTCACAGTCATTGCTCCTTGCCTCAGACTAAAGAACTCCATCTCCTTAGCATGTTGCACACTCGCTAGAAAATATTTTGCCAAAAACTTCTGTCTAAAAAGCTGCCATGTTACAATTCTTCCTTTAGCTTCAATTAATCTCCGGACTCCTGCCCACCAGGCCTCTCCATCATCCACTAACACAAACATCGTGAAAGTAAGTTTTTGCTCATCAGTACAACCCATACCATCAAATATCTTCTCTAGTTCCTTAATCCACAGATCAGCCTTCTCTGGATCAAACTCTCCATGAAATTTAGGCGGATTATTCCTTCAAAATTCTAACAAGCTATGAGCATCGTCAGTTGCTCTCTGATTCTGCTGTACAACAACTTCAGCGATCCTTTGTATTGCTGCTATAGCTGCAGCCATATTCTGATTATCGTTGCCGGCGTTCTCATATTCTGCTCTAGTATTAACACGCCCTCTTCCTCGTCCAGCCATTTTGTCTTTCTCAAGTCAATTGGATAACACAAATCAGAGTTGAAGTCAATCTTCTAGTAATATGGTTTCCTTTCCGACAAACAAACACAGAGAAACATGCAACTTAAACAAGACAGACCTAACCACAAACCCAAAAGACTCTAACTTGGGCTCTGATACCAACTAATGTAACACCCACCTTAGGATGCCACATTTATGTTACATAATTACCAAATTAACCTTATTTAGATAACGTAAGTTGTAGGGAAAAATACGAGTTGCAAAATTTCTTAATTACAAGAAAATAAACTTAGCAGAAAATAAAACATCACAGCATCATTACAAATAATTTACATCATTTATACATATCCAAGTCTCTTGTTATACATATACAAATCTTTAACACTCTCATACTATAAATATTACAAACTAGTCACTCCAAAAATTATAAACACTATTTACATTGACATCTTTGCCCAAGTACAACTAGGCGGTGAGCCCTCGAGTAATTGAGCCAGGACCCTCAGATGGGTCCTCTCGATTCCCCGGGTGGGCGAATTCCAACTCTACGTAAAGTCCGGGGAGGAAATGTCCGAGCGGACGATACAACACTACTCTCTCTAGGGGTGCGATAGTACGCTCCCCAATGCTGCCTAATGGATATAAGGAACTCTAATTGTACATAAATAGTAACAGAAAAGTAAGGGTTCCCTGACTGTAGCCTACTCAATCTAATATTTACATCTCCCAGATAATATATACTCTCTCACTCAAGATCTTCAGTCTATGCCTCGTCTCCTCCGATGAATGTCAGTCTCATGTAACCCAAAAAGCTAGGGATCTCCACTACCATCAAAACTTGAGATTTTCAACAGAATCTGGACCTTCCTCTACTTCTCGCTCTACGGCTGGCTCGATGTCTTAACAGCGGGTAAACATAATACAATATATACATACAAGAGGTGAGATCACCTACGCCAGTACCAGTATGGTAGCAATGAAGATAATCACATTCAAAATATCATACAACAGTCATACTATAATTACAATTATGCCACTAACATCATATATCATAATTGCACAGGAAATAAACAATAATAATTACGACTATGCTATCTTCAATACTCAAGTATTCAATATTTTAATTATCACAAGCAAGAATTACACATGAGTAAGAATTACAATGATATATCCCCTATGAATGCAATGTACACTGACTCAATATCCTACTCCATGGAGCTACAACTCAAATCGGAGAGAGTGACTGGAAAGATCTGTCGGCACCAACATGCTTCAGACCACGTGCTCAAATTCTGCACATCTAGCACATGCACGACAGTCTTTATCAGATCATGATTAGGGATAATGTCTCGGTCTTGATCATTGGTGTGTTGCATCGGTCTAACCCACGGTACAGAAGAGCTACCAACTGTCCATAGTAGGCAACCCGCACCCCAATGCCCCCAAGGTCAATCAGTGACCTACACTACGCTTATCGCACCCACTCAGGAGGTGTAATCTCTCCTAGGCAACTTGCCTTACACAGTCCTTTGGACCTTTTCAATGCATGTACTATGCACTATTCATAATTTCCATTGATATCCCATGTGCAGGGTTCATATAATAATTTAACAGCAATGTTACTGTAATTTAATTGCATAATCATATTTTCGTATTTTCTCACTCGCGACTCAATTCTGTCGCCTTTTCAAATCACGTAGTGATTTTTCAGTGCTTTCCAATCACGTAACTATTTTTCATACGTTTTAAATCAGAATTACTGTTTTACTCATTTTAATATTAAAATTTACTGTATTTTTCTCATATTTGCAAGATAGTCCTTTAAAATACATAATTACATATTCATCCCTCAAAACAAATTAATTATACTTTCGTCCCTCAAAACACATAATTTACATTTTCATCCCTCAAAATATAGTATTTTCACTATAACCTCTCAAAATTTTATATTTTCATAATGACCCCATATTTCCATGGCATTTCCAATTGAGCCTCTTCCTCATAAAATTTAGTGTAAATTTCACATACATCTGATATAAGTTTCGCTACAAGTATATATTTCACATACACACATATTATCGGTTCCTTAAGCATTATAGCATACGAGGCAAGAATCGAAATAAAATCGGATCTCACAGATACTACACGTACAGACATAGAAACACAAGGTCACATCCCAAATACAATCCAAACATAGAAACACAATCAAGCACATCTCAATACGGTCAATCAATACGGTCCAAGAACTTCAAACAATAGGTGAATAAATCCTTAAGGATTTTTCACCGAATAAACCATCCTCATACTACCAGAACATGGGTGGTAAGGTTGAGTCTCCCTCTTACCTCTTGAAAACAAGCTTTCTAAGCTTTCCTCCTTTCCTTGAGACTTTGTTCACCTCCTAACAAGCCCTAAAATTTTCAAGAAAAATTGGTAAAGGATTATACAAGAATCAAGATTGAAAACCATGGAGAAATCATGGTTAACAAAATAACAAAAAATCAGATTTTGAATCATTAATCCAAGCTTACCCTTTAGGAAAAGGTTTATGACAAAACTTGTGAAGGAGAAATGATTAGAGTAGGCTTTGAGTCAAAACAAACCAAGAGATGAATGTTTTAGAGGATGGATGGTGTGAGTTCTAGGTGGTGACCGATTGGGAGAAGAAAGGAAAATGAAAGAGAGAGGCGTGAGTTTTCCTTGGTGTTTTTGAGAGAAATGAACTTATGTTTTGATAAGTAGAAAGGTGAATAATGAGGAAGTGAGAAGGCTGCAGCCAAGTCCGTGTGATATCACGTAAAATGTGGGATGATTTTACTTGAATAATTATCAAATTCTTTAGTGTATAAGACAAATTGCCACCGTGAGTCATTGTGGGGAGAAATAAAAAATTTATTTGCATAATTATCCTCTCCAACCCATTTCTGCCGCCGTGATTTGTCTTTCGTGAATGACCGTGTGATTGGTGAGGAGAAATGAAGAGAATTATTTGGGTAATTCTCCCATTTCAGTGCATCACGTCTTTGTGTTTTTGGTGATCGGCGTGAATGAGCTTTTGCTTGAGTAAGTAACCATTCATTAATTGCACAAGGACACTCTCTTCTCATTGGTCACAAGCTTGACTTTGCATGGCTTTGCATGACTTGGTGATATTCAAATATCACTTGGAATGTTCTTCAAATTATTGAAACCGTAGCTGCTATTTCTGCTGCTCCAAAATGTTGCTAGACCGTGGAGTTGGGTGCTGCTGGGCCGTCCAAATTCTACTGCTGTTGGGCCTCCAATTCTGCTGCTAGTCCATGGTGGTTTAGGTGAGTTTAAGTCCTTAATTCATCATTAGTTCATGCCTAATTACTAGTTAGTTGATTAGCTATTTGATTGGGTTTAATTTTCTAACCATTCTTACTTAATTCTTCAAGTATACAACTAATTTAGTTTAACATATTTTAGCATGCATCTAATACATATTTAGCATGCATCATCACCTCTAATTAGAATTAGGATATTAAATTAAGGATTAAGTTATAACTAATCCCTAATTAAGTTAGTTTACTTAATTCCTTAATTAGGTAATTAGGACAACTAAATTAAAGTTAATTAGTTTCCTAAGCAAAAGTCAAGCAATTATTGTTGACTCAATCTTATCCATTGAAAATTCAATTTGATTTTCTATCCATTAATTTTATCTATGGTAGATATTACTTGATAGTTTTGGTAGGATTTATTTTACACCATTGATTGAATCAATGGTTAAGATCAAGGCTTCTAAGTCAAGCTTCAAATCTAATGGTCCACAAGAAAGTCTAAGCTTCTTTCCTTGACCAATTCTCATTGGATAGAAAAATCCAACCATTTGTTTTGACTATATCCTATTGGATCATTTTAAATTTTAATTACAAGAAATATTCTAAACACTTTTTCTATTAATTAAAACTCATCGGGTCTAACATTCATAGCAACGACTGCTATAAATATAACCACAGATATTTATCAGTACAATATTTTTATTTTCATAGATAGATTCTAAAAATTAAAAGATTCTTTTCTGAGTCACTCAGATTCAGGTTTAGTAAGATCCCCCGTCTCCAAATGAGGCAGATCAGAATTTCCCCGGCCTGAAAAATGTTATTTTTCCTAGCCAGGAGCAAATCACACAACATGATCAAGTATGATTTCAGAACAGTCAAATTATTTTTATACCACACAGAAAATACAAAACAGTGTAATTCTGCTATTACTATTCATATGGTCAGAATTTGGGGTGTTACACGTTGGATGAAGACTTAGTTAGGAAGCCTTTGATTTCAACCGTTGATCAAATTAATGATGAGATTAGAATTCAAGATTTATGACTAATCAATATCTACCTTAGATTACATCTAGGGCTAGGAATTAAAGATGAAACCAATGGTTGGGATTAAGTCAAATATAGTGGCTTGAATTTGGTTAGTAGTTAATTAAGCCTAATTTGGTTAATCTAATTACTTAATTAGCTAACTAAGTGAACTAGCTTAATTCTTAATTAGTTATAATCTAAATACTAATTAAATATCCTAATATTGTTTAAAGGTTATAATATATGTTAATATATATTAAACTAATTGGTTATATGATTAGAATGTTGATTTAGTTTTAATAGGATAATTAACCTAACTAATTACTTAATTAATTAGCATGTAATTAGAAGTAAATGGAAAACAATTAAGCCCCTAAAATCCAAGGGAGCCACACGGTTTGGGCAGCAGCCTTGGGAGGCTTGTTGGCTAAGTTCTACTAGGTTCTTGAACCCTCCAAAATGTCATAAACCATGTGCACCACCATGTGAACTCAATTGGATATTTACCTAGCAAATTCAAACACTCAACCTCACCACTACACACTCATGGCAGCCCCTCATTTTTACACACTCAATATTACTTTTACACTTATCACAAATCAAGCTTCCATTTTCTCTCCAAAATACCAAGAACCCAATCTATTTTTCCTTCCATTTCTTTCTCTCTATTCAGCCAAGACCTCAAACCCACACCAACCAACTTCTATAATTTTACCTTAGTTTTTCTTAAACCCAAATCCTATTCTAAACACTTTTTATTCACAAAGTTTTTCCAAAAACCTACTCTATCTAGTCCAAAATCAAACCTTTTGCTTACTTTCCTAAGGGTAAGTCTTGATTCTATGGTTCAAAGTTTAATTTTTAATTTTTCTAACCATGATTGTTCCATGATTTTTCAATATTGAACCTTGTATGTGTTTTTACTAATTGTTTAAGAATTTTAGGGATTTGTTTGGGAGATTGCACGAAATTTCAAGAAAGAAGGAAACTAACCGATTAATTGTCTTCAAGAGGTAAGAGGGAGATTTAATCTCATCAACCCTAAGTGGTGATGAAAAATGGATTTGTATGTGTGTGAAGAATCCATAAGGATTCATTTGTGTGTTTGTTTTATTGTTTTATTATTTTTGTGATTGTTTAAATACTTTCCTAATTGTGATTGATTTAATTGCCATGCATGTTTATAGCATTTATTATTGATTTTAATTGCTATGCATATTTATAGCTTTAAAATATATTGTATGTGATTATATAATTGCATGTGTTTCTAATTATATAATTATTAAAGTAGGATGTGAATAACATGTAACGATTTGCATGAGTGTTCCAAAGAACATAATGAGGCTCATGACCTTCTCATGAAAACAGAGAACCAAATTGTTCTCAGCAATTTTCTAAATCAATGATTTAAAGAATCTAGGTAAAATAATAAATTTAAGAATGATTTTGATTAATTATGGCCAACATGCCATTTAGTGTAGAATTGAATGCCATTTTATTTTTGATTTTGGCCAACATGCCATTTTAATTTCTAAGATAGGTTAGGTAATGGATTTACAAAATAAATTGATTCCAATGAATCTTTGAGAAAACAAAAGGAATAAATTTAGTCTTAGAATTTTAAATTAGCAGAATTCAGTTTAAGTAAGAAATAAAGCAAACGCTTGAAAAATACTAATGTAAAGCTCATTTTTATGAATTTTGAAGCGCGTTAGCAAGTTTCAAAGCATAATTATTGGGTAAAAATAAAATGAAATATATTTAGTGAAAAACGTCAAAAATACCTTATACTGATTTTATAGGCAAAATGCTGCCGAAATTCACTAAAATCAAGTGAATAAAATAAAAAGATTCCATAATGTATTTATAACTCAAGGAAAATACTCTACGTATTTTAAAAGTACTAGATATAGTTTTACACATATTTAAAATGATGATTTTAAGCTATTCGGTTAAGAAAATAAATTAAAAATCTTACGCAATTGAGAAAATGATTTAAAAATATTACGCGATGTTCAAAAACGTCAAAATATCTTTACGCGATTTAAAAATATTTGTGAAAATGATGAGATTGTGAAAATGCGATAAAATTCTTACGCGATTGAACGATACAGTGAGTTTTGCTGTCGGGCCAAAGTGGTGGACTCGGATATGTTGTGATGTAGTACTATCAGATGGGACGTACTATACTTTGGTATTTTGTGACTAAGGGTATTTTTGTAATTGACTAAGGGTATTTTCGTAATTATGGTATAATATGGATATTAAGGGTATTTTTGTAATTTTAGATCATGCTTAGAGTGTTATGTCAATTTGATTGATAATTGGCGATTGATTAATGAGGTGAATTACACCATGTTTTGGTGTGATAGGCGTAGTGTGGTTCATTTATTGAACTTGGAGGCTTAGTGTGCGGAGAATCCTATATGTGGACAGTGGTAGTACCTTTGGGCCGTGGTAACGGGCAACACACTAATGATCTTCACAAGCACTATTCTTGATCGAGATCTTGAGGGGACTATTAAGTACTATGCCTGTGGTACACAATGTTTGGACTGTGTACTGCTACACGATGTTTTGGACTGTGGGCTATAGACACAAAGTTTGGATAGTGCAATAGTTTGGTTGGGTAGCCATAAAGTATTATTAGTTTCTATTCGGATCATTCTCTCAAATATCCGTGTTTAACTCCATGGAGTAGGAACGAGTCAGTGTGTGTTCATGCATTATCTGCATCTTACTGTTCATGCATTATCTGCATTTTCCTATTCATGCATTGTCTGCATTTTACTATTTACCATAATCTGTGATAAAATGTATGATCTATTATTTTAATATATTATGCATGATATATTGTTTTCCTATACTATGTGTGATATAATGATATGCATTGCTCTGTTATATTATGCATGATATGTTGGTATACATTATTGTGATAATTATTCGTATTGTCGTTTTCTCTATTGCCATGCGGGTAATGATGTAGATTGTCTCACCTCTCTATATGTTTTCTCGATATTATTATATTATTTTCGTAAAGAGTTTGAGGAAGAGGAAGAGGAACAGCCTCTTGAGATACAGTATCCGGATAAGCGACAGCCAGGCGAGCTATACAAGGAAGAAGAACCAGTAGATCATTCTTATCATCAAGACTGATCTTGAGATCATGGCGTTGCCAGGATTTTTCGGGTTTGTGAGACTTGAGTTTCACGGAGGTTCTGAGGCCTGGCGTATGCGAGTGGATAGAGGAACAGTTGTGTATGTGGGACGTTTGACTGTGTCCCTATGTAGAGAGTATGATGGAGATGTCATATTCACTACTATGTTATATTTACATTTAGAGTTACCTCTGACTCTTAGGCGTTACTGGCAGGGAATATTCCATGTGCCTAGTGAGCTCAGTAGCGAGTCAACAGCTCAGACTCGTGTTCGTAGAACTATGGGACCTCCAGGAGCTCTGACTTTCGATGATCTTTCTGAGGATGATCCATTGGAGGGTTAGAGAGCTCTGAGGTGCACTTGGGCAATACTGTGTCTTAGTTTTGTGTCAACTCTTTACTGCTTTGTTAAATACTTGTAGTTGTAAATTATGTGCGTATTAGAGAAGAATTATATGTATATTATGACGTGATTATACTTTGTTTAATTTTGTGTCCTGTGTTATTTTATTTAATGTTATAAGTATAAAAGGAAAAAAATTTACCACTAATATTATCTATGTATGAAACATTTTATAACTTGGGTAAGAATTTTATTTTATTTTATTTTATTTTATTGCATCATAAATGTGACATCCCCAGAAAGGGTGTTACACTTTGTTTTTCTTCAATAAAAAGCTCTCTAAATTTTAAGTGTATGATTTCGTATATTGAATCAATTGTTGTTGAAAAAGTGTTTGCCAATGTCCTTATATAGGTATATCTCAAAATAGATTAGTTGAATACACTTTACAAATCAGTTGAGATCATAACAGACTTGACAAAAAAATTCTGTTATTGGTCAATTGATGTGTACACAGATGTATTAACAAGATTTCACTTTTATAACATGTGTACATCGATTGTTATCTTGGATGTTCTTGATCTTAAAAGATACACACATGAATACATCGATGTTGTTCTTCAAAAACACTTTAAATTTTAGCCCAGAAGATTATACATCGATTAACTAATCGATTGTATAGTTATTTTAAAATGTTCTTTCTTCTGTTTTGGCTTATACATCGATGTATCAATAGATGTATTAAAGTAAAATGCTTCTGTTTTGACTTATACATAGATGTACTAATCGATGTATATATATCAAAAATTTCTATCTTCACTTATACATAGACGTACGAATCGATGTATATATATGTCAAATGCATTCTAGCCTCTGTTTTATTTATACATCGACATACCAATCGATGTATATATGCAAACATGCATATTGATCAAGTCAGTCCAGAATCAATCGATGTATACATAGATGTATAACATTTATACATAGATGTACACATAGGTTTTAATCAAAATTTAGTTAATTAACTGAAAGTACATTGATGTACACATAGATGTACAAACTTATTAATTAACCTTGTTCATTCTTAGTCCATTTATTCTTTTGAAAAACTATTTTTACTTATTTGAGAGAGCTTAATCAAAGAATTAAACTAAGTCTTTTCTTTACAACATGTTCCTAATGATCTTCATTGTATTGCTTGTTCATGATGCTTCTTCTTCAAGTAATCCTTCTTGATCCTTGCATTGACTTTACTTGCTCCTTTAAATCTCATTGAAAAATTCAAGCTTGGCAAGTAGTTAGTGACTCAAAATAATAATCATATTAAGTTTAGTCATTAATCAAAACATATTAGGGTCATTTATCCACAAACTCCCCCTTTTTGATTGATGACAAACTTACCATACATAACATATTTAACATTCAATAAATCAGAGTAATTAAAATGTATATCAGAGTAATATTGCCATTTACTCCCCCTGTCTAATTGACAGTTCTTTAACATGTAAACATGTATAGGATCATTGCATCATTATTTTTATATTTTAGATCATTAGTTTAAGTTGATTTAGTATGCATGTAGTATATTTGTATGGTACCTATTTCTCCCCCTTTGTCATTATCAAAAAATATATATATTACGGAGAATCAAAGTACAAAAGTATATAAAACAAAGTACATTCTTAAAATTCAATCATTCATTTATATCCATCATCCATTCAATCATATTAACATGATCAAAACAAGTCATACAGTCATTTACCATCATCATTGTTCAAAACAGAATTGAAAATAGTTCAATGAATATCAAAAGCAACATTACAAACACACTTAAGATATCCTAAGACCTAAATATCTTCATTGGTTCTAGGTTCTTCTATGTGCTGTGAAGCTTGACTTGCTTGCCCCTCAAGATTAACTTCCTCTTAAGGTGCAGCAGCAGCAGCTCTTGCTATGTTTACTATATCTTCACAAGTAGGATGAACTTTTGGAGGTGTAGTGATAGAAATGCCTAGATGTTGATGTAGAGTGGCCATTTGGCCTTCCAAAGTATTGAGTCTAATACTCAAGTAGTCAATAGATTGTTTTTGCATCATATGATGTTTTGTTTTCCTAGCCTCAAAGCCTTCAAACATTTGTATTAACTTGTCCATTTTGCTATTCAGCTCTGAATTTTCCTCAGTAGCTCTTGTTGGTTCTTCACCAGCTATTCTGACCCATTCTCCATCTACTTTAGCAAGCTTTACCTTGCTAATTGTTCCTTCACCAAATTTGTGAGTTACCTTTGTGGCATCAAATTTCTCTTCATTTTCCATAGAAACACCCAAATGTTCCAGCAGACACACCACCAATCCAAGATATGGTAGGGTAACTCCATTGATTTTATAGTCCAACATGTGTCTAGCAATTATGTAGCTCCAACTTAGTTGCTTCTTTTGTAGCATAGCCTAGAGCATTAAGATGTCATTGTTCTGCACCACAGCATGATTTCCTGATCTTGGTAGCAATATCCTGCTTAGCACATATTGCAGGAGCCTGTGCTAAATGTGCATTGAACAAATATTAATCAGTCTCCCTTCTTTGCTTCTTCCCTATCAAAGGTTTTAATCCAAATAGTGTCTATTCCAGTACCAACAAAATTACTTCCTTTGTAATCTAATCCAATAAATTGAGCAAATTCTTCAAAAGTCATCTCAATTTTAGTGTTCTTTACTTCAGCAAAGAATCCCTCATTGTCCATTTCATATGTACAATAAAATGGTTTGATCAATGTAGGGTAAATGTCACTCTTAATCTGCAGAAATTGACTCAGATTGTACTCTTCTAAAATTTTGTGAAAAGTAAATTCATGAGCTTCAAAATAATTGAAATCTACAGTTCTAGCTTCATGAGTATCTCTGTGCTTAAAATTGTTCTTATAAAGCATAATGTGCTCTTCATCAGAGAAATACCTCCTGAGAAGTTCAATCTTAGTAACTCTTTCATCATCATCTTCTTCTTCCTCTGTCCTCTTTTTTTTCTTTTGGACAGTTTTCTTTTTGGGTGTGTCCTTCACCACCTTCTTCTTCTTTTCTTGTTTCATAGGTGTTGGTCTTGAAGATTCAGCAACCTTTTTTTCCTTTGTCCTGTGTTTTCTTCTTCAAGCTTTTGATTTGAAGCTTGTCAATTCTTTCAGAAGGCTGAGCTTTCTCAATCCTTTTTCTTTTAGGACGAACAGGGGTTGCCGTGGGTGATACACGTTGAGGGGTGGAGGATTAAGCTGAGGAGGAAGATGTAGAGTTAGAGGGAACAGGAGTATAGGGTTGAGGTTGCTTCACACGAGCCATTGGAGATGTTCACAAGCTCTGCTAGGGTTTTGATTTTCTAAAAGTTTGGTTTAGACGAGTGAAGATTTTGGAGGGAAATTGAAATTAATAAACCCAGAACAATCAATCGATTTCCCAATCGATGTATTAAGGGGTTTTTACCTCCAATACACATGCTAATCGATGTACTTAGCATCAGGATTTTAATTTTAAATCATATACATCGATGTGTCAATCGATGTATAAGCTAATTCAGAGAGTACCAAATTTTAAAACTTCAACGCAATCGATGTGTGAATCGATGAATAAGCAATGTCAGAGAGTCCAATAATTACAGCATACATTCAATTGATGTATAAATCGGTGTATAGAGTAAGTCAGTGAGTTATAAATTTTGGATTTATCATGTAATCGATGTTATAATCGATGTATACACAGGGTCGGTGTTTTAAAACCATTCTAATCGATATGTCAATCGATGCATAATCTCTTACAGTAAGTAGTGTATTTAAGATTAGTTATTCAATCAATGTGTAAATCGATTTCTATTATATACTGGACCTATTTAATTAAAAGTAATCGATTGTCCAATCGATTAATAAAATTTCCTGTACTTATTTTATCACAATAATCGATTATTTAATCGATGTATAATGACTTCCAGAGAGTCATGTATACAGTTCATACTTATATCAATCGATTGTATAACATCAAACATCAAAATGTCACAAATTTAACATTCAAAACATCAAGGATAGGTAGGATCAATTATTCCGAACTCTCTTCTTATGTAGAAAAAGCTTTCTTTAGCCAATGGTTTAGTGAAAATATCAGCTAATTGTTTAGATGTATCAATATATTCAATGATTATATCTCCACTTTGAATGTGATCCCTTATGAAATGATGTCTTATCTCAATGTGTTTGGTTCTGGAATGCATTATAGGATTCTTAGTGAGATTTATAGCACTAGTATTATCACATTTGATTGGTACTTTCTCTAAGAGAACACCATAATTAATAAGTTATTGTTTCATCCATAGGATTTGTGCACAATAACTTCCTGCTGCAATATATTCTGCTTCAGCAGTTGATAAAGCCACACTTGTTTGTTTCTTACTAAACCAAGAAACTAATGAGTTTTCTAGAAGGTGACAGGTTCCACTAGTATTTTTCTAATCTAACTTGTATCCAGCAAAGTCAGAATCAGAATATCCTACTAAGTTACATGTTGATCCTTTAGGATACCATAATCCCATTTCTTTGGTTCCTAACAAGTATTTCATGATTCTTTTTAAAGTAGTTAAGTGTGATTCCTTAGGATTGGATTGATATCTAGCACACATACAAACACTGAACATTATATCAGGTCTACTAGCAGTTAAATAAAGTAAGGAACCAATCATACCTCTATACTTGGAAACATCTACTGATTTACCTTTCTCATCTTTGTCCAAGTAACATGATGAACTCATTGGAGTAGCCATTTCTTTTGCATTCTCCATTCCAAACTTCTTCAATAGTTCTTTGCAGTACTTAGTTTGGCTTATAAAAGTCCCATCATTACATTGTTTGATTTTTAGTCCAAGGAAGAATGTAAGCTCTCCCATCATAGACATTTCAAACTCGTTTTGCATTAATTTGGTAAATTCCTTACACAAAGATTCATTAGTAGCACCAAATATAATATCATCAACATAAATTTGAATAAGTAGTATGTTTTGTGCTTGTCTTTTAGTGTTGTGTCAACTTTTCCTCTTGCAAATCCCTTTTGAAGTAAGAAATTACTTAGCCTTTCATACTAAGCTCTTGGAGCTTGTTTAAATCCATACAAGGCTTTAGTGAGTTTATACACATGATTAGGAAATTCATTTATTTCAAATCCAGGGGGTTGACCAACATATACTTCTTCTTGTATATATCCATTTAGGAATGCACTCTTAACATCTATTTGATACAATTTAAAATCCATAATACATGCATATGCTAATAACATTCTAATAGCCTCTAATCTAGTCACAGGTGCATATGTTTCATCATAGTCAATTCCTTCTTCTTGATTATAGCCTTTGGCTACTAATCTTATTTTATTTCTTATTATTATACCATTTTCATCAAGCTTATTCCTAAACACCTATTTTGTACTAATTATTTGTTTGTCCTTGGGTTTAGGAATAAGTTTCCAAACTTTATTTCTTTCAAACTGATTAAGTTTTTCTTGCATTGCCATAATCCAGTTTTCATCAATAATTGCATCATCTATAGTTTTAGGTTCAACTTGTGATACAAAAGCCATATTATTGTATACATTTCTTAAGGAATGTCTAGTGGTTACCCTTTTGGATATTTCACCAATTATGTTGTCCAGAGGGTGATTCCTTGCAGTTTTCCATTCTTTAGGTAGATCTTCATGTTGAGAATCTTCTGGAATTTTCGCTGCTTCATCCACTTTGGCATTGTCCTATTTTTCTTCAAGTTGAATCTCTTCTAAAACTTCTGCAACATCATCAACAGATTCCTTTCCTAACCTTTTGGGGTTAGTTTCATCAAATGTAACATGTACAGATTCTTCAATTGTTTGTGTTCTTTTATTGAAAATTCTAAAAGCTTTACTAGATGATGAATAGCCTAGAAAGATTCCTTCATTAGTGATGATTACATATTTGATACATTAATAAGCCTTCATTTTTAGTTATTTACATTCTCTATGTACTTAATTGATTGAGTTTGATTATGTTTTGTATGTTTGGACTCAAATTGAACTTAATTGAATTTTTTAGCATAATTTACGTCTTACATTATTTCTGTATTTAGGCTATATATTGGGATGTATGTGGCCAAATGAGGTGAATCTAGTGGAATTTTAAAGATAAGAGAGAGCTATATAACTTTTATGAAGACCTCAAAGGCCCAATCACACGAGTAGATAACTCAAATTGGGGTTGAAGCAAGAACTAGAGTGTTGTTCCTGACAGCTCGACCTATGTGTACTGTTCATACCATATTTCGGGCTAGAGGTTGTCCATTGTGCTGCAATTTTGATGTTGAATAGTTGAAAACAATATCTACAACTTTTATGTTGAACACTTTTCCAGAATCTAAGGCCTAATAGGTGATATTAGGCTTGCAACTCAAAACAGAGGAGCTGTGACTGGGCCTGAGTAGTGTGCAGTAATTTGAACGTATCTGGAGTTATAGAAATGATATTGGACTCAATCTAAATCCATTTGAAAGCTAAGATCCAGGCCTACAACTTTTATAAAGACCATATTACTTCTGATGCATTCTTTGACTTCAGAGTTAAATGATTTCGGAGACAAAGAATTTCTATAATTTTTCACTCACCAAAAGTCATTTGGCATTTTCCACTCATTTTCCACTCATCCATTCACTAATGACTCAGCCCCCTTGTCATTTTGTATCCCTAATCCTCTATAAAAGGCACCATTAGCAGATCATTTAGGAGTCTTGGTCCTAGAGGCCAAGATCATGCTATTTTATTGTTTGTTTATCTTGTTGTAATTTTCTTTTGTTCTAAATTGAAGTTATGTTCTTCTTCTTCTTCTTCTCTCTTTCTTTCTTCTTGTCTATGAGTAACTAAGTTTCATTTTACTTGGGTGAAAGGGTGAAGCTCTTGGTAATAAAGTAAGGTTAGATTCATTCCTTTCTTGTGCTTAAATGATTTATTTTTCAAGCAGTTATTATGCGTGTTATATTTTGTTTCTGATAATTTAGAAACCCTCCTTGTAAAGCGGAGTTCTTGATTTGTTGTAGACAAGAGATTTGCACAGTGAATGCTTTAACACATTTACAAGTATTGGTGTTAGAAACTCTCCTTGTAAAGTGGAGATCTTGATTTGTTGTAGATAAGATTTTGGCACAATAAATGCTTGATCCCATTTATGAGTGGTGGTGTTAATAGATGATTAAAGGAGGCATAATATAATTATGTATATAATTTTTAATGAACTTTGAACGATGTATTTTTTGATTAGAACCTCCGTTATGTGTGAATTCTAATTGAGTTATAAAAAGAATTAATCTTGTTCTTATTTTATTTACCAATAGTGGATCTCCTAACCCAAGTAAATCTTTTTTATTTGTTGTGACAAAATATTTACTTTACCTTAATTATTTTTTATTCATCAAGTCTCTGTGGTTCGACCTCGGACTCACAGAGAATTTATTACTTGAGATAACCTGCACTTGGGTTTGCAACTCTTAAATCTGCATCAAGTTTTTGGTGCCGTTGCCGGAGACTTGATTTGAAGAACAAATTTATGGTATAAATATTTTGTATGTATATTTTATTTTCTTTCCTGTGAATCTTGTATATATATATATTTTACTCTTTTAATTTTTTTTCTTTGTACTTACTAACGTACTAACTTAGTGGGGGAGACTCTCCCTTTTATTTTTTGAATTTACTAACATACTAACTTTGTGGGGGAAACTCTCCCTAATTTCTCTGTAATCTTTAACCATTAATGAAATAATCTTTCTTCTTCTCTTTTCTCTCGCCGAAGCAAAAAATCGGCTTGCCGATTCTCTGGTTTTCATATTTTAAATTTACCTTTTGCACTTTATTTTTTGTATTTTATTTTTTACACTTTTTTTCTGTATTTATCTTCTGTCATTTATTTTTTGTTATTTATTTTTGTTTACTAACTTACTAACTTTCTTACTAACTTTCTAACATTTTAATTTATCTGTATACTAACTTTTTAATTTTTCTACTTATTAACTTATTTGGTAGTTGGTTTATACCACACCTTTGTTAATATTTAATGGACAGTTTATACTACTAGCTTGTATATTTTATTTTATATTTTAAGTTACTTGTTTATGCTTAATTGGTATCGTGATTTAAATTCTGGCCGTTTGATTAAAGTTAATCCTAGTACTTTACATATTGATTTGTCTGAATCACAATCACACACATCAAACACAATGGCTGAAAATGAAAGTGTGCATGATGAACATGAAAATCAACCGTTGTGAACCATGTGTGAGTATTTGCAACCATCTCAAAATTCTAGTCCATCATGTTTTATCTTTCCACTCAATGCTAACAATTTTAGATTCAAGCCAGGTATGATTTCTTTACTTCCTAATTTCCATGGTTTAGAATCTGAAAGCCCATATTTACATCTAAAAGAATTTGAGGAAGTATGTATCGCTTTTCATGATCAAACTTGCACTGAAGAGGTTGTTAAGCTTAAATTGTTTCCTTTATCTTTAAAAGATAAAGTAAAAACTTGGCTTAACACTTTGAAACCAAGATCAATTAACACATGGCAAGAAATGCAAGGTGAATTTTTAAAGAAATTTTTTTCAACATATAAAACTAATGCTTTAAAAAGACAAATCCAAAATTTTTCCCAAAATTCAAATGAAGCATATTTTCAAAGTTGGGACCGTTTTAAAGATTTGTTGAATTCTTGCCCACATCATGGTTTTAAAAAATAGCATACTATAAGCTTCTTTTATGAAGAGTTAACACCCGAAACTAAATAATTTGTGGAAACAATGTGCAATGGTGAGTTTCTTGATAAAGAACCTGAAGAAGCTTTAGACTATTTAGACCATTTAGTGAAAATTCTCAATCTTGGCATAGTACTAATCCTTCTGAAAATTCAATTAGATCAAACATTACAAATGCTAGTAAATAAAAATATCATCTTATTCAAGAAGAAGATTTAAATGCTAGGTTTGCTAGTTTGGCCAGAAAGGTTGAAGCCATGGAATCAGGGAAAGTAAAAGAAATCAAATCTGTGCAAAATGAAGAAATTTGTAGCATTTGTGATGAATTGGGACACTCAACAAATGAATGTCTAAAAATTTCTATTTTTAAAGAAGTTGTGCATAAGCAAGTAAATGCAATGAACAATTTTAAAAAGTCATTCACTTCTTCTTTTTCAGATACATACAGTCCGGGATGGAGAAATCACCTGAACTTCAGTTGGAGGACCAACAATCAAGCACAATTCATGCAACCACCACCTCCTCAGGCACAACAGGGCTCTCAAAATTCTCAAGGATATACATATTTTATCCCACCATATAGGAATAACCTTGAAGAAATATTGCATGCATTCATAGAAAAGCAAGATGTCATTATTAATCAAAACACTCGAGTCATGATTGACATAAAACATACTCTTGCTAAATTTTCTTCTGCACTCACCATTCATGAGAAAGAAAAATTTCCTTCTCAACCTCAACTAAATCTCAAAGAACAGTACAGTCTAAATGAGGGTAGTCCAGAAAACTAACAAATAGATCAAGTCAAGTCAGTGATAACCCTTAGGAATGGAAAGGTTGTTAAAGAAAGCAAGGAGATAAAGAGCCAAATATCCAAAGTGATGAACTCCTTGAGTGTGAATGAGCTAGAGGATGTGGAAAAGAATCAAGATAATAGTGATGCTAAGCTACCCAAGGAACCTGAGGTGACAAAAAGTCTTGTTAAGCCAGAAAATGATGACGAGGGTCACCAGACATATATGATTGACTCAATCATAGATAGAGGAGTTTCTACAACCCATGGTTTTGATTCCCTTGAGAATTTTCTTATTAAATCTAAGTTTGATTCTATCAGTAATCCCTCTGATGTAATTGATATTTCTACAATTTTTTATAGAACTCAGGATCATGACACTCAAGCATGGCAACCAAAGTTTAAGGAGTTTCCTAAGAAAGGTTGGAGCATTGCTGATAAAAAAAGCATTCGTCCCTTGGTCTGTTCTTATAAAATTAATTTGAAAGAAGGTAAATGGTCAGCGGTTAAAGCTATAACTTGAGTTCAAGGATCCAGATATAACAGAGACTTTAGTAAACGATCCTGTCTACCAAAGCTGAGGTAAGTTTTTAGTATTTCGTGTTTTTATTGAGTCGGCTTAAGTGCCTTCCAAATTTCGGAGCCTTTGTATGGAGATGTAAATAATGTCGGCCAAAAAAAAATATAAAACAAAAGAACCCAAAAAAAAGTGTTTGCATGCTTGTTTATTTCATTTTATTTCATTTTGTTTATTTTTTATTTTTGTCATTACTAACCATTGTCAAGATGTAGTTATTCTTTTCTCGTCTAAGCATTTCGGGTATGTGACTTCTCCCTATTACTTTGTTTAATTTTGTCCCAATAATTCTCTTTGATGTATATTGATGATTATTTCTTCAGTCTAGATTTAATTTTTAAAATTGAGAACAATGTTGTGATCTGGTTGGGGGGAAGGATAATTGTGTGAATAATTATGTAAAAAAAAACCAAAAATAAAAATAAAACAAAAATATTAAGAAGTGTGTTTGTTAATATGTTTGTTGTGTTTATATGTTTGTCATCAATTTATTAACAACAAAAGTAATTAAGGATAGCAGAGTAAGGAGTAAATTTTGCTGTAGAGGTAATTTTACTCTTGAGACGCATCTAGATTGGGGTAGACAATTAGTTTGTGTGGAAATAGCAATTCAAATTCAGGAAAATTTACATGATTGAGTTAATTGTCTTCTTTCTTAAAAATCACATGTTTGGTTATGGATGTTGAATTGGTGGACTAAGAATGATAGAATTATGCCTTGTGAGATTTGAGCCTATTAATGAATGGATTGAACATTTGTACCATTCTCTTCTTTCTCATGTGAATTTCACCCATGGAATTGTTACTCTAGAACTTGCTTTGATTTTTTTTTAGACTACATTTTTATATGCATACATAAATATAATTGAGACATTTTTCTTGAAATAGCTACTTTAATCAAATAGCCAGTCTTACTTAGCAGCATATTGTCTCAATATGATATCAAACCTTTTTATGACTTCTTGGAAATTCTCTAATTCCTGCCAACGTAAAGCATTGAAAATGACTTATTTTCCCTTGCTTAACCCCTTTGAGCTTATTTGACCATTCTTTGTTTCGAACTCATTATATGCCTTAAATGAAAAATCATGTTTTTACCTGACCTTAGGGAATAAGAGAATATTAACTTTGTCATTCGATGAGTTCTTGAACAAGTATGGGGGTGTGTGTGCAGAATGGTTAAAAAAATGTATATATGATGTTCTTTTTGTAAAAAATAAAAAAAAATAAAAAAATAAAAAAAAAAAAAAAAAAAAAAAAGATAAAAAAAAGAGGGTCAACAAGACAATAAAGGAAAGGAAAAGAATATGTAAAGCAAATTTGTATTAGGTGGAGTTGGGATGAACTTTCATGCTTGTTAATTGAGCTCAACTTTCATGTTCTTTTATTCTCTTTGGTATTTAACTTGTCATATCCATATTACTTTCTCCTTTACCTTGGCCCTATTATAACCTTGAATAAAGTCCTCATGATTTGTGTATGTATGTGTTCTAAGTAGTGGAGAAGTAGAAGATAAGCAAGCTTATGGTAGTGCACTTTTCATGGGTTGAATTGAGTAAAATACCTACCTTTTAAACACTTGAGGGATTGAGAGCAAATCTTGTGCAGATTTATCATTCTTGACTTATGCTTTTTAATTAAAATTTCCTTGCTTGTTGATTTGAGATGTGAAGAAACATTACCTCATAAATATTTTGATTACTTGAATGATTGGTTGCTCTTTATTCTTAAATATTAGAAATTGAGTCTTTTAGAGTGTTTAGCTTTTGAGTCTGTTTCATTTTTTTTAGTTTTTGTCTTGTGTGTTTTGTGATGCACAATTTTTAGTTTCAAACAAGTCTACAAACTTGATGCGGGATTAATTGTTGTTTTGCGAACCCAAGTGCAGGTTGTCTCAAGTAATAAATTTCTCGGGAGTCGAAGTCGATCCTGAGGAATTGTTGAAGATTAATTAAGGTGAAGTAAATATTTTGTTACTATGGTAAAAATTATTTACTTAGGTTAAAAGATCCACTCTTGGTAAATAAAGTAAAGGTAAGCTTAATTTCTTTTATAACTCAATTAGAATCCTCGCAACATGGAGTTTCCAATTAGAAAATACAACATTAAAAGTCCATTTAAAATAATATACGAAATTATATTATGTTTCCTAAAAATATTACCACCACTTATAAATGGGTTAAAGTATTCATTGTGTCAATATTTTGTCTACAACAAATCAAGAACTCCTCTTTACAAAGATGGTTTCTAAATTATAAGAAACAAATTATAATACGTATAATGGTTACTAGAAAATATAAATCATTTAAGCACAAGAGAAGAATAAATCTAACCTTACTTTATTACCAAGAGCTTCACCCTTTCACCTAAGTAAAATAAAACTTAGTTACTCATAGATAAAAAGAAAGAAAGAGAGAAGAAGAAGAAGAAGAACATGACTTTAATTTAGAACAAAGGAAAATTACTACAAGAAAACGTAGTGACAAAATGGCATCATTTTGGTAACTAACACCTAACACCATCAATGATCTGCCAGAGCCTCCTTTTATAGAGGATTAGAGATACAAAATGACAAGGGGGCTGAGTCATTAGTGGGTGGATGAGTGGAAAATGAGTGGAAAATATCAAATGACTTTTGGTGAGTGGAAAATTATGGAGATTCCTTGTCTCCGAAATCATGCAACTTTGAAGTCATTGCATTCGTCATTTTTGAACCAAGTGGTCTTCATGAAAGTTGTAGGCCTGGATCTTAGATTTCAAATGGCTTTGGTTTGAGTCCAATATCATTTCAATAACTCCAGATACGTTCAAATTACTGCACACTGCCCAGGCCCAGTCCACACTCCTCCTGCATTCGACTTCCAAGCCCAATATCACCTTCAAGGAGTCCGATTCTGGAAAAGTTTCAACATGAAAGTTATAGATATGGGTCTTAACTATTCTGCATCCAAATTTAAGCCCATTTGACAACATCTAGCCCAAAAACTGTGATGCACAGTACACGTAGGTTAAGCTGTCAGGAAAAGCACTCTGGTTCTTGCTTCAACCCTAATTTGAGTTATCTACTCGTGTGATTGGCCTTTGAGGTCTTCATGAAAGTTATAGAGTTCTCTCTTATCTTTAAAATGCCATCAGATTCACCTCATTTGACCACCTACATCCCAAGATATAGCCCAAATACAGAAGCAATGTAAGACGTAAATTATGCTGAAAAATTCCATTAAGTCCAATTTGAGTCTAAACTTACAAAACATAATCAAAATCAATCAATTAAGTACATGGAGAGTGTAAATGACTAAAAATGAAGGCTTATTAATGTATCAAATATATGATCATCATTTTGCTCAGGAGTGCAAAAAACTAAGTGTGGGAGAATTTGATGATCACATATTTGATACATTAATAAGCTTTCATTTTTAGTCATTTATACTATGTTTTGTAAGTTTGGACTCAAATTAGACTTAATTGAATTTTTTAGCATAATTTACGTCTTACATTGTTTCTATATTTGGATTATATCTTGGGATGTAGATGGTAAAATAAGGTGAATCTAGTGGAATTTTAAAGATAAGAGAGAGCTCTATAACTTTTATGAAGATTTCAAAGGCCCAATCACACGAGTAGATAACTCAAATTGGGGTTAAAGCAAGAACTAGAGTGCTGTTCCTGATAGCTTGACCTATGTGTACTATTTATGTCATATTTTGGGCTAGCGATTGTAAAATGGGCTGAAATTTTGATGCTGAATATTTTAGACCTATATCTACAACTTTCATGTTGAATACTTTTCTAGAATATGAGGCCTAATGGGTGATATTGGGCTTACAATTTAGAACAGAGGAGCTGTGATTGGGCCTGAGTAGTGTACAGTAATTTGAACGTATCTGGAGTTATAGAAATGATATTGGACTCAAACTAAAGCCATTTGAAAGCTAAATCCAGGCCTACAACTGTTATGAAGACCACATTACTTCATTCTAACGTATTTAATGATTTTAGAGTTGAATACTTTCGAAGATAAAGAATCTTCATAATTTTCTACTCACCAAAAGTCATTTGGCATTTTTCACTCATTTTTTACTCATCCACTCACTAATGACTCAGCCCCCTTATCATTTTGTATCCTTAATCCTCTATAAAAGGCACCATTAGCAGATCATTTAGGAGTCTCGGTCATAGAAGCCAAGATCATGCTATTTTATTGTTTGTTTATCTTATTGTAATTTTCTTTTGTTCTAAATTGAAGTTATGTTATTCTTCTTCTTCTTCTCTCTTTCTTTCTTCTTGTCAATGAGTAACTAAGTTTCATTTTACTTAGGTGAAAGGGTGAAGCTCTTGGTAATAAAGTAAGGTTAGATTCATTCCTTTCTTGTGCTTAAATGATTTATTTTTCAAGATGTTATTATGTGTGTTATATTTTGTTTCTGATAATTTAGAAACCCTCCTTGTAAAGTGAAGTTCTTGATTTGTTGTAGACAAGAGATTGGCACATTAGATGGTTTAACCCATTTACAAGTATTGATGTTAGAAACTCTCCTTGTAAAGTGGAGATCTTGATTTGTTGTAGACAAGATTTTGGCACAATGAATGCTTGATCCCATTTATGAGTGGTGGTGTTAATAGATGATTAAAGGAGGCATAATATAATTATGTATATAATTTTTAATGAACTTTGAACGATGTATTTTCCAATTGGAACCTCCGTTATGTATGGATTCTAATTGAGTTATAAAAAGAATTAATCTTGTTCTTATTTTATTTACCAATAGTGGATCTCCTAACCCAAGTAAATCTTTTTTATTTGTTGTGACAAAATATTTACTTTACCTTAATTAATTTTTCTTCATCAAGTCTCTGTGGTTCGACCTCAGACTCACCGAGAATTTATTAATTGAGATAACCTGCACTTGGGTTTGCAACTCTTAAATCCGCATCAATCAGCTTTAGGATCAAACTTACCTAGATTATTCTTTCCATTGTTTAGTACAAAACATTTACAACTAAAAACATAGAAATGTGAAACATTTGATTTTCTACCTTTATAAAGTTCATATGGAGTCTTTTTCAAAATTGATTTAATCAAGACTCTGTTCATTAAATAGCAAGCTGTGTTTACAGCATCTGCTCAAAAATATGTTAGCATGTTTGAGTCATTCAACATACTTCTTGCTATTTCTTCTAAGGATCTGTTTTTCCTTTCCACAACTCGATTTTGTTGTAGAGTTCTTGGACCAAAGAAATTATGTTGAATTCTCAACTCTTCACAGAAATTATCAAATTCTTCATTTTGAAATTCTCCACCATGATCACTTCTTGTGGCAGTTATTTTCATGTCTTTTTTATTTTGTACTAACTTAATCATTTTCTTAGAGGCTGTAAAAGCTTCATTTTTATGTGCTAAGAAGAAGGTCCATGTAAATCTAGAGTAATCATCAACTATGACTAATGCATACAAATTTCCTCCAAAACTTTTAGTCCTAGAGGGTCCAAATAAATCCATGTGCAGCAGTTGTAAAGGTCTTTCAGTTGAAACTGTATTCTTAACCTTAAAAGATACTTTAGTTTGCTTGCCCTTTTAGCATGCATCACATAAACCATCTTTTGAGAATTTAGTTTTAGGAAGTCCAATTACTAATTCTTTAGAAATGAGTTTGTTTAGTTGATCCATATGAATATGTCCTATTCTTCTATGCCATAGCTAATTTTCCTCTTCCTTAGATATCAAACAACATACATCACTAGCATAAATGCTTTTCTAAGTCTATCATGTATATGTTATTCAATCTATTACCTATCAGCTTTGCATTACTATCAAGCATATTTTCTATAATGCAACTACTAGAGTTAAAGAATACTTTATAACCTTTATCACATAGTTGGCTAATGCTTAGTAGATTGTGCTTGAGCCTTTCCACATATAGTACACTTTCTATCTTGGTAGTTGTGCTTCTTCCAATTGTTCCAACTCCTAAGATCCTTCCTTTATTGTTATTACCATAAGTGACACTTCCACCTTGTTTAGGAGTAAAGGATGAGAACTTAGTAATATCTCCAGTCATATATTTGGAGCAGCCACTATCAAGATATCAATTTGAACTTCTGGCTCTCAAACACACCTCATCTTCATTGTTACTTTGATGGTTAGTCATGAGACAAAGATTGGTCTCTTCTTCCTCAGAATGTTCAGAGGAATCCATATCATTTTCTTCCCAAGCTATGTATGCTCTTCTTGGCTTTCTATTCTTCTTGTCCTTGGACTCGTGATTGTCATGCTTGTCCTTCTTTTGAAGTTTAGGACACTCATTCTTGTAATGTCCAGGTCTGCCACATTCATAGCACTTCACATTTGATGTTGAACTTTTAGCTTTTGAAGCGTTCTTCTTGGAAAAGAAATTTAAGGGTCTTTTGTTGAAGGTTTTCTTCTTTTTGAGGAATCTTTTGAATTTTCTTACTAGCGGTCCCATATCCTCTTCAGATTCATCTTCATCTTCAACTTCTTCGTCTTCATCACTATCAAGACTTTCTTTGGAGACAATTACTTTAAGTGATAAGCCTCTTTTCTTCTTCTCTTTTTCTTCATGATCATTCAATCTATGCAACTCCATCTCATGTTCTTTGAGTTTGCCAAACAGTGTAGCAATATTCATGGTTTCCAAGTCCTTTGATTCAGCTATATCAGTAATCTTTGGTTGCCATTCTCTTGTCAAACATCTCATGATCTTGTTGATTTGTTGTTCATCTGAAATGCTCTTTCCAAGTCCATTCAGTTGATTCACAATGTGAGTGAAACTTCTCTGCATATCATTGATGTCTTCATCGTTCTTCATGTGAAATAGTTCATACTCGTGCATGAGTGAGTTCATTCTTGCTCTCTTTACATCACTGGTTCCTTCATAAGTAATTTGCAGCGTATCCCACATTTGCTTGGTTATCTTATAATTTGAAACCCTGAAAAATTCATCATAACTCAAGGCAGCAGTTATAATATTTTTAGCTTTAACATTATAACCTATTTTCCTTTTGTCCTCATCATCCTAATCACTTCTTAGTTTTTCTTTCTTGTTGCCATTTGCATCAAGAGAGTGAGGAATGTATGGGCCATTCTCAACAGCATCTAAGACATCAATGCCACTAGCCTCAAGAAATATTAACATCATTTCTTTTCAATACATATAAGCAGTACCATTGAAAGCAGGGGGTCTTGCCAAGGAAGCCCCTTCTCCCAAGATATCATTTGAAGTCATCCTCTTAAGCTGTTAAGCTTTACACAAGAGTGAAAGCTCTGGTACCACTTCTTGGTTATGGCTTCTGATTACTCAAGAATAGGGGCTTGAATTGAGTATTATAGGTTTTTGAAACTTTTCCCCATTTTTGCAAAAATTGATTCTTTTCTTTAATCAAAGAAAGAGATTTTGTCAACCAACAAACCAAAATGTGTTTTTGTAAGATATATTGCAATCAAGAATTGAAATTTATAAAGAAATATTCACAATAAGATTGATTTCATATTAAAACATAATCATTAACAAATCAGATCATACAAGCATCCCTAACATATTGCTTAATTCATACATTCAATAGTAAAGCAAATAAAGAGTTAAGGGATAGAGAAAATTGTAAACTGAGATTTGTCCTAGTTCAGCTACCTCCTCTGGTAACCTACATCCAGCCCCCACACCACTATGAGATTTATCCACTATAGAAAATCAATATACAAGATTCTTTATAAAAGCTTCACTTCTTGGTTCCTTCTAACCAAATGACAGTTTTTCAATCAAAGCAATCTTGCAAAACCCACAAGAATTCCTTCTATTCTTGTACAGCACCAAGAGTCCCTTCTACTCTTGATCTAACCAGCGAAAGAACCTTCTCTCTTATCTCTCTTTTACAAACTATGAAAAGATTGAATCAGATTTCAAGAAATCAGATATTACAAATTGAATTTCTAGAGAAAAAATACTCTATTTTTCTTCAATGAAAAGCTCTCTGAATTTTGAGTGTATGATTTTGTATATTGAATCAATTATTATTGAAAAAGTGTTTGCCAATGTCCTTATATAGGTATATCTCAAAATAGATTAGTTGAATACACTTTACAAATCAGTTGAGATCATAATAGACTTGATAGAAAAATTCTGTTATTGGTCAATCAATGTGTACACAGATGTATTAACAAGATTTCACTTTAATAATATGTGTACATCGATTGCCTAATCGATTGTTATCTTGGATGTTCTTCATCTTGAAAGATACATACATGAATACATCGATGTTGTTCTTCAAAAACACTTTAAATTTCAGCCCAAAAGATTATACATCGATTAACTAATCGATTGTATAGTTATTTTAAAATGTTCTTTCTTTTGTTTTGGCTTATACATCGATGTATCAATAGATGTATTAAAGTAAAATGCTTCTGTTTTGACTTATACATAGATGTACTAATCGATGTATATATATCAAAAAAATTTGTCTTGACTTATACATAGATGTACGAATCGATGTATATATATGTCAAATGCATTCTACCCTCTATTTTATTTATACATCGATGTACTAATCGATGTATATATGCAAACGTGCATATTGATCAAGTAAGTCCAGAATCAATCGATGTATACATAGATGTATAACATTTATACATAGATGTACACATAGGTTTTAATCAAAAGTTAGTTAATTAACTGAAAGTACATTGATGTACACATAGATGTACAAACTTATTAATTAACCTTGTTCATTCTTAGTCTATTTATTCTTTTGAAAAAGCATTTTTACTTATTTGAGAGAACTTAATCAAAGAATTAAATTGAGTCTTTTCTTTACAACATGTTCCTAATAATCTTTATTGTATTGCTTCTTCATGATGCTTCTTCTTCAAGTAATCCTTCTTTATCCTTGCATTGACTTTACTTGCTCCTTTAAATCTCATTGAATTGCATTGACTTTACTTGCTCCTTTAAATCTCATTGAAAAATTCAAGCTTGGCAAGCAGTTAGTGACTCAAAATAATAATCATATTAAGTTTAGTCATTAATCAAAATATATTAAGGTCATTTATCCACACACCAAACCCAAAAGACTCTAACTTGAGCTCCTTCATTCTGCCTTCTGTGGTGCGATCTCCTGTAAGTCTTTAACTCTCATGCAGTTCCTCGAACCAAACTTACGCTAGATACTCTTTTCCCAAAAAATTGATTTTCCAAAACCTCTTGGACGCCTCAGTCCACAAACCTTACAAGTCCTATTTAACTACTCTTCTTCTAACTCATTGGCTCAAACAATTCTAAAGGTAACACAACAAATGTGTAAATGTAAACTAATCCTAAACAAGTTCAGTCATACCAGCTGAGCTTCTTACCAAAAGAACTCATATTTCCTTAATACGCCTAGGTGAAGTCATAGTTTCCTGTCTACATAAAACATTACACATTGAGTGGGCCAATACTCAATATCATGTAACTATGCAACAGTAGCTACCAACATTCAACCTATGGCAAGCCATGTCTTCCTTTCCTAAACATCTCAATCAAGAGACAAGGAAGTGCACAACATACAAAACAACTTCTAACATGTCTAAGCATAGTCAGTCCATACCCTGGCTCAACAGGATAAACTGTGCTCTGATACCACCTAACGTAACACCTCTCAATTTAATAACCATGGCACAATCGTCATTATACCACGGTCACTAAATTTTTAACGTGCTACAACTCAAATAACAAGTTTCCAAATTTAATCATTGTGCATATAAAGAAAATATGAGCCACAAATGAAATATGTTCATTACATAACTCCCAAAATACAATCACTGAGTGAAAAACATTAAATATATATATATAATGAACACAAGGTACTATTAACATAAAAACGTAGCACTTACATACCCAAATAATAAAAGACATGTACCATAGCACTAAAAGGTAAGTAGTAACCCCGGGATAGGTACTACTTGTGGACAGAGCCACTACCCCTATACACAAAGAAACGTTCGGTGTCTCAGTCGACCCGCCAGGCATCAATGCCCCCCTGAAGCTGCACCCGCATGTAACCAATGAAATCTCGCCTCAACGTCATCACAGGAATTAGGAAGTCAACTCAACCAAAACTAGCCAATTCAACCGTGTCCCCGTCACAGCCTTTATCGAACACAAAAATAAAACGGGACAATATAATGAAGAGGTGAGACATTCTACATCATTACCAACATGGTGTAACATCTCAAAAATTATCTCATTGATCATAAATAGTCATTTTATAATATTTGATATTTTTAGGCATTTTTCAGGATTTTTCCTGAAATATCAAATATTTTAATATATTTTTTATTTTGCGTGCACATTGAGCAGAGTCGGTGTAACACTCCGAAAATTATTTATTTCATCACAAATAGTCATTTTATAATATTTGTGATTTTTGAGAAATTTTTTGTATTTTTCTGAAAATATTGAATATTTTAATATATTTTTCATTTTACGTACACACTAAGTAGAGTCAGTGTAAATACTCCGAAAATTGTTTGTTTCATCATGACTAGCCTTTTTCCAATATTTGTGACTTTCAAGAATTTTTTTGGATTTTTCTGGAAATGTCGAATAGTTTATTATATTCTTCGTTTTACGTGTACACTGAGCGGAGCCGGAGAAAATAAAATGTTCTCCCTGAGGCTAGTAAACCTTGAACTATGGAAACGTCGACGGGAGATCATACTAAACCCGAGGCTGGACACAGTTTATGACATTTCATGTTTTTCGAGAAATTTGATCTGACAGAGCGATAAATTGCTGTGTAATTTTATCCGTTGGACAATTAACACTGACTTCTGTCAACTGTAACAATTGTCCATTGGATAATAGCATGCATTAGGAATCCTATCACCTTATCCTAATGCAATCCACTTTATGTCAAATCAAATCCACTTTAATTCAAATTTATGTACTTTCTTCAAAGCTTCTTTGAGAAGCTTTGACCACCAAAGGATAAGAATGCCCTTGGCTTGTTGGAGAAGTCTCTCCACCCCTCTCTTCCCTCTCATTGCCGTGGACCCATGGGCATAATGGGAAGCAAAATTGCTTCCCACACTTAACCTAACACACACACAAAAATATCTTCATTTTCCCACACATTTTCTCTCTCTAATCTTCATCTTCTTCAAGTTTCTCCTCCTTCTCTCTACCCTCCTCCATAGCTAGGAAATTTACAACCCATCCTCCACCATTTTTCTTCATCTTTTCTCTTCACCAAGCTCATTTCTACACTCACCTTTACCTCTTCTACCTTCTTTATTTTGAAAGTTTCTTCATTTTCCATCTTCACCTCCATTTTCTCTCTTCCTCCTCTCTTCTTCCTCTTCACTACCACGAAATTCCAGCCACCATTAGAGATCATTCTCTTCACTTTTCTCTTCACAAACACCATTTCTATACTCTTCTCAATCTCCTCTACAACTTCTATTTGAAAGGTTTTCTTCAAAAATTAACTTTTCCTCCATTGTCATCCAAGACAAAGCTTCAAGCTTTAAGGTAAAGCTTCCATGTTTCTTCCTTTTTCTCTTCATTTTCGTGCTCTAGGGTCTCAATGGAGACCAAAGATCCATTCTTTACCATATACAATGTTGGTTCTTTGTGTTGGAGATTTTAGGGTTCTTGGAGACCCCAAAACTAAAATCACCAAGGAGGAAGTAGGAGTCATTTTCGTGATTCTCCCTTAGGTAAGAGGGAGACTACTCACTTCAACCATTTATGGTGGTGAGGGAGCCTTGTGTGCTTGTTGATGGAGAAATCCATCTTTATATGCTTACTTTGTTTGATGATTTTGTATGATTTAGTGTTTTTGAAATTGGATTAATGCTTGAATGTGATCTTAATGTGTTGTTTTTTTTTTATTTGTTTGGTTTGATTGGTATGGATTAGAAACCTAAAATGGAAGAAAATGACCTAGATTACCTTTAGGAGGCTCACGGCCTTAGGGCCCTAAATTAGGATTTTTGGTGAAAATTTGTAACAAGTGGACAATATGAAATTAATGGAATGAAAATTTGGAATCTTAAGACTTAGTGAGGCTCACGGCCTCTAGGGTTGAAAATGGCCTAATTATGTGACTTCATACAATTATGAAATTTAATTAATCAATTGGATAAGTAAGAGGATTGTGTAATGGAAAGAAATTAATTTAGTAACCTAAAGGTGTGGAAATAGGTTTGCCCCAATGATTTAATATGTTAAGTTTTGATGATGACAAATACAAGACAAAAAGAATGATGCTTATGCTTTATAGTTGTGCTTAATAAATGACAAATGCATCACAAAAGAATGTTGACCATGTTACATAAATGTGTTTAATGAGATATATGTAACATTCATCATATAATATATCCAATAATATTTTATATGAGTTATAAATGAATTAATATTGGATATGTCTATGAAAGTCTTATATGCATGCTAGACTAACTAGAGTTATACATTTATGAATCATGCATATGAAGATATTGAATTTGAATTTGGACTAACTATGTTTGATTAAGTGAACAATACTTTGTAGGATAGTCCAAGTACTAAGAGTGAGCATTGCAACAAGAAAGCAAAAGATCACAACTATGCTCAACTCAAGAAGGATGAAAATAATAAAGATGTTCCAAGCTTGTGCAAGACATGAAGAGAAGAAAACATCAAAAAGCTTGGATTACATCAAGAATTGATGGAAGTGCAAAGATCAAGTCCCAAGACTCTTCAAGCTTAGCCTATAGGACTTAGATCTTGTGTAAAGGTAAAAAGGAATCACACTAAGCTCAAACAAGTTTTAAACATATTTATAAGTGTTTCTAAAATGTTTAAATGCCCAACAAATTATTTTTGGAAAGCTAGTCTTGGTGGTATTTCAAATCTATAAAAAATAGTCAAGTTTGTGTTTTGTAAAACTGACATATACTTACTCTTTTGATCATAACTTTTAAAATACTTTGAGTTTTACTTTGAAACTTATTTCATATGAAAATAGACTCAAAGAGCTTTCCAATGAGTGGTCATTTGCTTTAATTGGATAAGAAATGAAGAAGTTATGACCTTTTAAAGTCGGATTTGAAAACCAGAAATGGCGTAATCGATTACACAAACCATGTAATCGATTACAACGTCGACAGAAGCCGTGTAATCGATTACAAAGTGCCCAGAAAGCTTGTAATCGATTACATGAAGCTTGTAATCGATTACAAAGTGCCCAGAAAGCTTGTAATCGATTACATGAAGCTTGTAATCGATTACAAATGCCTGTGAACGTTTCTAACGCTATAAACGGCTAGTTTTCATAGAAAATCATTTCTAAACACCTCCAACGGCTCTAAAACTCATTGGGCTATAAATAAAAGTGTTTGGGCATCAAAAACGAGTTGGAGAACATTCTGAAAATTACCCTTGAACATTGAAAACGAAATTCATCATCTTTTTCTCTAAATTCTTTGTTTTGAGCTAAGTGTGTAAATCCTTTATACCCATTGAGCTTCAACTTGTATTATCTACTCTTGAGAGAGTTTTCTATCATCTACTTTGTTCTTCAAGTTGTATATCCACTCTTGTGAGAGTTTCTATTCTTTCTCTTCATCTTGAAATCATTGTAAGAGGGTGAGGTATCCCTCAAGAGAGAAAAGGGTGAGGTATCCCTTATAGTGAGACTCAAACACAAAGGGTGAGGTATCCCAAAGGTGTTGTGAGTGCTCTTCATTGTAAAGGTCATCAAGCACCTGTGAAGCTTGAAGAATTGGAGGCTCTAGCACAAGGGTGAGGTATCCCAAGGTGTGAGGAGTGCTCTTGTATGTACAAAGGTTTTTCTAGCACCCTAGTAAAGTCTAGGAGATAGTGAAGAAAATCTCAAGTTAAGCTTGAGGACTGGATGTAGGCCACAAATGAACCAGGATAAATTCTTGAGTTTGATTCTCTCTTCCCTACACTCTTTAAATTCAGTATTTGGTAGAATATATTTATTTATTGCATATGTTGATGTTTTGATTGTTACAACTTGATATCTAGCTTATTCACTTAGTTCATCATATATCCCAAGTTGTATTTGAGTAATCCTCAATAGTTGTACATTTAAATTGACTTATTCCGCTGCATTTATTAATTGAGTTATTCAAAATGCATAATTTGTCAAAGTTGCATTAAAACTAGTCATCACCCAATTCACCCCCCCCTCTTGGGTAATGGTTGCCATGGCTAACAAGTGGTATCGAGCTTCGTAGCTCGGTAAAAGCTAATGACTTGGAGTTAAAGATCTTTGTTTGTTTGGCAACCATTACAAGCTTTTCAAAATGAATGGTTTTGAAATTAATAAACCACCATTCTTTGATGGTGCTAATTTCGTTTATTGGAAAGCTAGAATGGAAATTTATATGCAATCTATTGATATTGATTTGTGGGATATTATGCTTGATGGATTTACATGCAAATCAAAACGAACTTGGAATGACTATGATAAGAAATATTTTTCATTGAATATTAGAGCAATGCAAATATTGAGAAGTGGTTTAAATGATGATGCTTATGCTAAAATTAAGAGTTGCTCTAATGCTAAAGATATATGGGATGCTCTTGATAATTTTTATCTTGCTAACAATGATTTCTTGCAAAAAGTTGTATATAGAGAGCAAGAAGAGCAAAAGCCTCTAAAGGAAGACAATATTGAAAAATGTCCTCAAGAAGATGTTCTTGAATCCTTGAAAGACAACAATGAGGAAGATGATGATTCCTTTGAAAAGCCAAGTATGCTAGGAATGGAGACTACTTCATATATGGCCAAAAAGGACTTTGAGGTAAATAATGCTAAACTAGATTATAGTCCTTCCTATGATGAGTTACAATGTGCATATGATGAATTATATGATGATTTGTTGAATTTAGGAAATAAAAATTTATCTTGTTTGGAAAACATTTTCTTCATCGAAACTGAAATTGAGATTTTGAAAAATGATTATACTTTTCTTGATGAGAAAATGCCTTTGAAATGTGAAACCTCAACTTCTTGTGAAAAATGCATTAATTTAGAAAATCAAGTTGAGAACTTATATTGTGAATTTGCCAAAGCTAATGATTCTATTTGCTTACAATCCATGTGTGTTAATAAGAATGCAATTGATGCTATTTCACATGGAAATTCAAGTAAGGCTTGTGGCAAAAATGACATAGAATATAAAAACAACAAAAGGCTTATGTTTTCCAAAAATGATCTTCAAATGACCAAGTCATCATTAAATTCAATTGTTTGTAATTTTTGTGGTCATCTAGGACATATTTCTCATTTGTGCAATTATAGAAGAAATTTTTATATGAGAAATAATATGGTATGGGTTCCTAAAGACCTTAAATGCCCTAATACTAACATTCAAGGACCCAAGATGAAGTGGGTACCAAAAAGTCCTCCTAGTGTTTCAATTATGCAGAAAACTTCTCAAAAGGATGGACTAATTGATCAAAGGAAAAAGGAATCATTAAAGGAAATACTTCCAAAGCCCATTGGTAGATGTTTTGATCAAAGAAAGAAGATGACTTCAATCAAAGCTTCTCAAGTACAAAATGTGGAACTTGCAAAGTTCAAAACACCAAAAGAGAAGCAATGGGTAAGGAAAGGAGTTTCCTTGATCACTAAGGCTAAGGTATCAAAAGTTTCTACCTCTTATGCACATTCATTTGTAAAGTCAATGAATTTGAGGTATATTCCTTGTAGGCCTTAAGTGATTATTTGAATCATGTGTACTTGATAAAATTTGAACATTATATATAGCACATGATTGTATTATTGTTACACCCTTTACTCACCACCTTGCATATCTCTTGATAATAAGGTATTCTATGACTATGGATGCTTTTTATGCTTTAAATTTTCTATACATTTTTACATGTGATAATATGCTAGATAAACTCACTTCTTGTTTGAAGTAGCACATTTGATAAAAATATATTAGAACTTGGCATATTGGATAAATCATAACTCTTGCTGCATAAAGTTACAATTTTCTGCATAATTTGTAGTTTTTGCATAAACATGAGTTTTGGATCAAGAACTGGTCAGTTTTTTATGCTTACATGATGTTTGGAATTGTTTTGGAAAGTTTTGGAATTATTTTGAAAGCTTTGAGTTCGGACCCTTACTGTTTGAAGTGCAAAAACTGAATTCAGCATGCTTGTAATCGATTACAAGACCTCTGTAATCGATTACAGAGGCTCTGCCAAGCGTTCCAAGCAAAGTCAGAGAGCGTGTAATCGATTACACATACTATGTAATCGATTACAACGTCTCCAGAACTCGTGTAATCGATTACACCAAACATGTAATCGATTACAGAGGCTCTGCCAAGCGGTCCAAGCAAAGTCAGAGAGCGTGTAATCGATTACACATACTATGTAATCGATTACAACGTCTCTAGAACTCTTGTAATCGATTACACCGAACATGTAATCGATTACATGGATTCCAGAGGGTTGGTAATCGATTACACACATATTGTAATCGATTACACAGGCTTTAAAAATGAGTTTTAGTGCGCAAAAAGTCATATTTCTTCTATTACTCACCTTTTCTCTTGGTATGTGCTTAATGATCAATGAAATGAAATACCTCTTACCCTTGTGAACTCATTTATTATTTTTAATGCTTATTTGCTCATGAGTTTGGTATAATGACTAACCTCTATGGATCCAAAACTGGTGGATACCAAAGAAATTACTTTAAATTGTGTTGTAGGGTGACCATTAACTCAAGCATGCAAATGAAATGAAAAACAACCGTGCTACTTGAGGTTGGGAAAGCTTAAAATGGTCCAAGTTCTCCAAAAATGATGAAAAACATAAAAAGAAAGACATGGAGAACCACAACATTCTCAAGGGGCCTTGAGGCATAGAAGTTGGAGTCACCTACAAAAACTCAAAGAGTGCACTTTTGGTGATATCAATCTCTTATCCTTACTTATACTTTAAATTGTATATCATGTGATAGTTGGATAAGTAAAGATTTGTTTATGCCTTATCATGCCTTAAGTTGTGCTTTTCTAGCACTATATTTTAAAAATATTTTTATATATGCTAACATGTTAGATATGCACATATTTTGCTTGGAATGACATGTTATGGCAATATCTTTATTTTTGAGCTTGTGACCATTTCTCCTTATTCAAATATGAAAATTTCACATGCTCATAAGTAGTTCTAATCCTTTCTCTTTGATGCTCAATTTGCTTATATGCTTACTTGGGGATTGGATAGTTAAAAGGTATTTGTCTTCTTGTTTGAAATTGCTTGATATGTTCATTTTTTAAAAACAAGAAGTAAATGATTCTTTTTTTGTACCTTGAACTTGCCTTTGAACTTCAATATTCTTTTTAATGAAGTATATCTTAAAATGAATCATAAATGGTCTCAAAAGTTATAGTTCCATGATTTTTCAATTCTTTCATTACAATAAGAGACTTTTTGTTCTTGCTTGGCATGTGTGCGTACTAAATTCCTTACTTGATATTACATGCCTAACATGATCTTTGTTTGCCCCAAAATGCTTACATAAGTTTTGATGTTGATCATGTATTTCTTGATAAACTTGAATCATGCCTTAAAATGCTTAAATCATATTTTTGGATTCAAGTGCATATGACTTTCTTTTGTTCTTGTTAGAGCAAATATTGCATGGTTGATAATGTAATACATGTTTTACATTATATATCAATCTAAATTATGCTTGTAAATGAGATTAAATGATATTTTATGCTAACCTATGTTTTAGAAAACTTTTAAAGTTAGCTTTGCAAGTGTCTCTATGTGCTTCAAGTATAGCCATCAAATATTAAAGTGTCAAGCATATGTGGATAAATGAGAAATGTTGAAGGAAGAGGAACATGAGGAGACTTTCTTCAAGTGCAATGGAATGAAATACTCAATGGAAGAAAGTACAAACTCAAAGGACCTATAAATGAAGATCATTCTAAAGAAGCATCACTCTCTCAATAAGTATCTCTATCCCTAAGCTATTGTGGTATTATATATGGTATAAATTGTATGATACTTATTGATAAATTGATCTTAAATGATTAGATGCTTTCTTTACATGAGAAGTATGCTTAACATTGACAAAGTGCTTAATTGGATATTAACTTGCTAATTTTGTCATTGCATATAGGGTGGATGATATTAGTTCTATACATGTTTTAATCCCTATAGCATATTTCATCAAGGTCAATGTTTGATATATATATGATTCTCTTGATCTATGGTTCTTAGTGGTATAAACTTATGAGAATCATGCTCTTGTTTTAAAAAAAAAATTTCTAATTTGATTAATTTTTATTTTTATTTTTTTAAAAAAAAAAAAAAAAAAGATGCTTTTCAAAATCCATATCCTTGAGAATATTTTGAACTTGTCTTAAGATTTAAAAAGTATTATCATCTCCTAATTATCTTAAAAATTTGGAAATCATTCGATTTATGCTATAAATGTAGTACTCTCTTCATTACTTTGAAATATTTATTAAATCTTGAGAGGGTATTTAAGAAAGTTTCCAAATAGAAGAGATTTATGAAGTGTTTTATCTTTTCAAGACTCTTTTTAATGAGAAAAAGAAGAGATGAACTTTCAAATGCTCTTTTGACTTGAGTTTGATCATTTTCAAGGAATATGTAGTTTTAATATAAAACCCTTCTACCATTCTAAAATACTTTTGAAAATGTAATGTGTTATTATAAAATTCTTTTTGAAAGGGGAGAAGTTTTAAAATGATTTTTGATTGAGAGATTAAGAATATATATATCTTTGCCTTGCTTTTTGGTAATGCGCTTACATGGTCTTGGCATGCATATATTATGCTTTATATCTTGATAATATGCATATTTTGAGGGGGAGCCTAACTCTTAGATTATTGCTTATATCTCTTGACTTACATCTTTATTTGACATGAAATGTTTTATTGTTAATACTATCAATATGTCAACAAAGATCATCTCTTGTTCTTTTTTCCTCTATCAATGAAAGAAGGTAAACATTCTTAAATTTCATATCTTTTAATTCTTTCATTGAGAAATGCTTCATATGTGACAAGTTGTATGATCTTTCATTTGAAAATCTTAATTTCATTATGTTACATGGATTTTTTTTGTAACTCCTAACAAGTGATATCAAGTAGTACTTATTTAGCATGTGGTATGCAAGATATTATATGCTAGACATAATTTCTTAAGCTTGTTATCATATGTTAAATATTGGTGTACCAAAATGTAACAAGCTTTACATGAATAATCTTTTCATATCTTAAAAGCATGCTTGTTTCATCTATCTATTCTTGAATCTGTGTAGAATCAACTAAGGGAGATAGTTTTGATTTGAATAACTTAAAGAAGTTTTTGGTTTTTCTACCCTTTTTGATAGCATGAGTTTTATCTATAAGGGGAGAGAAAAATAAGCCTTTTTGTTGATGTCAAATAGGGGGAGAGAAAATTGGAAATAAAAATAAGTTCTTGTGCTTATTGCTTAATATGCTTACATGAATATCTATTCTTGTATATTGTTAAACATATTTTTCTTTGGTGATTTGTCATCATCAAAAAGGGGGAGATTGTGGAAATAGGTTTGCCCCAATGATTTAATATGTTAAGTTTTGATGATGACAAATACAAGACAAAAAGAATGATGCTTATGCTTTATAGTTGTGCTTAATAAATGACAAATGCATCACAAAAGAATGTTGACCATGTTACATAAATGTGTTTAATGAGATATATGTAACATTCATCATATAATATATCCAATAATATTTTATATGAGTTATAAATGAATTAATATTGGATATGTCTATGAAAGTCTTATATGCATGCTAGACTAACTAGAGTTATACATTTATGAATCATGCATATGAAGATATTGAATTCTGAATTTGGACTAACTATGTTTGATTAAGTGAACAATACTTTGTAGGATAGTCCAAGTACTAAGAGTGAGCATTGCAACAAGAAAGCAAAAGATCACAACTATGCTCAACTCAAGAAGGATGAAAATAATAAAGATGTTCCAAGCTTGTGCAAGACATGAAGAGAAGAAAACATCAAAAAGCTTGGATTACATCAAGAATTGATGGAAGTGCAAAGATCAAGTCCCAAGACTCTTCAAGCTTAGCCTATAGGACTTAGATCTTGTGTAAAGGTAAAAAGGAATCACACTAAGCTCAAACAAGTTTTAAACATATTTATAAGTGTTTCTAAAATGTTTAAATGCCCAACAAATTATTTTTGGAAAGCTAGTCTTGGTGGTATTTCAAATCTATAAAAAATAGTCAAGTTTGTGTTTTGTAAAACTGACATATACTTACTCTTTTGATCATAACTTTTAAAATACTTTGAGTTTTACTTTGAAACTTATTTCATATGAAAATAGACTCAAAGAGCTTTCCAATGAGTGGTCATTTGCTTTAATTGGATAAGAAATGAAGAAGTTATGACCTTTTAAAGTCGGATTTGAAAACCAGAAATGGCGTAATCGATTACACAAACCATGTAATCGATTACAACGTCGGAACCGTGTAATCGATTACCTGAGTATGTAATCGATTACAAAGTGCTGAAAGCTTATGTCGATTACATGAAGCTTGTAATCGATTACAAAGTGCCAGAAAGCTTTGTCGATTACATGAAGCTTGTAATCGATTACAAAGTGCCCAGGAACGTTTCTAACGGCTATAAACGGCTAGTTTTCATAGAAAATCATTTCTAAACACCTCCAACGGCTCTAAAACTCATTGGGCTATAAATAAAAGTGTTTGGGCATCAAAAACGAGTTGGAGAACATTCTGAAAATTACCCTTGAACATTGAAAACGAAATTCATCATCTTTTTCTCTAAATTCTTTGTTTTGAGCTAAGTGTGTAAATCCTTTATACCCATTGAGCTTCAACTTGTATTATCTACTCTTGAGAGAGTTTTCTATCATCTACTTTGTTCTTCAAGTTGTATATCCACTCTTGTGAGAGTTTCTATTCTTTCTCTTCATCTTGAAATCATTGTAAGAGGGTGAGGTATCCCTCAAGAGAGAAAAGGGTGAGGTATCCCTTATAGTGAGACTCAAACACAAAGGGTGAGGTATCCCAAAGGTGTTGTGAGTGCTCTTCATTGTAAAGGTCATCAAGCACCTGTGAAGCTTGAAGAATTGGAGGCTCTAGCACAAGGGTGAGGTATCCCAAGGTGTGAGGAGTGCTCTTGTATGTACAAAGGTTTTTCTAGCACCCGTAAAGTCTAGGAGATAGTGAAGAAAATCTCAAGTTAAGCTTGAGGATCTGGATGTAGGCCACAAGTGGTTGGTGGTGAACCAGGATAAATTCTTGAGTTTGATTCTCTCTTCCCTACACTCTTTAAATTCAGTATTTGGTAGAATATATTTATTTATTGCATATGTTGATGTTTTGATTGTTACAACTTGATATCTAGCTTATTCACTTAGTTCATCATATATCCCAAGTTGTATTTGAGTAATCCTCAATAGTTGTACATTTAAATTGACTTATTCCGCTGCATTTATTAATTGAGTTATTCAAAATGCATAATTTGTCAAAGTTGCATTAAAACTAGTCATCACCCAATTCACCCCCCCTCTTGGGTAATGGTTGCCATGGCTAACAAAAGGAACTCTTTGGACTTTAAGAACAAATAAGGATGCGTAAGACTTAGGGAAAAATCTTTGAAATAGTTCTATAAGTAAGTATGACCAAGATTAAAATAAGGAACTTAATGACCGAGAAACATCAAATTAAAGTGAACTTAAATCAACTACACATTTAGAAGTATGTAGGCACTCATAAAAAGGAAATGATCAAAAGATGAATTAGTGCTCAAAGACTTAGGACAATTATAATTAATGGAAGATCATGAACAAAAGTAAGAATATCGAAAGAGCCCAATTCAATCTATTCTAAGATGGTTAGATTAAAATTTAAGTAAGGAACTATTTAATTAAAGTAATGGAAATCAATTGGACATTATAAGAGAATTTACCCCAAAGAGAGAAAATTACAAAGAAGAATGTAGAAAGTTCATAATGCACTCAAAAAGCATAATGCATACTTAAAGGACTTAATAATATTCATTGTGGGTCCACGTGAGGGACCAATGATGTGTTGATGCTTACTTTGGCTAATTGAGGCATATTGTGAAAAAGTATGTAATGACAAACATACATGATATATGCATGGAGTCATTATGCATTATGAAAGTCCAATGGACTATTTGTCAAGGCCATGTTGCCTAGGAGTTGAATTACACCTTAGTACGGGTGCGAGTAGACTAGTGTGGGTCCTGCTGTTAACCTTGGGGGCGTCGGGGCGCAGGCATCTCACAGCAGGCAGTTGGTAGCCCCGCTGGACCGTGGGACAAACAGATGCAAACGCACCGACGATCCTGACCGGGCACTGTCCTATATCGAGATCTTGCGAGAATGCCGCTGTATAGAGCCTTATGCGCAACATTATTGATTGACTGTTTCTGGAAGCACTTGGTCCTAGGCCGACGAGATACTGGCATGTCTCCCTGATCATTCACTCTGATGTTTGTGTCTAGCTCCATGGAGTAGGATTTTGATATCATGTACATGCGCATAGTGAGTCAATAAATTGTTTGGCATTTAATTTATATGATGAATGGATTTGCTATCTTATTGATGATATACTGCCTGAAACTGTTAAACTGCTTAATATCTGCTTCTTGATACTGTTTATTATTTTGTTATGCTATGTAGGCGTCCTACGCCGTTTATGTTTCTTATTGCCATAATTGGTAATGAAGTAGGATATCTCACCTCTTTCTTGTACTGTTCTTGTTCTACGTGCTATTTTGGATAAAGACTGTAGAGGGAATGAGATTGTTTTTCCTAGACTTTACTAGGTATTGATCTCTTGCTTTCGAGGATGTTGTCAAGAAGAGGTTTCATCGGTTTCGTTAGGATCGTGTTTATCGGTGGCACTAATGTGTGGCGAGTCGACTGGGTTGGACAGCGTGTACGATATGTTGGAGACTTGATCTTGACCGTAAGGAGGACCCGCGATGGAGATCTTGTTCTGACACTTACTACTTCGGTACATCTGGAGTTCGTCTTGCCTATCCAGGAGCTATGGGGTGACCTGATTCACACCCCTAGAGAGGATGAGGATTCCATGGCATCAGCTGCTAAGGCACCTGCCCGTGGGAACGCACTCGGTCCTGTCCTCATATCTTCAGACGACCCGGGGGAGGATCCCGATGTGGATCCGATGGAGTACCCAACTCCGTAGACGTGGATGTCTTATGGGTAGTTTATGTTTTCTTCTGCATTAGTTATGTATGGTGTATTTTTAATATATTTGCCTTTTGAAGTAAATCTTGATTTATTTCATTGTGAGTGGTATGAGAAATGTGCCACACTCTGTATGCTTTAACTTAATTAATTTAGTCCTACGTACTGTATTTTGCATATATCCTGTTGAATCATATCTGTTAACGACAACTTATGCATTATTTCATTCGTGACTCATATTTCCTTTATATATACGAAAAAAAATATTCAAATTTGGAAAAGTAATATGAAGAAGTTGTAGCACGCCAAAAATTTACTGATCGTGGTACAATGACGATTGTGTCATGGTTATTAAATCTAGGGGTGTTACACATGGCAGTAAAGGAACATAACATGAATGACGTAGTCATTCCATACATACAAATATTTCAGATATATTCAAGTTATCAATTTCACATATATATATCATCAGAAAACATATTCCACAATATTATAAATCTTAATAGCACTATAACAATAGATATCCACCATAGATATATAAATAATATTCATGTCTCCATAATATGTATGTTGACCATGCCATGACAATATGTGAACTGGCCATGCATATGCACAATGCGTATGTTGACCATTCTCATGTACAATGTACTCATTTCCTACTCCATGGAGCTAAACTCAAAGTTTTCAGAGATGAACGCTCCAGAAGATCTGTTCTCCTTCAATAGACAGTCTACACCAGGCCATGAAAAGCAATAGTGCCTTGTCGGGCTGCCAGTGCATTGTAATAGTATTCACGGCCAGAGGTATATAAGGTGATAACATGATCACAAGTGAAACACCGCACCCTGACGTCCCCCTAGGTCCATTCAAGACCCTACTATCCTATAAGTTCTTGTTCACTTCTACACATAAAACGTCATAATTGTATAATGCACAAATGCATATTCAGCGGGATTTAACCCTCCATCGTACCATTCTCAATGGTATTCAAGCAACCGTCCATACGATTATTTCAATACTATTTGCATCAATGATATTATATAACTATCCATACGACTACATAGTACCACCGATATTTGGGTTTCCTCTGATAACTAGTCCTTTCAGACTAAATCATCTACCTGATGTTTCTGGCTATAAAAGCAAACCACATTTGACTAAATTGTCTACCTGATGTTTCTTGGTCTGGTACTTCTGTTTCAAAAGCACGATGCCAAATGCATGCTATCACGATTGATTATTCAGTCGTGCATATTTCAAGAATCATCACCATCAATTCATCTAAGACATGCTTTATCACATAATTAAAAAAAATCACCATTCATGTAACACAGTAATCTTACTGTTACTTTCAGTTAAGAGATACCTTCATTGACTAACATTCTACCCATTATTTGCATTGTTCTCATTTTAATGAAATCGCTTTCCATCCTTGATACTATAGATCCTTAATTAAACTCCTTGGTTATCCAGTCAACCAGATTCACCACTAATGATTCATCTCCCATTATTCCAATTATCCTCAAATTATTCTCATCAGTAATTTCTAAAAGTTGTTACTAAAGTTATGCCTCCATTCCATTATGTTTTTGCATTAAACTCTCTTAAAGTATTTACCTTAAGTTCCTCACAACCCTCCTCACACTCATGTTTTTTCTTTATCCAAACCTCACTCTAAGTTAAATGACAAGGTTGTGTTCTTTATCCTTTCCGCATTATGAGTTCCTAATTAAGTGTATATTTATTTAATTAACTAAGTTCTAGCTTATTAAAAAGTCACATAATGAGTGCCTAATGAGGCCGTGAGCCTCCAAGGGACTAGAAAACGCAACCATTCTTCATTACCCAAAGTACACGGCCGTGCCAAAGTACACGGCCTAGGCCGTGTACTCCGTTGGAAAAACACGCCTTTTTGCGCAGCTCAATTATATAGCCGTGCAATATTGCACGACCTAGGCCATGTGACATTCTGTACTGTGTTGGGCTATGTTTCCAGTATGGAACACAGCTTGGGCCGTGTAGATCCACACAGTCCATGAATATACACCAGAATCCATAAAAATGAGCTCCTCCAAGCTTCCAAATCAAATGGGTACCAATCCATATACATATTTGAATATTTAGACATATACAAATCCATCAAGATTCATAATAACAAGCATAGAAAATCATACAATACATCCAAATCAAATCATTATCAAAAATCAAAAACAAAGTGAGAAACCCACAATGGATTTCTCACCATCAACACCAAAGACATTTCCTCACCACCAAGATTGGGTGAAGAGGATTATCTTCCTCTTACCTCAAGAGAAAACAAGAGAACAAACTCCTTGATGCCTCTTGAAATTCGTCCAACACCTCCAAGAAAAACCCTAAGATAGTGAAACCCAAGAAATCCAAAATTAAAGCTTGAAAAGGGAGTCCTTGATCACAATGGTGGCCAAGGACCACGAAAATGAGAAGAGAAGATGAAGATCAAGAACATAACCTCAAAAGCTTCAAGCTTTGAGCTTCAATAGTGGAAGATGAAAAAGGAAGATTTTGGGGATGACCCCCAAAGAGAAAAGTATTAGGATGATGAGAGGATGTAAGAAATAATGTTGGTTGAGCAAGAAATTATGGGTGGCGTCCAATGGTGGTGTGTGGCTGTGTAGATGGAGAAGAAAAGATAGGAGAGGGTGTAAGAGGGAAGGGAGAACGTGAGAGAGAAAGAGAGAAATGAAAGATGAGAGAGAAAGTGATAGTTTTTCAAATGGTAAATGAGAAATGAAAAGATGATAACAAATTTGGTCACTTTTTCCCCCACATGGCTGTGGAATTCACATGTGAGGGGAGAGAATGTGAAGCTTCCTTGAGAAGCTTGATAGGGAGCTTCCTTGAAGTTTCCTTGAAACTTCCTTGAGAAGCTTTGCACACTTCTCGATAAAGTGAAGGGTGATGTTGTCACTTAAATGCTATCATAAAAGTAATCAGATAGAAATAATTTACTAGAATTATTATCCAGTAAGAAAAAGTTACAGTTGACAGAAATAATATTTTATTGTCCCACATATAATAAAATATATTGCGATTTTATTTATCAGATAAAATCTCAAAAAATGAAAACCTCGTAAACTGTATCCGACCTCGGGTTTAGTAAGATCCCCCGTTGACGTTTCTACAGTTTAAAGTTTTTTAGCCTCGGGAAAAATATTTTATTTTCTCGGCCCACTCTACGTGCATGCAAATTGAATAATATATTAAAATAATCAAACAATTCAGAAAATTCTAGAAAAATTCATAAAATTCATAAATATTATAAAATGATTATTTATCATGAAATAAGAAATTTTTGGGATGTTACACAGAATGACAAGTGTGTCGAGAAGCATGAATTTAAACTCGGGGATAAAGTTCTTTTTAATAACTCGCTTCTACATTTCTGTCCTAGTAAGTTATGATCGAAATGGTTAGGACCATATGAGATTTTCGAGTTTTATCCTACGGCCTGCTTGAGGTGAAGAAAGAAGGCCATGAGCCTTTCATGATAAATGGCCAGAGAGTGAAACACTTTGAAGGAGTGGGGACTGAGCACTACTCCGTTAACATCACCTGAGCACAGAAACCAGAGCAAAAGTCGAGCTAATGACTTTAAACAAGCGCTTCTTAGGAGGCAACCTAAGCTTCTTTATTTTTTTCCTTTTTATTTCTTCTTTTTCTTTTGATTTTGTGTGTTGGATTGCTGGTTTGATCTTTATCTCATGGATCTTGTTTAGGATTGATCCTTTTTGAAGCTCAAATTAGTAGGAGAGTAAAGTCAGAAAGTTCTACACCCAACCCATGGAAAATTCCATGGCCATGGATTGAACACCAAAAGATTTTCCACTACAGTAGTGAGTTCTTTTCTTTTATCCTTTCTCTTATTATAGATTTTTATATTGGGGACAATATAAATTTCTAAGCTTGAGGGGGGTATTTCCATTTTATTTTGATTTTGTAGATCATTAGTTTCATGCATTCTCATGTCTTATATTGCATTGCATCTTCTTATTGCATTTTCACACCATCATATCTCTCAAATTTTTGGTTGAACTTTGTGCCCCTCTCTTTTAAGGATTTTGAGATGGTATTGATTTGGAACCCAATTTGTTGATTCTTGTGGTAGGCAATAGACATTATTTTAATTAATAGTGGAGGTGATTTCTTGATAGTTGATAATTAGCATATGTTCTCTGAATTTGTGCTTCTCATTGATTTTTGAACCTCTAAATGTGAGTTTTGAGCCTGTATGGGATTTATGCACTATATTATTTTTGCTCCTATTCTTTGTGTTGAGTGATAATTCCTCATTGATTTTGTGCTCTAGAACTTGATTTGAAACCATTTTGAGGCAAAATTTTTGTTTACATGCTTGAATGTGATTAAGGCATCTTAGGTATTTTTCTGGCCTTCTGAAATAATTGTCACACTTTCATCCACTAGTTGCCCATCTTGAGCCTATTGCATAATTGTTTTTCTTGATGTCTATGATGATATATTGTTAGTAATCATTTAGAATATTAAATAGAGCAAGTTGGGTTTGAAAGTTGTGTTAGGAATCATATGTTTTTTAGCCTTCTCTTTCTCAAATAAAAAAAAGAGAAAAATATAAAGGAAAAAGAAAATAATAAAAAATAATGAGATGAAAGCTTGAAAAAGAAGAGAAAGAGAAGAAGGAAAAGTAAGGAAGAAAATGCTTGGAAATGTGTAGTTATGCCCTTGATTGAAATATGCCTTTGCTCCATTTATGTTCTATTGGATTTATTGTGCTTATTGAAAATTTTGTTAACCCCTTGTGCATACCTTCCTTTTTTTACCCTACCTAACATCTTTCCCATGGCCCTATTACAACCCTTGAAAGACCTTTTGATTCTTGCATACATACTGATTATTAGTGAAAATTTGGTTTCTTATCAAGCTTATAGAAGTGCTGTTTCTTTGAGGAATCTTGAGCGCATTATCTTCACCCTTAAACATTTTGAGTGTGCTTAGTAGAGTGAACATAATTTAGTGAGGAGCATGATTTCTGAGAACTTTAGCATCTAATTGGACTTGATTTTGATTGCCTCTCTAATTTTTGGTTTGCCTTTGCTTATTGCTTGGTTGGTTGTTTTCTCAGGTTCCTCATTCATTATTATCTCTTTATCCCATTTCTTGGTTTGGCATTAGTTATTGCTTGGGGACAAACAAAATCTTAAGCTTGGGGGGATTTGATGTGTGTGAAATAACATCATATTTTGTTCTTGTTTTACGTGTATTTTTATGCATTTTAGGCATTTTAGTTTCTCTTTTTATTTGTTTTTCCTTTAAGATCGGATAACTACAGTGTTTATAGTGTTGTTGTGCAAGATTGGTACTAGATTGGCTTAGAAATAGATGAAAAGCTTGCATGATTGAAGTTGGAGCTTTACGGATAGCAAATTGGGGCAAAAAGATCACTCCAGAAGCATCCACTACTTTCCCGTGGAATTTCCTACGGCCATGGATCGAGTAGTTATGTGAAGAAGCCAAAGAGATTTTCTAGAGAATTCCACAGCCTGATCGTGGAATTTTCCATGCCCGTGGATCTCATCAGTAATTCAGAATGCCTTTTAACAAAGAGATCCACGGCCGTGGATCGCAATCTGAGACAGTTTTTAAGTTTTATTTTTATTTCTTTTTATGGGCTAGGACCAATTAAAACCCTAGGGGTATTTATAAATGTTTTGAATACAATTTGAGGGTTCCAATTTCTGTTTGAAGGAGGCACGTTTGAAGGCTCTAGATCTTCATCTTCCTCTTCTCTTCTCCCTTCGCTACGGGTTTAGATGTTCTTTATTTTGTTTTCTTATTTCTTCTTCTCTATGTCTGAGTAGTTCTCTTTGTTTCTAGGATTGGGCAACGCTTTTGATACATTGATAATGATTAATTAATTTGGTGTACGCCTTTTATTAATCTTGAATGTTCTTTGATTCAATCCTAATTGCGCTTATTCATATAAATTTGCTGGCCACATATTTACATCTCATAGATATCTAGGGACGTATTGAGAGGTGAACCTAGGTGTTGGAACCATAAGAATTAAACTTAAGGTCTAAATCACGAGAGTAGGTTTAGCCTTTCGAGGATTTAATGAATTACCATAAAGCGTAATGAGTTCTATTTAAATTCAATTACCACGAGAGTAGGAATTGGCACGGTTCTTGTCTCTTGAGAAAGAACATTAACTAATTTAGGGTAATTCACCTTCAATTGAATTTCAATTTTAATAAAAGGGTTGTCAATTAGGATTTGTCTTGTATCATTGTGGTTACCCCAATCCTAGAAGCTTTCTTGAATTTGAAAACCTTTTTTAACAACTTGCTATTTTTGTCCGCAATTTTGTATTTTAATATTTATTTATTTAATTGCTTGGTTACTACATTTTTATCTCTCAATAATTTTATCCCATTTGTTTAATTTAATTGAATTAATTAATTAATTGGTATTCATAGACATAGTCCCTGTGGATTCGATCTTTTTATTACTTGACGACGAAACCATATACTTGTGAATTTCACACACCAGGCACTTAACCAATGCCAATTAGACTTAGTACACTTTCTATCTTTGCATTACTACCTCTCTCTCAACTCTATAAGAGTTATCAGGCACTATGGCATCTTACTCTTGCCAATCAAACTCAATTCTCTTGTATCTAGTATCCTACATACTCATCACTCCACAAGTGATATCTAGTGCAACACCATGTTACCTAGGAAGCTAGACACCTAACCATGACATTCCATAGCCAATGGATGCACAAAGTCACTTTACTTTCCCTTGTATTCCACTTGGTCTTTCTCTTTAAGAAATACCCTTTCTAGTGTCTTAACACCCTCTACTAGGCATAAATAAAGGATTCTAACAACTAGGAATCTCATAGCATCAAAAATCAACTTCCTGTTGAATTTTGTGATTGGTGCCTAAGCTCCCTCACCTTAAGCGCCTGGGTGCTCACTAGGCAAAGCATAGCTCTATGTTGTTTCACGTCGTGCACCTAAGCACTCTACACTAAGCACCTAAGCGCTCTCTGCTCTGCTTTGTGAAACTCATCTCTGATCTATGAGCGCCTAAGTGCTCTGCATAGGGCGCCTGAACGCTCCCTGGATGACAACAAAACTGTAGAAATTTGTAGATGGCTATAATTGTTCCATTGGAACAAAGCTAAGATCCAATATACCAAAAATAGATTCTAGGTGATTTCTAACATCAATCTAGGCCCCTAAACTTGTTGTAACTCTTTTACAACCTATTGATTTGCTAGGCATAGATCTAGGTCCAAAAACCACCCTAACTTCAAATTATTTTCAAGTTTCTCATCTATAAACCAAAATGGTTTACCTTCAGCCATGAATGGCTATCTAACACTCACTAAGTTGAAAACATACTAACCTAGTCCTTGAAATCAAGAACCAAGTCAAAAATATGGATTTAACTCCATAAACTCCTTTTGTATTCATGGAAACCTAAGTTCATCCATGATGAACAACAAGGAAAAGATGAATAAAAATCCCCTACCTCTTGCTTAGATCAAGATCTTGAAGCTTTGTTCTTACTCTTGGATCTTTTTCCTTTCTTTCCTTCTCTTTCTCTTCTCTTTCCCTCTTGTGTTTCCTTTTTCTCTCTTTTCTCTTTTCTTTCCTTTTCTTTTTTGTTTTCTGCCTTTATCCATGAGAAGCGAAGTCAAGTTTTGCTTCTTAAAGATAGACACAAAACTATATCAAAAATTTTGATCTGCTAAGAACACTTAAATTCTTTCAAAACCAGATTTCCAACTTCCAACAAGTTTAAAATAAATCATAAGATTCATTAAAAATCTTGTTTCACCATTTCTCTATTTTTCCATATCTGCTAGAGGTCAATCCGATATTAAAATGTACAACTAGCATGCCTAAAAATATCAAATTAACTCCAAAAATCTTGAAACTTTAACTACATCATACTCAGCTTATTTGTGACCTATAAACAAATTATCCAAATCTGTGTTCCTTAACTTAGTAATTATGCTACTATCTGAGTCATTTTAAGTCATTTACCACATTCTGTATTGTAGCAAAGTGCCTAAACTAACTTAATTTATCACAAACTTATACTCACATGCCAAACAAGTAATATATTACCTTTGGTAACCAATTACAAGCTTAACATGTTTTTATGAGATGTTACAGGGATTATACCAGATCATTTCTAAGATAAACACTAGAGCCTATACCCTAGAGACCCTCATTGGAAAAAGTATCAAGAATTTCTAGAATGTTGATAAACTTAGAAAGTATTATAGTTAATTATCTTTATCTTCGTTATTTTATTATGCTTTTATCATGTAAGTTAGTATTCTGACATAAATAAATTAATGAATACATTTCCAGTACTTAGTTATTTTTACACGATTACAACCATTGCAAACCACAAGGTTATCACACCTAGAAGAGGTTCGAGAAATACAAGTTCCATCTTGGATCAGATATTCCAATGCAAAAATGAAGGTCAAAATGAGCAACCCATTTGACCGTTCTCCATGGTCTAGAAGCGAGTTTAAGGGTTTTAACCCATGTCCTAACAAATCTGACCTTAACTCATAAACTTAAGGCAAGTTTAAAGTGGTTAAGAGTACCTGACCGACACCCAGGCTATGGCAATAATATTTGTCGCTATCTAAAAAAGGGATATTACCCTAAAATGCTTTCATGCCAATGTTACACTTAGAAATTTAGTTAAGTGCCACAAGACCTTAGTGAAGAATAAGCACCAAAATTCATTCTCACTTTTAAGTAATCCTATCTGAATCTGATGTCACTGAAATTCTAAGTGAACAATAAGTCACCTAAATCCTATTACAAGGATCAAACCTGAAATATGGATTACTATACAAAGATAAAAGTAGACGAATATTTGCTAAGTGTTAGTCAAAAAATTATCGAGATAGATTGTTGGACCCATCCTAAACGGCAAAGCAAAAAAGGTAATACGAAGATACACAAGTAAAAGCAGAAAAATTATAAGTTATCAGAATTAGAATATATGACCAAAAATTGGGACTTGTCCATACATATACAAAATTAACCCCATGCAAAGGGAAAGAATAGAAAACAAAATGAAATGAGGTATACAAGTTGGGTTTTCCATGGTTGACACCTTCCACCTCGACATCCTCCTCCTTGCTGCCCTCCTCGCTCTCATTGCCTTCCACCTCGCCTGCATCTACCACAAGAACATGGTTCATAGGGGTAGCCTCAGAGATAGCGTCTATAATGTAACCATCTCTGACCACCTTCCATGATCCAATTCCATTGGAGATTAGTTCTGGGTTCAGTAGGCGAAACTTGGCAAGCGTGTTGGCAAAAGAGTCATCCACAGAAGCCGCCAACTCATCTTCAAGGTACAGCACATCATTTTTTAGCTTTGCTTTATACTATTTAAGGATTTCACTTTCAGTTTGGATGGAAGTTTGGTTGGTCTCAGTGGAAGAGATTTGGTCCTTTAGGGTCTTCTCCCGAGCCTTGCCTTCTTTAATGTTCTTTTCGAGCCTGGTTATTTTAGCCTTCCATAGACTGAGCTTCTCGGTCACTTAGGTCAGCTACCCATCCTTTGGGGCCACCATCATCTCCAGCTCCTTTTTCTCACCTCGGAGGGCATCTAACTCTTTCTCCAATTCACGAGTCTGACGAACAAACTCAAAAACAGATTCCAGAAATCAGAGCACATAGGCGTTACGCAGGGCCGGGACCTGTGCATCCTGAATGATTTTAATTAGGTCCTACTCAATCAAAATATCTTGATTAGCTTAAGTAAGGTGGGCACTGTCAATGATCCACCTTGGATCAACCTCTTGCCCCAAATGGACCTGGCAGTGAATTGGAGAGGGGCGGCCTCCAAGACCTCAGTCTCCCGGCCAATGGTGAGGTTGATATGAGCTAACTCGGTTATCGACCTTTTCCTTCTCTGCTCCCATTGGTCGTCTCCCTTCCTCTTACATAGCCAGAGTGGTTGGGCAGGAGGACTGGGATCCGCCTCCTAGATTGTAGCTTGGGGTAGAGATTGAGACAGAGGGACTGAGACCGCTGGTTGGGATCCGGAGCCCGATGCCCCAACTTTTCATTGTGCCAAGCGCAGGGCAAGAGCTTCAAGATTGTCGGGAGGTGCTATACTCTCTACAAAACGGAAACAAACAATGTTATCATACTTGGAAAAAATCATGCAAGACAAAAATATTAACATACTCATAGCGATATACTTAAAAATTTTCTTAAGGACTTAGAGGGCTCATCTAAAACGTCTTTACAATAGATGGCCTCATTTTTGTCAACCTACTCAACAAAAAGGTTAAGGACATTGGCCTCATCTTCAGTCAACACGAAAAACGGAGTCTCAATTTCTTCCTGACTCCGTTCCCATACTATTTGCGTCCAACATAGGTACACCCATAGTACGCCCTCCAAGTTAACATAAAAAGGCATTGTCCCCAGAGAACCCTCTATTCGGGAGAAGTCTTTCTTAAAGTTTTTGAAAGACTCCTGGAGCAACGTAAATACTTTTCACCTTGCCTGAGCACGTAGGGTAACCCAACTTTTTTGGAAACAATTCTTGAAGGGTGAAAATCAAGTGAAAAGGAAGAAGAAAGTTTCTATGGAATATGGCCACCCGAAAACTTTACACATCAGCTTGTAAGTTCAGTGAAACCCCATGCGTTTGGATGTAGTTGTGTCGAAGCCACCCACAGGTGATTCAAAACTCCAATTTTAAACTTGGAGAATGGTAAACAGACACCAATATGGGTGAATAGCGCCTTGTACATATATACAAAATGGTCCCTCTATTCTGGTTAAGCAGACCTACTCTTGATCCATTGGAGCCTGGATTATGAGCTCATTATCACATCATCGACCTTTCGTAAGATGAATGTACTCCTGCTTACCCCTAGCATCCTCCAAAGTCTTGACGCTTAATGAGGTACCCAGAACTTCACGATCATCCCACTAGTACAGGCTGACATTCCTTAGGTATACATACTCTCTTAGTTCTAATGTTGCTATCCTTAACCATCCCATCTTAGAATTATTAACGTTACCTACAGAGATCGTACTCATGTCAGAATCAGAAGATGTTTTATTATAACTTTCTAACTCCCCCATGAGCGTGGAGAGCGATCGTGATGACCTTTGTCTCGCTAGCTCCCTAGCTCTATACGCCCTTCATATCATCTCAAGGATTTCCACCTTAGATAATAGCCTTTATTGCCTACTAGTGCCTCCACCATGTGGAGACTGTCTCTGTCACGCCTGAGGTGACGAAGACACCGCACACTCAAAATCTCTAAGGAACTACCCTTCTCATCACTACTGTTTAACACTCTCACTCTCATCATGGCTTTTTGCGAAAGAAAAAAAGAGGAGAAGAAGGAATATCTTATGGTTTAAAGAAGGAAAAAGGATGGAAAGTTGGAAATGCATGAAGAATCGCCAAAAACCACCGTGCAAAGTCGCTAGAAATTGCCTAGCTCATCGGAGAAATAGTGAGAAAAGTGGAGGAGAAAATGGAAGTGATTGTGGTAACCTCCACTCCTATTTATAGGCATGGGTGTAACACCCAACAACCACCACATGTAAGGGTAAATGTGTCCATTTGCATTTAATTTGAAAATGGCTATCATGCCGGCACAAAAACCAGATGTTGGCTTCTACCCATTTTTCGCCATGTGGCGATATGAACCTGATGCTGCAGCTGAAAGGAAATCATTTAGATTTGGAGTGGCGCATGCCTAGGAAGATAGTATTCATGCCGAACCTCGGATTAATGCTATGTTGTTGCTATAGGTTTATAATCTGGATCACAGTTTTCACTTCATGGACTCCATAATTCATTAGACCCCACTGCCAAAATTGACATGGGGACAATCTAATATGAATCCTAGATAACGATGTAGCCGAATCCCGACCTAATTTGTCCATACTAGTGGCATCCCGATTTTTATTTTGTATCACAGACTTCGACCATTTGTTAGTAACATCGCGAGGTCCGACATCTAGATGGCTTGGATCCCTTTGTCCCACGCGTGCCATTTGCTCCTGATAATCTCAAAAATCTTGACACTCATCTATCACATCTGAGCACCAAGTTGTGAGAAACTGTTTTGAACTGGGTTCTGGGTTAGCAGTTCAAGAGTAACTTAACCCGCTAGAGTTAGATCTCGAATAATAATCAGTGTTTTTTGATAAATAAATATGCCTATTTTTTAGGAGTAAATCTCTTATATAATCCTTTATAAATAGATGATTTAGTTATAAGAGATAATAATCTTAATAAGATTCTTATCCTAATTAATAGAATTTATTATCCATTAATGTAGATTTAAACACGATTCTTATCTACCTTGATGCTCCTATAAATATCACACCAAAGGTATGCATCGATCTAAGCCTAGACACTCGACCCACCTTGTATATATTCTAACTTGAGCATCAGAGTACCTTTTGTAGGTATCCACCCTTCACACCACCGTCGCTGCCAACGTGCTACGGAAGAAACTACCTTCATCAACCTCATTTAGTTAATCTTCTAAAACCTGTACAGAATACATAAATTGTTTGTAAGGACATGACTTTCATGGAGATGTGTCTCAATTGAAACATACCTCTTTAATGGTGTCTTTTAAAGGTCTATAAATGACAACCCCAATATTAAAAAAGTGTTCCACAAAAATTATAAAGAATAAAAGGTGAGAGATTTTGTTTTTTTAGTATTACTACTAGTTGTTGAATTCACAAATACTTCATTATATCCTGGGAGTGTTATTATTTTAACTTAATAACAAATTTTATATGAGGACAAAATAACTCTTTAAAAAAGTGATTCATTGTGTCTCAAAATGTTAATTCTCAATCTTATTTTTATTTCCCATCTATATTCTTTTACAACATGCTAGACTTAATAAAACATACAAACAATTAATGCCTTACATAAGTATGGGTTTCCAAAACCAATAAAATCTAAAATCACTCCATTTCGTTCCCATTTGAGATGTGATAGTTGCACAAAAAATGAAAAACACATAAAATATACAATTGCTTTACCACCCTTCCTTTTTCTTTTATTTTCTTCTCTCTCTATTTTATTTTTATTTCCATCCATGACTCCCAATGACTTTGTGTGGTGTTTATGGTTGAAATTTAAGTGTAAATAGTAACTTTGGTTTGTGTTTTGTTTTTATTTTTAATTGATATATTTTTATTAATAATTATAAAAATGTAATATTATTTTTACTTTATTTTTTAAATTTTTATGAAAAAATGGTAAAAAAATAAAATATTATTTTTATTATTTCTTTTACAAAAGTTTAAAAATACGAAACAAAGTAAAAATAAGGTGACATTTTTTGTAATTATTAATAAGAACTTATCAACTAAAAATAAAAATAAAAAACAAACTAAACACTCTATTCTATTACTAGAATAATCATTTAGTGAAGCCATTTCTACTGTTGCATGGCAAATCAAGTTCAATCTCACCCATTAGAAACAAAATACCCACTATCTCCTCTCTTAGAGTGGACGGAATAAAATGGAATAAGATGGAACGAAATGGAATGGAATAAAGATCCTTTAGATACTTGATATAATAGAGAAAAGTTTTCATTCCTTTGTTTGGAAATTCTAATGTAAGGGAGTACAATGGTAAGAATTATAAGTTTTATATTCCTATACTACCATTATCTCAAATATAATAAAATTTAATAATTTTTAGCTAAAAAAATCTTTTAATTATTTTTACATATTACCTAATGATTATGTAATAGTGATAATGCCTAATTTTTATCTATTTTTTATTATAAAAATAGGCATTATTATATCTCATTATCTTTGATTTTATTGACTTTATAATACTATTAATTTATTTATATAAAGAAGTCATTAATTTAACTATTGTGATAATTATAGGAAATCTGTTAAAAAAATATTGGACAAAATAATAGTACTTTGGTAGCAAGTTTAATTGAAGGAAGAAATCAAGACTTGGGCCCATAACAAATAAAGAGAGAAAAAAATAAAAATCTATCAGTCTTCAATAAAAGGAGATTGAGTTTCTTAAAATTGGTTTCTTAAATCCAATCAATATCTTTTTAAAGAACTAGTCATGAAAATTCCTTTCAAACTAGTTCCAAGAGTGGATCGAATTAGGTGGGAGAGTTGTAAATCAAGTAAAAGTATTCTTAGTTAAGGTACTAGAGAAATATTCATTTTTAAATATTCATTAGTGGCTATATCCCCTACTTTGATAGTATATCGAGTAATATGTTTCACTGTAAACTCTCCACTTTTCTCAGCAAATTTGTTAGAGATTTTAGGTGCTTTGCATCCTGTAGGCAATTCTACCTGTTTGATGAACTCAGGGAAGGCTAACACAAAATACAGTTGATTTGCATATCCTATATTAAAGTCATACCTGTTCAGCACCTACTTAACTGCTTGGTTGATATTTTGATGCCCCCAAGATTATTTAGCCTAATCCTTTCTAGGAGGTTATCAGCATTTGATTTTGATTAACTACTCGAAATCCTATATTTGGGCCAAGTGGATTTTCTCTTGGTTGATTATCCTCAATTGAATTATTAACATTGGGATTGTTTACTAATTGGGTATTATTTGGATACACAGGTTGAGTATTTCCCCTCTAATTTCCTATAGATTCTTATGGGTTTCCAAAAACATCAGCAATCCTACTCATTTGCGTAGCCAATATAGTATAAGTATTATTAGTTGACTTTATGAGTGGGGTTATCACAGTAGTCATCTGCTGAGTTAGCATATGGACTATCTCGTGGTTGCTTTCATCAATCTGTTGCCTGATATTATTTAGGGCTGTATTTGTGTTCCCTGAAGGAATTGAAGACAAATCCCTAAGGAGAATAGGGAAAACTGGTGTTCCCATTTTTAGCCTATCAGTTCGAGTTGCATAAGTTCTTGCTCCTTGGCCATTGACACTTACCACTTGGTTTCTTAATGAAACATTGATATTGAACTTGTGTATGTGGCTTGGGCAATACCTATGCTTTGTGTAATATTTTGGCGTGTAAAACCAAGAGGCAACTCATATAAAGGTGTAGTCCTATTTTTAACATTCCAATACTAGTACTAATAACATATCTAGAATTATGCATTAGTAATTTGGATTGGTATTTACTTCTATACTAACAACATTTATTCAAAATATATTTATATTATATACAAAAATATGAGCCTATTGTGGGTAAAATAATGTACATAACATAAAGAAAAGAAATTTATATAAGCTTATATTTTATAGTACATCAATTACAAAATAAGCCTTTAAGGCATAATTTCATACAAATAAATACAAATTTTTAAACAAAATTCAAAAGAACTATTTTTCCCGTAGTCTTACTCTTCTCTTCCGCTATCTGCAAACTTCTTTCTTGGAAATATCATAGAAATACAATAAAACATGGGTGAGAATTCTAGGAATTCTCAATAATTCTATAAAAAACTGTGTCATCACAATACCTCTAGCTGCTTTGGGAAAAAATCATTTCAAAATTTAAGTTATAAAGTAGAAAGGTGATAAAAGCCAAAATAAGTTCTTTCTCTTTCCGAGACAGATTATTCAATTTTAAACTTTAATAACCTCATTCATAAATTCAAAACAAATATCAAGATTCAAAGTATCATAAAATACCCTTAGGTTTTAACAGGAACAATTCAAACACAAACTATAATGGAATTTAATCCTTCCTTCCTGAAGACTATATCAAATGCTATATTATTCTCCTATCCCAATAATCACTCTTCTTCAAAGAATCATTTTTAGACTATTACCCCATTTTTTAGGATTATTTTAGGTTATTCTAGTTTATCTCCATTCTCGGAGTTTATTATAGATTACTCCATACTTGGAGTTTATCCTAGACTACTTCATACTCGGAGTTTATCCTAATCTACTCCATACTCGGAGTTTATCCTAAACTACTCCATACCCAAAGTTTATCCTAGTCTACTCCATACCTGGAGTTTATCCTAGTCTACTCCATACCCGGAGTTTATCCTAGACTACTCCATACCCGAAGTTTATCCTAGTCTACTCTATACCTGAGTTTAAAGGTTATCTCCCTTCCGGAGATTATTCTAGACTAGCCTCTTTAGTAATTAATACACAAAGTGCTCATTACCTATGCTTACACTTGATTTAGGTGCTAAATATCCATTTTACATACACAAGCAATCATACATTGTAATTTGGATCATAATTTAAGTTCATAATTGGTTTACAAGGGAAAAAGAACTCTATTTTCACAAAATAGAGGTATGGTAATCGATTACCACACCATGATAATCAATTACCAGCTAAACAAAAGCCTGGTAATCGATTACCACATCTCTAGAAGCTTGGTAATTGATTACCACCTTGTGCCTTTTGTGGCTTGGTAATCGATTACCCACTCGTGGTAATCGATTACCCACTCGTGGTAATCGATTACCTGCTTATGGTAATCGATTAGCAACTGGATTTTTTTGTAGAACACAAAACTTTAACACCAAGCAACCAATAACCAACTAAATTTAAACCAACCACAACAACATGGCTTCATACCTATGCATTCAAAAAAATCTCAAAATGATATTTCAAAAATGGGTAGACACCAAACCCATTTCACTCATCTCAATTTCATATAATCATCGAAGCTAATCATAAGCTTATAACAGGCATAACATACTATTCCATTTATTCTAATAATCAATACAAGATTTTCATCCAAAATAATACCTCTAAGTTCTTTATTTACAAGGAAGGAATAGATGAAACATGCGAAAATAAAGAAACAACCCCTACCTCAATCTTTATTTAGATGATGCTCTCTTATTCCTCTTTCCTTCTCTTCTTCCTTTCCTTCTTTCTCTTCTTGTTTTCCTACTCCCTTTTTCCTTTTCTTTCTCTCTCTCTTTTCTCTTCCTTTTCCTTTTGCTGAACGAGCGTGAGAATGGAGAGTAGTGAGAAATAATAGTCAAAAGAAAGGATAAAAATAGGAGAAAGATAGTGCAGAAGAGAGAGAAATAAAGGAAAGAATAAAATTCAGTTGGAAACATTATATCTCTCAAGGATACTTCAATCTTCCATTGATGAATTTTCTAACCTTCATAGGTAATATAGAAAATTCTAGAATTTTATTCAATTTTTAGTTTCATCATTCAATAATTATCCTTATACATCTTTATCAGTTACTAAGCTTCATTATTCTTCCCCAAATTAAGTTAAACCTATGGAGTTGAATTAAGAAGCTTATAGGCATCCACGGTAGCCTATATTCATTCTCATATTAACCTTCATCTTCTCTTTTACATCTTCCCAAAATCTTATGGTCCTCTATGCTACATTTCTATTTAATTTGACCTTTAAACATTCATTCAGTGTCATTAAAAATGCCAAATCAGTTAATTTGATCCTCTAAAATTTACTATAGTTCATTCCAATCATTTGTAACGTAGAAATAAATTTTTTATATTTATTTCTATATTCTCAGCTGTTTATGCTAAAATCTGAGTTTATATGAGCTATTATTCGCATTCACTGTTATATTATTATACTCAAACTAGTCTAGAAGGTTACATGAATTAACAGATAACTCATACCGATATTGCTTAGCTTCTATAACCCTAATTAGGATTATTATGTTAGGGAGGATGTTACACTATTCAACCCAAGAGTTATGTTTTCCAAGTTTGAAATAGGGATCCTTGTGATTTCACTAACCACGGGATCTAGAGGTTGAGGCAAAGTAGCAGACAATATGGTGTCTCGATTGCCATTTGCTCCATTATTCCCTATCTGAGGGTTTTGAGCACTATTTGTTGTGTTATCAGACATTCTTGGCACTATTTTACCACTTCTCAATTGTATAAACGAGCAGAGTTCTTCCAAATACCAGTCTTTCGACTAGTCCCACCAAGCGTGCAATTTATTTATGGTAAACTTTTATCAAAGGACAAATTCGATTATAGATCTTGATTCAGGGAAGGAAATCACTTCCTCTTAGGATTCTCTAGTTCCTAGATTGATCTTTAGGCAATAATGTCAAGAGTAATTTTGAACTTAAACACAAGACCATGTAAATTGAAATATTATTGTGTAAGAAGTAAAATTATGAAAAAATAAGTAGGGCAATGAAAAGATGGTTGAAAAGAACTTATTTTGAAAATGAAACTTTTCTTTTAAACTTAAGAAACAGTAAAAAGAAAGCAATTAAATGGCTTGAAATGTAAAGTAAAAGGCAATAAAGTGCAGTAAAGTAAACTTGGCATGCAATGTAAAGTGCAGAAATATAAAGAATAGAAATTGAAATAAAGCAATGTAAAAATAAAGTTGCAAGTATTTAAATGAACAGGAAAGTAAATTTGCAGAAAGTAAATAAAAAAAGCAAGTAAAGGAAAGCAATTAAAAAAACTCAAATGATCTCGAAATAATCACTTGATCTGGAGTAGAAAAGATGTTGTAAGAAAGTAAAGATTGAAAACATAAATGTACTTGAATTTAAAGTTGCATTGAATTTGTAAATGATACAGAAATAAAATTGGATGAAAACATACTTGACTAAACTTGTATGATTGCTCGAAATGTCAAGTGACGTAAGAGCGTGATTACAAGTGTTTGTGAGTAATGAATTTTTAATTCCTAAATGTTTCCATCCTTTTGGTATTTCTAGACATTCTAAGTAACTAACATTTCTACAGGATCTTTAACATGTGTCTAAAACAAAGAAAATCGCCTAATGATTATTAGTGATCCTTGTCAAGTAACTATCAAATCATTGTCAGCAATCCTCGTGCAACAAGTACCTGTTAAATATTTGTCAGCAATACTTGTATTGTATACTTATAACTGTTGCTAACTTCTATTTCAATTTCAAATCCTCTTGTATGAATTTAAATTTGAATCTTCAATCAATTGCTAGCTTCTGGTCGAGACCTCTTGCTTCTATTTTTAGAAATCCTAAGTGTAGTTAGTCCGAGTCTCATTTTTGGAGACCAAATCGAAACTTTCATTTTGGTAACTTCCAAATCGAAAATATTATTTCGATAACCTTATTATAACTTTGATTCTAATAGAATCGTGTAAGTTCTCGAAGTAAGTCTTCGACTACACCTCAAATTTGTCTGAGTCAAAAAGTGTTATTTTTATACCAACAATTAGGAAGGATTTTTCTTACTCCTAGGAAGACATCACAACCGTTGGATTATCAATAGGACTCACACAATCACTTACCTAAATCTAATGGTTGTTGTGATTCGGCTAGAGGAAGAAAAATCATTTATCCGAAAGGATGTAACAATTTCCCCAAAAAAATAGTCGTCACTCCACATGCCAATTCAGAAAAGCAGCATCTGATATGCAGGTATAGAAGTTTGATCTTCAAGTTATTTATAGGGAAGTAAACTTGGTAGAAATTATAAAATGGAAAATTCAACTCTGTATCATGTTTACTACATTGCAGCATACCAAACGATTTAGATATACTATTACATAGCATATAAAATAAATTTGGATCATTTCATTTATATAGGAATTGTGCTTGATATTTTCTAATCATAAAGTAAATATTGGAAAAGGAACCATTTTATGGAGGCTGTGCTATTGCTCATATGAGCTATGTATCATGGAGGGACTGAGTTTTTAGATAGTACTCTTTTCTTTTACCTGAATTTATCCGAGAACTGACTGAGCGTAGATGACCAATAAAGGGTTCGAGCACGTTTGTTAATGTGTGGAATGAGGATGTGTTCGAACCTTTTTCATATCTTTTTTGGTGAAACCTTTGACATTGATTGAATTATTCCAGTATCTCCGAAAAAAAAAAAACAAGAAGAAAAAGAAAAGAAAACGGAGTACACCATACAGACGATATAACATTACTCACTTTCTTGGTCACGGACTAAATGATTCCCATACGTGGAAACAAATGCCATCACTTGCGACAAAAGTGTCACATAATGTTTACCTATAATTACTATAACGAACATTACAGGCTACTTTTTCAGTTGGACAAAGTATGGTCAGCCAGCCCTCATTAACTCCCTAAAAATCATTGAGAAATTGAATAAATGACGTAAGAGCTAACCCTAAGGACTAAGGAAGTACGCTACAGTGCATGTTATCATTCAAGCAGTTGAGAGAGAGAATAAAGAGTGTAAGTGAATATAAATTTCCAAGGTAGTCAACAAGGTGAGGAAGTTAAGCAAACGAATGTCGACAAAAGTACCGCAAAAATAAGCAGGCTTTTTCATCTAGTCTTTGTTACAAAACCTTGTATCAAATAGCATTATTCCTTAAATATATGGTATTAGGTAGACAAGCAAAAATTCTTAGCTTTGTTTTTAAGTTTGAATACCTTGAGTTAATATTATATCATGAATAGAGAATAATGAAACTGAACGGAAATCAGCCTTTGTCGCTTCCCTTGGAATATAGCCAACATGTGAAGATTCTCAGAAAGTGAGGGCCAGCTTCCTCGTTTGGTGGGCAGTGTACAGAACTTGACTTTACCACATGATTTTGCTGTTAGTAAGTTTATCTCAGGACCATGAAATTCAATGCCACAGTAAATTTATTAGTTTTCTATCACTGTCAAAGAAAGTGGAATTTCTCTAGAGAAAGTGAGAGAAAAGGGAAAGGGATGTGTTCGAGAAAAATACAAGGATTGCACATTTTAAAGTTGAAACCCTAATATACCAATTGGCAATTAGACTTTCTTTGAGGAAAAGAAAAGAAAAAGAAGAAATTTTAAAACTAGTACACATGTAGGAAATAAACATTTTTTTTTCTGCCTAATTAATTTACCCAGCTTATTGCAGTGTTGAGCTTCCAAAAGGTTGGTTTGCCTGTGCTGATTCCAGTTTAGGATCCAAAAAACTCATAGTACCCATGGAGTGTTGTTGCTCTCTTTGTGAAAACCCACCACTCATGTTTCTTACCATTCCTCCAACACCCAAAAAGTCTAACGTCAACTTATCAGATCCTCCAAAGCGCACACCCAGATTTTGGGACAACTTATTGGGCTCCTCTACGTTGAGAAACTGACCAAGGTTGTTTTCGTTCCCTTTCACATTGCCAAATATGGAAGTGTTTCCATTTGCAAGAGAGTTCATCAATCCACGGAGATGGTGGTGGTCATTTTCCAAGCTTGATCTTATACCTTCGCCCCTACTATCACTTCCAAAAGTGGCAAGATTATTGGACAGAATTTGCCTATCAGATTCTGCACCATTGGTTGAGGAACTACCTAGTCCTCTTAGTTGAGAGGAACCATTGGTGGTTGTGGTTGAACCCATTTGAGCAGCTTTCTGAAGCAATGCAGTGGCGGACATATGCGGGGACATGTTTTCTTGTTGCACAGATGAATTACCAAAGAGTGAAGACAAACCCGACCCAACTTGATTACTTACAGGGCTATTAGTGTAGAGTGTTGTTCCTTGGTTACCTCCACTTATGTTGTTGAATTGATCAGGGATTATGCTGCCACTGCTATTGCTATTTGTAAAGAAGCTGAGGTTAAACATATTGGCAGGAGCAGATGATGATGCAGAAGTAGAGTTGTTGGTGTTCCCTTGAAGATCAGGAAGTTGCATAAGACCATGTAGTTGCTTGCTTGAGAATGTTCCTTGCTGAGATTGGAGGTCTTGAAATCCTTGATTTGGGTCAGTCATGAAGAAAGCTGAGGAAGACAATGAATGTGGTGAGTGTCCAAATGATGACTGATGCAAAGGTGAGGAGATTAAGTGCTCAAACTTTGGTGCACCAGCACTGCCAAGGCTCAAGACACTGTTAGTGGTTGCTTGGTTCTCGTTTTGCAGTTGGGGAATTTGGGTACCCACATGGGATAGGCCTAAGCTCATGTGGTTTGTGCTATAAAAATGAGATCCCAAAGGGTTTAAGTTAGTAGGGTGTCTTGCAGTTTCATGCGCTAGAGCATCACAGAAAGCCCTATGAGTGATAAAACTGTCACGCCTGCAACAAAGATATTGGAAAAGAACAACTGTGTCATTGAAAACATCTCCCATAAACACAATTCTAGTCATACAAATTGGCACTAGAAAAATAATCCAAAAATAAATTTAATTATCCCAGTATCATTCTAAACTGAATTTATCCGGGGATCAAGTAAGACCTAAATTATTGTAAGTGTGTGGATTTGAGAGTTACAGGGAGAAAACGCAACAACAACCAAGACTAGTTATTACACTAAATATGGTCGACTACATGAACAATTAACATAATTGGACTCTAAAAAATAATTAAGAAAAAATGATAACCAAATTTTTTCTAATTAATAAAGTCAAGAACCTAGAGACTATACAACCACAAACATGCATACCAAAAATTCACTATTGCCAAAAGAAGAATGATATATAAAAGAATGTCAGATCTTTAATTTTATGATCAATGATGCTGGAATTTTGAAAAACAGTTGTTTCACATAGCAATTATATAGCGGACCAAATCAATAGGGTCATTTGTCAAAAAAATTAAAGATAAAAACAAATTACGCATTGAATAAATTGGAATATATTTTCATTGAAATTCGATCTTCTATTTTGAAATTAAGAAAACTACCTCTACCAAAAAAATAAAAAATAAGTAAACTACGACAGAAGGAGAGGGCCCAGAGGATTATGCCAAAATCGGATACACACCAACAACTCCATATCGAACTACCACTTTGAGGCCTCACTTTGATCACTGAAAAGAAAGAATTATTTGCAAATTTGATGAAAGTCAATAATTATAAGCCCTGTATGGGACCAGCCTCAATAAATGCAAACTACCTCATGAGTTGTCCATTTTCTACCATGAGAATTGTTGTGAAAACAATCGTACCAGCAAAAAGGTTGCTAAATTCTCGGAAAAAATCTGTGAAAAAGCATGAACTATAGATATGCATATATTAATGCAGAGAATTTGTTGAGTAAATCACTTGGTAGAAATGGGGAGCCAGTGACAATTAGGAATCTTGGACCCATGGCAAAGAATGTACCTGAATATAAATTGAACCACGTACAAATATCCAACTCGAAAGAAAACAAAACCGAGCGATCCAACTCATGTGAGAACATACCCAGTATCACTGTGCCTGTGTCTGTGCTCCTTACATTGTTGCTTAACTACACGTGAACGGGAATAAGGATGAGGGGCGTTGTTCCCAAGGAACAAAGGTGAACCTCGCTTGTTTTTTCTTCTCAAAACATTTCAATTTTTGAATCCCTTTTGTACAGTCTGCTCACGTGCGAGCAGTCTTCTGCCACTGCCACGTCCCTCCACTAACACCCACACATAGACTTAAACAAGAAAAAGGTTGAACGGTCTTGCTCAAATTTATCTTTTCTTAGGAGGATTTTCTTCAGCTACCATGCTACCATTCTTTTTTTCTTTTTCTTTCTTTTTTTTTCAGTTTTATTTGAAAACTTACCCAAATATACTAGTCTTAGTATCCATAAGGAACTCTTATTTTCCATAAACTCTTTGTTTTTTTTTTTTGGTAAAGCATAAACTCTTACTTAGGTGAAGTTTGTGTATGTTATGATATCTCTAGCTTATTTTGTCTTCAGAAAAAGTGATAATCAAAATGATGCTGAGAGTGAAAAGCTGTTTAATGTAAAAATTAAGCTAAAACAAACATGAAATAGAACCTAGTCTTTAGTAATCGGGTATGTTGTTACCTGGAGAAGAGAGTGCCACAGTCACATCTATATTCTCTAGTGCCACAAGTCTTGGAGTGGGCTTTCCAATCAGATTGAACGGCATACTTCTTTGAGCACTTGTCACACTTCCACTTCTTCTCGCCGTGCTTGCGAGAATAGTGCTTCTTAATCCCAGTGAGGTCTCCCAGAGCCCTTGAAGGATCATGGTGGACGCATGTGGGCTCGGGACACAGATAAACCTTTCTCTTTGGCTCTTTTGTAGTCTTCTGCTTTAGCTTCCAAGGCAGGTTATGTCCTCTTCTGTGGAGCTGTAAGTTTTGCTCCCTTTGGAACCCTTTGTTGCACACCTCACATATAAACCTGTTTGTTGCCATTAGAGTCTTGGGAGATAGTGCTATCACCTCCGCATCTGGATCTGTTTCCATGGAAAAAAGAATTCCAAACAACAAAATGTAGGAAAATTTTATGCTTCAACTACATAATGAAATTGAACATGCACAGGGAACTGAATAATCAAGCCTTTTTAAAAAAGAGAAATATTTTTATAGTTAAAAAATCATCCCCAAAAAAAAAATCTAAAATAGAAGTCTAAGTACTGTAGTAGATAAACATAAAGGAAAGAAGTCTGGCCATTCTATCCTCTCTTCAGCAAAAGAACTTGATAGCCCTAACCCTATATTCAGGACTTAGGGTTTCCCGTTTCCATGTCATGTTTGTTTCTTGAGAAGAAACTCAGCAACAAATTTCAAAAGGGGCATTTTCCATATACATATAAATGCTTTTAAGTAATCAAATAATGAAGAATGCATAGAGCTACTTGCATGGTGTTCCAGGCTGATTCCTCCTTTTATTTTGAGGCACTGTGTTTGGAGCAGCAGTTGAGGAAGCAGCTGTGGAGGATTGGTGTTGTTGTGTAATCTGACTTTCATTTTCTTGTCTGATTCCCAAGAAAGGTGTGGATGAGGAAGCAGCTGCCATTTTGTTTTGCAAACTTGAGCAAATCTGGAATTTCTTAAAAATTTGTCAAAACCTATCAAGTGTTTGAATTCCTCTACTGAAAGAAAAATTAAATTCCATGCTTTCTTGTCTCTTTGAAAGCATTGAAAAAAATAAGGGAAACAAAAGGCATAAGAAAATGAAGAAAGAAGGACCTGAAGCTATATATGTTTGATTTTCCCTGCTTTCTTGTCTTTTTGAAAGCTTTCAGATTAAACCCAGAAAACACCAAGAAGAATTTATCTAAGGAGACAGTAACAATCCTGAGATGAAGAGAAGAAAACAATCACTCTGTATACCTACTCATCTTCTTTCTGGCTATTATTTTCTTATGCATAAAATTTTGCTACACCCTCTTCTTATTCCTCAATCATTTGATGTCTTCTACATAAATAATACTTAGCATACTTGTCCACCCATACGCATACCCATATCTCTTTCTCTCTCTCTATCTCTTTTGTCTGTTTCTTTAACTCTATACATTTTCCTCATCCTTGTTGTGCATTTTGTAATGGAAAATTAGTGTGGTGAAGTAGCAAACTGGCGAGGGTAATTTATGTCCCTATTATGCAGCTCTTGCACAGCACAGGCTACTGTGTCCTTAGCAGATGATGGTTTGGGGCCACCGACCCTTATACCTTACAGTCTCCTTATCTCTCCTTCTCTTGTTTCGTATTCTATTGCCAACAAGCACACAAGTTGTTCTTTGCTCATTTCTCTACCCACCAACTGTCAATAATAATAAAAAGTGTATTGACAAGCACGTAGAAAATTGCTTGAATCATCTATTTTATTTATTTTTAAATATTTTAATAGATAACAAGATGTATTTATAAACTTATTTTTTTATATTTTTTAAATCTTTAAATAAATAATAAGATGTAATTATAATTGTATCCTTTTTATATTTATATTTAAAATTTTAAATGAATAATTAATAATGATAGTTTTGAGAAAACAAAAATTAGACATTAAAAAAAAATCAAAGTAGAGAATCACATTTATAATAATACTAGCGTATTTTATATTATTAAGAGTGTTTGAAGTAAATTATAATTATTATATAGTAAAAAGTTAAAAAGTGTTTGAAGACAATTATAATTGGAGAGTAACAAATATTTAAATGATTGTATCCTTTTTATATTTATCTTTAAATCTCTATATAAATTATTAATAATATATTACTATTTTATCATGTCTATCTTTAAATATTTAAATAATTAATAAGATATCTTTACTATTTTATCCTTTTCTTAATTTTTCTTTAAATCTTTAAATGAGTAATTAATTAATAATAATAATAATTTAGAAATGCAAAATTTGGATATCAAAGAAGGGAATCCCTCCAATAGTAATAGTAATAGATAATAGATATATAGATTATCCCCAAGAATACCAGCAATTTTAGTGTTTAGAGATTATCCCCTTTGTTAATAACATTAACACCCTTATTTGTTTTAACTTCACCTCATGCTAGGCCAGATGAATTTGGTTATTATAAATATAAACAAGCTTTTGGTATGGTTGGTGCATACTCTGCATATAAGGAAATTACATATATCTTTAAAAAATTATGTTCAAAATCCTTGTTTAAGTTTCATGATTTGTTCTTAAATCAAATGGCTCGAAATAATTAATATGTATGGATGAAGAATATGTGATGATAGTCTTACGATTATAAATAAATAAAAAATTAAAAATACATTCTTTATTACGTTCTTTTTTATTGGACCTCATGTCACACATTGAAGTACACACCTAATCTAGATTAACGTATAATCAATTTAATTAGTATATAATTAATTCGATTAACGTGTAATTAATTTTAAAGTTGTGCTTTAGTATGTTACATAATTCAATAAAAAAGAGTGTATTAAAAAAGTGTAATAAAGAATTTATTTCTAACACTCTTCTTATAAATAATGCTTTTGACTCAAGCATTGGATTATATAAATGTTTACCGTATTGGAAATATATGAACAATTGTTTTATCGTAATATTATTAGGCATTCAGATTTTTTTTTTAATTTTTCAGGGTATTTAATGTGAGACTAATCTCTTCAATCTTGGAGCTTATTTAATTTCACTGCAGATTTCTCATCACACTGTCAAACCTTCATTAATTTACCAAATAAGTATAAATAAAAGTAAAATTTATCAAATAGGTATAATTTCAAAAATAATTATTAAAATAGTATAAGTCGTGACTCTCAACCATGACTTACATCTAGAATTTTTTTTTGTATTGAAGTCGTGGCTCCTAGCCACGATTTCAATACAAAAAATAAAAAATAATAATAATCCAGCAACTTACATATAGATTTTTTTAAAATTTTTTGTACTGAAGTCGTGACTAGGAGTCATGACTTCTATACAATAACAACAATAACCAAGTATTTTCTCACTAGGTGGGGTCGGTTACATAGATCAAACGATGTCATTGTGTCTTATCATAAACCAAGTTTTCAGAAATGTTATTCAAATTTAAATCTTTTTTAATCGTTTCACCTATAGTCTTTCTTGGTCTTCCTCTACTTCTAGCTATTAGGCTATTCTCCAACTGATTTACTCTTCTTACAAGGGCTTCTAAGAGTCTTCTCCTTACATGTCCAAATCACCTAAGGCGGGATTCTCTCATCTTTTCCACAATAGGTGCTACCTCTACTTTCTCTCTAATGCATTCATTCCTAATCTTATCTTGTCTTGTATGGCTACACATCCAGCGCAACATCCTCATCTCCGTGACACCGATCTTATGCTCCTGTTGGCTTTTTACCGCCCAACATTCAGTATCATATAACATCGCGGGTCTTATAACTGTGCGTAAAATTTACCCTTAAGCTTGAGAGATACATTTCTATCACAAATAACTCCTGAAGCACTTCTTCATTTTATCTATTCAGCTTGAATCCTATGGTTTACATCTCCCTCTATCTCTCCATCATTTTGTATGATAGATTCAAGATACTTAAATTGTGTTACTTGTGATATGGTATGATCTCAAAATTTCACTGCTAAGCTAGCATTAACATGCCTCTTACTGAACTTACATTCCATATACTCCATCTTACTCCTACTTAGACGAAAGTCATGTTCTTCCAAAGCTCGTCTCCATAGCTCTAGCTTCCCATTTGTTTCCTCTCTCGACTCTCTAACTAAGACTATATCATCTGTAAAAAGTTTGCATTGTGGCACCGACTCTTGGATATGCGCAGTAAGCACATCCAAGACCAAGGTAAAAAGATATGGACTCAAAGTTGACCCTTTGTGCAGTCCTATAGTTATAGGGAAATCTTCTGTGACCCTACCTTGTGTTCTCACACTAGTTTTAACTTCATCATACATATCTTAGATTGCTCGAATATAAGCGATACGAACTCCTTTTTTCTCCAAAACCTTCCACAAGACCTCTCTCGGTACCCTATCGTAGGCTTTTTCCATATCAATGAAAACCATGTATAGGTCTTTTTGCTTCCTCCGATACCTCTCCATTAATCTTCGTAGAAGATAGATTGCTTCCATGATTGACCTCCCAGATATAAAACTAAATTGATTCTCTGAAATATGAGTTTCTTGTCTTAATTTTCGTTCAATTACTCTTTCCCATAACTTCATGATATGACTCATGAGTTTAATCCCTCTATAATTTGCACAGTTTTGTATATCTCCCTTGTTCTTATAAAGAGGGATTAAAGTACTTCTCCTCTATTCATTTGACATTTTCTTAAACTTCATTATCTCGTTAAACAGGTTTGTGAGTCAGCTTATACCTTTCTCTCCTAGCCACTTCCATACCTCAATAGGTATATTATCTGGTCCGACTGCTTTTCTATTATCCATCATCTTCAATGCTTTTTTTACCTCAAACTCCTGAATTCTACGATAAAATGTTTTATTTTGATCATCTTCTCTAGTGTTTAGAATGTCCAAATCCCCTAATGTCTTTTGTTCCTCATTAAATAACTTGTGAAAATAACCATTCCATCGATCCTTGTGTCTTGTTCCGTAACCAAGACTTTACTATTTTCATCTTTAATGCATTTCACTTGATCCAAGTCTCTATGTCAAATTTTTTATATAAAAAAAAACAAAATACATAGAAGTCGTGGCTGGGCCACGACTTCAGTACAAAAAAAAAATTCGATGTAAGTCGTGGCTAACAGTTGAGAGTTACACTATTTTAATAATTATTTTTTAAGTTATACTTGATAAATTTTACTTCTACTTATATCTATTTGATAAATAAGTCATCAAACCCTCTATCTGAGCCACTAGGTAATAGCTTGACCCCACGTAATAAATTTTTAAACAGTTTAAATTATGCACAATCTCCTCACATGTTTGTACAATAATCATCCCTCTTATAGATTTAGTCTGATTCTCCTTATCGCCCAAAAAAATGTTTATTTTTGTGACAATCCAATGTTGTCACTGAAACTTAAACATTGTCAGTAAAACTCTTCGAGTAAAAAAATGCAGAGGGTTTTCATTGGAAACTCGTGACTAAAGGTTTTCGAGACAACAAAGAGTCCAATTTTCAGTGACACAATGCTGTCACTGAAAACAATTTTTATTTGATACAAAATATACTTATTTGGCCGTCTGATACTGTAACAACCCACATTTTCACTAAATTGTTAGAATAGCAATTAATTTTTTTTATTAGAAAGTATTACAGTGACAAAATATATTGTTACTAAAATCCTTTTATGTAACTATAGAGTACATCGTCACTAAAATGACTCTTTAGTGACAACAATAACAGGGATTAAAGATAACTTTCACTGGCAACAACCATCATTGTCGTTAGAAACATTTTTCAATGACAACTGCTGTCATTAATGAAAATAACATATCATAAAAATATTCTGAACAAAATTTTCAAACATATACCAAACTTCAAACATTTGCTATACATTTCAAACATCACATTCACAAGAGTCTAAACTTCATAACTAAGTAATAATCAACACAATTCAAGCAGAACCATATACTGCCTACGTACATGTTCAAAACTGGTTCATAATTAAGAATGTAGTGCAATACTTAATTACTCGACTATGATGTGAGGAAGTTACTGTCCCCTTTTGTGAAAGTGAAGCAAATATGGCAGCAAAGTATTCTTGTATATCATGGCATCAAACTCGCTTTGAATTTGTGCACTAACCTTTGTCCTTATAACCTCTCCTTGTACCAAGACTCGAATTTAGCTCTAACATCCACAAGAACTTCTTCTCTTACTTGAGCTCTAATCTCCTCTCTGATGACATTTTTTTTTATCTCATCTCTTATATTATCAATCGTAATCCTTAATTTAAAAAAAATGAAAAAGGTTACCTAACAAAGAGAAATTGAATGAATTCTCCTTTGAAAAATTATACCATGTTATTTACCAAATGAAATAATCAGTTTATGGGACAATGTATACAACTTTAATTATTATTTTTCCATAAGTAAACTCTATTTCTCCTTCCTTTTCTATAGTCACAGAATTCATGGGGAACAAAAAACGTAATCATACATAGGTGCCTTAACTTTTTTTCCCCTTACACAAAATAAAGTTATTGTACCATTTTTTTAATATTTTTACATTTGTAATGTTTATTTTGACACGTACACAAAAACTTATATTACAATTTAGGGTGTGTTTATTTTAGATTATGATTAGCTTTTTTTGAAAAAAAAACTATTGTAATAATATTTAATCATGTTTGACAAAATCAGTTTTAGTTTTTACACGAAATTCAATGTAAAATAAAAAAAATTTAAAGCTAATTTTTATAATCTTTGAATATTAAAACTTATGATTTTTGCTTATATATTATTCCTTACACTTTGATATATAAATATCATTTTGTCCTTAATTAAATAATTTTTTAATCATTTTATACCTATTTTAGTAATTTAATGCATAAAAGTAATCCTTTTTTATATCATCCAAACAAATCAGATTAGCTTAAAATTACTTTACAGCTAATGCATCCAAACATAAAAATGAATCAATTATAATCGATTATAACAAAAAAAAATTATACAATAATCGATTACTAAGTATAATCAAATTTTTGCAATTTTCCTAAATACACACTTAAACTTGCGATTCATGTTAGTTTATATTTATATTAATCAGATGTGCTATATATAAGTGACAAATAATAGAAGTTTACGTTTTAGACTCTAGGGTTTAGAGTATATACCAGAAAAAACTATATATTTTTATTTTTATTTTTTAAAATAATAATAATAATAATAATAATTTTCATTTATATAAAGCATTTCACACCATTAGCCGGGTGAGAAAATTAAAATGATGAATCAATATTAATTTTCTGAAAAACAAAATTATACTGAACAGATAACAAGTTTGTGTTTTAATTGACACTTGACTATTGTAAGTATGGTTGTAAGAAGCTTTTACTAAAACTTATGACATGTCTTAACTTTAAAATAGGACAATCTATTCTAAATATATGCATGTGCTAAAAAAACTTGGCACTCGAGTAAATCTTTAAAGCTTGAGTGTAATAATGATAATTTTGATCCTCAACTAATTTATCTAAATTTAGATCTTCTAAATAATGAATGGTACACTTTAAAAAGTAAATTATAAAATTGTAATTATTGATGAAAAATTTAAGTGTTTAAAATTTTATATACAAGCACTTATATGATAAATTATAAATATGTGATAATTCACTTTCTTAATTTATTTATTTACTCATCAATAGTTATAATTATATAGTTTACTATCTAAACTATACCTGTTTAAATCTAAGTTATTTGAACCTTTTCCCTACCAAGTGATTGCATGTAAAATTCAAAAATTAATGATACCTAATGAAAAATCAGCACTGTCCTGCTACATATGCAAAATTATAATTAACTTGTACATCAATAGGCCAAAAAAAGAAAGATACTTCTGAGGATGGAACAAGGGTATATGGTTCTGCCATCAGAATAACTAAGGAAAAGAAGGCAGCGATAGAGAACACACATGCAGACATGTGAATTGCCTGTTGTAGCCAACGCAAGCGAGTGATTTGACATTCGAAGGACACATGAAGCCGGGTCACCCTGTGGACCCTCTTCTGCGTGCCTTCCCTTTCAGATGAAGCTCAAATTTGAGACATGGAGTGGGCGAAAGTACCCAAAGGAGGACACTCCCTTGAAAAAGGGAAATGATAGACAATAGTAAAACATATATACGTACGGAAAGGGTAAGTGATATTAATATTTTTTTTTAGTTTAACCAAATTTGAGGTCAGCGTGTGGGTCACTAGGTCGGTTTGAGAAGGCAAAGTTCTGTATGGTTAGAGAGATCCTAGTTTAATCACTCAATAGCCGTAACTTAAGGGATACCAAATTTTTTTAGAAATTATTTGATTGCTAAGTTGATTTACTTGTAACTTAGCCTTGCCTCTTCCTTTACATATTACGTAATTTGAACATTTTTTATAACCAAGAAAAAAAGAAACCGTTTTTCTTTTTGTGAAAAAAGAAGAAAAAAAAAAGAAAACGTAATTGTAAGATATATAAGAAAAAAATGTTCTGAACGATATGTTCACACCAATGTTTATATAAGTCAGTAACTCGGAAAAGAGAATTTAACTAAGGATAGTAAAAATTGCATATATGTGAGGCAAGGCCCCTAATTATATAAGCATGGTGAGGCGACGTGTCTCTTATTATCTTTTATTTGACAAAAGTTAAGTAAAAGGATAGGGAAAGTCACTTACTGGAGATAGTGATTTGAATCCCCAGCTACTATTGATATATTATTGGCTTGTTATAGTTGATACCTCACCGTTCCGTCAACTCCAACATAGGCCGAGTAAGGCTAAGCCAGTTTTTTTGAATTGTGCTCGAACCTCCTAATAAAATATTGTTTTTTTTCTTAGTGTAAGTAATCGTTCACCCAATTGCGGTTGAGAGGTGATGAGTAATTATGTAAAGTTCGCCTCAAAGTAATTTATTTTATTAAAAGGAAAATTAATTCAATGAAAATTATTTTTATATAGTTATTCTGAAATTATTTTTACTAATTTTATTTCAGTTAGATTAATTTATTGTTTTAACATGTTAAATTGCTTTATTTAGTTATTAGAGAGGCTAATAATATTGATAGTACCAACTATATGTTTGGGCAAAACTTAAAAAAAAAAAATAGATGTGGGTGCTATACAGTAATATTTTAAAAGAGATAAAAAATTTTATCTTGGATGTTTTACTAATAACTTGTATATATTACACAGATAGAATTTTCTGAAGTTGAGGTGCTACTTATTAGACTGCATTGTACTTACGTACTAGGAGTCCTTATGAGAAAATAAGGAATGGCCATCTTTTCATCGTAGGATCTTTCATATCGTAAACTTCCTATCTTTCTGAAAGAATAGTGCTCACGGCCTTTGATGCACTTGCTACCAAAGTAGAGAGAGAGAGAGAGAGAGAGAGAGAGAGAGAGTATCGATGATGATTCATGAGTAGCATCAAGTCGATGCAAACTGATATCTTGTTGTACGTGGAACTTTAACAAGAATGACATAACAAGTAACAGCTTTTGGCTGCCTTCCTCTTTCTTTCGTAACTTGTCCTATTACCAACACTTTGGACAAACTCTTGTTTTTATGAAGAAAGCCTCACGCAATTTAGCTTTGTCTAGATATCGTGCATTGAATGAGGGGGTTTCGTTTCCATTGCTTGGACTCGTAAGGTCTTGTGTGACATTATTCCGCAAATCAGCTATAGACAAGTGAGACAATCAAAAGGGTATATTGGATACCAAGACCGGGAGAACTAAATAAATTCTTAGTTAAGCACTGCCTACTTCATTCAACAGCTAACACGAGTAAAGGAATTTTCTAGAAATAGCAACATTTTTAATATAACTCATACATCGTTACACATAATTAATGTTGAACGTAGTGCTTATGGTACATAGTGCCAGCTTAAGAATTTTCTGGCAGAATTATTTGTTTTTGCAAGTATAGCAACTTTCTTTCAACCTCACTTGTTAAATAAGAGCAGGTTTAATATATTTCTCCCTCGAAATTATGGTACCCGAGACATAGTAGAACAAACAACGAAGGATACATGCTAGTTTTGCTACTCCATTAATTACCCAAGAAAAAAAGTAGCAGCCAAATGGGTATGATAACAACTAGTTTTAGTTATAATCTTACAATTTTGTAGCTTTTTGTTGAGAAAGTCTCGGACTCTAATGCCAGCTATTAGGAAGGTGCTTCAACATCAATTATTAAAGAGGTTAAAGACCGTTTAATTCAGCTTTTGAAGAAGCATTTCACTTTGGTTCAAAGCCACATTTTTTTTTTTGACAAGATAGCAGTATAGGAGAACGAAAGCGAAATACTTTTTTGTTATAGAAATTTATAGGAGAAGGGGGGCTATCACATTCCAAAATTAGAGCATATCATATACTTCAACAAGGATTGTTTACCGTGGTATTTATAGATTACCCATACTAAGGAGCATTGCTAGCAGTGAAATTACAAAGTGCATAAATCCTTACTTGATCCAATCTATTTGTAAGTGAAATACTATTTTATTGAACTAAACGTAATACTCAAGAAAAATTATCTAACATAACTTTATATTCACAAACCTCTTATAGATTTTAAAAGTAGTTATTGTTCAAAATTGGGTTCTGAGAGTTACTTGAAAAGGTAGTGGTGAGTGGAAACCTCCATGGTATGACAGGGATAGCAGTGGTGCAAGGGGTGTGGGTACCTGCAAAAAGCACTCCAACACTCAAGTCAATTTGTGCGCAAAGAGGTTAGTGTGTAAAATTGGATATTAGATCCGTACATTTTTTCCTTGTAGGGTATATATAGGAGCCTCTTAGGGCGTTGAGAATATGAGCATTCAATGCGGATTGAATGTTATTGCACAAGATTCAGAGGACCGTTATTCCTTGTGTATGAATCCCTATTTATGTGGGATATGATTGACATTTATATCCCTTGAGAGAGTTACACCCAGCAAATAATAGGTTACGAATGCGTAGTAATGAGTGGGTTCTATTTTGGCGGGGCAGGTTGCTCCAGATCCATGGACCCAAGACTCAGTCCAGAATAGTTGCCCTCAGTTTAGTGCTTAGATGGGACAACTACATGTCAAGATATGAATTCAATTGGAGCACATGGAGCGCAATAAACAAAAGGATCCAAGTTATAATATCAACGTCGGATCTCACGATGTATTTCAAAGGGCCAAGGTCCGTGATGTATCATAGTGTGTCCCAATGTTAATGAGTAAGGTCAGGATCCGTGACGGATCACTCTGCTTAAGTCATTATACCGTTGTCCGGGGTAGATAGTAGGTTGCTCCCATGTGTAGTTTGTGGGGCCTATATTCTGAATGTACCTCAGTTTTGGATCTAGATCCGTGGTGTTGTTATACTGTGGCATCTCATCGAAGGTCCATGATCCGAGTTTCATAAGTCAAAGTCTAATGTGTTCCTCTGTAGTCTCTCCGTTGATTGCTACTTGAAGGAGGGTAGGAACTTTGTTACTCTTAGGGATCTAACGTCTCGTCGATTTGTACTAGTCTGTGCATGCTCAGGAACCGTTGCTTTGCATTTATTGGGAATTAAAGCCGCTTTAATGCAATAGTAGTTTTCTGCTCTATTTCCCAACTACCCATTGCTCCTGCAGCCAATCATAGGAGAAGAATAATTAAACGTGACTTCCAATATGCAGTCAGTTCACCTTTTTGGGAGTCAATTAGAGCGTATCACTCCCTTTATAAATGAGAAATGTTTGCAGTGGGGTTATCACTTGTTCATTTTTTTCATTTTCTAGCTTTTTTGAGACAAGGTATTTTTTATAGGGTGGCCCTTTTTTACTTTTTTTGAGCGTGTTGAGGGTCATGTCCTTTTCCAGAATCATCCTTGATTTCTTTCCCAAATGCTTAAAGGTGTTCCCTTTTTTCCTGCATATTTTTCTGGTGGAGGCCTTTCTCTTCAGGTGTAATAGCTCGGTGAGGGCCAAGTAACTGCTCTATGTCGCTTGGTCAACACATCTCCAAGTAGCATAAGCCTTTCTTCCCAAGCATATGCTGCAACATCATCCCTAACTCATTAGCCTTATTAACACTTGTGTGATTTACTTGTAAATTTTGATGATTTTCTGAGTTAGTTTGGGTGTAATGCTATAACACCGAACATGAAAAATAGCTTACACTAGCTCAGAACTTAGTATAAACAACTTAGATGATGGAAATAAATATAGAAAAATTATTTCTAGGTCATAAATAATTAGAATAAGTAATGGTAATTTTTGGGGAATTAAATGATTTAGTTTGATATTTTTTAATAAATAGAATGAATGTTTAAAGGTCAAATTAAATAAGAGAGTAGCTTGAAAATTTATGAAACTTTATGGAGATGTTAAATAGAGGATGGAGATTATTCTAGAAATGATTACAGGTTAAGACAGATACCTGTAAGCATATTAGTTTATCTCCTTAAGTTTATCTTAACTTAAAGAATAGTAATAGAGCTTAATAACTGTCAATGGTGAGTATAGATAGTTATTAAATGATAGTATAGGAACTAAATGAAGTCTTAGAATTTTCTATAATACATATGGAAGTAAGAAAACTAATCAATGGAAGATCAAAACATCCTTAAGTGAAAAATCTCATTCACTTAACCATGACAACATTTTTTCTTTCATATTTATCCTTATCTTTCTTTCTTCATCTCACCACCGCCTCTCACCCTTTCTCATACACACTTTCTCATATATTTTTTCTTCACTGTCACACAATCAAGCAGCAAAAGATAGGAGAGAAGAAAGAAAAGAAAAAGGAAGATAACACCATCAATAGAAAAGCAAAGGAAGAACAAAGAAGAGAAAAGAAGCATGCACCATCAATAAGGGATTTTAGGTAGTGGTTTGTGATTCTATGTCTCACCCTTTTCTCTTCTTGCTTCCTAAATTTTATATTAGTAGATTGGTTTGAAATTGTATTGTGATTTATAGGTGGTATTGATGATATATACATATACACGAGTTTTAGTTTTGAGAATATATATAAGACTCCATGGTTGAGGTTGATGAATTAAGTCTTATTGGTTTGAGCTTTGGTATTATACCTTATGGATTTTTTACTTGAGTATATATTAAGATTTTGATGTTGTTTTGACTAGAAATGAAAAGAAATGTCTTGAACTGAGTTTACCATGTTTAGAGTTCCTTCTAGTTGTTGGAAAACAAGTGGGTAATCAATTACTAATGTGAGTAATCGATTAATAGCCTACAAAACTATAATTAGAAGTGTGGTAATCGATTACTAGTTGAAGTAATCAATTACCAATCTGCAAAATTGAGAAAATGAAGTGTAGTAATCGATTACTAAGCTTTTGTCTTGAGAAATTTTAAGCTGGTAATTGATTACGAAACATGACAATCGATTACCAAGCCCTTATTTTGAGAGAATGGCTTGTGGTAATCGATTACCAAGCTTGGTAATCGATTACAATCCCCTGATTTGAGAAAACAGAGTTCTCTGCTCTATAATGACCAAATTGGATACATCTATACAATGTGATGTGATGAAATTTGATTAAGTTCACTAAGTAAGGTGACTTATGTCGATAATGTGCACTTGATATACTTAAGAGATGATGATAATGTGCATTTGTTACCTATGAGATAATTTGTGATATGCTTCTTTAGTATGTTAAAGTTAAGCTAGTGGTGTGCTCCTTTAGAAGGTTAAAGTTGAGCTAGTAATTAAATGAGAATATAAAGTACATTTTAAGTGCTAAAAGTGAGTGATATTGGAAATAATCCTCGTACTCGGGGGTAATCATAGATGTTTGGTAAATTGAGGAGGTGATATGCCCTCACTACCTGTGATTTTGGTGAATTTAGAAGGCTACATGCCTTCTTAGATTTGATTTTGGACATGGTTCTCATACTTGGGGATGATCCTTAGATGTTATTGGTAACCTATTGATTGAATAATTGTTTTGGCCAGTGAAAGATTATGGAAATGATAATCGTACCCAAGGGTGATCCCAGATTTGATATTGAGTGATAGATTATGAAAATAATCCTTATACCTGGGGGAGATCTTAGATCTAATATTAGAAATGATTCTCATACTTGAGGGTGATCCTAGACTTGGCCAGGGCTACTTGGGATAGTGCTATATAACAATGGATTGTTACGTATAGGCTGAGCGTACCAACTTGATAAGCAGACTATCACCACGTGTTGGATAGTGTGAGGATGTGACATTCCCTCCCTACCTATTTAAAATAAAAGGACATGAGTCTGATGAATAATCTGAGAAAAATGATAACTAATAAGCACTAAAAGAAAGATAGATGGCATTGCTTGAACATTTGCACATCTTCATAAATTTTCTATATAAATCATAGATTTGAAAATGAATATTTACATTGAGATAATTGTAAATATTCTAAGGAATGTGTAAGATGATTTATTTGTTGATGTATTTCTAATGAGTTCTATGATTTATTGGTTGTTGTGCTTATAAAGTTGTGTAATTCTTGGGTTTAAGATGATTAAATGTATTTTTAATGATTAAAATTAAACATTCTGCCCTCGGGAAGAGAAAGGAATCATTTTTGGCATTTGCCACCTTTCTACGAAATATTCTAAAACTAATTTGATTTTCTCCGAATCAGCTGAAATTGTTATGATGCCATATAATTTTTAGAAATATTGAGAATTTCTAGAATTCTTACCCCATTACTTTTTCTTTCCATGATAATTCCAGTACGAGATCCGCCCTCTGTGTAAAGGTGCTGATTCTGACATAACACAGAGACATTCTAGACTTTTATATCAATAGTGGTTGATTTATTTTGTATCAGGAAGCTAGAGATTATGACTTATATTTTTTTACCATTATTATGTATTATATTTGTACAATGGTTTGCACATGATGTATATATACTATCAAGGCAAGAGATGTATATATACTCTTGGAACTAATGTAATGGACTAGATAGGCTATTGAAGCTAGTAAGACTTATACATGTCAAGTATATAATCGGGTATACAAGTGTATGTTTATACTTGAAAGAGACATATGAAAATTTTATGGTGCCCAAGTAGATAAATATTCAAATCCCTAGAGTTCTATCAAGAGGACACAAAATATTATATGGGTATACTATGTGAATGAAAAAAATGATTATGGAATCATAATTTAGTGAAAGCACTCGATTGTGCTCTTCATGTGAGCAAAAATTAACCCTCACTAAACTCAAGTAAGAAATAAAATTGGTATAGTTAATTACCAAGACAAATAAATGTTTAGTTGTGATGTACATAAGCCTAATTACTTTAATGTAGTCCGAATACACGTGGAGTATTAGTCTTGGGGCATTACATATGCAGTAACAGAACAAGATCCTACTATTGCCGGGAAGGCTCATGGTTTCTATTGTAGTCCCTGTGAGGCATGGATGGGTTTCACTTCTCTCCCTTCTCTACTCTCCTAATTGTCACCGAAGGTGTTCACTATATGGGTGCAGAAGGGTGTTTTGGAGGTGTGGAATTGTGAAACCTTCTCCTCATCTTGATCAAGAGGGAGGAGATGGGTGCTTGTATCTTGAGGAATCGTTGAGGTGGTCGTGGTCAGTGCTTGTTCATCATCATCGTCTTACCAGGATACCTTCTTGGCTTCCTTTAAGTGGGCACTCTTGCATGAGAGTAGCTTATAGGTCCTCATAGTAAAGTTGATGAAGTTTAGAATATGAATAATAATAAATTTACTTTTCTGAATATTCTGCTTTTTGTTGTCTTGTGAAGTTGGCTTAATACTCTATATATTGATGACAAACACTCACTTTGCCTAACCAAGATGAGTCCAATACTCGATCTCGGTGGTCAAGTTCGTTTAGTTTGACGAACACTCGTTTTGCTTTCCCAAGATGAGTCCAATGCTTAATCTCAGTGGTTGGGTTCATTTAATTTGACAAACACTTATTTTTCCAGCTCGAGATGAGTCCAAAGCTTGATCTCGGTGGTTAGGTTCATTTAGTTTGATGAACACTCATTTTACCTAATTGAGATGAGTCCAAAGCTCGATTTCGGTGGTCAAGTTAGTTTAGGAATAGTTGACACTTAGTCGAATGTTAGGTGTAAGTGACATGGAAGCCTCTTATTGTGGAGCTCACAATCTCGGGCTACGGCCATATATGCTTAACCTCTATAAATTTGGTCAGTTTATGGATTAAGGTTAGGCCACAAAGGTATGGGTGAAAACCCTTGAATTCACTCCTTGACTTCGATCAATAGTAAAGTGGATTCCCTTGTTTGACTATTATGTAAGAATACGCTTAACCTTTGTAAACCTAGTCGATTTATGGGTTAAGGTCAGGCCATAATGCTATGAGTGAAAACCCTTGAACGAGATCCTTGACATCGGTCGATAGTCAAGTGGACTCCTCTATTTAGCCATCATGCAAGAATACGCTCAACCTCTATAAACCTGGTCAGTTTATGAGTTAAGGTCAGGCCATAAGGATATGGGTGAAAACCCTTGAATACACTCCTTGACCTCGGTTGATAGCCAAGTGGATTCCCTTGTTTGATCATCATGTATAGATATTGGAATAGCTAATCCTCTTTGAACCTTGTATTCCTTAGACCTCGTCAAGGTGTTGTGACCTTGGGGGTTATGTCAGGTCAAAGTACTCGTGGACTCAAAGTCACGGCCAAAGTACTGGCTTGGATGATGTTGGACTGAAGTATTGGTTTAGTTAAAATAACAGTTAGAAAAATAACTGATTTTTTGATATATACTAGAAGATGTTTCTTACATGATCTCAAAGTAATTAATTCTCAACTATAATACTTTCTCATCTTGTTCATGTTCTAGAAGTTCTTGATTGCCTTTCCAAATAGGGTTTCTAGGGTATAGGCTCCTGCATTGGTTTTGGACGTAATTATGTATGGTTCTTCTTAGTTAGGAGCTAGTTTACCATATTTTGCATGTTTTCCTCCGATGTTCGCCCTGCGTAGCATGAGGTCGCCGAGGTTAAACTGACGTGGGATCACTTTTGAATTGTACCTCGTAGTAATCCTCTATTTGAGGGCTGCTTCTCGACGTGGGCAATATGATGTTGTTCTTCAAGTAAATTGAGCTATTAGCGGATGAGGTCTGGATTGGTTTCCTCAGAAAATTTTTGCTTCCTGTAGCTCGACTCTCTTATTTCTACCGGGATCATGGCCTCACAACTGTAGGTCAACTTGAAGGGGTTTCTCCCGTAGAGGAATATGGCGTAGTCCAATATGCCCATAGGACATGATCGAGTTGTTCCACCCAATTTCCCTTAGCATCATTAAGTCTTTTTTTATCCCCCTAAGTATAACCCGGTTGGCAGCCTCAGCTTGCTTCTTGGTTTTTGGATTCTCTACTGAGGTGAAGTATTGTTTGATCTTAAGCCTGGTCAAGAGACTCCTGAATTTCTGATTGGTGAACTGGGTTCCATTGTCTGTGATAATTGATTTCAAGATTCCAAATCTGCTAATGATATTCTTGTAAGTGAACTTTTGGATTCGCACGGAGGTGATTATAGCTAATGGTTCTGCCTCAATCCACTTAGTGAAGTAATCAATGGCCACCACCAAGTATTTGACCTGCCTTGGTGCTTGGGTAAAGGGGCCTAAGATGTCCATTCTCCATTGGTAGAATGGCCATAGAACTGACATCGTTGACAATTCCTCAGGTGGTGTTGCATAAATGTCTGAGTGATGCTAGCATTGGTCGCACTTTTGCACATATTCTTTGCTATCAGCTTCCATGGTGGGCTAATAATATCCAGCCCTCAACACCTTCTGTGCTAAGGACTTGTCTCCGAGATGATATCCCAAGCTTCCTTTATAAATCTCGGCTAGGACATATTCTGCCTCCTTAGGACTGAGACACTTTAGGAGGAGGGAAAAGAATCCATGGCGATACAGTTGGTTGTCAGAAGTGGTGTACCAGGCCGTTGTCCGTATTATCTTCTAGGCTTCTTTTTGGTTTTCGGGTAGTGAGCCACTGTGGAGGTAGGCTAATATAGGTGTCATCCAAGTTTCTTCATTTTTCAGTAGGAGGACTACATTGTCCGTAATACTGGGAATGAGTAGGGTATCCTAAATCACAGACCTGTATTGTCGGGGCTCTTGGTATTAGCAAGTTTTGACAAGGTGTCGGCCTTAGAGTTTTGTTCTCTTGGGTTGTGCCCAACCTTAACACTGTTAAAACTCTCCATCATCTTTTTGACCTTGACTAAGTATTTTTGTAGTAATGGCTCCTTAGCCTGATATTCCCTTCGGGTCTGGGAGGTTTCCAGCTGGGAGTCACTGCATAGGATTATATCAGTAGCTCCCATCTCCTTCGCCAAGTTAATGTCCTCTATGCACGCTTCGTATTCAACTTGGTTATTTGATGTACGAAACTCGAACCTCAATTAATGTTCTAATACGACACTGGCTTCATTTTCTAACATAACCCCAACACTGCTCCCTTTAGGATTTGAGCATCCATCAACATAGATGGTCCAGGAATACGTTCTAGGGTGGTCGGAGTCTGGTATGAGCTCAACCAAGAAGTCAAACAATACCTGAGCCTTTATAGCTGGCCTTGGCTCGTAGGTGATTCTGAGCTCAGAGAGTTCTATTCACCAAGCAATCATTCTCCCACAAGATTCGATTTGTGCAATATTTTCCTAATTAGCTAGTCTGTCCTCACTACTACGGGGTGACATTGGAAGTATCGTCTCAACCTTCTTACAATGATTATTAGTGCCAAAGCTAGCTTCTCAATTTTTTGGTAACGGATCTCGAGGCCTTGCAGTGCTTTTCTAATGAAGTTAACTGACCTCTAACCCTCATCTATCTCTCTTATCAGAACTGAGCTGATTACCTCATCGCTAACAGAGAAGTGTGTGTAAAGTGTCTTACCGGGGTCTGGTCTAGTTAGAATAGGCGGCGTGGAAAACTTTTACTCTTGGAAGGTAGCTTCGCATTTCGAGGTCCACTTAAAGTTCTTTCTTTTTTTAAAAAAAATTTTAAAAAGGGGGATAGATTTTTGAGTAGTCTTGGCTAAGAAACGTATGAAGGCCACAATCCAACCTATGAGCTACTACACTTCTTTAATGGATTGGAGACTATGCATGTCGAGCACAGCTTGACACTTCTTTGGGTTGCCCTCAATACCACGATTTTTTAATGAAAATCCCAAAAACTTATCAGCATGTACTCCAAAAGTACACTTCTCCGGATTCAGTCGCATATTGTGCTTCTGAATCTCGACGAATACTTCCTCCAAGTCTTTGACATGATTACCGGTGTCCTCCATCTTGACTACCATGTTGTCAATATATACTTCCAACATCTTACGAATCTGCCCTTCGAAGACTTTGATCATCATCCTTTGGTAAGTTGGCCTAGTATTTTTTAGTCCGAATGACATGACATGATAATAGTAGCTCCCCATCTTAGTTATGAAGGTGTTCTTTTCTTCATCTTCTGGATTCATGAGGATATGATTGTATCTAGAGCAAGCATCCATGAAGGATAGTAGCCTAAAACTGGATGAGTTATCCACCAGCTTGTTAATGTTAAGAAGTAGGTAAAGGTCTTTTGGACATGCCATATTCAGATCAATGTAATCAACACACATATACCACTTCCCACTAGCCTTCTTATCTAAGACAACATTAGATAACCACATGATATAGGATACCTCTCTGATGAACCCAGCATCTAGGAGCTCCTTTACTTATTTTTGGACCACCTCTTGCCTTTCAAGTCCGACATTCTGGGCCACCGATTCTGCATTCTACTCAATAAAAATTCGATAGCAGATAAAGTCTAGGTCCAAACCCGACATGTCAACGGAAGTCTAGGAAAACAGATCCTTGTTTTTCTGCAGGATCTCAATCAACCGAGATCTTTCTTCCTGACTAATCTGTCATTCAATCTTGGTTACCTGATCGAGCTTGGTGCCTAGTTGAAGGGACTGGAGCTCTCCATTGGGTTGGGGACGTGTACCGCAGATTTCTTCGCGTACGTCTAACTCGATCAAGAGAACTTTGGTGGTGCCTGTAGTTACCGGAGTCAAATCATTGTGTCAGTTCGCAATCTGGGGTTTTTTGGCGATTCTCAGGCTCTCATTGTAGTATTTCATTATTGGAGCTTAGTCTCCTTTGATGGTTACAACTCTATCTTGTTGGTCTAGAAATTCTATGGCCAAGTGGGGCATGGAGATCACAGCCCCAAAGGCATTGAGTGAAGGATGACCCAATATAACATTATAAGCTGAAGGACAGTCAACCACCAAAAACTTGACCTTGACAATTTTAAAGAGGGGTCCTTCCATAAAGTCAGATAGGCTTCAATGTACCCAACTAGGGTGTTCTTATTGCCTGTGAATCCAATCAGCTCACCAGTGTATGAGATTAGTTCTTCTTAATTTTGCCAATTCTAGCTTGTTGAATAAGTCTAGGAACATAATGTCTACCAAGCTCCCTTGATCCAGAACATTTTGCGAGGGCGTTGGTAATTATTTCAGTAATGACCATGGGGTCATCGTGATCTGGGATAATGTTTCCATAATCCTCATCAGAAAACAAGATTGGTGGGGATTTTTTTGACCCTCTGCCTGACTTGGTTTCTCTGAGGGAGGTCACACTCATCACAGCCTAGGGGGCTCTCTTCCTGGCATTTCTTGAATCATTGCCTTCTGCGAAATCTTCCGAGGTAGTGTTTATTGCTCAGGTTAGTTTAGCATGGCGACGATTATCTTCATTCTCCACTGGATCTCCAAAGCATTGTAGAGCTAATATCCACTATCCAAGATCCCTAGAATGTGCTCTCAGAGGACCTAGATGTTGCCTTATTAGAACTCATAGGGAAGGAAAGAGGAGATTCTCTCTGGTGAAAGAAGCCTTCGGCTCGTCCTGCCTAGGTTCAAGATCACTACAACAAAAAGAGGCTTTAGCGGCAATGCTTTAGTGGCCATATACTAATTGCCGGTAATACCTTCTCTAATCTACTCTGTTTGCGGCAAATGGACATTGGCCACTAAATATTCTAATTTTGGTGGCAAATAACACAATGCTTACCCGCGAACCTTTTTCCATTCCCTCCAATATTTTTCCTTCTCAACTATAACCCCAATCCCCCAATTCTCCAATTCTTCATTCTGAAAACGAATCCTTCTCCATTCACCATTAATTTTCTAAACTCTGAACCCCAATCCCTAATTCCCAAATTTCCCAAATCTCCATTTTGAAACACCAATCCTTCTCCATTCACCAATAATCACTCCCTCTCAAACCTCGACCTCTCAACTCGTTAAATATCAAAGTCTCACTCTCCCCACTAGGCCACTACTCGATCTCCATTCTCCATTGCTTGAAATCATTTGTGCGTACGAGATAACGAGAAGTTGCGAGCTTGCAAGTGGTGACTACAGGTCCATTTCTTTGTTCCTTTATTTCTTTCTTCCATTTCATACCGTATTGCATTTGATACGAGACATCATGAGCTTGCAACTGACCCTCTCTACTTCACTGTTTTTATTCATGTATTGTCTACAGTAATATATTAACAGGGTCTGTGTGCTCTTGCTTCAGGGAACTCTGCGAGAGCTAAGCTTCAGAGATATGCCCTGCATTCCTCCATTAAATCCAAGGAGCACAACCCGGATGCACCTATTTCTTTGAATCTAAGAGTACTTGCACTTTCTTACATTTTTGTTTCCATTTTGGAACTCTGGAATTCAATTATGTATAAGTGAAATACCGTATGCTAATTATTGAATGTGCGTGCAATAGCGCTTTCAATTTTGTTCCTCTTCTCTAAATTTTCTCAACAAAGCATCATTTTTCTTGTCCCTTCCCCGAAAACACGGTCAGCAAAATTGAATTACAATGTTTAATTGAGCTCGTAATAGATAATCTCCAGTCTGATTCATAGATCCCATTTGACAAGCCATGTACTATAAACTCGAAATTTTAAACCAGTTGTACCAGTCTTGATTTGTGTAAAGTAGTTCTCAGGCTCCTAACCTGCACAAGTTCAAAGCCTTAAAATATTTTATGTAGAGCTTCACATGATGCAACATTCATTAAACCACAAATCAACAAGAGTTAAGCTTCAAACTATAATATATAATATATTGGGGGATGTAATTGGCACGCAGATGATACGATTTGTATTAGTTAGTTAGATAGTGAGCACACTTGTATAAATAAGCCATAGATGGCCAAGTAAGTCATTAGAGAATTGTACGTTTAGGATGAACTTGGTTCATATGGGAGTTTTCAATATTTGTATACTCTGATAGTTCAAGCCTTAACATTCTGATTTGAAGGTTAATGTTCAATGTTCTATTTAGCATGTGTTTGGGAATTGGGACCCCAAATATTGGTGGAACTTGGGGTTCTCTGAATATTTTGGCAAATATTTATCTGTAAACTACATTCCAACATTAATTACACTACTTTTTATTGCTTCGTTGTTTGCACTGTCTCCTCCAAATACAACATGAAATAACTAGCACTTTGTCTTTTCTTTTCTTTTCTTTTGTGTGTGTATGTGTGTGTGTGTCAAATTGAAGTAGATTATGCGTTTAAAAAATCTCATTTTCATTTTTCAGAGGGAGAAGTACTCCAAGCATAAGTAAGAGTGTAGGTGTTCTTGACTTCTCTGGCAAGGTTAATCTTAACCACATTTCTTGTTTTTTTTTAACGTTTTGCTAAATTTCTGTGTTTTAACTTTTAGTGAAAGGTTCATTAAAGATTATGGTTGTTTATTTTTGCCTTGTATGTTGATGTAGACTTTAGTCTCACTAAGTGTGTTAATTTATAGATTGCAAGAGAGGTTTTGGATGCAGCTGCTCAGATTATTTGGCCTGGTGTGACAACTGATGAGTTTGAAGAGTTGTTCATGAGGCAACTATTGCTACAGGTACTAATTTTAATGAGTTTCATTTTCAAAATACTCTTACCTGACTTTTCCTCATTGACTTTTCTTTCTAATAAATTTTCTTCTATTATCCAGAAGAAAGTTTTCATGTAGCTACTACTTAAGACACTAACTTAATTATGGAGAATATTGAATTAAAAGAGATATTGTGTACAAAACTCACGATAATGTCTTCAAATGCATACATTATTGACAAGCTGTCCTTGCAAGTTTGCACCCAAAGGAGATATAAATTTGTGTCCTATAAGCATTTATTTCTTTGTTAGGATAGATTATTACAATTTGCATATACACCAAACAAGTGAAATGGTGAAAGGGGTGGGGCTAGCATTAGCATATATATAATAAAATTGATGTATAATCTATGCTGTCTTGCTCCTAAGACACTATTGGCAAAGAGCAATAGAGTCTTTATTAGTGGAATTCTTAGGTTGTTCCAAGCAATCTGGTAAAACAAAAAATAGTATTTGAGCTCTGTGTTATTCTTAATTTTTCATTGTTAATTTTCAGTCCTTACTTAGACATTAAAGGTGTGGTACGGTTCTGATTGGGGTTTTAATGGTGCTTGTTAGACGTACTTTGTATAAATATATATATAAATTAAATTTACAGCCTACATTACACTACAGGAAGCAGTTAACTCATCTATATATATTTCAAATTCCAATGGTTTCCTTACAGAGGGTCTCTCAAATCCTTAGCACTTCTTTTTAAAGATAAAATGAGAATTTAGTTCAAAAGACTTAATAGAATAAATTTAATAGACTAAACAAAATTAATTAGAATCTTCTTGCTAGAAAGTTAGTCATTTTTAATTATCAATGGTTGAATTGCACGATGTAAATATTATAAAATAAAGGTATAAAATACTTCTGCATAATTAGTTACCCTTTAAAACATCTCATTACAGCTCAAATAATCAGTAGTATTCAGGTCATACACAAGTCCAGGGTCTGCTGCAGCATTAGGTTGAATGTGCCCTGCACCATAGGCAAATGGAGTTGCCTCCTGTAGTGAATAATCCAGCATTGGCCTTCCGGAGTTATCTTGTTGTTGCTGTAAAAGGCATGGATTTTTTTTATATTTAAAGGGTATAAGAAATTGAATGCCATAATCTTAGATGTGTAAACTCTCTACAGTACCTGTGGTCATGATTGCTGACTTAATAGCTGCTAGGCTCCAATCAGGATGAAATGCTTTGAGCAGCCCAGCAAGGCTAGAAACATGAGGATATGACATTGAAGTGCCAGACATGGAAATGAAAGGAGTTCTGCAATGATGTTGACTCCTGGTGCAGTGATGTTAGGCTGAAATAGTGGCCATAAAAATTACAATTGCATGATCACTTGAGATCTGAGATCAACAAAAGGGTGATTGATAATCGTCAAAACAAATCGTAAACCTTGAGGATTGCTTTGGCTCAATGGAATTTGGCCCCCTTGATGAAAATGAAGCCATTAATGGAGCGGCTTTATACCCATTCTGTTTTTACACTAGAAATGTGAGCCACAGGAGACCTGTATAAAACATGTATAATATAAAATGCTAGTATATTAATAAGCCACAGGCTTCAAACATCTATTTATAGGGTTAGCATTGATTAGAGCATAAGTCAGCCCCTTGAATGATGTTTACATAACACATACATCTAGTCTGGAGTTTGGTTATGCCCTTGACACAATTTATGGAGATATAACAATAAAAATAAATTTAATAAATGAACTGCCACTCACAGAAGAGTTTAATCCCGCATTCTGTGTACTCTGAGGATGAGTGTATATGTCCTGGCCACCATAATAGATTGATGAACTAAGGGAACATGGTTGAACTCTTTGATCTGATAGATTGAACTCATATCCTTATTTGTCTGCGTTCGAGTTTCACCATCATCCCACTTAGACATGTCATCTGTATTGACAGCAGGAATAAGGCAGGGAGACACAGGTTAAAAGGAAAAATTGAAAAGAAATACTTCTGCATCTCTTTCTCTCATATGTTGCTCTAATTCCTCCTTCTCTCTTTGATCTCTCAATCTTTCTTCTTCTGACTGTTTGCAAATAGACAAGCAATCATGTCAAAACAAGAGACGGAGATTGAAAACAAAAAAGAATTTCCAGTAGCTCATCATAATTCTTTTACAAAGCGATGTAATAAAGCATCATATATGCAAAGCTAAAAAAATCAATAAAACAACTCTTTGGAATGATCAACAAAAATCAGACCAACACAAAATCCATTTTTTTTTCAAAACACAAATGATAATTAAGATAGGCAATAGTAGCTCAGCACCATAATGGGACATACAGATCTAAATATCACCTTGGAAGGAGCCTAATTACCAAACAATAACAGAGCGAGAAGCTCAATGATTAATAGAGTTGAGTATGCTTTTTAAAGCTGTGAACACAAACAAATTTTGGACTATGACAAAGTTAAAGTGCACTCAGACAAAAAATAGAAGTCGGCAACAACTCAACAAAATTAGTAAAACAAGTGGACATAGAAGAAATTTCATTATCTTTTACAACTGAACGTCATATATAGGCTATGAACACTTTGCCTCATCATCATCATCATCTTGAACTTCGAGTTTTCTTCAGTAAAAACGCTTTTTATGACTTTCGGGCTTTCTTAATGCGAGAAAAAATAGCTATGGAAGATTTATCTTCACCACTAACATAGTCATCATCGCGTCACAATCAAGCATCCAACATTTTGTAAGTCTTCGCTTCTTCACTAACATTGCAGCTTCTCTTTCTTGTTTTTGATATTATTGATATAGAATACACAAGTAACAATAGCCAGCAGATTTTAGGTACTTCTATAAGAAAGGATTTGCTAGACAAAAAATACGATGAAAGAGGTATATTTTCACTGCACATTGTAGAGGAAATACATAGTGACCACATAGTGACCGCTATGATTGGCTCCGGGGTGCTATCATTGGCATGGGTCATTGCTCAGTTGGGGTGGATTGCAGGGCCTATTATTCTGATCATCTTCTCGCTCATCACGCTCTTTAATTCTTATCGCTCACTAACTGTTATAAGTACCCTGACCCTATTCATGGAATGAGAAACCACAACTATATGGAGATGGTGAAGAATATTCTAGGTAATTACAAGTATTGAGTTTTCCTAGACATATATTTGGGGTGTGTTGTGTGCTTTGTTTAGATTTCAAATCTGAGCGGCGGTAGCTCAACCATAAGCTAAATTCTTACTTGAGTCCCTCAAAATTTTTCTAATATTTTTGGTTTCATAATTTAATAATAATATATATTTTTTCTTAATAAATTAAGTATCCTATCAATGACGGATGTTATTTGCACACTATTTTTTTATACTATTTCATTTTTAGATAATAAAACAAGATAGATACACTTTTTAAAATACTTTTTTTTCTTAATGAAATAGATGTAGTAAAAAATTGTGAAGAAATAGTACCCAAGAATAATTTTCTCCTAATTATGAGTGATGCTGTTTGCATACTATCTCTTTCTTTCCTTGGTTTGTTGTTTGTGAGAGTGAGAATATATGCCAAGGGATGTGTGAAAGAGTGGTGTATGCGCGTTATTTGTGCATGGACCATGTGTCATATGCATATGTATTTCCTCTACAATGTGTGTCGTTTTATTAAATGAGGACGATATAAGTGAATTACTATAAGAGTAGCCATAGTTTTCACTATCTACATTATGGCTATCTGCTTTCTGCTCACTGTGGGGTGGCTGAGGGTGTAGTTAATGATGTTGCTGCAATTCCACCTACACCAATGGAAAGTGCAGGAGTGCATCTTGGCGCCCCAGCTGCTCTTGCAGACTTTTGTGGTTGCTTGGTTCATCTAAACAAAGTAATCTGTTGTCAAGTTATTGAGAGAGTACATAATGAAATGCTTTGATTCTTTATTTTCATTAGATTGATGTTTGAGCATAGAGAGATGGGATCTGCAATTCATCTAAGTAATGTGATTTGATGTATAAATGTCCTTCTCAACATTGTCAACCATCTAATGTATTGTTTTCTTCACTTATAATACAACAAATATCATAAACGTGAGACACCATCACTTATAATACAAAGAATCCAGTAAAAACATAAATGCTTGAAACAGTACTGCTTATTACCACCACTGATACTAAAAACAACCTGAATAGGTCGAAGAGTCCTTTTTCATTCCGCTATCACTCTTCCTATTAGGCTGAGCAAATAAATCAGATTTATGTAGAAGAAAGCAAGCAACGATAGCATCAGTCAATTAGTAAGTGACCCCAGTTCGTATATAAACCATGGAAATCCAAAGAGTGTAAATCTGGAAACTTTTGGTTTTCTTGGGGAACAAATAGAGATGGTTTAGAAGGAAGTCTCAAAGAAAAAGGCTAAGGGTCTTGGCTGGACATCCTAAGCAGTAACTACATATTTGCAGCATATTTGATGTGGTTTTCCCAGATATAATATAAACGAGCATAGAAGCAAAGAACCTAATTTTCTGTTATTATATTAGATCACTTTTCAATCACATTTCCACAATAGAATTTAAAACAAATCCCAAAACATACAAATTTAATTTTCTGCTTTTGATTCTGCCTCAGTTTCAAATGTTGTACTTTTGGGTGGTATTATGACATGTTTCATTATTTTAAAGAAATATTATGTTGTTTTCACATGTGCAATGTATGGTATATGAAGATGTCAACTATTGATTTGCTTGGATGGTTTTAAATGTTGTACTTTTTATTATCTAAAGGTCTTTTTCTAGCTATGTAATCATATTTGTATTTGTATTTTGTTGATATTCTATCATGTAACCATGTAATCATGTTGCAACCCTTTTGTTAAATAGGATAAGATTTCTTGCATGGTCATGGACAATCCTAGCAGTAGGAGATGGATGGACTGTGATAGAGTTAGTAAAGAATATTTGGATGGAGTAGAGAAGTTTTTAGACCATGCTTTTCATGAAAAACATGATGGAGAAACAATTCCATGTCCATGTAAAGGATGTGTGCTCCATTATTCAGCAAATCGGGCAGTGGCATATGAACACCTTGTGATTAATGGCATTATACCGTCATATGATACTTGGTTTTGTCATGGGGAGCCAATAAATGTGTCAAATTGTGTTGAAGAAACTAATTGCAGACAAGAAGATTTTAGGGGTGATGATATGATAGGAATGATACGTGATGCTTTTGGAGGCTTTACCCAATTTGTGGATAATAACAATAGCGAAAGGGGTGAGATGGAGCCAACCTTTGAAGAAAACACTACTCATTCATCAAGAGATCAACCACATCCAGAGGTGGAGAAGTTTGAACAGCTAATGAAAGATGCAGATGAAGAACTATACCCTGGATGCAAGAAATTTAGTAAACTTTCATTTTTACTTCATCTTTACCATATAAAACGGTTATTCAAATGGACAAATGAGTCTTTTAATGCTTTACTTGGACTATTGAAGGATGCATTCCCTGAGGGGGAAAGGTTGCCTCATTCCTTTTATGAGACCAAGAAGATAGTTGAGGGATTAGGCTTAAAGTATGAAAAGATCCATGCTTGTCCCAATGATTGCATGCTTTTTAGGAATGAATTTCTTTGGTAAGGATGTTAATGAATGCTCGTTTGTGGGGCTTCTAGATGGAAAAATGATGAAAAAAAATTCCATCCAAGGTCCTAAGATATTTTCCTCTCGAAACCAAGGCTACAAAGATTATTTATGTCTTCAAAAACTTCTAAACTGATGAGATGGCATGATGAAGAGCGCAATAAAGATGGAGTTTTACGACATCCTGCAGATTCTGAAGCTTGGAAAAGTTTTAATGAGTTATCATTCAGAATTTACTAAAGATCCCCGCAATGTTCGCCTAGGATTAGCTAGTGATGGCTTTAATCCATATGCCACGATGCAAATTGCTCACAGTACATGGCCAGTGATTTTAATGCCATATAATCTTCCACCATGGCTGTGCATGAAGCAAGAATTCTTCATTTTGTCCTCACTCATTCCTGGACCAAAAGGGCCTGGAAATAACATTGATGTCTTTTTGGAACCTTTAATAGAAGAGTTAAACCAATTATGGGATGTGGGGGTAGAAACCTATGATGCCTTTACTAAAAGACATTTCAAATGCGGCAGCTCTCATGTGGACTATAAATGATTTTCCAGCATATGGTAATCTATCTGGATGGTGCACTTATGGTCAATTTGCATGCCCTTCTTGCAACATAAGCACTCAATCTAGAAGGCTCAAACATGGTAAAAAATTTTGCTTCATGGGCCATCGACGTTTCTTGAAGCCAGGGCATAAATATCGAAATGATGCAAAGTCATTTGATGGGACTAAAGAATCAAGGCCTGCACCTTGTCCAATATCTGGGTCACTAGTTTTAAATCAAGTTAGAGGCATAAAGTTCACTCTTGGTAAGTTGAGTGAAGAGGTAAGTGGGGTAATGAAAAGCACATGGAAAAAGAGGAGTATTTTTTTCAATCTTCCTTATTGGGAGTATAACTTGCTGCGTCATAATCTTGATGTGATGCATATAGAAAAAAATGTGTGCGATAATTTGATTTATACATTGTTGGGTCTTGGTAAGAAGTCAAAAGACAACTTAGAAGCTCGATTGGACTTGATGGAGATGAACATAAGACCAAGCTTATGGCCTCAGCAACGAGCTAATGGGAGGACATATCTACCTCCTACTTATTTCACAATGTCCTCAGAGGAAAAGAAGTTATTCTACGAAGTACTACAAAGTGCTAAGTTTCCACATGGCTATGCATCTAATATCTCACGTTGCATTCGAAAACGAAAAATATCGTGGCTGAAAACTCATGATTGCCATGTTATAATGCAAGAACTTCTTCCTCTTGCATTGCGGGTATCAATAGATAAAAAAGTGAGTGCTGTTTTGATTGAACTATGCACATTCTTTCGGGTGCTTTGTAGCAAAGTGCTTAATATGGAAGAGTTAGAGCTACTTGAAGAAAAAATTGCACTAACCCTGTGTAATATGGAGAAACTCTTCCTCCCATCATTTTTTACCGTTATGGTACATTTGGTTATTCACTTGGCAACCTGAGGCTAAAATTGCGGGGCCAGTACATTATCGCTGGATGTACCCAATTGAGAGGTATCGAAGAATCACATTAAGTTTTTTATATATCTTAAGTTATACTTGAGCACTAAAGTATTAGACTGATAACATTTTTTAATGTCATAGGTACTTATGTACTTTGAAATCATATGTTCGTAATCGTGCATGCCCAGAAGGTTCAATAGCAGAAGCATATCTTGCAAATGAGTGTCTGACATTTTGCTCACGATATATGGAAGGTGGTGATTCAAGGTCTTATTGGTCAAGAAAAAGTGAGAATGAGATTGAGCATGGGAATGGTAAAGAAGGATGTCTTTTCCCTACTGTTGGGCAACCATATGGCAAAATAGAAGCATTTTTTATGGATGAGAAAACATGGTTGCAAGCACATCGATATGTGCTCTTCAATTGTGAATCAAATGTGGTTGAGAATTATAAAAAGTGAGTGGTATATCTTTGTCTTGTTGGTTGTATATTACTTTATATTTTAAGGAAAATTGATATATGTGAGTTACATGCATAGTGAACATATTTGTGAGATCAAGAGATTAAATCGTAAGCGTCGCCTTACACAACATCAGCTTGATCGTTTGCATTTTGATACATTTCATGAATGGTTGAAGGAGCAAGTAAGTAGTAGGATTTAGTCACTATTTACTGTAATTTAGTGTTGTTGTACTTATATTAGTATTTATAGTCGTATATTATTATTTGGATAGGTTAAGGAGTTGGACCTCACATCTGATATCGAAAAAGATCTTAAAGCCATTGCACAAGGTCCAAGTTACATTGCAAGAAGATTTAAAGCATTCGATGTAAATAATGGGTTTCGATTCCGAACAAAACAATATGAAGAGTTCATGCAAACGCAAAATAGTGGTGTTATGGTTATTTCAAAGACAGAGAGTTATGCAAGTACAGTGACAATGCTCAAGTCGGCAAATATCACCTATTATGGCAGATTGAATGATATTGTGGAGTTAAACTACTTTGAAGAATTTAAGGTTGTCTTATTTAAATGTGATTGGGTTGATGTAACCCAAGGTAGAGGAGTTAAGGAAGATGACTTAGGTTTCACACTTGTGAACTTCTCACACCTAATACACTCGGGCGATCGAGAAAGTCATGAGCCTTTTGTATTTGCAGACCAAGCTCAGCAAGTGATATTCATGCAAGATCCTCAAAATCATGAATGGTTTGTCCCTAGGCCAATTAAACCTCGAGACATTTTTGATATGGGAGAAGAAAATAGTTTGCAATATGAGTCATCAGTGCAGAATGAAGCCATTGACTTGACTTTCTTAGAAAATATTTGTGACTCAGAACATGACAATAATGATTGGATAAGAAGTGGTGTTGATGGGATAGTAATTGATATGAGCCTCCATTCTAACACTCCTCCAAATGAAGGTGAAGCTAATAATGATGGAGGAAATGACATTGAATATGATAGTGATTCTGAATAAGATAGGTAAACTTAGAAAATATTTAAATTTTTAATTTAAGTTTTATTGAAGTACTTGCAGCTTAATACTATTATTATCTTTGTTAAATGTTTGTTTCCTTGCCTGAATTATTAATACTATGTGCTTTTCCTTTGCAAGTTTCTCGAGACATTTCATAATTTACTTTCCAATTTCTAGATTACACCAGTGTGTTAGTGTTTAATTCATATATCATTTGCTTTATGACTTTTACAGGTTTTTGCAGCTAGAAAAGTACTTTATTTTGGAGAAAGAAATAGGTCCATGCAGGTACTATGAACTAATCTCTTCCTATGATGGGGTTTTAGATGTCTCATGTTATAATAGGATATTAGAATGTGTTATTTAAGTTGTGTATGAGAATCTAATTAGTGTACTTACTTTAATTTTCCCTTGATAATAAATAGGTCAAGTCTGATTCAATTAAGAGCTTTATTATTTGTTCAAATTGAGTAAGTGGGTGTTAAAAAAAATTATGTTCTACAGCACAAATGAGTTCTGCCCTTTATGTTAATTTCTCTTTAACAATAAGAAACTAAATTGTGTTAATAAGGTTCTTGATCATCCTGACATGAAATAGAATAGTTTGGAAAACAATATCAGCAAGTGAAGATAATTATGAAGATAACTGAATAAGCTAATGGATTCACGTTCAGTGATTTTGATTGTGTTAGTCCAGTGATTTTAAACACTTAAAACAGGTGCTTTACAAAATTATATAAGATTCTAAGTTCCAACAAATGCTGAATAAGCTAATGGACCTAGGCTAGAATTCTAAATAAGCTAATTCATTCACGTTCACGTTCACATATAGATACTCAAGTAACTACTAATTTTTCAATTTTTAGTTAGGAAGGACCTAACTATGTGTGCTGACTGCAATGAAAAACATTATAAAATTGCCATGTACGTAAAAACATATTTTGAAAACAGTTTCTGGCTACCCCCTCAATGCTATTATGTTCTGGACGCCAATTTCCTTCCTCATCCTGGATTCTAGAGATTTTATTCTTTTTTTGTTTAGCTGAGGCTTTATCATGAAAGAATTTGGTATTCTGATTCCCCTCCTTCATCCACCGAACTCTAGACCTCTGATTCCACGTGACTTCTTCTCGAATAAAAAATCGTTAAGTTCCTTTTGGAGGTCCTTTAAGAGAGCTAAATTCTCCTCTCGATGGGCTCGCTATACTCAGATCCTTTATTCGGTCCAACAGCAATTTTAATTTTCTTCCCCACATGCCCAAAAGTACTTTTATTCCAATCCTTTAATGTTGGCCCACGCAAGCTCTTTTTCCAAACACCGAAGGTGTCCCTTCCAACTGCATAGTATCCGTCCAACTATTGGCAACCACTCTTCCTCACTTCTCACATGACAACCACGCATATATTTTTAAAAAGAAATGTATATATTATTAACATTTTTAGTCTATTGTCTCTAGAAGCTTCACTTTGTCTGATTGGTCTCGGGTCACCTGTCTTTTAATTAGACTCCAAGATCTCATTAAAATCGCTGCCAATAAGCCAGGGGATTTCAAAACCATCATTAAGATTCTTATGCTGCTGCCAAGACTCATGCCTCTGCGACACTACTGGATCACCATAGAACTGGGAGCGGAGGTGATCCTCTACCACCGCTCCTTTATGATCCACAGCAACCTCCAAGCATGCCCCCATCGCTGTCCCTATCAGTTCCCCAATGGTTTTCATCATAACCTATACTGATAAGTCCAAGACAAGAACCCAAAAGCATGAAAGAGAGAAACCCAAAAGCATGTTTCACAGAAAACACTAAATAACAAAATTCAAATTTGACAGATAAATCACATGATTGGATAAATTCCTAACATGCAAATTTGCACATTTATTTCACCTTAGGTAAAAGTTACAGGCAGTATATCATAATGCCTAGAAAAAATAGCCTCATATTGGTCACTGAGCAACATCATGACGAAGAAGTGCGGCCTTATATTGAGCAACTAATGAATGCCCCAAACTGCTCTCAAGCCCAAGCACATGACAGTCAATATGATGAATTGAATAATTCTGTTAGCACTGAGGCTGAGCAAAACCATGAATCAGGTGACATTATTTTAATGAACATTGCTTTAGATTTTTAAATTAGTTTGAACTAAATCATGACATTTAAATGGTTCGTGTTAGGTCCTTCGGAGGCAAGGAAGGTTCGTGGGCCTACATTACTAAAAGATATCTGGAATTTGCCTCCAGGGAAGACAATTGTTGTGCGATTCAATAGTCGTAATCAAGCCATAGGAAAGGAGGGTCGAAAGCTTGCTAGCTTTCTAGGCATTGTTGCTAGAACCCCAGAACTAACACCTTTAAACATAGAAGATTGGAGAGCTTTTGACAAAGAAGAAAAGAAGAAATTGGTGGAGTTTGTAAAGGTATGAAATAATTATTCTTAATAAGGTCCAAGTTATTTCTTTCATACATGAAATTAACTTGTAAATGTTTGCTCTTTTTTTTAGAAGAAGTTCTCAATCCCAACACATGGTGAGGAGTTTGTCAAAAAGTCACTAGGGAAGAAATGGAAAGATTACAAATGTGATTTGAAGAGTATATATATGACAAAGTATAAGACCAAAGATGCCTTCTTTGAAAAATAGACCGAAGTCGCATACCAAGGGACCAATGGACTGGTCTTGTCTCTTATTGGGTTTCGATAAAGCAAAGGTATTAACTTTAGAAGCCTTAAAACACACACACACACACACACACAGAGTTGCCTTGTTTTTATGTTTTATAGAGTGTTACATGCATTTCCTTAGTTTAAAATGGATCTGTTTTATATTACTTGGAATCTGATTCAAAGAAAATGGCATTTCTTCATAGTAGCAATTCACGTGAATTCAAGTCAAAAAGCAAATAGCCTTTGACAGTTCTTTAAAACCAAGATGGATACATTTTTGGGCTCTGGCATCAAACTTTTGACGATTGTGAAATAACATTGAAGCATATGACAAACATCCAGAAACTCTAAGCATAACCAGATCAAGAACTTTATTGTAAAGACAATGAAAAGGACTTTGGTTTTAATTGTAATTTGGAACTAGATAGCCTATTGATAATATGAATGGAATGAGAAATAGCAAATGAACAAAAAAGTTTTGGAAGGTGAGCTTGAAAGAGGACTGCCCTTGATACATTAAGGATATGTTGGTGTTTGTGTTCTACTACCTCATTTTGTTGGGAAGTCTTAACATAAGATCATTGATGAATAATACCCTTAAGAGTAAAAAAAAAGTAGACATAAGAAATTCTTGTCCATTATCACTCCTAATGACTTTAATTTTGGAGTTAAATTATGTTTTGATGAGGGAAATAAAATTCTGTAAATGTTTTCCTGTTTCAGACTTATGTTTCATGTGGAAAGCCTAAATATGTCTAGAATAATCATCTACTGTGGTAAGAAAAAATCTATGGCCATGTAAGGATGGAGTAGAAAAGGGTCCCCAAATGTCAACATAAATTAAATAAAAAGTATGAGATGTTACTGAATCACTTAAAGGGAAAGGTAATTCTTCACATTTCTTGTTCCCAACTAGTCCAAATCAAAAGCTTTTAAATAACTGTTGTGCATGTAGCTGCAAATGTTTCTTCTTGTTTTTCTTTTCCTTTTCTAGCTTTTATATGATGTTATTTATGTGTTGCAATGATAGAAGCGTAGTCAAGCAAATAGAAGTAATAGGGCCAAGCAAAAGATGCCTCACACAGGAGGATCCAAAAGCTTTGGAACCTTGATGGATGAAAAGGTATTCATGTATAAATTACCAAATATGAGATTCTAAAGCCCGTTTGTGTCATGTATAATTGTTTGACATTAATTTAATTGTATTAGGCTATAAATGGGATAGAGCCTCAACGAGCGAAATTTACATATTAACTCATACAAAGCGTAAGGATGGTAGACCATTGGATGAGGAGTCTGCAAGGATAGTTGTAAGATTTCTTAAGCAATTTTATCCTTTAAAAGTTCAGTATGTTTAGTATTCAAATTATTTTAAATATTTTTATATGGATTTGAGTATGTCATAAATTGTTATCTTAATTGTGATTAGGACACGATGAAAGAAAAGTTAAGCAATGGTGAGACATCTAATGATCAACCTTCTGGTAGTGTTGCTTGGGAAGGAGATGTGTATTCCCAAGTGTTGGGAAGTGAAAGAAGTGGTTATATCCGCGGTTTAGGACTTGGTCCAACCCCTTCTCTATTGTGGGGTAATAAATCTTCCCTAAGAAATATTGTTACAGATGATTTGTCTAATGAGGTTGTCCAAAGGTTAGAACAAGAGATGAAGGAGTTAAGGGAAAAGCATGATGAAGAAATGATTTTGATGAAACAAAATCAAGATAGACTATTGTCAGAATTATCATGGGTGAGACAAGTTATGTGCAAATTTGCTCCTGTGGAATTATCTATGCCTCAAAATTTCAGTGGAAGCTCAGTTGGACAAAGTTAGCTTTTCAAATATTTTAACCTTTTTCTTAAAATTTAATGTTATGAGACTATTATGTTATCTTACATCTTAATATTTACTAGGTCCCAGATGCCAATAGTGGCCATGAACGAGCACCACAAGCACCACAGAGACCATTTCAGTTATATAGTGTTGATGAAAATACTACTGACCCCTCATGGTATTGCACTTGCTTTAAAATATGTTAATATAGTGCTCATTTTTTAAATTGTGCTTGATTTTATTATAGATTGTGCTAATTTTTCTGCTTTGCTCTTTACTTCAAAGCATAAAGACTTTTTTCCTTGGTGACACATGCCTTGTATTATATTTCATTTAGTTTCTATGATTTATGTTGCTTGTTTGTTTAATTCTGCCATAAGAGCATGCCTTTGTATTATATTTCAACAGCACGGTGTGCTTAATGGGCCAAACATGTTCCTAAGAGCATTTTCATTTTCATTTCTATTTCTGTTTTGAGCATTTCTTTTGGTTTTTGTCTGGTTGAAGGTATATATAGTATACAGCTAAATCGGAACCGCATATTTCCTTGAACAAAAATGTGAAATTAAAAAGTGGTTTACAAGAAGAGCATTCATTTTCATACTGCAATAAAATAAGACTATACACATGTTGACAGTGCAAGTACATAAAATTATAGGATGTCTGACAAATTGAATTAAATATATAACTTACTAGTTTTTCCTCAAAAGTTTGATTCCTAACGTTCTCTCGTGGTTTTCTCCATTGTTGATTTCTGGATTATATGTCCATATGGGTATTAGAGTTATATATCTTCCTCTGCTCTACTTTTTGAGTTTAGAGAGAGCATGAAATGTTTGTTTATGCTTGATTTAAATGAATGCAAAAATATTCTTGGTCTTTTACAGAGTATCCTGAAATCTCTTTGAATTATCATTATCTTTGGTTGCTCAAATTTAGGTTGCCAAACAATTTGAATGAAATTAATGTTTTGGATGAAATTTATGTGATTGGAACTGCAATGAGACAAGTGCCTTCATCTCTCAGTGATTTAAAATCGTTGAAAATATTCTCTTTCAATGAATGTGCAAGCTGAATTTCTATTTTATTTTATCATTACAGGTCATACACTATGATTTTGAGAAATTTCGCAAGTGAAAGACTTCAATATGATCAAGAGTTAAAGATTTGTTTATGGGCTACCTACTATTTTGTGTTATGATTATTTGATAACACTAGTTATTAGACTCAAAACGATACTAATTAGTAGATGGTGTACTTTTTATGTTTTGTTGTTGACACTATAAAATTATGAATGTTCTTTTTTATTGTGGGTTTAATGAAATATATTTTGCGTTTTAGAATGAATTTTAGTATGTTGTATTTAACAACATTTGTATGTTATGATTTAAGTTCTTTAGGGACAAATATTATTATTAGTAAAATTTGTGTTAATGATGTTGAAATCTCACCTTGAATGACAAATAGGAATAACAAATTTGTACAAAAAAATGAGTATTTGCTTCCATTACAAGTACAGGTAAAAATTATTTGCTGGCAATAAAATTGGCCTTTACCGGCAATAAAAAAGGCCACTAAAGACATTTAAAAAAATAAATTCGTGTAACTTATAGCCGCCATTATAATTGCCGGTAAAAGTCATATTTTTTACTGGCAATAAATAGGTATTTACCGGCAATAAAAAAAGCCGCTAAAGGCATTAAAAAAAGCAAATCTATTCAAGTTTTAGCCGCCATTACAATTGCCGGTAAAAGGAAGATTTTTTACCGGCAATACAAAAATGTATTTACCGGCAATAACAAAGGCTGCCAAAGATGCGAGGGAAGGTAAACTGGGAGCTATTTTAGTGGCCATTTTAATTGCCGCCAAATAATTGCCGCAAAAAGATATCACTTTTACCGGCCATAAAATGGCCATTTACCGGCACTCAATATAATGGCCGGTAAAACCTTTGCCGACACTGGATATAGCGGCTAAAAATTAATTGCCGGTAAAAGTTTTTGCGGCAATTATTATTGCCGCTAAAAGGCATATTTATGGCCGCTAAAAAGCTTTTTTGTTGTAGTGGATGGGCTACGACTAGTTCCAGAAGTGGCTTATGAGTAGCAAGGATAGATCCTGGATAGCAAATTTGTAGAATGTGGGTTATGCGCAACAAAAGTATGGTTCTGGTTAGTTAAGGTTTGTCTCCTCCTTGTATAGACCACGATGATGGTCGCGATGGGAGTGTTGATGGTGGTGTTGGGAGTAGAAATTTACCATTTCCCACAAATGCGCTAATGTTCAGAGCTGGGTTATGAGGGTTACTTGAGAAGGCAGTGGTGAGTGGAAACCTCTGTGGCACAGCAGCGACAACAGTGGTACGAGAGGTGGGTACCTGCAGAAGGCACTCCGACACTCAAGTCAATTTGTGCGCAAGGAGGGTAGTATGGAAAATTAGAGATTGGATACATACCTTTTTGCCTTATAGGGTATATGTAGAAGTCTCTTAAGGTGTTGAGAATCTGAGCATTCAATGCGGATTGAATGTTGTTGCATAAGATCCGGATAACCATTATTCCTTGTCTGAATCCCTATTTATGTAGGATATGATTACCATTCGTATCCCCTGAGGGAGTTACACCCAGCAAATAGGCAGTTACGAATGCGCAGTAATGAGCGGGTTCTATTCTGGCCGGTTAGGTTACTCCAGATCCATGGACCCAAGACCCAGTAGTCCAGAACAGTTATGAAGTGTGAAATGTTATTCAATGAAGTGCATGGAAGTCAAGAGACTTGTGAAGATAGAATCCACAAGTATCATTATTCAATATTCAAACTATTTGAATACTAAAAAGAGCCCAGTCAAAAAAAAGAAAGAGAGTCAATCAATAAAAGATAGACAGTACACTTTAACATGTGTCTAGGCCAACAATGAAGTCCATATGGTTTCAAATATGAATACTATCCATTTTATTTATTTATTTTGGTCAGATAATACTGCCCATTTTAAGTGCAAGGAGCATGCAACGAGTCCCCTTAATACGGTAATGGTCTACTAGGCCCACCTCAAATATGGGTAGCTCATCATTAACATTTTAAAAATAAGCTTAGGTTAGTGGGTAGAAAGTTGCCCAGTTCAATCCATTGAACATGTTTGTTAGTTGGGGTGTTTTACATCGTACCCATTCTACTAATCCGTCTCAGCTCGAAGTTTATTACGACAGATTTGAGTTTTATGAATTAAATTTAGTATATTTTTGGGTCGGATTCGGGTCATACTTCATATTATCCCAACTTGACCTGGTATCATATATATTATTTCAAAACTTATACTTTAATTTTTTGACAATTAGTTATAAATAATAAGATTTCTTAAATAAAATTAATAAATTTTGCAAAACATAATAATAAATATATATTAATATTATTTGTTTTGAAATATATTTAGTAAAACATACCTTAATTTTAGCTTCTTATTTTTTAAATTTTATAACTTAGCTATGCATAATATTCAAAATTATACATTTTGTCTAATATCAGACAAATTTGGTTTTGGGCTGGTTATTAATCAAGCCAAAATCGAGTCCAAAAAGGCCAAGCTAAACCTCTCACAAATCCATCTTATTAACACCCCTATTTGTTAGCTCCAACAAATCATTACCTTTTTAGTTGATCTATTTGGGAGGGGAATAAATTTCTAAGCCTTTTCATTTGATTTGGTTATTGTCCCCCCTCCCTCCCACCCCTCTCTCGCTCTCTCTCTCTCTCTTATTTCAGGGGACAGTGGAGGTTGGTGGTTTTGTAATATGTTCATAACGAATAGTTTACTGCTCCAAAATAATTTTAGAGCATGAATGCTCCACATGCTTTACACCATTAATTTTGTGTAAAACTTGATCAGCGGTTCATTTTTATTCCTATAACTTTAATAATAGATAAATTTTTTAATGGGTGTCATTCATTCTGTCTCCTACTCACAATTTCACTTTCTTTGTCCAACCTCATTTTCTCTTCCTCAACAGCATGTTCTAGTTGTGACATCCTCCACTTGCTCTACATCAAGACATCCTCCCACTTTGATGGAGATCGTGCTCATCAATTAATCATGTGCTTGAGATCTTCACCTCTTCTAACTTAAAACAAAGCATCAAGATCTTTAGGGAGCAGCTGGTACTTGAGGACCATATATGTCACCATCAATTGATCATGGCACTGAGCTTCTTCATAAGCTTTAGAATGCTGATAATAAGGCACAAGAAATTAAATCTTTGAAAAGTTGAGGTTTTGGTTAACAAAAATTTCTCAAGAGACAAATTATTTTAAACGATACTTATTGTCACATTAATATCCTAAGTAGCATATGCTGCCCAATTTTTCAATGAAACTGAATTACTCCCACTATCTTCAACTCTAGTACATAGTTGGAAAATCAACTTATTTGCTAATAATTCTAAACACCCAACCAAAGTTGAATAGGTAATGTGCAGTCTCAATGCTATTCCTAGGACATACCGCCTAAATTATTATCATCATCCCAATAACAATAAATATTGTCTTTCATTATTGTTATGAAACGAGATCCAAAGGGAAAAGGATCTAATGGTTAAATAATCATTGTAATAGAAACTCAGGAATCTAGAGAGCAGTTTGTACATACTGCTACTTTTGCCACTTAACCATTCAGTTGGTGTTACGTTAGTCGCAAAGCGAGGGGGAGAGCTGAAAAATGGAACGCGACAACATGCATTTGAGGGAGAGAAAGTAAGGATGGAGAGAGAAAATTGAATTGCAAGGAGAATACATAAGAAGTGGAAGCCACATCAATTTTTTTTAAATAAATAAAGAAAGGAAAGCAACCAGTTATCACTGGTATTTAAGTTGAAGCATGGATACTTCAAACTTTCTTTGAAGCATGTTAAACTCTTCTTATTCATATTTCTTATATTAAAATTTCATACTCCACTCAAATTGGTATACCTAGGAAGAACAAAAGACTCGAAAATTTGGTGAATGGAGGCAAGTCTAGGGTTGGAACTGGAAGAATTCATTTGGGTGCAATTTGTTTACATACTAATAACAACAAACAAAAATATTTTTTTTTAAGTGGGATTGAATACATGAATTAAACGATACAATTGTATTTTGTCAAAACCTAAGTTTTAAGAAAGGCTGTGTAACACACCAATTTGAAAAAAAAAAGAAAACAAAACAAAAAGAAAGTTGCTTTATCATTAATGGCAATTTGGTAATTTTACCAAACTAATACCAACACCTCAAATATGAGGTTGTCAACCTCTGGAAGTCTTCCGCCTCCCTCATTCTCTTTTCTTCCCTTTATTCTCATTCTTCCTCTCTCTTCTTTCAAACACAAGCATTCTTTTGCCATCATTTGGGATTCTATTGAAATTTTCAAGCACTAACCATTCCCTTTCACTTCCAAGTTGCTCTTTAAGGTAACTCATAACCCAAAATTTTGAGTAATTAATTTTATTACTACAATTTTATAGTGAGTGAGTTGGATGGTGAATTTAGGGTGAAGCTATTTGGGATTTATTTAGGATATGGAAAATTAAATTAGGCTATTCTATGGTATGTAATTAATTTATGAGTTGTTGACATTTCTATGGCTATAGAACGACACAGGGAACCTCCAATGCAATTTTTTTGGAAAAAACCCAATTAAGAATTTACACATACTGTGAGTGGTTCTTGCATGCTATATGTATGTTTATACTTTATCAATTTAAAATTAATTTTGTTATTGGATTTTGAATATAGTAGAGCCTTAGAGAGTCTTGGGACAAGTAAAGATTTTGGAAAACTCACTATTGACTTTGTATATTTTTCTGCGTTGATAGTTCTGGTTATATTAAAACACTTTGGTACTAGTTAACCAAATATGGTGATGTTACATATAAGGATTTAGTCCTATGTTGGTAATGTTACAAATGTTGGATTGAGCCAATAATAGTAATTGATAAACGTTGGCTTGGGGCAATGATGGTCATTAATATATTTAATATTGGTTGTACTTGTGGAAAAGAAATTTAAGTTTATTTGAGTGAGTTTTCTCATGTCGGGAAATGCTCTTCTAGGAATAAATTTTCTTAGTTGCATCCAATTTTAATTTTTGCCTGTTTAGGAATTTATTTTCTTCAAAGACATCATTATTTTTTTTAAATTGTTTTATTTGGGCAAAGACCTTGTTGGAACATTGTATCTAACAGTAGCAAATATTAGCCTTGGTGCACCTAGGATTAGATTAGGCCTTAACTAGTAGGATATCTGCTAACTTTGTGTGTAGGCCAGCACACGTGGGTTGGTTGTGGTTTCAACCTAGACGCTTGTCTGTTCTAACTAGCCTTGGGCTTGTCAGATGGTTAGTTTACCCATCAGTTGTGTGCTTGTTTTGATTTAGTTTTGCCTAGAATTCTCACACAAGGATCATGTTTTAACTAGTTACATTTTATTTGTTTAATTATTGAAAATTGTTCTCAGTTAACCATTTATTATATTTTATTCCATTTGGATTTCTAATTAATGATTTGATTGGAATTGTCCTATTGAGAAAATATTTTATTATATGATTTTTTTACTTGTTAACAAATGACTTGTGTCTAGGTTGGAATTGCTCATTGAGTCTCGACTCACCCAAATCATTATTATGTTTTTTAGATAAATGAATTCTACTCCTCTAGTTTGTTTGACAGAGTCTGATATGATTCTCATTGGTGAGCCCAACACATTGTTCTTGTGGGCATGTTTAAGTATTTGTTTTATTTTATTATAAATCTTATTTGAATATCAAATAGGCAAATACTCTTAGATGTGCTCCATTATTTATGCAAGCAAGTTTTATGATAGAGTTAGAGATTTAAATTAATATTTTGGCAAGTTACAATGTCTAAATTGTTTGCTACTGAATTAAAAATATATGATATATTTGATATTAAAGTATGTTTTGAAGCCCTATGGTGGCTACTATACTTGTTCTGAAATTCTGTGTGGTTTAGAGACTTGTGTAGCTTGGGTTAGCCTATTATTTGCCCTTGTTACATGCCCGTCATGGACCCCAAGTTTGGGTCTTGACAAAGTTGGTATTAAATGTTGATTTTGTCCTTATGGAGAATGGAGCAAGTGTCCATGATAGAGTTTTGATTGTGGCTATGTACTTGGCCATACTCACAATTGAGACGTTATTAGAGGCCTATTAGGATATTTATCGTTCATAAGAAAAAAATCAGAGTCACTATATTACCTTTTATGTCAAAGTTATGGCATAAGTTAGAGTCTTATATATATTTTCGAGCTTAAATATGGAAACCTACGAAGATATTGGTTTGTTTGCTAAAGATTAGAGCTCCAAATGTAAAAATCTTGTTTTGAAATTTTAAGTGTCTCGGTTGACAAATTGATAAATATGTATACTTATTTTTGTGGGTGAGAAAGAATAGCATAATAATTAAATATGATAAACTCAATGGTTGTTTAAAAAGTACTTCCTTGCCTTGAAATTGATCAATAGTTTCTTACTTTCTTATGATACGTTTAAGGAATAAACTAAAGGTTAAGGTTAAGTTGGAAATGGGTATTATGTTAGTTGAGGCCTTAGAGTTTAATTTTGGATGTATCGCAGCTGTCCCAAAGGGTGCTGTGCTGGGAGAAGGAAATCAAAAAAATTGGAAGTCATCACCAATCACTTTATCCATTAAAAATAAAATGGTGCAGTTGGATACCTTAAAAGAAAATGGTTTACGTTCTAGAGTTTAGGTTCGTGGGTTGATTACAAGTAGAGAATGTATTAGCACTCCATTCGTTTAATAAATGGTTACCCATTTAATTTAATGTTATTTGCTAAATTAATTAAGATGGTCAAAATTATTTATTTGTCAAAAAAGGTTTTTCTTTTATTTTTTTATTTTTTACATGTCCCATTTTATCAACATATTATCAAGAATAATAAATGATTATGACAGAGAATGGGTGGTTAAAAATCCTTTATTTTACGGAACATATTTAGACCTCACAACTTGTGGTAAGAAAGTGGCGAATGATGAAAATTTTAAATTTTAAAAAAATATTTCAAAATATGAATTGTCATGTAAAAATTAATTTAAAAAAATATTCTTAACAAAATATGGTTTTGGAATTAAGGAGGTCAAATTAATTTTTCTTAAAATATATCTTTAAAAAATGTGATTTTTAAAATGGCTTTCAAAACACTTTTGTAAAATAAAATTTAATTCTCCACAATCAAAAGCTAGGGTTATATGAACTTGCCCACATCAGTTTAATATTTTTATTGTAAAAAAATTATTTAATTGTTGAGATTGGACCTCGCCAGCTATTCTAACAAAATCTAATAAAGTAACCTCAAGAATATTAGGTAAAGTTTTATTAATTGCACTTTAATCCTCTCCCAAATTTACCATTGTCGACTGAGTTTTAACGTTTTAGTTTGTTGTATAAAAGACAAAGTAATATGTGCAAAAGAATGATAAAAATTAATGCTTGGAATAAGCTTCTTATTGGAAATCTTCTAAGGTCCCGCCATCGCTTCTAGCAACACATGAATTAAATAAAAAGACAACAAATATTCTTGATGACAAAGTTTTGGCTTCTTGGAGGTGAGGAGCATCCTCTAGAAAGAAAAGAAGCAACGGCGGGACATAAAGATTTTTTCAAGTCAACACATGAATTAAATAAAAAAAATAAAATCAAAACAAAATAATACAACACATGAAAATGATAAAAGAAAAGAAGACTAACTAAAAGAAAGAATAGTAGGTTAACATTACAACAATCACATGGTCAAAGAAAATCAATTATAATAATTTTAAAAACTAATTGAGAGGAGAAAAAAAAGTTTTAGAGATTCACGAAAGCCAAAACTCAATTTCTATCATTGAACCATGAATGTGATGCTAAAAAGCTCTCAACTTTTTGAAGAGAAAATATTTTCTTTTGCTTCAAAACCATGCTTTAAGAGTTATACATTAGTTTTCAAAGAATCATATAGCCACAACAAAATGGATTAAAAAAATGGTTAGAGCCTTATATACCAAAGATCAAATAACTCAAATATCACTTGTTGTCACCATTAAAGACATGAAATAAAGATTACCTAAAATCTTGATTACGAAACTCTAGGATGTCAGCCTCCTGCACCAAAATTTTCCTTGAGCTCTCACCTCTTGTGTAGACCCTCCCTCTAGTTGTTTATGCTCTCTCTCACACTCTCTTTTTTGCTATTTGCTTCAAAAAACTGTGTATTCATGTGCCTTTGATTCCTCCTTATATATAGGTCAAGTGATGCCTCAATTACTTAGTGGGGAAGAATCACCAGATTTTTCATTTTTTTTGTTGCTTGCATATTATGCGTCAATTAAAGAGCAATCTTAAGTAATTTGGAATTTAATTTAGTGATGCTAAAAATTCCAGCATATATTTCATCCTAAAATAATATCATTCCTTACTTATTACCTTTTTTTAAAAAAATTTAGATATGTTTCGGTTCAAAAATTTCAATATTCTTTCCTTTTTTTTTTTTTAATTTTACATAATCAAAGTCATATTTTCTCATTTATTGTCAAAGATTCAATTAAATAATTTTTTAATCAATCAATTAATTCTCAATCAAATCCATTAAATAATTTCTCAATCAATCAACCCAATTCTCAATCAAATCTTTCCCAACTATGTCATTCTTCCATAAGAAATAAGAAATACATGTTAAAATTAAGGTACAATGAATCTAGACACCTCCCATTGAGTTAGTGAATTTTAGACTCTGACAAAAAATTAGTTTGGACTTTAAGAATTTATTTTAGGTCATAAAAGCATTTTCCTTCCAAAGACCAATTTTATTTATTTATTTATTTTTATTAAATACTTGGACAAAATTGGGTGCTAACAGAATGGTTTTATAAAGTTTACAACCTAAGAGATTGATCAAGTTGAATGAGTTTCAAGGATGGCTAAAATTGATTCAATGTTGCTTGATAGTAGAGTAGGATGGCATTTCTAATTAAAGAGGAGTCAAATGACATGATCTTGAGGATTTTAGCAAATAAAGAGATAGGTGATTTTCAATGACTATGTACACAATAATCTTATTAAGGCTTGTGTTTTAGCTAAGGTATAGTTTAGAACCTAAGGAATAAATTTAGGATTTTTAAGAATTTTTAGGATAAATAGTTATGTTAAGTTTGATTGATGAGATTAAAAAAATATATTTGATTTTTGTTTTTTTGGCTAATTTGAGCAATTTTCAAAAGGAAGCTAGTAGGAGTACCTTATGGGCCAGTTTTGGACTGGAACTTCACATAAATGAAATTGACATATGTGTGGAGACCATCAAAATGTTTAGGGATTAAGTTCATTGGTAAATATACTAACCGTAAATAAAGTATGGTGGTTAGAATATCATTATTTGGAAATTTTAGATTTTAGTTTTGGTTAACGTTTATGTTTAATGGTTTGAAGTTAAGGGTTTATAAATGTAGAGAAATGTGAGGCTTTTGATAAAATAGTTAAGCAAATAACTATGTTGTTTGATACATAGGACCATTTAAAAATAATTTCTTAAATAGAAATAAATGATACAAGATCATGATGGAATTTGGATATGTAGTGATTATAGACTTAATGTTAATTACGAATGGGTTTTAGAAATTTAAAGCCTAGGAACTTGGTTATTGATTGAATTTAGAAGTTAAAAGGAAGTTATTGACATTTAATATTAGAAAAGTTTTAGGATTCTTGTGTATAAAGGGATCAAAGGATACAAGTTCCTTACGAGAAATTTGAATGTGTTATGGTTAATACACTAAGTTCTAATTATATGTAAACCATGAGGATCTTAGTGAAAATTGAAATATAATTTTTGAATGGATTAAATTGTACAGTTGAATAATCAAGATAAAGCTACAAGGATGTTAAAGAGCATACTTCCAATTCATATTATCTAAGCTTATCTATGTAATAAGTTTTGTTTCAAATTTTGAAAGGAAATACATTCATGACTTTCAAGTAAAATATAAATAGGATAAATATGAAATCATGGGATGACTGTAATGTTTTGGAAGAGGAGAATCTTGATTTTACAACCATGTCATTGTGATAGGATTTGTAAGGAAGGTAGAATCTAATAGTTTTTCAAGCAAGGACAATAATGAAGTAAAAGAGTTAGGATTTGATACTCACCCTAAGAGACAAAGGAAATGTAAATAATAGAGCAAAGAAATATATGTTAATGTTGATGTGTGATTTATATATCTCTTGAATTGGAGTTTTGAGTGGGGCATTCTATTTCAATAGTTTCTAGTTTGGTCAATGTTGCATTGGTATTATAATAACTTATAAATGATAAATTGATAAGAGATCTTAGAGGCTAAGTGATTGCCAATTTGGGAGTAAATTCAGTAAGGTTTACCGTGATGAATTTTGGCTTAGAAGGTTATTCTAATATTCTTAAGATTATTATTAAATGTTTAGGTATGTCCTTAATAATTATATTGAAAATAAGTTATTGTTTGGAAGATTTGAAGATGTAGTCAACTTTGTGCTAATGCTAAATATGCTAACAAGTGGGTTGAGTGTCAAAAGCTAGCGGGCTTACTGTAACAAATAGATATACCTGGATTGAAATAAGAGATAATTCCTATAAATTTTGTGAGAAGGTTGCTAAAGACTATTAGGGTTATGGTTCAATTTGGATTTTTGTGGATCAATAGGTTAAGTTTGCACATTTATTGTTTTGAGGACAAGTCACAAATGGCTTAGTATACAAAACTTTATTTGGATAATGTAGTATTTTTGCATAGTTTTTACTTTCTGTCATCTATTTTTGGGAACCTTAATTCAATATGCTTAAATTTGGAGCTTTTTAGATGGATTTGGGACTAGATGGAATTTGGGTATAGCTCTTCATCCTTAGACTAATGTTTAGTTAGAGAAAATTCTTTAGATGTTAGAGGACATGCTTTGTGCTATATCCGTTCTTGACTTTGGAGGTAGTTGCCAAATAGCACCTTTTGAGGCGTTATATGAGAGATGTTGTAGATCACTGATTGGTTAGTTTGAGATTGGCAAGTCTACGTTCTTAGGACCTGATTTAATTCAAGAAGGCAATGAGAAAGTTCAAATGATTCGTTATTGTTTAGTGACAGTCCAAAGTAGACAGAAGTCTTATTTAGACCAGAGACGCTATTCCTTGGAATTTGAAGTGGGAGACCATGTATTCTTACGCATTTTGCCTAGGCAGGGGATTTTGAGGCTCGATAAGAAGTGTAAATTAAGCCCGAGGTTCATAGGACTATTTGATGTTGTTGAGAGAGTTGGGCAAGTAGCTTATCACTTAGCCCATCCACCTTATCTTTCAAGAATTCACCTAATTTTTCATGTCTCAATGCTTCAAAATATGTCCATTACCTATCTCATGTCATATTGCTTCAAGCAATTCAGCTTGATGAATGTCTTAGCTACATAGAACAACTAGTGGCCATAGTAGATAGACAAGTGAAGCATTTACCCTCTGAAGATATTGTTTTGGTCAAAATTGCTTGGCAAGGATCTTCTAGTGAAGAAATGACTTAGGAGCCTGAAGCAACTATGCAGGAGATGTTGGGAATTGCGGTTACATTACGCAGCAGAAAAATTAGGATTCTCACCGAGGATCCATGCGAAAAGCCATAATCCGAGTTTTTTTTAAAATTATTTACCTCTTGAAGCGTGATCAAAAGGAAGGACGTGAATCACCAACACCGTAATAGAAATGATATCTCTGTAGTATCCACATGAACAGACTCACGAACATCCAACGTCCGTAAAGAGGAACCTCACGTCTCTCACACAGTGCTAGCTGCAAAGAGAAGAGAAGAAACATGTCGCTCTTTCACTCACTATTCTGTAGGTGCGGCTAGGGTTCTGAAATTATGTCTCTTAGCAGCCTTTTAGCAGTACTATTTATAATAGTGACTGCCTTAAGTGAGTGTGAGCAGCAGCAAGATAAGTTGTGAAACCGTAGACTATCTGTTATGAGTCTGGCCCGTATTTGAATCCGAGTCCAACTTGGATCCATTGCTCCAATTTTAGTCTACTCTATGTGTGTGACCCTGTAGGTTCTTATTACGTTGGCAGTAATATTAAAATCCCATTTTAATATTACAAGTAGTGAGCGGTATCTAGCAATACATCACTGCTACCCAAGTAATAAGAATGTCAGTGATTTGACATAACCTTTATGTGACCAATGTTTCCGTGTCGTTTAGTCCCTTTGTCAAGATATCTAGATTGAACACAAGGCATGGAATGCGTCACCCTTGTATAGTCCAATCATTCGTTTCCTGATACTCGAGTAGACTTTGTAACAACAAATGAAATCAATATCTCATATTGACTCATTTGAGTATGGTCATGCATTTCACAGTCTCACTCAATCAGGGGGCCCGAAGATATCGCTCCTGTTATGTAGGAGTGACAAATCCCATCTAGGTCACTCACATCCCTTTGCATGATTTGCGATATGTCCAATAACTAACTTTATAATCACCTTGTTACAGATGATATTTGATGGTATTAAAACACACAACTCCTCATGTAGGAATCGTAGTGATTTCAGGTCAAAGGACCACAGACACCATTGTCACTATGAGAATCGCTTATGACACTCACATAACGATCCATGTAGCGTTCTCATGGTGGGTCAGTCCAATACATCATTACTCTAATATATACCCATGTGAAGACTTGATATCTCTTATCCATGACCCGTGAGATGTGGTCATCAGTCTATGCACATACTAGTCTCAATGTATTATTGTTGTCCTAATTAACAATAATACTTGACTAGGGATATTTAATAATAGTGTTATAACCAAAAGGATCTCACGATCAAGTCATCCACTCGATAACCTATGGCATCAAACTTACTATTCTAAGGACTTTATTATGTTTATCAAAAAAGAACACAATAAATGAAATGCCTCATATATTAAAATAAGCATAATAGAATGTATGTAAATACAGACAAATGTATCAGCCTCTAGGGCAAACACCAACAATCTCCTACTTGCACTAGAGCCAATCAGGCATATGTCTAATGCCTAAAGACCTAGTGTGACCCTCATGCTTCTGCTGTGCAAGAGGCTTCGTCAGTGGATCAACAATGTTATCATCTGTTGGTACTCTGCATATCTTCACATCTCCTCTATCGATGATCTCTCGAATGAGATGAAAGTGTCTAAGTATATGTTTGGATCGCTGGTGAGATCTAGGCTCCTTAGCTTGTGCAGTGGCTCTATTATTATCACAATAGAGGTCCACTAGGTCCATAATGCTAGGAATAGCGCCAAGTGATGCACAATTTTTTGTTTCAAACAAGTCTACAAACTTGATGTGGGATTAATTGTTGCTTTACGAACCCAAGTGTAGGTTATCTCAAGTAATAAATTTCTCGGGAGTCCGAGGTCGATCCACAAGGAATTGTTGAAGATTAATTTAGGTGAAGTAAATATTTTGTTACTATGGTAAAAATTATTTACTTGGGTTAAAAGATCCACTCTTGGTAAATAAAGTAAAGGTAAGATTAATTTCTTTTATAACTCAATTAGAATCCTCGCAACATGGAGGTTCCAATCGGAAAATACAACATTAAAAGTCCATTTAAAATAATATACGTAATTATATTATGTTTCCTAAAAATATTACCACCACTTATAAATGGGTTAAAGCATTCATTGTGCCAATATTTTGTCTACAACAAATCAAGAACTCCTATTTACAAAGATGGTTTCTAAATTATAAGAAACAAATTATAATACGTATAATGGTTACTAGAAAATATAAATCATTTAAGCACAAGAGAATAATAAATCTAACCTTACTTTATTACCAAGAGCTTCACCCTTTCACCCAAGTAAAATGAAACTTAGTTACTCATAGATAAGAAGAAAGAAAGAGAGAAGAAGAAGAAGAAGAAGAACATGACTTTAATTTAGAACAAAGGAAAATTACTACAAGAAAACCTAGTAATAAAATAGCATCATTTTAGTAACTAACACCTAACACCCTTAATGATCTACCAAGGCCTCCTTTTATAGAGGATTAGAGATACAAAATAACAAGGGGGCTGAGTCATTAGTGGTTGGATGAGTGGAAAATGAGTAGAACATGCCAAATGACTTTAGGTGAATGGAAAATTATGGAGATTCCTTGTCTCCGAAATCATGCAGCTCTGAAGTCATTGCATTCGTCATTTTTGAACCAAGTGGTCTTCATGAAAGTTGTAGGGCTGAATCTTAAATTTCAAATGGCTTTAGTTTGAGTCTAATATCATATCTATAACTCCAGATACGTTCAAATTACTGAACACTGCCCAGGCCCAGTCATAGCTCCTCTGTTCTGACTTCCAAGCCCAATATCACTTTCAAGGAGTCCGATTCTAGAAATGTGTTCAACATGAAAGTTGTAGATATGGGTCTTAACTATTCAACATCCAAATTTCAGCTCATTTGAAAACTTCTAGCCCGAACAGTGGCATAAACAGTACACATAAGTCAAACTATCAGGAACAGTACTCTAGTTCTTGATTCAATCCCAATTTGAGTTATCTACTCGTGTGATTGGGCCTTTGAAGTCTTCATGAAAGTTATAAAGCTCTCTCTTATCTTTCAAATGCCACTAGAATCACGTCCAAAGACCACCTACAGCCCAAGATATGACCTAAATATAGAAATAGTATAAGATAAGAATCATGCTGAAAAATTCAATTAAGTCCAATTTTGAGTCCAAACTTACAAAACATAATAAAACCCAATTAATTAAGTACATAGAGAGTGTAAATGACTAAAAATGAAGGCTTATTAATGTATCAAATATGTGATCATCAAATTCTCCCACACTTAGCTTTTTGCACTCCTGGGCAAAACACAAGACCAAAACTAAAAAAAACGAAACAGACTCAAAAGTTAAACACTCTAAAAGACTTAATTTACAAATGAAAAGCAATCGATCATTCAGGTAATCAAAACATTCATGAGGTAACATATCTTCACATCTCAAACTAACAAGCAAGGATATTTCAATTGAAAAGCATGAGTCAAGAATGATAGATTTTCACAAGATTCACTCTCAATCCCTCAAGTGTTTAAAAGGTAGGTATTTCACTCAATTCAACCCATGAAAATTGCACTACCATAAGCTTGCTTATCTTCTACTTCTCCACTACTCAGAACACATGTACACACAAATCATGAGGACTTTATTCAAGGTTGTAATGGGGTCAAGGTAAAGGAGGAGGTAATATGGATATGACAAGTTAAACACCAGAGAATAAAAGAACATGAGAGCTGAGTTCAATTAACAAGCATGAAAGTTCATCTCAACTCCACTTAATACAAATTCCCTTTACATATTCTTTTCTTTTCCATTATTACCTTGTTGACCATCTTCTTTTTACATTTTTTTATTGATTTTTTTTATTTTTATTTTTTTTACAAAAAGAACATCATAAATACATTTTTTTAACCATTCTGCATACACACCCCCACACTTGTTCAAGAACTCATCGAATGACAAAACTAATGTTCTCTTATTCCCTAAGGTCAAGTAAGAACATGGTTTTTCATTTAAGACACATAATAAGTTCGAAACAAAGAATAGTCAAATAAGCTCAAAAGAGTTAAGCAAGGGGAAATAGGTCATTTCTAATGCTTTATGTTGGCAAGAATCAGAGAATTTCCAAGAAGTCATAAGAGTGCTTGATATCATATTGAGACAACATGCTGCTAAACAAGGCTGGCTATTTGATTAAAGTAGCTATTTCAAGAAAAATGCCTCAATCATATTTATGTATGCATATGAAAATGTAGTCTCAAAAAGAATCAAAGCAAGTTCTAGAGCAACAATTCCATGAGTGAAATTCACACAAGAAAGAAAAGAATGGTACAAATGTTCAATCCATTCATCAATAGCTCAAAATCTCACAAGGTATAATTCTATCATTCTCAGTCCACCAATTCAACATCCATAACCAAGCATGTGAAATTTAAGAAAGAAGATAATTTACTCAATCATGCAAATTTTCCTGAATTTGAATTGCTACTTCTACATAAATTAGTTACTACCCCAACTAAGATGCGTCTCAAGAGTAAAATTTACTCCTTACTCTGCCATCCTTAACTGGTTTAGTAAATTACTGATAAACATATAAACACAACAAACATATTAATACACACACTTCCTAATTTTTTTTTTTACACAACTATCCTTCCCCCTAACCAGATCACAACATTGTCCTCAATGTTAAAGATAGATAGGTAAAGGATAAAAGATAGTACCTATTGTTGCAATTACTGAAAAGAAAAATCTCACACAAATTTTAACAGAAACAAAGTACGATAAATAAAACTGAAGATAAAGGATAGTTATAGATGAAGTGACAGATCACACTCTTGTTCCTTGCTGCCTCCCTTGTTGTTGCCTCTCTTGTTGTTGCCTCTCTTGCTACTGCCTTCTGACCAATCTATCTGAGTTGTTACTGGATCAGGTTCATAAACAAAAGCTTCTAATTTATCAATCAACTCATCAACAGTAGAAGCAAAAATAAGGAGTCTTCTTGCCGAAAGTGTGATAAAGCTCTGTTCCACAGAATGGTCAAGAAAAGATAACAAATTATCAAAGAAATTATTAACATTCAACAAACCTATGGGTTTATGGTGGATGTTCAGTTGGGCCCAAGAGACAATTTGAAAAATTTCTTCCAAAGTACCAAAACCACCTGGTAAGGCTATGAATGCATCAGAATTTGCAAGCATTGTCTTTATTCGTTCATCCATAGATGATACTTGAAGCTCCTCCCCAATTGTTTTTCCAGTGATATTTTGTCGAGCTAAAGGTCTAGGAATGATACCTAAAACCTGACTGCCTCCAAAATGTGCAGCAAGTGATACAGCCTTCATTAACCCAATGCTACCTCCCCCATATACTAAATGAATTTTTCTCGCAGCAAGTATTCGACCAAGAGTGATTGCTGCGTCTACATACTCTAAACCCTTCCCATAAGTTGACCCACAAAATACATAGATATTGTTAAGTCTACGAACAGAAGAAGAAGCTCCCTCCATTTTACACTTACACTTCCTTTGAATGATTTTGAGTTGAAGGAACATGAAGGAAATGTATTGTTTAAATAGGGAAGAGAGTAGAAAAAATAATGATAGTACCTATATGGGTAAGTTGGCTGTTGTCAGAAAAGTTTGAAAATTTAAAAATAATAATAATAATAATAATTTTTTTTATTTTTTTTTGTTTTTGTTTTTGTTTTTGTTTTTACTTCAAGAAAACCATCAGGGTAAAGAAGTCTAGAAACCCCCAAAGGATCCCATCCAAAGGATCGTCTGTCCAAAACCAAAATTCAACAAAATCATATAAAGATAAAATAATAATAACAAATGATTATATACCTTTATGTACAGGTTTCATGGCAGATCTTTATACTGCGCGTCATGAGTGCAGTAATACCAAGACGGTTTAGCCAATCTGGGCATTCTTCTCCCTCCCACTTGTGGGATATTTTGGATTGAGCTACGACGTCACTAATTAAAGTGCATAAATCTGACAGCTACCACCAACGACCACAGCCAGTGAGAGGTCGCTGAAGAGCCCATGGCATTAAATCACGGGATCCGGCTCAGAGGCATTGTCACGCGAGAATGCAAACACGGACGCTTCTTTACGTCCATCAACAAGCGAGCCTTTGGTTAAAACACGAGAATGCTTGCGCGGCTCTCTGCGAGAGCATGACACACGAACCTTATTTACCGACCGGGCGTGCGAAGGTCTACCCGAGTCAATGACGGGTCCGCCACTCCACCTGGCGGGGCTCTAATCTAATTAAAGACCAAGTACAACCGAAGTTTCGCATACTTTTTTTATTTTTTATTTATTTTTTTTTTTTTTTTTTTTTTTTTTTTTTTTTTTTTTTCTTTTTCTTTTTTTTTTTGAAAATGTACAAGATAATATGTACATGTTGTTGTGATTGTGGCTTATATCTTCCTCTGGTTTCACATCCAAAAACGGCTTAAACGCCTTCTATGAGTCGAGGATAAGTTTCCCATCCAATTTTCTTATAAATTGGCAAACAGGGTCTTTTTGAGTCATATTCCCAAGACTATAACGCTCTTGTTCGTCCTTGAAGAGATTCCACAAACTAAGAAGTTCACGCTGCACAATTCCACAAGAATGCGTCTCAAGAGTCAATAAGATATTATCTAATGACTCCTTACTCAGTCCATTCTTAATGAAGAATATTTTATCTTCTCTATTTACAGAAACCATCCCCAAAGAGTGACATCATGTGTTGCAATTCCATCGTGCACACTTGTAACAAACTTTCATTCTTTTTGCTCTTCTCCTTTTTGAAAATGAACTTTTACCGAGACCAGGCATGTATGGGACAAATGAATCTGAAGATTCACCAGCTAAACGAACCTTTGCTTCGATTATCCAGCGTATATCTTCTAGGATGCCCTTACACATTAACAATCTCAGTCTTTCACACCTAGCTTCATAGACTTTTGTTAAAGCATTTAGAGGGAGAGAAGGAAAATGTTTTCTTAGATTTGAGAGAATGACATCCATTTTGAAAGGAGAAGAAATCAGTTATTATGGGAAACTGAAAAACAAACCGACTTGAGAATCACGAGTACCGTTATCCGCCATTTAACTTAGGGAACACAAAGAAGCGCAAAAAAGAAAGAAACAATATTAAAATAAATTCTACTCATAACAAGGATTAGAAAGAGAAATGAATTCTACCTCAACAACTTGATGTTCCAGAAATGGTTTGAGTCTTTGTCCATTGACCTTAAATACAATACCATTCCTAGGATTCTCAATGTCTATGGCCCCATAAGAATACACATGTTTGACAATATAAGGACCAATCCTCCTAGATCTCAATTTTCCAGGGAATAGGTGAAGACGAGAATTATAAAGTAGAACTTTTTGACCAATTTCAAAAGTTTTTCTGAAAATTGATTTGTCATGAAAAGCTTTTGTTCTAGCTTTATAAATTTTTGAGTTTTCATATGCATCATTTCTTAATTCCTCAAGTTCATTCAATTGCAATTTGCGTAACTTGGAAGCATCATCAAGACTTAAGTTGAAAGCTTTAATGGCCCAAAATGCTTTATGCTCCAATTCTACAGGCAAATGACAAGGTTTTCCATAAACTAACCGATAAGGAGACATGCCCAAAGATGTTTTAAAAGCAGTACGGTAAGCCCAAAGTGCATCGTTTAGTCTTAAAGACCAATCTTTACGATTTGGGTTAACCGTTTTTTCCAAAATTTGTTTAATCTCCCTATTTGCTAATTCAACTTGTCCACTTGTCTGAGGATGATAAGGGGTTGTAATTTTGTGGGTAATGCAATATTTCTTCATTAAAGATTCAAATAGTTTATTGCAAAAATGTGTTCCCCCATCACTGATGATAGCTCGAGGAATTCCAAATCGACTCAAAACATTTTCTTTTAAAAATTTTAGAACAATTTTATGATCATTGTGCCGACATGGAATTGCCTCAATCCATTTTGACACATAATCAACTGCAACCAAAATGTACACAAATCCAAAAGATGATGGAAATGGACCCATGAAATCAATTCCCCAACAATCAAAAATTTTAATGACAAGGATAGGGTTCAAAGGCATCATATTTCTTTTAGAAATGGACCCCAATTTTTGACAACTTTCATAACTTTTGCAAAAAGTATAACTGTCCTTGAATAAAGTGGGCCAATAAAATCCACACTACAAGATTTTTGCAACTGTTTTCTTTGAAGAAAAATGACCTCCACATGCTTCTGAATGACAAAATTTAATGACACTACTTACCTCATTGTCGAGTGCACATCTCCGAAAGATTTGATCAGGACAATATTTGAACAAATATGGGTCATCCCAAAAGAAAATTTTCACCTCAATCAAAAAAATTTTTCTGTCTTGGTGTGTCCACTGAGTGACATCTTACTGTTACAAGAAAATTGACAATGTTAGCAAACCAAGGTATAGAATTGACAGAAAATAAAAATTCATCAGGAAAAGAATCATTGATAGGTGTGCTATCAAAAGATGAGCCTGTTGTCAGCCTTGACAAATGATCTGCAACAACATTTTCGGCTCATTTCTTGTCTTTTATTGTGATGTTAAATTCTTGAAGCAACAAGATCCACCATATCAACGTAGGTTTGGCATCCTGTTTAGACATTAAATATCTAATAGCAGCATGATCAGTGAAAACAACAGTGGATAAACTAATTAAATAAGCCCAAAATTTGTCCAATGCAAAAATTACAGCAAGTAGTTCTTTTTCAGTAGTGGTGTAATTCATTTGTGCACTATTCAAAATTCGACTTGCGTAATAAATTACATGAGGCTTACCTTCCTTTCTTTGGCTTAAAATAGCGCCAACAGCAAAATCACTAGCATCACACATTAACTCAAAAGGCAAAGACCAGTCAGGAGATTGCATGATAGGAGCAGAAGTCAAAAGATCGATTAAATTTTCAAAAGATTTTTGACAATCTTGAGTCCAATCAAATGGTGTATCTTTTGTTAGAAGATTACATAAAGGTCTAGATATAGCACTAAAGTCCTTTACAAATCTTACGTAAAATCTGCATGTCCTAAAAGGAACGAACTTCTCATTGTTTTGGGAAATGCAAATGAGCAATTAATTCAACTTTGGCCTTATCAACTTCAATTCCCTTAGAAGATATCACATGACCTAACACTATTCCTGAGGTAACCATGTAATGACATTTTTCCCAGTTTAATACAAATCCTTTTTCTTCGCATCTTTTAAGAACTTTTTCCAAATTATTAAGACAATTTTCAAAAGAATTTCCAAAAACTATCAGATCATCCATGAAAACCTCTAAATAATGCTCAATCATGTCAGTGAAAATACTTAGCATGCATCTTTGAAAAGTTGCCGGAGCATTACAAAGACCAAAAGGTATTCTTCTATATGCAAAAGTGCCAAAGGGGCAAGTAAAAGTGGTCTTTTCTTGGTCCTCTAATGCAATTGGTATTTGATTATACCCTGAATAACCATCAAGAAAACAATAGTAGGGATGTCCTGCTACTCTTTCTAGAATCTGATCAAGAAATAGCAAAGGGAAATGGTCTTTCCTAGTGGCTGCATTCAATTTTCTGAAATCAATACACATACGCCAACTAGATGAAACTCGGGTAGGTATCAATTCTCCTTTTTCATTTTCAACCACTGTTATTCCAGATTTCTTAGGCACAACTTGTGTAGGGCTTACCCACTGGCTATCAGAGATAGGATAGATAATTCTAACATCAAGTAATTTAAGAACTTCAGCTCTAACTACCTCTTTCATGTGTGGATTTAATCTTCTTTGAGGTTGTTGAGATATTTTAGCATTATCCTCTAAATGTATTCTATGTGTACAGATTAATGGATTAATGCCTTTTATATCTTTTAATGTCCATCCAATTGCACTTTTATGCCTTTTAAGTACTTCTATCAACTTACCTTCTTGTTCTTTGGTCAATGATGAGGAAATTACCACTGGAGAGCTTTGTTCTTCTCCCAAAAATATGTACTTCAACCCATCAGGTAATGGCTTCAGTTCCAGTGTGGGTACTTCTTCATAGGTATCATCATTCATGGATTTTAGATCTTCGAATCTTGGCTTCCTTCCTTTGTATTCCATTTCCTGTGTACAGTCAAGCAATGAGCATATTTCAGAAACATCATCATCTAATTGTGTAGATGAATCCAATGAATTAATTAAACAAATTTTTAATGGGTCAGAAGAACTCCTGATTTGAAGATGATCATCTATAATGGCTTCAATCCCTTCAATCTCTTCCTTTTCATTATAAACTTCTTGTGGTTGCTTGCACATGTTGAAAACATTAAGCTCCAATGTCATATTTCCAAAAGTTAGTTTCACCACTCCATTTCTGCAATTTATCAAAGCATTAGATATTGCTAAAAATGGGCGACCCAAAATAACAGGAACTGACTTAGAACTATCAACCATAGGTTCGATTTCAAGACAATAAAATCCATAGGATATATGAATTTATCAACTTGTACCAACACATCTTCTACTATTCCTTTTGGAATTTTAATTGATCTATCAGCAAGTAGAAGAGTTACAGAAGTTGGTTTTAACTCACCAAGGTTGAGTTGCTGATAAACTGAATATGGAAGCAAATTAACACTAGCACCAAGATCAAGTAAAGCTCGTTCAATTTTATGTTCACCAATAATGCATGAAACTGTAGGACAACTAGGGTCTTTATATTTCAACTCATTATTGTTTTGAATAATGGAGCTTACCTGTTCAGTCAAAAAGGCTTTCTTTTTCACATTATGTTTCCTTTTAACAGTGCACAAGTCTTTCAAAAATTTGGCATAACAAGGAATCTGCTTGATAGCATCCAACAAAGGAATATTGACCTTCACTTGTTTAAAGATTTCAAAAATGTCACTGTTATGATTCACTTTACTTAAATTGTTTAATGCTTGAGGAAATGGGGGTGAAGACGAGGGTTTGATCTCCTTTTGGCTAGGTGGCTTATCAACTCCTTCCTCATCTTTGGGAATTGACTCATCATCTTTCTCAAAAAGTTCAGGAATTTGTTTTTCAACAACCTTTCCACTCCTAAGAGTTATCTTGAGTTGACTTGATCTATTTTTTGACTTTCTGAACTACCCTCATTTAGGCTAAACTGACCTTTAGGATTTGGTTAAGGTTGAGAGGGAAACTTTCCTTTCTCATGAATGGCAAGTGCAGAAGAAAGTTTACCAAGAGTGTCTTTTATGTCAATCATGGCTTGAGTGTTTTGACTATTGATGGCCTCTTGTTTTTCCATGAATGCATGCAATGTTCCTTCAAGGTTTTTCCTATATGGTGGGACATAGGGTGCATATCCTTGAGGATTTTGAGAATCTTCTTGTGCACGAGGAGGTGGTGGTTGCATGAATTGTGGCTGGTTGCTATTCCTCCAACTGAAATTCGGTTGATTTCTCCATCCCGGATTGTATGTATCTGAAAAAGAAGAAGTAAATGGCTTTTTAAAATTATTCATTGCATTTACTTGCTCATGCATAACTTCTTTAAAAACAGGAATTTTTGGACATTCATTTGTTGAGTGTCCTAATTCATCACAAATGCCACAAATTTCTTCATTTTGCACAGATTTGATTTCTTTTACTTTTCCGGATTCCATGGCTTCAACCTTTCTAGCCAAACTAGCAAACCTAGCATTCAGATCTTCTTCTTGACTAAGATGATATTTTTCTTTACTAGCATTTGCAAGGTTTGATCTAATTGAATTTTCAGAAGGATTAGTACCATGCCAAGATTGAGAATTTTCAGCCAAATGGTCTAAATAGTCTAAAGCTTCATCAGGTTCTTTATCAAGAAATTCACCATTGCACATTGTTTCCACAAATTGTTTGGTTTCAGGTGTTAACCCTTCATAAAAGAAACTTAAAGTGCGCCATTTTTCAAAACCATGATGTGGGCAAGAATTCAACAAATCTTTAAAACGTTCCCAACTTTGAAAATATGCTTCATTTGAATTTTGAGAAAAATTTTGGATTTGTCTTTTCAAAGCATTGGTTTTATGTGTTGGAAAAAATTTCTTCAAAAACTCACATTGCATTTCTTGCCATGTGCCAATTGATCTTGATTTCAAAGTGTTAAGCCAAGATTTTGCTTTACCTTTCAAAGAAAAAGGAAACAATTTAAGCTTAACAACCTCTTCAGTGCAAGTTTGATCATGAAAAGTAGTACATACTTCCTCAAATTTTTTTAAATGTAAATATGGGCTTTCAGATTCTAAGCCATGAAAATTAGGAAGTAAAGAAATCATACCTGGCTTGAATCTAAAATTGTTGGCATTGACTGGAAAGATAAAACATGATGGACTAGAATTTCGGGATGGTTGCGAATACTCACACATGGTTTGCAACGGTTGATTTTCATGTTCATCATGCACACTTTCGTTTTTAGCCTTTGTGCTTAATGTGTGTGATTGTGATTCAAACAAATCAATATGTAAAGTACCTGGATTAACTCTAATCAAACGACCAGAATTTAAATCACGATACCAATTAAGCATAAACAAGTAACTTATAGTATAAAATAAAATGTACAAGATAGCGTATATAAGCTGTCCATTAAATATTAACAAAGGTGTGGTATAAACCAACCACCAAATAAGTTAATAAACATAAAAATTAAAAATTTAGTATACTGAGATAAATTAAAATATTAGAAGCGAGAAAAAAGTAAAAAAATTAGATAGTTAGTAAATAAAAAAAATGACAGAAAATAAATACGAGAAAATAAAGTAAAAAAAAATAAAAGGGAGAGTTACCCCACTAAGTAAAAATGTACAAGAAAATAAAATGGAGAATTACCCCCACATACGTAGAAATTAAAATACGAGAAAATAAAGTGCGAGAAAGTAAATTTAAAATATGAAAACTAGAGAATCGGCAAGCCGATTTTTTGCTCAATGAGAGAGGAGAGAAGAAGAAAGATTACTTCATTAATGATTAAAGATTATAGAGAAATTAGGGAGAGTTTCCCCAAGTTAGTATGCACGAGAAAATAAAAAGGGAGAGGTTCCCCCACTAGTTAGTATGTTAGTATATATACAAAATTTTTACACGAAATTCGGTCTTCAAATCAAGTTCCCCAACAGCGGCGCCAAAAACTTGATGCACAATTTTTTGTTTCAAACAAGTCTACAAACTTGATGCGGGATTAATTGTTGCTTTGCGAACCCAAGTGCAGGTTGTCTCAAGTAATAAATTTCTCGGGAGTCCGAGGTCGATCCACAGGGAATTGTTGAAGATTAATTTAGGTGAAGTAAATATTTTGTTACTATGGTAAAAATTATTTACTTGGGTTAAAAGATCCATTCTTGGTAAATAAAGTAAAGGTAAGATTAATTTCTTTTATAACTCAATTAGAATCCTCGCAACATAGAGGTTCCAATCGAAAAATACAACATTAAAAGTCCATTTAAAATAATATACGTAATTATATTATGTTTCCTAAAAATATTACCACCACTTATAAATGGGTTAAAGCATTCATTGTGCCAATATTTTGTCTACAACAAATCAAGAACTCCTATTTACAAAGATGGTTTCTAAATTATAAGAAACAAATTATAATACGTATAATGGTTACTAGAAAATATAAATCATTTAAGCACAAGAGAAGAATAAATCTAACATTACTTTATTACCAAGAGCTTCACCCTTTCACCCAAGTAAAATGAAACTTAGTTACTCATAGATAAGAAGAAAGAAAGAGAGAAGAAGAAGAAGAAGAACATGACTTTAATTTAGAACAAAGGAAAATTACTACAAGAAAACCTAGTAACAAAATAGCATTATTTTAGTAACTAACACCTAACACCCTCAATGATCTACCAAGGCCTCCTTTTATAGAGGATTAGAGATACAAAATGACAAGGGGGCTGAGTCATTAGTGGTTGGATGAGTGAAAAATGAGTGGAACATGCCAAATGACTTTAGGTGAATGGGAAATTATGGAGATTCCTTGTCTCCAAAATCATGCAGCTCTGAAGTCATTGCATTCGTCATTTTTGAACCAAGTGGTCTTCATGAAAGTTGTAGGGTTGGATCTTAAATTTCATATGGCTTTGGCTTGAGTCTAATATCATATCTATAACTCCAGATACGTTCAAATTACTGAACACTGCCCAGGCCCAGTCACAGCTCCTTTGTTCTGACTTCCAAGACCAATATCACCTTCAAGGAGTCCGATTTTGGAAAGGTGTTCAACATGAAAGTTGTAGATATGGGTCTTAACTATTCAACATCCAAATTTCAGCTCATTTGAAAACTTCTATCCTGAACAGTGGCATGAACAGTACACATAAGTCAAACTGTCAGGAGTAATACTCTAGTTCTTGATTCAATCCCAATTTGAGTTATCTAATCGTGTGATTGGGCCTTTGAGGTCTTCATAAAAGTTATAAAGCTCTCTCTTATCTTTCAAATGCCACTAGAATCAAGTCCAAAGACCACCTACAGCCCAAGATATGACCCAAATACAGAAACAGTGTAAGATAAGAATCATGCTGAAAAATTCAATTAAGTCCAATTTTGAGTCCAAACTTACAAAACATAATAAAACCCAATTAATTAAGTACATAGAGAGTGTAAATGACTAAAAATGAAGGCTTATTAATGTATCAAATATGTGATCATCACCAAGTTCAGTAATGAACTTCCTGATCCAAATGGTCTCCTTTGTTGCATTGGAGGCAGCAATATGCTCAGCCTCTGTGGTAGAATTGGTGACTGTCTCCTGCTTTGAACTCTTCCAGCTCATAGCCCCACCATTTAGGCAAAAAACATAACCCGATTGCGATCTAGAGTCGTCCTTATCTGTTTGGAAGCTAGCATCAGTGTAACCCTTTACAACTTGCTCTTTCTCGCCTCCATATACCAAGAACGAATCCTTAGTCCTTCTCAAGTACTTAAGGATGTTCTTGACAGCAGTCCAGTGACTCTCACCGATATCAGACTGGTACCTACTCGTCATGCTCAAAGCATACGAGATGTCTGGTTGAGTACATAACATGGCATACATGATAGATCCAATTGCAGATGCATATGGAATCTTGCTCATGTGATCCCTCTCATCCTGGGTAGAAGGGGATTGAGCCTTAGATAGGCTTACACCATGTGACATAGGCAAGAGTCCTTTCTTGGATTCATGTATGTTAAATCGTCTTAACACTTTGTCTATATATGACTTTGACTTAGGCCAAGCAGTCTCAGTGATCTATCTCTATAGATCCTGATACCTAACACATAGGTGGCTTCGCCCAAGTCCTTCATAGAGAAGTAATTCCCTAACTAAGTCTTTACGGACTGTAGGGTAGGGATGTCATTTCCGATAAGTAGTATGTCATCTACATACAATACCAAAAAGACAATAGTGCTCCTACTAACCTTCTTGTAGACACAAGATTCTTCTTTATTCTTGATAAAACTAAACTATTTTATTGTATCATCAAAACAAAGATTCTATCTTCTGGAAGCTTGCTTCAATCCATAAATAGATCGTTGCAACTTGTACACCTTTCCAGCATCCTCTGGAGTGGCAAAACCCTCAGGTTGTGTCATGTACACATCCTCGAGAAGATTTCCATTAAGGAAAGCAGTTTTGACATCTATTTGCCAGATTTCATAATCATGGTATGCTGCAATAGCAAGCAAGATCCGAACAGATTTAAGCATCATAACTGGGGAAAAAATCTCATTATAGTCTAGACCATGAATTTGTTTGAAACCTTTAGCCACCAATCGCGCCTTAAAGGTATGTACATTACCATCCATGTCGATTTTCTTCTTGAAAACCCACTTGCACCCAATGGGTTTTACCCCTTCAGGTGGGTCAACCAAGGTCCATACTTGGTTGGCATACATGGAATCCATTTCAGATCTCATGGCCTCAAGCCATTTCTCGATCTCGGGCCAATAATGGCTTCTGGTAAGTCACAGGCTCATCTTGATCCATGAGCAATACATCACCTTGCTGGGTTATGAGAAATCCATATCTCTCTGGTTGATGACGTATCCTGTTAGACCTACGCAGGTCTTGTGCTACTAGAGCAGGTTGTTGTTCCACAACATTTTGTGGAGGTTGCTCTATTTCCACCATTGGTTCATTGCTGCTTTGTGAAACTTGAACTTTTTCAAGTTCTACTTTTCTCCCACTGGTTCCTTTGGAGATAAACTCCCTTTCTAGAAACACAGCTATCCGTGCGACAAACACTTTGCCCTCGGTAGGATTATAGAAAAAGTATCCCTTGGTTTCCTTTGGATGCCCCACAAAGAAGCATTTATCTGATTTAGATCCAAGCTTATCAGAAACTTGGCGTTTCACATAAGCTTCACAGCCCCAAATCTTCAAGAAAGACATACTAGGCCATCTCCTAGTCCATATCTCATATGGTGTCTTTTGAACCATCTTAGATGGAATACGGTTAAGTGTGAAAGCTGTTATTAACAGAGCATGTCCCCAAAAGGAGCCTGGAAGGTCAGCATAACTCATCATGGATCGGACCATGTCCAACAAGGTCCGGTTCCTCCTTTCAGAGACACTATTCCATTGTGGTGTTCCTGGTGGAGTGAGTTAAGATATTATCCCATACTTTTTCAGATGATCATCAAACTGTTGGCTTAAGCATTCTCCTCCTTGATCTGATCGAAAGATTTTAATACTCTTGCCAAGTTGGTTTTGTACTTCATTCTTGAATTCTTTGAACTTTTCAAAGGATTCTGATTTGTGCTTCATAAAATATACAAATCCATATCTATTGAAATCATCAGTAAATGTAATGAAGTATTGAAAACCGCCCCTAGCGAGTGTGTTTAGTGGCCCACATACATCACTATATATAAGGCCTAAAAGATCACTAGCCCTTTCACCTTGTCCAATGAATGGGGCCTTTGTCATCTTCCCCAATAAACAAGATTCACATGTCTCATATGATTCGAAATCAAATGAGTCCAAGAATCCATCTTTATGGAGTTTGGAGATGCGTTTCTCATTTATGTGACCTAAATGACAATGCCAGAGAAAAGTTGGGTTCAGATCGTTTGATTTAAACCTCTTTATATTTTTGTTATAGATGGGCGTTTCGAGATCAAGGACATAAAGTCTATTACTCAATTGTGCACTACTATAAAAAATATCATTCATATAAATGGAACAACACTTGTCCTTTATAATAAAAGAAAAACCTTTCTTGTTCAAACAAGAAACAGAAATGATATTCCTACTAATAGCAGGCACAAAACAGCAGTTCTCTAACTCTATTACAAGCCCAGTGGGTAAAGATAATAAATAAGTCCTTACAGCTAATGCAACAACCTTTGCTCTATTTCCCACTTGTAGGTCGACTTCGCCCTTCGTAAATGATCTACTGCTCTTTAGATCCTACACATTTACACAAATGTGAGATCCACATCTAGTATTTTATACCCATGATGCAAAAGTAAATAAATTGACTTCAATAACAAAAATACCTGAAGTGGAAGTCTCACTTCCCTTCTTTTTCTTGAGCTCCTCCAAGAACTTGGCACAGTTCCTCTTCCAATGTCCGGTCTGACCACAATGGAAGCATGTACCTTCCTTAGCCACTCCACCCATTGGTTTCAAGCCAGAAGTGCTGGGCTTGGACTTATCCTTGCCCTTGCGCTTCCAGTTGTCCTTGGGCTTTTTCTGCTATTTCTTGCCCTTATTCTTTTGGACCATCATTATGGCCTTCCCTTTGCCTTTGTTAATATTTTGCTCAGTAGTTCTCAACATGCCTAGCAGCTCTGGTAGTGATTTACCAATCTCATTCATGTTGTAGTTCATGACAAATTGACTAAAACTTTCCGACAACGATTGCAAGACTAAGTCAGTGGCCAACTCTTGGCCCAAAGGAAAACCAAGTCTCTCTAGGTTTTCAATGTACCCAATCATCTTGAGTACATGAGCACCAACAAGCGCCTTCTACCAACTTGCCTTTGAAACAGTGCTTTAGAGACCTCGAATCTCTCATGCCTGGCCTACTCTTGATAAAGCTTCTTAAGGTGTACGATCATATCGTAGGCATCCATGTTCTCATGTTGCTTTTGGAGCTCAAATTTCATGGTGGCCAGCATAAGACATCCGATGTCCAAGGCATTATCTTGATGCTTCTTATAAGCATCCTTTTCAAGGCTAGGGGCATTAGCAGCAGGTGGCTCAGGAATAGGCTGTTCTAGTACATACAATTTTTTCTCTTGCTTGAGGACAATCCTCAAATTCCTATACTAGTCTAGAAAATTCGTTCTAGATAACTTGTCCTTCTCAAGGACGGATCGCAGTGATAAGTTACTTGATGTGTTTATTGCCATGGTAATCTATCAACAGAAATATGCAAAATATAAGTATTGTAACACCCTCCTTAGGGTATCACATTTTTGACTCCCAACTCATAATTTGAAAAGAAGTTCGCACAAAGTTTGAGTTATAAAAGATGGGTTTCAAAATTTCTTCTTTACTGAAAAGTAAATTTTACTGAAAATATTAGGTGATATTGAAAATTATATTTCAACTATTCATTATGCAATATTGACACCAATTAATATCACAAATTAAAGAGAAATATAAAATTAACAGACTTTTTTTTTCAGTAGCAAACCCCATGATGGGTCCTACTTAATAGCACGGTACAACACTAACGAGAAACTTTAACATACTTATTCCTTTTTCTGTCTATCTTGATGCATCAGACATCTGTTCCTTTGTCAACACTACACACCTTCGAGTCCTGAATGTCCACTCCTTATTGTTATCACCAATCTCAGAGTATCCATCGCCCGTTATGTCTAAGACAACTCGATCCTTCTATTATTTGATTTTAACAGTACAGACACAATAAAACAATATAACAAAGAGGTGAGATCACCTACACCAATACCAACATGGCAGCACAGAGATAACACAAACAGCAATATCATACAGATAGATCATACCATAATCATTCTATCAGCATTAATCAACTATCATCATCTAATCATTTATCAGTTCAATCATCATAAACAATAATTATGATAATGCCCTCAGCATTATCATCATCATCATCTTCCAAGTATTCAAAACAATTGTCATAACCAATAACCAATATTCCTCAATTAATATATCACACATATATAAATGCTCAGATTTATGCATATGCACAAAGACTCAGTTTATCAAAAACAACTCCATGGAGGTTTTCACAATTTCGAGAAGAATACTCTGGTTAATTGTCAGCCTTAGCCCAAAGACAATCTCCCAGTCGTTGAAAAGAATCATGTTCTTGTCGGATATCGTCAATGCGTTGCAACGGATTTGCATCGCCAAGTGGCACAGTGGTACTCGCTAGCGTCCGCTGGTCGACCGCCGCGCCTTGACGCCCCCAAGATCCATCATAGACCTCACTATCAATTCTCATTCCCTCTTCAATCACAAGGGTCATAATAGCTATTAGCTATATTTTACACAATGCACGAATATATCAGTGCAAGTCCTACCCCAAAGGGCCAAATCTTTTCAATTTCATTTGTTCAATGTAATCATATGCTTCAACGCATATTTTTTCAATGCACATATAATGCACCAAATCCAATCAAAGACATATCTTTCCAATGCATGTATAATGCACCAAATGCCAATCACAGGCAAAACATGTCATTTTCTCACACAGCATCCATATATTGGTTCTACAGTATTTATACTATATTTTTAACAGAAAATCATATTATCACATTTTCATAGTTATAAAACACTTTCATCGTATTTTCACAAAATTGCACAACATTTCTATTTCATTTTCACAATTCCAAAACGCTTTTACATTGCGTTTTCACAATTCCAAAACATTTACACGTTATATTTTCACAATACCATAACACTTCTTTTACGTTTTTAAAATTTTGTAACATTTGTTATATTTTCAAAATCTTTCGCAACACTTCATTTGCACTTTTAAATCACGTATTTAATTTTTTAATATTTTTCTCAATCACATAAAAATATCGTTTCTCAAATTGCGTAACGATTTTCCACCATTTTCAAAATTGCGTAACTTAAAAATCATTCTTTTAAGTTGCGTAAATCATTTTCCATCATTCTCAAAATATTTAAAACACTTTCCAAATCACATAAGATTTTTGTCATTTTCACAATTACGTAAAAATATTCTATTATTATTTAATCACGTAGTGATTTTTCAATAATATTTTCAATAGTGTAAAATATTTAAACGCTTTCCAAATCGCGTAGAAATATTTTAACATTTTTTAAATTGCGTAGAAATATTTTACTATATTTCAAATCGTTTTTAAGATACGTAAAATATTTTTCAACATTTTATAATTATGTAAAATATTCCTCAATATTTCAAACATTATTTTGGACTTAAATAAATCAATCTTAATTCAAGAAATCCTTTTCCAAAATATAATTCACAAAATCACTTTTTCATTGATATAAATCAACGTTTCAAAACTTAGCATTTTCTAACGTCTTCAAAACTCAAAAATAAGTTATACATTAATAAATTTTCAAAATACCATTATATTCTCCATTTTTCCCAAATTATTTCCAAATCAACCTTCCTCAAAATAATATAACTTTCTACTTCATTTAATATATCTTCTTATTCAAGAAAATTCTTTTTCATAGTATATTTCACAAATTCACAATTCCATTGAATTAAATAAATGTTTCTAACTTTAAAAATTACTAACGCTTTCCAAAATCCAACGGGATTTTAATAAATTCTTTTTAAAACAAATTGAGACTCACTTGCAACCTCTCTTTTCCATTTACATAAAAATTCATTTCTCAAGTGCTAAAATACTCTGATTCTCTTTTCAATTTCCTTGTATTAAATTAATTATATTTCCACTTAGAAAATCACTTTGTTTCATCAAAATCAATGCATTACAAGCCTTTGAAAACGTGGACATGACTATTGAAAATTATCAAAACATTTTTCCTTCTAAATTGATATGGTTTTACACAAACAAAATCATTAAAATTTTATTTTCAAAACCGAAGTACCGATGGTATAAAAAAAACCAAACCCATTTGTTCAAATCCTTTTTCACTTTCTTTACAAATCCTTTTTCACTTTCTTTGTAAATTCTTAAAATCATCATTGCTATTTTCATTTAAATATCATGTTTTGTAAAACACTTAGAAACTTTTTACACAAAAATTCCTCAAAAACCATGTTCTTGTACTCTTTGAAAAATAAACTCTTTGTTTATTTTCCTTATTTTTTAAACATCCATTTTCATCATTCATGAAAATATTCATTTATGAACACCTATCTTGAGGTGTCTTAACCGATATTCACCATGTTTCTAGGGACCAAAAATTAATTCCCTTGTTCTTGAAAAATTTTAATATGAACCCTAATCAAGGGCATCAAAACCGTAGTCCTTCCTTGGCCATTGGAACCAAAATTAATTTTCTTTCCATCACCAAATCATGGCATACACATACATACACATCATATATATATATCAAAAGTATGCCATATTATCATCATGCATAGTATAAGCATACCATCAAAATCATAAACTCATGCACAGTATATATTAAACATAGGCAATTAATCAAAGCTCATAAACACATATAAATTATTACATGACCATGGATATGAATCCTCACATGGATTCACCATCCATCAAATATAAGACCATCTCTCACCATCATACTTGGTTGGTGAGATGAATCTCCCTCTTACCTCTTGAAGATCCTCAAAAACTCCTTGTTTTGCTTCTTTTTCCAAGTCCTTCACCACCAAGGGCTTCTCAAATACAAAACAAAATATATAAAAATTAGTATACTAAGCTTGATTAAGAGGAACCATGAATCAAACATAGTTTAGATCATGAAAAAGAAGAGAAGAAATGAAGTCTTCTTATACTTCACCTCAAAAATCCAATAACTTTGATCTTGAAGAAAGTCCATGAAGATGAATGATTTAGAGAAAATCTCCAACATGAAAGTTGCTTAGAATATCACGTAGATTCAAGATCTATGGTTGGATGAAATTAAAAGAGATTGGAGAGTGGTTTTAGGTGTCTTGACCGAATGGTTTCTCTTGAAGCACAAAGATAGAATTTTTTTGATTTTTGATAGAAACTTGAAGCTTGGATTTGAAGCTCAAGATGAATGATTTTGGAAAAACTCATAATTAGAGATGTTCTTAGAATGGTGTTTAGGTTTAGGAAATGTGTTTAGATAAAATTTTAGAAGCTTGGAGACATGGTTTCTAGGTGTTGACCGAATGGTATTTCTTGGAGAAGAAAAATAGAGTTTTTTTTTTTATTTTGCTTTGGAGAAGATGATGAATAGAAAGCAATTATGATACAAATGATAGAAACCAAAAATTTTGGTCTTCTTTGGAGTACATGGCCGTAGCTCATATGGAGAGAAAGAAGAGAATATATTTTGCTAAGTCTTGCTTTTGAAAAATCAATGAATGATGAAGATTGATCAAGATAGGAAATTAACTTCAAACTTTTTCTTTGGCCTAAAAAGGCTACTCAAAATTGTCTCCTCCTTCCTATGCATTCTCCAAAACCATCCCCCCTCTTCCTAATGCATTCATGAAGTTGTCATCATTATTAGTCACCATCTAGAGCATTTCTAGCCATTGATTAATTCAATGGTTAGGATTTAGGTAGACTTTTGATTTAGAAGACTTAATCTAGGCCATTAGATCTTTTCCTTTAAATTCTAACCATTAGATGTGTCTCCAAAATGAAGGGTCAAGATTACTCCTTCTTACTTTTAATCCAAGGGTCATAATTAGTCTTTGCTACTTTTTAAGACCAAATCTCACCCTTGATTAATTCTTCATCCAATGGTCATAAATGGTCTTTTTCACTTTTTAAGACTAAATCTCCACCCTTGATTTAATCTAAATCCAATGGTTATAAATGGTCCTTGTTACTTTACAAGACCAATTCTACACCGTTGATTAAATCTACGGTTGATATTGAAGCCTTTCTTATTAAGCTTGTCTAGATTAAATCTCTACCATTGATTAGATTAATGGTTAACATCCAATGTTTCTTTATTAAATTTATTTCTCAACCGTTGATTAAATCAAGATCAAGTCTCCACCGTTAATTAAATCAATGGTGGATATCCAAACCACCAATGTTGACTTAAGCAATATAATTTCTATTTTTATCTACTAAAAATCTCATGAAAGAATATATTTACTGTATTTTTATCACCCGATAAATTAAATACAGTACAAAACATAGTACAAGAAAATTTCTAAAACTGTTTCCGGATTTAGGTTTAGTAAGATCCCCTGTCTCCATCTAAACAGTACAAATTTTTCTATGCGTAGAAAAATTTTCACTTTGCGGGACCCACCTGAGCCCACGTAAGGTCACCTGGGCCCACCTAAGATCACCTGGGCCCACATACAGTAAAAAAAAATTCATAATCATTCACAAAAATTAGAAAACGCACAAATATCAAATCAGATTACGTAAAATAATTACCTAATGGTAAAAATTAAATTACGTAAAGTTTTCCCCGGCCCAAAAATTTTTATTTTCCTGACACGGAGTAAATCACTCAAAACAATCAAATACGCTGACGGAATAAACAAAATAATTTTACAATATCCAGAAATTACTAAACAGTAAAATTCTGTTAACTGTCAAAATTATTGTTTAAGAGATACAAAATTTGGGGTGTTACAAGTATCATGCCATAAACATATTTAATGAGGTCTTTTAATTAAATATGCCTCCCACTATTTTATTCAAGTCAATGACCCTCAGCATTGACTCAGAAAATCCCATCGTAAGATTTTCTAGTGGGCTTAGATCCATATTTCACCTAGTTTTGAGTCAGCTTTGGCTGATCACCCAAAATTTAGTTATTTAGGTAGGAAATACTTTTTAATTACATCACATGTAAATCCATCTAATGGACCAAAGCCCAACTTCATGCCTCTAAGCCTTCAGTCCTATTGAAATGGCCTAGTTAAGTCAGACCCAATGGTTGGCAGTTAGATATTACCTTTATGCCATCGCATCTTACTAATATAGATAAAGGCATCCTGCTTTGGCAGACCTGCACTTGATCGATACTAGTCTTGAAGTGCCACACATTAGAAGGCATTACATTATGACTTAATATTTACTTTGAGGGAATTTTTATTATTATTAGATCTCATAATTTATTAAATTGTTTATCATACCATAAACATTATCCATGCATCTCATACATATAAAGCATATAATAAAAGTGACATGGTTATGGCCCTTAAGAGAGTAGCATTAACTAAGCCAGCTTCACCAAGCGTCTCTCACCAACATCCTCACTTGATGCCGTCTTCTTGCCTCCACATCATGATTACATTATATAGAAACCTCTTTTACATTCGAGGGGAGTTAGGTGAGAAGAGAATGTACAATCAGAATGTAGAGAGAAAGGCACGACAGACAGGTCGTATTTATAAAAACCAAAAAGCATAAAAGAGGACTAAGGTCATAACCATGCACCATGCATCACAAGAATATACAAACTCAAAACAATAATACATTATTATTTTCATGAGTCATAAAAAGGGATAGAAAAGGTGTTTTCAAATAACACACGCTACACAACGGGGTTCGGGCGGCGACCACGAGGTCCGTTGCCCGGTCGGCGGTGGGGTCAAGGGGAGGCCGCCCCTTGTGGGGTGCGGGGGCAGCGCCCTAGCTCAAAAAATTGGACCATAAATAAGAGCTAAATCTCTTGCACCTCCCTTAAGCCCTTATGCCGCGTGAAACCCTAAGCCCAAACAACATGAACACTTCATGTGCCACGGGGAACCCTTACGCCGTCGTTCAACACTTGAACCTCAGGCACCTCCTTGATGGCTTGACATCAACACTTGATGCTGCTGTCGCAAAACAAGAATAGGGTTTCCAAAACCCCTTGCGCTGCACCTCTTGTGCAGAAACAAGGATTCTATAACCCATGCTACCACAAACTAAGAACAAGGTTTCCTAAACCCTTGCGCCGCGCATTAAGAATAAGGATTCCATAACGCTGTACGTATCACATACATCTTAATATAAGCTTCGCAAAAATATACATCTTAATACAAATCTGTTTTCACAGAACATATGATCATCTTCATGGGTTTTTGAAAACAACATCACGGTTTTGCATACAACACATAAAATAGAATATGTTTTCGCAAAAGGTTTTCATATGTTTTCTGAAATAACATATTAAAGATCATATCTTTCATCAAAAACAAGAATGGCAAACATGTTATCTCATGAAAAATGAAAACAAAAATCGAATCATGGTTTCGCAAGACTCTCTGATACCACTGTTGGGAATTGTGGTTACATTACGCAGCGAAAAAATTAGGATTCCTACCGAGGATCCATGCGAAAAGCCATAATCCGAGTTTTTTTTTAAAATTATTTACCTCTTGAACCGTGATCAAAAGGAAGGATGTGAATCACCAACACCGTAATAGAAATGATGTCTCTGCGGTATCCACACGAACAGACTCATGAACGTCCAACGTCCGTAAAGAGGAGCCTCACGTCTCTCACACAGTGCTAGCTGCAAAGAGAAGAGAAGAAACCTGTTGCTCTCTCACTCACTTTTCTGTAAGTACGGATAGGGTTCTGAAATTATGTCTCTTAGCAGCCCCTTAGCAGTACTATTTATAATAGTGACTGCCTTAAGTGAGTGTGAGCAGCAGCAAGGTAAGCTGTGTAACCCTAGACTCATCTGTTATGAGTCTGGCCCATATTTGAATCCGAGTCCAACTTGGATCCATTGCTCCAATTTTAGTTTGCTCTATGTGTGTGACCCCTGTAGGTTCTTATTACGTTGGCAGTAATATTAAAATTCTATTTTAATATTACAAGCAGTGAGCGGTATCTAGCAATACATCGCTGTTACCCAAGTAATAAGAATGTCAGTGATTTGACATAACCTTTCCGTGACCAATGTTTTCGTGTCATTTAGTCCCTTTATCAAGATATCTAGATTGAACACAAGGCATGGAATGCGTCACCCTTGTATAGTCCAATCATTCGTTTCCTGATATTCGAGTAGACTTTATAATAACAAATGAAATCAATATATCATATTGACTCATTTGAGCAAAGCCATGCATTTCGCAGTCTCACTCAATCAGGAGGCCCAAAGATATCACTCCTGTTATGTAGGAGTGACAAATCTCATCTAGGTCACTCACATCCCTCTGCATGATTTGCGGTATGTCTAATAATTAACTTTATAATCATCTTGTTACAGATGACATTTGATGGTATTAAAACACAACTCCTCATGTAGGAATCGTAGTGATTTCAGGTCAAAGGACCACAGACACCATTGTCACTATGAGAACCGCTTATGATACTCACATAACGATCCATGTAGCATTCTCATGGTGGGTCAGTCCAATACATCATTACTCTAATATGTACCCATGTGAAGACTTGATATCTCATATCCATGACCCGTGAGATGTGGTCATCAGTCTATGCACATACTAGTCTCAATGTATTATTGTTGTCCTAATTAACAATAATACTTGACTAGGGACATTTAAGAATAGTGTTATAACCAAAAGGATCTCACGATCAAGTCATCCACTTGATAACCTATGGCATCAAACTTACTATTCTAAGGACTTTATTATGTTTATCAAAAAAGAACACAATAAATGAAATGCCTCATATATTAAAATAAACATAATAAAATGTATGTAAATACAGACAAATGTATCAGCCTCTAGGGCATACACTAACAGGAGAAGTATCCACACTTATTTGAAACATAAGGTTAGTAGCAAATTAAGATTCAAGGATGAATTTTATTAATGGGGGAAAGAATGTTACACACCGTTTTAAAAGGAAAAAACAAAAAAAAAACTTAAAAGAAGGTTGCTTTATCATTAATAGCAGTTTGATAATTTTACCAAACTAATACAACACCTCAAATATGAGGTTTTCAACCTCTTTAAGTCTTCCACCTCCCTCATTCTCTGTTCTTCCTTTTATTCTCATTCTTGATCTCTCCTCTTTTAAACACAAGCATTCTTTTGCCATCTTTTTTAGATTCTGTTGAAACTTTCAAGAACCACCTATCCCTTTTCTTTGGCAAGTTGTTCTTGGGGTGATTTTTTTAGGTTAGGAATTGCATTTTGAGAAGACTGGAGGCTACCCACTCATTGAAATTTGTCTCCTTGACTCTTTAAGGTAAACCATAACACAAAAACTTGAGTAGTCAATTTTATTGGTAAAATTTTATAGTGAGTGGGTTGGATGGTGAATTTAAGGTCATGATATTTGGGATTTATTTAGGATTTAGGAAATGAAATTAGGCAATTCTATGACATGTAACTGATTTATGTATTGTTGGCTTTTCTATGGCTATAGTAGGTACAAGGAACCTTTAATGCAAATTTTTGGGGAAAGATCAATTAGAAATCGACACATACTGTGAGTCGTTCCTTCCTACTATACGTCTATTTATGCTTTATCAATTTTAAATTTATTTTGTTATTGGATTTTGAATATAGTACAATCAAGGAGTCTTGGGACAAGTACAATTTTATGAAAACTCACTATTGACTTTGTACATTATGATGAATTGATAGTTTTGGTTATATTAAAAAGCTTTGATATTGGTTATGGACCAAATATGGTAATGTTACGTATAAGGATTTGTGACTATGATACAATTCATATATTTAATGGTTATTGATGATCACATATTTGATACATTAATAAGCCTTCATTTTTAGTCATTTACACTCTCCATGTACTTAATTGATTGATTTTGATTATGTTTTGTAAGTTTGGACTCAAATTGGACTTAATTGAATTTTTTAGCATAATTTACGTCTTATGTTGCTTCTGTATTTAGGCTATATCTTGGGATGTAGGTGGTCAAATGAGGTGAATCTGATGGCATTTTAAAGATAAGAGAGATCTCTATAACCTTTATGAAGACCTCAAAGGCCCAATCACACGAGTAGATAACTCAAATTGGGGTTAAAGCAAGAACTAAAGTGTTGTTCCTAACAGCTTGACCTATGTGTACTGTTCATGACATTTTTTGGGCTAGAGGTTGTCAAATGGGCTAAAATTTGGATGTTGAATAGTTGAGACCCATATCTACAACTTTCATGTTGAACACTTTTCCAGAATCGGACTCCTTGAAGGTGATATTAGGCTTGGAAGTCAGAATAGAGGAGCTGTGACTGGGCTTGGGCAGTGTTTAGTAATTTGAAAGTATCTGGAGTTATATAAGGTTAGATTTATTCTTCTCTTGTGCTTAAATGATTTATATTTTCTAGTAACCATTATACGTATTGTATTTTGTTTCCAATAATTTAGAAACCTTCCTTGTAAAGTAGAGTTCTTGATTTGTTGTAGACAAAAGATTGGCACAATGAATGCTTTAACCCATTTACAAGTAGTGGTGTTTGAAACTCTCCTTATAAAGTGGAGTTCTTGATTTATTGTAGATCAAATATTGGCACAATGAATGCTTTAACCCATTTATAAGTAGTGGTAATATTTTTTGGAAACATAATATAAATATGTATATTATTTTAAATGGACTTTTAACATTGTATTTTCCAATTGGAACCTCCATGTTGCGAGGATTCTAATTGAGTTACAAAAGAAATTAATCTTACCTTTATTTTATTTACCAAGAGTGAATCTTTTTATCCAAGTAAATAATTTTAATCATAGTAATAAAATATTCACTTCACCTTAATTAATCTTCAACAATTTCCTGTGGATCGACCTCGGACTCCCGAGAAATTTATTACTTGAGACAACCTGCACTTGGGTTTGCAAATGCGACAATTGAAAATTGTGCATCAAGTTTTTGGCGCCATTGTCAGGGACTTGATTTGAAGACTGAATTTCTGGTATAAAAATTTTGTATATATACTAACATACTAACTAGTGGGGGAACCTTTTCCTTTTTAATTTTTGTGCATACTAACTTATGGGAGAAACTCTCCCTAATTTCTCTATAATCTTTAATCATTAATGAAATAATCTTTTTCTTCTTTTCTCTCTCGCTGGAGCAAAAAATCGGCTTGCCGATTCTCCAGTTTTCATATTTTAAATTTACTTTCTGTACTTTATTTTCTATATTTATTTTTTGTCATTTTTTTTGTTATTTATTTTCTGTTATTTTTTTTTTGTTTACTAACTTACTAACTCTCTTACTAACTATCTAACTTTTTACTTTATCACTATCTAACTTTTTACTTTTTCTCGCTTCTAACATTTTAATTTATCTCGTATACTAACTTTTTAATTTTTATGCTTATTAACTTATTTGGTGGTTAGTTTATACCACACCTTTGTTAATATTTATTTACTAAGTGTTAATATATATTTGGTGGTTGATTTATACCACACCTTTGTTAATATTTAATAGACAATTTATACTGCTAGCTTGTACATTTTATTTTATACTGTAAGTTACTTGTTTATGCTTAATTGGTATCGTGATTTAAATTCTGGTCGTTTGGTTAGAGTTAATCCAGGTACTTTACATATTGATTTGTTTGAATCACAATCACACACATTAAGCACAATGGCTGAAAACGAAAGTGTGCATGATGAACATGAAAATCAACTATTGCGAACCATGCGTGAGTATTTGCAACCATCTCAAAATTCTAGTCCATCATGTTTTATCTTTCCACTTAATGCCAACAATTTTAGATTCAAGCCAGGTATGATTTCTTTACTTCTTAATTTTTATGGTTTAGAATCTGAAAGCCCATATTTACATTTAAAAGAATTTGAGGAAGTATGTACTGCTTTTCATGATCAAACTTGCACTGAAGAGGTTGTTAAGCTTAAATTGTTTCCTTTTTCTTTGAAAGATAAAGCAAAAACTTGGCTTAACACTTTGAAACCAAGATCAATTGGCACATGGCAAGAAATGCAAGGTGAGTTTTTGAAGAAATTTTTTCCAACACATAAAACCAATGCTTTGAAAAGACAAATCCAAAATTTTTCCCAAAATTCCAATGGAGCATATTTTCAAAGTTGGGAATGTTTTAAAGATTTGTTGAATTCTTGCCCACATCATGGTTTTGAAAAATGGCGCACTATAAGCTTCTTTTATGAAGGGTTAACACCTGAAACCAAGCAATTTGCGGAAACAATGTGCAATGGTGAATTTCTTGATAAAGAACCCGAAGAAGCTTTAGACTATTTAAACCATTTGGCTGAAAATTCTCAATCTTGGCATAGTACCAATCCTTCTGAAAATTCAATTAGATATAACCTTGCAAATGCTAGTAAAGGAAAATATCATCTTAGTCAAGAAGAAGATTTAAATGCTAGGTTTTCTAGTCTGGCTAGAAAGGTTGAAGCTATGGAATCAGGGAAAGTAAAAGAAATCAAATCTGTGCAAAATGAAGAAATTTGTGGTATTTGTGATGAATTAGGACACTCAATAAATGAATGTCCAAAAATTCCTGTTTTTAAAGAAGTTGTGCATGAGCAAGTAAATGCAATGAATAATTTTAAAAAGTCATTCACTTTTTTTTTTCAAATACATACAATCCGGGATGGAGAAATCACCCAAACTTCAGTTGGAGGAATAGCAACCACTACAATTCATGCAACCACCACCTCCTCGGCACTGACAAGATTCTCAAAATCCTCAAGGATATGCACCCTATGTCCCACCATATAGGAAAAACCTTGAAGGAACATTGCATGCATTCATGGAAAAACAAGAGGCCATCAATAGCCAAAACACTCAAGCCATGATTGACATAAAAGACACTCTTGCTAAAATTTCTTCTGCACTTGCCATTCATGAGAAAGGAAAGTTTCCCTCTCAACCTCAACCAAATCCCAAGGGTCAGTTTAGCCTAAATGAGGGTAGTTCAGAAAGTCAAAAAATAAATCAAGTCAACTCAGTGATAACTCTTAGGAGTGGAAAGGTTGTTGAAAAACAAATTCCTGAACTTTTTGAGAAAAATGATGAGTCAGTTCCCAAAGATGAGGAAGGGGTTGATAAGCCACCTAGTCAAAAGGAGACCAAACCCTTTCTTTCACCTCCATTTCCTCAAGCGTTAAACAATTCAAGTAAAGTGAATCATAACAGTGACATTTTTGAAATCTTTAAACAAGTGAAGGTCAATATTCCTCTGTTAGATGCTATCAAGCAGATTCCTTATTATGCCAAATTTTTGAAAGACTTGTGCACTGTTAAAAGGAAATATAATGTGAAAAAGAATGCATTTTTGACTGAACAGGTAAGCTTCATTATTCAAAACAATAATGAGTTAAAATATAAAGACCCTGGTTGTCCTACAGTTTCATGCATTATTGGTGAACATAAAATTGAACGAGCTTTACTTGATCTTGGTGCTAGTGTTAATTTGCTTCCATATTCAGTTTATCAACAACTCAATCTTGGTGAGTTAAAACCAACTTCTGTAACTCTTCTACTTGCTAATAGATTAATTAAAATTCCAAAAGGAATAGTAGAAGATGTGTTGGTACAAGTTGATAAATTCATATATCCTGTGGATTTTATTATCTTGGAAACTGAACCTATGGTTGATAGTTCTAAGTCAGTTCCTGTTATTCTAGGTCGCCCATTTTTAGCAACATCTAATGCTTTGATAAACTGCAGAAATAGAGTGATGAAGCTAACTTTTGGAAATATGACACTGGAGCTTAATGTTTTCAACACGTGCAAGCAACCACATGAAGTTTATGATGAAAAGGACGAGATTGAAGGGATTGAGGCCATTATAGATGATCATCTTCAAATCAGGAGTTCTTTTGACCCATTAGAAATTTGTTTAATTAATTCATTTGATTCAGCTACACAATTAGATAATGATGTTTCTGAAATATGCTCTTTGCTTGACTGTACACAGGAAATGGAATACAAAGGAAGGAAGCCAAGATTCGAAAAACTAAAATCCATGAATGATGATGCCCATGAAGAAGTACCCACACTGGAATTGAAGTCATTACCTGATGGGTTGAAGTACACATTTTTGGGAGAAGAACAAAGCTCTCCAGTGGTAATTTCCTCATCCCTGACCAAAGAACAAGAAGGTAAGTTGATAGAAGTACTTAAAAGGCATAAAAATGCAATTGGATAGACATTAAAGGATATAAAAGGCATTAATCCATTAATCTGTACACATAGAATACATTTAGAGGATAATGCTAAAACATCTCAACAACCTCAAAGAAGATTAAATCCACACATAAAAGAGGTAGTTAGAGCTGAAGTTCTTAAATTACTTGATGTTAGAATTATCTATCCTGTCTCTGATAGCCAGTAGGTAAGCCCTACACAAGTTGTGCCTAAGAAATCTGGAATAACAGTGGTTGAAAATGAAAAAGGAGAATTAATACTTACCCGAGTCTCATCTAGTTGGCGTATGTGTATTGATTTTAGAAAATTGAATGTAGCTACTAGGAAAGACTGTTTTCCATTGCCATTTCTTGATCAGATTCTGGAAAGAGTAGCAGGACATCCCTACTATTATTTTCTTGATGGTTATTCAGGGTATAATCAAATACCAATTGCATTAGAGGATCAAGAAAAGACCACTTTTACTTGTCCTTTTGGCACTTTTGCATATAGAAGAATGCCTTTTGGTCTTTGTAATGCTCCGGCAACTTTTCAAAGATGCATGCTAAGTATTTTCAGTGACATGATTGAGCATTATTTAGAGGTTGTCATGGATGATCTGACAATTTTTGGAAATTCTTTTAAAAATTGTCTTGATAATATGGAAAAAGTTCTTAAAAGATGTGAAAAAAAAAAGATTTGTATTAAATTGGGAAAAATGTCATTACATGGTTACCTCAGGAATAGTGTTAGGTCATATGATATCTTCTAAAGGAATTGAAGTTGATAAGGCCAAAGTTGAATTAATTGCTCATTTGCCTTTCCCAAAAACAGTCAGAGAAGTTCGTTCCTTTTTAGGACATGCAGGATTTTACAGAAGATTTGTAAAGGACTTTAGTGCCATATCTAGACATTTATGTAATCTTCTAACAAAAGATACACCATTTGATTAGACTCAAGATTGTCAGAAATTTTTTAAAAAATTATTCGGTCTTTTGACTTCTGCTCTTATCATACAATCTCCTGACTGGTCTTTGCCTTTTGAGTTGATGTGTGATGCTAGTGATTTTGCTGTTGGCGCTGTTTTAGGCCAAAGAAAAGAAGGTAAGCCTCATGTAATTTATTACGCAAGTCAAACTTTGAATAAGCACAAATGAATTACACCACTACTGAAAAAGAACTACTTGTTGTAATTTTTGCATTGGACAAATTTTGAGTTTATTTAATTGGTTCATCCACTGTTGTTTTCACTGATCATGCTGCTGTTAGATATTTAATGTCTAAATAGGATGTCAAACCTAGGTTGATACGGTGGATCTTGTTGCTTCAAGAATTCAACATCACAATAAAAGACAAGAAAGGAGCCAAAAATGTTGTTGCAGATCATTTGTCAAGGCTGACAACAGGCTCATCTTTTGATAGCACACCTATCAATGATTCTTTTCTCGATGAATTTTTATTTTCTATCAATTCCATGCCTTGGTTTGCTAACATTGTCAATTTTCTTGTAACAGGTAAGATGCCGCCTCAGTGGACATACCAAGACAGAAAAAAGTTTTTGATTGAGGTGAAAATTTTCTTTTGGGATGACCCATATTTGTTCAAATATTGTCCTGATCAAATCTTTCGGAGATGTGTACCCGACAATGAGGTAAGTAGTGTCATTAAATTTTGTCATTCAGAAGCATGTGGAGGTCATTTTTCTTCAAAGAAAATAGCTGCAAAAATCTTGCAGTGTGGATTTTATTGGCCCACTTTATTCAAGGATAGTTATACTTTTTGCAAAAGTTATGAAAGTTGTCAAAAATTGGGGTCCATTTCTAAAAGAAATATGATGCCTTTGAACCCTATCCTTGTCATTGAAATTTTTTATTGTTGGGGAATTGATTTCATGGGTCCATTTCCATCATCTTTTGGATTTGTGTACATTTTGGTTGCAGTTGACTATGTCTCAAAATGGATTGAGGCGATTCCATGTCAGCACAATGATCATAAAACTATTCTAAAATTTTTAAAAGAAAATATTTTTAGTCGATTTGGAATTCCTTGAGCTATCATCAATGATGGGGGAACACATTTTTGCAATAAATCATTTGAATCCTTAATGAAGAAATATTGCATTACCCACAAAATTACAATCCCTTATCATCCTCAGACAAGTGGACAAGTTGAATTAGCAAGTAGGGAGATTAAACAAATTTTGGAAAAAACGGTTAACCCAAATCGTAAAGATTGGTCTTTAAGACTAAACGATGCACTCTGGGCTTACCGTACTGCTTTTAAAACATGTTTGGGCATGTCTCCCTATCGTTAGTTTATGGAAAACCTTATCATTTGCCTGTAGAATTGGAGCATAAAGCATTTTGGGCTATTAAAGCTTTCAACTTAAGTCTTGATGATGCTTCCAAGTTACGCAAATTACAATTGAATGAACTTGAGAAATTAAGAAATGATGCATATGAAAACTCAAAGATTTATAAAGCTAGAGCAAAAGCTTTTCATGACAAATCAATTTTGAGAAAAACTTTTGAAATTGGTCAAAAAGTTCTACTTTATAATTCTCGTCTTCACCTATTCCCTGGAAAATTGAGATCTAGGTGGATTGATCCTTATATTGTCAAACATGTGTATTCTTATGGGGCCATAGACATTGAGAATCCTAGGAATGGTATTGTATTTAAGGTCAATGGACAAAGACTCAAACCATTTCTGGAACATCAAGTTGTTGAGGTAAAATCCATTTCTCTTTTTAATCCTTGTTATAAGTAGAATTTATTTTAATGTTGTTTCTTTCTTTTTGCAGTTCTTTGTGTTCCCGATTAAATGGCGGATAACGGTATTCTGTGACTCTCAAGTCGGTTTATTTTTCGTTTCCCATAATAACCGATTTCTTCTCTTTTAAATGGATGTCATTCTCTCAAATCTAAGAAAACATTTTCCTTCTCTCCCTCTAAATGCTCTAACAAAAGTCTATGAAGCTAGGTGTGAAAGACTGAGACTGTTAATGTATAAGGGCATCCCAGAAGATATATGTTGGATAATCGAAGCAAAGGTTCGTTTAGCTAGTGAATCTTTAGATTCATTTGTCCCATACATGCCTAGTCTCGGTAAAAGTTCATTTTCAAAAAGGAGAAGAGCAAAAAGAATGAAAGTTTGTTACAAGTGTGCATGATGGAATTGCAACACGCGATGTCTTCTTTGGGGATGGTTTCGTAAACAGAGAAGATAAAATATTTTCATTAAGAATGGACGAGTAAGGAGTCATTAGATAATATCTTATTGACTCTTGAGACGCATTCTTGTGGAATTGTGCAGCGTGAACTTCTTAGTTTATGGAATCTCTTCAGGGGACGAGCAAGAGCGTTATAGTCTTGGGAATCGACTCAAAAAGACCTGTTTGCCAATTTATAAGAAAATTGGATGGGAAGCTTATCCTCGACTCATAGAACGCGTTTAAGCAAGCTTCTGGACGTGAAACTAGAGGAAGATGTGAGCCATAATCACAATAACATGTATATATTATCTTGTACATTTTCAAAAAAAAAAAAAAAAAAACAAGAAAAAAAAAAAGAAAAAAAAAAAAAAAAAAAAAGAGAAAAAAATGAAATAAAAAAAAAGAATAAAAAATGGCAAAACTTCGGTTGTACTTGGTCTTTAATTAGATTAGGAGCCCCTGCCAGCGACAGTCCCGTCATTGACCCGGGTGGACCATTGCACACCGGTCCGTAAATAAGGTTCATGTGCCATGCTCTGTAGAGAGCCACACTCCACAACCCAATGTTCACCATCTAGGCACTATGGAGTTGATGGACAGACAGAAGCGTCCCACTTTGGTTATTAGTGAGAAGTAACTCGCGGATGCCAAAGCATATAAGGCATCTGAGCTTGATCCTCTCTTTTATTAGAAGGGCTCTCAGCGCCCCCAGGATGGAGCGTTCGGATCTTGGACATTGCGGGTTTCAGATTTTAGCATCTTTGTTGATGTTACGAACCCAAGTGTGAGCTCTCCAAGTTCTAGACCTAAGATGGAAACCCACGATGGTTTCTTTATTCTCTTTTCTTCAAACAAGTGGGAGGGAGAAAAATTCCAAGATTAGCTGAGCCATCTTGGTATGACTGCATTCATGATGAGCAGTATAAAGATACGCCATGAATCCTGTACATAAAGGTATGTCATCATTTGTTATTATTATTTTATCTTTGTATGATTTTGTTGAATTTTGGTTTTGGACAGACGATCCTTTAGATGGGATCCTTCGGGGGTTTCTAGACTTCTTTACCCTGATGGTTTTCTTGAAGTAAAAAAAAAACAAAAAACAAAAACAAAAACAAAAACAAAAAATAATAATAATTTTGTTTCTTAATTTCAAACTTTTTTGACAACAAGTCAACCTACCCATATAGGTGCTATCATTACTTTTTCTATTCTCTTCCCTATTTAAACACTACATTTCCTTCACTTTCCTTCAACTTAAAATCATTCAAAGGGAGTGTGAGTGTAAAATGGAGGGAACTTCTTCTTCTTCTATTCGTAGACTTACCAATATCTGTGTATTTGGTGGGTCAACTTATGAGAAGGGTTTAGAGTATGTAGATGCAGCAATCACTCTTGGTCGAACACTTGCTGTGAAGAAAATTCATTTAGTATATGGGGGAGGTAGCATTGGGTTAATGAAGGCTGTATCACTTGCTGCACATTTAAAAGGCAGTCAGGTTTTAGGTATCATTCTTAGACCTTTAGCTTAACAAAATATCGCTGGAAAAGCAATTGGGGAGGAGCTTCAAGTATCATCTATAGATGAATGAATAAGGACAATGCTTGCAAACTCTGATGCATTCATAGCCTTACCGGGTGGTTTTGGTACTTTGGAAGAAATTTTTCAAATTGTCTCGTAGGCCCAACTGAATATCCACCATAAACCCATAGGTTTGCTGAATGTTAATAATTTCTTTGATCTTTCGTTATATTTTCTTGACCATGCTGTGGAACAGAAATTCATCACACTTTCGGCAAGACGGCTCCTTATTTTTGCTTCCACTGTTGATGAGTTGATTGATAAATTAGAAGTTTTTGTTTATGAACCTGATCTAGTAACAGCTCAGATAGATTGGTCAGAAGGCAGCAGCAAGAGAGGCAACAGCAAGGGAGGCAGCAAGGAACAAGAGTGTGATCTGTCACTTCATCTATAACTATCCTTTATCTTTAGTTTTATTTATCGTACTTTGTTTCTGTTTAAATTTGTGTAAGATTTTTCTTTTCAGTAATTGCAACAACAGGTACTATTTTTTATCCTTTACCTATCTATCTTTGACATTGAGGACAATGTTGTGATCTGGTTGGGGGGAAGGATAGTTGTGTAAAAAAAAATCAAAAAAAAAAATTTAGGAAGTGTGTGTATTAATACGTTTGTTGTATTTATATGTTTATCAGTAATTTACTAAACCAGTTAAGGATGGCAGAGTAAGGAGTAAATTTTACTCTTAAGATGCATCTTAGTTGGGGTAGATAATTAGTTTGCGTGGAAGTAGTAATTCAAATTTAGGGAAATTTGCATGATTGAGTAAATTGTCTTCTTTCTTAAAATTCACATGCTTAGTTATGGATGTTGAATTGGTGGACTGAGAATGATAGAATTATGCCTTGTGAGATTTTGAGCCTATTGATGAATGGATTGAACATTTGTACCATTCTCTTCTTTCTTGTGTGAATTTCACTCATGGAATTATTACTCTAGAACTTGCTTTGATTCTTTTTGAGACTACATTTTCATATGCATACATAAATATAATTGAGGCATTTTTCTTGAAATAGCTACTTTAATCAAATAGCCAGCCTTGTTTAGCAGCATGTTGTCTCAATATGATGTCAAGTACTCTTATGACTTCTTGGAAATTCTCTGATTCCTGCCAACATAAAGCATTAGAAATGACCTATTTCCCCTTACTTAACCCCTTTGAGCTTATTTAACTATTCTTTGTTTCGAACTCATTATGTGCCTTAAATAAAAAAACCATGTTCTTACTTGACCTTAGGGAATAAGAGAACATTAGTTTTGTCATTTGATGAGTTCTTGAACAAGTGTGGGGGTGTGTGTGCAGAATGGTTAAAAAAATGTATATATGATGTTCTTTTTGTAAAAAAAAAAATAAAAAAAATCAATAAAAAATGTAAAAAGAAGAGGGTCAACAAGGTAATAAAGGAAAGAAAAAGAATATGTAAAGAGAATTTGTATTAGTTACCAAAAAGAATATGCTCTTTTAGCAATTCCCATCCAATATGTAAATATTAGCAAAGGTTCGTTTAGCTGGTGAATCTTCAGATTCATTTGTCCCATACATGCCTGGTCTCGGTAAAAGTTCATTTTCAAAAAGGAGAAGAGCAAAAAGAATAAAAGGTTGTTACAAGTGTGTACGATGGAATTGCAACACGCGATGTCGCTCTTTGGGGATGGTTTCTGTAAACAGAGAAGATAAAATATTCTTCATTAAGAATGGACTGAGTAAGGAGTCATTAGGTAATATCTTATTGACTCTTGAGACGCATTCTTGTGGAGTTGTGCAGCGTGAACTTCTTAGTTTATGGAATCTCTTCAGGGACGAGCAAGAGCGTTATAGTCTTGGGAATCACTCAAAAAGACCCTGTTTGCCAATTTATAAGAAAATTAGATGGGAAGCTTATCCTCGACTCATAGAAGGCGTTTAAGCCGTTTCGGACGTGAAACCAGAGGAAGATGTGAGCCATAATCATAACAACATGTATATATTATCTTGTACATTTTCTAAAAAGAAAAAAGAAAAAAAGAGAAAAAAAAAAAAAAAAAACAAAAAAAAAAAGAGAGAAAAAAATGAAATAAAAAAAAAGAATAAAAAGGGTGAAACTTCGGTTGTACTTGGTCTTTAATTAGATTAGGAGCCCCTGCCAGCGGTAGCCTCGTCATTGACTTAGGTGGATCATCGCACGCCGGTCCGTAAATAAGGTTCGTGTGCCATGCTCTGTAGAGAGCCGCACTCCACAACCCAATGTTCACCATCTAGGCACTTTGTGGAGTTGATAGACAGATAGAAGCGTCCCACTTTGGTTATTAGTGAGAAGTAACTCACGGCTGCCAAAGCGTATGAGGCATCTGAGCTTGATCCTCTCTTTTATTAGAAGGGGCTCTCAGCGCCCTGGGATGGAGCGTTCTGGATCTTGGACATTGCGGGTTTCAGATTTTAGCATCTTTGTTAATGTTACGAACCCAAGTGTGAGCTCTCCAGGTTCTAGACCCAAGATGGAAACCCACGATGGTTTCTTTATTCTTTTTTCTTCAAACAAGTGGGAAGGAGAAGAATTCCAAGATTAGCTGAGCCATCTTGGTATGACTGCATTCATGACGAGCAGTATAAAGATACGCCATGAATCCTGTACATATAGGTATGTCATCATTTGTTATTATTATTTTATCTTTGTATGATTTTGTTGAATTTTGGTTTTGGACAGACGATCCTTTGGATGGAATCCTTCGGGGGTTTCTAGACTTCTTTACCCTGATGGTTTTCTTGAAGTAAAAAAAAAACAAAAAACAAAAACAAAAGTAAAAAAAATAATAATAATAATTTTGTTTCTTAATTTCAAACTTTTCTGACAACAGTCAACCTACCTATATAGGTGCTATCATTACTTTTTCTATTCTCTTCCCTATTTAAACACTACATTTCCTTCACTTTCCTTCAACTTAAAATCATTCAAAGGGAGTGTGAGTGTAAAATGGAGGGAGCTTCTTCTTCTTCTATTTGTAGACTTACCAATATCTGTGTATTTTGTGGGTCAACTTATGGGGAGGGTTTAGAGTATGTAGATGCAGCAATCACTCTTGGTCGAACACTTGCTGTGAAGAAAATTCATTTAGTATATGGGGGAGGTAGCATTGAGTTAATGAAAGCAGTATCACTTGCTGCATATTTAAAAGGAAGTCAGGTTTTAGGTATCATTCCTAAACCCTTAGCTCAACAGAATATCACTGGAAAAACAATTGGGGAGGAGCTTCAAGTATCATCTATGGATGAACGAATAAGGACAATACTTGCAAACTCTGATGCATTCATAGCCTTACCGGGTGGTTTTGGTACTTTGGAAGAAATTTTTCAAATTGTCTCTTGGGCCCAACTGAACATCCACCATAAACCCATAGGTTTGCTGAATGTTAATAATTTCTTTGATCTTTTGTTATATTTTCTTGACCATCTTTGTGGAACAGAAATTCATCACACTTTCTAAGAAGACGACTCCTTATTTTTGCTTCCACTGTTGATGAGTTGATTGATAAATTAGAAGTTTTTGTTTATGAACCTGATCCAGTAACAGCTCAGATAGATTGGTCAGAAGGCAGCAGTAAGGGAGGCAACAGCAAGAGAGGCAATAGCAAGGGAGGCAGCAAGGAACAAGAGTGTGATCTGTCACTTCATCTATAACTATCCTTTATCTTTAATTTTATTTATCGTACTTTGTTTCTGTTTAAATTTGTGTGAGATTTTTCTTTTCAGTAATTGCAACAACAGGTACTATCTTTTATCCTTTACCTATCTATCTTTGACATTGAGGACAATGTTGTGATCTGGTTGGGGGGGACTGATAGTTGTGTGATAAAAAAATCAAAAAAAAAAATTAGGAAGTGTGTGTATTAATATGTTTGTTGTATTTATATGTTTGTCAGTAATTTAGTAAACCAGTTAAGGATGGCAGAGTAAGGAGTAAATTTTAAACTTGAGACGCATCTTAGTTGGGGTAGATAATTAGTTTGTGTGGAAGTAGCAATTCAAATTCAGGAAAATTTGCATGATTGAGTAAATTGTCTTCGTTCTTAAAATTCACATGCTTAGTTATGGATGTTGAATTGGTGGACTGAGAATGATAGAATTATGCCTTATGAGATTTTGAGCCTATTGATGAATGGATTGAACATTTGTACCATTCTCTTCTTTCTTGTGTGAATTTCACTCATGGAATTATTACTCTAGAACTTGTTTTGATTCTTTTTGAGACTACATTTTCATATGCACACATAAATATGATTGAGGCATTTTTCTTGAAATAGCTACTTTAATCAAATAGTCAGCCTTGTTTAGCAGCATGTTGTCTCAATATGATATCAAGCACTCTTATGACTTCTTGGAAATTCTCTGATTCCTGCCAACATAAAGCATTGGAAATGACCTATTTCCCCTTGCTTAACCCCTTTGAGCTTATTTGACTATTCTTTGTTTCAAACTCATTATGTGCCTTAAATGAAAAAATCATGTTCTTACTTGACCTTAGGGAATAAGAGAACATTAGTTTTGTCATTGATGAGTTCTTGAACAAGTGTGGGGGTGTGTGTGCAGAATGATTTAAAAAAATGTATATATGATGTTCTTTTTGTAAAATAAAAAATAAAAAAAAATCAATAAAAAAAATAAAAAAAATGTAAAAAGAAGAGGGTCAACAAGGTAATAAAGGAAAGAAAAAGAATATGTAAAGAGAATTTGTATTAGGTAGAGTTGGGATGAACTTTCATGCTTGTTAATTGAACTCAGTTCTCATGCTCTTTTATTTTCTGGTATTTAACTTGTCATGTCTATATTACCTCCTCTTTTACCTTGACCCCATTACAACCTTGAATAAAGTTCTCATGATTTGTGTGTGCATGTGTTCTGAGTAGTGGAGAAGTAGAAGGTAAGCAAGCTTATGGTAGTGCAATTTTCATGGGTTGAATTGAGTGAAATACTTACCTTTTAAACACTCGAGGGATTGAGAGTGAATCTTGTGAAAATCTATCATTTCTGACTCATGCTTTTCAATTGAAATATCCTTGCTTGTTGATTTGAGAAGTGAAGATGTGTTACCTCATGAATGCTTTGATTACTTGAATGATTGATTGCTCTTCATTTTTAAATATTATTAGAAATTGAGTCTTTTAGAGTGTTTAGCTTTTGAGTCTGTTTCATTTTTTTTTTTAGTTTTAGTCTTGTGTTTTGCCCAGGAGTACAAAAAGCTAAGTGTGGGGGAATTTAATGATCACATATTTGATACATTAATAAGCCTTCATTTTTAGTCATTTACACTCTCCATGTACTTAATTGATTGATTTTGATTATGTTTTGTAAGTTTGGACTCAAATTGGACTTAATTGAATTTTTTAGCATAATTTACGTCTTATGTTGCTTCTGTATTTGGGCTTTATCTTGGGATGTAGGTGGTAAAATGAGGTGAATCTAATGACATTTTAAAGATAAGAGAGAGCTCTATAACTTTTATGAAGACCTCAAAGGCCCAATCACACGAGTAGATAACTCAAATTGGGGTTAAAGCAACAACTAGAGTGTTGTTCCTGATAGCTTGACCTATGTGTACTGTTCATGACATTTTTCGATCTAGAGGTTGTCAAATGGGATGAAATTTAGATGCTGAATAGTTGAGACCCATATCTACAACTTTCATGTTAAACACTTTTCCAGAATCGGACTCCTTGAAGGTAATATTAGGCTTGGAAGTCAGAACAGAGGAGCTATGACTGGGCCTGGGTAGTGTTCAATAATTTGAACGTATCTGGAGTTATAGAAATGATATTGGATTCAAACTAAAGCCATTTAAAAGTTAAGATCTAGGCCTACAACTTTCATGAAGACCACTTGGTTCAAAAATGACGAATGCAATGACTTCAGAGCTGTATGATTTCGGAGACAAGGAATCTCCATAATTTCCCACTCACCTAAAGTCATTTGGCATTTTTCACTCATTTTTCACTCATCCACCCACTAATGACTCAGCCCCCTTGTCATTTTGTATCTCTAATCCTCTATAAAAGGGGTCCTTGGTAGATCATTGAGGGTGTTAGGTGTTAGTTACCAAAATGATGCCATTTTGTTACTAGGTTTTCTTGTAGTAATTTTCCTTTGTTCTAAATTAAAGTCATGTTCTTCTCTCTTTCTTTCTTCTTATCTATGAGTAACTAAGTTTCATTTTACTTGGGTGAAAAGGTGAAGCTCTTGGTAATAAAATAAGGTTAGATTTATTTTTCTCTTGTGCTTAAATGATTTATATTTTCTAGTAACCATTATACGTATTGTATTTTGTTTCCAATAATTTAGAAACCCTCCTTGTAAAGTGGAGTTCTTGATTTGTTGTAGACAAAAGATTGGCACAATGAATGGTTTAACCCATTTACAAGTGGTGGTGTTAGAAACTCTCCTTATAAAGTGGAGTTCTTGATTTGTTATAGACAAAATATTGGCACAATGAATGCTTTAACCTATTTATAAGTAGTGGTAATATTTTTCGGAAACATAATATAAATATGTATATTATTTTAAATGGACTTTTAACGTTGTATTTTTCGATTGGAACCTCCATGTTGCGAGGATTCTAATTGAGTTACAAAAGAAATTAATCTTACCTTTATTTTATTTACCAAGAGTGAATCTTTTTACCTAAGTAAATAATTTTAATTGTAGTAACAAAATATTCACTTCACCTTAATTAATCTTCAACAATTCCCTGTGGATCGACCTCGGACTCCCGAGAAATTTATTACTTGAGATAACCTGCACTTGGGTTTGCAAATGCGATAATTGAAAATTATGCATCAAGTTTTTGGCGCCGTTGTCGGGGATTGCATATTCTTTTTGAGTGAGTTTTCTAATGTCAGGAATTGCTCTTCTAGGAATAAATTTTCTTAATTGCGTTGGATTTTAAATTTTTCCTATTTAGAAATTTATTTTCTTGAAAATCATATAAATGTATTTTTCTTAATTGTTTTAATTAGGTGAAGACCTTGTAAGAATACTGTTTCTAACATTAATAAATGTTAGCCATGGTGCACCAAGGATTGGATTAGACCTTAGACTTTGCGTGTAGGCTAATGTATGTGGGTTGGTTATGGTTCGTGCTAGATGCTCATCTGTTCAAGCTAGTCTTCTACTTGTCAAATGGTTAGTTTACCCACAAGTTATGTGCTCATTCTATTTTAATTTTGCCTAGTGGATTCTCCCACATGGATCGTGTTTTAACTAGTTACATTTTATTTGTTGAATTATTGAAAATTGTTTTCACTTAACCGTTTGTTATACTTTATTCAGTTTGGATTTCTGATTAATGATTTGATTGGAATTGTTCTATTGAGATTTTATTATATGATATTTCTTTTACTTTCTAATAAAAGATTTGTGCCCTGCTTGTCCTCTTTTTGTTATAGTAGGTAGTAATTGTTCACAGAATCGAAACTCACCCAAATTATGATTATGTTTTTTAAATAAAGAAATTATACTCCTCCAGTTTATTTGAGGGAGCCTGATATGATTATCATTGGTGAGCCCAACACATTATTGTTGTGGGCATATTTAAGTTTTTTTATTTTGTTATAAATCTTATTTGAATGCCAAATAGGCAAATACTCTTAGATGTGCTTCATTATTTCTGCAAGCAGAATACATATAAGAGTTGAAGATTTAAATTAATGTTTTGGCAAGTTACAATATTTGGACTGTTTACTACTAAATTAGAAAATATGATATATTTGATATTAAAGTATGTTTTGAAGCTCTGTGGTGACTACCATAACTGTTTTGAAATTCTATGTGATTTAGAGGCTTATGTGGTTTAGGTTAGCCTATGATTTGCCCTTGTTAAGTGTCGGTCGTGGACCCCTAGTGTAGTTCATGACAGGTTGCCATTTAGATCTACTTTTTTTTAATGGTTTCTCTTAGAGTCTTCTTTAGTCTCCTTTACCTTTATTTATTAGATTATTCTCCATATGATCAACTCTTTTTACTAGGGCTTCTATTGGTCTTCTATACATATAGCCAAAAAAACTCATAGGCCATGTTCTATCTTTATTTCTTAAATATGTGCTACTACTTTTTCTCTAATACATGCAATCTTGATTTTATCTTTTTCTTGTATATCCACTTATTCACCACAGCATTCTTTTCTCTACAACACTTACTTTATGCTCTTCTTGTCACTATAAATTTTTCACTCCAAATACACTGTAATAATGGATTGTGCACAAAATTAATTAAACTTTACCTTCTGCCTCATAGAACCACTTTTCTTTCTGAGAAGTCAAGATCTTGAGTAATCTCCAATTTTGATGCAATATATAAATAGGCCTCCTAGCAAGAGTAAGGAAGATAATTCACATGCTCAGACACCTATGCATACACTAATAATTTTTGGAAGTTTTCTCCTCTTAGCCTTCGTCTTCATTTATCTAGCCTTACAAGCCTGTTTTATCTTTATCATATTGCTCTTAAACTAATTCGCAATCTTTCTTATGTTTCTATAATCTGCTTTACACAAGAATATTAGCTACCCCAATGGGGAGGTAATATGAAAAACATGATAGATCTAACAAAGAAGTAGAAAATGCAATATGCCTTAGCAAAATGATAGAAAATGTGAGAGTGATGACCATAATTAGAGAATCTAGAGACCTTGAAGATATTTATTTACCAAATACCAACCAAAAACGGGGTAAAAGTCTTAAAATCACTATCAAAAGCCTTCAACAACGCTCCAGAAATTGGAGGATTAGTATTTGGTTCCTACAGTAATAATGATGTTGGGGGTAATAAGGATAGCTATAGGGAACAACACTGAAAAGCCTCAGGACACTTCCTCCAAATCCAAGAAATGAGGAACTATCTCGAACGACCTTATAATCAAATAGCAATTAAGCTTGAACAAAAAAAAAGTTAAGGGAGTCGAAGTAAATAATCAAGCGAACACTATGGTGCTACCTCCAAAAATGATAGTAAACTACAATTTTGTTTGTGGTGGTTCTCAGCCACCAGATTTTACACATGAGAAATATATGTGAAAGGAAGTAAGATATTAAAATGGCTAGAGACAAACTGAAGAGGTAAATATCAATCTACACAGTTGGCCCCACAATGTTACAAGGGTTTCAGGTCAGGATTCGATTTTCCATTGAAAGAGATTATCACCATCATCCTATGAAGGAACCTTAAAGGGATGAAGGGGATCGATTGCATTAGCCTGTTCTTCTCCGTTGTGGTTGGAAGCTGAAAGGTAAGCCTTAAACCAGAAATGTGATTTTATTGTTGTGTTCTCTTATGTTGTACTCTAGTGTTGAAGGGTTAGATTAGGGAGGCTATAATGATTTCGAAGATGGTAAGTTCAAAATAAATCTTTAATTTATTGAATTTTTATGCTGTGTTTTTCCAATAAATTTAGTACCTAATATTTTTTTTTCTTTTCCTTACGGTCTGTGACTTGTCATTTGGAAGTGTTGAAGAAATTTGTTATTAATTTGAAGAGTGACATTGATAAGCTATCGGGGTACGTGGAAGAACAAATCAGAAGTTTTGACATATTGAGGTTAGAGTTGATGAATTTATTTACTATTGAGAATGGTGGGAAAGGTTAAAGTGTAGTGGGTAGTGGTGAAAGGCAAGGGATAGCACATTAGGCCAAGGGTGAGATGACACCTGCTACTTGTGAAGTTAATGTGGTACGCAGTTACCCTAGAGAGGCAGAACCTAAGGTTAAGGTGGAAATGACATTGGTTAGTTGTGAAATTGATGCCAATGGCAGTGAAAAGGTAGGGGTGGATGGTGAGACTAAGGTAGAAAGGATGTATGAGGAAAAAGTGGGCACATATTGATTCAACCTACCAGTGTAGGTGTAAAAGGGTGGTGCAAGTGTAAGTGGAAGCACATGGGTCTAGAATAATTGATGTATGGGTTTAAAAACCAATTTGAGTTGGTTGCTTATTTCGAATTCAATTCTTGTTTTTATTCTTTTTTTTTTACGTATTAAATTAAGAATTTTCTGTGCAGAAAAAAGTAGGTGGTGAAATTGTCAACAAACCTGAAATTCATGGTAAATTTGGTTGTGTCATGATATAATGGCAAAAAGCAGCAAGGTTGCGAAACAACTGAGTTTTTTATTTTATTTTTAGTTTTAGACATTATGAGATAGAGAGTGGAGTGCTTTATTGAGGTGGTGATCTATTTATTTATTCTTTGTCGAAATAATTATGGACGTCACATTCGAGTGGTAAACATTATTGTCATTCACAAATTTTTAACTACATATTTGCAGTTTGACCTTAGATCTTATTGGATTTTTCTATTAAATGGGGAATTTTAGTTTATTAGTTTAAGTTGTTTTGGTTATTGATTTGTTCCTGTTTATGTTATTTGATTGGTGGAAATGTGTGTTTGTGGATTGCATGCAACATGATGCAAATGGTAGAATTCCATTTTGATGGACTAAATGGTTGGAGCGTTGGGATTGAGTTAGGCACTAGGAAAATGTAGTTTATTACAATTATTGACAATGAATGGTCAGAAGAAAGCGGAATTGATTTGCTGGAGGGGGTGGAGTGTAGTTGACTACACAACCTTAGATATATTACAATAATTTTGAGAAGATAATAAGGATGTGATGTAGTTGTAAACAATGACATGTGTAGTTGACTACGATGTATGTAACACCCTAATACAAATATCTCGATATATTCATTATATACAAATATAAGTAATACTAGTCATGCTACTTCTAACTTAAACAACATTCTAACCCATAACATTTGTATAAATAATAATGGAGAGCCATATAGAAAAGGTCATATATATATACATCAAAAGCCTCAAAAGGAAAAGTGTTATGCATACAACTTTATACAACTCAAAGTAAAAATATACAAGAGTTGCTTATGAATACATAAATTGAAACTATCGAGTCCTGTTCTTTTTCTTCTTTTTCTTTTTCTTTTTTCCTTCGGGAGGGTCTTAACCTGCTTATTCCACGAAACACAGAACGGGGTGAGAACATGAAAATTCTCAATAATAAACATATATCTCATGGCATTATTATAAAAATATACAAAGGTAAATTTATGAACTATAAATTTATTATCGATATTAAACAATTGCTCATAAAATTGTAAGATATCATTATTCCTTGGCAAAATGCTTATCTCACTCCTTTGCCTAGCATAGGACTTAACTCATCCTATTGCCCTTGGTAATAAGTTTTTCTCACTTTATTACCCTTTACATGTGTTTTTATCTTATTCCTCATGTTCGTTGACAAAGAGTTTAACTCACTACTTTGTCCTTGGTAAAGTGCTTATCTCACTCCTCTACCAAACTTGGTAAAGTGGTATACTCACATCTTTATCATGACAATGTGCTTTTCTCATTCTTTTGTCTCACAACTCATATTGTGCCATGGTTCAACTTTATCAAGTAAATGAACCTTTCTTTGCTAACACTTCATTTCAACTCAACTTGATGAGATAATAGAGCATTTCTCTCAAAACTTGCATAATCAACTCAACTTTAACTATAAGAGAGTAATTCATGCATCTAGATAAGTAAAATACACTTATGATACTTGTATCTAACTTGTCTTATTATCATACCGCAAGTGGTAACCTATGCCACACTAGTGTGCTCAAGGTCCTAGATAGAATTTAGGCAATTCCTAATTTATGGAATGCTTAAAATCTCAAATTGTACATGTATACCACTTCTTTTAAACATCTAGTGCACAAAGTGTTCAAGTCTAGGTTAAATCACTCATCATAGTGAAAACCCTTGAAAACTCATCAATTAGTACTCTTTGGAATATCTAATTCCCTAAAACAGGAAAATTCTATTTGAATAACTCTTTCTGTTATCCAAATAGAACCCTCTAAGTTTGCACTCTGTAAAGGTTTATTCGAATAACCCCTAGGGTTATTCAAATAACACCTTAAAAATGTGCAATTCGTTTTCTCTCTATTTTGTGTTTATTCGAATAACACCTAGTGTTATTCAAATAACACACATGAAAACACATTCCCTAGAGCTCTTTATGATACTTTATTCAAATAGCCTTTTCCTTATTCGAGTAAGGCATTAAAGAACAGCTTTTCTGGGAAGCAAACAACCATAATACTATTTAATTAATTCCCATAATCGATTTCAACTATCAATCATAGGTTCTACAAGGTTTCTAACTCCATACATTGTCACTAAACTCAATGAAACTATCAAACACTCTTACTACACATTAACTCATGGAGAGAGATCAAATCAATTAACCACAAATACCCATTTTTTAAACTCTTGGATGTGTAGTTTCAAGGATGTCAACAAGTTTCAAAACAACTACCATGCATGTACCAACACAAAAGAAACCACAAAACGAGTTTCTAAACAACTCATCCAATCTGAAACATGGAAAACATACAAAAACCCAATTTTCCAAACCAAGTCATGCATATTACAACATGAAGAGAGAATAGGAGAAGTGAGAGTTTGAGAGAAAAGACCCCTATCTCAAGTTATTTGGATGGTGAACCTTAAGCCTTGCCTTTCCCTTTTGTCTTCCTCTTTTCCTCTTCCTTTTTCCTTTCCTCCTATTGTTCCTTTTCCCTTTTGTTTTCTCTTGTTTCTGCTTCTAGTTTCTCTGCTGTAAAACAACCGTGAGAATGAGAGTGAAGGAGAAAAAATTCAAGGTTAAGGGATAAGAACATAAGACTTTAGTAACTTAGGATAACTTTGCTAAAACTTTATATCTCTTAGGAATAATTTGATATTATTAATTCAAGTTTCCTAACTTCCAAATGTATTAAAATAAATCTTAGGATTCATCTCAATTCTTGTTTCACCATATTCATAAGTTTTTATATCTATGTCAAGGCAATTCGGTATTAAAATACTCACTCATTGTACTTAAAAATACCAAACTAACTCAGATTACTCTCAAAATTTAACTACATCCTTGTCCACATATTTGTGACCTAAAAATAAATTATATTTATTTATTTCCTTCAATTAAGCAACTTATGTCACTGTCTGAGTCATTTTAAGCTACTTTTTCACATTTTTTGCTACAATAGAATGCCTAAACTAACTTAGTTTATCATAAAATTAAGCAGACATGTCAAGCAAGTATTATAATACCTCTATGATTATATACAAGTCTAACATACTAAAAAAAGATATTACAATGTAAACAATTTAATTTATATCAGTTTGGATTGAATGAGTTAGATTGTGATAATCGAACTAATCCAAATTGATTTAAATTAGTTTTGATTAAATTTGGTTTAATCAGATTTGGACAAAATTTTATTTAGGCCAAAATTTTGTGGGTTAAAACTTATTTAGCGTATTAAAAAGGACAAACACAAAATAAAATGACATTGAAAATAGGAATAAAAATTGTCCAATTCCATATCATATTTAGGATAAAATAATATTTGATTCCTTAATGATGTTGTGTATAGTTTTTGACAAATTTGAGTTATTAAATAAAAAACAAAAATTCAATTAAGGATACATTATCATGTAATATGAATCCATTTTGAATGAATTGGATTAGAATGATTTTGAAAATGAAAACTAAAAACTAATCCAATCCAATTTTTAATAAATAAGAAAACCCAAAAAAGGTTTTGATTGGATGTCAGGTAATTGGATGTCGAGTATTTGGTTTGATTTTTTGTTTAGATAGGAGTTGAATACTTGTAGAACATATGGCCATATGTGGGGGGTGTTGAACGCAATAATTTTCTTAGCTCCATTATCATGTTCATAAATTGACATGCACAAGAGTTAGAAAGATTGAATGTTACTTGAAAATGACACAAAGTTACTAGGATTGGGGTTATCCTAAACCAAAAGTTACTATAAGGGTTATGTGGCCATAAAGTTACCCCAAAATGGAGAAAAGTTACTCTGAGAGGGGAGAAGTTACTTTAACTCAACAATTTGTTACATGGGTAGGGTAAAAAGTTATTTGGATTTGGCCTAAAGTTACCAGAATTTGGGTTTTTGTTACCTAATTCCAATGAAAAGTTATCCCAAATTAGAGAAAAGTTACCTTGGGAGGGGAGAAGTTACTTGAACCCAACAATTTGTTACTTGGATAGGGTAAAAAGTTACATGGATTTAGCCTAAAGTTACTACGATTTGGGGTTCTGTTACCCAATTCTTATAAAAAGTTACCACTAAATGGAGAGAAATTACCTTGGAAGGAGAGAAGTTACTTGAACCTAACAATTTATTACTTGGATGAGGTAAAAAGTTACTTGGATTTGGCCTAAAGTTACCAGGATTTAAGGTTTTGTTACCTAATTATTTGGAAAAGTTACCCACAAATGGAGAAAAGTTACCTTGGGAGGGGAGAAATTACTTGAACCCAATAATTTATAACTTGGATTGGGTAAAAAAGTTACTTGGATTTGGCCTAAAGTTACCAGAAATTAGGTTTTATTACCCAATTCTTATTAAAAGTTACCCCCAAATGGAGAAAAGTTACCTTGGGAGTGGAGAAGTTACTTGAACCCAACAATTTGTTATTTGTATAAGGTAAAATGTTACTCAGGTTTGGCCAAAAGTTACCTGGATTTAGGGTTTTGTTACCTAATTCTTATGAAAAGTTACCTCCAAATAGAGAAAAGTTACCTTGGAAAGGGAAAAGTTACTTGAACCTAACAATTTGATACTTGGATAGGGTATAGGGTAAAACATTACTTGGATTAGGCATAAAGTTACTAGGATTTTGGGTTTTGTTACCCAATTCTTAGGAAAAGTTCCTCCAAAATGGAGAAAAGTTACCTTGGGAGGAGATAACCAAACCAGGCCAAATTAGCTTTGGGTCAGTGGACAACTGGGTTAGGACTTGAGGTGGGCTGTGCCCAAAAAGGTGCTTTTTCTAATTATCTAGTGATGTAAAAAATAAAAGGGCGCACTTTTTAAGTACGACCCCAATAGGCTTAAAAATTAAAAAAACTTCATCTCCCCACTGTGCGAGCTTCTTCTCACATCATCAGGGATACATCACATCGCTTCCTTCATTAGGGCATCCTCTCATCTTGGCTACTAATCTTGTTTCTCTTATGAGGGTTTGTTACTTGCTAAGTATGGATGCAGCAATCAGGAACTCACGTTGCGGTCTTGAAAATGATGAGTTAGAGGGATCAACTATACAACTTAAACCAAACTCAGACCTATCATTTTCGTTATACCAGAAGACTCTTATCAAGAAAGTTATGGCAGACAAAGCCCTACCCCATGGCCAAGTGATGACACTTATCTTCAAAGCATGGGGGGAGCCCTAAAGTTTTTGTATCACATATTTGAAAGTGGCTATAGTACGAGAAGGGGGTTAAATTATGCTTTTAAAATCTGAAAAAATCCTGAAAAACTTTTACCACTTCTTAAGTTTTGTAACTTGGATGTATCAGCATATAAATCAGAAGTTTATGAGAACAAAGAGTTACTTGAGAAGAATGAACTTGATTCAATTTTAACTTAGAACTTAATCCATGTTGAAGTTAATAACTAGTTTCAATATAAACTTAAGTGATAAAATCAACAACTAAGTGATAAAAAAGATAACATTTTAGAGTTGAGAAGATTCACACTTAGAAGTTTATACTGGTTCGGCCAATCCACTTGCCTACGTCCAGTCCCTAGACAAAAACCAGGATTTTATATTGCCACGAATATTCTTTGATCAACCCTAGCTTTTTCAATCTAGATTACAAGTAGTATTTGTTTCACCCTAGCCTCTTCAAGCTAGATACTCACAAAGATCACTAATGGATCAAGATACAAAGAAAAGGTTAGGTTTATGTATCTCTCAACACTCAAAAGTGTGAAATTAAGGAAATGATTATAGAGATAGTAATGAGATTCTAACTCTCTAACACTCAAGGAGTGGATATATGCAAATACAAACTTGAGAGAATGAGTTTCGCTTTTTCAAAAGATTGAACAGAAGTAGGTTTCAGTAGAGAAACTTGATTAGATGCTTGTTTTGGTCACTCATAAGTTTAATCAGAATTTTGTAAAATAACAGTTAGGTTCATGTCTTCCAACTTCTAGGCTTCTTCAATTTATATGCATTCAGGAACTAGCTATTTGAAGTTCCAATGATTATTGTTCATAGTACAGTTACCATTTTCTTGTCCTGTAATGACTAGTTTGTTTTTCTTTAAATGCTTTTGTCTTTTTCCAGTGATAGATAGAAGTTTCAAATTTATGATTCTTTTTAGCTTGGACTTTGCTATTTTTGTATAGGATTCATCTTCTAAACTTGGATGCTTCTAAAAAGATTCATTCTTCTAATGCTTGATGTTCTTAATAGGTTTATCTTCTGATGGTGTTCCTTTCTTATTATAGTCTTCTGATTGACTTTGCTTCTTAAGACTTTTCTTTTGATGAAATTAGTTTTCTAAAGCTTGTCCTCTTATGAACATGATTTTTGAAGCTTGTCTTCTGATGAACTTGGACTTTAGAAACTTATCTTCTAAGGAATTTTTCTTTTAGAACATTTGCCTTTGAAGAATTTTTCATGACTTCCTCATGAAAATAGTTCTTTACTTAGTCTTTTTTCTATAACCTTTGAAGACAGCTTTTGACTTTAACAAGACTCTCATTAGACAATGCTTGGATAACTTGATTTATGAAAAATGAGTCTAAATGTCTTCTCAATCTATTCTATTAAACACTTAAGATAGAATGTTATAATAAAAGATTCTAAGATTAAGTTTGTTGATCATCAAAACTCAAAAGTTACTAAAGAACTTTAGCAAGTAATGCTTCTAAAGGACTATGGTTTATTTCGGGCTACCTTTTCAACTTACAGTGGTGAAACCCAGGGTAATCATTTTTTATGTACGTTATGACTATTGCCCTTTTTGGATACAAATTCATAGATTAACCCTTGATATTATGAATCCTGAAAGTGGTTGGGTAATTTGGGGATGAATGGGAGATGTGTTAGAAGTCGAAGACCTTGTGGTCGATGGCCAATTGCTGAGGAGCTTATTGTGAGTCCAAATGGTGCTTAATATCTGTAATATGCTACTTACTGGATTTTGGATTCCTAGGAACAATAGGCCAAAGTCATGGGTGTTCATAAGATATGAAAAACTTAAGCATTATTACCATATTACGAAAGGATATGGCATGACCAGAGGTCTTATGTTTCTGATAAAGTTATGTCTATGTGTGTTCCCTCATTACCCATATATGGTCCTAGTTTAGGGGTTAGTATTACTTCGACATTGATTGAAATTCTCTTTAAAAACATCAATAGGCAATGGAGGAACAAGGACAGCAAGTTGGATGAAGAAGCTCATGCAGAGAGTGGGGAGGGAGTGGCTGGTGGGGTTGGTCATATTTTGATTAGGCATGCGGTTGATAGGAGCTAAAGTCTGCCATTCGACACAGATACAAAGCATATGAAGCAACATGTGAGTGAAACAGGGAGAGATTTGACAATTCCATTGAAAGGGAGACTCCAATCTAAGCATGAAGATATCTATATAACTAGAGGATCCCAAATTTGAAGTGAGGTTGGCAAAGGGAAATCACCTATACAGGGTAAGATTATGCAGTCCTAAGCTAGGTTAGGCACAAATGAAGGACATGAGTTTGTCCATGGCTATGGCCTCAAGAATCCTGATGACATCATGACTCAGCTTTCTATGGGGAGTAGCACTTGCATTAAACTTGTTAAAACAATCACATAAGATAGCTCTACAAATGGAGATACTGTGGTGGATGAGGGTGAGGGCCCCATGGAGTCTCTTCAATCGTCATGAAAGTGTAAATGGTGAACTTTCACAGTTGGAGTGACCTCATACACACAATGAGTTTCAAAAGTTAGTCTGTTAGTTAAATCCCTTATTTTTGAGTTACATGAAGGGTCTATATGATTGTCATGTGAAGAATGAAAGTGTCACCCCATGTTGGATGATGTTGCTATTTTAGTATGCCTTTTGTGTACATCCTTCACATGTGTGTGGTGGACTATATATATATTATGAACTGTGGTAGTGTTTGTGTGATTTAATTTATTGTTAATGGTAGTGGATGTCTTATCTGATTATGTTTATATCGATAAATACAATCTTTTGCAACCATATGTTTACACCAAAACATAACAATTTACTAATTTTTTTTCAATTCAAATGTAAAAAGGAGGATATAAATTGAAAAACTTATTTCGTATAGTTGACAATGAAGTTGGGTAAGGTTATTGTATGTAGTTTACTACGATGGGAAGTTTAATCCCTTCGGGTGACATGGGTGAACCCCAAAATTTGATTTTTATTACTTTATGGGGAAATGGGTAGTTGGCTACAGTAATACAAAAGTCATGTTTGTGTTATTATTTAAAGTTATATGGGCTTAATTATTGGCTCTTTGGAAGGGTATAAAACAAACGAAAATGGTATTAATCTTGCATGCAAGCATAATAATGGTTGAAATCAAGAAGATAATTTATTTAGAAGTTATTTTAATCGTTTTGTAAACTAGGTGATTTGTAAATAAGTTCTAGTTTTTGACATTTGTTATCAAATAACTTTAATGGTTATGTATTCTAAAGAAACAATTATACAAAACACAATGGTCCCAAATCGTGGCCGAAAGGTATATATGTTGCACCCATACTAATATAAAGTTTTCAAAACCATTTAAACACTATTTATAATGTATTATGCTTAATCAGGATGTAGCTGAACCATCCTCTTCTACACCATCAATTAAGCATCAACCTGATTAACTAATAACTCAGGGAATGCCCAACTTCTTAGTCCAACCAGACACTGCGCTGTAGCATGAGTACACGCCTCCCTTCGAGGCACAAATACAGGTTAAAAGCCTTGCCTGCATATCCAACTCGTAGTAAACTACAAATGTATATTGACTCTATGTTTGACCTTTTGTCATGTCAAGAGGAAGAAGAAGTTGGGTCGCTATAGGAGACAACATAATAGAAGCCTCTAAAACCAATAGGCACAAGAAGGACATTTGAAAGGAAGCAAAGTCAACATGTCTTTTAGCCTTTCGAGTCATTCCCAAGAAGGGGACAAAATGGAGGCAAGGATGCAGTCAATTCAAAAGGATGAGGGGGCAAGTACATACTAAACCTTATCTTTGGTATTTCATTGCATATCCTCATTGGAAAATGAAACATAGAAAATTATAACTTCTTTCAATTATTTCTTTCGTAGTGGATGAAAACTTATTTTCCATTGAACAAACTCTTCATAACTCAATCAAAGATTGCCTACTTCATTTATTCAACCACATTGGATGAAGCGTAAGACCCATTGAGCTCAATAAACAATTGCCTAAGTTCATTATTCTAGCCACTTATAGTTGACTAGTTTACATTCTTATTTTCATTTAACTATAGAAAGGTGATTGCAAAAACCCTGATGTTTGTAGGTACAAGGCTAACATTCCAATGCTTGTGTCCAAGAAAATGCCTCGATTCAAAGGTAATGCCATAAATGGTCCAACCTTATTTACAACTGTATGAATTCAGTTTATTGCTCCAACTTGAATGCTAATATTATTTTAATCTAACTATGATTGTAATATAAATGCAAATTATAGGTCTATGGGCATGGCACCTTACAATTACATACAACAATATTTCAAGCTCTTGGACTTGGTTTATGTTGCCTTACTTCCCAGTAAATACCCCAACCTTTCCCCATTTAACATTTAAGGTCATCATCACCATGCCTCTTTAACAAACTCCAAGGATCTATTTTACTTAATCATTTACTAAGTATGAGTTATGTATCTAGATTATAACAACAAGTGGCTACTTCTAGAATAGATGCAAGCACATGGGTCAAACAAACTCAAGCGATGTTTCGGGTCAATAATGAGTTTACCAAGCTCCTTGACTATTGTCATTAGGTGACTTTAATCCCTATACACCTTCAAAGGCATCCTATTGCATTATTTGTATTTGTCTATATTAATGGTACACCTATGCCTCATTACTATAAAGGGTTGAGACTAAGTTCTTACAGTTGTGCATTTATACAGATATTGATCCCAACATGTGAAGGCCACCACTAGTACCTAATTGTGGTGCACCTAGAGAAACACCAGATCTTCTATGGCGACAACCTGAGAACTCCATCAATAAATTAGGCTGTTAAGCAACACATACATCAAATTGTGAGATTTATGCACCAACTCTTAGTGCTTACCACTTCACTTATATGGATAGTTACTTTAATACTTTTTTGTTCATTGCACCTTTGACATGTGGTTTAAATAAGTTAAAGGATGTACATAGTCACAGGAACTGCTTAATGTACAAAATATTAATTTTGACTAACTACGAAATTTATGTAATACCATAATTGGTCCATATTTGCACTCAACTAATCAAGTTAACATAGTCGTTCTTTATACATGCCTAACCCTCCCTCCAGGTATGTCAAAATAGGATGAGTCAGAAGGCCCAACTTTGCCCAATTAATTTGGTGCTTACCACCTCACTTATATGACAGTTACCCAATAAATCATGCACTATTAAAACTAAACTTGTAACTGCAATGCAGGTTAAATTACTAGAAGCAATGGTGAAGGGCGACATGTTCAACCTGCAGGGTGATATCACAACTCTGTCAAAGCATATCACATCCATGATAACTTGGCCAATTGTCATGACTTATCCTTCTCCCAAGTAGAAGAACCTGTATTAATTAAACTAACCTAAGATGTTGAAATTGATTTGAGCAGTATTAATATATTATATGTTGCCATTGTGATTGCAGTGTGATGTTCGTTTGCCTTTTCATGCAGTCATGATTGTGGAGTTTGTGTAGCATATTGGATGATTCAGTATCACTTAACGGGTTCATTTAACTTGGACCAGGTGAGGATATAACTTGTTTACAAATTAAATCTTTAGTGTTACATATTTTATTTCTTTAATTTTCTTTTTTTTTTGGTAAGAAATCGATGTCAATGCTAGTATGAAATTAGCATTGGATCTATTTAGTTCCCCAAGCAACGATATTGCAAAAGCAGTCTCCAAAAAAGTTGAATCATTATGGGAGGCAACATTCAACCCACAAGTGAGGGGGCAGCCAAGCAGAAGCTTACACAAGCAATGGCTACAACAACAAAAATAAGAGCCAAAGAACCAAAAAGAAGCAAATGCTAGAATCATCTTCAAGTTTACAAATAATACCAATTGATAACTAATGGGTAGTTACTTTAATACTTTTTTGTTCATTGCACCTTTGACATGTGGTTTAAATAAGTTAAAGGATGTATATAGTCACAGGAATTGCTTAATGTACAAAATATTAATTTTGACTAACTACGAAATTTATGTAATACCATAATTGGTCCACATTTTCACTCAACTAATCAAGTTAACATGGCCATTCTTTATACATGCCTAACCCTCCCTCTAGGTGTGTCAAAATGGGATGAGTCAAAAGGCCCAACTTTGCCCAATTAATTTGGTGCTTACCACCTCACTTATATGACTGTTACCCAATAAATCATGCACTATTAAAACTAAACTTGTAATGCGGGTGGAATTACTAGAGGCAATGGTGAAGGGGGACATGTTCAACCTGCAGGGTGATAGCATAACTCTGTCAAAGAAGATCACATCCATGATAATTTGGCCAATTGCCATGACTCATCCTTGTCCTAAGCAGAAGAACCTGTATTAATTAAACTAACCTAAGATGTTGAAATTGATTTGAGCAGTATTCATATATTATATGTTGCCACTATGATTGCGATGTGATGTTTTTTTGCCTTTTCATGCAACCATGAATGTGGAGTTTTTGTAGCATATTGGATGATTCAGTATCACCTAACGGGTTCATTTAACTTGGACCAGGTGAGGATATAACTTGTTTACGAATTAAATATTCAGTGTTACATATTTTATTTCTTTAATTTTCTTTTTTTTTTGTATGAAATCAATGTTAATGCTAGGATGAAATTAACATTAGATCTATTTAGTTCCCCAAGCAATGATATTGCAAAAGCAGTCTCCAAAAAAGTTGAATCATTATGGGAGGTAACATTCAACCCACAAGTGAGGGGGCAGTCAAGCAGACGCTTGCCCAAGCGATGGCTACAACAACAAAAATAAGAGCCAAAAGAACCAACAACAAGTAAATGCTAGAATCATCTTCAAGTTTGCAAATAATACCAACTGACAACTAATGAACAGTTACTTTAACACTTTTTTTTTCATTGCACCTTTGACATGTGGTTTAAATAAGTTAAAGGATGTACATAGTCACAAGAACTGCTTAATGTACACTATTAAGTTTGACTAACTACGAAATTTATGTAATAGCATGATTGATCCACATTTGCACTCAACTAATCAAGTTAACATGGTCGTTCTTTATACATGCCTAACCCTCCCTCTAGGTGTGTCAAAATGGGATGAGTCAGAAGGCCCAACTTTGCCCAATTAATTTGGTGGGTTGGCCCAAAAAGGTTGAGGAGAAAATGACATTTGCCATAATTGACCTACTACACCTAGTTTTGGTCTGGCTCCCAATAAGGATCGCCAACCCAATGGCCCAGTGTTACATCATTTAATTAATAATTTATATGATACATAAACAATTTGAACCTTAATTTTATGAATATCAATTCATATTTTTTTCCATTTTTTCGTCTTTGTAGTATGCAAAAGAAAAAGATAAAAAATATTACCCCCAACTCGTAGTACACAATAACACAACTAACTTAATATATTTTTGTATTTATGTATTTTATACTTTGTTCAACTTTATATAATCGGACATCATTTGATAAGCTATCAAATGCTATTATCCATTGGGTAATGTGATTGTCCATTAAATAAAGCTATTATTCATTGGGTAATGTTATTGAGTTTTGTTACATTGTATTATCCATTAGGTAATATTTTTATTCATTGTATAATGTTATTATCTATTGGATAATAACTAGCAGTTGTTATTATTCATTGGGTAATAGTTTCTGAAAATATCTAGAAAATATATAGCTTGGTCAAATATGATGGTTATGACAACTTTATGCATAACCAATTAGAAACAAGTTTGGAAGGAAAGCTTTGCATATCTACCCTTGATTGAATCAATGATTGTGAGGGGTTGTAGTAAATTAAAATATCTCTTTCTCTTTCCATGAAGTCTCATTGCCATTTGCCTCCAAACTGACTAAGTTTCATTTTTCTATCATATCCTAAAAGCTATCATATTTTCTCTCAAAGCTAAACACCATTTTCTCTCATTTTCTCTCCTCTGGCTCATAGCCTCACTACTTAAATTTACCTTCTAATCTCTCATAATTCAAACCAACCATACCACTTGATTCTAAATATCATCCTAAACAACTTTGGTATTGTGATCAAGTCTTAATTCAACCATTTTCAAGCTTGATTTTTGAGTTCAAGTTCTAGGGTTCTAAGGTAAAGTTATTAAAACTTGATTTCTTATTTGATTCTTAAAATTTTAAGACCATATTTGATCTATGGTTGTCTTACTCTAGCCTTGGATGTTAATATATTTGTATTTACTTTAATTTTAAGAGTTACTTGGCAGAGGAAGTTGATACAAAGGATCATACAAGGAGCTTAGGAAGCTACATCTAAGGTAAGAGGGAAATTAATCTCATCAACCAATTATGGTGGTGAGGGACATGAAATTGTATGAAGGTGATGAATCCATGTAAGGATTTACTCACCATATATGTGTGATTGTGTGATTTGTAATTATTTGTTCTATGTGATTTTATTGCTTTGATATTTTGCATGAACTTGTTATAGTAAGATTTTGATGTTAAAGTATATTGTATGCTATAATAGTGTTAAAAAGGAAAGCAATTTTTGGCTCCAATGGCCATAGAGGCTCATGGCCTCCAAGCCCTCCAAAGAGGAAATCCAATGCAAAATATTTTATTAAATGTTAACTTAGAGGATTAGTGGTAATAAATTTAATTAAGAAATTACAAAATGAATATAGAAATGAATATATTTTTATTACTACATAAAAAGTGGATTTCGGCTATAGTATTGGAAATAGGATGGAGAATTAAGTTTGAAACTTAAAGTATTTTATTTAAGAGGATTTTTAATAAGGAAGATGGAAAAGGTTTCATTAAATTAAAATAAAAGTAAGTTTTGGAAATGATGTTAGAAAATATATTATTTAGAAGAGTCTTAGCAAGGAAATAATTTTTAATGATAGTTTGGAGTTAAAATATTTTATTTAAGAAGGTTTTATTAAGAGTAAAGAACAAAGATTTGGAGGTATCTTGAATTAATATAAACGATTTAAGTTTTTGTGGAAAACATTGGGAAATATTATTTAAAGGAGATTTAATGAGGAAATATTAGAATTAAAGTCCAATTTTATTAAATGAGAAAAGTTTTAAATTGAGCTTTGAATATTAAGAAATTATTTTACGCAATTGAAAATACGTAGAAAAATTCTTACACGATTTAAAAATGATAATTTTTAACTACACGATTGAGAGCAACAAGAAGTTTTGCTGTCAGGCCGATAAACTAGAACCAGAACTATTACTGTGTGATCGGTAGTGGCTCATAGTATGCATAAAGTCATTTGGTATGCATTGTTTTATAGACGGTGTCTGTTAAGGCTATTGTTGCTTAGGAGTTGAATTACACCTTAGTGCGGGTACAAATTGCGTAGTGTAGTTCACGTGTTGAACTTGGAGGTGTCGGGCCGCAGAATTTCACGTATGATCATTTAGAAAGCGCTACTGTGTCGTGGAAACCGATGCAAACGTACCGACGATCTCGACGAGACACTATTCCTATTCCCGATCTGGCGTAGAATGTCTTGTATAATGCCTGATGTGCACATTGATAAATTATAGCACTTGGTCTGAGGCGGCCGATATACAGACATATCTTTTATATCATTCTCTCTGAAATTGTGTTTAGCTCTATGGAATAGGAAAATTGGTCATAGTGCATATGCATAGTCAGTCATCATGCTATAGTGATATATATGTTTGTGGTATTTTTTGTTATTTAAAGTAATGATTATATGATGCCATGAATCTATTGTTTATACTGTATATGAGTAGGTATGATTGTTGTTATTGTCTCTATACTGCCATGATGGTATTGATGTAGGGGATCTCACCTCTTCGTATTATTGTTTTGTCTCTTCTATGTTATGCTATTATTCTATGAAGACTGCAATGTCGATGAGGCAAGATCCACAGGGTTTTGTCAGTGCACAGTTTCATGGGGACATCGAAGCGTGGAATGTCTATTGGGACACGAGGCGTATTCAGTATGTTGGAGACGTTACCTTGCTTTGGAGTAGGACCCAGCATGAAGTTGCTACATTTTCTTTGGACGCTGCTATTTGCTTGGAGTTTTATATGCCTATTGGGGAGTTGTGGGGTAATCGTAGAACTACCCTTAGGGAGGACTCTGTGGAGTCAACTACTCGGACTCCCGTCCGTAGTGACATTCCTTGATCGAGGAATTTATCTGTTAGGGATCCTGAGGAGGATCGGGTACAGCACCCTACTCTTCAAGTTTTTGTACTTGGGCTAAGTTCAATTTTTATATGGTAAGTATGTATTGTTTGGAGTACGTAAGTTTTATGTAATTAAGTTGTTACTAATCTATGTTATGTACTAGAGATGTATATTATTCAGTTCTTGTATCTTATGTTCCTATAATTCGGTAAGTTTATGTTATCAGCAAAAATGAAATTTTGAAACTCGTATTAAAATAATATCAAATATTTTATAACTTGGGTAAAGAATTAAAAAGAGTTAGCTTGAAATGTAATGCCCTTCGGAGGGTGTTACAATGTGTGCATCTAAAGCTACATGTAAGATGAAGACATACTTCCCAATAGATCCCACATGTAACTGGATGAACCTTTATGTACTTGCTCAATGTACTTGCAATCCTTATAAGAACATTCAACATTAAACCCTACATACTAAGAGCTGTGAAAATGGGTCAAGCCCGATGGCCTAGCCTAAATTGCCTGACATAAAGTGGGGTTAGAAAATTTCAAAGCCCAACCAACCTCAATATGACCCAATGTGGCTCGAAATTAAATTGGGGTGACTCGCTTCAGGCACCACTCGAATTTTATTTATTTTTTTAAACATATAAGATATACCTAAAAATAAATTTTCATTTCATTTCTTTGCTTGAAAAATTAAAATGATATTGACATTTCGACTAATTATCCAATTTTTTTGTAATTGGCCAAAAACTAAGTAACACAAATAACCTATTGTTCACTGATTTAATTTTTGTTTCCAGATTAAATTATGTTTCAAAAAAAAAAAACAAAAAAGACATTTCATGCTGTTGGGCCAATCACCCAACCCAAAGCCTGCAACGGGTTGGGCTAGCCTGGGCTACCAAAATTCTACACTGAAACATACTTGTCCTATGTTGGCCTACCCCGAAAATGACCCAGACCGAAGTGGCCCAAGCCATTTTGACAGTTATAATAATTACTAACTGTAATTACGCCTAATTACAATTTACCACCCTCCTATATTATTAGCTCTGCACTTCTCATGCTAATTTATATTATTAGGCACATTTCACATTTTTTGTTTCATGTATCACTCAAGAAATTGATGTACACAGCCAAATTCATTTACATAAATCTCAACAGTATAAGCTAAAAAGCCAATATCATCATACCATAAACGTGTGACCTAAAACTGAATCCTTCCCATTTTAGGCAAGTGTATATCTTCTTCCTTCATTTGAGTCATCACTTGCGTCAAACTACTAGGCATATTACAATACTGAGAATCCATGTTATCATTCTACAGTTGGTCCAAAATAAAATTATTATTAGGTTCCACTAAACGGTTTATTATATAATGGGTTTAACATGAAACATATATAAAATATAATAACAAACACTTGTAATGGAAGGTTTATTTCATGTAGTCGAATATTAATTGCTTGTAGTTGATTACTAATCAGTAATCATGAAATATAGACTAAGTCCTTTCCATAAACCACGAACCACCATGAATAAAGGACTTGGACATTGCATCTATGCTTTGAAATCCAAAATCTCTAAACCCTTCATCAACCCTACTCATGCTCTGACCATATTGATGCTGCATAATGAACATCAAAGCACCACACATAATAATCTCTACCAACTAATTAGATAAGAAAAATAAATTAACAATACAAGGTATTCTTGCACAAAGATTATTTGGATTGAGTCTCAGCCATTGAAAGCAAGGTAGCATCACTCACACATGAATTCGAAAAATCAAATTCTCTACTGCTAATGTAGTAGGCATCTCAATGGTCTTGCTTGCCATCCTCACAACCAGGGGGTAACTCGGTCTGGTGTGACCAGATTAGCCACAGCAAGAACATTTATAAGTCCTTGGTCTTCAGCTACAACCACTTGGTTCAACATTTGGTTCTAACTCGGGTCAAGTTCAATACTGCATCATTGCCCTTGGAAGTGCCACTGCGACCCTGCCTTTCTATACCAAGCTCTTCAAACTGACTTGTCATCTTCATAATGTCATCTCTGACTTTCAGAAAGGTATCTCCAGACTGGACCACGAAATGCATCATTCTATTACAAAGTTGTGATAGAACAACTCCCTTTATCATTGCAATGTTTGCACCACTAGCTTCGCTAGATAGATGGGAGTTAGGAAATGGACTACTCTTGGCTTCTTTGGTCCACCAAACATTAATGCAAGATAAAGAAAATTTTATTATGTTCAGTTGCATCATCACAAATAGCATATGCAAGCATGGAAATCCAAAGCTTTTTCAAACATTTTATATGAACACCGTACCACCTCGGTATCTACCTCAAACCTGACCTCCCACTTGGTTTCAGGGAATGAATACTTTGATAAATGGTAGATCTTTTCATCATTGTCGTCATCTGCACAAACCAAGTTCAATAAGGCCACTATCTCAAGCTACTCCTTGAATTTCTTCAACATAGAATCTATATATAACTAGCTCCCATGTCTCTCCAAGGCAACTAAATTTGAAGATAACATAGGAGAAGTATACTTGCTTCAATAATCATGTTCAATCTCTCTATTCCTCAAGTGCCTTAATACACTATCAAAATGATGAACAAATTCTACCAAGTTGTGCTTGCTTTGGAGGAAACCCTTTAAAAAGGAGTTTATGGCCTCACACCTAGAGGTGATTCAAATATCTGCAAAGAACTTACCCCTAAGGTAGGCTACACTCCATAATTCTCGCTTCTTACCCATTTCCTTAATCCATTCCTTGTCATTTGGTTTCCATTCACTAGTCAATTTCTCCTAAGCTTCATCAAACTTCTCCTTCTCAACACATTAAGCATAGTGAACTCTGACTAATCATACTAGGCTTGAACATTATGTTTGAAGTGCTAATAGCATAATTGATGGTGTGCATTAGGATACACCTCTTTGATAGCCCTCTTTATTGATTTATCACCATTTGTGACCATAAACACTAGCATCTTGTTCTCCATTGCAACCAAGAATTGGCTTAGCAACCATCTGTATATCCCCATGCTTTCATCTACTAATAAGGCACACCTTAATATCACTGTGTTGTAGTGGTGGTTTACACCAACTAAAACCACTAAGGGTTTGTTATATGTATTAGTTTTATGCATAGAATCAAACACTAAGACATCTCCAAAGCACTGGTAATCCAATCTTGAACAGCCATTTGCCCAAAATAAGTTTTCTAATCGACCTATGTCATCCTTAGTGAATGACACAAATAACATCAGGTCAGAACACTTGGCATCCAAGAATTCCAACGCTGCCTCTACTGCACCTGAATTAATCTTCTCCAACCTCTCTCTCCTAAGAAGGTTGTACAAGCCTACCCTGTTAAACCCTACACCTTCAAAGCCACCATTCTGCTCCACCATAAAATTCATCACGTGGTTCGTCCTCATCCCTGCATCTCGCATTATGGAAATAAGTTTGCCCCAATAGTTTAATATGTTAAGTTTTAATGATGAAAAATACAAGATAAAAAGAATGATGATTATACTACATAGATGTGCTTAATGGATTATATTGGATCATGCATGATCATGTACTCCATCTTGTTATATTGCATACAAGAATCATGCATATTCTTTATAGCATCTTTTATAGAATATATCCAATAATGTGTTATATGAGTTGTATTAAATTAATATTGAATTTGACTCTATTTAAATGAAAATGTGGAAAGTGTTCTTTATTACATCCTATATAGAGCATATCTATTAGTAATTGATAAATGTCTTATTTGGATGTGTTTATAAAAGTCTTATATGTATGTTAGACTAATTAGAGTTATACAATTATGAATCATGCATATGAAGATATTAAATTATGAATTTGGACTATGTTTGTTTTAAGCGAGCAATACTTTGTAAAATAGTCGAAGTACCAAGAGTGAACATTGTAACAAGAAAGTAAAAGATCACAATTATGCTCAACTCAAGAAGAATGAGAATGATAATATGTTCCAAGCATTTACAATATTTGAAGAGAATAAATTTTTTTGGAAGTTTGGATTACATCAAAAAGCCTAAGGACTAGAATTGATATATATTACTTTTAGGCTTTCTCCTATATAAAGATAGAGGTTTTACAAGAAAATAACTCATATATTTTTAAATATTTACAAATGGTTCTTACATGCTAAAATACCCAACAAACATATTTTGAGAAGCTAGTCATGGTGGTGGTTCAAAACTATGAAAAATAGTCAAGTTCGAGTTTTGAAAAGCTGACTTTTAGTTACTCTTTTGATCATAACTTTCAAAATACCTTATTTTTTGTTCTAAAACTTGTTTCATATGAAAATAGACTCAATAAGTGGTCATTTGCATAAAATAGATGTGAAATGAAGAAGTTATAAGTGTTTAAAGTCATTTTTTTTGTATAATGTTCTAATCGATTATGGGGTCATTGTAATCGATTACAGGCTTCCCAAAACACATTTTTAACAAAACAGAAGCACTTGGCAATCAATTACCAAGAGCTCAGAAACTTTTTTTAAAGCTGGTAATCGATTACCATATATCGATTACCACGCATCCCAATAGGAGTAAATGGCTAGTTTTCATAAGAAATCATTTCTAAACACTACCAACGACTATTTTATTACTTGGGCTCTATATACAAGGGAAGGTTGAAGCATTTACCTCTCAAGAAACACTAGGACACTTGATTTAATCTTTGAATCATCAAAATCATATTTTAAGCTCTTCATTGTCAAAATCTTTCTATCTCATTAGTTCTTCAAGTTGTATATCCACTCTTTGAGAGAATTTATTTCTTTCAATCTTTATTGTAAACACTTTTGAGGGTAGAGGATCCTTTTAGGAAACAAAGAGGCTTCTACACATAAAGGTGGATGATCCTTGAAGTGTAAGAAAGGCTCAAAGTTTGTAAAGGTTTTTCAAGAACCTATGAAACTTGAAGAGTTGAAGGCTCTAGCACAAGGGTGGAGCATCCCAAGGTGTGAGGAGTTCTCTTGTTTGTACAAAGGTTTTCTTAGCATCCGTGAAGTTTAGGAGATAGTGAAGAAAATCTCAAGTTAAGCTTGAGGACTAGATGTAGGCCATAAGTGATTGGTGACTGAATCAGGATAAAATTTTGAGTTTGATTCTTTCTTCCCTACACTCTTTAATTTCAATATTTGATACATTATATTTATTTATTGCATATCTTATCATCTTGATATTTTGATTTTAAGAACTTAATATCTAGCTTATTTACTTGATTTTGTCCTATAACCCAAGTTGTATTTGAGTAATCTACAATAGTTATATCTTTATTAAACTTATTTTGCTGCATGTGTTGATTGAATATTTCAAAATGTATAATTTCTCAAAGTTGCTTTAAAAATATGTGATCACCCAATTCACCCCCCTCTTGAATGATGGTTGTCATGACTAACACACATCACCTTCAATTAGGCCTTGTCAGTTTTGGACAACTTCCTAAATGTCATAATAAAATGCACATACTTTGGAGGGACAAGTTCGTGATTGTGCTTTAACTCAACACCTGCCACATAATACTTATCTTCTCCCTTTCCTACATGAACAATTAAAAAATCCTGACATTTGTTACGGAATTCACATTTGGGTTCCCTTTGACTCCCTTTAAGGTTGCCATATATGGCTGCCTGAACACCACCATACTGACACACCCATTTCCGATATGTTATATCATCATTCTTTGTATGACCAACACAGTCCTTCCTGATACCAAACCCCATTGCTCTGCCATATTCCAAATACTACTACGCAGCCTCCTCAAAATTGTCAAACTTTAGCCTCTTAACATCTTCTTCATTAAGTCATCTATATGATTCCTTAAATGCATTCTTAACCTCTGCATTCTCTTCTACCCCCTCAAAACTTTGATCTGCTTTAGATTCACCACCTTTTCCTCCATCTTCTTTACTATTCCAATCATCACTGCAATTATCACCAAGTCCAAATCCATAATCAGTCTCACATCCTGCGATCGATAGCTCATCAAAATTATATTCTTCTATGCACTTTAATTAAGTCAACACTTCCTTCCTCGTCAACTATTTCATACTCCCCAGTTCAAAATTGTATTCTTCTATGCAGTTTAAGTCAATTCCCTTCCCTTTGTTGCCATCAAATGCCATCTCACCACACCTATACAAACATCATTAAAATAGTGAGTCAATGCATAAATGCTCTTAGTAATTTTATTCACTTTGAGACCACTACTACTAAGGGTAACTTCAATTATCAACGTTAATAAATTACAAATATGTGTTAAGCATTACTCCAACTACTTATGACTAAGTTACTTACAAAGCATGCAAATATAGTCAACTACATTTTTATTTTGTCCACTTAATTCTTAACCATGCATATGTAGTCTACTGCATCTTATTTTGGTTTAGTTATTCTTGCTTCCATCGCTTGAGAACTTTGAACACATGAACATTTATTAAACTAAGATAATACCTGAAAATGTCTCAAGCAGTATGCTCCTCGCCTTCTACAATTGCACCTCATCTCCTCAAGATCCACTTCATAATCAAACAAAACCACCGAGACAATATCACTCCCTTTTTATGATGAATGAAACCTTAAACAACCCAAGTAGTATCACTCCTTCTTTCTCTGTGTTCAGCTCTTTATCAAAGACAGTTTCACAAAATTACTTGGTGGAAGACAGTATCACAAAAATGTAGCCGACAACTAGTTTAGCATTAATTTTAGCAGTAATTTTAGTATTACTACTTACCCTACCTCCCCAAAGTCAATAAGTCACCTTACGTTTCTTTAGTTTCAGGAAAAAAAAAAAGAATCTAAACTTATATATGCAGAAAAGTTAATTTTTATCATTTTCTCTCGCTTCCTTAACCAAATTTTCTCTATCCATTTTACCTACTCTTCTCTCTTTATTTGCTTGCCACGTCGCCAGCTCTAGCAAAAGTTGAAAATGTGTGGCTGAAGTTGTTTACAAAAACGGTTGTTGTTTACAACCGTCAAAAATTGTTGTACCCAAGACTAGGCCAAATAATCAATATGCACAGTAACTTTTTAAATTTGGTATATAATAAGTACTGTAATTTATAATGACATGTTTTTAACAAATTCATAGTTAAAGTATCGTATATCTAAATTCTATATGAAGATTAAAAAAAATGTTATAACCACGTCTTTTTCTCATAAGCAAAAACGGGTTTAATGGAAGTGACTAGGCTGTATATTACAGATCTAATTGACTAGTGTAAGGATGTGCCTGTTTGAAGAGGGAAAATATGGGGATGTAGAAAATTAAAAATGCAACGCAAGAGCTTTCTTCATTGGGCTTCAAGAGAAATGTTCAACAAATTTGCTAATTTCTACCATGACTTCTTTATACTAATTCTCCTATTGATACTTACAAAGATTATTCAGTCACCGATACATGAATACTAACACTAATGTACACCTGTATGGCATTCTTACCAACTTGTAGAGCGGCGCCTTTTCTCCCAAATCTTCGACTGGCTAATACAAGAACGGAACTATAGGAGAGGAGTGCAAACCTCGGGAGACAAAAAAAAGTGGATGATAAGTTAAGCAAATTGTTTTTTTAGGCTCAATATTTTTAACTCAACAAAATTGCGGACAATATCTCTCCCATAGTCTTCTCAGGCATGTCACCTTCATTAACCACCTCCATGGACTCGAGGACAGCAGCATCCAATACTAGTTTTCTCTTTGCAATCTCGTATACATTTTCATCAACTGTTCCCCTGGTCACCAGCCTGCAGTGCAATACGTCAAAAGAAAACAGTCCAGTAGAGCATTCAAATAGATCCAATTTACAAGGTTTAGTATTTTTGCTATGATAATGTGAGTGAAGGAAAGGGAGGGACAAATACCGATATATGGTTACAGGTTTTGTTTGACCAATTCGATGACAACGATCTTCTGCTTGTCTATCAATCTGTGGATTAAAATCCATGTCATGAATTACAACAGTATCAGCTCCTGTTAAGTTCAAGCCTTGTCCTCCAGCTCTCGTGGAAAGCAAGCATGCAAATATGGAAGTATCAGTATTGAATGTATCGACTATTGTTTGCCTCTCTGCTACCTGTGTACTGGCAGTCAAACAGTAGAAATTTAAAGAGTAAGAAGGGAACACGGCGTCTGGTGAACAATACTCAAAAAATGGTGCACACTTTACACACACATCTCTTCAATGGAGAGATGGAGACTCAATTGCACACTCTTTTGTTCTCTTAGTAATTAATATTTCATTGCAGATGAAGAAGCTAATATATGAAAAGGAGGCATGACCAACTCATGTAACTCAACATGTGAAAAATGAAAGGAAAAAGAGTAAAGCTAAAAAGTCCATCTACTTACAAGTTACTTGCTATCGGAGTATATTTAACACAGTATATTATATAATTAATAAAAGTAGAATTACATATGAAAACCATATTGATAGGCACCCTACCATAACTAAGATATACAGTAAGGAAAAAGGGAATAACAGCAGAGGGTTGGGGACCCCGTGTGAGCATGTGGGAAGGGTGTGTGATCAGCATGTTGTGGGTTTGTTTTGTAACAACCTGCATATGTGGCAGGTGGGGACAGAAAGCAGAATGGGATAGTGGAAACAGAATAAGAAGAGAAAAGAAGGGTATCCAGAAATTGAGTGAAGGTTTTTGGGCCCTTTGGGCAGGGAGGTTAGCAGACCCTCAAAGATCTGCAGGTTCTATCTTAATTTTCTGTTTGTTCTTGTTTTCTGGTGCAAGGACCTAGTCAACATATTTCTCTATCAGTAAAGCAGTACCTATCACACATATAAAATTAAAATTTTTTCTCACTTCATAACCTCTCTTGATTTAGTTTAGTGTTTGATGTTTCAAGTCTGTTGATTTCAGAAGTGGTGGAAAGGGATCTCATTAAGAATTTCAGAGTTGGCTCAAACTAGATAACGGTTTCTCAACTTCAGTTTGCTGATGATACCATTCTCTTTTTTGAGGAAGAAAGTGATTCTTCTATGCTTCTCTCTATTTTAAAGTTCTGAGGCCTGCTGAGGTTTGAAGGTTTAATTTGGCTAACAGTGGTTTGGTGGGCTTAAATGAAGATTGTCAATTTCTCTCTCACTATGCCTTTTACAATGCCTGTCAAATGTTTCAGTGGCCTTTCACTTGGGAATTCCTTTGGGTTGTAATCCTCAGGCTATCTGTCGCCAGGACAATGTCATTCAAAAGGCTTCTAAATTCTGGATACTTAGAAAGGTGTTTATATCTCTCTAGGCTGTTGAATCACTCATCTAGGCTTATCTATCAAAAATTACCCACTACTATCTCTCACTTTTTTGGATCCCACTAGGGGTGTTTGACAGGATAGAGAAGTTGTAAAAGCCTATCATTGACGGATGAGTGGATCATGAAGTCATGGGAATTGGTATCTAAAAATATTGCCTAGGTGGCTAAATAGCTATGGTGCTTTCCTTTATAAACTACTTCATGGCACCATGTTATTCAAAGCATATATCGTTTAAACCAAGGAAGGCACGACACAACCAACAACGAATGCAACAAGAGTATTATTGATAGAATATTAGGATTCTTTATATGATGTTAGTTGTCTTCTTGGGCTGGGATTGTACTAGTTGTACACTTATACTACACTAGTACTTCACCTAGATTATTATTCGTATAAATAGGAGTTTTAGTGGTTTGTATTATACACATATTATACACACATCATATCAAGTGACAAGTATTCAATGTCACTACCTTCAAATCCCCATAATTTCAACAATCACCATCCATGGCAGCCACAATTTATCTGCATTTGTTCATTCACATGCGCATACCAAAGCCACACACAGAGATTCACTGAAATGAAAATTAAAAAGGAAAGAAGAAACAAATGTATACAGTTGGTATTTCATTGCACCTATGCAGTACCCATACCTAATATTTACCAGGTACCTATAGGGCAAGTTTTTACCGTACTTGCGCTTCGATTGCCAAATATTATTTGTATTAACCTATTGTTAGATAAATAGAGATGTTTTTCCCGTACTTGCGCTTCGATTGCCAAATATTATTTGTATTAACCTATTGTTAGATAAATAGAGATGTTATATAGTTACTCTTAGTTACCATAGTTAGCTTAGTTATTCTTTTATTTTAAAATGGTTGTACAGCTGTCTAATTTTGCTTAGCAAGCTCTCCTTCTCTGTTAATAAAAGTGAGTTACAGTGACAGAGGACACTTTTTCCTCTTCAATGTTTTCTCCTTTCTCTTCTAGTTGTACATGGTACCTAGAGCTGTGGGGAGAAAACCATTGCTTCTACCGACTTGCCCACTGCAAGTACCCACCATTCTCACGAAGTGGTGGTGAGCTCTCACTGTACATGCAAGGCTGTGACGTCCTCCAGCCTTTAAGATCTTCAATGTCCAAGTGGGTTCAACCTCAGGGAGCCTCAGAAGGTCCTGGCCGGCCAGAATCCAGAAGATTGCCGCCGGTCTCTTCTGCGCGAGGTCTTCACACACCTCACGCACTGCCTCTTTTTGAGCGCGTGAGCAAGCCGCACTGGCCAGATCACGTCCGGCCCTTCCCTGAACCTCTTTTTGGTGGTTTTCCGGCCAGTTCCAGCTGTCTCCGGTGAGTTTAAAACCCTTTCACATCTGCCCATATCCCTGGAGTGTATCTCTGACAGTCAACATGACTGAACCAGAATCTGAAACTGAAATCCCTCACTCTAAGGCAGAGTTAGAAGCTAAGGTTGATACTCCTGAGACTGATTCTCCCAATTTCACTAGCTATGTCTCTTCTGGAATCACCACTGACAAGTTGGATGGAACTAACTATGCTACATGGACTTCAGACATTAAACTGTGACTCTTAGGTCAGGGATATACTTACCATTTGGCCAAGAAAGATGAGGATATTCCAACAGCCAAAAGACCTAGATGGGAGAAGAATGATGCTCAATTATGTAGCCTAATAAAGCAAACCACTCAACAATCTTTCGCCCTCACTTATCATGCTACACAGTATGGAAACAGGCAAGGGAGCTTTACACAAATGACATACAGCATATGTATGCTGTTTGTTATGACCTTATGTCTCTAATAGGTCCCCGCAAACTTGAGGGACATATGTCTACTTATTTGGGAAGAATTCAGGCTGCCCTTTTAGACTTTAATGAGTTATTACCTCTAGCAAGTTGTCCAAAAAAGGAGTATGAACAACGAAGCACTTTCTTCATGCTCCTAGCACTTTATGATTTGCCATCAAAGTATTCTTCAACCCGAGATCAAATCTTAGGAAGTCCTACTGTTCGTACTCTTTCACAAGCTTTTCCAGCCTCCTCAAAGTTGTGGAACCTTCCACATCACAGCCATTTGCTAAAGTTCCAGCACCTCCAATTTCAGAAACTTCAACTCTTGTTTCACAAGTTAACAATCAAGGACGTGGTGGTAGAAATCGAGGGCATATGGGCAATCGCCCTCGCCCAAAGTGTGATCATTGCAAACGGATTGGTCATACTATTGATTGTTGTTATCTCTTGCATGGGAGACCTCCTCACATTGCTAATGCTACTCAAACAGTTACTCTTGACACTTCTGAAGGTTCAAGTCACCAGTCATCCACTCAACTATCACAATCCTTTATGACAACCAATGGCATCCTTCATCAATCCTACACCCCTCAACAAAATGGGGTTGCTGAGAGGAAGAATAGACATTTAGTTGAGACAGCTTGCACTCTTTTGCTTCATACCAATGTTCCTTCTCGATTTTGGGGGGAAACTATTCTCACTGCTTGTTATTTGATCAATTGAATGCCATCATCTATTCTCCAACATCAAGTTCCTCACTCCATTTTATTTCCTAATTAGTACCTTTATCCTCTACCTCTTCATACCTTTGGTTCCACATGCTTTGTCCATAACTTTAATCCAGTAAAAGAAAAATTATTTGCCCACTCCTTGAAGTGTGTTTCTTGGCTATCCTTGGTCACAAAAAAGATATAGGTGTTTCTTTCCATACCTCAGGAGATATGTTATTTCTGCTGATGTTAACTTTTTTGAATCAACTCCATTTTTCAGCTCATCATCTTTAGACAGACAAACCATTTCTGAGGTTCTTCGTAATCTACTTCCTTTTCACTCAGAGTATAGACCAACTGAGTGTGGATTCACAACCTTCATCAACACCACCTCTCTTAACATACCATCGTCGTCCACGATTAAAACAACCATATGAGCCTACTATTGTTCCTAATCCTAACAGTGTTGAAGAGGTACTTGATGACTTACATCCAGCTCCAATACCTTCTCTTGCTCCGGACCACTCAAGTGAGTCTGATCTTCCCATTGCTCACAAAAAAGGTATCCATTCTATCAGTAACCCATTTCCTATTTACACTAGTTTGAGTTATCATCATTTATCTTCATCCCATTACGTCTTTATATCCTCCTTGTCCACTATAAGTGTTCCTAAGAATACAAGTGAGGCACTATCTCATCTAGGATGGAGGCAAGCTATGATTGAGGAAATGTCAACTCTTCAAACCAGTGGTACATGGGAATTGGTCCCACATCCAGAGGGAAAATCTACTGTTGGATGTCATTGGATTTCCACTGTCAAGGTTGGCCCAGATGGTCAAGTTGATCGCCTTAAAGCACGGCTGGTTGCTAAAGGCTATACTCAAACTTTTGGCCTTGACTATTGTGATTACATTCTCCCCCTGTCGCCAAAATGGCCTTTATTCGTCTCCTTTTGTCTATGGCTGCCATTTGTCATTGGTCTCTTCACCAATTGGAAATCAAAAATGCCTTTCTTTATGGTGAATTGCAAGAAGAGGTGTATATGGAGCAACCACAGGCTTTTGTTGCTTAGGTGGAGAGTTCTGGTCTAGTATGTCATTTGCAAAGATCCCTATATGGTCTTAAACAATCTCCCCGAGCCTGGTTTGGTCGTTTTAGCACTATTGTGCAACAATTTGGCATGTCCCACTCTGAAGCAGATCACTTAATGTTCTACCGACATACCTCTCAAGGATGTATCTACTTAGTTGTGTATGTTGATGATATTGTTATCACAGGTAGTGATCACCATGGCATTCAACAACTTAAACAGTTTCTCTTCTGTCACTTTTAGATTAGTTGTGTATGTTGATGATATTGTTATCACAGGTAGTGATCACCATGGCATTCAACAACTTAAATAGTTTCTCTTCTGTCACTTTTAGACAAAGGACTTGGGAAAACTCCAATACCTTTTGGGGATTGAAGTTGCTCAGGCCAAAGAAGGCATTGCTATTTCCTAACAGAAATATGCTTTAGATATACTTGAGGAGATCGGCATGCTAAATGTTCGACTTATTGACACTCCAATGGATCCCAATGTCAAGCTTCTACCAAATCAGGGGGAGCCATTAGCTGATCCTAGCAGATATAGGAGATTAGTTGGAAAACTGAATTACCTCATAGTAACACGACTTGATATTTCTTTTGCTGTGAGTGTAGTTAGTCAATTTTTGAATTCTTCATGTGACAGTCATTGGGATGTTGTGGTTCGAATCTTAAGATATATCAAAGGAGCACCAGGCAAAGGACTTCTCTATGAGGATAAAGGACATACACAAGCAATTAGTTACTCTGATGCGGATTGGGCAAGCTCGCCTTCAGATAGGCATTCTACTTCTGGATATTGTGTGCTTATTGGGAGCAACCTAATCCCGTGGAAGAATAAGAAACAGAGTGTTGTTGCCAGATCTAGTGCTGAAGCAGAATACAAAGCTATGGCTGGAGCAACATGTGAACTTATTTGGTTGAAACAATTAATCAAAGAACGTCAATTTGGGGAAGTCAAACAGATGACTCGTTTGTGATAACCAGGCTGCCAATTGCCTCAAATCCTGTCTTTCATGAGAGAACCAAGTATATTAAAATTGATTGTCATTTAATAAAAGAAAAGATTCTCTCATGAGACATTGCTACAAAGTTTGTCAATTCAAATGATCAACTTGCTAACATTCTAACAAAATCCCTTCGAGGTTCATGAATTTACTATATATCAGTGTTATTAATAGCGGATGGCAGTCCACGGCAGAAAGCCAAAAATCCGCCATAGCATGGCAGCTGAATTAAAAAAAATAAATTATAAACAGAAAAATACAAAAAAAAATCTGCTGAATATAATAAATAATAAAAACTAATAACATACACCAAGAGCAATAAAATTAGAAATATATTCTATGAAATAAAATTCATAAAAAGTATATAACTCATAACATAATCAAAGTCTCATAACATAAGCAATTAAGCATAAGGTCATTAGAAAATACAAAATTGAAACTAACAATACTAACAAGTAAGAAAAAAGTGACACAAATCAAGAGTTCAAGACAAGACACAAGAATAAAACAGAGACTTAGATAGGAAACTAGAGTGCAGCAAGTAGCAACTGAAAACAGAGAGTTTGAGGGTTGAGAGTGAGTACTAAGTGTAAAACCCAAAAACGGAGAGAAGTGTATAATAACAGTCAAACGGAAAAAAAACGAATGGGGATCGAAAACAGAACAACAAACTCAGAGAAGAACAACTGAGAAAGAAATAAAGAAAGAAGTGAGAACAAAGACAGAGAGCTGAGAGCATGCCGTTACCTCGGAAAACCGAGGTCAAAGGTGACAACAGCTGGAGTTCCCTCGCTGGAGATGGTCGTCGCTCACTGGAGATGCGTGAGTCAGGTTGCTCAATCGCCAGAGTTGATGGAGGAGACCAGTGGGAGGGTGGGTTGGTGGGTTAGGGTCGAAATCCAAAGGCCGAGAGGCTGAAATGTCTTCAGCGTTACAGGGTTAGGGATTTATAAAATCCCATGTGTGGAATCATGAAAAAGTCCCTTAAAAAAATGAAAAAAAACCTCCATTTCAGCCATGGACCGCTATGACCGCCATGGCTGTGGCGGCCGCAATTTCACACAAGGCGGAATCCGCAATGCCATTGATGGCGAATGGCAGTTTTCATAAAATCTGCAATGCCATTCTGTCATGGCCGCAATTTGACAACACTGCTATATATGTAACAAGCTTGGATCATATGATATATATGCTCTACCTTGAGGGGAGTGTTAGATAAATAGAGATGTTATATAGTTACTCTTAGTTACCATAGTCAGCTTAGTTATTCTTTTATTTTAAAATGGTTGCACAGCTGTCTAAGCTTGCTGAGCAAGCTCTCCTTCTCTGTTAATAAAAGCAAGTTACACAGTGACAGAGGACACTTTTCCTCTTCAATGTTTTCTCCTTTCTCTTCTAGTTTTACACCTACAAAAACTGCTGTCAAAACTAAAGATTTAAACTTGAGAGGAATTTTGGATCAAATTTAGCAATAAGGAATTTGCTCAACTCTATGCAAAATTCCATGGCATACAGAATTTGATTTTCCCTAAATAATAAATGGATGATGAAGATTTGATTTTGAAATTATGCTAGATCCTATGGTACAAAATAATTGAACAAATTATTTTGGAAAAAAAAAAGATAAAAAAAAGTAAAGACATTAAACTTTATTTTAATAAGCTAAAGGCATCCATCTTTCTTTTGGTCAAAAAAGCCTTCCAACCTTAAAAACCTATAACTTTTAAGTTTTAACACTTCTTGTGGACTAAAATGACATTGGGCAGAAATTATAAAATTTAAATCTATTATGAACTTTAATACTGCATATAAATATTTTATTATGAAATATGCAAAATTATCTATTGTATCAGTATTATAAATTTTTCAACACTTGCTCTATGCTGTTACTGTATCCAGGGGTGGGCAAAAAACTGTTAAAAACTGAACCAAATTGTGAACTTCTGGAACCAAACCACACCACAAAAACCCAAATTGTTTAAACCAATTTCCATAACTGAACCAGTTTCGTTTCATAAAATGTTTTCGATTAATCATTAACAAATACCATTCAATTAATCAAAATTAACCAAACCTAAAATCAAATCATGCAAATTCTAAACCCAACCAGTGATTCTTGAATCCAAAATTCATGAACCCTAAACCCCTTTGGCCCTCTTTACCACCATATGATTCTGCACCATGTACGCATGCTCCCTGAGCATGGCAGTGAAAACCACTACCTCAAATTTTGCCACGATTCAGCACTTAGAAATTCATGAATCAGATCACTCCACCAGCAGCCCAGCATTGGAGTGGATGAAGGTCTCATTGAGGTTGAGGAAGATGGTTCTTCTGTCAGAGATCAAGCGTGGTGGAAGTGGGAGGAGAGGGGTTGTCGAATATGAAGGTTCGATGAATGGTTCTTCATAGTGGGTTTTCTTGAGGCATGAGAAGAGCTTGGTGTTGATGATGCGGCAATGAATGGAGGCAAGGATGGCGGAGGAGGCTGGCACATGTTTCCGCCGTGGACAGTGACTGCCACCACGTACCATTGCTGAATTCTTCATTCTTGGAGAAGAGAGAGAGAGATAGGGAGTGGAGGTAGCTGGGGCAGAATGCTTTGTGAGAGCCGGTGGTTAACTGAACCTTAAAAACTGGTTCATACAATTTGGTTTGTTTCTAGTAAAATAGAAAATAGTTCAGTTTAAAAAACCAAACCATATTTTTGGTTTGATTCGGTTCAGTTATGATAGCTGAATGGCTTGAGAATAATGTTCTCAGCCTCCTCTATTTAAAGAATGATAGATTACAATAATTAATACAAAATCTCTTGATTTTAGGGATTGACTATTAACAACTATATCTAACTATATCAAAACTATATCAAACAATATCAACAATGTAATTAAACAATATCAACACTCCCCCTCAAGCTGGTGCATAGATGTCATAAGCACCCAGCTTGTTACATATGTAAGTTATTCGTGAGCCCCGTAGAGACTTGTTGAAAACATCTGCAAGTTGATCATTAGAATTGACAAATGAAGTACTAATCTCCTTTGAAAGAATCTTGTCTCGAATGAAATGACAATCGATCTCTATATGCTTCGTTCGTTCATGAAAGACATGGATTAGAAGCAATGTGTAAGGTGCTTGATTATCACAAATCAGTTGCATAGAACCCATTTTGCAAAACTTTAACTCTTGAAGTAGATGTTTTAACCATATAAGTTCACATGTTGTAAGAGCCATAGCCCTATATTCTCGCTTCGCACTTGATCTTGCAACAACACTCGCTTCTTACTCTTCCAAGAGATGAGATTACCTCCAATAAAAACACAATACCCGTGAAGTTGACCTTCTATCACAGTCTGCATCTGTATAGGCAACAATGTCTGTGTTACCTCTGTTCTCATATATTAGCCCTTTTCCAGGAGATCCCTTAATATACTTTAAAATGCGAGTCACTGCATCCCAATGACTGTCACAAGGAGAGTTAAGAAATTGACTCACAACACTAACAGCAAAGGCTATATCTGGTCTGGTCATAGTGAGATAATTCAACTTTCCCACCAACCTTCGATATCTGCCTGGATCTAAATACGGCTCCCCCTGATTTGGCATAAGCTTAACATTCGGATCCATAGGAGTATCCACCGGCTTACAATTTAGATATCAATAATTTTAGGGATTGACTATTAAAGAATGATAGATTACAATAATTAAATATAAAATCCCTTGATTTTAGGGATTGACTATTAACAACTATATCTAACTATATCAAAACTATATCAAACAATATCAACAACGTAATTAAACAATATCAACAGGTTCGATTTTCCAAAAATAATGGAACCATGCCTACTCCTAACTGTATCATACTGGTGCAACATAGGTTGCAAATTTGTAAACCAGTTATTTCAGCAAGTAGCAACTTCCACCTGCTGTTTACATTGTTCTGCAGCCACTTGTTTGGAGTAAGTTACTAGGAAATTTTGTTGAATGTTGAGTGTCTGTTGAGTATAGAGAAATTATTGATGTACTATAGACTAACTTTACAAAGTTTGGAAGGACTAGGAGCAAGGAGAGTAAAACATTATGGCAGCGCGCAGGTTTTGTAGTTCTTTAGTTAGGGATGTCAATTTTGCTGGTTTGGATCAGGCCTGATCCAGCCACTTATATCAGATTTGGAGCTCCGATCTAGATCCGATCCAATTGTGAATGGCACTGGTTCAGATGAGAAAACGCGTCTCAGACAGCAAGGTGGACAATGAACATTGGGAACGAGTCACCGATTGAGCCCTAACCAAGTCCACACCGTAGATGGAGAAAGAGCCCTTGAAGTCACTACTGTTGTCGAACGGCTAGTTGCACTTGTCAGAAGTGGGTTCAATTGAGGAAGAAGACCGTGGAGATGAGGTTCAGATTCAGCAGAGAGAGAGGAGGAGGATGAAGAGACCCAGAATTTAGGTTTTGATCAATGATCCATGGATACCCGAAAGACCCATGGGTTTTATAAAATTTGACCTGACCCAATCTAGTTATATTTGGATCAAAAATAAGTTGGCCCATTGGATTAAATTGGGTTGGATCTCAGATCGGGTATCCAATTCATTGCCATCACCACCTTTAGTATATCTGGGTGTAGCATGATAGGTACCAAACAAATACAATAACAGAAAAAGACTAACACAGAAAGATGAATTGAATTCTGGATGATATCAGTGCTAGTATGATATATATTCTGGAAAATAGATAAATCTGAGTACAGGGAAAAGAAAGAAAGAAGAAAGATAATCTAGACAAGTAAAGAATGTCTAGTCCCTCCCAATGCCCAAGCCAATCCTTGCCTAACTCCCACGCATGCTAACACCCTTACAAATATACCCATTCAGCAGAATTACATCCTCCACTCACACACTGCCAGCTCATTAGGTAGTTAAATCTAAGGCAGTGTTTGGCGCCTCCTTCTAAATAAACCTTAGTCATTCTTGGGTTCCTATCATAGCAGAAAGATCATATTTCCTAGGCTACTTTATGATCCTTAGAGCTGTTGTGAGAAAGGATAGTTTACAGTTTTCATGCTTTCTCTTTGGTGTTCTACCCACGGCTTCTTTGATGTAACCATAACAGTAGAAAGGTAGAGAGACTAGAGATCGTTCTCACATTGATCTTATTTGTTTTTGCTGTTTTCTTTTTGTTCTCATTGTTACTTCTATGCAATATTTCCTCTCTAATAATATTTCTTCTTTTACCGACAGAGAGAGAGAGAAAGAGAGAGAGAGAGAGAGAGAAATTGCAGCTTGTCTAGATCTTATATAACGATTAGCTAAGATTTGCCAAATGATTCACAGCTCTGCATAATTGGACTCATAGTTTCCACGTTCGACCTTGCATAAACATGCATAATATTAATACATAAGTAAATGAAAACTTAAAGAGTATCAGGTGAGTGTTTCATCCTCAAGTGTAAATAAACCACGAGTTTCATCACTGCTATTAGGCTGTTGGCCTAATGGTTCCCACATCACTCATCTTTGATGACGATGTGAGTTCATCACTTAAACCCCAATACCTTAACACCTGCGATAAACACAGCCCTAAAAAGGAAAAGAAAAAAGCTTCACTTTTTCTAAGAAACTGTAAATCACACTTACCTTCTATCTATTTCTAACTTTCTACCTAAAAACTTCACCCATTTACATTCTAAATATTCATCCAACCCTCAAACAAATTTTAGTTACATCACCTTCGTCACATAATAACAAATCTGGAACAGCAAAAAAAACCCTAGATTACTTGTGTAATATCATCTCATAGATTACTTCCTTAACTTGCCCCTTTAAGGGCTAAACAAATTGATCCCACATAAAACATGGCATAAACCATATGTTATTTGGTTATAAATGAAGTTTTAATGTAAAAAACAACAGTACCTTCCATCAAGCCGTTTGTAAGTCAACCCAATGACATCCAAAGTCCACTCCAATATGTCAAGCATTGATGTCCATTGACTAAAGATCAAGGCACGATGACCACCCTTCTTTAGTGAAGGAAGAAGTTCTGCTAAGGCCTACATTATCCAGGAAGTAGCTCAATCTCAGCATACCCAGCAAATATTATGCCAGCCACTGTAACAATTAGCATTTTCAGAGTCACAAAAACCATACCCGACATTTTGCAGAAAGCATAACATGCTTATCTGGAAGGATCCCCTTTCTATCATTGACACCGTAGTGAAGTAAAAGCTGCAAATCAGAAATTTACAGCTTGAAATTTAAGACAATAATATCCACAAAGCAGAAACAACTCATCAACAAAGTAATAAAATTCTTTAATTATAATGTCACCATAAAAGCTTGTATTAATAAACAGTATTACACTCCACCTCACAGGAATGATGAGAATGTACCCTAGTGATGAGCAACATAAGTGGTGTTATGCCAAAAACTCAACAAAGGAATTGTAAAATGCTGACAAAACAGTTACCAGCAAATCTAAATCAACTAAACATTGTAATATGTTGCCAGAAACCAAAAATATAATACACTTAATAGGCAACCATCCAATGAAAAAATTCATCAGTTTGTACAACCAGTTTGGTGCAAGTAAATAAAGGCCAGGTGGAACCAGTTGATTTATTTGCTTTATTTAAATATATAGAGTTACTCTATTGATCACAATTAAGGAGGATGGGTTAGTTTGTAAACTAAATAAACATGGAAATTTTATGCAATCAGTTAGCATAGGCATCAACATTTTGTTTTCAGATAAGAAGCATAGGCAGAATCATTATCTGATAGGTCAAACTTGTTTGCGAATGAGTTTGTGCAACCCTATCTTATATTGTCCTTGATATAAGTGTGGACGGATTCTTTTGAATAGATTTTAACAGCATAAATATTGCAATAATAATTATCTGGAATCACATGTAAAATTGGACAAGACAATGAAATAATAGTTGAAATGGTGAAATGTTTCAAGCATAATTTGTAGTTGCTGAGTGGCTGTTAAACTCAAATGAAAATTCTACTGAACGGCAATAAGACCAACAATGCTCTATGGTAGTGAATGTTGGGCAGTAATGGCAGTGATGAGAATGTTGAGGTGGATAAGTAGACAGAAAAGAAAAACTAGGAACAAATGTATTCAACAAAAAGTTAGTGTAGCATGTTAATGAGAAGAAAATAACCAAAACTCACCTAAGGTGGTTTGGGTGCTTTGGTGATGTGAGAAGAAGACCAATAGAGAAATGGACCAAATAGAAGATACTCCAGTTAAAATGGGGATAAAGGAAGGCAAAAGAAAACTTTAGAGGAAACCAACAAAAAATATCTTACTCTAATAATTTTATTGAAAATTTGGTTTTTGACATAGCCTAATGGCATTGATTGATCCATGTAACTGACCCTACCAAAGGGTTCAGGCTTGGTTATTGTTGTTGCATGTTTTCAGTACCAACTTAAGTGTTGGACCTTGATGTTTTCCTTGTTTGGTGTGCCTTAAATAATACCAGAGTTCGCAAAAGACTTGATATACTCAAAGGATGGAGGATGGACTCATGGAAAAACCCAAGTTAATAGAAGACAATTATTTGAGATAAAAACCATTTTTGGACTTACATCTTGTTAGAAATATAATAAAGTCATTCATGTGCCTTCACCTAACAGCTTAAGCTTGTGGGAAGTTGGTTCATGACATGGTATCAGAGCCTCTTTGACCAAGTAGTTAGGAGTTCGATCCTTGCCGCACCCATTCTTCTAAATAAAAGTTGAATTTCAGCACATGGTAAAGATGGACCTGTGCATTATCTATGCTTCAAGTCCAAAGGACTCTTGCATGAGGGGGTGTGAGATATAATGAAGCCATTCATGTGCCTTCCCAAAAATGGTTTTTACCTCCTCATCTCTAGCAACATGGAGTATTAACTGAAAAGAAGTTGATGTAGGAAGCGATAGCATAAAGAAAGCTTAAATTTAAAAATCAAATCATCTCAATATTAGGGTTTAGTTTTTATTTTGGGGCTGATTGCAATTTATGTAGATCTTATTAATAATTAAATCATAGTTATTTAGGGTCATTATCATTAATATAGTTACTTTTAATAATTTCAGTCCTAGGGATATTTTACGGTTTGCATATTTTCTAGCCAAGGATTAAAATTGGGTTTGGGGGTTTACATTTGTTAGGTGCTAATGACTTTTGTTAATGTTAGGTGCAAGGGTTCTCACATTTTCTTGGAAGGATGTGAGCAAAGCTGCTAGTCCACGAGCACAAGATCCAACTAAAAGAGGTAGAGGAATATAAAAGAAACTTCAGAAGAAACCATTAAAAAAGACCTTGCTCATAATTAATTTATTGAAACTTTGGTTTTTTCTTGTTTATAGAGTCCAATGGCATTGTTTGATCCATATAGCTAGTGGGAGACGGCTTGATTGTTGTTGTTGCTATTGTAGTCCAAGTTTTCCCTTGTGGTTTCGGTAGTAGTAGAGAGTCTCAATTCTTAAAGGATGAGGAGGATTCTATTCTTAATTCCTGTACGATAAGGAATAGGAGGAAAGCATATTGCACTCCTTGATTGTGTTATGCGATCAAACCCTAGGTGTGATGCCTAAAGGACCCTAGGAGTCATGCCTAATCTTCAACTCCCCATCATCAACCTTATTTTCTTCAACTTTTTCAAACTGCCAGATCAGATTCCTTTGAAGACCACACACATCATTTAAAATCTTCCTCAAAAAATTTAGTTGATTATTCCTTCAATTTGCTCTAAAATAGATCAAACCCTGTTAGTGAAATATAATTAGGATTGATCTATTGGTCTGGGCCTTACTTTTGTATATTAGTACCTTCCTGTATTAGCTCTAATAGTTTAATATAAATAGAGTCAGGGTGACTAATCATAACAAGTTAACTATTTGTTTTTCTATTTTACCTCTCATGCTTTTCTCCTTCTCCATCTCTCTTTTCTCATAACATGGTATCTAGAGCCAAATCAAACAAACCCTAGCCTCCCAACCTCCTATTTTTTCCCAAAAAAAAGACGAAAAAAAATACTTTTGTGCTCAGAATCTGCCGATCTAACCTTCCCCAGGATTGGCTGATTTTTCCCAACACTGCTGAGGTCCAGATCGGCTTTTTTCATGGGTGTTTGGGCCTGAGGATTTCAAGCCAGATGAGTTAATCAACGATCAGGTGGGTGCCGCGCTTGCTGTTTCCGGCCACCAGGGGTGTCACCGCCGACCAGGGAGCCTCAACTGGTATTTCCGACGACCAGGGGTGTTGCTGCCGGCCAGGGGTGCTGCATTTTGGTGTTTTTAGTCGCGATTTGGAGGTTCTGTTCGAACCCAGCGAGCCCAGTCCGTGATTTGGGCATTTTCAGGCGTGCTCTCAAGCTTTCTTTCGCACCCAGTCATGTTGATGTGTTTTTAGGTGCCATTTGGGTGTTTTCAATTCGGTTGATGCATTTTCCGATGGTGTTTGGGTGTTTCTAGTGCAATTTGAGTGTTTTTCTGAGTTGAGCAATTTTTGTGCTGTTTGCAGTGTACGTCGGTGTCTCTTTTTATTCTCTAATGGCTGATTCTGATCATAAGTCCAGTTCCACCAGTTCTAATGAATCTAAGAAGTCTACGAAACCTATTGTCATGCCTGAGGTCATCTCTGCTTCTGTCTGCATTACTAATGATAAGTTTGACAGGAAACACTATACGAAATGGCGTAAAACTATCACCATGTTTCTCACTGGGATTGAGAAAGAAGATCATTTGACAAATGACCCACCATCATCCACAACCAAGCGTGATCAATGGTTACAAGAAGATAACTGACTATTTGGTATGATCAACAAAACCCTTGATACTTCCATTAAGCATGTTGTTTCTCTCAATGATATTGTGAAAGAGTTATGGGAGTATATGGAGTTTCTTTATTTTGGGAAAGCCAAGTTAACTCATCTTTATGAGGTGTCACAGGCGTTTCATAGACTGGCACGGCAGGACAAGTCCCTTCATGGGTATTTTACTGAATTTCAGTGTACCTATGAGGAATTGAATGACCTCCAACCTATCTCTACTGATGTTAAACAGATGTGCCTATAGCGGGAACAGTTGGTAGTTGTGAGTTTCTTGTCTGGATTATCCTCTGAGTTCAGTGCCGCTCTTGACTGATTCTGATCATGACTCTTGCTGATGTTTATCGCTGCCTCATGCGCACTCATCATGAGTTGCATTCTGATTCTTCTTCTAGATCACCGGCTACTTTGGTTGGTCGCAGTGGCAGTAGAACAAGTAGAGGTGGAGGTCATGGTCGTCGTGGTAGAACAAGTGGTCGTTTTGGTGGCCGTGATGGTAGCTTTTCTGGTGGCTGTGATGGTGGTTCTTATCTTTGTTATTACTATGCGGAGGAAGGCCATATTAAGAAGAATTGTTGGAAGTTGAATGGGAAACCTGGTTCCTTCCAAGGTCAGCGTTATGCTCATGCAACAACTCAAGAAGGTCTCTTGCCCACACCTGTCACTGCTTCTCAAACACAGGGTCTCAGAACCATCACCATGTCTGTTGCTGAATTTGAGGCTTACACTCAGTTCCAGGCATCACAGGGTATTGGTCCTTCTTCCATTGCTACTCTTGTCTAGTCAAGTAATCCCACTGCTTGTCTCACTTCTTCCTCCCGTACCTGGGTCATTAATTCTAGTGCAATAGACAATATGACAGGTAATACTGGTATTCTATCCTCTTTTCTTCCAACTTCTTCCTTATCAAATGTCACTCTTGTTAATGGTTCCTCAGCCCCTATTATAGGTAGTGGGGTTGCCAATCCTTTATCCTCTCTTCCCTTACATTATGTCTTATGTTTACCGCATTTTCCTTTTAATCTTTTGTCTGTTAGTAAAATTACCAATAGTTTAAATTGTAGTGTTCATTTCTTTCCTACATATTGTTTATTTCAAGATCTTGGGATGAAGAAGGTGATTGGTAGAGGTTGTGAATCCAATGATTTATATGTTTTGGAGCCCACCAATCTGGGACCACTGTCGGTTGCTTGTTCTGCTTCCATTTCTCCATTTCATCTTCATTGCCAGCTTGGACATCCACCCTTGCAATCATTGAAGAAGTTGTGTCCTAGTTTAGAGTCTTCTTTTGTTTTGAAATGTGAGTCTTGTCAGTTTGCTAAACACCATCAAGGATCTTTTCCTCCTAGGGTCAGTAAGCGTGTTGCTTCTCCTTTTACTTTAGCTCATTCTGACATTTAGGGGCCTTGTCCTATTGAATCTAAGGCTGGTTCTCGTTATTTTGTTACTTTTGTCGATGATTACTCTCATGTTACTTGGCTTTATTTAATGAAAATTCATTCAGAGGTGTTTAATATATTTCATTCCTTTTGTACTGAAGTTCAAACTCAATTTAATATTCCTATTCGCACTCTTCGTAGTGATAATGCTAAAGAATACTTGTCTACTCCTTTTCTATCTTTCTTGCAAGAACATGGCATTATTCATGAAACCTCATGCATTGTCACCCCTCAACAAAATGGGGTGACAGAAAGAAAGAATCGACATTTACTTGAAGTTGCTCGTGCTCTTTTATTTGAAATGAAAGTTTCTAAACACTTTTGGGTTGATGCTGTGTCTACTACATGCTATTTAATTAATCGTCTTCCTTCATCTGTTCTTAATGGTCAAATATCTCATTCCTTGCTCTTTCCATCTCAATCTCTATTTGCTCTCCGTTCTAGAATTTTTGGTTGCACTTGTTTTGTGCAGGATGTTCGTTCTCAAGTCTCCAAATTGGATCCTCGCTCCCTCAAATGTATCTTCCTTGGATACTCTCGAAGTCAAAAAGGGTACATTCCCAGATACTCTCCCCGATTTACGTTGATATCTTGTTTCTCCGTGCTCCACCATTATGTTCGATGTGACATTCTTTGAAACAAGTCTTGATCTCCCAATTGCGCTTCGAAAAGGTAAACGTAGTTGCTTATCCTCTCTTCCTTTGTTTCTTATGAGTCTACCCCTCCCTCTACCCTTCCCCGAGGCCTTGTCCAATGAGGGGTGGGTAATGATGAGGACTTTCTAGTATATTCTTTTCTAGGAATTGTAGCCAAATCGTTTGAATCGGTGCGATTCAAAACCGGAAACATGAATTGCACGATTCTGGGATTCATGAAACATGAACGGTGTAAAAAATTTCCCACATATTCGGTGCCGTCTAATTCTGTCTAAAAACACCTGTACTCTACCTCCTCTTCTCCTTCTTCTTGGCCTCGTCCTCCTGTGCTCCACCATTATGTTCGATAGAACCAGCGACCTACTATGGTCCAGAACCACCGAACGTCCTCACTACTCCATACCCTCACGGATTCATTGTCCTCTCTCGTTTATCGATGTGAGCAGTGTCACTCACTCAATACAAATGGCTAGTAAGGTGGCTCCGAAGGCTAAGAAGAAGGGGAAGAAGGATGTTACCAGGGTTGTTTTTGATAATAGATTACAGCACCATTTCCTACTTCCTCTCTAGATCCTGCTCCTCCTAATTCGAGTCTTGATCTCCCAATTGCGCTTCGAAAAGGTAAACGTAGTTGTACTTATCCTATTTCTTCCTTTGTTTCTTATGCAGGTTTATCTAGTTCTGGTCAGTCTTTTATTGCTTCTCTTGATTCTCTTACCCTTCCTAATATTGTTGCTGAGGCCTTGTCCAATGAGGGGTGGCGTCAAGCTATGTTGAATGAGATGCATGCTCTTGAACACTTGGGAGTTAGTTTCTCTACCTGCTGGTAAATAGGCAATTGGTTGTAAGTGGGTGTATGTTGTGAACATAGATAGAATCGTATGATTCACATTTCCTCTTCTCATCTCGTATTCCGAGTGGGTCTCTTCGATCTCGATCCGTGATCGTTGTCCGCCGACGATACGATTCTCGGAAAAATGGCTATTTTCGGAACTCCAACTAATGAGAAATGGCTAGGAATTGTAGCCAAATCGTTCGAATCGGTGCGATTCAAAACCGGAAACATGAATTGCACGATTCTGCGATTCATGAAACGTGAACGGTGTAAAAAAATTTCACATATTTTGTTGCGAATCTGAAGGGGCTAGACGATGGGAGTTGAGAGTTAAAATTTAATGGTCTTTTAATTCTTCACATTCACCCACGTTTCACGTCATTCTTTATGCGACCAGAAGTCTAGAACCACCAAACGTCATTCTTCACATTTATTCTTCGTCTCACTCTGCATGTTCTTATTGCAAAAGAATCTTGCTATTCATGGATTCCTGGAAAACTGTGAATATTTCTAAGCCAAACAAGACTCGCATCGGAGATAAAATTTTAAGTATTATCAAGAGTACCTTCACTAAAAGTGCAAGGAATCTCAAACCTCATCTGCTATACTTTGCTTGCATTTCAGGTCGGTAATGATCAAAGTCCATGGATAATTGATTCGGTGCCTCACGATCACATTCTTGGTAACTCATCCATCTCTTCTCCACCGAACTTTGTCTTTAAATTCTTCAATCTTCCCATTCAAGGTCACGTTCATGAACGCACTGGGTCACGTACTCACGTCTCAACTAGGAAAACTCGCTTCTAGGAAAAACACCTCTTCGGTTATTCATTCACGTTCTTCGTGTTTCGTCTATGGGTTATAGATATTTTGTTACCTTCGTTTATCTTGGATTTTCTTAATGAAAGAACGATCTGAAATTTTGTCACTCACTCAATACAATTTGGTGGCTAGTAAGGTGGCTATGTCAGCAAGGCTAAGAAGAATGGGGAAGAAGGATGTTACCATGCAAATGTACCGTCCGACATTGGGGTGGAACATTGTATCGACAATAAAATACCACATTCCATTTTGTTTCCTAAAGAACCATTATTTTTGACAATAGATTACATGTGAAGTGTAATTATTGCCCACAAGCAATGGGGTGGTGTGTTTAGGATGAAGCACCATTTAGCAAGAACTCATAGTTGAGTCAAGAAGTTGCTATCTTGGTGTCCCCAAGTTCTATAGATTTTCTTGATAATCCTCCAAGATGTGAAGAATACTTTTATAAAGATGTGAACGACCGGTGATTCATGTCCTACTCTAGGGAAAAGGAGAAAAACGAAGAAGATGATATTGAATTCTTCAAAGAGACAACTACTCCTATTGATGGTTCGCAAAGTAAAGGAACTATGGATGCCTTTGTCATGAAGGGGAAAAGGGGAAATAGCTCTAAGGCCAGACAATAGACCTTGAATGAGATGGTAAAGGACAGAGACATGGTGGTCAGAGACATATGTCGATGCATTTATGGCAATGCATTGCCGTTCAACTTGGTGAAGAGTCCTTTATTTGTTCAAAATGGTGAAATCCATATATGAATATGGGAGAGGTTTGAAGCCTCCAAGTTATCATGAGGTTAGAGTCACATATTTGAAGAAAGAGGTTGATGATATTAATACTAAATTGGATGTCTATAGGAGTGAATGGAAGATGACATGATGTACCTTAATGTCAGATGGGCAGACTGATGGAAAGAGTAGGTCTTTGATTAATTTTCTAGTCAATAGTCCTGGAGGAACTGTGTTCATAAAGTTTGTGGATACTAGCCAATTCACTAAAGATGTTGAAAAAATGTTTGAGTTAATTGATAATATGGTGGATGAAATTGGAGAAGAGAATATAGTTTAAGTAGTAGTGGGTTAAACACTCAAGCATTTCACGATAAGTGCATCACTAAAGATGTTGAAAAAATGTTTGAGTTAATTGATAATATTGATGAAATTGGAGAAGAGAATATAGTAGCAGTGCATCTGTTCTTTAGGAAACAAATTAATGGAGAAAAGAAAACACCTCTTTTGGACACCTTGTGCAACTCAATGCCTTGACTTGATTCTTGAAGATATTGGTAACATTCCAGTATTTCACAACATCATTAGAAAGGCTAAGAGGATCACGGTCTTCATTTATAGGCATACTTAGGTGCTTAATTTGTATAGGACTTTTTCTAATGATAGGGAATTAGCAAGGCCAACAGTAACTAGGTTTGCTACCTCTTATCTCACATTGAAGTCCATTTTGGATCAAAAGATAGCTCTCCAGTCTATGTTTGCATTAGAAGAATGGGCTACAAGTACTTATGCTCTTGGATTTGATGGTGTAGTAGTAAGGGAGATTATTTTGGAAGATTCAAGGTTTTGGAAATCTTTAACTTATTGCTGCACTTGTGTCTCTCCACTTGTGAAAGTCCTTAGACTTGTGGATGGTGATTCGAAGCCATTCATGGGTTATATCTATGAAGCCATGGATAGAGCAAAGGAACAAATAGCTAAAATTTTCAAAATGTAGAGAGTAGATATAAGAAAGTGTGGGAACTTATAGACACGTTGGGACTCTCAACTCCATAGACCTCCTCATGCTACTGGATACTATCTTAATCATAGGTAATATTTTTTATTTATATTATTATTTATATTATATTGGATACTATCTTTATACTAGTATATCACTGATCAAAGCTTATTAAAATTTATAGGTTTCATTATGAAACAAGTTTCAATGCAGATCTTGAGGTGATGACTGGTTTGTACAAAGTGATGGATAAGTTGGCTCCGGATATAGGGACAAGGGTGAAAATCATTTCCCAACTTGATAAGTTTGACAAGGCAAAGGGAATGTTTGGATATGACTTGGCAGTGGCAACTAGAGATAAGATGCAACCTGGTATATTTTCTTGCTAATATGGCTGCCTGCCTGTACTCTTTATTTTGTTTATATCTTATTCTTATTTAGTGTATTTTTTCTTCTTTGTTAGCTATATGGTGGAGTAGTTTTGGAGTAGAATATAAGGAGTTGCAAACTTTTGCCATACGTGTTCTGAGTCTCACTTGTAGTGCTACGGGGTGTGAAAGGAATTGGAGTGTGTTTGAACACATTCACTCTAAGAAGAGAAACGGCTTAGAGCAACAAAGCCTGAATGCACTTGTATTTGTTAAATACAATCTTAACCTTGAGTCAAGGCAGAAGATAAGAGAGGATAAGGGAGAGACATATGATCCTATTTGTCTTTCGGATATGGAATCTGATGATGAATAGATCACAGAAAGAGAGGAGCCTTGCCTAAATGATTTAGAGCTGCAAGCATTAGATAAATCTTGGATGGATGTCCAAGAGTGCTTTAATATTGAAGAAGGAGCTTCAAGTAAAAAGAGAAAAAGAGGCAAAGTTGTGAAACCTCCTAGTCTCCTACATTCATTGATCCAAATTCTTATAACTTCTATTACATTACAAATTTACAATTTACTTGTATTCCATGTTTAGGACCAAGAAACCTTAATGTCATGACCGTGAGCAAGAAGGACAAGGAAAAAAGCATACAAATTGCTGAAGTTGAAGGTGGTGGTGGTGAAGGAGATTAAGAGGATGACGAGGTGACTATGGTTAATGATGTCACTCAAGCTAATCAAGACTTTGATGATCTTGACCTTGAACGGGAGGAGAATTGAAGATATATAGATTATAGATTATTTAGTAATTAGTATTGAGTATTGACTATTTATTATTTCGAATTAGAAACTTTTTTGCATCAATTTGAAATGACTTATCCATATTTAAGTTATAACTTATGCGTTTACTTATGACTTATGCCTTATGATGTTTTATTTATTTATTTGAGACTTTTTAAGTGTTTTCTTTATGTTTTAGGTGTGTAAATATATATTTAAGTCTTTTATTGATGTGTTTCTGAATTGTAAGATTCGATACGATTCACGATTCGAAAATTGAGCAAACGATTCTCGATACGATTCACAATTTGACAACTATGGTTGTGAAGGTTAATCCTGATGGCTCTGTGGCTCGTTTAAAAGCTCATCTTGTTGCTAAGGGTTATGCTCAAGTTTATGGCATTGATTATTCTGATACCTTCTGTCCTGTTGCTAAACTTGCCTCTATTCGTATCTTTATCTCTCTTGCAACTACTCATCATTGGTCCTTGCAGCAACTTGATGTCAAGAATGCATTTCTCCATGGCGACTTGCAGGAGGAGGTATATATGAAGCAACCTCTTGGGTTTGTTGCTCAGGGGGAGAATGATAAGGTTTGCAGACTAAAGAAGTCATTATATGGTCTCAAACAAGCTCCAAGGGCATAGTTTGGGTGCTTTAGTCAAGTTGTTCTTCAGTTTGGGCTACAGAGAAATACTTTTAATCATTCAGTATTCTTTCGATGCTCTTAGGGTGGTTGTATTTTCTTGGTGGTTTATGTGGATGATATTATCATTACTGGGAGTGATGATATTGGGATCAAAAAGCTTAAGGACTTTCTTCAAACACAATTTCAAACTAAAGACTTAGGTGCTTTGAAATACTTCTTAGAAATTGAAGTGATGCGGAGTTCGAAGGGTATTTTTCTTACTCAGATGAAGTATGTGCTAGATTTACTCAGAGAAACAGGTATGCTTGTAGCCAAACCTATTGAAGCACCTATGGTTCCTAATGTCAAACTCTTACCAGATGATGGAGATGCTATGCCTGACCTTGAACAATATAGAAAGTTAGTTGGCAAGCTTAACTACCTCATGGTTACTCGTCCTGATATTGCTTTCTCTGTCAGTCTAGTTAGTCAATCCATGTCATCTCCCCGAACCACTCATTGGGAGGTTGTTCTTCATATATTGAGGTATCTAAAAAGGGCTCCAGGTTGTGGTGTCTTATATAGAGATCATGGACATAATATGATAGAGGGGTTCTCCGATGCTGATTGGTCTGGTTCTCCCATAGATAGGAGATCTACTTCAGGTTATTGTGTTCTTGTTGGAAGTAAACTTGTTTCTTGGAAGAGTAAGAAACAGAGTGTTGTTGCTCGTTCTAGTGTCGAGTTAGAAGCTACTTGTGAATTGGTGTGAATTCATCATCATCTTAATGAGATTGGAGTTTAAGAATATAATGCCTATGAAGTTGTGGTGACACAATCAAGCTACTATCCATATTGCCTGTAATCTCGTTTTTCATGAACGAACAAAGCACATTGAAGTTGACTATCACTTTGTGCGAGAAAAGGTTCAATAGGGTCTTCTTGTTACTGGACATGTATGAACAGGAGAACAACTTGTAGATATCCTTACCAAAGCTTTCAATCAAAGTAGAGTTGACTATATTTGTAACAAGTTGAGTATGATCAATATCTATGCTCTAGCTTAAGGGGGAGCGTTAGTGAAATATAATTGGGATTGACCTATTGGGCAGGGCCTTACTTTTGTATATTAGCACCCTCCTACATTAGCTCTGATAGTTTAATATAAATATAGAGTCAGGGTGGCTAATCATAACAAGTTAGCTATTCCTTTTTCTATTTTACCTCATGCTTTTCTCCTTCTCCATCTCTCTTTTCTCATAACGAACCCCAAATCAAAATTTCACAGGCTTTAGCACCCATACAACAACCAATCAAACCCTAAAACCCCCCCTCCCATTGCCTGCAAAAGACCCCTTCAAGTAGTTGTACACACAATGACCTTCAATCTGCCTATGGTCTACCATTAATCCCATTCTCCCTAAAACCCTAATATGACCCATTAAATCCTTATGCTGCCACTGTCCTGAATACGAAATTATCACCTATTTTTCTGATAAAAAGAAGAAATTTATTAAGATGAAGAGAAAAAAATTACAAAGAGAAAGCAGGATAAGGAATCCTCCTAAACAAAAGAACAAAACAAAACAAAAAAAAAAAAAAAACAAGAGAAACAAGAAATTCATTGCAGTATGATTTACTTATTACTTTTCAATGCATGGCAACTCTGTATTATGGAAGAGTAAGAAGAGGATGTTGCTGCTAGGTCAAGATCAGAAGTATAATATCAAGCCAGGGCATTGACAACCTATGAATTCATAAGGCTGAAACAATTGCTTCAAGAATTGCAGTTGGGAGAAATAAAATATATAAAACTAATATATGACAATCAAGCATCCCTACAAGAGGACCAAACACATAAAAGTGGACTATCACTTTTGTTAGAATATATTTAGAATATCTTTAAAATATCTTAGAAGATCTTTAAAATATATTGTGATATCAATTAGTCATTTAATCGATACACATTGAAAAATCCGACCATTCCTCTACAACAAGATGCACCACAGAAAAGCAAACACTGCACAGTTCCACAAAATCTTGACCTCTTTTCTTCTTCCAAACCCTTGAAACCTTATCGTCAAAAAGGTCTCTAGAGAGTTAGGACAAACCCAATCTTCCCCACACAAACCAAACAGTCTATTCCGCAAAGAATTAGCAACCAGACAATGTAAAATCAGATGTATTACTTATTCAGAATTGTTCATACACATAACCCAAATGTTGGGGGAAATGGTTGTTTTGGGTCTCCGAATCTGCAACAAATCATTAGTATTAATCCTATTCAGTATCATAGTCCGGACAAAAGAATTTACTTTAGAAGGAGCTTTGGATTTCCAAATAAAATTATCTAGGGCTAACTTTTGACTATTAGGAGAATGAGCTAGAAATGAAAGAACGACTTATAACCACTAGAAGGGTCAAGAGTCCAAATTCTCCTATTTGGAATAGATAAAAGATTGACATTTTCTAAGAGGAGTCTTGAGTATTCATATCATTTAGATTCCTAAAGAAGTCAAAGTTCCAAGAAATAAAGTCACCCTGAAAAGAGTAAAAAGGATGGATCGGTGCATTATGTAAAGAAGAAAGGTTATATAAGTGAGGAAATGGGTCCATGAAAGAGATTGCACCCATCCAAATATCTTTCCAAAATCTAATTTGAGAACCATCAACCAAATTTAAGGAAACAAAAGGAAAGAATCATAGCAATGTGAGATAAATTTCCGAGGGCTTCCATAAGTAGCAATGAGCGCCTGATTGGCAACCCAAACCTCCTTCACTTTTCCGCCTACAGCAATGTTTGGCTCTTCTATTAAAATCTTCATTTATGATCTCCTCCCATGTTTGGTAATACTGTTGGATTCCCAATGCTAACATGGCATTGAGGGGAAGAATGAAAATGATAGAGTGACATCGCTTCCCATCAATGGGTCATTCCGATGGTGATATCTCTTCCTGCCAACAATAATTCCGGGCAGAGATTTCTTTTCTACCCAATAATAATCATACTGGTGAATTTTCTTCCTATCGTGAATCAAACTGGTGGTGATTTCTCCTATCTCACCAACATGGTTTTTAAGACCAGATTGGACTGGCTAGTCTGACCGAGTTAACTAGGAACCGGTTTGCCGACCAGTCTGATCAATCCTCTAGAAGCAGAAGTTCAAAAACTGGCCTTGAAACCGCTGAACTGGAAGTGAACTGGATGAACCAGTCGCAAGTTGACCGATCGAACCTAGTGGCACATAGCGAGCAGTCGATCATGGAAAAAGTCCATCAATGGGAATCGAACTTGGTCCTTGCATATAGCACCTCCTGCAACTTACCAGTTTATCACTACACCAGTGCTTCTTGTTAGTTATGTACGTCCATGTATTATATATATTGTCAGAATCAGAAAATAGGATTTGAACTCAATTATATTATTGATCAATCATATGCAATATATACACAGGTGTTCGACGGTGGACGATGGACGGTGTGTTGGACGGTGGACAATGGACGGTGGCCTCGTTATTCCCACATTTCCATGTTTTTAGTGTAGACACTGTTTTTAGTGTTGCTTATTCTCTAGGCTAGTTTAATGTACAACTTCCTCTATATATTACCTCAATTGTAAGCATTCTATAGAGCAATAATATACAGTATTCATATTCTTCAAATTCTGATATGGTATCAGAGAAGTTCTGACCCGGGACTATCTCTGTTTTTCCGGTGAGATTTTTCGATCAGCCTTCATTGCCAACCAAATTGTGTTTTTGGCCTTCATTGCCCTTTTGCTGAACATTCCTCTATTGGGCTTCATCGCCACCAAAACAGTACCGAAACAGTGCCCAAACAGTACCAAAACAGTGCCCAAAACAGTACAAAACAGTACTCAAACAGTACCAAAACAGTACCCATAACAGTACCCAAACAGAAACTCATTTCTTTTTCCGTCCAAGGCTGTTTGGATAGTGGGCTCATCTTCCACCTGGATAGTGGGCTCAGTTCTGTCCCTTTTGTAAGATCTGTTTCTCTGCCTTGACTCTATTACTTGTCTCTTATGATGTCAACCAAAGGTGAGGCTTCAAATGTCTCTCTACACAGCCTTGAAATGCTCTCAGGTACTTGTTCTTTGACTTATTCAGATAAGTTACCTTTTTCCGTTGGATTCAATGTCTCGGGTACAATTTTTACTAAATCCTGGATTATGAATTCAAGAGCCACAGACCATATGACTAACAACCCCACTATATTTTCCACCTATTCTCCATGTCCAAGCAATAAGAAAATATCCACAGCTGATGGTTCCTTGACCACTATAGCCCGTGTAGGAGATGTCCAATTTAACCCCTAGTGACCTTAAAAAATGTCTTTCGTGTCCCTAAACTGTTCACAAATCTAATTTCTGTTCAGAAATTAATTAAAGATTTATCTTGCAAAGTGGTTTTCTACATTGATCATTGTGTTTTTCAAGACAAGGATTCGGGGAAGATGATTGGATGTGCTAGGGAGCAGGATGGCCTCTACCTCCCTGAAACACCTTGTCAGGTAAATAGGACCAAGAGCAAACTTGAATACCCATATTCTTTTGCCTCAGAACTTCTTTCAACCAAAAAAGATAAAATTTGGCTTGTTCACCGTAAATTAGGTCATCCATCCTTTTTTGTTGTTAAGAGTCTTTTTCTTTCTTTGTTTAAAGGTCTTGATGTTGAACAATTTCATTGTGAAGTATGTGAACTTGCTAAACATAAGCGTGTCAATTTTTCAATTAGTAATACAAGAAGTTCTGTTCCTTTTTCTCTTATTCACAGTGATGTTTGGGGTCCCTCTTCCATTCCTAGTGTCTCTGGGGCAAGACGGTTTGTGTCTTTTATTGATGACTGTACACGTGTTACTTGGATTTTCCTACTCAAACACAAGTCTGATACTAGTATTGTTCTCCCAAATTTTTGTTCCATGATTAAAAATCAATTTGGAGTGGGTATTAAACGATTCAGGTCTGATAATGCTAAAGACTACTTTAATCAGACTCATGCATTTTTTCCAGAAAGAAGGAATAATCCATGAATCATCTTGTGTCCATACCCCTCAACAAAATGGGTTAGCAGAGCGAAAAAATAGTCATCTTCTTGAAAAAACCCGAGCCCTATTGTTTCAGAGAAATGTCCCTAAGTCCTTCTGGGGGGAAGCTATTCTGACAGCTACTCATCTTATAAATCGCTTGCCCACTAAAGTCCCGGGGTTCAAGAGTCCTATGGATGTCCTCTCCACCTTTATCCTGATCTACAAACTTCCAATAATCTTGTTCCTAAAATTTTTGGATGTATCTCTTTTGTCCATGTTCACAATCCAAACAGGGGGAAACTTGACCCGAGGGCTCTAAAATGTATCTTTGTGGGCTATTCTTCAACCTAGAAAGGGTACAAGTGTTATCACCCTCCATCCAAAAAATTCTATGTCTCCAGAGATGTTACTTCAGTGAAGAAGAGCCTTATTTTTCCCATCCTTATCTTTAGGGAAAGAAGTCAATGAAGGAAGATAAGGAAGATTTCCTGCTTGACTTGTCCTTACTTCCTGTGTCTAATGGTCCTTCTCATGACCTTCTGTTGTCCCTAACACTTCTCCTGAAGTCACTCCTTTTGAACCTGTGTCCAAAACCATTCCTGACTTAATGACTGAGTCTGCTCTTGAGAATGTAAAGTATGGCAAAGGCAAGGTGTTCACAAGAAGGAAGATGGTTGTTCCTGAACCTGTGCAGGCCCAAGAGTCCAACTCGGAGCCCTTGAATGAGGTAATAGTTTCTAACCCTTCATTGCAAGAAGAAACTGAATTTCATGTCATAGTAGTGACCAAAATCTTCCTATAGCCATCAGGAAAGGAACACTATATCCTCTTGCACACTTCTTGTCCTTTGAGAATTTCTCACCATCCCATAAAGCCTTCCTTATAAGCCTAAATACTATTGCCATCCCTACCACCCTACCCGAGGCCTTGTCCAATGAAAAATGGAAACAAGCCATGAATGAAGAGATGGAGGCATTGGAAAAGAATAAAGCCTTCCTTATAAGCCTAAATACTATGGCTCAAGGTGTGTGTGACCTACTATGGTTGAAGATTATTCTTGAAGATCTGAAGATCAAGTGGGATGGTCCGATGAGACTTTATTATGATAACAAGTCTGCAATCAGCATAGCGCATAATCCGGTACAACATGATCGGACAAAGCATATTGAGGTTGACAGACATTTTATCAAAGAAAAACTAGAGAGTGGTTTATTTGTACACCCTATGTGTCTACACAAGGTCAGCTTGCTGATGTACTTACAAAAGGGTGGAGTAGTCTAACATTTCAGACGATTGTATCCAAACTGGGAATGGAGAATGCATATTCACCAGCTTGAGGGGGAGTGTTGGACGGTGGACGGTAGATGATGGACGGTGTGTGGGACGGTGGACAATGGACGGTGGCCTCGTTATTCCCACGTTTCCATGTTTTTAGTGTAGACATTGTTTTTAGCGTTGCTTATTCTCTAGGCTAGTTTAATGTACAGCTTCCTCTATATATTACCTCAATTGTAAGCATTCTATAGAGCAATAATATACAGTGTTCATATTCTTCAAATTCTGATAACAGGTCCTAGCAACTATTTCGGGAAACAACTGATGTTTCCTTCCTTAATTCTAGATCCCTTGATTTGAGGAATTGACTAATTACAAAAATAAATACAGATTGTAATTCTAAATAAGTAAAAGATACAATATTAACATTCCCAAAATAGCATACAACACACGGATTCTCACACTCCCCCTCAAGCTGGTAAATAGGTGTTTTCCATTCCCAGCTTGGAAACAATTCTCTCGAATGTGGAGCTATTCAATCCTTTGGTGAGGATATCCGCAAGTTGTCCCTGTGTAGGCACATATGGAGTGCATATTAAACCGCTGTCAAGCTTTTCTTTAATGAAGTGTCTATCCACCTCAATGTGCTTAGTTCGATCATGTTGGACTGGATTATGCGCTATGCTGATTGCGGATTTGTTATCGCAGTAAAGCTTCATTGGTTCTTCCCACTCGATCTTCAAATCTTCTAATATGATTTTTAACCAAAGTAATTCACACACACCCTGTGCCATGGCACGAAATTCTACTTCAGCACTAGATCGCGCACTACATTCTGTTTTTTACTTCTCTACGTCACAAGATTTCCTCCAATGAAAGTGCAATACCCGATAGTTGATCTCCTATCAACAATCGACCCTGCGTAGTCAGCATTTGTATAAGCTTCAAGAGACATATTCCCACTTCTCTTGAACAAGATTCCTTTTCCCGGAGTCCCCTTGAGGTACTGCAAAATCCTGTGAGCAGCCTGCAGATGAGTTTCTCTTGGACTATGCATAAATTGGCTGACTAGACTCACTGCTTAGGCGATATCCGGCCTGGTGTGGGACAAGTAAATGAGCCTACCAACAAGGCGCTAATACATCTCCTTATTAACAACAGCATCCTCCTCTGCATTCCCCAATTTTAAGCTTGGATCCATGGGAGTACTTGCAAGCTTACATGTTGTTTTACCTGTTTCCTTGAGTAAATTAGTTATGTATTTTTGCTGTGATATGAAGATGCCTTTCTTGGAGTGTGCCACTTCGATTCCCAAGAAATATTTCAGCTTTCCCAAGGTTTTGATCTCAAATTCCTTGGCCAAAGACTGACTCAAAGCTTGCTGTTCTCTCCTATCATCTCCAGTCACAATAATATCATCTACATACACTAATAGCACTGTTACTCCCCCTGAGGCAAAACGTTTAATGAACAGTGTATGATCCCCTTGACTTTGTTTGTACCCCAAGGCAGTCATAGCTTTAGTAAACCTTCCAAACCAAGCCCGAGGAGATTGTTTCAGCCCATATAGGGCCTTTTTTAACTTGCACACTGTGTTGTCAGTTACATTTCTTCCATATCCTGGAGGCACTTCCATGTAGATTTCCTCCTCAAGTTCCCCATGTAAGAACGCATTCTTTACATCATACTATTGTAAATTCCAACCCTTATTGGCAGCAAGAGACAGTAGTACCCTAACTGTGTTCATTTTAGCAACCGGAGCAAATGTCTCTAACTAATCAATCCCATAGGTTTGTGTGAACCTTTTGGCAACAAGTCTCGCCTTATACCTTTCAATTGACCCATCAGCTTTATATTTCACTGTATATACCCACTTGCATCCAACTGGACTTTTTCCTCCTGGGAGAGTAACTAATTCCCATGTTTCATTTTTCTCCAGGGCCTCCATCTCAACATCCATGGCTTGCTTCCATTTTTCATTGGACAATGCCTCAGATAGTGTAGTGGGTATGGAGGTAGTGTTTAGGTTAATTAGGAAGACTTTGTGAGTGGGTGAAAAATGCTTAAATGAGAGGTAGTTGGAGAGGGGGTATAAGGGCTGTTTAGTGGCTTTTCTGGTTCCTTTTCTAACAGCAATTGGAAGGTCAAGATCATCAACAACAGATTGAGACTTAGTTTTATCCTGTAAAGCTTTAAAATTAGAATTTATTACCTCAGTAGAAGGGCTGGAGTTGGACTCCTGAACTGGCATAGAGTTTGGAACAACCACTGACCTCCTTTTGTAAACCAAATTTTGTCCAAACCGCACATCAGGCTTGGCTACATCAGAAGATTCGGTTGCAACCATCTCAGGTTCAGTTTCAACCATATCAAGTTCCATATCAGGTTCAGTATCAGATGGTAGGTTTTTAGGCTCAAAACTAGGCAAGTCAGGTAACCTAAGGGGTTCTAGATCCTTATCTTCCCTACAGCTCTCCCCCTGAAGATAAGGTTGAGGGAAATAGGGTTGAGCTTCATGAAAGGTGACATCCCGGGAAACAAAAATTTTTTTGAAAGAAGGGTGGTAGCATTTATATCCCTTTTGAGTGGACGAGTACCCAACAAACACACATTTAAGGGCCCTAGGATCAAGTTTCCCTCTATCTTGACTATGGACATGGACAAAGGATACACACCCAAAAATCCAAGGGGTAAGGTTATTTGTAATGGAGATATTTGGGTAAAAGGTAGAAAGGGTGTTCATTGGACTTTTTAGACCTAGGACCTTGGAAGGAAGTCTATTGATTAAGTATGTTGCTGTAAGAACAACTTCCCCCCAGAAGGTTTTAGGAACATTATGCTGATGCAAAAGTGCCCGTGTTTGGTCAAGAAGGTGCCCATTCTTTCTTTCAGCTATCCCATTATGTTGTGGTATTTTGACAGAAAGGTGTAAGGGTGGAATTGAAGTAATCCTTAGCATTAGCAGACCTAAGGCTCTTGATACTCACACCAAATTGATTTTTAATCATGGAGAAAAAATTCTGGAAAGTCAAGCTTACTTCAGATTTATTTTTAAGTAAGAAGGTCCAAGTAACACGAGTACAATCATCAATAAAGGTCATAAACCAGCGAGCACCAGACACACTAGGAACCTTAGAGGGACCCCACACATCAGTATGAATAAGATAAAAGGGAAATATGAGTCTTTTATTACTTATGGGAAAAGATACACGCTTGTGTTTAGCAAGCTCACACACATCACAAAGTAGACTCTCAACCTCAATTTGGGTAAATAGTGAAGGAAAAAGAATTTTGATAATCCTAAAGGAAGGGTGTCCTAATCTACAATGGTAAATAAGAATTCTTTCCTTATTGGATAACATAGATTCGGACAAGTGAGGCAAATTGGTGGCAGCCAAGGAGTGCGGTTTTGGTTCTTCAATATAATAGAGGTCATTCCATTCTCTAGCAAGTTCAATCGTCCTCGTCGAGTCCTTGTCCTGAAAAACACAATGATTGGTGTGAAAAATCACTTTACAGGATAAATCTTGAGTAAGTTTTTGTACAGAAACAAGGTTGGTGAATAACTTGGGAACATGAAGAACATTCTTTAATGTTAAAGATGTATTTATTTTAATGTCTCCCAAACCTGCCACCGTCACAAGATTACCATCAACTGTAATGACTTTTTTATTACTAGGACAAGGTGAATAGGTGGAAAAGTGTGTGGATATAGGTGTCATATGGTCTGTGGCTCCAGAATCCAAAATCCAGAGTGGGGTAGAGGGTTTTTCTGAAACATTTAATCCAACGGAAAATGGAAACATACCTGAGAATGCTAAAGTACAAGTACCTGAAGGTTTTTCCAAGTTGATAAGGAAAGACCTCACTCTTTCTATCTCGTCCTGATTCAAGTTGATGGATTCAGGCTTATTCCCACCACTAGTGTCGCTTGTTGCAACGTTAACATGCCCATTTTTCTTGGAAGGTCCCCCTTTCTGACTCCACTCACGGGTAGGAGGCTTTTCATTCAGTTTCCAGCACTTCTCGCGAGTGTGGCGTGGCTTGTTGCAATATGTGCAGCACAGCCCATCATTCTTCTTCCCACCATTTGCAGGCTCTCCATTAATACGTTCAGTCACTATGGCTAAACTATCCACATTGGGAGTTTCCAGCATCAAGCATCTTCGACTTTCTTCTCCTCCTCGTACTATGGCCACCACTTCATTGAAGCATGGAAGCGTTTGTCTCCCAAGAATTTGAATTCTAACCTAATCAAATTCAAAATTTAAGCCAACTAAGAAATCATAAACCCTGTCTTGCTCAATAAACTCCTTGAGAATTGTGGCATCTTCTGAACATTTGGTCTTGATCACTCTATAAAGGTCTAGTTCCATCCATAGGGACTTCAGCTGATTGGCATATTCAGTAACAATCTTATTCCCTTGCTTTGCTGCCACTGTTTGTACCGTGATTTCATATACCTGGGCCGCATCCTTGGCTTTGGAGTAGGTCTGTTCCATTGCATCCCAAACCTCCTTTGCAGTGCTGAGAAACATGCAGGTGTCGCTGAGTTCGGGAATCATTGAATTCCACAGCCAAGCCATGATCATAGCATCTTCCTCATCCCATGCGTCGAACTTGGGGTCTCCCTGTTTTGGTCCAGTCCCCGTGATGTGGCTCGCTTTCCTTTCCTTTCAAAGACCGTCCGAACAAGTTGGGACCATTTCAAGTAGTTCTTCCCATTTAGTCGATAGGCAGCATGGATAGTTTGCAATTCTCCAGGTTGGTGGGGTTGGATATCCTTCGTTCCCTTCTGTGTTAGACATCGTGAGGTATGAAGGCTGTCACCACTGATGGCAATAAAGGCCGAATGAATGGAGAAAGGTGCGACTAGGAGAAAGGTCAGCAATGAAGGCTAACCAATGGGTAGGGTGTGTTGGCGATGAAGGCCAGCTGAAATGTTTGTGCGTCGACAATGAAGGCTAACGGCGGTAGGGTTGTTTTGCGGAAGCAGGCCCCCTTAGAACGAGGGCTCTGATACCATGTCAGAATCAGAAAATAGGATTTGAACTCAATTATATTATTGATCAATCATATGCAATATATACATAGGTCCTAGCAACTATTTCAGGAAACAACTGATGTTTCCTTCCTTAACTCTAGATCCCTTGATTTGAGGGATTGACTAATTACAAAAATAAATACAGATTCTAATTCTAAATAAGTAAAAGATAGAATATTAACATTCCCAAAATAGCATACAACACACGGATTCTCACATATATTGTAATCCTGAAACATGTTGATTAATAATTTCATGGTTATTTATTTATTTTTTTACATTTTCATATTCAAATATATTTAAATATAATTTTAATTGATGAAATTATATTTATTATAGCATATATTTAAATATATTAATATAGTATAACATGTATTTCTTTAATTATTGACTTATTTTTATGTCAATAATTATTTGCACTAAGATATAGATATTTTTTAATACTTCTTTCTCATAATTTTACTTATATACTAGCCATATATATTTTATATTTTTTATAAATATATGTATGTACAAAACTCAGGTTCAACCACAGTTTAACCTTAGTTCAACCTCTAAACCTTAAACCTCTCTCTTTACCGGTTCACAAATCAGTCCAGTTTTGAAAATTTTGCTCAGCAATGAGTCATGACATATTTTATGGAGCCCACTTTATATATTTTGTTATTTTCTTTTTAAAAGTGTTCATTTGTAACAAGATATTTAGAATATCTTTAAAATATCTTAGAAAATCTGTAGAATATATTTGTGTAATCAATTAGTCATCTAATTGAGAAAGCAATTGTAAGAAATGTTTCCTGATTTCGTTATATTTCCTAATTTGTTTCCTTATTTAATTAGGGTTAGTAGTCTTATTATATTAGTGGGCTTGGCTTGTACTAGTAGTATGATAATTATTAGTATAAATAGAGCCACTGTGTTAGTATTTTGTATTAGATCATTATACACCATATCAATATATTATTCTATTATTCAGAGTCTCTATGCTCTCTTTTCCTCCTTCCCTACCCAACCCTATAATTTCAACTTTATCCAAGAGAAGATTTTGTCTAGTTGTATTGCTACTAGTTTTGTCAACTCAAATGACCAACTAGCAAATGTATGTAATTTACTAAGTCTCTCAAGAATCCTTGGATTAGCTACATTTGTAACAAGCTTGGTGCACATAATTTATATGCTCCTGCTTGATAGGAGTGTAAAAATGGTAGCTGTAGATAGTACTATAGTACGGGGTGTACTACACATATTAGTTTACTACAGTTGTATTGCAATTGAACTACTTGTACTATACCCTATAATAAAGGCTTAAAATATATAAATAAAATCAGAGTACAATTTTATTGACTTACACATTCACACAAAAGGGTTCTCTCTCTAAGATCCTTCTACAGTTATGTTGGATAAATCGGCAAAAATTATTGATATTTGGAAAGATCTATGCGATAGATATTTTGAAAGTGCAGCAACAATTTTGAAGAATCAAGATTTTTTAAAATATTCCAGAATTGGGCACATTCACTAAATTGGGTTTGGTTTGTTGCATTCAGATATTCTTTTAAATATAATTGTTACAGCAAAACACTTAAAGATGCAAGCAAAGTGGATCCTAATTGCTCAAAACTTCAAGAACAAGTTGGGAAGAATTTCAAGATATTCAAATATTCAAAGTTTCTTTTTATATGGGGTAGTAGATTTCAAGATCAAACTAAGAACTCGAGGATGAGTTTTCTTCTCAAATGGAGGGGAATTGACACAGTACAAAGAAAGTCAATTACAATTAAATGTTTGGTTGCTGTTTGGGTTATTATTGTATATGAGTATTGTTCACGCCACTGCAGCACAGTTTCTGTAGCAGACTAGCAGTGTCCTTTTATATTTTATCTATGTATTTTAGTTTCATTGATTAAAATCACTTTAAATAGCTAGGATTAAATATATTCTAGGGCTTTCTATGCTATATAAAGGAGTTAAATGGCTATAACGGGGAATAGTTCAGAGTTCTCTTAATAACAGTTTTCTTCTATTTTACTTGGTTTCTAACCAGAGGACCAGCCCTCTTTCCCGTCGCCCCGATTCCCCTGCCCGTCGTTTCCCCCCTTATTTCTCTTTTGAGCTACAATCTAACCCTAGAGCTTTTATTGTTCATCAGCTAGATCATGTTCATGACTTCTCTTTGATTATCTGCTCATAGTTGTTTAAAGGAAATTTCTATCATGATATGCAAAGAGAGATTGGACAGCTTTGTTGCATTTTATAGCCATTTTGGCATGTTGTTTTGTCTGTTTTTTCTTTCAGGAGGATTGCCCCCCCTCCTTATCAAATCATTTATTAGTTGAACCTTTCATTACATTCAGATGATATAATAGCAGAGAGCATGTTCTAACTCTGACATTTTATAAACCAAAACCACTTCCACTTTGCATTCAAACAAGAAATTATCTACTCCAAACAGAAATAATATGTTAGATAATCCTGGAACTTCAATCCAACAGACAACCCTTAACAGAAAAAAATTTCTAACACATACTACTTGGGTGCACTGGTGAAAGCCAAACATGGGGATGGTCAGTGACGAAACGGTCTTGGGCAGAAAATTTACCCGGTGAATAGAGAAGTCATTGTAACCTTTAAGTTCCTCTATAACTCTGTCCAAAGTACATTCAAAGCCAAAAGCACCTATCGGATGTAGCTTCCTAGCAAAGCGAATGACATCCTCATCATTATAGATTCGCCTTATCAACAAGGGATGGTTTGCAATCTGGAAGAAGAACACAGAAATATATAAAAGAATAAAAGAAAGCTATATGAATGCAAACAAAGATAGCCGGATTTTAAGTCAAAACAGAAATATGTACAGCATCTAGAACCTTGCGGAACTGAACAAAATAGTTATTTATCTGTCGTCGAGGAAGAACTTCAAGAACATTTTTTGAGTTAAGCTCAGAACATTTTGCTATCCGAACTTGTGAAACAGCACGATACTCCTCAATGGCTTCCTTATAAGCATATTCCTGTTGCTTTTCCATTACAACATATTCAACCTGCAGTAACAAATATTAGCCTAATAGCCAAACATATTCTAATATATAGCAAGTTTATCATAAAAACCAGGATATATTAAAGATGAAGAGTATAAAAACTCAATGAAATCAGCACCGAAGGTGACAGACATACTTGCTGTATTTTAGGAACAAGTTGCTGCATCACATCAGATTTTAGACGCCGCAAAATAAATGGTCCCAAGATGGACTTCATACGACCAATTAAATCTCTATCTTCTGCATTTAGTAACTTTTTTAAGTCAACATCTTCGGTAGCAAAAATATCAGGCATCATAAACTCCAACAATGACCACAACTCCTGCAACAAATTCGTAAATCAGCCACAAGGTGTCAGGAAATAAATTTATAATAATACTAGCAAAACCAACAGGTGGAGATGAGAGAGATTTTGCTCAAGACTCAAGTACCTTATTATTATTATTATTATTATTATTATTATTATTATTATTATTATTATTATTATTATTATTATTTTCATAAAACAAGAAATTCATTAAGACAGAAAAAATTACAAAGAGAAGGGAGGATAAAGAATCCTCCTAAACAAAAGAACAAAACAGAAAACAACCAAGAAAAACAAAGAAATTTAATGGAACAAACCTACCCAATCCCTCAACATATCTGTTAGTGAAACCCCGTTAAAAAGGCCATGTGCTTTACACTAAATAGACGCCAAACACCTTATCTTATCCAAAATCAAGTGTTGTTGCAAAGAAACCTCCTTAAAAATATGAAAGTTCCGCTCCAACCAAATGCACTGAGTGTAGCATACTTTGTACATTGCCGCAAAAATTTAACCTCTTTACTTCTACCAAAACCATGAAAGCTAATCATCAAGAATTGGTCCAAGGACCAAAGACACACCCAACATTCACCGAAAATGCCGAATAAGGAATTCCATAAAGGAACTGCAGCAGAACAATGTAAGAACAGGTAAGGAAAAGATTCTAAGCAAACAGCACCACACATTACACACATATCAGGGGAGAGAGCCTTATGTGGCCTTCGAACTTGAAACATGTCATTAGTGTTAATTCTATTAAAAACCGCAGTCCAAATAGAAGATTTGACCTTTGAGGAAGCTTTCAATTTCTACTAGGGCTTGTCAAGAAGAGAAGTAGCCCTATTCAAAGAATGAGTGAGGAATTGGAAAAAAAGATTTACACGAAAATGCCCTAGAAGAATCAAGGGACCCAATCCTTTTATCCGAGTGACAAGACAAATTAATAGAGTCAAGGAGGCCCAAGAGGGACTCCAATTCAAAAAAAAATTGGATACAACAATAACAAAGCCTTCTCCCACTAGGTGGAGAATTCAAAAAATTTGGATAAGAGGAAAAAAATCATTAAGACAAAAAGAAGAATACAAAGGGATAGGAGGATAAGAGATCCTCCTTCAAATAAAAGAAAAACAAACAAATGTTAGAGAACAAAGACATTAATGTAGTAAAGCTGCCCAATCCCTCAACCTATCTGTAAAGGGAACCCTTTAAAAAGACCATGTGCTTTACACCATATAGAAGCCGAATGCCCAATCTTATCCCAAAGCTTATCCAAAGAGATATCCTTAAAAGTGTGAGTTATGCTCCAACCAAATGCAAGTGTAGCAAATATTATGCATTGCCACCAAAATTTGGCTTCTTGCTTCTACCAGAACCAATAAGGCTAGTCATCAAAAATTGGACCAAGGACCTCCGGCACAAAGACATTCTCCGAATTGCCAAACAAAGAATTCCATAAAGAAGTAGCAGTTGAACAATGTAAGAATAGATGAGGAACTGATTCTGAGCTTGCACCAAACATATTGTACATATTAGGGTTAATTTCCTTATTTTGGCCTACAAACTTGTACCATGTCATTGCTATTAATTCTATTAAGCACAGCTGTCCAAATAAAAGACTTAACCTTAGAGGGAGCTTTGTAATTCCAAAGGGGTTTGTCAAGGTGGAACATTACTCTATTCAGCAAATGAGTTACGAATTAAAAAAAATAAAAAATAAAAAGGGAGGAAGATTTGCACGAAAACAGCCCAGAAAGATCAAGGTACCAAATTCTTTTATCTGGACTGGAGGACAAACGAACACAGTCAAGGATACCCAAAAGAACCTACAATTCAAAGGATCAAGGTGTTTTCCTTTTCCTCCTCCTGGCAGTAACCATTATTACATAAGCCTATTACACACTTTTAAACTGTTTCTTGCAAGTTGTTTATTCACATTTCTTTTGTCAAAAGGAACAGATATAAAAAAGATTAAGAAAACCAGGACTTCACAATATCGCAACCTCCATTCATCTTATGATACTACATTGGCCGTGAGATCAACAAGCACACAACAGCTTTTTTTTTTTTGATAAAAGAAGAAATATATTAAGACAAAGAGAAGATAATTACAAAGAGTGCAGAGGAGGATAAGAGATCCTCCTTACAAAAAGGACAAACAAAATGAACAAAAAACATCAATGAAGCAAAGCTATCTAATCTCTCAACATATCTGTTAGAGAAACCCCTCTAAAAGGCCCATGGGCTTTACACCAAGTAGAAGCCAAATGCCTAATCTTATTCCAAAGAAGCTGCTCATCCAAAGAAATCTCCTTAAAGATGCGAGAATTATGCTCCAACCATATATACCAAAGAGTGGCAAAGATTGCACATTGCCACAAGAATCTGGCTTCTTTCCTTCTCCCAAAACTAGGGGTGTCAAAATGGGGCTAAGCCCGATGAGTCGGCCCGAATAACCCGACAAAATAGATGGGCTGGGCTAGCAAAATGTCAGCTCGAAACTTACATGACCCGAATGGGTTGAGCCCGAATGGCCTGAACCCGAATGAACCAGGTCAGCCCGTTTTTTTAACACTACATAAGGCTAAATGGGTTGGGCTGGGTTGGCAAAAAACTAGTCCAAAACTTACATGGCCCGAATGGGCCAGCTCGAAAATGGCCCGACCTCGAATGGGCCGGCCCATTTTGACACCCCTACCCAAAACCAGTAAAACTAGTCAACAGAAACTGGTGCTAGAACCTAGGGCAAACCCAGCACTCTCCGAAAATACCAAACAAATAATTCCATAAAGAAAGGGCCACAGAACAATGTAAGAACAAATGAGAAACAGTTTCTGAACTTGCACCACGCATAACACATATCAAGGGAACTAGCCTTACGTGGCCTGAGAACCTGCAACATGTAATTGGTATTAATTCTATTAAGCATAGCTGTCAAAATAAAGGACTTAACCTTGGAGGGAGCTTTGGACTTCCAAATAGGGTTATCAAGGTGGAATGAAATTCTATTTAAAGAATATATTAAGAATTGAAAGTAAGATTTACAAGAAAACACCCCAGAAAAATCATGAGACCAAAGTTTTATCTGCGCTTGAGGACCAAAGCTTTGTGAACCTATGTTCTAATATGCTAATGAATAAATTTCTATTTTCTTAAAACCATCATGTTAATGAATGAATCACTGTAACCATTCAAGCATATAAGATACAACTCAAAAACCCTCCAATTATAAGCTAATTTCCATTTGAATATTGCAACAGTATTCAATATAAAAATAAATTATTGGAAGAGACAAAATGACAGAAGGACTCCTTGCTAGAATTCAAGCATCATTTCTGACGTGGTCAACATAATTATAGTAATTGAAAGTTACAGAAACAAGGAATTCCATCAAATGTTTAAGCCATACATGGGAAGAGAATTTCAGCAGTGTAGACAGCCCAAAGACTTAACAACACAAGAAAACGAATAAAGAAAGAAGAGTAGAAAAGTGCATTGGCTGAGAATATATTATCCTTTTAAATGAAAAGGGTACATGAAAATCCAAAAGAAAGACAATAACAAATCAGCAAAGCAAAGCTTGCCTATCCATTAGCAACAGACAAAATGACCCCTTTAAGAAGCCATTATCCAAGCACCATAAAAAGCATAAAGAAACTAAAGAAAACCCACTTTGTGCCCTACAAGTGGAAGCAACAAAGGTTTAAAATCGAAAATCTAGGATATCACTTCAATATTATCACCAAATTATATCACACACAGCACATCATCACAAAATCTTGTCCCCTTTACTTCCCCCCAAAACATCTGAAATGAAATCTTAAAGATTGCTCCAAACTAGAAGGAAACATTAAACAAAAATGCCATAACCACTATCTCCGAAGAGACTGAGCAGTTGAACAGTGTTGGAATTAATGACTACTAGTCTCAGAACTAGGAAAGCAGATAACAAAAATGTTTGGAGAAAGTGCACCATGTGGTCTGCAAACCTATCAGAAACCATTTGCAATAATTCATTTATGTACTGACGTCCAAATGAAAGACTATAACTTAGACGAGTCTTCCATTTCGAAAGAGGGTCGGCAAGAAGCAATTTATCCAATGAGAAAGGAATTGGAAGGATTAACAAGAATAAAACCAAAATAACCCAACGTCAAATCCTTCTATCACAAAAGAAAGTTGGACATAATAAAGTAAAACAGGACATCAATACTGAAGTTACTCGAACATTAAGATGTCAAAGAAAAGAATTTCAAAGAATGATAGTGATCCATAAAAAATAGAATCCGCCAATTGGATGGTGAAACAGGGACTGTTGACAATCTAGTCTGACAGCAGTACACTGGAAAAGAAACATGCCCAACTCATAAATATTAAAATTTTATTTTATTCAAGAACCATTAAAAAATCAGAAGGTAACCAAGAAAAGCAAAGCAGCATACACCAAAATAAATTTAATGGGCTCACATGATTTGCAAGTACTGCAGCCCTGCATTTCATTCTTCTGAAGACCATAATTGCCTCAGAAGAACCTAATGCTTAAAAGAATTTGGGTCCAAACAAAAAAAGACCATTTGCTAGCCAAGGAAATGTCCACAAAGACCAAGTTTCCATACCATAACCCACCCAAGAGAACCAACCAAAATATAGGAGAATGCTAGTGAATCAGTGAATATAAGCCACAGAAATTAAAGCACCCTCCAAGCAATCCCACCTTTTAAAGATTATTTCATACCACTGGATCCAAAAACTGTGGGTTTCCACCCAAACAAAAAGCCTCAAGATCTAGCGAACGTGACAGCCAGGTGGAGAAGCCAAATAAGTGAGAACATGGTCATCCTAATCAAAGCATGCTAAAAGAAACCCTTAAACAGGTAGATGTTCAAACCAGAGACCAACTCCAAAATCTGCAGGAGAGGAATGCAATAAATTTACCTCTTTGCAGTCAAAAAGAAAAAGGTGTCATCTAGAAAATGTAATTAGAAACAGCCACCTCTTAAAACCCACTGTCAAAACTTTAATAAGCCCACTCTCCTCTCTCAAAATCACTCAAGCCAGGACACCTACCACTCCGCTTCTTCCCAGAAGTTTTTTACTCCCTCAGCTTTTGTTCTGCCTAATCCCATTCACACGTTGCTTTCATCCAAAAGTAGGGTCAGTCTCTACGGTGATATTAACCACTAGGAAATTGAAATGAAACAAGGATACATCCAATTGTACAAAGGAAATAAGACACAATTTTGAAGCTCAACGTTTCAGCTGACAGTTATATTCAGTGCATCACTTAAAGTACTATGTAATTCATGACATGTAAGATACTACTGACTTGAAGGTAAGCATTTGTAGCATGCTTCAACAATGAATTAAGTTTGCAAACAAGACCTGCGTATAGAAACTTAGCATTGTAATATTATCTGTCCAGCCACAACATATACATCTTTTGTAAGAGAAGAAATAATACCACTAATGTATGCGAAAGCTTGTTTTGTTCAGTAACAAGAAATAATTAAATGATAAACAGGCCATAGCATTGACATTCACTCGAAACAGAAGTCATACATGTAGATCATTCTGAAGCGGTGTCCCTGTCAGCATCAAGCGCTGGTTAGCATTTCTTGCAACAGACATCAGATTTTTCCACCTAAAGCTATTTTTGTCCTTCAAAGCATGTGCCTCATCCATCAGCACACAGCTCCATCTCCAACGCTTCAGGATTTTACGATCATCTTTTTGCTGTGCACTAGAATGAATATAAATAAAAATTTAATTAACATTTGAATAAATTATAGAAATGGCATTTATGTATAGAGAAATGAACCTGTGCCGTTCAAAAAGGGAATAACACACAAGAAGAACGTTAAATGGGGGAGGCAATCCCGCCTTGGATAGGGAGCTCAACTCCTTGCAATATGCAGCTCGTCCAGCCCCATGATATTGAAGAACAGAAAAGGTTGGGCACCACCTCTTTAGTTCCCTTTCCCAGTTTTCCAAAACAGAAGCAGGACATACTATAAGATGCGGACCAGGATCATTGTGCAAGTGTTTCAACAAAGTTAAATATGTGATGGCCTGGTAGACAAGAACATATCTTACTCTATCAACTATCAAGTCAAGGATTAAAAACAAAATTAGAGACAGAAGCAAACCAAAAGGAGGACAACATACCTGAACTGTTTTGCCAAGGCCCATTTCATCCGCCAATATGGCTGTGTGACACATGAAATCAAATGTCAATCACGAGATTCATGAGAATCATACTAATCTCTAATACACAAACTTATGCCATAATTACAACCAGAAATGTTAAAAAATAATAACTTAATACATCAAACAGATAAACGAAGTGTATGTTTGGATTAGCTTATGTTATGTTCAAAACAGCTTATAATCAAAAGCTCCCTGAGAGAGCTTTTGAAAAATAGGCAATTATTTCTCCAGAAGTAATATAACTCAAACATGCCTTTAGTCACTTTGGCATTACAAAATGATATTTCAATAAGCACAAACCCAGGAGCAGCGAACAACCATATACATAACAAGCATGGTCACAACAAAGAATGCATGACCATGACATGAAACTGTCACAAGATTGAGAAATCCATAATGAAAGATTTATCCACTCTTGCATTTTCTTAAGGACGCTGGACACAACCCTATATAGGTCCATAATATAGCCACAAGCAAGCACAAATCGATATAAATCACAGAACATATACAAATTCGGTTCGCATAATTTAATTCAGCAGAGTGTAAAAAGCTTTAAACCAATACGTGCTACAATAAGTAGACTCCAAAAGCCTAATAATTTACCTCCTCCTATACCCTTGCGATACAACAGAAGCAAAAAATTGACACCAACCAGCTGATACGGTTTGAGTAGAGGCTGAAAATCCGAATCCTCAGACCCACACGCTACATCAACATCCTCCTATCAACACCACATAATACATAACAGTTTATGACATGCCATTCTAGCTCAACTTAACCACTAAAAAAAAAGAGTCATTTTTTGAAGCACCTGAGTTACGATTTTCACTGAAGAAGATTCCACCTCGGAGTACCTTTCGTAAGCGGTCCCCGAAGACCCAGACAGCTCCCTCTTCAACTCCGTTGATATTTTCGAACACTTGTGTAAAGCCCTACCAACCACATCACCTTCATTTCCTTTTTCAACCTCTTCCTCCTCCTCTTCCTCGGTGGACCCTATTTCATACAATTCCGCAACATCCCTATCACTGTCCTCGTCATCATCAATTATAAACCGCCGGCCGCGGTTCGGCACAGCGGTCGCAGCGGAATTGTCCACGTCGTCATCCTCCAGGTCATCCAGGTTTTCCCGGAAACCCGCCGAGTTTTGCGTGATTTCGACGCAATCGTCGTCGCTGCTGTGGTCGGAGACCTCGAGCTTAGGGGAGCTGTAAGCGAAGGACTCGATGGGTGGCGGAGAAGAAGCAATCGAAGAAGAAGAAACGCGCGGTGTCTTGAGAACTCGAGAGGGCTTGAAGGAGTGGTTCTCCCATTCGTCGTCGGAGATTTCGTAGAACTCGCGCTTCATTGAGAAGAAGGAAAGGAAAGGTGTGTTGTGCGGATGTGTGTATTTTGTGTTGTGAGCCCTAGAGAGAAGAGCACAGAAAGAGAGTTGAAAAGTGAAGGGAAGGAAGGGCGAGTTATTTGGAGAAACGTTTTGGAGTGAGAAAAGGAAAGAATCAGAGAATGGAAGGGGGGAAAAGCGGTGTATGAAAGCGACGAGCGCGGGGATTGTAAGGCATACACATAGGGTACGGTACTCGCTAGTCCAACCTCGCGCGCTGACCGAATTTAGTTAACGGGGCCGAGGATTACTCCGCTGAGGGATCTTGGGTATAGTCACACAGAATCTTCTCTTTGCAATGTTTTGGAAGGAAGATATTTGAGTATCTGATTATAGGTTTGATTTTTTTGATGCGTTGATTATAGGTTTGATTGTGTGAATAAATAAATATATATATATATGAAAATAATATTATTACGAGAGATTTTTATTTAGGTATTTAATCATATTTTGACATATTAGTTATTTACTTATTGAATTAAGGATATTTTGAGAAATTAAATAAAAAGTTGTAATTTTTTTTGTTAATTTTTTTATTTTTAAATAATTATTCACATATTTTTAAGTCAAAAATAATGGTTAGATAAATCACTTTTTAAAATGATAATTTTAAGAATGAATTTTAAAACCCCTCATAAACACCATCCAAATATTTAGTGGAGTCATTAACTATAACCTTTTTACCGAAACTCTGAAAATCTCATTTTAACCCTGAAAATTCCATTCTTAAATCCTCTCACAGTGCCACTTTAGTGCGCCATTTCAGTTCTTTAAATTCCATTCTTGAACCCGCCATCGTATGGATTTGATTAATGAAATTTTTATTTGAGGTTTTTAATTATATAATTTTATTTGAAATCATACAACTTTTAATTAATGAAATTGACCATAAGAACCAATGCCATTACATTACTGCTAAGGTTGCTTGAAGCCTTTAAATTGTTTTTAAGTAATAAAAGATCAAAATTTCACCATTATCCAGAATATGCAAAATCAGGTCATTTTAGGTAAACTGGGCAGGACTACATAAGCAAGTATTCAGGAGTTGACCAACTTCTATTTAGAGAAATCCCTGCCCATCTATAATATGTAGGCAAAGACTACATATGCTCTTAATGCAAAGCATACAACTTGAACACCACCACCTCCTTTTCTTGATACATGAAAGCCTTATCCTTCTCATTATATTTCGCAATAAGTACAACAACCCTTATATGAAATCCACACTGGCAACACCCTGACGCATAGGGATCCCTCTCCAAAATCTTCAATTTGTTTGCAGCAAGCTACCCTGCTCTGTGACAAGGATAATCCTTAACCTTAATTGTGGGTGTTTCTCTAGAAGGTCGGTGGGTCTTTTGTTAAGAAATTTATGTTTCCTAATTAATGTTGGATATCATATTTAATTGATAATTATGTTAACTATTTAATTTATTGGACTTGTTATTAAGTGATCTAATTTAGTGAACTCATAGACTTCATAACTTGACATAGACTTAATGAGTAGATACCATATTGACCCATTAGGGAATTAAGGGAATCCTGATTGGTTAATATACGTCAGAAACAATTATGGTCCCCAATATACCAAATCATAACACAGTTTCTCTTCTCTCCATCTGGAAGAGAGACGACGGTCCCATTGAGGAGTTAAGGCAATTTGGTTGAGGAAGATCACAAACCACCCCCTTGTTCGTGATTAATTACCGCAAAGATTCTGCAACAGTTGGTGATCAATAGCTATGGATCCAGGTATTTATGAAAATTCAAGAATCCTTGATAAATTTGGCATGTTGTAGATCCTAGGTCTTATGGTATTTTGTTCTACGGTGCATGCATCTAGAACTTGTTTTAAAGAATTAAAGAATCAATCTCTAACAAGTGGTATCAGAGCGGTCATCATTGTTAGATTATTAGGATTTGTGGTTTTTCCAGAACATAGTTAGGGTATTTTTTTATCTTCCTATAATGATTGTTTCTCCCAATTTTCATGAACCCTAATTATGAAATTTAGGGCTTTTACCTTTTTTTTGCTACACAAGAATGTATTGGCCGAGAATGTGTGTATTTGCTGCACAATTGCTACACGAAACCTATTTTTTTTTCTTTTGCGAAAAGTAAATTTTTTTCCAGTAAGCTACACGGTCTACCTGTGTTGAGTAATAGAGTCGTGACCTATACTAATAAAAAAAATTCTTGGTTGGTACAATATTTTTAATTAAGTTAATTGAAACATGTTGCTAAAGTAACCCATGTTGTGTAAATTAATTTGATTAAAATTACATAGATGTTTGCGTGAAATTATGTTTGTGAACTATGCTCGGCCCAAAGGAAGACACAGTTTGGCCAAATAATGACATGTCTGCAGTGGTGAATATGTAACGATTATAAAGTTTTTATTTTTCATGTGAGCAATAGTCGATCTAAAGAAAGGTTGTTGTTTGACAAAATTTATCGTCAATATTTGATAATTGCATTGAGAGTACCACTTACAGTTAATTTCTCTGTCCAAAGGCTAGGAATTAATGTTGTACTAGGTATCTTGTGATGAATTCTCAATTCTGGATAATTGTTTATTTTGTTCTATATCTAGTTTCTGTTGCTAGTGTTGTAAATATTTCTGCTCAAGTCAATACAATCCCAATGCTGAATAGGACGAATTTTAAAGCCTGGAAAGAAGCCGTGGAGATAATTCTCGGCTGTATGGATTTAGATCTGGCACTTAGGACGGAGCGACCCACTCCTACTCTGAAAAACCTTGACCAGGTTAAAATTGAGAAATAGGATCGCTCTAACCAAATGTGCTTAATGATCATGAAGCACTCCATTCCAAAAACATTTTGGGGCTCTATTGCTGAGAGCAAGAATGCTAAGAAGTTCCTTGAGGAAATTGAGTAATATTTTGCCAAGAATGAAAAGTCAAAGGCGAGTAACCTTTTGGGCAAACTCGTCTCGATGAAATATAAGGGCAAAGGGAACATAAGGGAGTACATTATGGAAATGTCTAATCTTGCATCAAAGCTTAAGTCACTCAAGTTAGAGCTATTTGAAGACTTGATCGTGCACTTGGTTTTGATCTATCTTACTGCACACTTTGGGCAATTCAAGGTGAGTTATAACACTCAAAGGATAAATGGTCCCTCAATGAGCTTATATCTCATTGTGTGCAAGAGGAAGAGATGCTACAGAGAGATAAGACAGAAAGTACTCACTTGGCTTCGACTTCTCAGAACAAGAAGAAGAATAGAGCTAAGGATACTGCAGAAGGTTATTCTTATCAGAAGAAACGGAAGAAGCAGGATGAGGAATTTACTTGCTACTTTTGTAAGAAGTCAGGACACATGAAGAAAGAGTGTCCCAAGTACGCCACCCGGCGTGTAAAGAAGGGTAAGCTTCTCACTTAGTTTGTTCTGAAGTTAATTTAGCTTCTGTACCTAAGAATACTTGGTGGGTATATTCTGGTGCCTCACATAAGTATGTCTATGCAGGGTTGCTTGTGGAGCCAGCTCCCAAGTGATAACGACAGATTCATCTTTATGGGCGATGGCAATAAAGTTACAGTAAAAGCTATAGGAACTTTTAGATTACAATTGAAAATTGGATTTCATTTGGATTTGTGTGAGACATTTGTTGCACCATCATTTAGACGAAATTTAATTTCTATTTCTAGTGTGGACAAATCAGGTTTTTCTTATTCATTCAGAAATAATAAAGTTAGTCTCTATCAAAATTCATGTGTTGTTGGTTCTGATATAGTCTTAGCTAGAGAGTTGAGAGAGGAAACAAATGGGAAGGTAGAGCTATGAAGACGAACTTTGGAAGAACATAGCCTTCGTCTAAGTAGGAGTAAGACGGAGTATATGGAATGTAAGTTCAGTAAGAGGTGTGTTAATGATAGCTTAGCGGTGAAAGTTGGAGATCATACAATACCACAAGTCACACAATTTAGGTACCTTAGATCTATCATACAAAATGATGGAGAGATAGAGGGAGATGTAAACCATAGGATTCAAGCAGGATGGATGAAATGGAGGAGTGCTTCAGGAGTTTTTTGTGATAGAAAAGTGCCTCTCAAGCTTAAGGGTAAATTTTACCACACAGCTATAAGACCCGCGATGTTGTATGGTACTGAATGTTGGGCGGTAAAAAGTCAACAAGAGCATAAGATCAGTGTTGCGAAGATGAGGATGTTGCGTTGGATGTGTGGCTATACAAAACAAGATAGGATTAGGAATGAATGCATTAGAGAGAAAGTAGGGGTAGCACCTATTGTGGAAAAGATAAGAGAATCTCGCCTTAGGTGGTTTGGACATGTAAGGAGAATACCCTTAGAAGCCCCTGTAAGAAGAGTAGATCAGGTAGATAATAGTCCAATAGCTAAAAGTAGAGAAAGACCAAGAAAGACTATAGGTGAAATGATTTAAAAAGATTTAGATCTGAATAGCATATCTGAAGACTTGGTTTATGATAGGGCACAATGGCGTCGTTTGATCCATGTAGCCAACCCCACCTAGTGGGAAAAGGCTTGGTTGTTGTTGTTGTTGTTGTTGGTTCTGGTTCTTTGATTGATAATCTATATATGCTTGACATTGTTGGTTCCTATAATGAAATATTGCAAACAAGTTTAAAAGGTACAAAGCGAAAATTAAATGAGAATTTAGTTGCCTTATGGCACAAGCATTTAGGCCATATCTCTAAGCAGAGAATTCAGAGTCTTGTATCAAATGAAATTCTTGAACCCTTAGATCTGTTAAACTTTCAAGTCTGTATTGAGTGTCTCAAGGGAAAATGAATAAACATGAGGAAATTAGGTGTCGAAAGAGCTAAGGATGTCTTAGAACTAATACATACGGATATTTGTGGTCCATTCCCTACACCTTCTTGGAATGGACAATAATACTTTATTACGTTCATAGATGATTACTCTAGGTACGGTTACCTATATTTAATACATGAGAAGTCTCAATCCCTAGACATTTTCAAGTCTTTCAAGGCTGAAGTTGACCTTGAACTTAGAAAGATAATTAAGGCTGTCAAATATGATCGTGGTGGTGAATACTCTGGCAGATATGACGGATCAGGAGAGCAACGTCCAAGACCCTTTGCATTTTTCCTCAATGAGTGTGGAATTATCCTACAATACACCATGCCGGCCAAACCCAGTATGAATGGTGTTGCAAAACGATGAAACTGGACTCTTAAGGATATGGTAAAAAGTATGATTAGTCATTCTTCCTTGCCATAGTCATTTTGGGGAGAACCCTTAAAGACCGTAGTTTATATCCTTAATAGGGTACCAAGCAAAGCAATAACCAAAACCCCTTATGAGCTTTGGACTAGCAAAAGGCCTAGCATAAGGCACTTGCACATTTGGGGTTGTCCAGCTGAGGCACGACCTTATAGGCCGCATGAAAGAAAACTGGACTCAAGAACGGTTAGTCGTTATTTCGTTGGTTATGCTAAACGCTCTCAGGGGTATAAGTTTTACAATCCCACATCAAGATCCTTTTTTGAAATGGGAAATGCGAGATTCCTTGAGAAAGTTGAGTCTGAGGATGAAGGAAATATAAGGAATGTTGTCTTTGAAGAAAAACCTATTATTGACAGTGATCAAGTCCTTGTACCTATCACTGTTCAAGAAATAGTTCTGGTATTAGACAATAATGTTCACGCTATTATTCTTGACATTGTTCCATAACAAGGCAAAATTGATAAGGTTCTTCCTCAAGCACCACTTATAGAATAAACTCAACAAACTCATGAAGTGCCATTAAGGAGATCCATTAGAGAAAGGAGAAGCGCGATATGAAATGATTACATCGTCTTTCTTCAAGAACATGAGGATGGCGTTGGTTTAACAGAGGATGATCCAATCAACTTCTATCAAGCTATGCACAGTTCTAACTCTCAAAAGTGGATTAATGCCATGAAGGATGAGATGAAGTCTATGAAGGACAATGACGTTTAAGATCTCATCGAATTGACTGAAGGTGCGAAGCCCATTTGTTGTAAATGGATATTTAAGACTAAGAGGGATTCAAAGGGTAATGTCGAGAGATATAAAACTCGTCTTGTTGCTAAAGGCTTCACTCAAAAGGAAGGCATTGACTACAAATAGACTTTCTCTTCAGTATCCTCAAAAGACTCCTTTAGGATAATAATGGCACTAGTAGCTCATTTTGATTTGGAGCTACATCAGATGGATGTCAAGACTGCGTTTCTAAATGGAAACATTAATGAAAAGATTTACATGGCACAACCAGAAAACTTTGTGTCGGGTGACCCAAGGTCTATGGTATGCAAGCAAAAGAAATCCATCTATGGTATCAAACAAGCTTCCCGTCAATGGTATCACAAGTTCCATCAAGTCATTACCTCGTGTGGTTTTGAGGCAAATGTCATTGATGACTATGTATATCACAAGTTCAGTGGGAGTAAATACATCTTCTTGGTATGTCGATGATATTCTGCTTGCTAGCGGTAATATAGGCTTATTGTATGAAATCAAGAAATTTCTAATGAAGAATTTCGAGATAAAAGATCTTGGGTACACATTTTTTGTATTGGATATTCAGATACTAAGAGATCGCTCTCGAGGTATCCTTAGGTTGTCACAAAAGAGCTATATTGATAAAGTCTTAAATAGATTCGGCATGAAAAATAGTAAATCAGGAGACACACTTGTTGCTAAAGGAGACAAGTTTAGTCTCAAACAGTGCCCCAATAATGATCTTGAAATGAAAGAGATGCAAAAGATTCCCTATGCATCAGCGGTAGAGAGTCTAATGTACGCTCAAGTTTGTATATGTCCTAACATAGCATTTATAGTGGGAGTTTTGGGAAGATATTTGAACAATCCTGGTATGCAGCATTAGAAAGCGGCCAAATGCGTGATACATTATTTGAAGAGAACAAAAGACTACATGCTCACTTATCAGAGATCTGACATTTTAGAGATCATCAGGTACTTTGACTCTGATTTTGTGGGATGTCAAGATAGCAGGCGCTCCACATCAGGATACATCTATATGTTGGATGGAGGAGCTATCTCATAGAAGTCTACTAAACAGACTCTTATAGCTTCTTCAACTATGGCAGCAGAGTTCATAGCTTGTTATGAGGCGCAACCACGGGATATGGCTACGGAACTTTGTCACTAGTTTGCGTGTGGTTAATGGTATTGACAGACCACTGAAGATTTATTGTGACAATAACTAAGCAGTTCTTTACTCCAACAACAATAGAAGCTCAACGAAGTCAAAGTTTATCAACATCAAGTTTCTAGTTGTTAAGGAAAGAGTTCAGGATAGACAGATTTCTATAGAACATACATGAACATAGTTTATGCTAGATGATCCATTAACTAAGGGCTTGACACCTAAGGTTTTTCATGAGCATACTGCTCATATGGGTGTTATTCCTGAGGATACCTTAGTTTAGTGGGAGTCTTTTTATGTTCTATGTTTTACTTTGGACATTGTGTTATTTGATTTTCTGCAGAATAAAGTTAATGATTTATGATTCTATTTTTGAACTTGTTTATGCTTTGTATATGCAACGTTAGTGTTGCATTTAAGGTGTAACACCCCCTCCGAAGGACATTATATTTCAGACAAACTATTCCATAACTTTACCCAAACCTTAAGTTATTTGATATTATTTTAATATAGGTTTCAAAATTTCTTTTCGCGAATAACATAAACATACCAAATTATAGATACACAAGACATAAGAACTGAATAATATACTTTACATAAAACAAAGTTTACTATAACCATAAGTACATTATACTTACATACCCAAAAATATAAAACATCTAATATAACCAACCTAGACTGGCCCAAGTTCACAACACTTAATGAGAAGAATCCTCCTCAGAAGACAAATTCCCTAGCCGAGAATGTCTCGACGGATAGAAATCTGAGCAGAAGATATCACGAAATCCTCCCTAGAAGTATAGTGAATATCATTTCACAACTCCCTGATAGGCATAACAAACTCTACATATACAACAACAAAAGAAAATGTAGTGACCCCATGGCGGGTCCTACTTATGGATAGAGTAATGCACCACAATACTTTATATGCTTTATGTCCCAATGGACACGCCAAACATCAGCGCCTTCAAGAAAATATAGTCTAACAAAACCTAGCAGATCCCTCCTTGCCGCCATCGTAGTCTTCACAGACATAAGCATAAAATAGAAACAGACAAAACAATAATACAAATTGGTGAAATCCCCTATATCACTACCAGCATGGTAGTAAGAAACAAAAATAATAATAATGTCATTGATATTCAGCAATATCACAGAATAACAAGTAAAATCATGTTATCAACTAACAGATAATTTAACAATATATACATCACTTTATATGAATACTGATCATACCACAAAATAAGTATACTGACTATGCCACAACAATATGTACACTGACTATGCACATGCATAATGTGTATACTGATCATTCTTATGCACAATACACCCATTTCCTACTTCATGGAGCTAAACACAATTTCGGAGAGAATGATCCAGAAGATATGTCTGTATATCGTCAGCCTCAAGTCAAGTGCTATAAAAAGTATCAGCGAACGCATCAGGGCTTATACAAGACATTCTACGCCAGATCAGGAATAGGAATAGTATCTCGTCAAGATCGTCAATGCATTTGCATCGGTTGCCACAACACAGTAGTGTGATTAACTGGCCACTTGTTGAATTCCGCGCCCCGATGCCTCCAAGATCATTCATAGACCTTCACTATGCAATTCGCATCCGCACGAAGGTGTAATTCAACTCCTAGGCAACAATAGCCTTAACAGACACCGTCTGACAAATAATGTATGATCAATGACTCAATGCATATCACACTTTACCGACTACAACCATATGTTGATATATCCAGGTCCAATACATTGGCCCGATAACAAATTACTGTATTTCCCAATCGCATAACATTTTTATCTCGTTTTCACAATCGCGTAACTAAAAATCATCATTTTTAAATCGTGAAAAAGTTTTTCTACATATTTTCAATCGTGTAAGACATTTTCTCAATATTCTGAGCTCAATTTAAAACTTTTTTCACTTAATATAAAAATTGGACTTTAATTCCAACATTTCCTCACTAAACTTCTTTTAATTAATATTTCTAAACATTTTCCACAAAAACTTAGATTTATTTTCAATAAATCAAGATACTACAAAAATCCTTCTCCATTACTCTTATTAAATAAGATTCTTTAATTTTTTTAAACATCATTCTAGCTTTATTTCCATACTAAGGCCAAAAATCACTTTTTGTTCATAAAACTTTCTTAAATTAAAATATCTAAATTCTAACTATCCTTAAAATTATTTCCATTGATATACTCAAAAGTCATTTCTCCTTAAATTATAAAATTGTGTTCATCTTCTCTTTTTTTTTCTTGTAAATCCTTTAATCCTAATTTAGTCCCCAAATCATCTAAGTAATATTTTCTAACACTCTTTCCAAAACTTTCATTATTCTAATTCTAAATAAAATATTTTCCATTTAACTTATCAAAAATCATCTTAAATAAAATACTTTAAGTTTTCAAATTACTTCTCCATCCTATTATCAAATACCATGGCTGAAAATCACCATTTTAATTGATAATAAAATTTGTTCATTCCCATTTTTATTTTGTAAACTCTTAATTAAATTTCTCATCACTAAATCCTCTAAGTTAACATTTAATAAATCATTTTTGCATTAAATTCCCCTCTGAAAGGCATGAAGGCCATGAGCCTCTATAGTCATTGGGACCAAAATACTTTTCCTTTCTAGCACAATTTATAGCATACAACAAAATTTTAAGCATCACAATTGTAACACCCCGAACTTTCTATCTAAAGAATAGTAATTTTGACAGTTAATAGAATTCTACTGTTTAGTGATTTCTGTGTACTGTAAAATTATTTTAAATATTTTGTTTGTATATTTGATCATTTTGAGTAATTTGCTCCGTGTCAGGAAAATAATAATTTTTGGGCCGGTAAAATTTTACGTAATTTAATTTTTACTAAAAAGTCTTAATTATTTTACGTAATTTGAATTGATATTTGTGAGTTTTCTAATTTTTGTGATTTTATATGTGATTATGAAAATTTTTACTATTTGTGGGCCCAGGGGGTGTATGTAAGCTCAAGTGGCCATACGTAGGCCTAGGTGGGTCCCGCAAAGTGAAAAAAAATTTCTACGTATAGAAAAATTTGTACTGTTTAGACAGAAACAGGGGATCTTACTAAACCTGAATCTGGAAACAGTTTTAAAAAATTTTCTTTACTATATTTTGTACTGTATTTAATTATTGGACGATAAAAATATAATAAATATATTCTTTCGTGGGGTTATAACAGATAAAAATAAAATTCTATACTGTTAAGTCAACATTGGTGGTTTTGATATCCACCATCGATTTAATCACCATTGGAGATTTAATCTTGATTTAATCAACGATGGAGATTTGATTTTAAAAGTGAATAGGATCAACTATAACCGTTGGATGGAAATTAAATCAAGGGTAGAGATTTAGTTTTATAAATGGCTATGACCATTATCAACCCTTGGGTGTAGATTTAATCAATGATGGAAATGGATCATTAATGACCATTAGATTTAGATTTAGATCAATAGTGGAGAATTGGTCATCAAAATGACTATAACCATTTTGGACCCTTGGATGTAAAGTTTGAAGGTATAATCTTGACCATTCATTTTGGAAACATATTCAATGGTTAGGATTGCAAGCCAAAAATGATCTAATGGCTCAAATAAAGTCTTCCATCTATAACCTAAACCTAATAGCTATTTTAATCCAAACCATTCTTTTAATCAAGGGTTAGGATGGCTTAGGATGATGGCTATGAAATTTGTCACATTTTATGAAGCATGGAAGGGGGGACGGTTTGGAGATACAAGGGAGAGGGGAGACAACTTTGAATAGGCTTTTTAGGCCAAAGAAAAAGATGAAGGTAATAGCCAAGTGTCAAGACCATCAATTATTTTCCTATTGATCATTAATGATCATGTTTTTCAAACTTCACTTTCCACCTTTCTCCAATGCAAGCTACAGCCATGCATAGCTTTGAAGACCAAGTAATTCATTTCTACACTTCATATTATCATATCTTCACCTATTTCACTTAAGTTTCAAGAAACAAACCAAAGAAAACTCCATTCTCTCTCCCTAAAGAAGACTATTCGGCCAAGCACCCTAAACCTCTCCTCCATCACTTTTTAATTTCATACAACCTAGTTTCTTGAATCCTTACCTTATTCTAAACAACTTTCATGTTGAAGACTTTCTCTAAATCTTCCATCTTGAAGGACTTTTACTAAGATCAAGTTATAGAGTTTTGTTAGTGAAGTGTAAGGAAACTTCATTTATTCTTTTCTTTTTCATGTTCTAAACCATGTTTGATCTATGGTTCCTCTTAATCAAGCTTAATATACTAATTTATTTATGTTTGTTTTATGTTCAAGAGACTTTTGTTGGTGGAGATCTTGTTCTAAATCCAAAGCAAGGAGCTTTTGTGGTTCTTCAAGAGGTAAGAGGGAGATCCATCTCACCAACCAAGCATGGTGGTGAGAGATGGTTTTATATTTGATGGATGGTGAATCCATGTGAGGATTCATATCCATGGTCATGTAATAATTTGTGTGTGTTATGTGCTTTGATTATGTTTGTTTATGCTTGATATGCTTTGCATGATTTACTTGTGTATGCATGCTTAGTATGATTTTTATTTGCTTATATGGTATACTTATGATATGCATGATGAAAATATATTGAATATATTATGATGAAAGTATGATAAAATAAGAAATTTTGGCTCCAAAGGCCATAGAGAAGGTCACGGTTTTGAGCTTCCAAAACTAGGGTTTCTATTGAAATTTTTCAAGAACAATGGAGTTAATTTTTGGTCCTTAAACTTAAGCAAATTTTTGGCCAAGACACCAACCAATTTGGTGTTCACAAAATTATATTTTCATGAATGATAAAATTGAATGATTTGAGAAGTAAAGAAAATAAACAAAAGGGTTTGTTTTGCAAAAAAAAAGAATGCACAAGGTTTTGAGTTATGTTTTCATGAATTTATTTTTTTGTAGAAACAAGAATGGAATTTATTTAAGTTAGAAAGAAAAAAAAATATTTCATGATTTCAATGGCCATCTATAAGGTTTTGATAATTTAGAAAAATATTTTGATGTTATAAAATACAAGAATTTTCAAATAAGAATTTTGAAAAGGGAATTAAAGTGTTATCAATTAAGCGAAGTGAAATTTTCATAAATAAAAGAAAAAGAAGATTGAAAGTGTTGAACTTCAAATTATTTTAAAGAGAATCAATTTTTAGAAGTGATTTAGAAATATAAAAGAAAACATTTGTAACTTAAATTTACTAACGTAGAATTTATTTATTAGGTTTCAAAAAATGTTAGGAAATTTAAAGTTAGAAATAGTAATTAAATCAACTAAATGTGATTTTGTAAGACTAGATCAATAAAAAGTGATTTTGAGAAAATATATCAAGGAAAATATTTTTGACTAAGAATAAAAAGGGAATAAAGTAAGAAATTATATTATTATAAGAAAAGTCCGAAGTAATATTTTTAAAGTTAAGAAATATTTTACGAAGGGTAAAAAATATGAAAAATAATTTACAGAGCTCAAAAACGTAAATTTTGAGTTACGCAATTTGAAAAATGTTAAAATATTTCTACACGATTTTTAAAGCGTTTAAATATTTTACACGATCGAAATGTTGTAGAGAAAAAAAAAATTGCTATGCGATTTAAAAACAAAAGAATATATTTATGCAATTTAGAATACAGTAAAAAATTGTTACACAATTTTTTGAACATAACAAAAAATGTTACAAATCGTTGTTTACTTAATAAAATATTATGTGACTGTGAAAACGTGACAAAAATAATTTTACAAATGAGAAAAATACGATAATGTAATTTTGCTGTTAATTATACAATAAATTTTACAGTTAAAATCAGTATGTGAATGTCGTACAAGAAATTGAGAAGTTTGCCTGTAATTGGCATTAATCCATTTTACGAACGTAAAATAGTATTTGAACATTGTATAAGAAATTATGTGATTTACCTTTGGTTGGTAATTGGTGCATTACACATGCATTGAAAATGGTCCGATGGACTGTATATGGCTAATTGCCTAGGAGAAACGTACACCTCTTGAGTAGGTGCGATACGCGTAGTGTAGGTCACTTGTGGACCTTAGGGGCATTGGGGTGCGGGTTGCTCGTAATGGGCAGTTGGTAGCTCTTCTGCACCGTGGGTTAGACCGATGCAATACACCGATGATCCGGACCGAAACACTATTCTTAATCGAGATCTGACAAAGACTGTCGTGTATGTGCTAGATGTGCAAGATATAATTATAGCACTTGGTCTGAGGCACGCGGTACCGGCAGATCTTTTCGATCAATTTCTCCAACCTGAGTTTAGTTCCATGGAGTAGGAAATCGAGTCTATATGTTCATACATTAATATAAATGCTTACATTTGTGAGATATAATAGTTGTGAAATATTGATTATGATAATTATAAATATCTGCTTAGTGTAGATGGCATCTCCTATAATTATTAAATGTTAATTTTGATTGATAATATGTTAATGCCATATTTGTAATATGACGTGTTTATATGGTATGCTGTTATGTTATCTCTGTGCTAGCATGTTGGTATTGGCATAGGTGATCTCACCTCTTTGTATGTATATTTGTATATTGTATTTATAATTGGGTGAAGACGTTGAGAAAGAAACAGTACAAGAAGGAGAAGAAGAACTACTTCTCACGGCTGGGAATGCAGAATTTTGACAGTATGGCGTCAAGAGCTAGTTTCCTCGGTTATGTACGTCTACAATTTCACGGAGGAGTTGGAGAATGGAGAACAAGTCCCGATGAGCGAGGACTTATTTACGAGGGGTATCTGACTGTTAGTATTAGTAGGTTGTTTCGCGGGGATCCATTTTTTTGCGTAACTATTTTTGTTCATGTTGAATTTCCTTTGCATATTAGGCGACATTGGGATACTAGGAATTATGTCCCAATGGAAATCAGCATAGTATCGTCAGCCCGGACACCTGTCCGTAGGGCTACTCGTCATAACGGATTCCTATCTGTTGAGGAACCCGAGGAGGACCCGTCTGAGGGGTCTGCTGCTTAGTTAAACTTGGGCAAGTTTGAACTCTGATATAAGCTCTGTGTGTAATTATTTAAGTGTGTTTGTAGTTTGAGACATGGTCTGTAAATAAATAATCCTGACAGCACGTTTGTAATATGTATATGATGTAAACTATGTGTGAGGTTGCTATAATATTTTATTTTTCGCTAAGTTTATTTTATAGTTGTCAAAGAAGAAAGAAAGAAAGAAAAAATTTACAACTCATATTTTTATTAAAACATCACCTTATATGAACTTGGGGATAATTTTGGTAATTAAGTAACATAAACGTGACAACCTACGGTGGGTGTTACATTAGTTGGTATCAGAGCTCAAGTTAGAGTCTTTTGGGGTTTGTGGTTAGGTTTGTCTTGTTTATGTTGTGTGATTATTTGTTATTGTTTTCTGAAGAGAAACAATATTGTTTGAAGATTTACCTTGCTTTCTTTGTATTGTTCAGTTTGAATAGAAAAAGTAATAGTTGGACGAGGACGTGGACGTGGGAATAATAGCACAGATATGGAACTTAATGGGAATGATAATTTGAACATGGTTGCAGCTGTAGCAGCTATCCAACAAATGGCTGAAGTTATTATGTAGCAGAATCAGAGAGCGAATACAGATGTTCATAGTTTATCGGAGTTTCGAAGGAATAATCCACCGAAGTTTCGTGGAGAGTTTGATCCGGAGAAAGTTGAACTTTGGATCCAAGAACTTGAAAATATATTTGATGGTATGGGTTGTGCTGATGAACGGAAGCTTACGTTGGCAACGTTTATGCTGGTAGGAGATGGTGAACATTGGTGGGCAAGAGCTAGAAGACTGTTGGAAGCTGAATGAAGGATGGTGACATGACAACTTTTTAAGCAAAAATTTCTGGAGAAATATTTTCCAGCAAGTGTGAGGCATATGAAGGAAATGGAATTTCTGAGTTTACGATAAGGATTGATGTCTGTCAGTGAGTATGTGGCAAAATTTGAAAGTCTGTCTCAATTTTTGAGATATTTGTAGATGAACCCAGATGAGGGCTAGAAATGCAGGAAATTTGAAGAAGGATTAAAGCTGGATATTAAGAGAGTTGTATCGATGTTGGAGATTAATCAATTTTCAACTTTGATTAAAAAATATCATAAAGTTGAAGAGATTGATCATCAACGTGCGGTAAGGAATAAGAATTTTGGACCTGCAAGGTTTCAAAAAGGGAAGAATAATCAAGCAAATCGCTCTCAGCAAAAGCCGTATATGAAACCGGCAAGAGGTCAGAACAAGAAGCAATTTGTAGGTGGAAGTTCTAGCAGCAATAAGGCAAGTCAAGCTGGGACTCCTATTCGATGTTTCAAATGTGGGAAGGATCATCTCATGAAAGATTGTCAACATAAAGAAGTTGTTTGTTTTAAGTGTGGAAAGCTTGGACATTTCTCTAAAGACTGTGATCTGATAAAGAAGGAATCCTCTGTGGGAAACATCCGTACTACAAGACCACAGGCGGGTGGTCGTGTCTATACAATGAGCGGGGAGGAAGCCGCTAAATCGGAGGACTTAATAATGGAGGAGTGTGCTATTAAAGGTAATCCTTTAACCGTACTCTATGATTCGGGAGCAACACATTCTTTCATTGCATGTAATTGTGTTGAGCATTTGGGATTAACTGTGACTGCATTGCCTTATGATTTGAGTGTTGCTACTCCTACTTATAAGCCTGTTGTTACTTCAAAAGTATGCCTGAATTGTCTTGTCTGTGTTAAGGATAGAATCTTTTATGTGGATTTGATCTGTTTGCCTCTTTCCAAGATTAATGTAATCTTGGGAATGGATTGGTTGTCTTCTAACCATATCCTAATTGATTGTTCGAATAAGACATTAGTGTTTCCTGAGGCTAAGAATCCTAGATTCCTAACGGCTACTCAAGTGGAAGCTTGTTTGAAGGAAGGAGATCATGGGTATCTATTGTTATCTTCTTTAGATGTGCAATGTGAAGATGTCTTGAAGGATATTTTCGCTGTCAATGAATTTCCTGAAGTATTTCCTGAAGATATACCTGGACTGCCACCAGTAAGGGAAATCAAATTTGCCATTGACCTTGTACCTGGAGCCGGACCAATATCTATAGCGCCCTATCGGATGTCGCCAGGTAGAATTAACTGAACTGAAGAAACAGCTGGAGGATTTATTAGAGAAACAATTTGTGAGACCTAGTGTGTTACCATGGGGAGCTCCAGTACTGTTGGTCAAGAAGAATGATGGAACTTCACATCTATGTGTAGACTATTGGCAATTAAACAAAATCACGATTAAGAATAAATATCCACTTCCAAGGATAGATGATCTGATGGATCAATTGCGAGGAGCCGCAATATTTTCCAAGATTAATCTACGTTCTGGGTATCACCAAATACGTGTGAAAGTGGAGGATATTCCCAAAATTGCATTTCAAACTCGTTATGGGCATTATGAATATTTAGTGATGCCGTTTGGTGTGACAAATGCACTAGCTATATTCATGGACTTCATTAACAGAATTTTTCGTTCGTACTTGGATAAGTTTATTGTTGTCTTTATAGATGACATTTTGATTTTTTTTGGAAGTCAGGAGGAACATGCTGAACATCTCAGAGTAGTTCTTGATGATCACATATTTGATACATTAATAAGCCTTCATTTTTAGTCATTTACACTCTCCATGTACTTAATTGATTGATTTTGATTATGTTTTGTAAGTTTGGACTCAAATTGGACTTAATTAAATTTTTTAGCATAATTTACGTCTTACGTTATTTCTGTATTTGGGCTATATCTTGGGATGTAGGTGGTCTTTGGAGGTGATTCTAGTGGTATTTGAAAGATAAGAGAGAGTTCTATAACTTTCATGAAGACCTTAAAGGCCCAATCACACGAGTAGATAACTCAAATTGGGGTTGAAGTAAGAACCAGAGTGTTTTTCCTGATAGCTTAACCTACGTGTACTGTTCATCACATTTTTCTGGCTAGAGGTTGTAAAATAGGCTGAAATTTGGATTCTGAATAGTTAAGACCCACATCTACAACTTTCATGTTGAACACTTTTCCAGAATCAGACTCCTTGAAGGTGATATTGGGCTTGGAAGTCAGAATAGAGGAGCTGTGATTGGGCCTGAGCAGTGTGTAGTATTTTGAACATATCTGGAGTTATAGAAATGATATTGGACTCAAACTAAAGTTATTTGAAAGCTAAGATCCAGGCCTACAACTTTCATGAAGACTACTTGGTTCAAAAATGACGAATGCAATGACTTCAGAGCTGCATGATTTCGGAGACAAGGAATCTCCATAATTTCCCACTCACCTAAAGTCATTTGGCATTTTTCACTCATTTTCCACTCATCCACCCACTAATGACTCAGCCCCCTTGTCATTTTGTATCTCTAATCCTCTATAAAAGGGGGCCTTGGCACATCATTGAGGGTGTGAGGTGTTAGTTACCAAAATGATGCCATTTTGTTACTAAGTTTTCTTGTAATAATTTTCCTTTGTTCTAAATTAAAGTCATCTTCTTCTTCTTCTCTCTTTCTTTCTTCTTATCTATGAGTAACTAAATTTCATTTTACTTGGGTGAAAGGGTGAAGCTCTTGGTAATAAAGTAATGTTAGATTTATTCTTCTCTTGTGTTTAAATGATTTATATTTTCTAGTAACCATTATACGTATTATAATTTATTTCTTATAATTTAGAAACCATCTTTGTAAAGAGGAGTTCTTGATTTGTTGTAGACAAAATATTGGCACAATGAATGCTTTAACCCATTTATAAGTGGTGGTAATATTTTTAAGAAACATAATATAATTACGTATATTATTTTAAATGGACTTTTAATGTTGTATTTTTCGATTGGAACCTCCATGTTGCGAGGATTTTAATTGAATTATAAAAGAAATTAATCTTACCTTTACTTTATTTACCAAGAGTGAATCTTTTAACCCAAGTAAATAATTTTTATCATAGTAACAAAATATTTACTTCACCTTAATTAATCTTCAACAATTCCTTGTGGATCGACCTCAGACTCTCGAGAAATTTATTACTTGAGACAACCTGCACTTGGGTTCGCAAAGCAACAATTAATCCCACATCAAGTTTGTAGACTTGTTTGAAACTAAAAATTGTGCATCAAGTTTTTGGCGCCGTTGTCGGGGACTTGATTTGAAGACTGAATTTCTGGTATAAAAATTTTGTATATATACTAACTAGTGGGGGAACCTCTCCCTTTTTAATTTCTGTCCATACTAACTTGTGGGGGAAACTCTCCCTAATTTCTCTATAATCTTTAATCATTAATGAAATAATATTTCTTCTTCTCTCCCCTCTCGCTGAAGCAAAAAATCGGCTTGCCGATTCTCCAGTTTTCATATTTTAAATTTACTTTCTACACTTTATTTTCTGCATTTTAATTTCTGTACAGTGGGGGTAATTCTCCATTTTATTTTCTTGTACATATTAACTTAGTAGGGGTAACTCTCTTTTAATTTTTTTTTTTCGTACTTTATTTTTTGTATTTATTTTCTGTCATTTTTTTGTTATTTATTTTTTGTTTTTTTTTTTTTTGTTTACTAACTTTCTAACTCTCTTACTAACTATCTAACTTTTTACTTTATCAGCTATCTAACTTTTTACTTTTTCTGCTTCTAACATTTTAATTTATCTGTATACTAACTTTTTAATTTTTATGCTTATTAACTTATTTGGTGGTTGGTTTATACCACGCCTTTGTTAATATTTAATAGATAATTTATACTGCTAGCTTGTACATTTTATTTTTTACTGTAAGTTACTTATTTATGCTTAATTGGTATCGTGATTTAAATTATGGTCATTTGGTTAAAGTTAATCGTAGTACTTTACATATTAATTTATTTGAATCACAATCACACACATCAAACACAATGACTGAAAACGAAAGTGTGTATGATGAGCATGAAAATTAACCATTGCGAACCACGCGTGAGTATTTGCAACCATCTTGAAATTCTAGTCCATCATGTTTTATCTTTTCACTCAATGCTAACAATTTTAGATTCAAGTCAGGTATAATTTCTTTACTTCCTAATTTCTATGGTTTAGAATATGAAAGCTCATATTTACATCTAAAAGAATTTGAGGAAGTATGTACCGCTTTTCATGATCAAACTTGCACTGAAGAGGTTGTTAAGCTTAAATTGTTTCCTTTTTCTTTGAAAGATAAAGCAAAAACTTGGCTTAACACTTTGAAACCAAGATCAATTGGCACATGACAAGAAATGCGATGTGAGTTTTTGAAGAAAATTTTTCCAACACATAAAACTAATGTTTTGAAAAGACAAATCCAAAATTTTTTCCAAAATTCCAATGAAGCATATTTTCAAAGTTAGGAACATTTTAAAGATTTGTTGAATTCTTGCTCACATCATAATTTTGAAAAATGGCGCACTATAAGCTTCTTTTATGAAAGGTTAACACCCGAAACCAAACAATTTGTGGAAACAATGTGCAATGGTGAATTTCTTGATAAAGAACCTGAAGAAGCTATAGACTATTTAGACCATTTAGCTGAAAATTCTCAATTTTGGCATGATACTAATCCTTCTAAAAATTCAATTAGATTTAACTTTGCAAATGCTAGTAAAGGAAAATATCATCTTAGTCAAGAAGAAGATCTGAATGCAAGGTTTGCTAGTTTGGCTAGAAAGGTTGAAGCCATGGAATTAAGGAAAGTGAAAGAAATTAAATCTATGCAAAATGAAGAAATTTGTAGCATTTGTGATGAATTGGGATACTCAACAAATGAATGTCCAAAAATTCCTGTTTTTAAAGAAGTTGTGCATGAGCAAATAAATGCAATGAATAATTTTAAAAAGCCATTTACTTCTTCTTTTTCAGATACATACAATCCGGGATGGAGAAATCACCCGAACTTTAGTTGGAGGATCAACAATCAGGCACAATTCATGCAACCACCACTTCTTCAGGCACAGCAGGACTCTCAAAATTTTCAAGGATATGCACCTTTTGTCCCACCATATAGGAATAACCTTGAAGAAACATTGCATGCATTCGTGGAAAAGCAAGATGTCATTATTAATCAAAACACTCAAGTCATGATTGACATAAAAGACACTCTTGCTAAACTTTCTTCTGCACTCACCATTCACGAGAAAGAAAAATTTCCTTCTCAACCTCAACTAAATCCCAAAGGTCAATATAGTCTAAATGATGGTAATTCAGAAAACCAACAAATAGATCAAGTCAAATCAGTGATAACCCTTAGGAATGGAAAGGTTGTTGAAGAAAGTAAGGAGATACAGAGCCAAGTGTCCAAAGTGATGAACTCCTTGAGTGTGAATGAGCTAGAGGATGTGGAAAAGAATCAAGATAGTAGTGATGCTGAGCTACCCAAGGAACCTGAGGTGACAAAAAGTCCTGTTAAGCCAAAAAATGATGACGAGGGCCACTAGACATACATGATTGACTCAATCATGGATAGGGGAGTTTCTACAACCCATGATTTTGACCCCCTTGAGAATTTTCTTGTCAATTCTGAGTTTGATTCTATAAGTAATCCCTCTGATGTAATTGATATTTCTACTTTTTTTTTATAAAACTCAGGATCATGACACTCAGGCATGGCAACCAAAGTTTAAGGAGTTTCCTAAGAAAGGTTGGAACATTGCTGATAAAAAAGGTGTTTGTCCCTTGATCTGTTCTTATAAAATTAATTTGGAAGAAGGTAAATGGTCAGCGGTTGAAGCTATAACTTGAGTTGAAGGATCCAGATGTAGTAGAGACTTTAGTAGACGATCCTGTCTACCAAAGCTGAGGTAAGTTTTTAGTATTTCATGTTTTTATTGAGTTGGCTTAAGTGCCTCCCAAATTTCGGAGCCTTTGTATGGGGATGTAAATAGTGTCGGCCAACAAAAAAAAATTGTAAAACAAAAGAACCCAAAAAAAAAATATTTGCATGCTTGTTTATTTTATTTTATTTCATTTTTTTTGTCATTACTAACCATTGTCAAGATGTAGTTATTCTCTTCTCGTCTAAGCATTTCGGGTATGTGACTTCTCCCCATTACTTTGTTTAATTTTGTCCCAATAATTTTTTTGATGTATATTGATGATTATTTCTTCAGTCTGGATTTAATTGTTAACATTGAGGACAATGTTGTGATCTGGTTGGGAGGAAGGATAGTTGTGTTAAAAAAAACTCTAAAAAATTTAGAAAGTGTGTATATTAATATATTTGTTGTGTTTATGTGTTTGTCAGTAACTTACTAAATCAGTTAAGGATGGCAGAGTAAGGAGTAAATTTTACTCTTGAGACGCATCTTAGTTGGGGTAGTAACTAGTTTGTGTGGAAGTAGCAATTCAAATTCAGGAAAATTTGCATGATTGAATAAATTGTCTTCTTTCTTAAATATCACATGCTTGGTTATGGATGTTAAAATTTTTGTGGATTGAGAATGATGGATATATGCCTTGTGAGATTTTGAGCTTATCGATGAATGGATTGAACATCTGTACTATTCTCTTCTTTCTTGAGTGATTTTTTCTCATGGAATTGTTACTCTAGAACTTGCTTTGATTCTTTTTGAAGTTACATTTTCACATGCATATATAAACATGATTGAGGCAAATTTTCTTAAATTAACCACTTTGACCAAATAGCTAACCTTACATATTTTTCTTTACTTAACCCCTTTGAGCTTATTTGACCATTCTTTGTTTCTAACTCATTACGTACCTTAAATAAAAAATCATGTTCTAACTTAACCTTAGGGAATAAGAGAGCATTGACTTTGTTATTTGATGAGTTCTTGAACAAGTGTGGGAGTGCATGTGCAGATTGGTTATATAAAAAAGGAAAAAAAAGGAAAAAAATGTGTCTATATAAAAAAAAAAGAGTTGATTATTGCTACAAATCAAAAGAATGCACCATGTGATATATTCATACTTAGACTGAGGGTGGATGATTGGAAATAACAGGAATAGAAGGAGAATGTTCGAGCCTAATAATGAATTCAACCTACCAATTGATCTTCAACAAAACATTAGTCAGATATTGGTCATTGTCCTGTATGAGGAAGAACTAAGAAATTCTTGAGAAATTTAGACTGAATGTTCTCAAACATCTTCTCCATTCTAACTGTATCATAATGCTCTTTTATTCTCTTTGGTATTTAACTTGTCTTATCTATATTACTTCTACCTTTACCTTGACCCCATTATAACCTTGAATAAAGTCCTCATGATTTGTGTATATATGTTATTTTTGAGTAGCGGAGAAGTAGAAGATAAGCAAGCTTATGGTAGTGCAATTTTCATGGGTTGAATTGAGTGAAATACCTACCTTTTAAACACTTGAGGGATTGAGAGTGAATCTTGTGAAAATTTATCATTCTTGACTCATGCTTTTCAATTGAAAGATCTTTACTTGTTAATTTGAGATGTGAAGATATGTTATCTCATTAATGTTTTGATTACTTGAATGATTGGTTGCTCTTCATTTTTAAATATTATTAGAAATTAAGTCTTTTAGAGTGTTTAACTTTTGAGTCTGTTTCGTTTTTTTTAGTTTTGGTCTTGTGTTTTGCCCAAGAGTGTAAAAAGCTAAGTGTGGGAAAATTTAATGATCACATATTTGATACATTAATAAGCCTTCATTTTTAGTCATTTACACTCTCCATGTACTTAATTGATTGATTTTGATTATGTTTTGTAAGTTTGGACTCAAATTGGACTTAATTGAATTTTTTAGTATAATTTACGTCTTACGTTATTTCTGTATTTGGGCTATACCTTGGGATGTAGGTGGTCTTTGGAGGTGATTCTAGTGGTATTTGAAAGATAAGAGAGAGTTCTATAACTTTCAAGAAGACCTTAAAGGCCCAATCACACGAGTAGATAACTCAAATTAGGGTTGAAGCAAGAACCAGAGTGCTTTTCCTGACAGCTTAACCTACGTGTACTGTTCATCACAGTTTTCGGGCTAGAGGTTGTAAAATAGGCTAAAATTTGGATTATGAATAGCTAAGACCCATATCTACAACTTTGATGTTGAACACCTTTCCAGAATCGGACTCCTTGAAGGTGATATTGAGCTTGGAAATCAGAACAGAGGAGCTGTGACTAGGCCTGAGCAGTGTGCAGTAATTTGAACGTATCTGGAGTTATAGAAATGATATTGGACTCAAACTAAAGCCATTTAAAATCTAATAATTACGTATATTATTTTAAATGGACTTTTAATGTTGAATTTTCCTATTGGAACCTCCATGTTGCGAGGATTTTAATTGAGTTATAAAAGAAATTAATCTTACCTTTACTTTATTTACCAAGAGTGGATCTTTTAACTCAAGTAAATAATTTTTACCATAGTAACAAAATATTTACTTCAGTTCTCCAGATTTTAAAGGAGAATAAGTTGTATGCCAAGTTGTCCAAATGTGAATTTTGGTTGAGCGAAGTTCAATTTTTGGGACATGTGATATCGGAGAAAGGAATTGAAGTTGATGCTTCAAAGGTGAAGACAGTTTTGGAATGGGAAAGACCAAAGACTGTAACAGAAATCTGTAGTTTTATCGGATTAGCTGGTTACTATAGACGTTTCATTGAGGGGTTTTCAAAGATTGCAGGACCTCTTACCCAACTTACAAGAAAGAATCAACCGTTCATGTGGACTGATGCATGCGAAGAAAGTTTTCAAGAATTGAAAAGACAATTGACTACTTCACCAGTATTGATTCTACCTGATCCAAACGAACTTTTCGAAGTATATTGTGATGCTTCGTACCAAGGATTGAGTTGTGTACTTATACAAAACCGTAAGGTGGTGGCTTATGCTTCAAGGCAGTTGAAAAGTCATGAGAGGAATTATCCGACTCATGACTTGGAGTTGGCAGCTGTGGTGTTTGCATTGAAAGTATGGAAACATTTTCTTTATGGACCTACGTTCACTGTTTCTAGTGATCATAAAAGCTTGAAGTACTTGTTTGACCAGAAAGAGTTAAACATGAGGCAGAGGCGTTGGTTAGAGTTTCTGAAAGATTATGATTTTCAATTGCTGTATCATCCCGGAAAGGCGAATGCCGTAGTGGATACGTTGAGTAGAAAAATACTTAGTGCTTCTGTTATGATGATCAAAGAAAATGAGTTGATAGAAGAATTTCAGGATATGCGATTATCTGTGAAATTGATGCCGGGCAAGATGCGTTTAAACATGATCACCATTTCAAAAGATTTGATGGATAGAATCCGTGAAGGACAAAACAGTGACCAATATTTGTAAGAAGCAAAAAAAGCAAAGAACCAAGGAGCAGTGTTGGAATTTAACGAAGGTGTTAATAGAGTTTTGAAGTTTCAAGGAAGAGTTTGTGTGCCTAATGATCCGGATCTTAGAAGATTGATTTTGGATGAAGCTCACAGGAGTAAGTTGAGTATGCATCCAGGAGCCACAAAGATGTATCAGGATTAAAAACAATTATATTGGTGGCAAGGCATGAAGAAAGATGTTGCTAAGTATGTATCATCCTGTTTAGTCTGTCAGAAGGCTAAGGTGGAACATCAAAGACCTTCGGGAATGTTGCAACCTTTGCCTATTCCCGAATGGAAATGGGATGACATAGCAATGGATTTTGTGGCGGGACTACCAAAGACTCGGAAGGGTCATGATACCATTTGGGTAATTGTTGATCGGCTTACTAAGTCAGTGCACTTTTTGCCGATTAATATTAAATACTCAATGGGAAAGTTGGCTCAAGTGTACATCAGTGAAATTGTTAGACTTCATGGTGTACCATCTAGTATCATTTCAGATCGAGATCCAAGATTTACATCGAGATTTTAGGGTAGTTTGCAAGAAGCGATGGGAACAAAGCTACGTTTAAGTTCTGCTTACCATCCACAGACTGATGGTCAGTCAGAAAGGACGATTCAATCGTTAGAAGACTTGTTGAGAGCATGTGTTCTAGAAGAAACTGGAAGTTAGGATGAATTCTTGCCATTGATAGAATTCACATATAACAACAGTTTTCATTCAAGTATAGGGATGGCACCTTATAAAGCATTGTATGGGAGACGATGTAGAACACCATTATGTTGGTATCAAGACAGTGAGAGTATTATGTTAGGACCAGAGATTGTTCAACAGACAACTGAGAAAGTGAAGATGATACAAGATAAAATGAGAATGAGTCAAACTCGGCAAAAGAGTTATGCTGATAAAAGGAGAAAATTTCTTGAGTTTGAGGAAGGTGACCATGTATTTTTACGAGTGACGCCTATGACGGGTGTTGGGCTAGTGCTTAAATCTAAAAAGCTCACTCCAAAATTTATTGGACCGTATCAGATTTTACGCCGAGTAGGTTCGGTGGCATATCAGATTGCATTACCACCTTTTCTGTCAAATCTTCACAATGTATTTCACGTATCACAACTACGGAAATATATTTCTAATTCTACTCATGTTATCAAGCCAGATACAATATAACTGAAGAAAAATTTAACCTATGAAACTTTTCCAGTAAAGATTGAAGATCGAAGGACAAAGCAACTTCGAGGTAAGGAAATTTCTTTGGTTAAAATAGTTTGGAATGATGTAAGTGGAGAAACCACATGGGAACTAGAAGAAAAGATAAAAGAACAATATCCATATTTATTATAAAAGTGTGAAATTGAGTTTATCAATTTTTGAGGACGAAACTTTTATTAGAGGGGGAGAGTTGTAACACCCCGAACTTTCTATCTAAGGAACAATAATTTTGACAGTTAACAGAATTCTACTGTTTAGTGATTTCTGTGTACTATAAAATTATTTTAAATATTTTGCCTGTATATTTGATCGTTTTGAGTAATTTACTCTGTGTCAGGAAAATAATAATTTTTGGGCTGAAAATTTTTTACGTAATTTAATTTTTACTAAAAAGTCTTAATTATTTTACGTAATCTGAATTGATATTTGTGAGTTTTCTATTTTTTGTAATTTTATGTGTGATTATGAAAATTTTTACTGTTTATGGACTCAGGGGGTGTATGTGGGCCCAGGTGGCCATACATGGGCCCAGGTGGGTCCCGCAAAGTGAAAAAATTCATCTACACATAGAAAAATTTGTACTGTTTAGACGGAGACAGGGGATCTTACTAAACCTGAATTCGGAAACAGTTTTAGAAAATTTCCTTTACTGTATTTTGTACTGTATTTAATTATTGGATGATAAAAATACAGTAAATATATTCTTTCATGGGGTTATAACAGATAAAAATAAAAATCTATACTGTTAAGTCAACATTGGTGGTTTGGATATCCACCATCGATTTAATCATCGTTGGAGATTTAATCTTGATTTAATCAACGGTGGAGATTTGATCTTAAAAGTGAATAGGATCAACTATAACCGTTGGATGGAAATTAAATCAAGGGTAGAGATTTAGTCTTATAAATGGCTATGACCATTATTAACCATTGGATGTAGATTTAATCAATGATGGAAATGGATCATTAATGACCATTGAATTTAGATTTAGATCAATGGTGGAGAATTGGTCATAAAAAATGACTATAACCATTTTGGACCCTTGGATGTAAAGTTTAAAGGTGTAATTTTGACCCTTCATTTTGGAGACACATTCAATGGTTAGGATTGCAAGCCAAAAATGATCCAATGGCTCAAATAAAGTCTTCCATCTATAACCTAAACCTAATAGCTATTTTAATCCAAACCATTCTTTTAATCAAGGGTTAGGATGACTTAGGATGATGGCTATGAAATTTGTCATATTTTATGAAGCATGGAAGGGGGGGACGGTTTGGAGATGCAAGGGAGAGGGGAGATAACTTTGAATAGGCTTTTTAGGCCAAAGAAAAATATGAGGGCAATAGCCAAGTGTTAAGACCATCAATTATTTTCCTATTGATCATTAATGATCATGTTTTTCAAACTTCACTTTCCACCTTTCTCCAATGCAAGCTACGGCCATGCATAGCTTTGAAGACCAAGTAATTCATTTCTACACTTCATATTATCATATCTTTACCTATTTCACTTAAGTTTCAAGAAACAAACCAAAGAAAACTCTATTCTCTCTCCCTAAAGAAGACCATTCGACCAAGCACCCTAAACCTCTCCTCCATCACTTTTTAATTTCATACAACCTAGTTTCTTGAATCCTTACCTTATTCTAAACAACTTTTATGTTGAAGACTTTCTCTAAATCTTCCATCTTAAAGGACTTTTACTAAGATCAAGTTATAGAGTTTTGTTAGTGAAGTGTAAGGAAACTTCATTTATTCTTTTCTTTTTCATGTTCAAAACCATGTTTGATCCATGGTTCCTCTTAATCAAGCTTAATATATTAATTTATTTATATTTGTTTTATGTTCAAGAGACTTTTGTTGGTGGAGATCTTGTTCTAAATCCAAAGCAAGGAGCTTTTGTGGTTCTTCAAGAGGTAAGGGGGAGATCCATCTCACCAACCAAGCATGGTGGTGAGAGATGGTTTTATATTTGATGGATGGTGAATCCATGTGAGGATTCATATCCATGGTCATGTAATAATTTATGTGTATTATGTGCTTTGATTATTTTTGTCTATGCTTGATATGCTTTACATGATTTACTTGTGTATGCATGCTTAGTATGATTTTTATTTGCTTATATGGTATGCTTATGATATGCATGATGAAGATATATTGAATATATTATGATGAAAGTATGATAAAACAAGAAATTTTGGCTCCAAAGGCCATAGAGAAGGTCACGATTTTGAGCTTCCAAAACTAGGGTTTCTATTGAAATTTTTCAAGAACAATGGAGTTAATTTTTGGTCCTTAAACTTAAGCAAATTTTTGGCCAAGACACCAACCAATTTGGTGTTCACAAAATTATATTTTCATGAATGATAAAATTGAATGATTTGAGAAGTAAAGAAAATAAACGAAAGGGTTTGTTTTGCAAAAAAAAGAATGCACACGGTTTTGAGTTATGTTTTCATGAATTTATTTTTTTGTAGAAACAAGAATGGAATTTATTTAAGTTAGAAAGAAAAAACATATTTCATGGTTTCAATGACCATCTATAAGGTTTTGATAATTTAGAAAAATATTTTGATGTTATAAAATACAAGAATTTTCAAATAAGGATTTTGGAAAGGGAATTAAAGTGTTATCAATTAAGCGAAGTGGAATTTTCATAAATAAAAGAAAAAGAAGATTGAAAGTGTTGAACTTCAAATTATTTTAAAGAGAATCAATTTTTAGAAGTGATTTAGAAATATAAAAGAAAATGTTTGTAACTTAAATTTACTAACATAGAATTTATTTATTAGGTTTCAAAAAATGTTAGAAAATTTAAAGTTAGAAAATGTAATTAAATCAACTAAATGTGATTTTGTAAGACTAGATCAATAAAAAGTAATTTTGAGAAAATATATTGAGGAAAAGATTTTTGACTAAGAATAAGAAGGGAATAAAGTAAGAAATTATATTATTATAAGAAAAGTCCGAAGTAATATTTTTAAAGTTAAGAAATATTTTACGAAGGATAAAAATGGTGAAAAACAATTTACGGAACTTAAAAATGTAAATTTTGAGTTACGCGATTTGAAAAATGTTAAAATATTTCTACTCAATTTTTAAAGCGTTTAAATATTTTACACGATCGAAATGTTGTAGAGAAAAAAAAATTACTATGCGATTTAAAAAAAGAAGAATATATTTACGCAATTTAGAATACAGTAGAAAATTGTTATGCAATTTTTTTAACGTAACAGAAAATGTTACAAATCATTGTTTACGTAATAAAATATTACGTGACTATGAAAATGTGACAAAAATATTTTTACGAATGAGAAAAATGCGATAATGTAATTTTACTATTAATTATATAGTAAACTTTACAGTTAAAATCAGTATGTGAATGCCATACAAGAAATTGAGAAGTTTGCCTGTAATTGGCATTAATCCATTTTACGAACGTAAAATAGTATTTGAACCTTATATAAGAAATTATGTGATTTACCTTTGGTTGGTAATTGGTGCATTACACATGCATTGAAAATGGTCCGATGGACTGTATATGGCTAATTGCCTAGGAGAAACATACACCTCTTGAGTAGGTGCGATACGCGTAGTGTAGGTCACTTGTGGACCTTGGGGGCATCGGGGTGCGGGTTGCTCGCAATGGGCAGTTGGTAGCTTTTCTGCACTGTGGGTTAGACCGATGCAACACACCGATGATCCGGACCGAGACACTATTCTTAATCGAGATCTGACAAAGACTGTCATGTATGTGCTAGATGTGCAAGATATAATTATAGCACTTAGTCTGAGGCACGTGGTACCGACAGATCTTTTCGATCAATTTCTCCGACCTGAGTTTAGCTCCATGGAGTAGGAAATCGAGTCTATATGTTCATACATTAATATAAATGCTTACATTTGTGAGATATAATAGTTGTGAAATATTGATTATGATAATTATAAATATCTGCTTAGTGTAGATGGCATCTCCTATAATTATTAAATGTTAATTTTGATTGATAATATGTTGATGCCATATTTATAATATGACGTCTTTATATGGTATGCTGTTATGTTATCTCTGTGCTAGCATGCTGGTATTGGCATAGGTGATCTCACCTCTTTGTATGTATATTTGTATATTGTATTTATAATTGGGTGAAGACGTTGAGAAAGAAACAGTACAAGAAGGAGAAGAAGAACTACTTCTCACGACTGGGAACACAGAATTTTGACAGTATGACGTCAAGAGCTAGTTTCTTCCGTTATGTACGTCTACAATTTCATGGAGGAGCTGGAGAATGGAGAACAAGTCCCAATGAGCGAGGACTTATTTACGGGGGTATCTGACTGTTAGTATAGTAGGCTGTTTCGTGGGGATCCATTTTTCTGTGTGACTATTTTTGTTCATGTTGAATTTCCTTTGCATATCAGGCGACATTGGGATACTAGGAATTATGTCCCAACAGAAATCAGCATAGTATCGTCAGCCCGGACACCTGTCCATAGGGCTACCCGTCATAACGGATTCCTATCTGCTGAGGAACCTGAGGAGGACCCGTTTGAGGGGTCTGCTGCTTAGTTAAACTTGGGCAAGTTTGAACTCTGATATAAGCTCTGTGTGTAATTATTTAAGTGTGTTTGTAGTTTGAGACATGGTCTGTAAATAAATAATCCTGACAGCACGTTTGTAATATGTATATGATGTAAACTATGTGTGAGGTTGCTATAATATTTTATTTTCTGCTAAGTTTATTTTATAGTTGTCAAAGAAGAAAGAAAGAAAGAAAAAATTTACAACTCATATTTTTATTACAACATCACCTTATATGAACTTGGGGGTAATTTTGGTAATTAAGTAACATAAATGTGACACCCTACGGTGGGTGTTACAACAATCATACTATAACAAGTTCATGCATAATATCAAAGCAATGAAATCACATAAAGTATATAACCACGAACCACAAAATCATACAATCATGGTGAATAAATACTCACATAGATTTATCACCCACAAATAAATTCGTTCCTCACCACCATAAGTGGTTGATGAGGTTAATCTCACTCTTACCTTAGATTGATGCTCCCTAAGCTTCTTGTATGCCTTTGTGTAGAAAATTTTCACCACCAAGAGGTTCTTAAAATCAAAGCAAACATACAAGGATTAACATCTAAGGCTTGAATAAGATGACCATAGATCAAAATATGGTCTCACATCTTTAAAAATGAAACAAAAAAAAAAAAGATTCAAGAATTTTACCTTAAAACTCTTGAACTTGAGATTTGAAGAAAAACTTGAAGAAATACTTGAAGATAAGTGAACTAAAGATTGATCTCCACACAAAAGTGTCTTAGAATGATGTATAGATTCAAGATCTGAGATTATCTTGAATTATGGAAAATTGGGTGATGGGTTTTGGGGGTGTGGCCGTGAGCTTCAAAGAGAGAGAGAAGAGAGAGTTTTGCCTTTGGTTGTTAGTAGAAAGATGAAAGTGAAACTAAAATAAGTGAATAAGTGAAAAACAAAGTTCTAGAACCCTCCTTGAGTGGGCTTGGCCGTGGGTTTAGGGAGAGAAAGTGAAAGAGTTTTGTGTTCTTAGCTTTTTTTTTGAAAGATGATAAGTGAATAATGAAATAATAAACTGAAAATAGTCATCAAAGCTTCTCCAAGAAGCCTTTTGGCTGTGGGCCATCAAGGGCAAAAAGGGCAAAGCTTCTCCAAGAAGCTTCACTCAAAACTTGCTTAGGAAGTTTTCTTCCTGTTAGTCTAAAAGAGAAAAGTCAAATGGTGATGTCATAAATGTGTGGTCACATGGGTGATATCATCAAGAGAAACCTCTAAAAAAAGGTGACTAGGCTTATATCTAGAACCATCTACTAGATCTTTACTAAAAGCTATTATCCAATGGACAAAATTATAGTTAACAAAATTAGTATTGATCGTCCAATGAATAATCAAACATACCTAAATTTTATTTGTCAGATAAAATCTTAGACAAAGAAAACTTTGAAAACTATCTCCAGTTTCAAGTTTAGTAAGATCCTTCGGCCCCGCGTGAGCAGTCCAAATTTTTTCGGCCCTGAAAATTTTTTATTTTTCCAAGACCGCCTCAAACACACATACAGTCCAAAATAATATTAAAATAAACAAAATAAATTAAAATTTCTCAAAAATTCACAAAAATTTACAAATATTATAAAACTCATAAATATCAAGAAAAACGAAAAATTAGGATGTTACATAAGGACTTTGGATTGATCTCACTAAGGACTAAAGAAGGACTAGTTGGAAATAGGCATGTCTGAGATCATATTGCATGTAATTTTCACGCTGCTTATCCATATTTGATCTATGTCATTAAGTATGTTGCTATGGTGATCATTGTGGTTTGGTTACGCTTGATTGTGATAAAAGCTGTAGTGGTTCCATAACTAATATATGAGATGGACTAGATTGTATTAAGTAGAAGTCTAAAGATAAATAACATATGGATGCGTGCCTAAAGAATTTGTAGTGTTTTCAATGACGATAAAAAGATCTTAGCTCAGAGATTTGAAGGTAAGAAGCACCAAGCACAAATAACATAATGAACTTGAATTTTGAACCTTCTTATCTCATTCAGCCTACTACAAATCTTTATCAAATCCTTATAGGTGTTGTTTAAGCTATGTAATACTTTAACCATACACTCTAAGAGTGGTTGCGATAGCTACTCTTGTACCAAAACCTTTATTCCTCTTCCCTTGATTTTGAGTTCATGTAAGTAAGTTTGTAGGTTATATAAGTCACATGAGTGTTTCTATTATAGCCTAAAGAGGCTAGGAGCAAAAAATACTTGTATAATAGCTTGGAGAGGTTGGGTGTTTTAAAGAATACTCAAACATAGTAGAAATCCTACTAGACGTAACCCACGTGGTTTCGGGCTAAACCAATATAAATATTGGTGTTAAGCTCTTTTTAACCTTATCTCTTTTATATTATGTTCATTCAAAAGGTTTTCAATCTTAACCTATAATATTTGAAGTTAAAAATATTGTCTTATTAGTTAGATACTCTCACTTGAAGTTGAGTTTTAAACGAAAAGAACCAAGGGCTATAAAATGATATAATAATCTATTTTTCACCACTTGTTCTTAGTTTTAATATCCACATAGTGAAGTTTATAAAGGACAATAAGCTATTTAAAGAGTTTTTCATAAATTAAGCATTAGTAAGTTTAACTTGAGAAAGTTCATAAGCTCAACCATATATTCTGTTATCTAAACTTTCTCATATGTTTTAGTAGTTATAGTTTGTACCTTTTCACCTTTATCCTATTTTGTTACCTAGTGGCCTCAATACTCAAGAAAGAGGTGAATTGAGTTTGTAAAATATTTTCGTAAATCTTTTGCAAAACACTTGATTACCAATTTTTGTTGAAGCTATTGATTGACTGAAGCGAATAGATATGTGAGATTGAATAACTAACTCACAAATACATAAGACAAGATAGAAAGTATTCAAGCAAGTGTAACACCCTTGTGGGGATGTCACATTTATGATGCAATAAAATAAAATAAAATAAAATACTTACCCAAGTTGTAAAAACATTTGATACTTAAATAATATTTGTGGTATATTTTTTTCCTTTTATAATTATAACATTAAATAAAATAACACGGAACACAAAATATAACAAACATAAACTCACCATTATATACATGTAATTTTTCTTTAGTACACGCATAATTTACATCTACAAGTATTTGACAAAGCAGTAAAGAGTTGACACAAAATTAAGACATAGCATTGCCCAAGTGCACCTCGGAGCTCTCTAACCCTCCGATGGATCATCCTCAGAAAGATCCTCGAAAGTCAGAGCTCCTGGAGGTCCCATAGTTCTACGGACATGAGTTCGAACTGTTGACTCGCTACTGAGCTCACTAAGCGCATGGAATATTCCCTGCCAGTAATGCCTAAAAGTCAGTGGCAACTCTAAATGCAAATATAACATAGTAGTGAATATGACATCTCTGTCATACTCTCTACATAGGGACACAGTCAAACGTCCCACGTATACAACTGTCCCTCTATCCACTCGCAGACGCCAGGCTTCAGAACCTCCGTGAAACTCAAGTCTCACAAACCCAAAAAATCCTGGCAATGTCATGATCTCAATGATCAGTCTTGATGATAAGGATGATCTACTGACTCCTCTTCCTCGTATAGCTCGCCTGACTGTCGTTCGTCCGAATACTATATCTCAAGAGGCTGATCTTCTTCTTCCTCAAACTCTTTATGGAAATAAATTAATAATATCGAGAAAACATATAGAGAGGTGAGACAATCTACATCACTACCCGCATGGCAATAAAGAAAACGATAGTACAAAACAATTATCACAACAGTATATACTAATATATCATGCTTAATATATAAAAGCAATATATATTAAAATAACATATATCAACATATCATACATAATATATTAAAATAATACATCATACATTTTATCACAAGATATGGTAAATAGTAAAATGCAGATGATGCATGAACAATAAAATGCAGATAATGCATGAACAGGAAAATGCAAGTAATGCATGAACACACACCGACTCGTTCCTACTCCATGGAGCTAAACACGAATATCTGAGAGAATGATCCGAATAGAAACTAATAATACTTTATGGCTGCCCAACCAAACTATTGCACTGTCCAATCTTTTGTGTCTATAGTCCACAGTCCAAACATCGTGTAGCAGTACACAGTCCAAACATCGTGTTCCACAGGTATAGTACTTAATAGTCTCCTTAAGATCTCGATTAAGAATAGTGCTTGTCAAGATCATTAGTGTGTTGCCCATTACCACAGCCCAGAGGTGCTACCACTGTCCACATATGGAATTCTCCGCACACTAATGCCTCCAAGTTCAATAAATGAACCACACTACGCCTATCACACCAAAACACAGTGTAATTTGCCTCATCAATCAATCGCCAATTATCAACCAAATTGACACAACACTCTAAGTATGATCTAAATTTACAAAAATACTCTTATTATCCAAATTTTACCATAATTACAAAAAATTATGAAAATGCCCTTAGTTACAAAATACCAAAGTATAGTACGTCCCACCTGACAGTACTACATCACAACATGTCCGGGTCCACCACTTTGGCCCGATAGCAAAACTCACAGTATTGTTCAATCGCGTAAGAATTTTATCGCATTTTCACAATCTCGTTGTTTTCACAAATGTTTTTAAAATTTTGTAAATATATTTTTGACATTTTTAAATATTGCAAAAATGTTTTTAAATCATTTTCTCAATCGCGTAAGATTTTTAATTCATTTTCTTAACCAAATAGCTTAAAATTATCCTTTTAAATATGTGTAGACTATATATCATATATTTAAAATATGTGGAGTATTTTCCTTGCATTCTAAATATAGTATGGAATATTTTAATTTTATTCGCCTGATTTTAGTAAATTTTGACAGCATTTTGCCTGTAAAATTAGTACAAGGTATTTTTAACATTTTCCTCTAAATATAGTTCATTTTATTTTTACCCAATAATTACGTTTTGAAACTTGCTAACGCGCTTCAAAATTCATAAAATGAGCTTTACGTTAGTATTTTTCAAGCGTTTGCTTTATTTCTTACTTTAAACTAAATTCTGCTAGTTTAGAATTTCTAGGACTGATTTATTCCTTTCTTTTTTTCAATGATTCATTGGAATCGATTTGTTTAGTAAATCCATTACCTAACCTATCTTAGAAAATAAAATGATATGTTGGCCAAAATCAAAAATAAAATGGCATTCAATTATACACTAAATGGCATATTGGCCATAATTAACTTGAATCATTTTTAAATCCATTATTTTACTTAAGTTCCTTAAATCATTGATTTAGAAAATTGTTGAGAACATTTTGGTTCTTTATTTTCATGAGAAGGCCGTGAGCCTCAATGTGTTCTTTGGAACACTCATGCAATTCGTTACATGTTATTCACATCCTACTTTAATAATTATGCAATTATAAATACATACAATTATATAATCACATACAATATATATACAATATATTCTAAAGCCATAAACATGCACAACAAAAATAATAAAAAACTATAAACATGCATAGCAAAATAAATCACAAATAGAAAAGCATTTAAACAATCACAAAAATAATAAAAACCATAAACAATCACACAAATGAATTCTTATGGATTCTACACACACATACAAATCCATTTTCCCATCACCATTTAGGGTTGATGAGATTAAATCTCTCTCTTACCTCTTGAAGACAATTAATCAGTTAGTTTCCTTCTTTCCTTTAAAATCGTTCAATCTCCCAAACAAATCCCTAAAATTCTTAAACAATTAGTAAAAACACATACAAGGTTCAATATTGAAAAACCATGGAACAATCATGGTTAGAAAAATTAGAAATCCAATTTTGAACCATAGAATCAAGACTTACCCTTAGAAAAGTAAGCAAAAGGTGTGATTTTGGACAAGATAGAGTAGTTTTTTGGAAAAACTTTGTGAATGAAAAGTGTTTAGAATAGGATTTGGGTTTAGGAAATATGATGAGATAAAATTATAGAGGTTTGGTTGTGTGGGTAGTGTGTATGGCCAAATAGAGAGGGAAAAGAAATAGAAGAAAAAGTGTTCTTGGTTCTTGCTATTTTTGGAGAGAAAATGGATAGATTAACTAGGATAAGTGTGAAATAAAAGTGAAGAGTGTAAATAATGGGGCTGCTGCCGTGTGAGTGTTTTGGGTGAGGTTGAGTGATTGATTTTGCATGGTAAATATCCTAGAGTGTTCACATTAGTTAAGCACATGGCTTATGTCATTGGATGGTTCAAGAACCATGTAGAACCAAGCCAACTAAGCCTCCCTAGCTGCTGCCCAAAACCGTGTGGGTCTTCATCATTTTAGAGACTTAATTGTTCTCAAATTACTCCTAATTGCATGCTAATTAATTAGGGAATTAGTTAGGTTAAATATCTTAACCAATCTTAATTAACATTCTAATCATATAACTAATTAGTTTAATATATATTAGCATATATTATAACATTTAATCAATATTAGGATATCTAATTAGTATTTAGATTATAATTAATTAATAACTAAGCTAGTTCACTTTGTTTGCTAATTAGGTAATTAGATTAGTCAAATTAAGCTTAATTAGCTACTAACCAAATTCAAGCCTACTATTTTTGACTTAATTCTAACCATTGATTTCATCTTTAATTCCTAGCCATAGATTAGATCTAAGGTAGATATGAATTAGTCATAAAACTAGAATTCTAATCTCACCATTGATTTAATCAACGGTTGAAATCAAAGGCTTCCTAACTAAGTCTTCATCCAACGGTTCAAATCAAAGTCCATGCTCCTTTTGTTGACCTTTTCCTATTGGTTTAAAAAGTCAAGCCACTTTCATTGACTTGCTCTCATTGGCTAGAATTTGTCCGGTCAAGACAGCTTGATTGCTTTTTCCTAACGCGGGTCCCACAAGACTTTTAAAGATCGTGGTCAAATCAAGCAAATTTTTACTATTTTTGAGACAAGATGCATCTTGTAATATAAAATAATATTATAATAATATAAAATTATTTTATCACACAGTTAAATTCAAAAAATTACAAGATTAATATGTATATCAATCAGAATTGGGTTTAGTAAGATCCCCCAACTCTAATTAATTAAAATAAGAATTTTTCAGCCAGAAAATTATTATTTTCTTGACTCGGAGCAAATCATACAAAACAATCAAATACACTCATGAAACAGTCAAATTCATTTTACTACTCACAGAATTCACAAAACAGTACATTTCGGGACTATATAGTAATTATCCCAAAAGTTAGGGTGTTACAGTAAGCATATAAGATTAAAGCACAAATGTAAAGAGATAGTGTTGAGAAGATCAAACACAAGATTTATCCTAGTTCAGCCACCAATCCATTTGTGGCTTACGTCCAGTCCTCAAGTAATCACTCGAGATTTTGACTATATCTTCAAGCTTCAACAGGTACTTGCAACCCTTGCACAATATAGCACTCACCACACCTTGTGATATCTCACCCTTTGTGCTCGAACCTCAACTTCAAGGAATACCTCACCCTTTACAACCTTGAGGGATACCTCGCCCTCTTTACTAACAAGGGATACCTCACCCTTTAAAACCTTGAGGGATTCCTCACCTTCTTTACCAACACGGGATACCTCACCCTTTACAATTTGGAGGGATGCCTTACCCTCTTCACAAAGAATTGAAGTGTATACAAGATGAAACTCTCACAAGAGTAATTAATACAAATTGAAGTCCTAGAATGCTCTTCAAGAATATCTCAAGTGATTTTCAAAAATAGAGCAATAAGGGTTTGAAAGATTGATTCTCAGATTAGAGTGATAGAAATATGTTTCAAATTATTAGTTAGCCATTAATGATGACCCAAGACATGTATTTATATTGTTTTTGATCAAAGGAGCCGTTGGGTGCATTAATGAGCAACATTAAATACTGATAAAATAGTCGTTGGCCAATGTCAAACCTGTTGTAATCGATTACACACTCCATGTAATCGATTACATGGCTGTTTGAACATGTTCTTAGCTTTTTGGGCAAGATGTAATCAATTACAACCTCTATGTAATCGATTACATGGCCTTTGCCTGACTTGTAATTGATTACAACCTCAATGTAATTGATTACAAGGCTTCTGCCATACTTGTAATCGATTACAAGACCTCTGTTTGGCTTGTAATTAATTACAAACACTATGTAATCGATTACAATGGCCCATAAACACATTTTTCAAGTCCAATAAAGCGTGATGGCCATTTCTAACTAAGCAAACCTTGGATTTGTTTAATATGTGAACTTGAGTTACAAACACCAAGATTAAAACCAACATTACTTTAAAACATGAGCTTTGAACATTGAGTTGATTTATAAAAAGATCTTTCAAAAATCATTTGGAGATAGTTGAGATATATTGAGAGCATTTTACATTGATATTCTAAGACCTATAACCTATACCAAAATATATCTTTTTTGATCTTGGTCTTAATCTTAACTTTATTATCATAAAAAACTTCATTGATATGCTTCAAGACATAAGCATTCACATTCTCTCCCTTTTTGATAATGATAAAATAACATAGGAAAAAGAGAGTAATATGTGCATTTATATCAAATATTTAGGGAGTAGTATATGCATTTATATATATATATATATATTCGAGATTTAGGTGCAACTCTCCCCCCGTAGTTTATGCATAAGATAGGATAAGTGATTTGCATGAAGAAATACTCCCCCGTACTCATGCAAGGCATATGTCTAATAGTCTCTCTAATACTCCCCCATACACATGCAAGGTATATGTCTAATAATCTCTCTAATCTCTCCCTCATTGACATTATAAAAAAGACATAAGCATTCAATTTTTCAATAATACCAATAAAATTTCAGCAGCATTTCAGTAGCATTTAGCAAGGTTAGCCTATAAAACCAATCATACCATTAATTAGAGAATAACAGTATATAATCATTGCAGCTCATTTAGATCAATATTAGAGTATAATCAACAAACCACTAGAAAATGCATCAATTGATCAAATTTTATAAACATAAAGATCAAAAATCATCCAGAGTCATATACAAAATTATAAAAGCAAAGATAACTAATGGTTAGGCAATGAAGGGATAGATCATCAAAATTAAGTCCCATGTCACTCGATCACCTCGCTGTCACTGTCAGAATCAGCTGCCACATCATCGAGGTCTACATCATCATCATCTGTGTCAAGATCATCCTCAGACCCAAGAATGTCCTCATAATCATCAGGAGTAGCAGTTGTAGCACCAGAAGGAGTAGCATATGATAAAGGAGCAGGGGGGCAGCAGAGGAGGTAGAAGCACTGACATCTCTCCTTTGTGCAGAACTGGATCCCTCCAGCAAAGAATGGATATAAGCCAACTCCAATCCTTGATGATTGACCTTCTGCTCGATGTGATCCATTTTCGTTCTCAAGCTATGCATCTCCTATAGTAACAGTTCCAAAGTGGCTGTGGGAACCAGAGCATACTACTGTCCTTCTTCTTCATCATCCTCAGCCTCATGAGGAATGTGACCATAGCTCCCATGAAGGAGGTAGCACCATTTCTCGTCAACCTTCCTCAGCTGAAGCTTGTGCAGAGTATGCAAACTAATGGATTGCGGTCCTTTGGAACTAGTGTCCTTTGTCTCCCTCGACAAAGGAATGTGGAAGTGTTCTAAAATTGTTGTCACCAGCATAGCATATGGCAGAGCATATGCTTTCTTTCGAGCTTCCAACATATGTTGAATGACATAATAGGCCCAGTTGATTAGTCGGTTAGTGTTCAATGCCCATAAGGTCAGCACATCATCCTTAAGAACCTGGGAGTAGTTGCCTCCCCTAGGGACCAATCCCCTAACCACAAGGTAATTCAATATTCTATTCTCTATAGTTAGCCCAGTGGCCATCATCCTTTGTTTGCCTCTGAGAATGTCATATCCAGTCCTCAACAATGAAATTAAGGTAGCCTTATACTCATAGTTAGTTCCCCATACATTTTCACCACTAGAAAAACTTGTACCATCAGATGATAGCTTAGTCAACATATACCATAACTCCCTAGTAACTATTATCTATTTCTTCTTAACTTCTGAAATTAGGCAATTATCCTCATACTTCAAATTGGCATAAAAGACTTTGACTAAGTCTGGGTAGATATCTTTCTTAATACTTAGAAAATAAATCAAATTAAGTCTCTCAATAATTCTAAAGCTTTCTCATGGCTCACAAGAGCAAAAGTTCTTAGTGAGATACCTTGGGGAGATAATTTTCCTCAATTGAAAATTTTTGTGAAAGAACTCTGCTCTCTTGGTGGTGTGGAAGTGTTGAGTGAGGTCCAACTCGGGAATGGTGAGTGGAGGAGCACTGGAGGATGTTCCCTTTGAGACCTCTATTCTTGCTCTCTTGGTGCGCTTGGAGCATTCAGCCATTTGAGTGGAAATGGGTGAGAAAGGATGTGAGGAAGGAAGAGGGATGTGTTTTCATGGTGTTTGGTGATGGAGGAATGGAGAAACAGGTGAGAAGGTAGTGGAATTCATGGGTTAGGGCTAGAGAGAGAGAGGGCTACATGAGAGAAGATAGGGAATGAATTTGGGGTGTTTTGGATGAAAATTGGTTTGGGGGTTTGGTGGAGAGGAGAAATTTGAGTAGAATGGAGGTGGAATGATGTGATTTGGGCAAGAATTAAGAGAGAAAGAGTGAAATTTTGGAGAGGGTTTTGTGAGGGTAGAGAGAAAGAGGATGAGTTGCAGGCCAAAAATGGTTGTTCGCACTTCTGAGACCCTTTTAAAACCCCTTTGTAATCAATTACATTGGGTGTAATCGATTCCACGCGTTCTGGGTTCCTTGTAATCGATTACAAGGTTAGTGTAATCGATTACAAGCTTTCTGGAATGGTTGTAATCGATTACATGGTATGTGTAATCGATTACAAGCATTCTGACTTTGCTTGTAACGCTTGGCAAAGCCTTTGTAATCGATTACAAAGCTATTGTAATCGATTACAAGCTTTCTGAACTTAGATTTTGTACTTCAAATATCAGAGGGCCTATTTCAAAGCATCCAAATCAATTCAAAAACTTCTCAAATCATTTCTAAACCTTATGTAGGCGTGAAATATGATTAGTTCTTGATCCAAAACATATGTTCTTGTAGAAACACCAATTTTGCCAAGGATCAAGCCACTTGAGTAGAAAAACACTTGTCCAACTACAATGTTGAGCTATTTGGAGGACTTAGTCATGATGGAGTACCTGCAAAACAAACTTAGGGGAGCTTCCGATGCTCAAGTCAGTATTGGATTCAATAATAACTAAATATGATGATTGTGCAGCATAAATTAAATTATGCAGCAACAACTTAAATTATGCAACACGTTATAGTATTATGCACCAAACATCAAATGATGTAGCAAATGAAGTTATGCAGTAAAATGAATTTATGCAACAAAATAAAGTTATGTAGCAAAATTTAAGTGCATGAATGATCCAAAAAAAAGTAAGTTCATAGACATTTTCATCAAATATGCTATTTCAAACAAGAAGTGAACTTATCTATCATATTATCACATGTAGAGATATTTTTTCAGGATATGAAGCTGAAAGCAAATTAAGGCATAGAACAAGTCTCTACTTATCCAAAGATTGCAAGTCCAAGCTTCTTGGAGACAAGGAAGAGAACTTGAAGTATTTTCTAGTCTTGTTCTTAGAGCAGCTACTTTTAAGATTCCAAAGTCAGCTCTTACCCTTCAAGCACACCTACAACACATTTCAATTTTTATCTTTTGGTACCAAAATTTTCTTAAGTCATTGTGTTTTAGATTTTGTTAAGGTGCCCTTAGGGACCCAAATCATTTTAGTTTCAACCTTGGTGTTCAAGTTCTTCCTAACATTGCATGTAGACACATTATGCCTTTTCCTCCTATAATAAAAGCATTTGATGAAGGGGCTACTTGATGTACTTGAGGAAACAAAGAGATTCTTGAGAAACTTTTGTTGGTTGTTGGGATTATACCCTAAACTGGCCTTTTGAAAAACACATCTTTTTTTTCCTAGTAACACATTCAAGTTGTCTCTTCTAAATGTAAATTTTGAAATAGTGTTTTTCAAATCTTCAATTTCATTTTTAAATGCTTTACATAATGAGCATGACGAGAGTGTGGGTGCATTATCATGTGAAAAAAAATCATGCATGATGAGTTAGCATCAATAAGTCCCAAGGTCTCATTTTCAATTTTAAACTCATTAATCTCCTTGTTTAAAATAGAAATTTTTTTACCAATAAGGAGATTGATTTGTTAGAAGATAAAACCATTTTTGTGAGCCTTATGGATTTATTATGCAAATCTTCAAATGCATCTTGTAATTCATCGTAGGATAGGGAAGAGTCTAAGTTTGAGGATGTTACCTCCATGTCATCTTCTTCTTCCTCTACTCTTCTAGCCATGAGACTACTCTTCTAGCCATGAGACATAGATTGACTTTTTCATTATCCGAGCTATCAAAAGAATTCATGTCGTTGTCTTCCCATGCTATATAGGCTCGTCTTTCTTTCTTCTCCTTTGAGGATCTCTTCTCATATTTTTCCACTTTCCTTTAATAGATTAGACATTCCATCTTTATGTGCCCCGGTTCTCCATATTCATAGCATTTAGGAGTAGATAAGGTTCCTTCCCCTCTGTGATAAACATTCTTTTGGGGAAAAAAAGGTATTCTTTGAGCTTTATTCTTCTTGAAGAATCTTTCAAATTTCTTTACTAAAAGACCAAGATTCTCATCATTTATTTCCAAGTCATCTCCATCATCTTCATCATCATCATCATTGACCATAGAAGAATTGGCCTTGAGAGTTATTCCCTTCTGTTTCTTGTCAAGCTCCTCACTTTGATTGAGTCTATTCAATTCTAATTCATGTTCTTGGAGCTTACCAAAAAGTGAGGCTAGGGTCATGGTTGAAAGATTTTTTGATTCCGTAATAGTCGTCACTTTAGGTTATCAATGCCTGCTCAAACATCTCAATACTTTGTTAATAATATCTTCATTAACAAAAGTCTTTCCTAATGATGCAAGATGATTAGTAATATGTGTGAACCATTTTTGCATTTCTTGAATGCTTTCATCTTGGTTCATTATAAAAAGCTCATACTCATGAGTAAGAGTATTTATCCTTAATCTTTTCACTTCACTGGTACCCTCATGGGTTACTTGTAGAGTGTCCTACATTTCTTAAGTAGATTTACAATTTGAGACTCTAAAGAACTCATCATATCCCAAAGATGTGGTAATGATGTTTCTGGCTCTCAAATTATATTAGACCTTTATCTTTGCATCATCAGTCTATTCATTTTTTGGTGTGTTAACTCTTACATCATTAATAACTTGTGTGGGGATAAAAGGACCATTTTCAATAGCATTCCACACATCTAAGTCAATAGCTTCAATAAAAAATTTCATTCATTCTTTCTAATAAGCATATCTATCCTCATTGAAAAAGGGAGGTCTATAGAGAGAAGAACTTTCTGAAAAATCATTTGAGGAGGCCATTACTTTCTCTTGAAGCTGCTAAGCTCTTTACACAAGAGCCTAGCTCTAATACCACTTGTTACCAAGTGGCCTCAATACTCAAGAGGGGGTGAATTAAGTTTGTAAAATATTTTCACAAATCTTTTGCAAAACACTTGATTACTAATTTTCGTTGAAGCTATTGATTGATTGAAGTGAATAGATAAATGAGATTGAATAACTCACTCACAAATAAATAAGACAAGATAGAAAGTATTCAAGCAAGTATATAAGATTAAAGCATAAATATAAAAAGATAAAGTTGAGAAGATCAAACACAAGATTTATCCTAGTTCAACCACTAATCCACTTGTGGCCTATGTCTAGTCCTCAAGCAATCAATCAATATTTTCATTATATCTTCAAGCTTCAAGAGGTGCTTACAACCTTTACACAATAGAGCACTCACCATACCTTGGGATACTTCACCCTTTGTGCTTGAGCCTCAACTTCAAGGGATACCTCACCCCTCTTTACTAACAAAGGATACCTCACCCTTTACAACCTTGAGGGATACTTCACCCTCTTTACCAACAAGGGATACCTCACCTTTTACAATTTGGAGGGATGCCTCACCCTCTTCACAAAGAATTAAAGTGTATACAAGATAAAACTCTCACAAGAATAGTTGATACAAATTGAAGTCTGAGAATGCTCTTCAAGAATTTCTCAAGTGATTTACAAAAACAGAGCAATAAGGTTTTGAAAGATTGATTCTCGGATTAGAGTGATAGAAATATGTTTCAAATTGTTGGTTAGCCATTAATGATGACCTAAGATATGTATTTATACTATTTTTGATCAAAGGAGTCATTGGGTTCATTAATGAGCAGTATTAAATGCTGATAAAATAGTCGTTGGCCAATGTCAGACCTATTATAATCGATTACACACTCCATGTAATCGATTACATGGCTGCTTGAACGTGTTCTTGGCTTTTTGGGCAAGATATAATCAATTACAACCTCTATGTAATCGATTACATGGCCTTTGCCTGACTTGTAATTAATTATAACCTCAATGTAATCAATTACAAGGCTTCTATCATGCTTGTAATCGATTGCAACATCAATGTAATCAATTACAAGGGCTCTGTTTGGCTTGTAATCATTTACAAGCACTATGTAATCAATTACATTGGCCCATAAACACATTTTTCAGGTCCAATGAAGCTTGATGGCCATTTCTAACTAAGAAAACCTTGGATTTGTTTAATATGTGAACTTGAGTTACAAACACCAAGATTAAAATCAATATTACTTTAAAACATGAGCTTTGAACATTGAGTTGATTTATAAAAGATATTTCAAAAACCATTTGGAGATAGTTAAGATATATTGAAACATTTTACATTGATATTCTAAAACCTATAACCTATACCAAAATATACCTCTTTTGATCTTGGTCTTCATCTTGACTTTATTATCATCAAAAACTTCATTGATATGCTTCAAGGCATAAGGATTCACATGTTTAAGTGTTTAACTCTCTTACCACCAAGTATATTAACTTGAGAAAATTGTAAGAATGTTATGTTTTAGGAAACAAGTTGAAAAAGAGGACACAATTCAACCTTATTTCTTGTGTCATTGTCAACTTCAGTTCGTATAAAGAGCTCAGCCTCTGGTTGAGCACACCTAACAGTATGAAAGAAGAAAAGATTCTAAAGGAAGGATGATAAGTCAACAAGGAGGTGGCTCTTATCTACCTAAATAATAATCTACTAATAGACCACCAGCCTTTGATGGAAGAGACCTACTATTACTGGGAGGATGGAATAAAGTTATTTATAAAATCACATCATGTGGACTTATGGGATATCATTGAGTATAGCCCATACATTCCAGTAACCAAATTTGATGATGGAAGAGAGGTGGAGAAGCCTAAAGAAACCTAGACAGAAGATGAGAAGAACAAATACATTTTGAACTCCAAGGCGAAGTTCTTTCTCACTTGTGCTTTGAGCATAAGTGAGAATGACAAGATTGCTAGATGTCAAACTACAAAAGAAATATAAGACACACTTGTCATAGCTTATGAAGGAACCAACCAAGTTAAGGAAGCTAAAATGAGCATGTTGGTGCATTAGTATGAATTGTTCAAAATGCATGAGCATGAGACTATAGATGAGATGTTTGCCTAGTTCATAATCATTGTGAATGATCTGAAGTCACTTGGGAAGACTTACTCTAAGCAGGAGCATGTGAGAAAGTTTCTAAGAAGCTTACTCATGGAGACCCAAAATTACAACAATTCAAGAAGCTAAGGATATGTCTTTACTCAGATTAGATTAACTTCTTAGATCCCTTAAGGAGCATGAACAAGAACTTGCTAAAATGGAAGATATTCTAAGGAAAAGAAAGTTAATTGCTTTGAAATCCACTCAGAAGGTTCATAAGCAGTCTTCTCATTAACCTTCTCAATCATCACTCAACTCTAAAGTTGACTCAGATGAAGAAAGTGATGAAGAGGATAGTGTTTTTGATGAAGATGAACTTTCCTTTATCTCTAGAAAAATTCAGAGAATGTGGAAAAGGAGAGGAAGAAAGAGGAAAGGCTTTCAACATAAGAAGGATTTTTAGAAGGGGAAGTAAAGCATCAACAAAGGACAGGTGATAAGCTTCGAATGTAGAAAACCTAATCATATTAGGTCAAAGTGTTCACTGCTCTAAAAAAAAGAAGTTCTCCAAAAAGAAAGGGATGATGGCAACTTGGGAGGATCTAGATGAAAATTCGTCTAGTGATGATGAGTAGGAAGAAGTTGCAAATCTCTACTTAATTGCCAAAGATCACAAAAATGATGATGAGGTATCCACTTCTAAACCTTCTTACCCTTCTTATAATGAATTGGAAAAAGTACTTGATAATATGTTGTCTAATTCCAACATCCTAGCTCAAAGATGCATTGTTCTAAAATCTAAGCTTTCTGATCTATAAAAAGAAAATGAAATTTTGAAAAATGAAAATGCATACTTGAGAGAGGAAAAATAAAGGATTATTAAATCTAAATGTTGGTCTAACAACTTCAGCAAAACAAAAGGCTGTCAAACCTTCTCACCTACCTTCTCAATAACCTTCTCATGTGTTACTTGAGAACACTACACTAAAAACGAAGGTGGAAGTTTTGACAAGTGACCTAGCCAAATTTGTCAATGAATCTAAGAATCTTGAAAAACTTCTTAAAAGTCAAAAGTGTGCTTTTGACAAGGTTGACTTGGGGTACAAAAGGGAATCAAAACAAAAATGGTATAAGAATTTTATTGTACCTACCAAGAAGCATGAGAAGAACTATTTATGTTGTAACAAATTTGGCCATAAAGTCTCTAGCTATTAGCTGAAAAACAAATCATCTAAGGTCAAATAAACTAACCAAAAAGGACCCAAGAAAGTTTGGGTACCTAAATCTATGATTGCTTCTCATACAAATATGTCTTATGACCAAAAGAAAGAAACACAAATGGTACCTAGATAGTGGTTGCTCAAGACATATGACTGGAGATGAAAATAAGTTTTTGTCACTTAAGCACAAGGATGGTGGAAATGTTACTTTTAGAGACAATGGAAAAGCCAAAATCATGGGTATAGGTAAGATCGGTAAGAAAGACTATCCTACTGTCAATGATATATATTATGTGAAAGGATTAAAACATAACCTTCTTAGCATAAGTCAATTTTGTGACAATGGTCATAAAGTAGTATTTGAACCTAGAAAGTGCATAGTTAGAGAAGTTAATAATGGCAAAGTCCTCTTTTCTAGAAAAAGGGATAAAAACATCTATAGCATAAACTTAAAGGACCTAAGTGATCAAAATATTGAGTGTTAGGTTTTCTGTAAATGATAAGAAGTGATTGTGCCACAAAAAAGTTATTCATGTCAATATAAAACTATTTCAAAATTACTAAAACATGACATTATTAATTGCTTACCAAAGATCAAATTTAAAAAAGATATGGTATGTGAAACATGCCAAAAACGTAACCAAACAAAGTCAAACTTTTAGCCTAAAAATATTGTCACAACTCATAGACCTTTAGAATTATTGTATATTAATCTCTTTGGTCCTACTAAGACTGCTAGCCTACGTGGAAATAAATGTAGATTTGTGATAGTTGATGATTTCTCAAGATATACATTGAGTGTTATCTTTTAGCCGCAAGGATTATTCTTTTTAGTCCTTCAAAACCTTATGTAAACAAGTTCAAAATGAAAAGGTTTTTGCATAACTGCCATTAGGAGTGATCATGGAGGAAAGTTAGATAATGCCTCTTTTATAAGTTTTTGTGACGAAACTAGGACTGTTCATAACTTTTTTTTCTCAAAGAACTCCTCAACAAAATGGGGTTATGGAGAAGAAAAATAGAACACTTCAAGAAATGGTTAGAACTCTCCTATGTGACATTATCCTGCCAAGATATTTTTGGGCTGAGGCTATTAGCACCTCTTGTTATGTTTTAAATAGAGTTTCTATAAGGCTAATGAAAGGAAGAAAACTCTATCTTATATTTTCATGCTTTTGGGTGTGAATATTTCATATTAAATAACTAAAATCAATTAGGGAAGTTTGACACCAAATCTGACAAAGGCATCTTTTTTGGATATTCAATGTCTTGTAAAGCGTAAAGAGTATATAATATGAGAACATTGGTTGTTTAAGAAAGTAGGCATATTTTCAATGAAACTAACCTCCTAAATGAGAAAAGAAAGAATATAGATCTAGATGAGGAAATAGAGCAACTAAGTCTGAAAGAGAAGGATTAAAAGACAAAAAAAGAATTTGAGAGAGTTTCAAGTACAAAATAATCCAAATCTAGAAGTGAGAAAGTTGAAGTAGAAGATAAGAAAGTTCAACAACTTTCTCATGAATCCCCTCGGGAACCTTCTCATTAACCTTCTCAGCTGCTTATTGCTTGGAATTCTCATCGAAAGGAATTGATCATTGGAGAAATCTTGAGAGAACTAGAAATGATGAACTTGGGATCTCTTTTAATCTATCCAAAATTTATCTGAAATTTTTAATCCATCTAAAATCCATTCAAAATTCATTTGAAAATTCGTTTGAAGTCATGGTTTTTCTAGTATGGAGAGGTGTGTAGTTGTGCAAAGTGACATAAAAGTGCAAGAGAAGTTGGTTATGGTTTTTGGCTTAGAAGTTCTTCATGGGTCATACAAGGGCAGTAGATCAATTACAAAGGAAGAAATTGTTATCAAGATACCAACCAAGTCATAAACTTCACAAAGAATAGGTGCATGAAATAATGAACAAGAATTAGAATTTTATCAAGAAAAAAAACTGATTCTATTTGCTTTTTGCTCTTTAACCTTATTTCGCAATGTCACTCACACTTTTTCTCTTCTATTCTTTTTTTTTGTCTCATTTTATGTGTATTCTCTACTCTTTTTTTTGTTATCTCCCAAAGTGTTAATTTATAAACTAGGGTTGATGACCCTTCAATCTTATCATGATAACACCACTTGAATTGTTTTTTTTCTCAAGGTAGGGCTATTGACACTCCAATATACCTATCCACACTTCTTACCTTTTAATTATTGCCATACTTTCCAAATTTACCCTTGCTTAAGTTTTTTCTTTGAATAAAAGTCAAAATTAATTTTTTTATATTGTAGTTACCTATCCAAACTCTAAACTAGTTACAACTAAATTATAATCATTATTCAATTTATGTACCTCCAAAATGAATATAACTAACTTAAAAATTAAAATATTGCATTGTTGCATGTATTACTTTTAAATAAATTATTAAAATAAAAGAAAATAAGAATTTTATAAATACTTTTTTTCTAAGTATAATTTTTTAGAGTAAACATCTATTTTGGTCCCTAAAAGATGAGGTTGACATCAATTTGGTTCCTGAAAGTTAAGTGACATCAATTTGGTCCTTGAAAGGCAAAAAGTGACATCACGTTAGTCCTTCCATCTGCCCAATACCAAACACCATCCATGAGCATCCTACATGGGCTATTATTTGCTTAAGTGGACCGTTAACTCCATGTAAGCATCCAGTTGGCTGTCCTCATTGGAGTTGACCTAGTTTAGAGACATTGGAACGTTAATAAAAGGGTAGTCCTCCCTCCCCGCCATCCCAATTTCAAAAATAGAAAAACCCTAATCCATGAACCCTACCCCAACCTTCAGCAAATCTTCATCCAACAACCCTGCACACAAACGAAAAATCAAATTACAATAATAATCTGTCCCTATAATTGTGAAAATGAGTTGTTAGATTCCTGCTTCCTTCTAATCTCACCACCAATGTTCGAACTCGAGCTCACTTGCACCGTGAAACCTAGGGATGAATCAAGTAGTCATATGTGTTGTTTGTGGAAGAAGGGCTATTATATGCACCTCCAAAATCGAGGATAACCCAGGTAGAAGATTTTGTACATGTGTTAGAAAAGAGTGCGATTTCTTCTTGTGCCTAGATGATCTAATGCTTGGGACTAAGAAGAAGCAGATGAAGAAACTAAAGAAAAAGATTGCTATATATGAATAACAAGTCTTGAAGCTTATCCTAGGTTGTTAGTTATTAGGTATGATATGTGTGGTAGTTTGTGGACTTTGGGATAGGAAACTAATGTAGATTATGGCTCTTTGATGTTTTGTAAGGGGAATTTGTTTTGATTAGGGGTTGTGGATAAGGGGGTGTGGAAATAAGTTTACCCCAAATAGTTTAATATGTTAAGTTTTGATGATGACAAATACAAGACAAAAAGAACACTCTGCATATGTTCTTTGTTGCATCCTTCATAGAGCATATCTATTAGTAATTGATAAATGTCTTATTTGGATATATCTATGAAAGTTTTATATGCATGTTAGACTAACTAGAGTTATAAATTTATGAATCATGCATATAAAGATATTAAGTTATGAATTTGGGCTAACTATATTTGTTTTAAGTGAGCAATACTTTGTAGGATAGTCTAAGTACCAAGAGTGAGCATTGCAATAAGAAAGCAAAAGATCACAACTATGCTCAACTCAAGAAGAATGAAAATGAAAAGATGTTCCAAGCATTTGCAAGTTTTTAAGAGAAGATTTTCTTTGGAAGTTTGGATTACATCAAGAATTGATGATGGCAAAAGATCAAGTCCCAAGGTTCTTTAAGAATAGCTTATAGGACTTAGATCTTATGTAATGGTAAATGAGAATCACACTAAGCTCAAAATATGTTTTAACATCTTTAAAAGTGTTTTTTAAATGTTTAAAATGCCTAACAAACTATTTTCAGAAAGTTAGTCTTGGTTGTACCTCAAATCTATGGAAAATAGCCAAGTTTGTGTTTTGAAAAACTGACATTTGGTTACTCTTTTGATCATAACTTTCAAAATACTTTAAGTTTTGTTCTGAAATCTTTTATATGAAAATAGACTCAAAGATCTTTTCAATGAGTGGTCATTTGCTTAAAACAGATAAGAAACGAAGAAGTTATGGCCATTTAAAGTCAATTTTTAAAACCATAGTGCAATAACCGATTAGGGATTTTCCCTAACCGATTATTCACCTTGTTAGGAGCCATTTTTATGTTCTAAATGCTCCTAGACAATTAGGCAATTGGCCTAACTGATTGGATGATAAATAGGAGCATTTTTCATAATTTAAAAGCTCCTAACCGATTAGGCAATTCAGCTAATTAGTTAGTGCAAAACTTAGGAGCGTTTTTACAAGGTTCTAACCCATTACATGATGGTCCTAACTGATTAGGAAAAGTTCCTAATCGGTTATTCTATTTTCCAAAAGCCAAGAATTAAAGACCTAACCAATTAGGCTTAGTCCGTAACTGATTATCTGGAAAGTCAGAAAACATTTCCTAACAGCTATAAACAGCTATATTTCATAATATATCATTTCTAATCACCACCAACGGCTTTAAAATTCTTTAGGCTATAAATACAAGTGTTTGAGCATCAAAGAAAAGTTGGTAATCAATTTGAATAAGGTTCTTGTGCTTTAAATTCATTTTTTACTATCATTTTCTCCAATCCTCTGTTTTGAGCTTAAAAGTGTGAAACCTTGATAGCCATAAGCTTCAATTTGTATTATTTACTCTTTGAGAGAGTTTCTATCTTCTACACTTTGTATAATCTGTAAAAGAGAGGGTGGGGTATCCCTCTAGAGAAAAGGGTGAGGTATCCCTTGAGGGTGAGGCATCCCTCAAAAGTTAAAGGGTGAGGTATCCTTGTTTAAGGCTTAAGCACAAGGGTGAGGTATCCCAAGGTGTATTGAGTGCTCTCAATTGTAAAGGTTGTCAAGCACCTGTTGAAGCTTGAAGATAGTAAAAAATCTCAAGTAGTTTACTTAAGAACTGGAATACAATTTATGACTGAGCTTCATGGATCCAAATCCAACAATATCTGTCTCAAGAAATGCTAAAGCTTGATTGGAACAATTTAACAGGATAGAGTGGGAAAATAACCAATCCCTTTTTAAGATCACATCAATTTACAAAGAATATAAACAAATCCAATCAATAGAAAAGATTCAGTCTTTAACAGGTCATAGGGTAATTTAAACGACTTGGCTATCAACAATAGGTTCTTAGTATCCGAAGTAGAAATAATTTAGTCAAAAGACAGCGAAGACACAAACGACCCTAATGGACTCATACAGTCATATGTCATAAAGGAATGGGTTACCTCCAGAATTATACAGTAAAATCACAGGGTCATCTATTGTAGTACAATCTCCCTCATTTATGTCTTCAGTCTGGGATTCTTTTACTCCACTTGAGGAATTAACTCTCTCTTCTTCGTGAAATTTTGAAGCACATACATCCCTAACGGAAGGCTTCGTCTTATGCAAGGTACAATTCCTAACCACATATCCTAGCTTTCCACACTTGAAACAAATCCCTTGATCATACAGTCCTTTGTTAAGTGGTCATTTCTACACTTGAAGCAGATTACCCTTTTGATCTTACATTCCCTCGTTGAATGGTCCTGTCCACACTTCTTACATTTTGGTAAGGATACCATGGTCGGATTGGATTTACTACCACTTGCACCTCCTTTATGTGTTTGTTGTTGTTGTTGCTTCCTCGGTCGTCGTGAATATGATTTCTGCTTAAACCGGTTGGCCTTACGCTTCTTCTCTTTGTGGACCCTCGATGGCCCAAAATTACAAGGTCTCACATCCAAAGATTGATCCACATTCGATAGATTCTAAATCTTCGCTATCAGTTTCTGCTGTCGGGTGGCTCTCTGCATTACTTCTGCTGCTGTAGTCGTATCATCATCTTCACTCCCTGCATTCACACGCTTACGCCTACCCCAAGCCATTGCCTCTCTTCAAGCATAAGCAAATCGAAACATAAGGAAAATCAAAAGCACTCAATTCAAACAATATTGTCTCCTTTTGAAAACCAAACGCAAAGAGTCATACAACATAACAAGATAAACCTAAAAGACTCTAACTTGAGCTCCTTCATTCTGCCTTCAATAGCACGATTTCCTGTAAGTCCTTAACTCCCAAGCAGCTCCTCGAACCTCACTTAAGCCAAATATTATTTTCCCAAGAAAATCAATTTTAAAACCTCTTGGACGCCTCAGTCCACAGACCTTGCAAGTCCTATTTAAACTACCCTTTTTTTAACCCATTGGCTCAAATAACATTAGAGGCAACACAACAAGGGTGTAAATGCAAATAAATCCAAAATAAATTCAGTCATACTAGCTGAGCTTCTTATTAAAAGAACTTCTATTCCCTTAATACGCCTAAGTGAAGTTATAGTTTTCTGTCCACATAGAACATTACACATTGAGTGAGCCAATACTCAATATCATGTAACTATGCAACAGTAGCTACCAACATTCAACCTATGGCAAGCTATGCCTTCCTTTCCCAAACATCTCTATCAAGAGACAAGAAAGTGCACAACATATAAAGAAACTTCTAACATGTCTAGGCGTAGTCAGTCCATACCCTAGCTCAACAGGATGAACTGCTCTAATACCACCTAATGTAACACCCCTCGATTTAGTAACCACAACACAAGCATCATTATACTGCAATCACTAAATTTTTGGTGTGCTACAACTCAAATAACAAGTTTCCAAAATTCTATCATTGTGCATATAAAGAAAATATAAGCCACGAATGAATAGATACATATGTCGTCATTTGAAAATATAATTTAACAAGATATACTCAAAATACAGCTCATAATACTGGTTAATTACCTTAAAACATACATAGCACAGTGCATTTCTCATACCGCCCAAAAACACTTAGATATACATCAACATGCAGTTATACTCAAAAGAACCCTTATACAGGTAATGCAAAAGAAACATAAACTACCCATAACGACACCACGACTAAGAAGTTGGACACTCTATCGGATCCACCTCAGGATCCTCCCCCGGTTCATCTGAAGACACTAGGATAGGACAGAGTGCGGTCTCACGAGTAGGTGCCCTAATAGCTGATGCCATAGAATCCTCGTCCTCTCTAGGGGTGTGAAGCGGATCACCCCAAAGCTCCCGAATGGGTAATGCAAACTCTAGATGCATTGATGTAGTGAGAGTCAAGATAAGTTCAGATCCCCAACATACCATATACGCTCACCAGCCCAGTCAACTCGCCAAGCATTGACACCCTCGGTGAACACAATCTTGACGAAGCCAAATAAAACCCCTTCTTGATGCCATCACTGATCGTAGGAGACCAAACCAAGTAAAATCTAGGATATTCAACCTCGTCCCCTTTACAGTTGATAATCACAAATTTTATTCATTAAGAAACCCTTATGTTTAGTCATTTACACTCTCCATATTCTTAATTGATTTAGTTTGGTATGATTTTGTGAGTTTGAGCTCAAATTGGTCCTAATTGAATATTTTCAGCATTATTGAGATTTGACACTGTTTCTATATTTTGGCCATAACTTGAGTTCCTGATATCTGATAATCATGAATTTTACCTTGTAGGAAAGCTAAGAGGAAGCTTTACAACTTTGATAAAGAGGTCGAAGTCCTAAACAGATGTCTAAGGGACCTAAGTTTACATGGAAGTCAGAATATGGGTTCTGTCACTAGAATCTGAATGGTGTGCACTCATAAAATCATATCTCAAGCTATAATAATGGAGATAGGCTGACATTTGGATAGTTGATAGTTAAGATCCAAATAAACAACTTTCATGAAGAACACTTTTTGAAAAAATGAAGTCTAATGGGTCCGTTTAAGCTTGCAAGTCGAAACAGAGGTGCTGAAGTTGGGTTTGAGCAACCTGCAGTATTTGGGTCATATCTTAGGCTGTAGGAAGTCAAATTGGACGATCCAGATATGCATGTTATAGCTAAGACAAAGATCTACAATTTTCATGAAGAGTACTTTTCATGGGTCTGAAGTATAGTTAGTCGTTTTTGGCTTTCAAGTCAGACAAGAAATTTTCATCCTCAACAACCCACTCAACTACTCCACTCACCAACCCTCTCAACTACTCTACTCACCAACCCACTCAACCATCCCACTCATCCACCCACTCCCCTTTGTTATTTTGTTACCTTAGACTTCTATAAAAGGCACCATTAGTTATCATGAAAGTAATAAGTTGTATTTTCCTTCATTTCTCTCATAGTTTCTTCTTGTTTCTTCATAGTTTCTCATAGCTTTTGTATATTTTGATGCTCCCCTTCGTGGTAATGGAGGGCTAAGCTACTTTTGGTCAATTTAGAACTCTTGAAGAGATTGTGGTTTGGATTCTTGAGACCTTGGTTATGTATTGTATTTGATTTGTAATTGAATTTCTCTTTTCTTCTTCTTCTTCTTTCTTCTTCTTGATCTTGAATGCATGAATGGTGATTCTATTTATATTGATCTGATTTGATCTTGGTTTAAGATTGAGATTTGTGATGAAACTTAGAACTGATTGATCTAAACTAATCACATAAATGAAGATTGAGATTTGTGATGAAACTTAGAACTGATTGATCTAAATTAATCACGTAATTGAAAAGGTTAGGTTCTTGATTTGTGCCTAAGTTAATTGAATTCAGTACTTGAAATTAACATAGATCTTCATGAATGTTGTGATTGCAGATTTGTGTTTATCACTTGTTAATTGAATTCTAGACGATTGTCTAGTATGAATTCTGGATTTGATGCAGAGATCTCGGTTAGATCCAAATTAACAATTCAATTGCGCTTCAAGTGTTCTATGAAGGGTCTATGATTGAATCCACCCAATCTTGGATAGGTTTCTAAATTGACTGCTCTTTAATTGTTATTTCTTACTTTAATTTTGTTAAGTGCGATCTTAAACTATCAAAACCCCCTTTGCTAACTTTCACTTGATTTGATTAAATTGCATCTACAATCCTCGTGGAGATGATCCGGTGTTGTCACTGTGCTACAAGCTTAGGTAATAACTTTGATTATAATTTTGACTGAGTTCGGCGCTCGTCAAAATTTCGCGCCGTTGCCGGGGATTAGTAAGTGTAATCTTTTTATTTTAAGTGTTTTTACTAACTTTTGCTTTTTATTAACTTTTCTAACATTTTTATCCATTGTCTAGTGTATTTTGCTTATTTATTTGTTTTTGTGTGATGCATGACTAGGTCTAATCCTGATATCTTGCTTGAATTTGATCCTGAGATTGATAGAACATTGCATAGGTTGATTAGAACTCATAAGCTAAGTGAAAGAATTAGTTCAATTTAGTTGTGACATTGAATCGAAGGTGCACTTGAGATCTTAAGTGATTCTAAAATCATGGTCGATATAACAAAGTAAATAGGACCCTTAAAGAACTTGTCGCTCCCGATGTAACTTACGGTCTTTGTGCATTCAATATCCTAATCTTGATGCTGACTTTGAGTTAAAATCTGGATTGATACACTTGTTGTCCAAGTTTCATGGTCTTGCAGGTAAGGATCCCCATAAGCACTTAAAGGAGTTCCATGTAGTCTGTTCAACCATGAAGCCGCATGGAATCTCTGAGGAGCATATCAAGTTGAGGGCATTTCCTTTCTTTCTTGCTGATTTAGCCAAAGATTGGTTGTTCTACCTTTCACCAGGTTCTGTCACGAGGTGGGATGATATGAAGAAGTTATTCTTGGAGAGGTTCTTCCCTACATCCAGAGCAGCTGCCATTAGAAAAGACATTTGTGGTATAAGACAAATGACTGGTGAGACCTTGCATGAATATTGGGAGAGATTCAAGAAGCTGTGTTCGAGCTGTCCCCACCATCAAATTAGTGATCAGCTCTTGATTCAATATTTCTATGAGGGCTTGTTGCCAATGGATAGAAGTATGGTGGATGCCGCATCTGGAGGTGCCTTGGTGGATAAAACCCTACTGCAGCAAGAGATTTGATAGCAAATATGGCAGCCAATGCTCAACAATTTGGCACAAGAGTCCTTACGTCCACCAAAAGAGTCAATGAAGTTCAATCATCTCAAGTCGACTAATAGAGAATGGAACACAGACTTGATGAATTGACTTCTTTGGTAAGGCAATTAGCAGTGGGACAACATGTACCAGTTTCTGTACAAGAGCTTGCAAGGGTGTGTGGCATTTGCTCTTGTTCATCTCATCCTACTGATGCATGCCCCACACTTCAGGAGGGTGGTTTTGTTTTTCCAGAAAGCGATCAGTTGCAAAGCTGGCATTTTTCCTGGTAAACCTCAATATCAGCAGTCCCAGCAGCCAAGATATGATCTATTTTCTAATACCTATAACCCTGGCTGAAGGGACCATCCCAACCTGAGATATGGAAATTCTAGTCAACAACAACAACAATGTTCTACCAACAAAGCAAAGAATCATAGTTTAGATACCAAGCTACAGGCCCTAGCAACAAGTACCAACCACCTGCATTTAGGCAAGCACAACCTGCGCCACCACCCATGCAGCAGCCCCTCCAGCTACCTATTCCAGCAGCCACTCCAGCTGAGCCACCTTTTGAAGACTTTATGAAACAGTTTCAGCAGAATGTCAATACCACAATCCAGAATTTACAAACTTAAATTAGGCAGATGGCAACCACTCTGAGTGAGCTGAAAAGTCAAGGGTCGAACCAATTGCCTTCACAAACAGTCAATAACCCAAGAGGCAATGTAAGTGCCATTAGCTTGAGAAGTGGCAGAGAAGTTAATGGTCCTACTCCACCACAACCTGAACTACAAGTGCAGCAACCAGAAGGTGACCAGAAACAGAAGAAAATGGATAGCTCAGTCCAAAAATCTGTGACACAGAAGAAATGTGCAGAGAATTCAAATCTGATCATTCCACTACCTTTTCCAGACAGAGTCACACAGTCCAAGCATACTGCGCAAACAGAAATAGAAAGAGAAGTCATGGACACATTCAGGAAAGTGGAAATCAATATTCCCCTCCTTGATGCAATCAAGCAGATTCCCAAGTATGCCAAATTCCTCAAAGAGTTGTGTACTCACAAGAGAAGACTTAAGGGTACTGAGAAAATAAGCATGGACAGAAATGTTTCTGTAATGATTCTACTAAGCATGCCACAAAAATGCAAAGATCCTAGAACTTTCACAATTCCTTGCACGATAGGTAACTCCAAATTTGAACATGCAATGCTAGACTTGGGTGCTTCAATTAATGTTATGCCTATGTCAATATATCAGTCCTTGAACATTGGCACTTTGCAACCTACTAGTATAGTGATTCAGTTGGCAAATAGGACCACTGCTCATCCTGCAGGAGTGTTAGAAGATGTGTTAGTTCGGGTGAATGAGCTAATTTTTCCAGCAGACTTCTATATTCTGAACATGGAAGATGAGTCTTCAATAAACCATGCTCCATTGATCCTAGGCAGACCTTTCCTCAAGACAGCCAAGACCAAGATAGATGTGCATGCTGGTACCCTTTCCATGGAATTTGGCGACGATGTGGTACAATTTAACATTTTTGAGGCCATGAGACATCCCCTAGACGAGCATTTTGTTTTCCATGTTGATATGATTGATATGCTAGTTGACGATGCTTATGCTGATATTTATGCTGAATTTCCTGATATTGCTGATTTTTTGGATTCTCGTTTCCGTGAAACATGTGTTGTTTGTGATATTGTACCATGTGCTGCATGTGCTGAGATTTATGCAGTTATGAGTGGTGATGTAGCTGCTGACTTGAATGATGCAGTATGTGAAAATGAGAGTCAGAAGTATGTTGAATTTAATGTTACTGAGTTAGTTGTTTCAAATAGCTTGCTGCCCTCCATTGTACAGCCTCCATCCTTAGAATTAAAGATTTTACCGGACCATCTTAAATATGCATATTTGGAAGATGGTGAGAAGCTGCCTGTGATTGTTGCTAAAAATTTGCATCCTAATCAAGAAGAAAAATTACTGCAGGTTTTGAGGCAGCATAAGCGAGCCATCGGATGGACACTTGCAGACATTCCTGGTATTAGTCCCTCCACATGTATGCATAGGATTTTATTGGAGGAAGGTACCAAGCCAGTGAGGCAACCCCAAAGGAGATTAAATCCCCTGATTCTGGATGTGGTGAAGAAGGAAGTGACCAAGCTGCCGTAAGTGGCATTATTTATCCCATATCTGACAGTAAATGGGTGAGCCCAGTGCAAGTGGTTCCAAAGAAATTTGGAGTCACAGTAATTGCAAATCAGAATAATGAGCTCCTACCCACAAGAATCCAGAACAGTTGGTGGATGTGCATTGATTATAGGCGGCTTAACCAGGCCACTAGGAAAGATCATTTTCCATTGCCTTTCATTAATCAGATGTTGGAGAGACTGGCTGGCAAGTCGCATTACTGTTTCTTGGATGGATATTCGAGCTATTTTCAGATTCATATAGCCCCAGAAGACCAAGAGAAGACCACTTTCACCTGTCCATTTAGAACATTTACATACAGGAGAATGCCCTTTGGTCTGTGCAACGCTCCAAGAACCTTTCAAAGGTGTATGGTCAGTATCTTCTCTGAATTTTTAGAGAGTTGCATGGATATGTTTATGGATGATTTTACTGTCTATGGCTCTTCCTTTGATGCATGTTTGGATAGTTTGGATCGGGTTTTGCATAAGTGCATTGAAACTAACCTTGTACTGAATTTTAAAAAATGTCATTTCATGGTAGAACAGGGTATAGTTTTAGGGCATATAGTATCTAGCAAGGGTGTTGAGGTAGATCCTGCAAAAATAGATGTTATTTCATACCTATCTTACCCCACATGCGTGCGGGAGGTTCGTTCTTTCCTTGGTCATGCAGGTTTCTATAGGCGATTCATAAAAGATTTCAGCAAAATTGCTCTTCCACTATCCAACTTGCTACAAAAAGAAGTGGAGTTCCATTTTGACCAGAGATGTAAGGATGCCTTCAATCACTTGAAGCAAGCATTGACCAGTACACCTATCATCTAGCCACCAGATTGGACACTCCTATTTGAACTCATGTGTGATGCCTCTAATTATGCATTGGGAGCTATCCTTGCACAGATAGTCGGCAAAGTACCTCATGTCATTTCCTATGCTTCGAGGACTTTAGATGCTGCACAAGCCAACTACACTACAACCAAAAAGGAACTTTTAGCAATTGTTTTTGCTTTAGATAAATTTTGATCATATTTGCTTGGTTCTAGAGTAGTTGTATTTTTAGATCATGCAGCTTTGAAGTTTCTCTTGAAAAAGCCCGATGCAAAGCCTCAGTTGATTAGGTGGATGTTGCTCTTACAGGAGTTTGATATTGATATCAGAGATAAGAGTAGAGTAGAGAACCTAGTGGCAGATCACTTGAGTTGGATTGAGAGAGAGGAAGATTCTTCTCCTATCCATGATGCCTTCCCTGATGAGAAACTTTTCAAGATGCAAGGTAAGATCCCTTGGTTTGCAGATTTGGTTAATTTCTTGGTTGCTAGAGCACTACCTGCACATTTCACTAAGGCATAGATTGATAAACTGAAAAGTGAGTCAAAATCTTATGTGTGAGATGACCCTTATTTGTGGAGATTTTGTAGTGACCAAGTCATTAGGAGATACATTCCTGATCATGAGTTTAATTCTGTTCTTAGCTTTTGTCATGCATTTGCCTGTGGTGGACATTTTGGACCTACTCGTACAGCTAGGAAAGTTTTGGACTCTGGATTATATTGGCCCATTTTATTTCATGATGCATATTTGTTTTGTAAATCTTGTGAACAATACCAGAGAACAGGGAATATTTCTCATAGGAATGAGATGCCCTAACAACCTTTGTTGTTCTGTGAGATATTTGATGTTTGGGGTATTGATTTTATGGGTCCTTTTCCTGTGTCATTTGGTTTTGTTTACATTCTGCTTGCTGTGGATTATGTATCTAAATGGGTGGAGGCAAAAGCCACTCGGACTGATGATTCCAAAGTTGTTGTAGATTTTGTTAGATCACATATTTTATGCAGGTTTGGAGTCCCAAAAGCTATCATTAGTGATCAGGGTTCGCACTTCTGTAATCGGAGCATGGAAGCCTTGATGAAAAAGTATGGAGTTCTGCACAGAGTTTCTACACCTTACCATCCCAAAACTAATGGGCAAGCCGAGATTTCCAACAGGGAGATCAAGCAGATACTCCAGAAAATAGTTTAACCTAACAGAAAGGACTGGAGCAAGAGGCTTGAGGATGCTTTATGGGCTTACCGGACTGCTTATAAGACACCAATCGGGATGTCTCTGTATCGGATTATTTTTGGAAAAGCCTGCCACCTGCCAGTGGAAATTGAGCATCGTGCATTCTGGGTGGTGAAAAGGTGCAACTTGGACCTAGATCAAGCAGGTATGGAGAGGAAGCTGCAGCTGCAGCAATTGGAGGAGATCCGCTTGGAGGCTTATGAAAGTTCCAAACTTTATAAGGAGAAGACCAAAGCCTTCCATGATAAGTTGATTCTGAGGAAAACATTCGAGATTGGTCAAAAAGTTCTCCTCTATAACTCCCGCCTCCGACTCATGCCTGGAAAATTAAGGTCTAGATGGGATGGACCATTTATTGTTACTAAGGTTTTTCCTTCTGGTGTTGTTCAGATTAAAAGTGAGGTCACTGCCAAAGCTTTCATCGTAAATGGACACCGCCTCAAACAGTATCATGAACTTTCAAAGAATGCAGAAGTGGAGGTGATGAACCTTCTCCATCCGTATTATGAATAAAAAAAAAGAAAAAAAATAGCTGTGTGCCCGACAATGAGGTAGGTAGTGCCATTAAATTTTGTCACTCGGAAGCATATGGAGGTCATTTTTTCTTCAGCGACAACAACTGCGAAAATCTTGCAGTATGGATTTTATTGGCCTACTTTATTCAAGGTCTGTTATACCTTTTGCAAAAGCTGCGGAAATTTGTCAAAAAAGTTCTGCTTTGAGATTATCATCTGCACCTACTTCTTGAAAAATTGAGATCTAGGTGGCGCGGTTCTTTTGTTGTCAAACATGTGTATCCTCTGGGGCCGTAGATATTGAGGATCCTAGGAATGGTAATGTGCTTAAAGTTAATGGACAAAGACTCAACCATTCCTGGAAAATCAAGTTCTTGAGTTCTTTGTGTTACCGGTTAAGTGGCGGATACGGTACTCCGTGACTCTCAAGTCGGTTTATTTTTCAGTTTTCCAAAATAACTGAACCCTTCTTCTCCTTCAAAATGGATGTCATTCTTTCAAACCTGAGCAAACATTTTCCTTCTCTTCCTCAAAATGCTCTGAGAAAAATCTACAAAGTTCGATGTGAAAGATTAAGACTGTTAATGCACAAAGGTATGCCAGAAGATGTACGTTGGATAATTGAAGCAAAGGTCCGATTAGCAGGTGAGTCCTCAATTTCATTTGACTCATATATGCCCGGTCTTGGAAGAAGTTCATATTCTAAAAGGAGAAGAGCAAAAAGGTTACAAGTCTGTCAAAAATGTGGACGATGGAACTGTAACAAGCGATGTCATACTTTGGGGATGGTTTCCACAAATAGAGAAGATAAAATTTTCTTCATTAAGAATGGACTGAGTAAGGAGTCATTAGATGATATCTTATGGACTCTTGAGACGCATTCTTGTGGATTGGTGCATCGTGAAATTCTTAAATTGTGGAATCTCTTCAAGGATGAAGAAAAATGCTACAGTCTTAGGAATCTGACTCTAAAAGACCCTGTTTGCCAATTTATAAGAAAATTGGATGGGAAGCTTATCCTCGACTCATAGAAGACGTTTAAGCCGTTACTAGACGTTAAACTAAAGGCAAATGTGAGCCATATCCACAAACAATCTGTACGTATCATCCTCTTCTTCTTCTTCATGTCATCTTTCAAACAAAAAAAAAACAAAAAAAAAAGATTCTGTGTTTCTTAAATTCAACCTTTTTTGACAACCGTCAACTTACCCTTATAGGTGCAATTATTCCCCTTTCCATTCTTTTCCTTATTTAAACACTCCATTTTCTCCATTTTCCTTTAACTCAGAAACACTCAAAGAGAGGAAGAGTATAAAATGGGGCCTTCTATTCGTAACCTCAAAAATGTCTGTGTTTTTTGTGGGTTGAGTTATGGGAAGGGATTAGAGTTTGTAAACGCAGCTAGCACTCTTGGTCGATCACTTGCTGCGAGGAAATATTCATCTTGTTTATGAGGGAGGTTGTCGTGGGTTAATAGGGGCTGTATCACTTTCTGCTTTTATAGGAGGCAGTCAGGTTTTAGGTGTTATTCCTAAACCTTTAGCTGAAAATAACATCACTGGAAAGACAGTCGGAGAAGAAATTCAGGTAACATCCATGCATGGACGAATGAAAATAATGGTTGACAATTCTGATGCATTTCTTGTCTTATCAAGTGGTTTTGGTACTTTGGAAGAAATTTTTCAAATTATCTTTTGGGCCGAACTGAACATCCACCATAAACCCATTGGTTGTTGAATGTTAATAATTTCTTTGATCTTTTGTTATATTTTCTTGACAAAGCTGTGGAACAGAAATTTATCACTCCTTCGGCAAGACAACTTCTTATCTCTGCCTTTACTATTGATGAGCTCATTGATAAATTAGAAGCTTTTGAGTATGTACCTGATAAGGTATTTACTCAGATAGATTGGTCAACAAGAAGCAGCGAAGGAAGTAACAAGAAAAGAAAGCCAGATCTGAAACTTTCTCTTTAATGAGTTTGATTTTATTGTACTTTGTTTCTGTTTAAATTTATGTGAGCTTTCTCCAACAGGTAATATCTTCTATCCTTTACTCATCTATATTTTAACATTGAGGACAATGTTGTGATCTAGTTGGGGGGGAAGGATAGTTGACCCAAAAAAAAAATTGTTGTTGTTTTGTTTGGAAAGCATGATATGATTGTCATGGACTTATTAAACTAATTAGTGATGGCAGAGTAAGGAGTAATTTTACTCTTGAGACGCATCTTAATTGGTGGCAGAGTAAGGAGTTTTTTTTAGGTAGTAATTAATTAGTATTAAATTGTGGAAGTACAAAAGTTTTATTATTTGATTTCTTTTCAGGGTCTGATGCGGCATTGACAGTGTGCTTCTTTTCTGCTTGGTGTTGATTCACTTCTTATCAGGTTGTGTTGCTCTTTTCTATATCTCTCTTTCACATTGAGGTAATGTTATATTAAGTGTGGGGGAGAGATTTTAGCATTTTTTTGTTTTTGTTTAAAAAAAAAAAGAGAAGGTTCATTGCATGATTGAATAACTTTTCTCCCTTCTTGAACTGATATGCTTGGTTATGGATGATTGAATTGATAAATTGAGTTTGATGGATGCATACCTTGTGAGATTTTGAGCCTAATGGATGGATTTAACATTTATGTCATTCTCTTCTTTCTTGTGTGATTTTCACTCATGTTAATGACCATTCTAGAACTTGCTTTGATTCTTTTTGAGGCTACATTTCACTTGCATGCATGAACATGATTGAGGCCCTCTTTCTTAATTAGCTAGTTTAACTGAATAGCCAACCTTGTTTTCAATATGATATTAAGCACTCTTTTGACTTCTTGAAAATTCTCTGATTCCTGCCAACCTTGTATATTTTCCTTTACTTAACCCCTTCGAGCTTATTTGACCATTCCTTGTTTCTAGCTCATTATGTGCCTTAAATGAAAAATCGTGTTCTTACTTTACCTTAGGGAATAAAAGAACATTAGCTATGTTAATGGATGAGTTTTTGAACAAGTGTGGGGGTGTGTGTACAAAATGGTTGTTGAAAAAGGAAAGAGTGCCTAAAAAAAAAAAAGAGGAAAAATGTATGTATATAGTTATGTTCATATATATATAAAAAAAAAAAAAAAAAAAAAGAAAAAAAAGGATTGGGAAATAAATATGTAAAGGGATATACATTAGAGTTGGGATGAACTTTTATGCTTGTTATTTGAACTCAGCCCTCATTTGCTTTTATTCCCTTTGGTATTTATCTTCTCATATCCATTTTATCCTCTTCTGTTACCTTGACCTCACTACAACCTTGAATAAAGTCCTCATGATTTGTGTGTGCATGTGTTTTGAGTAGTGGAGAAGTAGAAGATAAGCAAGCTTATAGTAGTACAATTTTCATGGGTTGAATTGAGTGAAATACCTACCTTTTAAACACTTGAGAGATTGAGAGGGAATCTTGTGAAGATCTATCATTCTCGATTCATATTGAAGATACCTTGCTTGTTGGTTTGAGATATGGAGAATTGTTAACTCATGAATGTTTTGATCCCTTGAACCTTTGGTTGTTCTTCTTGATTGTAAAATTTTGGGCTCTTGAATGTCGTTGGAATTTAAATTTTTGTTAATCTCTTATGTCCTTGTTTTGGTCTTGAGTTTTGCCCAGGAGTGCAAAAAGCTAAGTGTGGGAGAATTTGATAATCACATATTTTATTCATTAAGAAACCCTTATGTTTAGTCATTTACACTCTTCATATTCTTAATTGATTAAGTTTGGTATGATTTTGTGAGTTTGAGCTCAAATTGGTCCTAATTGAATATTTTCAGCATTATTGAGATTTGACACTATTTTTGTATTTTGGCCATAACTTGAGTTCCTGATATCTGATAATCATTAATTTTACCTTGTAGGAAAGCTAAGAGGAAGCTCTACAACTTTGATGAAGAGCTCGAAGTCCAAAACAGATGTCTAAGGGACCTAAGTTTACATGGAAGTCAGAATACGGGTTCTGTCACTAGAATCCGAATGGTGTGCACTCATAAAATCATATCTCAAGATTTAATAGTGGAGATGGGCTGAAATTTGGATAGTTGATAGTTAAGATCCAAATAAACAACTTTTATGAAGAACACTTTTTGAAAAAATGAAGTCTAATGGGTCAGTTTGAGCTTGCAAGTCGGAACAGAGGTGCTGAAGTTGGGTTTGAGTAATCTGCGTATTTGGGTCATATCTTGGGCTGTAGGAAGTCAAATTGGACGATCCAGATATGCATGTTATAGCCAAGATAAAGATCTACAACTTTTATGAAGAGTACTTTTCATGAGTCTGAAGTATAGTTAGTCGTTTTTGGCTTCCAAGTCAGACAAGAAATTTTCATCCTCAACAACCCACTCAACTACTCCACTCACCAACGCTCTCAACTACTCCACTCACCAACCCTCTTAACTACTCTACTCACTAACCCACTCAACCACCCCACTCATCCACCCACTCCCCTTTGTCATTTTGTTACCCTAGACTTCTATAAAAGGCACCATTGGTTATCATGAAAGTAACAAGTTGTATTCTCCTTCATTTCTCTCATAGTTTCTTCTTGTTTCTTCATAGTTTCTCATAGCTTTTGTATATTTTGATGCTCCCTTTCGTGGTAATGGAGGGCTAAGCTACTTTTGGTCAATTTAGAACTCTTGAAGAGATTATGGTTTGGATTCTTGAGACCTTGGTTATGTATTGTATTTGATTTGTAATTGAATTTCTCTTTTCTTTTCTTCTTCTTCTTCTTCTTGATCTTGAATGCATGAATGGTGATTCTATTTATGTTGATCTGATTTGATCTTGGTTTAAGATTGAGATTTGTGATGAAACTTAGAACTGATTGATCTAAACTAATCACATAAATGAAGATTGAGATTTGTGATGAAACTTAGAACTGATTGATCTAAATTAATCACAGAATTGAAAAGGTTAGGTTACTGATTTGTGCCTAAGTTAATTGAATTCGATACTTGAAATTAACATAGATCTTCATGAATGTTGTGATTGCGGATTTGTGTTTATCACTTGTTAATTGAATTCTAGATGATTATCTAGTATGAATTCTGGATTTGATGCAGAGATCTCAGTTAGATCCAAATTAAAAATTCAATTGCGTTTCAAGTGTTCTATGAAGGGTCTATGATTGAATCTACCCAATCTTGGATAGGTTTCTAAATTGACTGCTCTTTAATTGTTATTTCTTCCTTTAATTTTGTTAAGTACGATCTTAAACTGTCAAACCCCCCTTTGCTAACTTTCACTTGATTTGATTAAATTGCATCTACAATCCTCGTGGAGATGATTCGGTGTTGTCACTGTGCTACAAGCTTAGGTAATAACTTCGGTTATAATTTTGACTGAGTTCGGCGCTTGTCAACAGTCCTTAACCAACAATCATATAGGACAAGAATAGTGCAAGCAAGAGGTGAGATATCCAACATCATTACCAATTATGGCAGTAAGAAATAGAAACGGCGTAGGACACCCACATAGCATTACAAGAATAACAAATAGTATCAAGAAACAGATATTAAACAACTTAACAATTCCTGACAGTTATAGCATCAATAAGATAGCAGTTCTAATCATCATATAAATTAAATACCATATAATATATTAGCACACTATGCACATGCATATGATATCAAAATCCTACTCCATGGAGCTAGACACAAACATCGGAGAGAATGATCAGGGAGACATGACAGTATCTCGTTAGCTTAAAATCAAGTGCTTTCTAGAAAAAATAATAGTTTTGCACAACAAGGCTTTATGCAGCGGCATTCCCACAAGATCGTGCTATAGGACAGCGTCTCAGTCCAGATCGTCGGTGCGTTTGCATCGATTTGTCCTATGGCCCAAAGGGGCTACCAACTGTCCGCTGTGAGATGTCCGCACCCCGACGCCCCCAAGGTCAACAGCATGACCTACACTAGTCTATTCGCACACGTACTAAGGTATGATTCAAACTCCTAAGCAACATAGCCTTGACAAATAGTCCATCGGACTTTCACAATGCATGATGACTTAATATACATTCATGTATATTCAACAATAATATACTATTCCATAACATGCCACAATTTGACTAAGATAAGCATCAACACATTCTTAGTCCCACTCATGAACCCACAATAAATATTATCAAGTCCTCAAATAAGACATTACACTTTTAGGGTGCATTATGGAATCATGCCTTAATTTCTACATTCTTCTTAATAAGTTTCTATTTAGAGAAATTTTCCCACATTATTCATTTAATCTTTATTATCTTAATTAAACAAGTTCATCAATTAATTTTAGACTTAATTCCCTTAAGATAATATAAATTGAGTTATTCAACATTCTTACTTACACTCATGATCATCCTTAAATCAAGAATTATTCTAAGTTTTTGGAAAGCCCTATTCTCGGTTCTTTCCATTTTATGAACTCCTAATTAATTTCTAATCGTCCAATTTAACCAATTTTCACTTTAACTTAGTGTTTCTTATAAAATTCTACTCTAGAGGAATTCTCTTAATTATTAAGTTCCATACTTTAAGTTTATTTATGCCCACTTAGAAAGTTATTCTAAGGTCTTCCAAGTCTCACACACTCTTATTCTTTACTTAACTTTAAGAATCACTTCTAGGTTATCAAATAGGTTTCTCTCCATTACATTATTAATTATTTAGTCACTTGATTATTAAAATTCCAAGGTTGCATGATGTTACATAATTGGATCCTAAAATGGCCTTAGAGGTCGTGGCCTCCCAAGGGTAGAACCCTAAGTTTTTCTTAAGTCCATTACATTTTATTCACTTGATTAATTATATTTCCATCTTAGTTATAAAATTTCAACCATGATCACCCCATTTGAGGGTCATGGCCGTGAGCCTCCATGAGGAAAGCAAGGAACTTTTATTTCCATTTCATATTTCCAATCCATCCAAATCAATCTAAGATCATCAATATACATATACATTTAATCAAATAAATTATACAAGGTAAAATCAACATACAGCCATTAAAATCATACATCAAAGAGAGTAACCCTAACAAGGGTTTCTCACAACTAACACAAAATCAAGTCCCTCACTACCAGTAGAGGTTGAAGTGGATTATCTCCCTATTACCTAAGAGGAAACAAAAAAAGAAATCTCCTTGTTTGCTCATTGTGAAATTCTGCCAAGCACCTTCAAAACCCTAGAAATTACAACTTCATCAAATCAACAGAAAGGCTTGAGAAAAAAAGGGCAAATGGTCATGATGAAGACCATTAAAACAGAAATGAAGAAGAGAAGATGAGGAATCAAGTGTCTTACCCTAAAGCTTCAAACTTTGAAGCTTGAAGAAGATGATGAAGATGGAAGCTTTTCAAGAAATCTTCAACTAGAAAGGTGTTCAGAATGTAGTGGAGATTAAGGAAATATAGTAACTTAGAATTTTTGCAAACATGGAGGCAAAGAGAGGGAGTGAAGCTATGTAGGTGATAGAGAGAAGGAGAAGAAAATGTGAATAAGAAAAGTGAGAGAGAAAATGTAGAGAGAAAAGTTGATAGTAAAAAGTGTTGTAGCTTTTTAGAGTTTTTGAAATTAGAATAAAAAACTTAATTAAGTGAATGTACATTTTTGGCTCCAAAATGGCCTTGTGGCCGTGTTGTGTGGGGAGAAGAGAGAGAATGTGTAGCTTCCTTGAAAAATTTTGCGCTTCTCGATAAAGTGAAAAGTAATGTTATCTCTTAAAGTAAACACTCTAGAAAAGATGATTAATACTTTACTAGAGCTATTATCTAGTGAACAAAAGTTACAGTTAATAGAAACAATATTTATTGTTCATCGGATAATTACGATACAACGATTTTATTTATTAGATAAAATCTTGAAAAACATAAAGCTCATAAACTGTGTCCGACCTCGGGTTTAGTAAGATCCCCCATCGATGTTTTCACAGTTCAAAGTTTACCAGCCTCAAGGAAAATATTTCATTTACTCGGCTCTGCTCAGTGCGCACGTAAAATGAGAAATATATTAAAATATTTAATATTTTTGAAAAAATTTAAAAAAATTCTCAAAAATAAAAAATATTATAAAATAATTATTTATCATGAAACAAACAATTTTCGGGGTATTATACTAATTTTGCTCAGTGTACATGTAAAACGAGAAATATATTAAAATATTCAACATTTTCAGAAAAATTCAGAAAAACTCCCAAAAATCTCAAATATTATAAAACGACTGTTTATGATGAAATAAATAATTATCGGGGCGTTACACTTAGGTACTCCTTGCCTGGTGCTCAAGCACTTGTCGCTCGCTTAGGCACCCTTCGCACAATAGAATGCTGCTCTCTGCCTGGGAATTGGGCATTTGAGCACCCAGCTCTCAGCGCCTAAGTGCTAATACCTAGAAATCAAATTCTACAGAATTCCACAAAATAGCCACTGTTCTATTTGGAACAAGTGGCCTTCCAATCACTCAAGCCTCCATTTCAAGTGATTTCTAACACCTCACAAGGTCTATTAACACATTACAACTCCTATACAATTTTTGACTCACTCCAAATTAGATCAATGAATCATTCATCATCTTAAAAACCTAAAACTCCACTCTTAGCTCAAGTGAAATTATAAGTGTTTAAGGGATGAAAATTCATCACCAAGCATACAACAAACCAAAAACAAGTCATCTTCAAGCTCTACAACAAGATTCAAGCCAAGAACACAAAAATCACATACAAAACCACTTGCCTCATCAAGACCTCTCAAGAACAAGATGAAGGAAATGGAAGGAAGAGTTAAAAAGCAAGTTCCCCCTACCTTTAACTTCAGAATAGGAATGAACTTTGAAGCTCTTCTCCTCCTTTTCCTTCTTCTTCCTCTTTGGTTGTTGTTGCTTCACCTTTAGCTCCTTTCTTCTCCTTTCCCTTTTGCTTTCCTGTGGTAGCCATGAGAGTTGTGAGAAAAATAAGAGAAATATCTCATTTAAAGGCTTGAAAATCAAGGGCAGAAAACTGAGGAGCAACTGTGAGGCATTTAGCCTCTTAAGTGCCTGACCTGTAACTCCAAATCTATTAAGAATACTTAGATTTCACTAAATCAAGTTTCCTAACTTCCAACAAGTTTAAAAATAAATCCTAAGATTCATCAAAAATCTTATTTCACCATTTCCATATTTTTCCATATATGCTACTAGTTTATCCGACATTAACATACACACTCGGTATGCTTAAAAATATCAAACTAACTACGATTAACCTCAAATTTTAACTACATCATCTTCCACACGTTTATGACCTAGAAACAAATTTCTCATATTTATTTCTATTAACTAAGCAGTTTAAGCAAATTCTGGGCCTAATAACAACTATTTTTCACACATAGTGTTACAACAAAGTGACTAAACATGCTCAGAGGGCCACAAAATTTAACAGGCATGTTAAGCAAGTACTAGGCTACCTTAGTAATCATTTACAAGTCTAATGTTTCCGAGGGTGTTACACTAAACAACCCTGATCCACATACATACCCTCATGATCGACACATGGAGTCTAAGCTAGATTTAACAATCCACTTAGACAGATAACAACCCATATAGGATGCTCATGGATGACGTTTAAAGTTGGGCTGATGGAAGGACTAACATGATGTCACTTTTTGCCTTTCAAGGACCAAATTGATGTCACTTAACTTTTAGGGACCAAAATGAATGTTTACTCTAAGTTTTTATTTAAATTTTTTTTACAGTATAAGAGGATACACAAATGCACCTAGATTTTAAATTTTTCTTAAAAACTCTACATATAATATTAACAAAGCTATAAATTTGTTTTAATTTTAAAAATGATAGAGCAATTACTACATAAAAAATTCATATAACTCCATATAATTTATAAATTAAGAGTGGGAGAGAAGGAAATTAGTTGGTGAAGAAGAAAGTTTGTGAGAAATGAGCCATTTAGTGATCATAAAAGAAGGGTTTTAAAATGACCAAGTTATTAAATCTAATTAGGAGTGAGAATAGATTATAAAATATTTAATAAATAATTTGATTTTTTTTCCAAATTGAATAAGGTTAAATTCAGAAGTACAATAAATTTTAAAAATTGAGGACTACGAATAGGAAAGTTGGAGTGTCAATAGCCATTTTTTTCATCTTTTCTCTTGTCGCTTCATTATGAAATCATTTAAATTATCCATAAAGTCTCTCCTTAAAATTTTCTCTCTTTTTAAATTTTATCTATTCATTTATTTGAATTATGTTTTCTTATATATCATCATCATTATTGTTATTATTATTATTATTACTATTATTATTATTATTATTATTATTATTATTATTATTTATTTTTTCAACTATAAGGTTTGATGCTTATAATTGGTTAGTACATTTGTGTTTGGATGCATACTTTTGAAGACTTATTTTGATGATAACAAACGGGAAGAATAAATGAAGATGATAAATAGATTAAGTCCAAATTTATATTTGATTAGCATTAGGACTTAGGATCTATTGTACGGAGCCCACATTGATATCTCTTTGTTTTTTTGAAAGAAAAGAGAAAACTTGGTTTTAAACTTAGTGTCTTTGAAAACATCTTTTTAAAACCCTTTTTGAACTGAGTTATTCGAATAGAGCTTTGCCTATTCGAATAAACATCCTCACGTGGTTTGTTTTCTAAAAGGTGTTATTCGGATAACTACCCTGTTATTCGAATAACTAAGGTCTTTCAGAACACTATTTTGTAAGTGGCTATTTGAATAATTCTTCCCGTATTCGAATAAATGAAGTTTTTCAGAACTATGCTTTTAAGTGAGTTATTCGAATAACTCATACGTTATTCGAATAAAACCATTCTATCTGAACTTCTTTTTAAATACGTTATTCGAATAGATAAGCTATTATTCGAATAACCGTTCATTTTCACAACTCTGGTTTTAACATAGTTATTCGAATAACAGGTTGGTTATTCAAATAACCCATTTCAGATGAGTTTTCAGAAACAGTGTTATTCGAATAAGCCTGTGCTCTATTAGAATAAACATGAAACTTTTGTTTACGTAAATAGAAACAGACAAGATTTTCAATCTGTGTTAATTGCTATTAATTATACCCAACGGCTAATTCATCTGGTTTTCCCTATAAATAGCAAGCCTGGGTCACGTTTTTCAAAGCCAATAATTCTGAACTATTTTCTGATTACTCTGATTTGTGAAAACTATTTTCTACGCTCTTCTTGTTTAAAAACTTTGAGATATTTCTGTGAGAGCTCCATTAGCACTTTAATTTGTATTACTTACTCTGAGTGAGAGTTTCTCTTCATCTCTATTTTTTGATATTCTGTATCGAGGGTGAGGTATCTCTCAAGGTTTGTATAAGGGTGAGGTATCCCTGCAGGCTGAGACTTTAGCACAAGGGTAGAGTGTCCCTGTATGTGAAAAGTGCTCTATTTTGTAACGGTAGCAAGCACCTATTGAACCTTGTGTACTTAGTGAAAAATCTCGGCTTTCGAGGACTGGACGTAGACCACAAGTGGGTTAGTGTCGAACCAGGATAAATACTGTGCCTGCTTCTCTTTTCCCTAATCTCCCCTTTTTTTATACAATTTAATTTACTACACATTTATTTTTTTGCTGTTCTTTATTGTTTCTTTTCTTCTTCTCATCCCTTCTGTGCATTTATTTAGTAAGCTTTTGATATTCGTATTAATTGAAAAGAGGTTTTGCGAAAAAGTTTTATACTCAATTCGACCCCCTCTTGAGTATTGGAAGCCACTTGGTAACAAGTGGTATCAGAGCTATACTCTTGTATAAAGAGCTTAGCAGCTTCAAGAGTATATGGCTTCTTCATATGGTTTTTCAGAAGGATCTTCCATAAACCGACCACTCTTTTTCAATGGGGATGGTTACGCATATTGGAAGGAAAGAATGAAAATCTTCATCGAAGCTATTGATCTAGATGTTTGGGATGCTGTCGAAAACGACGCTTTTATACCCACACATGAGGTCGATGGTGTAAGGACCGAAACACCACGAAATAAATGATCTGATGAAGACAAAAGAAAAGTTCAATTTAATTTAAAAGCCAAAAATATTATTACTACTGCTTTGGGATATGATGAGTTTTTTAGAATTTCAAATTGTAAAACTGTTAAAGAAATGTGGGATACTTTGTAAGTTACCCATGAGGGTACTAGTGAAGTTAAGAGATCGAGAATAAATTCTCTAACTCGTGAATATGAATTATTCAGAATGAACCAAGGAGAAAGCATTCAAGAAATGCAAAAGAGGTTCACCCACATAGTTAATCATCTTGCATCTTTAGGCAAAAGCTTTTCTAATGAAGATTTGATTAACAAAGATTTGAGATGTCTTAGCAGGATTTGGCAACCCAAAGTGACAGCAATATCCGAATCAAGGGATTTATCCACAATGACTTTAGCTACCCTCTTTGAAAAACTTCATGAGCACGAATTGGAGCTGAGCAGATTAAGCCAAAGCGAAGAGAACGATAAAAAGAAAAAGGGGATAGCGCTCAAAGCCACTTCATCAACATTCGACAATGATGATGAAGAAAATGAAGAAAGTTTAGGTAACATAGAGGTAAGTGAAGAAAATCTGAGTTTGTTAGTTAAAAGGTTTGGTAAATTTCTCAGGAAAAAGGGAACACAAAGAATACCTCCCTTCCCTCTGAAAAATGTGGAAATAGGTTTGCCCCAATGATTTAATATGTTAAGTTTTGATGATGACAAATACAAGACAAAAAGAATGATGCTTATGCTTTATAGTTGTACTTAATAAATGACAAATGTATCACAAAAGAATATTGATCATGTTACATAAATGTGTTTAATGAGAAATATTATATCATGCATGATTATGTACTTTATCTAATAATCATGCAATAAGATATATGTAACATTCATCATATAATATATCCAATAATATGTTATATGAGTTATAAATGAATTAATATTGGATATGTCTATGAAAGTCTTATATGCATGTTAGACTAACTAGAGTTATACATTTATGAATCATGCATATGAAGATATTGAGCTATGAATTTGGACTAACTATGTTTGGTTAAGTGAGCAATATTTTGTAGGATAGTTCAAGTACCAAGAGTGAGCATTGCAACAAGAAAGTAAAAGATCACAACTATGCTCAACTCAAGGAGAATGAAAATGAAAAGATGTTCCAAGCATTTGCAAGTTTTGAAGAGAAGATTTTCTTTGGAAGCTTGGATTACATCAAGAAGTGATGGTGGTAAAAGATCTAGTCCAATATCTTCAAGCTTAGCTTATAGGACTTAGATCTTGTGTAAAGGTCAAAAGGAATCACACTAAGCTCAAACAAGTGTTAAACATATTTATAAGTGTTTCTAAAATGTTTAAATACCCAACAAACTATTTTGGAAAGCTAGTTATGGTAATAGTTCAAAACTATGAAAAATAGTCAAGTTTGTGTTTTACAAAACTGACCTTTAGTTACTCTTTTGATCATAACTTTCAAAATACTTTGAGTTTTACTTTGAAACTTATCTCATTTGAAAATAGACTCAAATATCTTTCCAATGACTGGTCATTTGCTTTAAATGGATAAGAAACGAAAAAGTTATGACCAATTAAAGTTTGAGTTTTGAAAATATGACCTTTGGTTACTATTTTGATCATATCTTTCAAAATACTTTGAGTTTTGTTCTGAAACTTCTTTCATATGAAAGTAGACTCAAAGAGCTTTCCAATGAATGGTCATTTGCTTTAATGGGATAAGAAATGAAGAAGTTATGACCTTTTAAAGTCGGTTTTGAAAACCAGAAATGGTGTAATCGATTACACAAGTCATGTAATCGATTACAACGTTGACAGAAAGTGTAATCGATTACATTACAGTATGTAATCGATTACAAAGTGCCAGAAGCATGTAATCGATTACACAAAGTATGTAATCGATTACAAAGTGCCAGAAAGCTTGTAATCGATTACATGAAGCTTGTAATCGATTACAAAGTGCCCAGGAACGTTTCTAACGGCTATAAACGGCTAGTTTTCATAGAAAATCATTTCTAAACACCTCCAACGGCTCTAAAACTCATTGGGCTATAAATAAAAGTGTTTGGGCATCAAAAGAAGTTGGAGAACATTCTGAAAATTACCCTTGAACATTGAAAACGAAATTCATCATCTTTTTCTCTAAATTCTTTGTTTTGAGCTAAGTGTGTAAATCCTTTATACCCATTGAGCTTCAACTTGTATTATCTACTCTTGAGAGAGTTTTCTATCATCTACTTTATTCTTCAAGTTGTATATCCACTCTTGTGAGAGTTTCTATTCTTTATCTTCATCTTGAAATCATTGTAAGAGGGTGAGGTATCCCTCAAAAGAGAAAAGGGTGAGGTATCCCTTGTAGTGAGACTCAAACACAAAGGGTGAGGTATCCCAAAGGTATTGTGAGTGCTCTTCATTGTAAAGGTCATCAAGCACCTGTGAAGCTTGAAGAATTGGAGGCTCTAGCACAAGGGTGAGGTATCCCAAGGTGTGAGGAGTGCTCTTGTATGTACAAAGGTTTTTCTAGCAAAGTAAAGTCTAGGAGATAGTGAAGAAAATCTCAAGTTAAGCTTGGGGACTGGATGTAGGCCACAAGTGGTTGGTGGCTGAACTAGGATAAATTCTTGAGTTTGATTCTCTCTTCCCTATACTCTTTAAATTCAGTATTTGGTAGAATATATTTATTTATTGCATATCTTGATGTTTTGATTGTTACAACTTGATATCTAGCTTATTCACTTAGTTCATCATATATCCCAAGTTGTATTTGAGTAATCCTCAATAGTTGTACATTTATTAGACTTATTCCGCTGTATTTATTAATTGAGTTATTCAAAATGCATAATTTGTTAAAGTTGCATTAAAACTAGTCATCACCCAATTCACCCCCCCTCTTGGGTAATGGTTGCCATGGCTAACAAAAAAGACTCACTTCAAAGGCGAAGGAACTTCATCGACCCCAACTTGCTATGAATGTGGCAAACCTGGTCACATGAAAATGGAGTGTCCTGTTTATCAAAAGAAGAAGGAGAAGTTTGAAAAGAAACCCTTCAAAGAAAGAAAAGGAAGAAAAGCCTACATAGCGTGAGATGAAAATGACATAGACCTAACTGACAGCTCAGATAGCGAAGAGGCTCAACTATGTCTCATGGCAAAAGGAGATGAAGAAAAAAGCGAAAACGAGGTAAGTTCTAATACTTTATTGCCCTCTTATGATGAGTTACAAGATGTTTATGAGGAACTACATGAAGAATCTTTAAAACTCACAAAAATTATTTCTTCATCTAAGAAAACAATTTCTTCTTTAGAAAATCAAATTATTGCTTTAAATAAAGAAATAGAAGAATTGAAAATTGAAAACGAAACTTTAGGAATCATTGATGCATGCACAAATCATTCTTCACATGCTTCTACTTCTTCATCTTGTTCTTCATGTCATATACTTGAAAAAGAAAACGAAGACCTAAAGAACACTCTTTCTAAATTCACCTTTGGAAGGGATAACTTAAATATTTTATTAGGAAGACAAAGAGTGATTTTTCAAAAAACCGAGATAGGTTATAACCCGAAAAATCAACAAAAAACTCTATAAAAACTTCTTTGTGCATTCTAGTGTTTCAAGTAGTCCTTTTATTAAATGTTTTTTACTATGGAAGAAAAGAACAATGTGCTTCAACATGTAATGCAAGGAAAAACATAAATACAAAAGTTGGAACGAAAATGGTTTGAGTTCTCAAGGGTACTATACCCAAAACTGACACACAAGGACCTAAGAAAGTTTGGGTACTAAAAGTTAAAAACTAAACTTGTGTTGTAGGTGTGCTTGAAAGCCAGGAGTTCAAATTGGTATCTTGATAGCGGCTGCTCCAAGCACATGACCGGGGACGATTCAAAATTCACTATGCTTATTCCCAAGAATCATGGACATGTCACGTATGGTAATAACAACAAGGGTAAAATTCTTGGAATCGGCAAAGTCGGTAAGAACCCTAACTCCTCTATTGAAAATGTGCTGCTTGTTGAAGGTTTGAAACATAACTTGCTTAGTATTGGCCAATTATGTGATAAACGAAATAAAGTTATATTTGATTCAAACTGTTGCATAATTGAAGATAAAAATGATAAGCATGTTAAATTCATTGGTCATAGAGTAAACAACATCTATATGATTAGTCTTGATGATATATCTTCAAATGATGCGAAATGCTTTTTAAGTAAGAATGATGATTCATGGTTATAGCATAGGAGAATTGCACACATTCACATGGATCACTTAAAGAAGTTGGTCTCTAAAGAGCTAGTAATTGGACTACCCAAGCTTAATTTTATAAAAGATAAATTATGTGATGCATGTCAAAAGGGTAAACAAATAAAGGTCTATTTTAAAGCAAAAAATATAGTTTCAACTACTAGACCTTTACAACTTTTGCACATGGATTTGTTTGGACCTTCTAGAACTATGAGCTTTGGTGGGAATTATTATGCTTTAGTGATTGTGGATGATTTTTCTAGGTTTACATGGACTTTATTTCTTGCAAATAAAAATGATGCATTTCTAGCTTTCAAAAGACTTGCCAAAGTTATTCAAAATGAAAAAGGTTTTCAAATCTCTTCTATAAGAAGTGATCACGGTGGCGAATTTGAAAATAATGTTTTTGAAAATTACTATGATGAACATGGCATCAATCATAATTTCTCTGCCCCTAGAACTCTGCAACAAAATGGAGTTGTAGAAAGGAAAAATCATTCTTTAGAAGAAATGGCGAGAACTATGATTAATGAGGCTGCTCTTCCTAAATACTTTTGGGTGAATGCTATAACTACAGCTTGTTATGTAATGAACTCGGCTCTTATAAGGCCTATTTTAAAGAAAACCCCATATGAGTTGTATAAGGTAAGAAAGCCAAATGTCTCACACTTTCATGTTTTTGGTTGCAAATGTTTTGTTTTAAACAATGGAAAAGATAATTTAGGCAAGTTTGATGCTAAGTCTGATGAAGGCATATTTCTTAGCTATTCAAATCATAGTAAAGCTTTTCGCATTTACAATAAAAGAACTATGACTTTATTGAAGAATCTATACATATTGCATTTGATGAAACTGACCCAAGTGGATCGAGAAAGGATCTTGTTGTTGATGATGTTGCAGAAATCTTGGCGAAAACACATTTGGAAAGTAAAGAAAAGGAAATCAAGGAGAAAGAGGATGAACAAAGACAAGAAGATTCGCAAGCTTTGGAACTTCCCAAAGAATGGCGAACTTCAAAATATCACTCTCTTGATCAAATTATCGGTGATGTATCTAAAGGTGTAAGTACTCGTAACTCCCTTAGAAATGCTTGTAATCACTTAGCTTTTGTTTCTCAAATTGAACCTAAGGATTTAATTTAAGCTTTTGATGATGAACATTGGATCTTAGCTATGCATGAGGAATTAAATCAATTTGAAAGAAATCAAGTTTGAGAATTAGTTGCTAGACCTAATAATCACCCCATAATTGGAACTAAATGGGTTTTTAGAAACAAACTTGATGAAAATGGTTTAATAACTAGAAACAAAGCTAGATTGGTTGCTAAAGGATATAATCAAGAAGAAGGAATAGATTATGAAGAAACCTATGCACCTGTAGCTAGATTAGAAGCTATAAGAATGTTACTTGCTTATGCTTGCATCATGGATTTCAAATTATATCAAATGGATGTCAATAGTGCTTTTCTAAATGGTTTTATTCAAGAGGAGGTATACGTTGAACAACCTCCAGGTTTTGAAAATCATGAACTGCCCAACTATGTTTTTAAACTTAAAAAGGCTTTATATGGTTTAAAGCAAGTTCCTAGAGCTTGGTATGAAAGGTTGAGTAAGTTTCTTTTGGAAAATAGTTTTTCGAGAGGAAAAGTCGATACTACTATTTTTATTAAAAATAAAAAGCATGACATTCTTCTTGTGCAAGTATATGTGGATGATATTATCTTCGATGCTACTAATGAATCCCTTTGCAAAGAATTTGCTAAGTCAATGCAGAATGAATTTGAAATGTCAATGATGGGAGAATTGAATTTCTTCCTCGGACTTCAAATCAAACAAACGAATGAAGGGACTTTCATAAGTCAAACAAAATACTGCAAGGAATTGCTCAAGAGATTCGAAATGAAAAATGCTAAACACATGGCAACTCCAATGGGCACGTCTTGCTACTTGGACAAAGATGAAGGAAGTAAATCATTAGAAATAACGAAATATAGAGGTATGATTGGATCTCTCCTTTATCTTATTGCTAGTAGGCCAGATATTATGTTTAGTGTATGCATGTGTGCTAGATATTAGGCAAACCCTAAGGAATCTCACTTAAATGCTGTTAAACAGATAATGAAATACCTAGTAGGCACTTCACAAATGGGCTTGTGGTACCCTAAGGGTGCCTCTTGTAGCCTAATAGGCTATTCTGACTCTGATTTTACTGGGTGCAAATTGGACAGAAAAAGTACTAGTGGGACATGCCACTTGCTTGGTAGTTCTTTAGTTTCTTGGCATAGTAAGAAACAAAATAGTGTGGCTTTGTCTACCGCTGAGGCTGAATATGTTGCAGCCGGGAGTTGTTGCGCTCAAATCCTTTGGATGAAGCAACAGCTCTTAGACTACGGTCTTTAGCTTGATCATATCCTGATAAAATGTGATAACACTAGTGCAATAAATATCTCTGAGAATCCCATACTGCATTCTAGAACAAAGCATATAGAGATAAGACATCACTTTATTAGAGATCATGTACAAAAAGGGGACTGCATTCTTGAGTTTGTTGAAACATCTAAGCAACTTGCAGATATCTTTACTAAACCCTTAGCAAAAGAAGCATTCTTTTATATTCGAGGAGAATTGGGCATAATTGATCAATCAAATATTTAAATTGCTTATTTTTTTGCTGAATATTATCATGGTTATATGCCTTCAATTTCATAAACGTATATGATTCTGTGTTAGTTTTATTCGAATAAGCAAGGCTTTATTCGAATAAACTCCTTCACTGCCAGTTAAAATGTGTGTTAAACATCAGCCTTATTCGAATAGAGCAAATGTTTATTCGAATAAACTGATTCCTTTGCTTAACCCTGTATGTTTTTCATCTCTGCTTATTCGAATAACACCTTCCCTATTCGAATAACCAGAAGCCTTCGTTTATCAGTGTTTCTTTCTGCCTTCTGCTTATTCGAATAAGTCCCTCCTTATTCGAATAACCAGCGTCCTTCTTTTATCAGGTTCTAGTCTTGGTCTCTGTCTATTCGAATAGACCTCAGGTTATTCGAATAACCTGAACCTGTTTCTATTAGTGTGGACTAATTGGCCTCAGTCTATTCGAATAACTCACATAGTTACTCGAATAAACCATGTCAGCTAGCCAAAATGCTTGGCTTTCCCAGTTGTTTTATTCGAATAGAACCCTTCCTATTCGAATAAACCCTAGCAGCCACACATTTTCAGTTTCCTGCGCGCCTATTTGTTCAGCTTTCCTACAAGGTTTATTCGAATAAACCTCAGTTTATTCGAATAAACATGGGGCTCTTTAAATAACCCCCTGCGCACCCAAAACGCTTTCACCCTCCATCTTTTCACCCTCTGCGTCTTTTCATTCTCTCTCACCTTCTTTTATGGCCTCCTCCTCCAACAAACGTCCTCGCACGAAGAATGCTCCAGGCACCAACCCTCTTGATCTGCGAAGGCACTCCTCCAATGAAGAGCATCGTGCACGCTTCATCTCGCACTTCTGGGAGTGAAACTTGGTTCAACCCAAGTACCTGGATCTCTCTTTCTTCCAGCAGCATCGCGGCTTCGACTTCCTGACTCTGCTGCAAAACCAGGGAGTTCTTCAGCTCTGCTCTCACCGAGCCACCATCTATCCAGCTTTGGTGAAGATGTTCTTCTGCAATCTGGCTTTCGATGGCCAGAATCTTCTTTCTGAGGTATGTGATCAGAACATCGTGATCACACCGCTGGACTGGTCGACTTTGTTCGGGCTGCAGTTCTCTGGCGCCCTTGTTGAAGATGGTGACACCCCGTTTCTCGAAGACTTCAACAAACTTCAGGCGGTTGAAGACCTGCTGAAGCCTGGTTTAGCCCTGCCTGATAAGGGTCTCAAGGGTGGAATGCTGAAGAGCCAAGATAGGCTTCTGCATTACGCCTATGCTCACATCCTGGCTCCTCGCGGTGGTAACTACGCCTATCTCAGCGAGGAAGATGTTTTCATGCTGTGGTTCCTGAAGAATGGCCATCAGGTCAACTGGCCTGTGTTCATCATGAGGCACATGATGAGGGCCAAGGGCAAGGAGAAATCTGACTTGCCTTATGGCATTCTTGTTACTACCTTGCTGAGCAAGTATCCTCATGTCTTGGAGACTGAGCGAGCCATTGCTCTAACGCACCACAACATCTTTGGAGCTCACACCTTACGGAAGATGAAGATGATCCAAATCGATGAAGGCTGGGTGTACCCAGATGAGGTTGCTGAGGGCGAGCTCGACCCTGTTGATGCCCCTGCTGCTCCTGCTGACGTATCTGCTACTGCTCCTACTCCTGTCACTCTCGAACAGATCTTGGCCACCTTGCAAGATAACCGAGCTTACATGGAACATAGCTTCTCTATTCTATTTGATAGAATAGAAGGCATTGAACGTGACGTTGTGGCTCTTCGATCTGCTTCACCTGCTCATGCACCAGCTTCTTCACCACCACCTTCGGATGCTTACTTTTCGGATCTTTAGTTCTTAGGCTGTTTGTTTTTGGCTTTATGTTATTTTATTCTCTGGCTTTTGTACTTGACTATCTTTTATTATTAATGAATAAATAATATTTCCTGTTGATCTCTTGATATGAGTTTTATGCATTCTTACTTTGATATATGAGACTTACCCCACCTTTTTGCTCATGACAAAAGGGGAAAAATATTTGATCATTTGACTTTAATTGAGAAAAGACAAGTAAAATTAAAATGGGATTGGATTCAAATTGAAAGGGGAGTCACACATATCGATACACATTACCTCTTATAATTAAAGAGGGGGAGTAAGCTTTTATACCTTTTGTGAATTCCAATTATATGCACTAACGCTTTTCTCATTGCTAGTCTCTTTGATAGTTTGTCATCATCAAAAAGGGGGAGAATGTGTTTGGATGCATACTTTTGAAGACTTGTTTTGATGATAACAAACAGGAAGAATAAATGAAGATGATAAATAGACTAAGTCCAAATTTATATTTGATTAGCATTAGGACTTAGGATCTATTGTACGGAGCCCACATTGATATCTCTTTGTTTTTTTGAAAGAAAAAAGAAAACTTGGTTTTAAACTTAGTGTCTTTGAAAACATCTTTTTAAAACCCTTTTTGAACTGAGTTATTCGAATAGAGCTTTGCCTATTTGAATAAACATCCTTACGTGGTTTGTTTTCTAAAAGGTGTTATTCGGATAACTACCCTATTATTCAAATAACTAAGGTCTTTCAGAACACTATTTTGTAAGTGGCTATTCGAATAATTCTTCCCTTATTCGAATAAATGAAGTTTTTCAGAACTATGCTTTTAAGTGAGTTATTTGAATAACTCATACGTTATTCGAATAAAACCATTCTATCTGAACTTCTTTTTAAATACGTTATTCGAATAGATAAGCTATTATTCGAATAACCGTTCGTTTTCACAACTCTGGTTTTAACAGAGTTATTCGAATAACAGGTTGGTTATTCGAATAACCCATTTCAGATGAGTTTTCAGAAACAGTGTTATTCGAATAAGCCTGTGCTCTATTCGAATAAACACGAAGCTTTTGTTTACGTAAATGGAAACAGACAAGATTTTCAATCTGTGTTAATTGCTATTAATTATACCCAACGGCTAATTCATCTGGTTTTTCCTATAAATAGCAAGCCTGGGTCACATTTTTCAAAGCCAATAATTCTAAACTATTTTCTGATTACTCTGATTTGTGAAAACTATTTTCTACGCTTTTCTTGTTTAAAAACTTTGAGATATTTCTGTGAGAGCTCCATTAGCACTTCAATTTGTATTACTTACTCTGAGTGAGAGTTTCTCTTCATCTCTATTTTCTGATATTCTCAGTATCGAGGGTGAGGTATCCCTCAAGGTTTGTATAAGGGTGAGGTATCCTCAAGCAGTGAGACTTTAGCACAAGGGTAGAATGTCCCTGTGTGTGAAAAGTGCTCTATTTTGTAACGGTAGCAAGCACCTATTGAAGCTTGTATACTTAGTGAAAAATCTCGACTTTCGAGGACTGGACGTAGACCACAAGTGGGTTAGTGGTCGAACCAGGATAAATACTGTGCCTGCTTCTCTTTTCCCTAATCTCCCTTTTTTTTTATGCAATTTAATTTACTGCACATTTATTTTTTCGCTATTCTTTATTGTTTCTTTTCTTCTTCTCATCCCTTCTGTGCATTTATTTGTTAAGCTTTTGATATTCGTATTAATTGAAAAGAGGTTTTGCGAAAAAGTTTTATACTCAATTCACCCCCCTCTTGAGTACTGGAAGCCACTTGGTAACAACATTTTGGGCTAAAAAATTAAAAAATGAATTAAAAAAATCTTTGATTTCAGGATTGAGCGACAAGTTCTTATTTTTACATTACACATTTTATTTTCTTATTTTAATTTTTTCAATGATGAATAAAATTAGTGTTAGATAATTTTTTTTTTGTAATTTTTTGCCAAAAGATAGATATTCTTATTTAAAATGAACGTAATAAAATTTTCAAAGACATAAAGAAATAGGTAGCTTTTCTTGTCATACCTCTTCAGGTCCACATTGAAAGTGAAAGAAGGTAGATCTAATAAACTCAAAGGCAAACGTTTCAAATCTATCCAAAATCACATACCTAAAAAATTTGTTAATAATTTTATTAGAAAAACTGCAAAAATAAGAAAAGTAAAGAAGAAAAATGGAAAAAACTTCCACCAAATGAAAACGAGTGGTAGCCCACAATAGAGAAGCACCCGAAAGGGAGATTAAAGCACCATAAGGGGAGAGAAAAATGCCCAAAATGAGACCTAGACATCATAAAGGGAGAGAACTATGGTTGGCCAATTACAACAAGACCCCTCCTTATCACCCTAAACAGAATCCCCACAACCTTGTCAATATCATCATAGATCGCTTGGGGAAACCACAATGTCTGCATAGGATATATGAGCAACTAGGTCAGAACTGAGGATCCAAGAGTTAATCGATTAGCTTTGTTTAATTGTTTTCCTTTCCAAGAGGCTAGTCATCCTTGGACTTTCTCCATAATAAAATTCAAGTTAGTAGGCTTGAGTCTTCCATGAGGAAGAGGAAAACCCAACCATTTCCCAAATGAGAAGGAAAATGGATAGAAGACATGGATGTAAACTTATCTTTCTTCTTTCTATGTACCTTTAAGCAGCACATAATCCTTAACTTATCCACATTCACTTTTAAGCTCGAAGCTTTGCAAAACGCCTAAAGCACATCATTAATAAGTTGAACTTGGAAAGATCTAGCACTCAAAAAATAAAAAAAGTAAGTCATCTGCAAAAAAATAAATGGGAAATGCATGGCCCTCATTTAGAAACTCTAATAGACATCCATTCCTTATTATCTAACTTCTAATAGAATAACAAGCTCAATTTTTCAATTCATAAAATGAAAAATACAGGGACATAGGATCACCTTGTCGTAACCCGCTCATAAGAGAAAAACTAGGGAGAAGGTAAACATTCCATAAGAGAGAAAGCTTTATACAAGAGATGCAAAACATGATCAACCTCACCACCTTACTAGGAAACCCATAATCCTCCAATGTAGTCTTCAAGAAATACTAATTGACCTAGTCATAAGCTTGTTAAGGTCAACTTTATAAGCCAAAGAACTATGTACATTTTTTGATTTCTTCATATAGTGTATAAGCTCTTGAGCAATAACTACATTATCAGAAGTTCCTCTTCCTGAAACAAAATTACTTTAAAATAGAAATTACTCTATAATGGCCCCGCAAAATCCTTAATTTAAGGTCTCATGCTATTAACTAATGCCTTTGTAATGAGCTTATAAATACACGTACTAATAGAACAATAATGCTTCAAGCTAATAGGATGGTTTTCCTACTGAATTAGCATAAGTATAGTTTTCGAATGCTATAATCAAACTGACCATAATTAAAGGCATCACTTACCAAATTCCATATATCATCCCCATTAACATCCCAATAAGTGTTGAAAAAGATAGTTTGGAAATCGTTTAGGCCAGGAGCCTTGTAAGGCTTCATACTCCTCAAAGAATTACAAAATTCTTCTTTAGTTATAAGACTCAACAGATGATTCTTACCTATATTAGAGAGAGTAGGAATATTATATCTAACAGAACACAACTAGGATCCACATCTTAGAAGGAGCGAGAAAGATTTTTATAAAAGGTCACAACTTCATTAATAAGAACACCTTCCTCAGTGCATCAAGATCCATTCGAAATAAACAAACCACTAATCTTATTCATCTTCCTTCTGATCACTGTTTAAGTAAGAAAAAAAGGCAGTATTCCTATTCCCTAATTTGACCCACCACTCCCTAGATTTTTTATACTAAAGAAACTCCTCCTACTTAAGAACATGATAAAGCTCCTTCTGCAACTACTTTTCTAGAACAGAAAGAGAGACTGAATCAACATGAACAATCCTTCTTTCAATGCCCCGCACTCTATAGCTTTAAGTTTTTTTTTCTTCTTAAAGATATTGTTCAAAACCTCCTTATTAAAGGAGATAACATTTTCCTTCACCTCAAGAAGCCTTTGAATTATGGTGCTTTGTGTAACACCCGTGAAAACGTGATAGACTTGTATAAGGTTATAGAGGTAGCCTAATACCTAATTATCATGTCTGTGAAGTATTGTGACTATCTGAGCACGTTTAGTCATTTTGCTGCAACTCTATGTGTTACATATAACTATTTTTAGCCTTGTTTTTGACTTAAACTGCTTAGTTGGTGGAAATAAGTATGAAAACCTTGTTTCTAGGTCACGAATATATGAAAGTTGTAGTGGTTAAAGTTTGAGAATTTTCAAAGTTAGTTTGACATTTTTAAACATACTGGTTGTGTGTTTTGGTATCGGATTGACCCCCAGCAGATATGAAAAAATGTGAAAATGATGTAACGAGATTTTTAATGAATCTTAGGATTTATTTTAAATCCGTTAGAAGTTAGAAAACTTGGTTCGGTGATAACTAAGTGTTCTTAACTACTCAGGTGAATGTTGGTCACTTAAGTGACCAAAATTTTAGGGCACAACCCTGCTGTTGTTTGAAGCCTATTTAAGGCCAAAATGGGAAATAAATCTTATTTTTCTCTTCTTCTTCTCACGGCTGCAAAGGGAAAATTAGAGAGAAGGAAAATCAAGGTACCAAGGGAAGAGGATTTTCATCAAAACAAGAGAAGAAGCTTAGCTTTGCGGAGGAAAAGTTAACTGACTTCATTTTTGGGAATTGAGGTAGGGGGAAACCTTATTCTTAAACTCATTTTCCAACTTTCTCCATATTGTTCTTGAGTTATAGCCTGATGTGTGATTTTAGGTTTTGAGTTATTTTTGGTTCTTTGGGCTTGAATCTTGTTATAGAACTTGACGATGACTTGATTTTGAGTTGTTGGGTATATGGAAATGGATTTCCTACCCTTGTATGCCTCAAATTCCATTTGAGTGGAGAAATGGGGTTTTAGGTTTTAAAATGGATGTTTATCCTTGATCTTTGGTTTTGAGTTAAATCAAAGTGGTTTAAGAAGTTTAAGGTTGTGATTAATGATTTCTTATGTGTTTGAGAACTTATTGGGGTCTTAGAATCACTGAAAAACTAGATTGGAATGGCGAAAATCCAAATAAATGATCAATGGAACAATACCAAGTGCTGCAGAGTAGAAGCAAGGCTTCTAGTTGGGTGACATGGCCTGTGTCCAAGGACACAGGGTAGGTTGTGTCCCTCTCTGCTAGGAGTTTTTGTGAACAGTGTTTACAGTGTAGGATATGAGGTGGGCTGTGTCATTTGACACGAGTCGTATATGAGCCAGAACCTTTCAAAATATCATTTTTTGATATTTTCTAAGTTCTTGGCTTGATGGGATCATTGACACATGTTCCCTAAAGTGTGTGGAGACTTTAATGGAGGTTTTAAATGAATGAAAATCAATTGGTATATTAATTATCATTGTATTTAACATCATTGTGTTTCATGTTGGTAGTAAGAATGTAAATCAATTGACATGCTAGTTATTGTAGTAATTGGCATTATTATTATTCTTTATCTATGTTGATGAGGGTGAGTCCTCATTGTAGTGATCTAATGTGATTTTGAATGAGAAGGTAATCAATCCTTCCTATCACAAAAGTCATTGTTGCTGAAGACCGTATAGTTAATGAGACTTCACTACCAAGAGAGGGTGATCATACGTGATTGTAAGTGAAGAGGTAATATACCTTCTAGATCATAGTAATGAGTTGAGGATGAACTTTCCCTCACACCGTGTGGTTTTGCTGGAATTGGGTTTCTAGTGCTTGTTTAGAACTTATAGAATCGGGTTCCTTTATTTTGTTCAAGGCTCATACATACCATGACATTACCATTGAACTGGGTTCTTGTAAATGATTTCATATATTTTGCATTATATGTTTAGGATTATTGCATAGGCATAGACATTAGTCATAAAATTGATATAGCATGACAATTGTATGAGCAGTTTCTATCTTGACATATTCATGCATTGCAGTTGTATGGGTAATTGCGTGTCTCCGAAATGAAGATGTTACTTGCTTCTGTAATTGAAGTTTTTAGTTGATAATTGAGTTTATTATCTGATGGTATATGTTTATATACTTGCATTGGAATGCTTCTACTAAGATATGTTTTCTTACTCTGATTATGTTGCCATGTAAATCCAGGTGCTAGTTCCTCAAAAGAGAAGGAGAAGATGAACGAAGATTAGTATAGTTATATACTTTTTGATTAAAAAGCTTGTATAATATGCTAATTTCGTTGTTGTAAAAGTTATGTATTATAATGAGCCTTGAGGGTGATATATATATATATATATATATATATATATATATATATATGTATTATAATGAGCCTTGAGAGGCGTTGATATATATATATATATATATCTTTTGGTTATCGTGGCTCCATATTTACTCATGGTGTATGAATGATATGGGTTAATTGTTAATGTATGTTAGTAGTAGCATGACCATTATTGGGTTATTCTTTTATATGACGATATAATTGGATAGCAAATATTGGGCTGCTATATTTTGGTATTAGAGCAGTTCATCCTGTTGAGCCGGGGTATGGACGGGCTATGCTTAGGCATATTTTGTGTTGGTTATGCATTTCTTGTCTTTTACATATAATTGTTTGAGTGGAATTGCATGTTTTGCTTTGAGATGTTTGCTTTAGCTATTGTGACACAGTTACATGATATTGAGCTTAACTAACTTAATATGGATTGTCTTATGGTTACAGGAAACTATGGCAACACGAGGGCAACCAGCAGTAAGAGGACGACCGCGTGGAAGCAGGAACCGGAACCTTGAGAATATGGGTTCGGGGATGGCTGAAGTGATACGTGAGCACACGACTGCGAGTGTCACTACAATGAGGGAGTAGGCAGCTACAACTACTAGGGTGCTTAAGAGGCTATAAGTCAATCAAACACCGCCTACACCACCACTGGTAACACCACTTAAGCATGAGGTACAGGAGGAGAGGAACTAGGACTTTCATGACCTTTTTGAGTTTCAAAAGGCGAGTCCACCATCGTTCAGAGGAGATTATAACCCAGAAAGGGCTGAGAAGTGGATAACTGAGTTAGAGAAGATTTTCATAGCTATGAGATGTTTAGAGGAGCAAAAGATGTCTTTTGTAGTGTATATGTTGAAAGGAGAAGCTGAGCACTGGTGGAACGGTGCGAAGAGACTGATGGAGGTAGTTGGGACACAAGTTTCTTGGGAAGTATTTAAAGTTGTCTTTTTGGAGAAATACTTTCCACAACCTATGCAAGAATAAAGAGAGGTGGAGTTTCTACAGCTATAGCAAGGAAACATGACGGTTGGACAGTATATGGTAAAATTTGAGGAGCTGTCCAAGTTTTCTTCTTCACTCCAGTATAATCCAAATGACAGTTGGAAGTGTGTGAAGTTTGAAACTGGGTTGAGGGAGAGCATGAAGAGGTTGGTGAAACCTTTTGAGATCAGGGATTACCCATCCTTGGTTAACAAATGTGGAGTTGTTAAACTCTTGAGTTTTAGACCACAACATGAACATCGATCACAAGAATCCCACAAGAGGAAGAGTTCAGAAAGTAGATCAGAGGGGAGTGCTCCACAACATAGAGACCAGAAAGACAGAGGAAAGCAAGATCAGAAGGATAGTCATGACTAGTTGTGTGCTAGATGTGGTAGGCACCACAGAGGTAAAGCTTGTGTAGTTGATCAGGTAACATGTTATAATAAGGGAGTAATGTAACACCCGTGAAAATGTGATAGACTTGTATAAGGTTACAGAGTCAGCCTAATACTTGATTATCATGTTTGTGAAGTTTTGTGACCATCTGAGCATATTTAGTCATTTTGCTGCAACTCTATGCGTTACATATAGCTGTTTTCAGCTCTGTTTTTGACTTAAACTGCTTAGTTAGTCGAAATAAGTATGGAAAACTTATTTCTAGGTCACAAATATATGGAAGTTGTAGTGGTTAAAGTTTGAGAATTTTCGGAGTTAGTTTGACATTTTTAAGCATATTGGTTGTGTGTTTTAGTGTCGGATTGACCCCTAACAGATATAAAAAAATGTGACAATGATGTAACGAGAGTTTTAATGAATCTTAGGATTTATTTTAAATCTATTGGAAGTTGAGAAACTTAGTTTGGTGATAACTAAGTGTTCTTAACTGTTCAGGTAAATTTTGGTCACTTAAGTGACCAAAATTTTAGGGCATGGCCCTACTGTTGTTTGAGGCTTATTTAAGGCCAACATTGGAAGTAATTCTCATTTTTCTCTTCTTCTTTTCACGGCTGCACAGGGAAAACCAGAGAGAAGGAAAATCAAAGTACTAAGGGAGGATGATCTTCATCAAAATAAGAGAAGGAGCTTAGCTTTGCAGAGGAAAAGTTAACCAACTTCAGTTCTGGGAATTGAGGTAAGGGCAAACCTTGTTCTTAAACTCATTTTCCTACTTTCTCCATCTTGTTCTTGAGTTACAGCTTGATGTGTGATTTTAGGTTTCGAGTTGTTTTTGTTTCTTTGGGCTTGAATCTTGTTATAGAACTTGATGATGGCTTGTTTTTGAGTTGTTGGATGTATGAAAATGGATTTCCTACCCTTGTATGCCTCAAATTCCATTTGAGTGGAGAAATGGGGTTTTAGGTTTTGAAATGAATGTTTATCCTTGATCTTTGGTTTTGAGTTAAATCAAAGTGGTTTAAGAAGTTTAAGGATGTGATTAATGATTTCCTATGTGTTTGAGAACTTATTGGGGTCTTAAAATCACTGAAAAACTAGATTGGAATGGCCAAAATCCAAAAAAATGATCAATGGAACAGTACCACGTGCTGCAAAGTGGAAGCAGGGCTTCTTGTTAGGTGACACGGCCTGTGTCCAAGGACATAGGGTGGGCTGTGTCCCTCTCTACCAGGGGTTTTTGTGAATAGTATTCACAGTGTAGGACATGGGGTGGGCCGTGTCATTTGACACGGACTGTGTCTGAGCCAGAACCTTTCAAAATGTCATTTTTTGATGTTTTCCAAGTTCTTGGCTTGATGGGATCATTGACACATGTTCCCTAAAGTATGTGGAGACTCTAATGGAGGTTTTAAATGAATGAAAATTAATTGGTATGTTAATTATCGTTGTATTTAATATTATTGTGTTACATGTTGGTAGTTAGGAATGTAAATTAATTGATATGCTAGTTATTGTAGTAATTGGCATTATCGTTGTTCCTTATCTATGTTGATGAGGGTGAGTCCTCATTGTGGTAATCTAATATGATTTTGAATGAGAAGGTAATCAATCCTTCCTATCACGAAGGTCATTATTGCTGAAGACCGTGTAGTTGATGAGACTTCACTACTCGGAGAGGGTGATCATACGTGATTGTAAGTAAAGAGGTAATATACCTTCCAGATCACAGTAATGAGTTGAGGATGGTCTTTCCTTCACACCCCGTGGTTTTGCTGAAATTGGGTTTCCAGTGCTTGTTCAGAACTTATAGAACCGGGTTCCTTTATTTTGGTCAAGGCTCATGCATACCATTGAACTGGGTTCTTGTAAATGGTTTCATACATTTTGCATTACTTGTTTAGGATTATTGCATAGGCATAGGCATTAGTCATAAAATTGACATAGCATGCCAATTGTATGGGTAGTTACTATCATGACATATTCATGCATTACAGTTGTATGGACAATTTCATGTCTCCGAGATGGAGATGTTACTTGCTTTTGTAATTGAAGTGTTTAGTTGATAATTGAGTTTATTATCTGATGGTATATGTTTATATACTAGTATTGGAATGCTTCTACTGAGATATGTTTTCTCACCCCGATTGTGTTGCTATGTAAATCCAGGTACTAGTTCCTCAAAAGGGAAGGAGAAGATGAACGAACATTAGTATAGTTATATACTTTTTGATTAAAAAGCTTGTATAATATGCTAGTTTCGTTGTTGTAAAAGTTATGTATTACAATGAGCCTTGAGGCGTTGATGTATATATATATATATATATATATATATATATATATATATATATATATATCTTTTGGTTATCATGGCTCTCCATATTTATTCATGGTGTATGAATTATATGAGTTAGTTGTTGATGGATATTAGTAGTAGCATGGCCAGTATTGAGTTATTCTTTTATATGATGATATAATTAGATAACAAATATTGGGTTGTTACACTTTGTGCTCCTTTTCAGGTGCTTCTCTAATAGGGGTTGCCACTTATTTCATTATGGTGCTTGAATTTTACTTCTATGCTTTTCTTATTTTTGTAGTTTTTCTAATAAATTTATTATAGATCTTTTAGATATGTGATTCTGGATAGATTTGAAAAGTTTAGCTTTGAGTTTCTTAGATCTACTTTCTATCGCTCTCAATGTGGGCCGAAGAAGTGTGAAAAGAAAAGTGACAGATTGGAACTCTTAGTCATGACAAAAGAAAGAAACCTTGTTTGGAGTAAGATCAAGACACCCTAGGATTAATAGAGAAGACATATGTAACTTAACTTCTTCATGTCTTTCTATTTACTCTTCTTAGTTTTCATTATTAGGATTTTATGTGGTTTGTGGTGTTTTTCTTGACTTGTTACTTCCTTAACTCTTTTTTTTCTTAAAGAAAATTATCGTTGTAGTTAACCATTTCTTTGTGACTTTAGAAATTGTATTCTATTCATTTTAAATAATGAATATCTATCTTCAAGCAAAAAATTACAAAAAGAAGAAAGAACTTGTCAAATAGCTAATTTTGTTTAGGCATTGGAAAAGTTGAAATAAGAAAATAAAATGTGTTATGTAAATATAAGAACTTCTGGCTCAATTCCCAAATCAAAGATATTTTCTCATTCTTTGTTAATTTCTAAGTCCAAAATTTACTAACCCATTACTAGCATCAAACCTAATAGTTTAAAAATAATGAATAATAATAATAAAAGATAGGAAAACATAATTCAAATAAATGAATAGATATAATTTAAAAAGAGAGGAAATTAAGGAGAGGTTGAAGTTGGCAACTACACAAGAAGAGGGCATGAATTGTGCACTCCAAGAAATTTGATTTTCTCTATAAAACAAACTAAATCTACTCAACCTGTGACATGTTTGTTTGTTTATTTTTTTTTTTTTGTTGACGTGAGCCTGTCTCAAGTTACTCACTTGGAGTTGAGTAGAGTCACAACCAGTACACAAAGCAATTAAGTAGTTACTTGGAACTTTGCTCAACTTAGTTAGAGAACATAATACTGATAAAATAGTGAAAAGCTTTATTTAATATGCTCCAAAATTGTTCTTTTTGACTTTAATTATTGATTTTCACAATTTAGTACCATGATGTAATGGTTTAAGAAACACTTAGTATAGTTCCTTTCAAAAATAGTTCCTTAAAAATAGTTACCACTAACACATCTATTTTCTTTCAAAATGTCAATTTTAGTAGTTAAACAGTAAGTTGAAAATGAAGTGTAGATAAGATATAACAGAAAGAACAACTCAACACAATGATTTATCCTAGTTCACCCCTAATCACTTAGGGCTACGTCAAGTTCCCAACTATTCACTAGGATTTTATTCACTATAACAAGTAGTCTTTGTACACCATAGCCACTCCTAGGTAACAAACAACTATTCTTTGTGTCAACAACAACTTTTTTCATACATCTCATAGTGGCTAGTACACCTAACACTCACCACAATGGGTTCAAGTGTTTGGGATAGATTTAAGGTTTGGGTAGTCCTCTATAAACACACAAAGAGTGGATAAAACAAATATAATATAAGAGAAATATCTACAACAAGATTTTCAACTAAGTTTGTGTAGGTAGGAATGGACGAGTAAACTTAGAAAGCTTGAGTATAGTAAAAGAATGTCTAAGCACTGTTAAATTGATATTTAGCTATTCTAACCACTTGGGGCTACGTCTAGTTCCCAACTCCTCACCAATATTTTCTTCACTATAATGAGTAGTCATTGTATGCCATAGCCACTTCTAGGTAACAAACAAGTATTCTTTGTTTCTACAACCACTTATGGCTTCTTTCATACACCTCATAGTGGCTAGTACACCCACTTGCTCAACTCACCCCAATGGGTTCAAGTGTTTGGGATAGATTATTTAAGGTTTAGGTAGTTCTCTATAATCACAGAAAAAGTGGATAAAACAAATATAATATAAGAGAAACACCTACAACAAGATTTTTAACTAAGTTTGTGTAGGTAGGAATGGACCAATAAAGTTAGAAAGCTTGAGTAGAGTAAAAGAGCATGTAAGCATTGTTAAATTGATATTTAGTTGTTCTAACCACTTGGGACTACGTCCAGTTCCAAACTCCTCACCAGGATTTTCTTCACTATCATATGTAGTCTTTGTACACCATAGCCGCTCCTAGGTAACAAATAAGTATTCATTGTTTCTACAACCACTTCTGGCTTCTTTCATATATCTCATAGTGGCTACTACACCCACTTGTTCACTAACACTCACCACAATGGGTTCAAGTGTTTAGGATAGATTTAAGATTTGGTTATTCCTCTATAATCACACAAAGAGTGGATAAAATAAATATAATATAAGAGAAACCCCTACAACAAGATTTTCAACTAAGTTTGTGGAGGTAGGAATGGACAAGTAAAGTTAGAAAGCTTGAGTAGAGTAAAAGAGCATGTAAGCACTGTTAAATTGATATTTAGCTATTCTAACCCTTCACATTTGAAGTTTGAAACCTTTTAGGTATTGCAAATAGCTGTTAGCTTTTTGGACAGTTGATGCACAAGACAGAAACTAGTTATTATTTCTGTTGTTCTGAACACTTTGAAGCTTCTAGTACTGTTTTGTCCTATAGCTACTTGATTAGGTTCTTCGTGCAACTCTACTCATCTCATGCCTTGCTCATCTTATTTCTTTTTTTCTTCATGTGATTTCTCACTAGTAAATGATCTTTCCTCATCAATATTCTTGAGAAATCATGCTCTTCCAAAATTCATCCAAATCTTTCAAGCTTGTGAGCGATTTCTCAATGTAGCACATACTGACCCTACCCAAGTATTGTTCTTGGCGTTAATTACTCTGCTCAATTGAGTCTTGACTCTTCTTAATTCCTTTGTGACTTTTCTTTTCATAAATGGTGATTAACTAGCCTTCCATGATCTTTCTCAGTATAGGTAGTAAGGGCCTGCAAGAGTAAACTAGTAAACTAAGCATAATCTCCCACAAACCAGGTTAGTCCATTCTAAGATCATGATAGCAATTATACACATTTTCAATATAGTTTGTTAATTATCAAAACTCACATTAAAGCACTCATCTCAAAGGCTTTTGAGCTTACAAAGATTTTATGGATAATTTAAATGATTACATAATTAAGTGATAAGAGATAAGATGAGAAAAATGGTAGGATTATTGACACTCCAATTTGCCTATTTGCACTTCTAAGTTTTTAAATTTTATTGTGCTTTCCTAATTTAACCTTATTCAATTTTTAAAAAAAATCAAATTCTTTATTAAATATTCCATTATCTATTCTTACTCCTAATTAGATTTAACAACTTGATCCTCTTAAAACCCTTCGTTTATGCACACATCACTAAATGGCTCATTTCCTGCAAACTTTCTTCTTAACGATTAATCTCCAACTATTTTCCTTCTCTCCCACTCTTAATTTATAAATTATATGGATTTATATGAATTTTTTAAGTATTAATTGTTTTATTATTTTAAAATTAAAATAAAATTTATAGCTCTATTAATATTATATGTAGAGTTTTTTTTAAAAAAAGATAAAATCTAGGAGCATATGTGTATCCTCCTCCTATATTGTAAAAAATTTTAAATAAAAAAATTATGTGTAGAGAAAAAGTATTTATAATTTTTTATATTTTATTTTAATAGTTTTATTTAAAATTAATACATGCAACAATACAATATTGTAATTTTTAAGTTAGTTATATTCATTTTGGATGGTACATAAACTTAACAGTGATTGTAAATTCTAAATTAGTTGTAACCAATTTGGAGTATGGATAGATAATTATATTATGAAAAGTTTAATTTTGACTTTTGTTGAAAGAAAAACCTTAAGGTAAATTTGAAAAGTATGACAAGAACTAAAAACAGGAAGTGTGGATAAGTATACGATAAGCATAATTTTATATATTATTTAACCATTATATTTAGTCTCTTAAATCTCTTATGTACTTAATTGATTGGGTTTAGGAACATTTTATAAGTTTGGGTTCCAAATTAGGCTTAATGGTATTTTTCAGCATTATGACAATTTTACACTATTTTGGTATTTCGGGTATAACTTGAGTTATAAACATCAAAAAATTATGAACTTTATCTTATAGAAAAGATAAGAGGAATCTCTACAACTTTAATGAAGAGCTTTAGAGCTGAATCGGATGTCTATGAGGTCAGATTATGCCTGGAATCTAAAATAGGGATGCTGTCACTGGAACCTAAACAATGTGCAAAGATTAGGTCATAAGTTGGGTTATAGGAGTCAGAATGAGCTGAAACTAGTGCCATTGCAAAGTTAAGACAAAACCATTCAACTCTCATGAAGACCACTTATCAAAATAGTGATATTTTGATTGAATTATAGTCATATTAAGATAGCTGGGAGTTAGGCACTGAATTGGTTGGTGCAAGTGGGGAGACAAGCATGACACATTTTCCACTCATTCACACTCACTAAACAAGTTTATTGTCATTTTGTACTCTTCATGCTCTATAAAAAGTAGCATTAGTTGCTCATTAAGGGCATCTTGGTGGAGAGATTAAGATCATGTTCTTGTATCATTTGTTTCCCTTATTATAGTTGTCTTTTGTTCTAAATAGAAGTTATGTTCATCTCCTTCTCCTTATTTCTTTCTTTCTTCTTGTTCATGAGTAACTAATTCTTATTTTGTTTGGGTGAAAGGGTGAAGCTTTTAGTAATGAAATAAGGTTAGATTAATCTCTTTCTTGTGCTTGAATATTATATTATCAAGTGGTCATTATATGTGTTGTATTTTGTTTCTAATCAATTTAGAGACCCTCATTGTAAAGTGGAGATCTTGATTCATTTTAAACAAAAGATTGGCACAACGAATGCTTGAACCCATTTATAAGTGTTGGCCTTAGTGGATAATTAAAGGAACTATAATATAACTACATATATAACCTTAAATGAACTTTGAATGTGTATTTTTCGATTGGAACCTCTGTTATGCGTGGATTCCAATTGAATTATAAAAAGAAATAATTTTGTCCTTAATTTATATACCGAGAGTTAATCTCCTAGCCCATGCAAATCCTTTTTCATTTGTGAATAATTTTTATCACCTTTATTTTTGTGATAAATATTTTTCTTACCTCAAAGAATTTTCTTCATCAATTCCCTGTGGATCGAACTCGGACTTCTGAGAATTTATTACTTAAGACACCTGCACTTGAGTTTGCAACATATCATTCCTATCAATATATTGGAGTGCCAATAGCCCGACCTTGAGAAAAAAAAAGAGTAATTCAAGTGGTGTTATCATGATAAGGTTGAAGGGTTAACACTTTGGGAGATAACAAAAAGAAAATGGTGGAGGATACACATAGATTGAGAAAAATAGAAGAGAAAAAGTGTGAGTGACATTGAGGAATAAGGTTGAAGAGCAAAAAGCAAAGGGAATCAAATTTTTTTTCTTGATGAAATTCTCATTCCTAGTCATTTTTTCATGTACATGTTCTTTGTGAAGTCTATGATTTGGTTGGTATCTCAATAACAATTTTTTCCTTTGTAATTGATCTCCTACCTGTGTATAACTCAAGAAGAACTTCTAAGCCTAAGACTGTAACCAATTTCTCACACACCATCACTCCATTTTACACAACTACACACCTCTCCATACTTAAAAAACCACAATTTCAAATCGATTTTCATGCCACTTTTAGACAGATTAAAAATTTTAGACGGATTTTGGACAAAATACTTTCTATATGAAAAACCCTAGTTATTAGATAACAATTTATCCGAAAATCCTTTTGAAAATTATTTTAGATAAAATAAAAAGCTCTTACTTTGAAGTGAAATTTTGATTTTTTTTTGAACTGGTTTTAGACAAAATATAAAACGTTTTTAATGTTTTATTAAGATGTTTCATACGAAATTTAGACAAAATGAATGATTTAATTTATATATTTCAAACAAATTTCAAACAAATCTCACACAAAATGTTATAAATAATTTTCATTATTTTCACCAAATTTCAAAAATTTAATCGAGGATATAATTCTATAATCTTAATTCAGGAAAGAGAATCGTAAATATGTGCATGCAAAAATGTCTATGCTACAAGATGCAAAATGACATTATAAGAAATAGTAATTGGATTAAACTGAAAGTAAATAGTACAACTTACAGAGTTGTAAGAGTTACAACAAAATAACAAAGTGTAAATATGATCTAAAAGACTAAACAAAATAAAAATAAAATTATGGAAATGTAAAGGCACTTGAGGGACTTTTTTTCCTGCTCTGTGTGTATGAGGAGTGGCGAGTGTCAAGCTTCTTATTCTTCTTCAAATTTGGTATTTATACTCCTTAAGCTCTCTATCCTTCCTGTCTTTCTTTTGAATTTGATAACTTTACAATCTACGCACCTTCATAGTAGTTACACTTTCTTGTCATGATTAGATCCTATGTTTTTCCACTTAATAGCATGCGTTCGGCAGTTGTGTGCAGTTTTGGGCAGTTTCCAGCAAGTCCAAGTGATTGGTGATTTATTGTCTTAGTTGATATATTCCTAGCTTGTGTCGACTCCTTTCCCTAGCATTGACTCCTTCCTCTTTGACATCCTAGTTATCTTCTAATCATTTTCAGCACGTGTTTCTCATGTTTTTGCTTATTTACTTGTTTTTATATGTTCATGTCCATCCTTCCGCATTACTGGCCTTTCATGCAAAAATTTAAAATTTCCCCTAACATATTGCCCCTCACAAGTGTTGTCTTTGACTCAACTTAGGTGAAAAGGCTACACTTGTTATCATCTAATTGGGTTCATGCAAGGTGCCACCCATAGCAACCACATTCCATGGTGTCATTAATTTCACCTTTGGCGGGTTTTCCCCTTTGGTGGGTTTTCCCCTATAAATTACATCTTTACTTTTAGATGGCCAACAAAAAAACCTTTCATTTTCTTATAACCTCTTCATGGAGAACATCATTCATTCTCCATGCTCTCTTCAACCACAGAGAAATTTTCCATCTTGTTTATGTCAGAAGAAATTATAGAGAACTTTTCGAAGGTTTGATAGTATTGACATGGCGCCTTACTCCAATGGCTTGGGGTTAGCCAAAGTTCAACCTTTATCCAATGCTTTTCGTTAACATTGATTGGATGCCTTGCTTCAATGCCTCCAAATTTAGCTTAAACTAAGATTCAGGAATGTTGTATTCGAAGAGTGGAGGGATTTGACAGCAGACCATCCTTAGTTATATTAGGGTAAATGAATTATCATATGTTTGCTGCCTTTAGGCTAGCTTTAAATGGAGTTCATGACTTTTGTTGCATTCAACAAATAGTCTACTGTCAAATTTTCTCATTCTTTTGAATGCATGTTTTTTGTCTTCTTCTTCATCCCTTTATATTTTTGGTTGAACAAAGAAGATTTTCGCCGATTAAGTCATTTTTTATGGACATCTTTTGTTTTAAATTTAATTTCACAGGCTTATGTCAGCAAAGCTCCCTTTCTAATTCTATAATTTTCTAGTTTGTTGTTTGTAAGCAATTATAATGCCATACATTTTTGTCGATGATTGATGCAAACCCTTATTTTGCTTAACTTTAAGGTTGCTAAATCATACTTTGACAATGGACTTTGCTAGTGACTAAATTTATAAATTGTGTCAAGGAGTCGGATAACCAAAGGATGAGTCCATGATAATGAATTTTAACTAATCAACTCTTTTTTGGATAAAAACACGATCACTATGTTGATCCTTCCAAACCAAGCTCACAAGACCGACTTAGTTTAGACACCAAATTTTCAAATAATTGTTGTGTAGAGCGACTAGACTAAATCCAAAAATAACAACTAATATAGCCGAGTTTAAAACAAAGTTGAATTTTTAGCCAAATTCTTTAAATCAGGCTTACAAAGATTATCCTAGCTTATTGAACCTGAATTTTCAAATGAAGATTTGGTTGATGGGTTAGATAATTTAATCTAGGCATATACAAATTTAGCTAACAAACCAAGTCTTATCTTGACTTTTTAGCAAGCCCAATTAAATTAATTTTATCTAACCAAATCAAACCATTAAAGATGGAGTAAACCAAATAACATGATTTTCGCACAAGAACTTGGTTAATATGTCACAAAACTAAATTAGCTCAGTGAAGTGAACTTTAGCTGACCAATTTGAGATTTCTATCATAACTAGTCTGTTGGGCTGGACTTGGATAAGTGGGCCTCTAAGTAAAATAAGGCCCATTAGTTTTAAACTTTACATATGGTCAACTCCTATTAAATTGCACTCCACTTTCAAATTTTTCACAAACTTGGAAACCTTTATCCTCCAAAGGAAAACAAATTAGTATATAGCAATTCAATAGTTATCATGTCTTCCTCATCTTCTTTATCTATCGAATCTGATGAGCTTAACGAAATTTTGTAAAGGACTTCTTTTCTGCTAAACCCAGACTTGCGCAAACCTATAGTAATTCACCATCCTAAAGTTTCGAAAGATTTTGTGCATCTGGATAGGGTAGATGAGATCATATGCGATCTAACTTATGAGGAATTTCACACCTTACTTCTAAGTACCTAGGTATTCACTTCCTCAAACTTTTATCAACTAATGTTGCCCGCGTTGGTCTTTACCTTTCTCCTTTATATGTTCCTTCTAGAACCGTCAAAGGCCGCAACCTTCATACAAAGGAAATTGTTGCATTTGAACATTTTTATAAGACTATCTGGAACCCCAATCATGTGGATGATAACATAAGGCGAGCTTACTCAACTTTTATTGAAAAACTACATCGACACTTCAATTGTTGCCTTTAAATATTCAATAGGGCCTATTAGGTCAATCCATCATTTGACATTTTTGGCTTCTTGAGGCCTCTCAATCCTGTGAAGCTTCCAAACGTGCCTTTCGTATTAGCCAAGCCAGCTCTTGGAGTTTGTTTGGCCGAATAAGCTATTCCTCGCGTCCAAGGTACATTCAATAAACCTAACTTCTTTATTCATGTTCTCCAACTAATTGTGCATTATTTTACTACTTTCTTCAGTCAGCATCAGCGTGATGGCTTCGATGTTTATTCAACAGGGAGTATACCTTAGTTCTTGTTGGCTCTTCCAATCCAAGATCTAGTGGAATACTCTCTATAGTGACCATAGCTTCACTTGGCACTTCTTTCTTGCAACTCACAAAATAAAGGTATAATTGTTCTACCTTTCTTCCGTGCTTGTGTTTTTTGCATTGTATTAAAGGCTTTTATCGTGGTTTTAGATGACTGTGCAGAAACAACCTTTAAAATAGTGTTGACTATCTTCTCCTGACAATGGTGAAGATTTATCTTTAAAAGATGACACTACACAAGGTGATCTTGTATCACTTCCTTCAACTGTCAAAGAGGAAGTTATGCTAGATTCTTAACTTTTTAGTGCTCCATCATTTCCTAGCATTTTGATTATGATAACTACTGCTCTTGAACCTCCTTCTAGTGGGAGCCTCATGTTCCAAAAAAAAGGTGAATCAAGCAAGCCCGTATTGGTAGAAGGTGAAGAGGAACAAGTTGAAAGGTCTAAAAGTGAAACTATATATAAGGAAGGTTCCTTTAGCGAATATAAGTTTGACCATTCTATTGATGAAATGCCAAATCAGGATGATGTAGCCCTGTTTAGTGGCATTCTCAAACAACTTGAAGGCTCGCCTCCACACGAGCCTAGTTTAAGTTGACCTCCTTCCTTGCTTGATGATATTAAGTTATTTTTATCTAAAGATCTCAATGACATGGTTGCTAATATTGCAACCTAGTAAAGACTATCTTCATTCATTCCACTTCTTGCTTATAGTATGGATGATTTGCCAAGAGTTGTATGAATAAAAGGGTGTGGATATCGATGACGAGGAACATATTGGCTTCATCCTTCATTGGTTATACAAATTTTTTTTCTGCCCTTTAGGACTTAAAATTTATTTTTCTTATTTGCCTTTGGCTACATTGCTACTAGAGGGGAAACAACTAAACCTTAGTGGACTCGTTTTGGCTAATTTGTATCAGTTTATTCGATTTGCTCTATTGAACCTTCACCAACCTACGTGGATAGGTAAACTTGGAGGTCCACTATGCATTCTCCAACTCTGGAAAAATGCCATTTGGTCGAAAGTGTAGGAGTGCAAGAACAAGGGGAAATTTTGATCTATGGATCAAAGTTGGCTTACCTTGTTCCCAAAATCGCTAAAGAGGATGTAGCAGAATTTAGGGATTACTTGCAAATCTTCTTTAATTTTTCTGACCCCTGGCCAAAGGATTGTCTTCAACCTTTTGCTGAAAGGTAACTCAATTAGTCTTGGTTTAGAGGATTAAGCAAGGATAACTGTTCTACGTGGCATAGTTTTTGGTGTCGTCAAGAGTTTTTGGTTGAGTTTTTGGGTCAAAAGTCCTGCACTCTGTAAATTCATCTGCCCAATTACTCTTCTCACTAAATGGACCTTATCCAAGTTCTTCCTTGACTATGCACTTGAGAAGGTGATTATGTCCCCAGTAGTTTCCAATTTGTTAAACTTTAATATGCACAATTGTTAGTAGAAAGAAATGAAGCCTCTATTAAGGCTTTTTCGTACTTTATTCCTTTTGACATTTGTTAGTTGGGTACTAATGAATTCTACGATTAGTGGCATTAGCACTCTTTACCTAATTTTGATTCACCCTTCTTGATGTTGACTAACAAATTTTTTGATTTACAGTAACCCAAGAAGAGGAAGTCAAAAGGTCAATTCCTTAGCAGTTAATGTCTTGATTATTCTGTTATCATCTTGCTGGAATACTTAACTTATTTTAATTCCTAGATGTTACTCAATTGACAAGTATACCAAATTGCAAAAGTAATATAATGATAAACGAGTAGCGTCCCACAGAGATTATGTTGTCAAGTACCAAATTCACCAAATCAACATTATCTAGGCTATGGGAAGTTAAGATTAAAAAGATATTATGAAGGACATTAACATAAAGATCTTAATATAAAATTACTAACAGTAACAACTAATAAGAAAATTACTAAAATCAACTAGAGTAAACATAACTAACAAGTTAAAGGATGAAAGACAATGATATGAAAATGTTATGGTTCAGATTTCCCTTGAACTTTTTTTATGCAAACTTAAAGATTAGCTTAACCAAGTTTTATTCCAAGATTCATGGTCACTGTAACACCCCAAATTTTAGACTATGTTACAGAACTGACAGAATTACACTGTTTTGTGTTTTCTGTGCAATATAAAAAATAATTTGAGTATTTTGATATTATTTTTGATTGTTTTGTGTGATTTGCTCAAGGTCAAGAAAATAATAATTTTCGGGCCGAGGAAATTCTTATTTTAATTAATTGGAGCTGGGGGATCTTACTAAACCCAATTCTGATTGATATATGTATTAATCTTATAATTTTTAGGATTTAACTGTGTAATAAAATAATTTTATATTATTATAATATTATTTTATGTGACAGTACCTACTGTCTTAAAAATAGTAGAAATCTACTTAACATGGACCTGAAAAGTCTGTGGGGCTCGCGTTTAGTGTAGCAGTCAATGATTCTGACTGGACAGAATTTTGAACCAATAAGAATTAGTCAAAATAGGTGGCTTGACTTTTCTTTGAACCAATAGGAAAAGGTCAACAAAAGGAGCATGGACTTTAATATGGACTGTTGGATGAAAACTTAGTTAGGAAGCCTTTAACCTTAACCGTTGATCAAACCAATGGTGAGATTAGAATTCAAGTTTTATGACTAATCAATATCCACCTTAGATTTCATCTAGGGCTAGGAATTAAAGTTGAAATCAATGGTTAAGATTAAGTCAAACATAGTGGCTTGAATTTGATTAGCAACTAATTAAACCTAATTTGGTTAATCTAATGGCCTAATTAACAAGCTAAGTAAACTAATTAATTAATCTTTGTGAACAATTGTAACAATTTGAACTTCTGCTCATATCCGTCGAATTTGAACTTTTGCCTATATCCGTCGAATTTGAACTTCTGCCCATATCCGTCGAATTTGATTTTCTGACCATTTAGTACAATGTCAAAATCCATCGAGTTAGGATGTCAATATCCGTCGAGTTAGGATGTCGATGTCCGTCGAGTTAGAATTTCTGATCATTCAGTAGAGAAACTTCTCTAATGTCAAAATCTGTCGAATTAGAATTTCTGACCATATAGTACTTTCGTTAGTTCAATACTTGGAAGATTTCTCCAACGTCAACACCCATCCGTCGAATTAGGATTCTGCTGACCTTCTAGTATATTCGACAATTTTTGATCTTCATTCGAAAGAATCTTCATTCGACAGAACTTGACTTTTAGCCATTCTTGTGAAATAATGTTCTTCCATTTTACATCATTCTGTCATGTAATTTTTTGTCGAAATGGTAGCCTCACAATTGTACACTAAAGGCACATATAGTTGGATAATTAATTAAGATTGGTTTGGAAATTAAACTGAATTAATTAGCTATTTAATTAGTAAGAAATTAGACTTGAATTAAAAGTAAATTGAGTCCCTAAATGCCCTTGAACCACACGGTTTTGCAGCAGCCTTGAGAGGCAAAATTTGACAAGTTCTACATCATTCTTGAACCATCTTGCATGCACACTAGGTGGCTAAAAGGTGACATAAGTCATGTGCACTCAAATAGGATATTTTACTTCAAGTAAATCCTAATTTCTCTATGCTTATCCCACGGTACAGCAGCCCACTTATTTTTCACTCACACAATATTTATTTTCTCTCACATCAAAAGCATTCATCTTTTTCTCTCAAAAATCCCAAGAAACTAAGCAACCATTTCCTTCCATTTTCCTTGAATGGTTCGGCCCTAACACCCAAGAACACCATCACTCACCTATAATTTTCACCCTCATCATTTCTTAAAGCTAAACAACATTCTAAACACTTTCCATTTAGAAAGTTTTCCCAAAATCATACTCTAAGTGCTTCAAAATCCAACCTTTTGTTTACTTTCCTAAGGGTAAGCTTTGATTCTTTGGTTTAAAGTTTGGTTTTTGATTATCTAAACCATGTTTGTTCCATGGTTTTTCAATCTTGATCATTGTATGTGGTTTTACTAATTGTTTTAGAATTGTTAGGAATTGATTGTGGCTTATACGGAAACAAGGAGAAGGAGAGGAGCTTGAAAAGCTTGTCTTCAAGTGGTAAGAGAGAGATTTAATCTCATCAACCTTGTATGGTGATGAGAAAATGGTGCATGTCTATAGTTTTAAAATATATTGCATGTGTTTATATATTGTATGTGTTTATAGTTGTATAAATTATTAAAGTAGGATGTGAATAACATGTAACGATTCACATGAGTATTCCAAAGAACACATTAAGGCTCACGACCTTATCATGAAACCGAGAACCAAAATGTTCTCAACAATTTTCTAAATTAATGATTTAAAGAATCTAGGTAAAATAATAAATTTAAGAATGATTTTGATTAATTATGGTCAACATGCCATTTAATGTATAATTGAATGCCATTTTATTTTCTAAGATAAGTTAGGTAATTAATTTACAAAAGAAATTGATTCCAATGAATCTTTGAGAAAATAAAAGGAATGAATTTAGTTCTAGAATTCTAAATTAGCAGAATTTAGTTTAAGTAAGAATTAAAGAAAACGCTTGAAAAATACTAACGTAGAGCTCATTCTCTAAGTTTTGAAGCGCGTTAGCAAGTTTCAAAGTGTAACTGATGGGTAAGATTAAAATAAAATAGAATTTAGAGGAAAACATTAAAAGTACCTTATACTGATTCTATAGGCAAAATGCTGTTGAAATTTACTAAAATTAGACAAATAAAATGAAAAGATTCTATACTATATTTATAACACAAGAAAAATACTCTACGTATTTTAAAAGTACTAGACATAGTTTTATACATTTTTAAAATGATAAATTTAAGCTATTCGGTTAAGAAAATGAATTAAAAATCTTACGCGATTGAGAAAATGATTTAAAAACAATACGCGATGTTCAAAAATGTCAAAATATATTTACATAATTTTAAAATGTTTATGAAAATGACGCAATTGTGAAAATGCGATAAAATTTCTACGCAATTAAATGATACAGTGAGTTTTACTGTCGGGCCAAAGTGGTGGACCCGGACATGTTATGAGATAGCACTGTCAGGTGGGACATGCTATATTTTGGAATATTGTGACTAAGGGTATTCTCGTAAATATGGTAAAATATGGATATAAAAGGTATTTTTTGTAATTTTAGATCATGCTTAGAGTGTTGTGTCAATTTGGTTGATAATTGGCGATTGATTGATGAGGCGAATTACACTGTGTTTTGGTGTGATAGGCGTAGTGTGGTTCATTTATTGAACTTGGAGGCATTAGTGTGCGGAGAATTCCATATGTGGACAGTGGTAGCACCTCTGGGCTGTGGTAACGGGCAACACACTAATGATCTCGACAAGCACTATTCTTAATCGAGATCTTGAGGAGACTATTAAGTACTATGCCTGTAGTGCACGATGTTGGACTGTGTACTACTACATGATGTTTGGACTGTGGGCTATAGACACGATGTTAGACAGTGCAATAGTTTGGTTGGGCAGCCATAAAGTATTATTAGTTTCTATTCAGATCATTCTCTCAGATATCCATGTTTAGCTCCATGGAGTAGGAATGAGTCAGTGTGTGTTCATGCATTATCTGCATTTTACTGTTTACCATAATCTGTGATAAAATGTATGATCTATTGCTTTAATATATTATATATGATGTATTAATTTGCTATACTGCATGTGATATAATGGTATGTATTACTTTGCTATATTATGCATGATATGCTGGTATGTACTATTATGATAATTATTTTGTATTGTCGTTTTCTTATTTGCCATGCAGGTAATGATGTAGATTGTCTCACCTCTTTATTGTATTATTCTGTCTGTTTCTACTTTATATTTATATCATCGAAGACTACAATGGCGGCAAGAGGAGGACAATTAGGTTTCTTTAGACTACAATTTCTCGAAGGCGCTGAGGCGTGGTATGTCCACTGGGACACAGGACACATAGAGTATAGTGGTAACGTGACCTTATCAGTAAGTAGGACTCGACAGGGGTTCTTTACTACACGTTATACGGTTACTTTCGTAGAGATTATTTTACCTATTAGGGAGTTGTGGGATGAGTTTCACTATACTCCTAGAGAGAACTTTGACATAGTTTTGGGTCAAATTTCTATCGGTCAAGACATTCCCAGCTAGGGAAATTTGCCTTATGACAAGGGCTCATGTTTTAGGTGTTATGTTTCAGTAGTATGCTGTCTTTTACTGTTCCTATTAAACATCAATAGTTGTAAATTAATTGTGTACTTCAGACAAGAATCATATGTATATTATGGTGTGTGATTATGTTTGCTTTATTTTGTGCTTTGTGTTATTTTATTTAACGTTATAAGTATAAAAAGGAAAAATTTTACCACTAATATTATTTATGTACCAAAAGTTTTACAACTTGGGTAAGGATTTCATTTAATTTTATTTTATTACATCATAAATGTGACATCCCCACAAAGGTGTTACATTAGTTGGTATCAGAGCCCAAGTTAGAGTCTTTTGGGTTTGTGGGTAGGTTTGTCTTGTTTGTGCTGTATGAATCTCTGATATTGAACACAGAGATATGTTTCAGTTTCTGAAAGGAAACGATTTTGTGTGAAATTGCTATGTTTAGTTCGTCGCATGTTGATTTTGTTTATCTTTGAAGAAAGATAAGGGGATGTTACGAACATGAGCACGTGGACGCAAAACGTGATGAAGATCGTATAATCGCAGCTTGAAGTGTGATGCAAAAGGTGATTGAAGTAGCAGTACAATAGTGATAGATGATCGCTCAGTAGCAGGGACTGATAATCGAACTTCATAGCTTATTAGGATTGGACCAGCCATCAGATGCGAGAAGCTGTAACTTAGAACCTTCAATAATCCAAAATAGAAGGAAGCGTAAGGTCAATCGTTTTCATCGAAAGTCGTATGTACAACCACCGGGGAAGCAACAACGAACAAAGAGAGGAAATACGAGTGACAACGATTTTGGTCAGGCTGTGGCATCACCAACAAAGTGCTTGAAGTGTGGAAAGGATTATATGACAAGAAACTGCACGATTAAGAGTATAATTTGTTATAAATGTGGAAAGCCTAGACACTTCTTTAAAGAATGTGATCATTTGAAGATAGAAACCTCCATTAGTAATACACGTGTTTCAAAATCTCAAAAAAGAAGAAGAAGAAAGAGCCGATGCAGGGGGTGTAATGAGAACGTTCAAATACAAAAACTTAATAAGCGAGAAAGTCGTGCCATAGAGGGTAATCTTAAAACTGTGCTATAAAATTCACGAGGTAACTCATTCTCTTATGATTTGTGACTATGTAAATCTTTTGGGGTAATCTGTATTTTACTTCTTTCATAATGTTACTTCAATTTCTAAACTTGTTATTCCTACTTGAGCCTGTTTAAAACTATCCTGTAAGAGTTTGAAACTTTTATTGATCTGGTTTGTCTATTTCTTTCTCAAATAGACTAAGTAAATCAATTTGATTTATCTGTGTCTTTGTTATAGTATGATCTGAGTACTTCTATTCTTCTTGATGAACTTGTTGTTATACTCAAGTTTTCTAACTCTACCCTATGTCTATTGAATATCAAATCTTTTCTATTGATTTGATTTGTTTATCTAAAATCACATCTATTGAGATCCTGATTTTTAAATGGATTGGTTATTTTCCAACCACATCCTACTAGATTGTTGCAATGCAATTTTAATGTTTCCTTGACCTTAGATTTTTGGGTTTTAATCCAGAAAGTTCATTTCTAAAATTATTGGACCATGTTCATTCGAAATCTATTAGACCATCTCAAATTCTTTGTTGGACTAATTTAGTAACCTACTGAATAGTCTTATTATTTTTCCTTATAACCTTTATAGTGTCTTTCATGTATCTCAATTAAGAAGGATTATTCTTGATCCAACTTATGTCATAATACCAGATACAGTGCAATTAGAAGAAAACTTGATCTATGAGACAGTTTCTGTTAAGATTAAAAATAGGCAAGTAAAACGACTTCTCTTGGTGAAGAAAATCTGGAATGATGTGACGACAGGGGAACTAGAAGATCAAATGAAGAAACTCGTTGTTCGTTCCAAGATCGATTTGTGTGTTGGTTATTACCAGATTCGCATAAAAGTAGAGAATGTTCCAAGACAGTTTAGAGGATGCATTACAGACACTATGAGTATTTAAATATTACCATTCGGGGTAAAGAATGTTTTTGCGATATTCACAAATTATATAAATAGGATCGTTCTTTCTTAACTAAGCAAATTTGTCATTATTGGCAATATTTTGACTTATTCTCAAAATTCGGAGGAATATGCTGAAGATCTCAATTCAGTATCTATTTTTGTTGTAAGTGTATGTCAAGTTTTGAGGATGAAACTTCTTCTTAGAGCGGGAGTATTGTAACACCCCAAATTTTAGACTATGTTACAGAATTGACAGAATTACACTGTTTTGTGTTTTCTGTGCAATATAAAAAATAATTTGAGTATTTTGATATTGTTTTTGATTGTTTTGTGTGATTTGCTCCGGGTCAGGAAAATAATAATTTTCGGGCCGGGAAAATTCTTATTTTAATTAATTGGAGCTGGGGGATGTTACTAAACCTAATTCTGATTGATATATGTATTAATCTTGTAATTTTTAGGATTTAACTGTGTAATAAAATAATTTTATATTATTATAATATTATTTTATGTGACAGTACCTACTGTCTTAAAAACAGTAGAAATCTGCTTAACATGGACCCGAAAAGTCTGTGGGGCCCGCATTTAGTGTAGCAGTCAATGATTCTAACTGGACAGAATTTTGAACCAATAAGAATCAGTCAAAATAGGTGGCTTGACTTTTCTTTGAACCAATAGGAAAAGGTCAACAAAAGGAGCATGGACTTTAATATGGACCGTTGGATGAAAACTTAGTTAGGAAGCCTTTAACCTTAACCGTTGATCAAACCAATGGTGAGATTAGAATTCAAGTTTTATGACTAATCAATATCCACCTTAGATTTCATTTAGGGCTAGGAATTAAAGTTGAAATCAATGGTTAAGATTAAGTCAAACATAGTGGCTTGAGTTTGAGTAGTAACTAACTAAACCTAATTTGGTTAATCTAATGGCCTAATTAACAAGCTAAGTAAACTAATTAATTAATCTTTGTGAACAATTGTAACAATTTGAACTTCTGCTCATATCCATCGAATTTGAACTTCTACCCATATACGTCGAATTTGAACTTCTGCCCATATCCGTCGAATTTGATCTTCTGACCATTTAGTACAATTTCAAAATCCGTCAAGTTAGGATGTCAATATTTGTCGAGTTAGGATGTCGATGTCCATCGAGTTAGAATTTCTGATCATTCAGTAAAGAAACTTCTCTAATGTCAAAATCCGTCGAATTAGAATTTCTGACCATATAATACTTTCGTTGGTTCAATACTTGGAAGATTTCTCCAATGTCAACACCCGTCCGTCGAATTAGGATTCTGCTGACCTTCTAGTATATTCAACAATTTTTTATCTTCATTTGACAGAATCTTCATTCGACAGAACTTGACTTTTAGCCATTCTTGTGAAATAATGTTCTTCCATTTTACATCATTCTGTCATGTAATTTTTGTCGAAATGGTAGCCTCACAATTGTACACTAGAGGCATATATAGTTGGATAATTAATTAAGATTGGCTAGGAAATTAAACCGAATTAATTAGCTATTTAATTAGCAAGAAATTAGACTTGAATTAAAAGTAAATTGAGTCCCTAAATGCCCTTGAACCACACGATTTTGCAGCAGCCTTGAGAGGCAAAATTTGACAAGTTCTACATCATTCTTGAACCATCTTGCATGCACACTAGGTTGCTAAAAGGTGACATAAGTCATGTGCACTCAAATAGGATATTTTACTTCAAGTAAATCCTAATTTCTCTATGCTTATCCCACGGTACAGCAGCCCACTTATTTTTCACTCACACAATATTTATTTTCTCTCACATCAAAAGCATTCATCTTTTTCTCTCAAAAATCCCAAGAAACTAAGCAACCATTTCCTTCAATTTTCCTTGAGTGGTTCGGCCCTAACACCCAAGAACACCATCACTCACCTATAATTTTCACCCTCATCATTTCCTAAAGCTAAACAACATTCTAAACACTTTCCATTTAGAAAAATTTCCCAAAATCATACTCTAAGTGCTTCAAAATCCAACCTTTTGTTTACTTTCCTAAGGGTAAGTTTTGATTCTTTGGTTTAAAGTTTGGTTTTTGATTATCTAAACCATGTTTGTTCCATGGTTTTTCAGTCTTGATCATTGTATGTGATTTTACTAATTGTTTTAGAATTGTTAGGAATTGATTGTGGCTTGTATGAAAACAAGGAGAAGGGGAGGAGCTTGAAAAGCTTGTCTTTAAAAGGTAAGAGGGAGATTTAATCTCATCAACCTTGTATGGTGATGAGAAAATGGATTGTATGTGTGTGAAGAATCTATAAGGATTCATTTGTGTGATTGTTTATTGTTTTTATTATTTATGTGATTATTTTAAATGCTTTCCTATTTAAGATTTATTTTATTTGCTATGCATGTCTATAGTTTTAAAATATATTGCATGTGTTTATATATTGTATGTATTTATAGTTGTATAAATTATTAAAGTAGGATGTGAATAACATGTAACGATTCGCATGAGTGTTCCAAAGAACACATTAAGGCTCACGACCTTATCATGAAACCGAGAACCAAAATGTTCTCAACAATTTTCTAAATTAATGATTTAAAGAATCTAGGTAAAATAATAAATTTAAGAATGATTTTGATTAATTATGGCCAACATGCCATTTAATGTATAATTGAATGCCATTTTATTTTCTAAGATAAGTTAGGTAAATAATTTACAAAAGAAATTGATTCCAATGAATCTTTGAGAAAATAAAAGGAATGAATTTAGTTCTAGAATTCTAAATTAGCATAATTTAGTTTAAGAATTAAAAAAAATGCTTGAAAAATACTAACGTAGAGCTCATTCTCTAAGTTTTGAAGCGCGTTAGCAAGTTTCAAAGTGTAACTGACTGGTAAGTTTAAAATAAAACAGAATTTAGAGGAAAACATTAAAAGTACCTTATACTGATTTTATAGGCAAAATGCTGCCGAAATTTACTAAAATCAGACGAATAAAATGAAAAGATTCCATACTATATTTATAACACAAGGAAAATACTCTATGTATTTTAAAAGTACTAGATATAGTTTTATACATTTTTAAAATGATAAATTTAAGCTATTCGGTTAAGAAAATGAATTAAAAATTTTATGCGATTGAGAAAATGATTTAAAAACATTATGCGACGTTCTAAAATGTCAAAATATATTTATGCAATTTCAAAATGTTTATGAAAATGATGCAATTGTGAAAATGCGATAAAATTTCTATGCGATTAAACGATACAGTGAGTTTTACTGTCGGGCCAAAGTGGTGGACCCGGACATGTTGTGAGATAGTACTGTCAGGTGGGATAGACTATATTTTGGAATATTGTGACTAAGGGTATTCTTGTAAATATGGTAAAATATGGATATAAAAGGTATTTTTTGTAATTTTAGATCATGCTTAGAGTGTTATGTCAATTTGGTTGATAATTGGTGATTGATTGATGAGGCAAATTACACCGTGTTTTGGTGTGATAGGCGTAGTATGGTTCATTTATTGAACTTGGAGGCATTAGTGTGCAGAGAATTCCATATGTGGACAGTGGTAGCACCTCTGGACTGTGGTAACGGGCAACACACTAATGATCTCGACAAGCACTATTCTTAATCGAGATCTTGAGGAGACTATTAAGTACTATGCCTGTAGTGCACAATGTTGGACTGTGTACTACTACACGATGTTTGGACTGTGGGCTATAGACACGACGTCAGACAGTGCAATAGTTTGGTTGGGCAGCCATAAAGTATTATTAGTTTCTATTCGGATCATTCTCTCAGATATCTGTGTTTAGCTCCATGGAGTAGGAACGAGTCAGTGTGTGTTCATGCATTATCTGCATTTTACTGTTTACCATAATCTATGATAAAATGTATGATCTATTACTTTAATATATTATGCATGATGTATTAATTTGCTATACTGCATGTGATATAATGGTATGTATTACTTTGCTATATTATGCATGATATGCTGGTATGTACTATTGTGATATAATTGTTTTGTATTGTCGTTTTCTTATTTGCCATACTGGTAATGATGTAGATTATCTCACCTCTTTATTGTATTGTTCTATTTGTTTCTACTCTATATTTATATCATCGAAGACTACAATGGCGGCAAGAGGAGGACAATTAGGTTTCTTTAGACTACAATTTCTCGAAGGCGCTGAGGCGTGGTATGTCCACTAGGACACAGGACACATAGAGTACAGTGGTAACGTGACCTTATCAGTAAGTAGGACTCGACAGGGGTTCTTTACTACACGTTATACAGTTACTTTCGTAGAGATTATTTTACCTATTAGGGAATTGTGGGATGAGTTTCACTATACTCCTAGAGAGAACTTCGACATAGTTTTGGGTCAAATTTCTATCGGTCAAGACATTCCCAACTAGGGAAATTTGCCTTATGACAAGGGCTCATGTTTTAGGTGTTATGTTTTAGTAGTATGCTATCTTTTACTGTTCCTATTAAATATTAATAGTTGTAAATTAATTGTGTACTTCAGACAAGAATCATATGTATATTATGGTGTGTGATTATGTTTGCTTTATTTTGTGCTTCGTGTTATTTTATTTAACGTTATAAGTATAAAAAGGTAAATTTTTACCACTAATATTATTTATGTACCAAAATTTTTACAACTTGGGTAAGAATTTCATTTAATTTTATTTTATTGCGTCATAAATGTGACATCCCCACAAGGGTGTTACAGTCACATTCCCAAAATTAACCACTACCCAACTCCTTGGTATATTAGTTCTCTTCAAGCTACTTAGAGTTAACTAATTCCTTAGTATAACCCTAAATAGAGAAGACTTTATCATAAACAAAGGAATCAAGAGCAAGACCACACAACCCACAATGCCTATTCCTAGATATTGAAGAGATGTGGTGTTTATCACAAGTTCCAAGCTTATGCACAATTTTTTCAAATCATACATAAACCCTAAAATCATTTCAAGAATGACCAAGTCAAGAAAAGCATTAAGAGAAGAGATAAACACTTGAATCATGAAATATAAACTTAGATTAAGCATAAAAACAAGTTTACATCATCCAAGAATAAGATCCATCATCACCCTAACTAGAAAAACTTAGTTACACATGGAGAAAAGAAGAACAAAAATAGAAAAATCAACAAACCCTATAGAAGAAGAGTGGAAAGATGGAAGGAAACTCCTAATCTTTAAGCTTGGATGCTTCAATGCCAAACTAGGGGTTTTCGCCCTCCTCCTCTTTAGAATAATTGCCCAAAAGCACCCCTTCTCCTTTTATAGGCACAACAAAACATGTTAGGATTTCCTCTGATTGATTAATCACCCACTTTTTAGGCAATTAATCATTGGCTGACAACACTCTTCTGTTCATAGGCAATTAATCAGCCACTTTTTGGGCGATTAGTCGTGCAAGTATTCACTGCACTAGAGTTTCGGTGGTTAGCAGAATGCTCCCCTTGGCTGCCTAGTAAACGATTAATCATTGAGAAGTGCGTGATTAATCATCCAAATTTCAAAATCTTTTTTCTTGTTTCTTATTCAAGCTTTCCATCTTCTTCCTTGTGTAACTATCTAAGAAAACAATTTAAACACATAATGACAACCAAATTTAAAACAACAAAAGCTTGATAAAAATGGCTCAATCAAAAGGGTTGGAGGAGGATGAAAACCAAGATTTTGTTATGGAAAAACATGATTTTTTACAAGTTCATCACTCCCCCAAAGCTAAGATTTTGCTTGTCCTTAAGCAAAATGTTAACTCCCCAGCAAGTGCACTAGATCATATAAGTAATATAGAAAGAGTAAATATCATTCCCACGAGGATTGAGATTAACACAGAATTTTCACTAATTCCATTACTTGGCTACAATAAACTTTGATTGAATTCTTTCAAAACAAAAAACGTAAATTGAATGAAATTTACTTGCAGAAATTAAATCACTGAAATTATCAAAACTGGAGTTTTCAAATAGATAAAAGCGATTAGGGTTTGATTTCACTTAATCTCCCGATGAGCAATGACAATTGATTAATTCAAATCCTTTATTCATGTTGGTTTACGATTCAATCCTGAAAATAGTTCACATTCAATTCCTTAAAATATGAAACCCTCTTAAACCCACAAACATCAATTAATCCCTTAATTAAAATATGTAAGAACAAGGATTTTACGTTTTATGGATATTCTGGAATCACATACTTATGAAATTCTATTCCTAGATATCCCACGAATACAACAATTAAACCAAGAAGTATAATCCACACTCCATCTCCTAATTTCGTATGGATTCTTGAAATATAAAGATATGTGATTAGCTACTTCACATTCAAATCAATGATATAAAATAGGTATAATTGCTAAACTATAAAACAAAGACTTAAATTAATATAAAAAAGTCATTACATCATAAGTTAAGAAAGATCCATCACCCTAACTAGAGAGACTTAGCAATATATGGTGTAAACAAAAGAAACAACAAGAAGAAAAGAAAACACCCTAGTCAACTTTGATGATTTGGAGAGATTCCAGTTCCTCCGTAGGTTGGAAAACCTCTTTCTCCCTTTCTAGGGTTGGTTTGTACCTATCTCTGTCTGCTCTGACGGCCAAGAATGCATTAGGTTATGATTGAAACAACTTTTTATACTGATATGGGTGCCCAGGCGCTGTATATAGGGCACCTAGATGTGCACTACACAGAATTAAAACCACGCGTCAGTTTAGACCAGCACCTAGGCGCTTAATTGAGGGAGCCTAGATGCTCACTACACAGAAAGAATCCTCTGTTATGGGCTTGGGCATCCAGACGCCCAAGGCATGGCATCTAGGCGCTGAGTTGTTAGACTGAATTCCTTGAATTTGCCTCCAAAAATCTATCTCCTCCATCATTAGATCTTCCCTACAAAAATACATCAAAGTGGTAAGGGTCCTTCTTTTTTTAGTTCAACTATTCTCAATCACAAACCTAAATCAAACTTTGCAAAATACTTGAGAATCATGCAGTAAAATGAATAAATTAGGGGGAAACAATTCAACATTTTAAAACATAAAGCTACATCTTTTACGCGCTCATCAGTCCCCTAAACTTAACCTTTGCCATGTCCTCGGGCAAAAACACAAAAATCAATGCTACAAATCATGAATACAGAGCTTATATCACAAAAAGATATAACTCATAAGATTACTTTTCTCAAACACCACAACGCTGAGAATAGAGTAACTTCGAATGCACACAGATTCACATGTGAACAAATTTAAGCAAATTTTCTCTCTTCACTCAAGTGTTTTGGGTTCCTATCTTGTCACTCCTTCACAACATAAGCCTACCTTACCATAGGCTTGATTTTTTTTCTAGTAATCCATCATCCACACGCAAGCATGCCATGAGTCATGAGGTCTTTTATTCGGGGTTATAATTGGGCTAAGGTGAGGGATGGAATAAATATAGGGAATGGTCAAGTTCAACTAAATGAGCTACAGACCAAAAAGATCTAAATTTTTTCAAAAACCCAATGAACTAGTACACACCTCCTACTCAATATTTCATACCCCACATCCACATTCATTAAGATCTTTTCTTTTTCTTTTCTTTTTTTTTTATATTTATTTTCTATTTTTTTTAAAGTAACTCAAATCCTCTTTCACAAAATACCTTTTCAACCCATTATTTCCCACTGTAAAATTCATGCACTCTTTTTATCCCCAAATCAACAATGGCCTATTCACTCCCTTAGTTGGTTATTTTCATGGTTTTACACTTAAGGGTTGTATTGAGCTAAAAAGAATGGAATGGTAATTAGGCTTAAGGGGCTACACTAAGGGAAAATGTATAGGGTTGTCTTTTGGCCAGAGGGTTATCAATCAAACAATGCCTCAATTATGCCTCATGAATGCATACATGCCAACAACTTCAAAAAGAGAGAAAACAAGTTCTAAAAAGTATTCATATGAGTGAAATGCACACAATCACAAAGAAATGAATGGGTGGATGTACCCCCCCTCATGAATTAAGGCTCAAAACTCACTTTTGGTTCTCACTTACATGTGAATGGCAATACCAAGTTACCTTACCCTCAAAATTGTGGTGAAGAGGAGCTTTCTCAAAGTTATTTCCTCAGTTACCTTGCTCCTTCTTCTTGATTAGCAACAACAGTTCACACACTTTTTTTTAAGTATTAAAACAAAAAAAATTAACAAAAGCAGGAAAAGATCACATGAGCTTGAATAACAAATCTTAGTATCTCCCCCAAACTTACTCTTGTGCTTGTCCCCAAGCACTTAAGAAGTGAACCCTAAATAAGCTAGACAACATAAACGAAAGCAAACCAAACAAAAATAATAACTAGCGGAAAAAACATAAAGACAAAAACAAAGGGAAATGACACAATAACATAATGACAAGGTAGGAAAATAAAAAAAAATTAGAAATAGGAACTCCCTTTTTCAAGCATCGTTGTCTCCTCCATCCTCGCCATTGGATTCTGCTCCTTCCTCGCTCTACGAGTCGTCCTCAGGAAGTGGAAGGCCACCTAAAGCATCAGGGTCAACTTGTAATTGGATGGCTAAGTTCCGCAACATAACCTCTAGTGCCTGGTTGGACTGGACTATATAGCGCTTAAGATGCCTGACGCGTTTCTCTACTCCACTGGAGGAAGCTTCAGGGCGCTATCATGGTGGCCTGATTGCCCGAGCTTGAGCTACTGGCCGAACCTGAGTGGGGTCATCCTCCTGAAGATAGCAGTTGATCATGGCTATGTCCACGACCGGAGCTAACCTAATTGAGGCATCACCGCTAGTCTCCACCCTTGCTGCCTTGCATAATTGTGTGATAAGTGTGAATGCTTATGTCCTTAAAGTATCTCAAATGGTTTTTGATGATAACAAAATCAAAAGTGAATATCAAGTGCAAAGTGAAGATCAAGTGCAAAAGAAAAGATCAAGATCAAAGAAAGAAGTCAAGAGGTTTATCTAGTCATAGGACTTAAAACATTAATGTTAAATGCTCTCAAGATTTCTCAAATGGTTTTTCAATATATCATTTCCAAATAAATGGGAAAATTCAAAGCTAAACATGTTTTTCAAAGAAACTTGAGTTTCAATCTTAAATCTAGCACTCATAAAAGGATTTATGTTTAATCAAATGTGTTGAGGCATTAGAAATGCTTACAAGCTTTATTACACTTGAAAAATGTGTTCAAAGGCCAATGTAATCGATTACATGATGTTTGTAATCGATTACACAGCAAAAAGAGGCCTTGTAATCGATTACATGATCAATGTAATCGATTACAAGCAAGTTAGAGGCCATGTAATCGATTACACCAATAATATAATCGATTACAATGAGCCTAGAAAGGCAAGAACACGTTCAAAGAGTCATGTAATCGATTACATGAATATTGTAATTGATTACACAGCAATACAGAAGTCATGTAATCAATTACATGGATATTGTAATCGATTACAAGCAAGTCAAAAGCCATGTAAAAGATTACACCAATAATGTAATTGATTATACAGAGCCCAGAAAGCCAAGAACACGTTGGAACGACAATGTAATCGATTACATTTGTTGTGTAATCAATTACACGCTTCCTGACAGTGTCCAATAACTATATTAAATGCATTTAATGCTTGGCTAAAAGTCTCCAACGGCTCAATTTATTGCAAAACTTATAAATACTAATGTTGGGTCTTCATTAGAGGTTGACCTTGAACTAAAAACTGACTATCAATCCTTCCTTGCTCTATTTTTGTGAAAAACGTGGGTTAATCTTTGAGAGCATATTAGAGCTTCAACTTGTAATCATCTACTCTTATGAGTTTCATTCTTTCAATCCAAATTGCTTTGTAAAGAGGGTGAGACATCCCTCCAAAAGTGTAAAGGGTGAGGCATCCCTTAGTTGAAGAGACTCAAGCTCCAAGGGTGAGGTATCCCAAAGTGTTGAGTGCTCAAGGTTGTAAAGGTTGTCAAGCACCTATTGAAGCTTGAAGAAATAGTGGAAAATCTCTAGCGGTTGCTTGAGGACTGGATGTAGATCACAAGTGGATTGGTGATTGAATCAGGATAAATCATTGTGTTTGTTTTCTCTAAACCCTTCTCTTTACATTGAGCACTGTTTTATTGAATTGCTTGAATATTGTTCCCTTTGGCTATTGCATTTATAAGTAAAAGTGTTTATCTCATATATCCAATCATCTCTAATCATCAAATAGCTTCAATGAAAATTGTTTATTAAATGATTTGCGAAAGATTTGCAAACTTGTTTTACATACTCAATTCACCCCCTCTTGAGTATTGAGGCCACTTGGTAATAAGTGGTATCAGAGTTAGACTCTTGTATAAAGAGCTTAGCAGCTTCAAGAGAAGTTATGGTTTCAAATGGTTTTTCAAATGAAGGTTCTTCTATAAACAGACCTCCTTATTTCAATGGGGATGGTTATGCCTATTGGAAAGAATGAATAAAAATTTTCATTGAAGCTATTGACTTAGATGTGTGGGATGCTGTTGAAAATGGTGCTTTTATTCTCACACAAACTAAAGATGGTGTGAAAATTAATACACCTAGAAATGAATGGACCGATGATGATAAAAAGAAAGTTCAATACAATTTGAAAGCCAAGAACATCATCACCATATCCTTGGGGTATGATGAATTCTTTAGGTTGTCAAATTACAAGACCGCAAAAGAAATGTGGGATACCTTACAAGTAACTCATGAAGGTACTAGTGAGGTTAAGCGATCTCGAATAAACACTCTTACTCATGAACACGAATTGTTTAGAATGAACTAAGGTGAGAGTATTCAAGATATGCAAAAGAGGTTTACTCATATTGTTAATCATCTTATCTCATTGGGAAAGATATTTCCTAATGAGGATCTTATTAACAAAGTCTTGAGATGCTTAAGCAGGAATTGGAAACCCAAAGTAATGGCTATTGCGGAATCAAGAGATTTATCAACTATGTCTCTAGCCACTTTATTAGGGAAGCTTCAAGAACATGAGCTAGAACTAAATAGGCTCAATCAAAATAAAGAGCATGATAAAAAGAGAAGGGAATTGCACTCAAAGCCACATCTTCTATAATTGAAGATGATGATGAAGATGGTGAAGAGGATGTTGAAAATGTTGAGCTAAGTAAGGAGAATCTTAGTCTCCTTATGAGAAAGTTTAGAAGATTTCTTAAGAAAAAGGGATTTCAAAGAAGACCACCCTTTCCTCAAAAGAAAGTGTATCACAAAGGAGAAGGATCCTCTACTCCTCTAAAATGCTATGAATGTGGAAAATCGGGGCACATGAAGATGGAGTGTCCTATGTATCTCAAGAAGACGGAGAAGTTTGAGAAAAGACTTTCTAAAGAAAAGAAAGGAAGGAGAGTATACATAGCTTGGGAGGACAATGACTTAAGCTCTTCCGATAGTTCGGAGAATGAAGAAGCCCATCGTTGTCTCATGGCTCAAGGAGAAGAAAGTGAAGAGAGTGACACCGAGGTAACTTTTTCTAACTTAGAATCTCCACCTTCTTGTGATGAATTGCAAGATGCCTTTCAAGAATTGTATGAAGAATCTTTAAGGCTCACAAAAATGGTTTTATCTTCTAACAAAACAATCTTCTTATTGGTGAACAAAGTTTCTAAATTTAAACAAGGAGATAAATGAGTTTAAGATTGAAAATGAGACCTTAGGACTCATTGATGCTAATTCATTATACATGACTTGTTCCTCACACGATAATACATCCATATCATTACCTTGTTTATCATGCAAAGCTTTTGAAAAAGAAATTGAAGATTTGAACAACACTTTTGTAAAATTCATTTTTGGAAAAGATAATTTGAATGTGTTGTTAGGGAAACAAAAATGTGTTTTTCAAAAAGCCGGTTTGGGATTTAATCTAAATAACCATCAAAAGTCTTATAAGAATTTCTTTGTTTCCTCAAAAACTTCAAGTAGTCCCTTTGTCAAATGTTTTCATTGTGGTAAGAAATGGCATAGTGCATCCACTTGCAATGTTAGAAAGAACATAAACACCAAGGTTGGAATCAAAAGGGTTTGGGTTCCTAAAGGCACCATGTCTAACTCTAACACACAAGGAACCAAAACAATTTGGGCACCAAAGGTTAGAATTTGAAAGTGTGTTGTAGGTGTGCTTGAAGACCAAGAGCTCAAGTTGGTATCTTGATAGTGGTTGCTCTAAGCACATGACCGGTGATGACTCCAAGTTCTCCTCCCTTACCCACAAGAATCATGGTCATGTCACATATAGTGATAACAACAAAGGGAAGATTCTTGGAATTGGCAAAGTTGGTAAGATCCCTTCATCATCTATTGATAATGTTTTGCTTGTTGGAGGACTTAAACATAATTTGCTTAGCATTAGTCAATTATGTGATAAAGGCAATAGAGTTCTATTTGATTCTTCTGGTTGCATAATTGAGGGAAATGATGATAAGTAAGTTAAGTTTATTGGTCATAAGGTCAATAACATATATATGATTAGTCTTGATGATATTTCCTCAAATGATGCTAAATGCTCTATGAGTAAAGAAAATGATTCATGGTTATGGCATAGAAGAATTGTTCACATTCACATGGATCACTTAAACAAATTAGTTTCTAAAGAACTAGTAATTGGTCTTCCAAAGCTCAAATTTGAAAAAGACAAACTTTGTGATGCATGTCAAAAGGAAAAACAAGTAAAGGTCTCTTTTAAAGCTAAAAACATGGTTTCAACTTCTAGATCTTTACAACTTTTGCACATGGATCTTTTTGGCCCCTCTCGAACTATGAGCTTTGGTGGAAATTACTATGCATTGGTGATTGTGGATGACTTTTCTAGATTTACATGGACATTATTCTTAGCCCATAAAAATGATACTTTACAATCATTTAAAAAACTTGCCAAAGTTATCCAAAATGAAAAAGGTTTTTATATTGCATCCATAAGAAGTGACCATGGTGGTGAATTTGAAAATCATGAATTTGAATCCTTTTGTGATAAACATGGCATTGAGCATAATTTTTTTGCCCCTAGAACACCACAACAAAATGGTATTGTAGAAAGGAAAAATTGATCATTAGAGGAAATGACAAGAACTATGCTTAATGAGGCCAACCTTCCTAAGTACTTTTGGGCGAATGCGGTTAACACTGCTTGTTATGTTTTGAATAGAGCCCTAATAAGGCCAATTTTAAAGAAAATCCCATATGAATTGTACAAAGGAAGGAAGCCAAATGTGTCACACTTTTACGTCTTTGGATGTAAATGTTTTGTTTTGAATAATGGAAAGGATAATTTGGGAAAGTTTGATGCAAAATCTAATGAGAGAATATTCATTGGCTATTCTATACATAGTAAGGCCTTTAGAGTTTATAATAAATGAACTATGACCATAGAAGAGTCTATACATGTTGCATTTGATGAAACTAACCCAACTGACCTGAGAAAAGGAGCTTGTTGATGATGTTGCATAAATCTTGGCAGAAACATACTTGGAAAATCAAGAGAAAGAGTCCAAGAAGCAAGAAAAGAGACTCCTTGATCACTCATGGCAAAAGGATTTAGAAAACATGGATCTACCTAAGGAATGGAGGATATCAATATATCACCCTCTCCACAAGGTGATAGGTGATGTATCAAAAGGGGTAATCACTCGAAACTCACTTAGAGATACATGTAATCATTTGACTTTTATCTCTCAAGTTGAACCTAAAGACATAAATGAGGTCATTAATGATGAACATTAGATCTTGGTCATGAAAGAAGAACTAAACCAATTTGAGAGAAATCAAGTTTGGGAATTAGTTCTAATGCCCAATGATCATCCTATAATTGGCACCAAATAGGTCTTTAGGAACAAACTTAATGAAACGATCTTAATAATAAGAAATAAAACTAGGCTTGTAGCTAAGGGTTATAATCAAGAAGAAGGCATAGACTATGAAGAAACTTATGCTCCCGTAGCTAGATTAGAGGTCATTAGAATGTTACTTGCATATGCTTGCATCATGGATTTCAAACTCTATCAAATGGATGTCAAAAGTACCTTTTTAAATGGTTTTATACAAGAAGAGGTGTTTGTGGAACAACCTCCTAGTTTTGAGGATTTTGAATTGCCCAACCATGTTTTTAAACTGAAAAAAGGCCTTGTATGGCTTGAAACAAACTCCTAGAGCTTGGTATGAAAGGTTGAGCAAATTCCTTTTAGAAAAAGGTTTTTCTAGAGGTAAAGTTGACATTACCCTTTTCATAAAACACAAAATGCATAACATAATTCTAGTTCAAATCTATGTTGATGACATTATATTTGGAACTACTAACAACTCTCTTTGTAAAGAATTTTCAAATATTATGCAAAATGAGTTTGAGATGTCCATGATGGGTGAGCTCAACTTCTTCCTTGGTCTCCAAATCAAGCAAGCAAGAGAAAGAACTTTCATAAGCTAATCCAAGTATTGCAAAGAGCTGCTTAAGAAGTTTGGAATAGATAATGCCAAGCATATGACTACTCCTATGGGTACCTCTTGCTATTTAGACATGGATGAAGGAGGTAAGTCTGTAGAAATTACCAAATATAGAGGTATGATTGACTCACTCGTTTATCTCACTGCAAGTAGGCCTGATATAATGTTTAGTGTATGCATGTATGCTAGATATCAAGCTAATCCCAAAGAATCACACCTAAGTGTTGTTAAGAGAATAATGAAATATCTAATAGGCACATCATAAATGGGTTTATGGTACCCTAAGGGTGCCTCATGTAGCCTTATTGGGTATTCCGATTTTGATTTTTCTGGATGCAAAATGGATAGGAAGAGCACTAGTAGGACATACCATTTGCTTGGAAGCTCACTAGTTTCTTAGCATAACAAGAAACAAAATAGTGTGACATTGTCTATAGCTGAAGCTAAATATATTGTAGCTGGGAGTTGTTGTGCTCAAATCCTTTGGATGAAACAACAACTATTGGACTATGGTCTTGAACTTGATCACATTCCCATAAGATGTGATAATACTAGTGTAATTAACTTGTCCAAAAATCCCATTTTACATTCTAGGACTAAACATATTGAAATAAGATATCATTTCATTAGAGACCATATTCAAAAGGGTGATTGTATGCTTGAATTTGTAGAAATCACTAAGCAACTAGCTGACATTTTCACTAAGCCCTTAGCAAAAGAAGCATTTTTCTATATAAGAAATGAACTTGGAATATTGGATCAGTTATGCATAAATTAACTATTTGCTGCATAATCCTAAAACTATTGCATAACTTGTGTTTTTTTCTGCATAATCATGCTACTTTGCTGCATAATCTCTGAGTTTTTAATCATATTTGAATCCAATACTGACATGAGCGTCGGAGATTTCCTCTAAGTTGTTTTGCAGGTGCTCTTCCATGTCAAAGACTCTCAAGCAACTCAACAACCTCACAATTTCACCAAAAAGGGTGTAATTCTTGGTAAAATTAGTATTTTTGCACAACTATGTGATTTGAATCATAATATGATTAGATTATATGCTTGCATGATGATTTGAATTGATTTAAGATGCTCTGGAACTGATTTGAATGGTTTAAAATTGATTCTATGTTGTTTCGAATATAAAATATGAGTTAAAGTGTGCTGGTAATTGATTACAATGCCTTTGTAATTGATTACACAGGTTATGTCAAGCATGTAATCGATTACACAACTTTTGTAATCGATTACAATCAACTCAGAACCCAGGTAATCGATTACATCAACCATGTAATCGATTACAAGGTTCCCCAGAAGCATGGTAATCGATTACACCAAAAATGTAATCGATTACATGAGAACCAGAACGCTTGTAATCGATTACAAAACTAATGTAATCGATTACACAGGATTTTTTAAAAGGTTTTTAATGCGCGCAAAGTTCATTTATCAAAAACTATTCATTTTCTTCATCCTCCTCCTCTGCTCCCACGCATACTCAACCTCCCAATATCTCCTTTCTCACTCAAATCTCACTCAAATTCCTCCATTTCACCTCCCTCTAACTCGAAAAACTCCTCTACACACAGCCCATCTCTCAAAATCCCATCACAATCCCTCACCCAAATCTCCCCATCACCTCTAACGAACCCAACTCTCCCTCTCTGCCCTAATCTGTCTCTCACTCATCCCTCTCTCTTTCCTCACTCATCTCCAAGCACTTTCCACTCATCCCACTCTCTTCTTTCTCATCAAATGGCTGAATCCTCTCATCGTTCAAAGTGCCAAGAACAGGGGTTGCCATTGGAGAGTCCTCGGGTGGAGCTTCACGCAACATTTCTAGGCTAGACCTCACTCGCCACTTCTCCACCGTGAAGAAAGCTGAGTTGTTCCGGAAGAACTTCCAGCTACGCAAGATTATTTCCCCCAGGTATCTTCCCATCACCATCTGCGAGAGTGAACCTCTAGAGAGTTTTAGAACCATTGAAAACTTAGGATTGCTGGGTTTCCTTAGTATAGAGAAGGCTATCTATCCAAACCTAGTGCGAGTCTTTTATGCAAATCTGAAATTTGAAGATAATTGCTTAATATCTGAGGTGAAGAAGCAACAAATCAAGATAACTATGACTGAGTGGTATAGGCTGACCAAGCTCACTCCTGATGGAGCAAACTTCTGTGGGAATGCCAATATTTGGGGTCATGAATTCGAGCATAAGGCTGCTCTTCTTTCACTGATTAGGACTGGATACTATCCCCCCAGTAATCCCAAAAGAAAGAATCATGGCCACTGGCCTAACCATGGAGAACAGGGTTCTCCATTATCTTTTGGTCAGGGGGTTGATTCCTAAGGGAGGGAATTACTCCTAGGTTTTCAAGGATGATGTTGTGTCCCTATCGGCAATGACCACTGGGAGACCAATAAACTGGGGTTTTTACACTATAGAGCATATGCTGGACGTAAAGAAAAAAAAGAACTCTGTTCTCCTATTTACTATGCTGGTGACAACCATCCTAGAGCATTATCGCATTTCCCTAGCTGAGGAATCCAAGGACACCAGCTCAAAAGGACCATAATCCATTAGCCTACATACCTTGAAGAAGCTTCAGCTCTACAAAGTCGATGATAGGTGGCACTACATTGCCCATGGCACATTTGGACATATCCATCATGATCCGGATAGTGATGATGATGAAAAGGCTCAGCATCCTGCTCCTGCTCCTGCTCCGGCAACAGCCACACTAGACTCCCTGCTCCAAGAGATGCGAAACTTGAGTGCTACTGTAGACACACGCATGGATCGCATTGAGCAGAAGATCGATCACCTTGAGATGAGGATGGACTACTCAGATCAGGAGCTTGCCTCCATTCGATCCCTCCTGGGTGAACCTCATATTCCTCCGAGTGCTGCTGCTGCACCTCCCACATCCTCTACCTCTTCTGTTCCTCTGTCCTTTGCTAGTCCATCTGGGGTCCCTGCTGATGATGAAGAGCTTCTAGGCTCTGAGGACGATCTTGAGCCCGGCGATGATGATGTTGATCTAGAAGACATCGCTGCCGATCTGAACAGTGACAGCGAGGCTACTGATAGTGATCATGGCTCATTGCCCTGATGTTTTCATTGTTGTGACTCCTTTGTATATTTTTTTTGGCTCAGTTATAGATCATTGATATACGCTTTTTTTGTGATTGTGGTTATTGGTTATTTTGGCTATAATGGATTCCCTTGTATATGGTTTTTGTTTGATGATATATGAACTTAAATCAGCTTTGATTATATCCTCTGAATGTTTGGTTTTTTTAATATTGGTTGGATTGAATATTCTCTTTGGACTTCTTGTTTTGGCATACTTGGGAAATCATGAAATATAGCTGAAATGCTGTCCTTTTTTTAAAAAAATGCTTATGTCTTTTTGATAATGCCAACGAGGGAGAGAATAGTGAAAAATGAAATAAAAAATGAAATCTAATTAATGTTGCATGTGTACGGGGGAGCTTTTGAGCTCTTAAGCTTTTTACATGAAAAATCTAACTCAAAATCATGCATAAACTTCGGGGGAGAATTACGCCTAAATCTCACATATATATACAAATGCAAAAACTCTTTCTTTTTCCTATGATTAGTTTGTCATCATCAAAAAGGGAGAGAATGTGAATGCTTATGTCCTTAAAGCATGTCAAATGGTTTTTGATGATAACAAAATCAAAAGTGAAGATCAAGTGCAAAAGAAAAAATCAAGATCAAAGAAAGAAGTCAAGAGGTTTATCTAGTCATAGGACTTAGAACATTAATATTAAATGCTCTCAAGATTTCTCAAATGGTTTTTCAATATATCATTTCTAAATAAATGGGAAAATTCAAAGCTAAACATGTTTTTCAAAGAAACTTGAGTTTCAATCTTAAATCTAGCACTCATAAAAGGATTTATGTTTAATCAAATGTGTTAAGGCGTTAGAAATGGCTTACAAGCTTTATTGGACTTGAAAAATGTGTTCAAAGGCCAATGTAATTGATTACATGATGTTTGTAATCGATTACACAGCAAACAGAGGCCTTGTAATCGATTACATGATCAATGTAATTGATTACAAGCAAGTCAGAGGCCATATAATCGATTACACCAATAATGTAATCGATTACAATGAGCCCAAAAAGGCAAGAACACGTTCAAAGAGTCATGTAATCGATTATATGGATATTGTATTCGATTACACAGCAAGACAGAAGTCATGTAATCAATTACATGGATATTGTAATCGATTACAAGCAAGTCAGAAGCCATGTAATCGATTACACCAATAATGTAATTGATTACACAGAGCCCAGAAAGCCAAGAACATGTTCGAACAACAATGTAATCGATTACATTTGTTGTGTAATCAATTACACGCATCTTGACAGTGTCCAATAACTATATTAAATGCATTTAATGATTGGCTAAAAGTCTCCAATGGCTCCATTTATTACAAAACTTTTAAATACCAATGTTGGGTATTCATTAGAGGTTGACCTTGAACCAAAAACTGACTATCAATCCTTCAATATGTGATTTAATCCTTAAATCCTTCCTTGCTCTGTTTTTTGTGAAAAACGTGGGTTAATCTTTGAGAGCATATTAGAGCTTCAACTTATAATCATCTACTCTTGTGAGAGTTTCATTCTTTCAATCCAAATTACTTTGTAAAGAGGGTGAGGCATCCTTCCAAAAGTGTAAGGGTGAGGCATTCCTTAGTTGAAGAGACTCAAGCTCCAAGGGTGAGGTATCCCAAAGTGTTGAGTGCTCAAGGTTGTAAAGGTTGTCAAGCACCTATTAAAGCTTGAAGAAATAGTGGAAAATCTCTAGCGGTTGCTTGAGGACTAGATGTATATCACAAGTGGATTGGTGATTGAATCAGGATAAATCATTGTGTTTGTTTTCTCTAAACCCTTCTCTTTACATTGAGCACTATTTTATTGAATTGCTTGAATATTGTTCCCTTTGGCTATTACATTTATAAGTAAAAGTATTTATCTCATATATCTAATCATCTCTAATCATCAAATAGTTTCAACGAAAATTGTTTATTAAACGATTTGCGAAAGATTTGTAAACTTGTTTTACATACTCAATTCACCCCCTCTTGAGTATTGAGGCCACTTGGTAACAATAAGGTAGGGGTACCATAACCTAGACCTCTGGGTTTGACTTTGTGCGAGAGAGTGGATGTTATGGGCGATCCTTCGTGACCTCATGATGGTGAGAGTTTGGGAAGAGGCCAACTTTAGAGAATGTACACCAAGCCTTAGGGATCGGGAGCAAGTCGTACTTCTTCAAAAATTTGGGATAGTTTTAAGTGTCAAGCTCCCACTGGGCTCTAAGTCTACATATAGTCCGCACAACCCTATCAGGGTTTAGTGCCTCTCTCTTCAATTTTGTGTACCCATAATCTCCCATGTCTGTGGATGTCTCAAGGAAGCGATCCAGAGTTCTTGCATCAAATAGAATTCGGTGACCTCGAACGTATGACTTATATTTATTGTGCTCGACACCGTCTGGCCGATATGCATTTACATAAAATTCTTGGATAATAGAGGAGGAACCAATGTCCAGCACTTTACATAGTTTGGCCCAATTGCACCTTAGGATTTGATCAAAGATCTCATTGCAGGCACCATCTCCCAATTGTATACCTCGCTCTGGCACAAATCTCCAATTACAAAGTAATTCATTGAGGCACTTCTCATGCTCCTCAGAAAAAAATAGTTGATAGTTAAATGACAGCTGTCGGCGTAAGCTCTCGGGCTGGGAACTGTGTCCTCACTTTGGTCCCATTTGCCTGCACATATAACACAAAATAGTATAAGTGCATACATCTAAAAATTCAGAATATTTCATATAACACAATCCACCAATCATTTCATCACACAATGCAGGTATGAGTACTTCACCACAGATGTAGCAAATTAGAGAAAACAGAAATCCAGAGTGCATCAACACAGATAGCAATGCGTATGCTCCCACACAATGCAAGTATTCCTATTCCGAATCCTATGTACCCATTCATTCAGTAAAAGCCACACCATTTCAAATTCTCCAAACAGAAATAGAACATAACAATGAACCTAGAAAATGCAATTCAAATCCCATCTACTCATCTAGTCAGAAAACCCCAAACAGAAAGCATAATATGCAGAAAATCACCCAAAATATGTAATGTTTAACCCACTATGTATCCAAAATAGAAAAAGTTAGGATTTTTAAGTACCTATGGCAAGAAACACAAAATATTAAGGGGGAAAATGGAGAATACTTACCTAATTTGTAAAAAATCGACAAGAAATTGAAACCCACAAGTGCGTGTGAGCAAGAAAGTGAGAGACTGAGAGTGAGTGATGAGTGAAAATGAGGGAAAAAGAGTGAGAGCAAGGGAACGAGAGTTAAAATGTTATGGGTGGGTGCCCTAGTGAGTGGGTGAGTCTCGGAGGGGAGGGATGTGATGTAATACCCCAAATTCTGGCTATGTTAACTGTAATAGCAGAATTACACCATTTTGTATTTTCTGCGTTACAAAAAAATAATTTGACAGTTCTGAAACTATTTTTGATCATTTTGTGTGATTTGCTCTGGGTCAGGAAAATAGTAATTTTCGGGCTGGAGAAAATCTTATCTGATTATATCGGAGACGGGGGATCTTACTAAACCCGAATTTGAGAGAGACAGAAAAGATTCTTTTAATTTTTAGAATTTATCTATAAAATAAAAATATTTCACGAATAAATATTTGTTGTTTTATTTATAGCAGTTATTGCTATAAATTATTTGACCTAATAAATTTTAGTTGATAGAAAATATGTTTAGAATATTTTCTGTAAGCTAAATTAGAATGAACCAATAGGAACCAGTCAAAAACGATGGTTGGACTTTTCTAAACCAATAGGAATTGGTCAAATAAAAGGGCACAGACTTTGTTGTGGACTATTGGATAAGCTTGATTAAGATGTCTTTGATCATAACCGTTGATCAGATCAATGGTGTGAGAACAATTCTGATAAAATCACTAAGTGATATCCACCTTAGATTACATCAAGGGCTAGGAATTAAAGTTAAAATCAATGGATAAGAATTAGTCAATGAAAATGGCTTGACTAGTTACTAAGTAGCAAATTAAACCTAACTTAGTTAACCTACTTGCCTAATTAAGAAATTAAGTGAACTAACCTAGTTATTAATTAGTTATAATCTAATTACTAATTAGATATCCTAATATCATCTAGAAGTCATGACAAAGCATGACATATACAATGACCTATGTAATTAATTAGCTATGTAATTAAGAGTAATTAAGAAACTTAACCTAATTAACTAGCTATCTAATTAGCATATGATTAAACTTAATAGAAGTCAAACCATGTCCCTAACCCTTCCTAGAGTCCCACAGCCAAGAGGTCAATTTCTACCAAGTTCCATAAGCTTCTAGGTCCATCCAAGTGACCATTTCATGACCAAGTGTGACATAGGTCATGTGCTTTCAAGTGTGAACCCAATTGTGATATTTTACTATCAAAGTCTATCTTTTAATCTCTCCTACACTCACCTCATTGCTGCACCCTCCAAATTTACTCTCAATATTCACTTTTACACTCATCTAAAAAGCTTAGCTTATTTTCTCTCAAAAATTCCAAGAACACAAAGAACTTTTTCCCTTCCTTTTTCTCTCTAAGTTTCGGCCCCTTCACTCCAATCACTACCCATCTTCTATAATTTTTTCTTCTTACATTTCTTAAACTTAAACTACCTCCTAAACACTTTTCATTTAGGAAGTTTTGTGAGAATCACACTCTAAGTGCTTCAAAATCCAAGTTCTATCCTACTTCCCTAAAGGTAAACTTTTGATTCTTTGGTTTAAAATTTAATTTTTGATTTTATAAACCATGATTGTTCCATGGTTTTTCATTATGAAGCCTTGTTTGTAATTTTATTAATTGTTTGAGAATTTTAGGGAATTGTTTTGGTTCATATGAAAATCAAAGAGGAGGAAAAGCTTGAGGATTCTTGTCTTCAAGAGGTATGAGGGAGATTTTACATCACCAACCAAGTTTTGGTGGTGTGGGGATGGTTTTGTACGGTGAAAAACCCATAAGGGTTTATTCACTAGTGTTTGATGTTTCTTTGATTGTGTTTTGTTTGGTTTATAATTTTATTTTTGTGATTGTATATGTGATTTTATGATTATTGCTTTGATATATGCTTGTCTGTATGATTTTGAATGCATGCAAGTGTATGTGTAATTTAGGATGTGAACAACATGATGGAATGATTGTATGAATGCTCCAAAGAGCAATGAGGTTCACGGCCTTACCATGGAAAAGAGGACCAAAGTCCTAAAATGATGGATTTAAATTGAGGATTGGAAGTTTAAATGAGAAAGGAATGATTTTGGAAGAATTGGAAATTAGTAGTAACCTAATTGGTTTTTAGGAAAGTAAATAGATAGAATTAAATAAATAAGTTATGAAATAAAATCGGATATCAATACTTGAAGTTTACTGACGTATAGCTCACCCTATGGGTTTTGAAGCATATCCAAAAAATTTGAGATGTAATATCTGTAGTAAAAGAAAGAATTGCCAATTTTGGGGCAACAGTACAAATACTGATTTTTAAAGGAGTTATATTGTAAATATTTTATAAAAGAGGGATTATATTGTAATTAATATTTTAAGAAGGACTAGATTGAAATTATTATTCAAAGAGGGGTCATATTGTAAAAATTTTATAAAAGAGGGGTTGTATTATAAATACTTGATAATAGAGGGATTATTTTGCAAATATGACATAATAAAGGGACTATCTCGTAAATATTATTTTATGAGGGACCATTTTGAAATTATTATTTGAAAAAGGACTAAAACATAAATATTATATTTTAGAAGGACTATTTTGCAAATATCAAAAGTTAGGTCAATTTTTGGTATTAAATGAGAGAAATCGTAATTTAATTTAAAATACATTAGAAATATTTTACGCAATTTGAAAACGTGACAAAAATGTTACGCAATTGAGAAAACGCAAAAATATGATTTCGCAATGAAAATACAGTAAGAATACTGTTGGGTCAATATGTGGACCCCGAAAATGAAATGATGAGATTGAATTGAGAATATGAGATATTGAGTTTTGAACTGTGAATGGTGCATAATACACGCATTGGAAAGGTCCGATGGACTGTATGAGACTATTTGCCTAGGAGAGAATACACTTCTTGAGTGGGTGCGATATGCGTAATGTAAGTCACTCGTTGACCTTGGGGGCATTGGGGTGCGGGTTGCCTACAATGGGCAGTTGGTAGCTCTTTTGTACTGTGGGTTAAACTGACGCAACACACTAATGATCCTAACCAAGACACTATTCTTAATCAAGATTTGATAAAGACTGTCGTGTATATGCTAGATATGCAAATCTAAGCACATGGTCTGAGGCATGTTGGTACCGACAGATCTTTTCGATCACTCTCTCTGACTTGAGTTTTAGCTCTATGGAGTAGGAAATTGAGTCTATATGCATTTGCATATTTGTTGAGGGTATTATCGTAACTATTGTTATGATAATAGATTTGTTGAATATTTGAGTATTGGTAATGGCATGATTGTAATTATTGTATTACATGTTTTGTGATGATAAATGATGTTGATGGCATAACTGTAATTATGGTATGATAGCTGTATGAGATATTGTATATGTTTATCTTCATTGCTACCATACTGGTATTGGTGTAGGTGATCCCACCTCTTTGTATGCCTATTCTGTATTGTATTTATAATTTTAAAGACGTTGAGAGAGGACTTGAGCAAGAAGCTGAGGAGGAACAGATTCCTGTAGAGGAAGCAGAGTTCTGAGAATATAGAGATGCCTTGTTTCCTTGGTTATATGAAGTTGATGTTTCTTGGAGGATTTGAGGCATGGAATGTTGATTTGGAGAGAGAACGTATTTACTACATGGGGAATCTAAATATTATTTTAAGTAGACAACATTTAGGACATCCTTACTTTACTATAGATATTTATGTACACCTAGAGTTTCCAATATCTATTAGGCAGTACTGGGGGACTTACTACCGTACCCCTAGTGAGGTTAGTATTGTGTCGTTTGCACAGACACTTGTCCGTAGGACTTCACGTCATTCTGGATTCCTATCTTCTGAGGAATCTGAGGATTCTGCTGAGTAGTAGGACTTGGGCAATGTGTTAGTTTAAATAATGTTTTAAATATTTTGAGAGTCTAGTTTGTAAATATTAAAATATGACAGTACTGAGACTGATGTATGTATATATGATGTGAATTATTTGTGACAATGTTGTTCTGTTTTTATTTTCCACTAAATTTATCTTATTATTATTAAGAAATTTTATAACTCGTATTTATATTACAAAGCACGATTTTATAACGAATGGGTAATTTGGTAAACAAGTAACATAAATGTGATACCCTATGGTGGGTGTTACACGTGAAGGGGAAGAGGAAAATATGAGTGAGAGAGTGAGTGAAAAAGTGGAGGAGTTTGCGTTTTAAAACACAGAACTGCTATGAGTGCCTAGACACTATTTTTGAAGCGTCTGGGCGCTCTTTCAAATTCTCTTTATTTTTAGTGGCACATAAGTGCCAGTGACAAGTGAGAGGAGGTGCCATGGGCGCCTAAGCGCCCTGTGTACAGCGTCTAGACGCTGAATAGGCAGAATGATCGTGGAGTTGAGTGCCTAGACACTCAGTATATAGCATCTAGGCGCTGAAGTGGCAGAATTGAATCTTAACCCTGAGTGTTGTGAGCGCCTAGACGCTCAAAATGAAAATTCCTAGGCGCTTCAGTGAGAGTGTTGAACTACTGCAAACCTGTCTTCTTCTCTGAGTGAAGCCTAAAAACTCCTCAACCAAGTCCTTCTTCACCTGATTTTCAATCGAAATCCAACCAACAAACAATAAGTAATAAAAAGGAATAAGAATAGGAAAATAAATGAGAACAAAAGAAATACAAAACCAAACTTGGGTTGCCTCCCAAGAGCGCTTGTTTAACGTCCCGAGCCTGACGTGCTGCAGTAATTTTATGGATCCTTCAAGTCGATGGACACCTTGCAATGGTCCAACTCTCCTCCAAAATATAGCTTCAACATTTGGGCATTCACCTTAAATCTCTTTCCAGACTTTGGTTCTGAAACTTCCACAGCTCTGAATGGAGAGACTTCCTCAACCATGAATGGTCCCAACCACCTTGATTTTAATTTTACATGGAACAACTTCAACTTCGAATTATAGAGCAAGACTAATTGCCCCTTCTTGAAGGTGTGAGGCATTATTTTTCTGTCATGTCACTTCTTCGTTCGCTCCTTGTAGATTTATGAGTTCTTATAAGCAAAGTGATGGAACTCATCGATTTCATTTAGCTGCAACATGCGTCTCTCTCTCGCAGTGCCATGTCAAAATTCAGAAACTTGATTGCCCAATACGCCTTGTGCTCCAACTCCACTGGTAGATGGCAAGATTTACCATAAACTAGATAATATGGAGACATACCTATGGGAGCCTTGAATGCAGTTTGGTATGCCCATAAAGCATCATCTATTCTTCTTACCTAATCTTTCCTCGAACTACTCACAGTTTTCTCAAGAATTTTCTTTAATTCTCTATTGGAGACTTCTACTTGGCCACTACTCTGAGGATGGTATGGAGCAGAAATTTTGTGCTTTACTCCATACTTAGCCAAGACAGATTCTATCTATTTATTGCAGAAGTGCGTACCACCAACACTGATAATTGCAGGTGGTACTCCAAACCTGGAGAAGATGTTCTTCCGCATAAATTTTATTACCACGACTGAGTCATTAGTAATAGTAGGAATAGCTTTGACCCATCTAGAAACATAGTCCACTGCTACCAAGATATATTTATGTGTCATGGATGGTGGGAAAGGTCCCATGAAGTCTATTCCCCAAACATCAAAGATTTCTACCTCTAAAATGCATTTGAGTGGCATTTCATTCCTCCTTGAAATGTTCCCCATATGCTAACACTGGTCACATCTCTCAACAAAGGCCCTAGCATCCTTGAATAGTGTAGGCCAATAAAGGCCATTTTGTAGCACTTTTGAGGCTGTCTTCTCTCCTTTGTAATGGCCTCTGTAAAGAAAACCATGACAGTGCCACAGTACACTGTCGAACTCCTCCTCAAGGATGCATCACCGAAGTATACCATCTACGCATCTTTTGAACAAGTATGGCTTATCCCAAACATAGAATTTGGCCTCATGAAGGAATTTTTTCTTTTGCTGCCATGAAAATTGTTCCAGAATCATATTTCCAGCTTTGTAATTCGCTATGTTAGCAAACCATGGCAGTCCTTGGACACTCATAAGCCATTCGTATGGATACTATTCCTTGATAAGAACCTGTGACTTATCTTGTTTTCCTTTAAATGACAATCTAGAGAGATAGTCAGCTATCACATTCTCCACACCTTTCTTGTCTTTTATCTCGATGTCAAATTCTTGGAGTAGCAAGATCCATCTGATGAGCCTTGGCTTTACTTCTTGCTTGACCAGAAGGTACTTCAATGCTAAGTGATCTATATACACAATAACTTTCAAACCTATCAAATAAGAACAAAATTTATGAAAGGCAAAGACAATAGAAAGTAATTCTTTTTCAGTAGTCACATAGTTAAGTTGTGCACCATTAAGAATATGACTAGTATAATAAATCACATGAAAAGTCCTATTCCTTCTTTGGCCTAAGACCGCACCTACAACATAGTCACTAGCATCACACATAAGTTCAAATGACGCACTCCAATCAGGTCCAACAATGATAGGTGCAGAAACTAATTTTTCTTTTAGAAGATTAAAAGCATGCAAATAGTTTTCATCAAAGTTAAACACTACATCCTTTTCCACAAATTGCAAAGGGGTTTTGAGATTTTGGAAAAATCTTTTATGAATCTCCGATAAAAACCAGCATGACCTAAAAAGCTTCTCGCCCCCTTTGCATTTGTTGGTGGAGGTAAATTCTCAATTACTGAAATTTTTGCCCGATCCACCTCTATACCATTGGCGGATATCTTATGTCCCAAGACTATATCTTCTCTTACCATAAAGTGACATTTCTCCTAGTTTAGAACAATGTTAGTCTCTTGAAATCTCTAAAGCACCAAAGCAAGGTTATTTAAACATGCATCAAAAGATGAACCAAATACAAAAAAGTCATCCATATATACCTCTATGAATTTTTTAACCATATTAGAAAATATGGATAGTATGCACTTTTGAAATGTTGCCGGCGCATTGCACAATCCGAATGGCATCCTCTGATATATGAAAACTCCATAAGGACAAGTAAAGGCTGTCTTCTACTGGTTTTTTGGGTCAACTGGAATTTGATTATAACCAGAATACCCGTCCAGAAAGCAATAGTAAGCATGTCCAGCTAGTCTTTCAAGCATTTGATCTATGAATGGGAGTGGGAAGTGATCCTTATGGGTGTCATTGTTCAACCTCCAATAATCAATGCACATTCTCCACCCCATAACTGTCCTTATAGGAATCAACTCATTATTTTCATTTTCTACAATTGTGATTCCTCCTTTCTTTGGGACCACCTGTACCGGACTCACCCAAGCACTGTTCGAAATAGGATATATAATGCCAGCATCAAGCAATTTTACTACTTCCTTTCGAACAACCTCCTTCATAGTTAAATTTAATTGTCTTTGAGGTTGCACAACTGGATTAAAATTTTCTTCCATAAGGATTTTATGCATGCAAAATGATGGACTAATACCTATTAAATATGAAATGCTCCATCCTATAGCCATATTATGTTCCCGAAGAATCCTAAGTAGCTTCTCTTCTTCCACCTTGATCAATTCATTATTAATAATGACTGGGCATGCATCCTCTTCATCAAGGAATACATATTTAAGGTGGGAGGGGAGAGGCTTCAACTCTGGCTTAACTGGCATTTCTTTCTCTTCCCTTCTCAAGTCCTTTATTTTTGGATGCTCATTTTGGTCAAGGGAAGGTTGTGCTTCAAGTAGCCTCACAAGCTCTTGCCTTTCTTCATCTAGATCTTCCTCTTCTATAACATGAGAGATTATTATAGCTAATGTATCACCTAAAGTGTTTATGTTGAAGGTCTCTGACATCAAAGCTTCAATAACATCCATTCTTATGCAACTTGCTTTTTCTGCTGGATGTTTGATGGATTCAAAAGCATTGAAGGTGACTTTCTTGTCATACACCCTTAACATAAGTTCACCTTGCTGAACATCAATGAGAACTCTCCTAATAGCTAAGAAAGGTCTTCCAAGGATTAGTGGGATGAACGCATCTTCCTCCATATTAAGCACCACAACATCAATGGGAAATATGAATTTATTAACTTTAACAAGAACATCTTCAACCACTCCATATGGATGCTTGATTGACCTATCAGCTAATTGTAATGAAATCATGGTTGGCTTCACTTGTCCAATACCCAACTTACTAAAGATAGAGAGAGGCATCAAGTTCATACTTGCCCCCAAATCGCACAAAGTTTTCCCAATCATCAAGTTCCCTATATGGCAAGGAATAGTAAAGCTACCCGGATCTTTCAATTTCGGAGGAAGCTTCCTTTGAAGTATAGCACTGTAGTTTTCTATTGACATCACCTTTTCATCATGCTTGAGCTTTCTTTTATTGGAGAAGAGCTCCTTTATGAACTTGGCATATGTTGGCATTTTCTCTGGGGCTTCTGCAAAAGGTATGTTAATTTAAAGCCTTTTAAATATTTCCAAGAACTTTTCAAATTGCTTTTCTTTCTCTTACTTCTTCAACCTTTGAGGGTAAGGAATCTTGAAATAGGGATTGGTGGTCAGATCATATTTTTCGACTTGATTTTTCCTTTTTTCTATAGCTTTACTATCCTTTTGCTTGTCTCATTCTTCAGGCTTCTTGTCTTGCTTGACTTCTTGTTCCTCTATCACCACCTCTTCTTTTACACCGATATTACTCCCTTATACCACCTTGCCACTCCTTAAAGTGATGGCTTTGTAGTGCTCTTTCAGATTTATTACCGTGTCACTAGGTAGGCTGCCTGGTAGTCTTTCATATAGTTGCCTTGAGAGTTATCCAACTTGTGCTTCCAAATTTTGAATACTTCACTCTTGGTTCTTGAAATTTGCTCTTGTTTCAGTCATGAAGTTCGTCGTTTGTTGCACAAAAGAGGATGTTTGTTGTGTAAGCTTCTCTAAGGCGACCTCCAATGATGATAGTTTGTCTTGAGTTGGTGGAACATGAGGTGGTTGATAAGGAGGCTGCTGAGTTATTTGTCCCCCTTGATTGTTCCATGAAAAATTAGGGTGATTTTTCCAACCTGGATTGTATGTGTTGGAGTATGGGTTATGTTGATTCCTCTATGCACTCCCCATAAAGTTAACTTGATCTTGTGAGATTGATTAGTGTCCTTGCGGACCCTCGCATTCTCCATTAGGATGGTTAGCACCACAAAAATCACAAATTAAAGGAGGATTAGGAGAGGAAGTACTTACTAATGCGCAAACCTGAACATTACCTAACTTTTAAGTGATATTGGTGAGCTGTTGAGAAACAAGCTTATTTTGTGCTAAAATAGCATTAATTGTATCAAGCTCAAGTACTCCCTTCTTACATGTTGATCGCTCATTGCTTGTTTGGTAACCGTTCATTGCCATGACCTCAATCAATTATTGAGCCTCTGCAACTATTTTATTGTTTAATGACCCACCTGCGGCTGCATCTACCATTACCCTTATTGAAAGGGTTAGTCCATTGCAAAATGTCTAAATTTGCAACCAATCAGGTAAGGCATGATGTAGGCATCTTCTTAACAAATCCTTGTATCGTTCCCATGCATCATAGAGTGATTCTCCATCTTGTTGAGCGAAATTTGTAATCTTACTCCTCAGTTTAGTAGATTTCGATGGAGGAAAGTATATTGTTAGGAATTTCGAGACCAAATCTTCCTATGTGGATATGCTCCCTTATGGTTGAGATTGGAGCCAACTCTTTGCCTTGTCCTGTAATGAGAAAGGGAACAGCCTTAGCCTAATGGCATCTTTGCTTGCACCATGGATTTTTATTGTATCTCATAGTTACAAGAAATTGGCAATAAGCATATTAGGGTCATCAAGCAGTCCTCCTCCAAATTGATCTTGTTGCACCAAGTGCAAAAGAGAGGGTTTTATCTCAAAATTGTTTGCTTGCACGGCTGGTCTGACTATACTTGTTGCACAACTTTCGAGATTTGGCACTATGTAATCCCTAAGAGTTCTCCGAGGCTACACATTATTATTGTTCTCCACCATATTTGTATTCACAGCAACTTGTGGAGGTTTATTTTTTTGAGCCCTTGCTGTCTTTCGATTCCTCTTTCCAGTCTTCTCAATTTTGGGATCGAACAGTAATGAGCTCGGGTCTACTGTACCTCGCATAAACCACAATAATCAACTAGTGAGTACTACAGTCAATTTAAGCACAAACAAATAAACAAAATAAAATAAAATGTAACCACAGTAATTTTATCAGCTACTCTCAAATGTGTTAAAATTTTAATCCCCGGCAACGGCGTAAAAAAATTGTTAACTCTCCAATAAGTGCACTGGATCATATAAGTAATATAGAGAGAGTAAATGTCGTTCCCACGAGGATTGAGATTAACACAGAATTTTCACTAATTCCACTACTTGGCTACAATCAACTTTGATTGAATTCTTTCAAAACAAAAAGCGTAAAACAAATGAAATTTACTTGCAGAAATTAAATCACTAAAATTATCAAAACTGGAGTTTTCAAATGGATAAAAGCTGTTAGGGTTTAATTTCACTTAATCTCCCTATGAGCAATGACAATTGATTAATTCAAATCCTTTATTCATGTTGGTTTACGATTCAATCCTGAAAATAGTTCACATTCAATTCCTTGAAATATGAAACCCTCTTATGTTGGTGTATGCCCTAGAGGCTAATACATTTTCTGTATTTACATATATTCTATTATGCTATTTTATATATGAGGCATTTCATTTATTGTGTTCTTTTTGATAAACATAATAAAGTCCTTAGAATAGTAAGTTTGATGCCATAGGACATCAAGTGGATGACTTGATCGTGAGATCCTTTTGGTTGCAACACTATTCTTAAATGTCCCTAGTCATGTATTATTATTAATTAGGACAACAATAATACATTGAGACTAGTATGTGTAGAGACTGATGACCGCATCTCACGGGTCATGGATATGAGATATCAAGTCTTCACATTGGTACATATTAGAGTAATGATGTACTGGGTCGACCCACCATGAGAACGCTACATGGATCGTTACGTGAGTGTCATAAGCGATTCTATAGTGATAATGGTGTTTGTGGTCCTTTGACACGAAATCACTACGATTCCTACATGAGGAGTTGTGTGTTTTAATGCCATCAAACGTCATCGTAACAAGGTGATTATAAAGTTGGTTATTGGACATACCGCAAATCATGCAGAGGGATGTGAGTGACCTAGATGGAATTTGTCACTCCTACATAACAGGAGCGATATCTTCGGGCCCCCTGATTGAGTGAGACTGCGAAATGCATGGCCATGCTCAAATGAGTCAATATGAGATATTGATCTCATTTATTGTTACAAAGTCTACTCGAGTATCAGGAAACGAATGATTGGACTATACAAAGGTGACGCATTCCATGCCTTGTGTTCAATCTAGATATCTTGACAAAAGGACTAAACTACACGGAAACATTAATCACGGATAGGTTATGTCAAATCATTGACATTCTCATTACTTGGGTAGCAGTGATGTGTTGCTAGATACCGCTCACTGTTTGTAATATTAAAATGAGATTTTAATATTACTACCAACGTCATGAGAACTGCGCAGGTCGCACACTTAGAACAGACTAAATTGGAGCAATAAGGATCCAAGTTGGACTCGGATTCAATTGTGGGCCTAACTCATGTGAGATGGGTTTTAGGGTTGCACTGACTTACCTTGCTACTTGCTCACACTCACTTAAGGCAGCCACTATTATAAATAGTAATCTTGTTAAGGGGCTGCAAGTTATGTTACATCACAACCCTAGCCGCACCTAAGAAAGTGAGTGAGAGACAGTGAAAGGTTCTTCTCTTCTATTCGCAGCCTAGCACCGCGAAACAGAGGCGTGACTCCTTTTGCAAGTCCTGTTCGTGTGGATACCGCAGAAACATCGTCGCTATTACGGTGTTGGTGATTCACCTCACTTGTGTTTATCACGCTTCAAGAGGTAAATTTTAAAAACTCGGATTATGGACTTTTCGCATGGATCCTGTGTGGGAATCCTATTATTCCGCTGCGATATATTTTGATCCGCAATTCCCAACATCTTAAACCCACAAACATCAATTAATCCCTTAATTAAAATCTGCAAGAATAAGGATTTTACATTTTATGGATATTTTGGAATCACATACTCATGAAATTCTATTCCTAGATATCCCACGAATACGACAATTAAACCAAGAAGTATAATCCACACTCCATCTCCCAATTTCGTATAGATTCTTTAAACATAAAGATATGTGATTAGCTACTTCACATTTAAATCAATGATATGAAATAGGTATAATTGCTAAACTATGAAACAAAGACTTAAATTAATATCAAAAAGTCATTACATCATAAGTTGAGAAAGATCCATCAACCTAACCAGAGAACCTTAGCAATACATGGTGCAAACAAAAGAAACAACAAGAAGAAAAGAAAATACCCTAGTCATCTTTGATGATTTAGAGAGATTCTAGTTCCTCTGTAGGTTAGAAAGCCTTTTTCTCCCTTTCCAGGGTTGGTTCATACCTCTCTCTGTCTGCTCTGATGGCTAAGAATGAATTAGGTTATGATTAAAATAGTTTTTTATACTGATATGGGCACCTAGACATGCACTACACAGAATTAAAACCACGCGTCCATTTAGACCAGTGCCTAGGCACTTAATTGAAGGTGCTTAGATGCTCACTACACAGAAAGTATCCTATTATGGGCTTGGGTGTCTAGATGCCTAAGGCATGGCGCCTAGGCACTGAGTTGACAGACTGAATTCCTTGAATTTTCCACCAAAAATCTACCTCCTCCATCATTAGATGCTTCCCTACAAAAATACATCAAAGTGGTGAGGGTTCTTCTTCTTTTAGCACAACTATTCTCAATCACAAACCTAAATCAAACTTTGCAAAATACTTGAAAATCATGCAGTAAAAAGAGTAAATTAGGAGGAAACAATTCAAATTTTTAAAACATAAAGTTACATCTTTTGCACGCTCATCACAAAACGAGGCAAGGAATTCAAGCTTAACAACTTAAAAAGTAGTTAACCAAAATCTCAAAGTATGCAAAATCAAAGCATGGCAACATCGGTTATCAAATATCATTCATATCCTTAAGAACTACTTCACTACCTCACCTCAAGGCACCACACATGTACAATCCAATTTTCATGATGACTTTCACATGTAACTTTCATGCATAAGTAACTTTACATAGACATGCATGTAAGATTAATTCCTATTAATGAAGTACAAGCCCGGATAGGTTTACAAAATTACAAATGTACCTCAAACTTGCATCCATGGGGTTGTTTTTCATCTCTTTTCGCTAATATAAACAAAGTATAACTAAGGATCAAGATGGTCTTTTTAAGCTTGTAATGTAAGGCCAATGGTGGGGGCTGAGAAAGAAGGGGTAGAAAAAAATCAAAAGTTGAGATATATAATCGTACAAATTTTAAAATTCAAGCCACAAAATATTAAAGGAGTGCAAAATAGAGTATAAGAATCAATCACTTGTTCCTTTAATTTCTTCTTCTTCTTTTTTTTTGAATCAAGGATTTCTTTTTTTTTTCCTTCCACTTTTTACCACTTTTCTTTTCTTTTGCTATTAAATTGGCTCTTCTTAGCTCCTTTAATACTACATGCACAAAAATAACTAATTAGTTGACTTGAATAAAAAAAATGATATGCACTTAACAAAGGGAATGTGAGAGGAAGAATCAACATTTTTTTTTTTCATGAAATAAAAAGGGGAAAGGGAGGAACAATGTAAGTAAAAGAAAAAAAAAAGACTAAACACATATAAGGTTGTAAAAGGGGACCTAGGGATATAACATTATTCAAAAGGTTAGCTTGAAAGGCCTAAATGGTCCAAGGAATGCCCTTATCATTTCCTTAATTATGCATTGTCTAGGATTTCACCTCAAGAGAGAATCTAAACAACTTCTAGGATGCAAGTGATCCACATACATGCATTTCTATAAACTTTCTTTAAGCTTAAAATGTATTCATATTTCAAGGTTTTCTATACATAAAAATGGGAAATGCACTCACACATAAATGAAGCAATAAAAATAAACTTAACTCTTGAAACCTCATGTGATTTACTAAGAAATGAGGTCAATCCACAATTCATGCAATCATTGGATATTTAATTTAAAATACTGGCATGCTCAGTCTTATCTATACAACTAAAACACTAATAATCAACATCCAAAGAAATCAACAATCAATAAACATTCATGGTATTCATGTTCAAACCTCAAATACGCAAAGAGTTCTAACCCTCAACCATGGATATTCAAAGACAACCAAGTCAAGAACTAAGCTTCAATTAAGTAAAAGGTAAAGAACTCACCACAATAGGCAAAGATTGAAGAGGAAGAAGCACAAATTTGACTTTTAGATAAAAACCCATCTTATTCCCTTATTTTCACACCTTTAGGAACCTTAACTCACCAATGGGTTCTTCTATAGTGTTCCCAACGTGAATAGTGTAGAAATATGGAGGGTTAGGGGCGATTTTGATGGAGGAATGAGGTTGGGTTGGTGTTTGGGTGGATGAAGAGTGAGTGAGAGGGATTTTGATTGAAGGTGGAAAAGAAGGGTTAGGGATTTGAGAGGAAAGAATTGGGAAAGAATGAGAAAGTGAGGTTGAAAACCTCACTTAAGTGACTGGCATGCTAAGCGTGCTTAGCCAGTGAGAATGTGATCGATTAATCAGTCACAACTAGAATAGAAGGGCTTCGTGTAATGGATTGCCCAAAAAGTGAGTGCCTAATCAGTCCAAGGTAGTAACAGGAGTGGTTGTATGATTGATTGCCCAAAAAGTGACTAATCCATCAGTTTATGACAGCAAAATCAATGAGTTTTTATTGATGTTGGGCAATTAATCATTGAGTTTTTGGGCTATTAATCGCCCAATAGCACAAGCGATTAATCACCCAGTAGCATAAATAAAAGTTGTGCTAATGATATGTAGCGATTAGTCACTAGGTTTTTGGGTGATTAATCGCCCAATGACAGAAACTTACCCATAAAAATCCCTTGCAAAATATTAAAACCAATAACCAAAAATATTCCACAAAAACATAACTTTAAAAGAGAACCTCTCAAGTAAAGATTTCCAAAACAACTTTCACTCAATTTTCTCACCAAGATTCCCACTTTCATGATTTAACACTTCAATATTTTTAATCAACAAATTACCAGTAGCCACATGACAAAATTTAAGTAAAGCTACTACAATAACTAAATAAAATTGTTGCCAAAAAAAAAATTAATCAACAAAGCAAACTAACAATTGCTCAAACAAAACAACAATCACATAGAGCATATAATTGAGTAGCTAACTAACATAAAGGAAAATTTTATGATCAAACATGCAACTAAGCTCAAATAAACAAGAGTTTCTATCAAAAGTAAACTAAACTAAACTCAAAAGTAAAGGAAATGATAAAAGGATATAATGAACTTAGGTTGCCTCTCAAAAAATGCTTGTTTATAGTCCTTAGCTTGGCTTTGTCTAGTGATATGATCAAGGTGGTCTAAATAAAAAAGAAGGTGATAGCTCATTTTCTTTGTCGAAGTATGGAGCTATGTTATGACAAATGTCCTTAGGTGTGCCTCTAGGACCATGTTGTGCCCCAAATGTGGCTTTTGAACAAAGGGCCCTTCTCTTTTACAATAACTTGAGTCTTAGGATGGTCAACGTCAACATTGTATAATGGCGGAGGGTCCTTGATAGCCAAAGCTTCATGCTTCTTAGCTTGAATGAAATTGACAAGGGCATAGAGATTTGACATTGGGGAAGATTTAGCATCACCGAAGACAATGATTGTTACATAGTCTATATCCACTCTTAAGATAAGTTCACCCCTAGGTATATCAATCAAAGCTCTAGAAGTAGCCAAAAGTGGTCTTCCAAGAATAAGAGGGATGTCGGCATATTCTTCCATTTCTAATATTACAAAGTCAGCTAAAAAAATGAACTTATCTACTTTCACTAGCACATCCTCCATAATATCATATGGGTGTCTAATAGCTCGATCTGCAAGTTGAAGAGATATAATGGTTGACTTGACTTCCCCAATTCCAAGCTTCTTGAATATTGACAATGTCATCAAGTTTATACTAGTATAAAGGGCAAATAAGGTCTTTTCAATAGTCAACTTCCTAATAGTACAAAGGAATATTGAAGCTACTGGGATCTTTCAATTTTGGAGGCAACTTCTTTTGGATGATGACATTATACTCTTCATTTAACATTACCGTATAATCTTCTTTTAACTTCCTATTCTTTGATAGAAGCTCTTTCATAAACTTGGAATAGGAATACATTTGCTCTAAGGCTTCTACAAAAGGGATATTGATTTGTAATTTCTTGAATACATCAAAAAAACTTGCAAAGTTCTTTTCCTGGTCTTACTTCTTCAACCTTTTAGGATATGGGATCTTGTCATAGGGAAATGGCTCATAAGGTTTGTCACAATATAGATCCTTCTTCTTTCTCCTTTCTTTTTTCAATTCTTTTCCATTAGAGACTTTTCTTTTGGTTCACTTAACTTGCTATTCAAAGATGACTTATCCTTCCCTTGGTCTTGTTTTAGAGAATTAACTACTTCTTTGGCATTATCTTCTTTCGGTTGAGGAATAACAACTTTGTCACTCCTTAAAGAGATTGTCATGCATTGTTCCTTGGAATTAACTATCGTGTCACCTGGTATAGTGTCATGCGATTTCTCTGCAAGTTGCTTAGAAATTTGCCCAATTTGTGTCTCTAAGTTCCAAATGGAGGCTTCTTGATTCTTGAAGTTAGCTCTAGTTTCTTGCATAAAAGAGTCAGTCGCTTGGGCTAGTTTCCCACAATACTCTTTAAGTTGGAGGGTTTGTCTTGATAGGCTTGATAAAAGGAAGATGATGATGGTTGTTGGTAAGGTGGGACTAAAAGTCTTTGCATGCCTTGATTGCTCTATGAAAAATTAGGATGATTTTTTTCTCTCAGATTGTAAGTGTTAAAGTAAGGATTAAATTGGGGTATTGAAGGAGCTCCCATGTAATTAACTTATTCTTATCTCACTTGGTTAGGATCACTTCCTTCGAGAGTCTTTCTGTTGAGGGAACCTCCAACTAATGCATTCACCATATATCTTGTCATCAGGCTCAGATTGTTGTAGAACATATGTATCTGTTGGAACTCATCAAACCCATTATTTGGGCACTTTATAAGCATTTCCTTAAATCTTTCTTAAGCTTCGTCCAATGTTTCTCCGTTCTTCTAAGCAAAGTCAGCAATCTCCCTTCTCAACTTCATAAATCTCAGTGGTGGATACGAGCTAAGAACTAGGTGGCCAACTCATCCCATGTGGTGACACTGGTAACTAACTGTAACCAATTGTTTGCCTTATCTCTCAATGAGTATCTAAACAGTCTTAGCTTAATTGAATCTTCACTTGCCCTATTTATCTTGATGTTCTCACATGTGTGTAAGAAATTGGCAATGTGGAGATTGGGGTCTTCATCATCATTCCCCCTGTACTAGTCCTGCTGCACTAGATTGATGAGAGAAGTCTTCAGTTCAAAATTGTTAGCTTTTATTGGAGGAAAAATAACACTGAACAAATTCCCATCAGCTATGGGGGTTGAATAATTCCCAAGAGTTCTTTTAGGAGGTACACGATTTCTCTCAGCCATACTTATTCTTACCTCTAGTTGTTTCTTCTGTTTTATCTTTTTTCTATTCTCTCTTGTTTTTTTTTTCTATTTCTGAGGTGAAAAGCAAAGACTTTGGATCAACAGTACCTCGTATAAATAAAAGAAAGAATAGTGAAATAAAGAGAAATAATTTAAACAAAAATTAAATAAAGAAAATAAATGCCTAAATTAGTGTCTTTCTAGCTACTCTTTGATATTGATAACAAATAATCCCAGGCAACAACGCCAAAAACTTGTTGCTCAATTGGCAAGTATACCAAATCGCAAAAGTAATATAATGATGAGTGAGTATCGTCCCACAAGGATTACATTGTCAAGTACCAAATTCACCAAATCAACATTATCTAGGCTATGGGATGTTGAGATTAAAAGGATGTTATAAAGGGCATTAACATAAAGATCTTAATATAAAACTACTAACAATAACAACTAACAAGAAAATTACTAAAATCAACTAAAGTAAACATAACTAACAAGTTAAAGGATGAAAGACAATGATATGAAAATGTTAGGGTTCAAATTCACTTGAACTCTTTTGATGCAAACTCAAAGATTAGCTTAACCAAGTTTTATTCCAAAATTCATGGTCATTGTAACATACCAAAAATTCTTTATTTCATTATAAATAATTATTTTATAATATTTATGATTTTTAGGAATTTTTGTGGATTTTTCTGGAGATGATAAATATTTTAATATATTCCTCGTTTTGTGTACGCACTGAGCGGAGCCGGGATAACAAAATGTTTTCCCTGAGGCTGGTAAACATTGAACTGTCAATGTGTCGACGGGGGATCTTACTAAACCCGAGGCTGGGCATAGTTTGCGAGGTTTACGTTTTTCAAGATTTTATCTGCTAGATAAAATCGCTGTATCATAAAATCATCTAATGAATAATAAAATATTATTTTCATCAACTATAACTTTTATTCACTGGGAAAATAATTCTAATAGTATAATTAATCATCTGTCAGATGTATTTAATTAAGAGAACAAGCTTACTATGCACCTTATTGAGAAGCGCGCAAAGCTTCTCAAGGAAGCTTTGAGGGAAGCTTCTAGGAAGCTTCCTTCCCAACCACTTTTCTCTCTCCTCCCTTTTTGGTGCTGCACGGTTGGTAAGAGGGATATTACATTTTCATTCTCCTATTTTCTCTCATTCATGCTGCTCTTTCTCTCTTCCTCTCACTTTTTTCCTCTCTTCTCCATATGGCTACACACCCACAAACACCATTGTTGATTTTCAAGCTTCCCTTGCTCAAGCCAAACTTAAACCATTGCTTTTCCCTCACCGTCTTCAAGTTTTCTTCTTGGTGGAGCTCTTCTTTATTCCTCCATTTTCGTGGTTGGTAGCCCAGCCCCAAAAGCTTGGAGCTTTAAAGTAAAGCTCTTAACTTTCTTCTCCTTTCTCCCCATTTTCGTGTTTCATGGTCACATTGGTGACTATGGATGCCATTTTCCTCTCTTTGATCTTGATTTTTTATGGATCTGAACACCAAGGTTTTGGTGGTGGTGAAGAATGAAATTTCAAGGACAAAAGGAGCATCCTTTCTTTGTTCTTCACTAAGGTAAGAGGAAGACACTCCTCCTCAACCTCTATTAGCATTCAAAAACCTTGTTTGTGAGTGATTATGATAAAACCCTATTGCGGGTTATTCTCTGTTTGTATGATTAGTATGTTTGCATGTTGTTTATAATGTGTCTGTGTTGTTAGATCATTTGTTAGTGTATATTGATGTATTTGAATGGTTTAGAATGTATAACATAGAAGAAAATAACGTCGGATTGGTTCTCGGATGGCCACGGTTTTGAGCCAGAATTTGGGGATTCTTTGTGAACAATTGTAACAATTTGAACTTCTGACTATTTATTGTAATGTTAATATCCGTCGAGTTAGGACTCCTGTCCACTAAACACTTTCATTGGTTAAATAAGAGAGAAACTTCTATAATGTCAATATCTGTCGAGTTAGGACTCCTGTCCACTAAACACTTTCGTCGGTTAAACAAGACAAACTTCTACAATGTCAATATCCGTCGAGTTAGGATTTTTGTCCATTAAACACTTTCATCAGTTGAACAAGAAAGAAACCTATGCAATGTCAATATCTATCGAATTAGGACTCCTGTCCACTAAACACTTTCGTCGGTTAAACAAGAGAGAAACTTCTACAATGCCAATATCCATCGAGTTAGGTCTCCTGTCCACTAAACACTTTCATCGGTTAAACAAGAGAGAAACTTCTACAATGTCAATATCTGTCGAGTTAGGATTTCTGTCCACCAAACACTTTCATCGGTTAAACAAGAGAAACTTCTGTAATGTCAATATCCGTCGAGTTAGGATTTTTGTCCATTAAACATTTTTATCGGTTAAACAAGATAAACTTCTACAATGTCAGTAATGTCAATATCCATCGAGTTAGGATTCATGTCCATTTAGTGTTTTCATCGGTTAAACCCTTGGAAGATTTCTCCAACATCAACACCCATCTGTCGAATTAGGAATTTCTGCTAATCTTCTAGTGGATTCGACAGCTCTATACATCACTCGACAGAACCTTCATTCGATAGAAATTGATTTTTTGCCATTCTTGTCAAATAATGTTTTCCTACCAACATTGCTTCTGTCAGGTCATTTTTTGTCGAAAGGTAACCTCAATTGTACACTAGAGACATTTCTTCATCGAGTCCAAAAGTATAATTTACCACCTAACACCTAGTGATTAAGTTAATGGTAATAGGATGCAAGAATTAGCAAATTGGAAAATTAAATTATACCTTGAGATTCATAAATTTTAAAGAAACAAGAAGGGAATTTTCATAAGACTTAGGATAATTTTAATTAGGATAAGAACAAGAGAGTGTGAGACTTTTGAGATCTTAGAATAACCTTCTAAGTGTATGTGAATAAATTACCTAAGAGGATTTAATTAATTAAGAGAATTCCTTTAGAGACAAACTTTGTAAGAAAAGCTAAACCTAAGCAAGAATTCATAATACACCTTAAAAATGTATTAATTCATTTAATTCTAATATTATGATATTGTGGGTCCATGTGAGTGACCAATGAGTATGTTGATTCTTGCTTTGGCTAACTATGGCATATGATGAAATAGTATGTATAATGATCATACATGATTATGCATAGAGTGTTGGGAATTTTTACGGATACATCATGCAGCGAAAAATAGGGATTCCCACCGAGGATCTATGCGAAAAAACCATAATCCGAGTTTTTAAAAGATTTACCTCTTGAAGCATGAATCACCAACACCGTAATAGAAATGATGTCTCTGCGGTATCCACACGAATAGACTCACGAATGTCCAACGTCTGAAAAGAGAAGCCTCACGTCTCTCATACAGTGCTAGTTGTGAAAAGAAGAGAAGAAACTTGTCGCTCTCTCACTCACTTTTCTGTAGGTACAGCTAGGGTTCAGAAATTGTCTAGCTTAGCAGCCCCTTAACAGTACTATTTATAATAATGACTACCTTAAGTGAGCATGAGCAGCAGCAAAGTAAGCTGTGCAACCCTAGACCCATCTGTCATGAGTCTAGCCAATATTTGAATCCGAGTCCAACTTGGATCCATTACTCCAATCTTAGTCTGCTCTATGTGTGTGACCCTGCAGGTTCTTATTACGTTGGCAGTAATATTAAAATCTCATTTTAATATTACAAGCAGTGAGTGGTATCTAGCAACACATCGCTGCTACCCAAGTAATAAGAATGTCAGTGATTTGACATAACCTTTCCGTGACCAATGTTTCCGTGTCGTTTAGTCCCTTTGTCAAGATATCTAGATTGAACACAAGGCATGGAATGTGTCACCCTTGTATAGTCCAATCATTCGTTTCCTGTTACTCGAGTAGACTTTGTAACAACAAATGAGATCAATATCTCATATTGACTCATTTGAGCATGGCCACGCATTTCGCAGTCTCACTCAATCAGGGGGCCCGAAGATATCACTCCTGTTATGTAGGAGTGACAAATCCCATCTAGGTCACTCACATCCCTCTGCATGATTTGCGATATATCCAATAACCAACTTTATAATCACCTTGTTACAGATGACGTTTGATGACATTAAAACACACAACTCCTTATGTAGGAATCGTAGTGATTTTCAGGTCAAAGGACCACAAACATCATTGTCACTATGAAAATCGCTTATGACACTCACTTAACGATCCATGTAGCGTTCTCATGGTGGGTCAGTCTAGTACATCATTACTCTAATATGTACCCATGTGAAGACTTGATATCTCATATCCATGACCCGTGAGATGTGGTCATCAGTCTCTGCACATACTAGTCTCAATGTATTATTGTTGTCCTAATTAACAATAATACTTGACTAGGGACATTTAAGAATAGTGTTGTAACCAAAAGGATCTCACGATCAAGTCATCCACTTGATGTCCTATGGCATCAAACTTACTATTCTAAGGACTTTATTATGTTTATCAAAAAAGAACACAATAAATGAAATGTCTCATATATAAAATAGCATAATAGAATGTATGTAAATATAGAAAATGTATTGGCCTCTAGGGCATACACCAATAATCTCCCACTTGCACTAGAGCCAATCAGGCATATATCTAATGCCTAAAGACCTAGTGTGACCCTCATGCTTCTGCTGTGCAAGAGGCTTCGTCAATGGATCAGCAATGTTATCATCTGTTAGTACTCTGCATATCTTCACATCTCCTCTATCGATGATCTCTCGAATGAGATGGAAGTGCCTAAGTATATGTTTGGATCGCTGGTGAGATCTAGGCTCCTTAGCTTGTGCAATGGCTCCATTATTATCATAATAGAGGTCCACTAGGTCCATAATGCTAGGAATAGTGCCAAGTTCAGTAATGAACTTCCTGATCCAAACGGCCTCCTTTGCTACATTGGAGGCAGCAATATACTCAGCCTCTGTGGTAGAATCGGTGACTGTCTCCTGCTTTGAACTCTTCCAGCTCACAGCCCCACCATTTAGGCAAAAAATATAACCCGATTGCGATCTGGAGTCGTCCTTATCAGTTTGGAAGCTAGCATCAGTGTAACCTTTTACAACTAGCTCTTCCTCGCCTCCATATACCAAGAACGAATCCTTAGTCCTTCTCAAATACTTAAGGATGTTCTTGATAGCAATCCAGTGACTCTCACCGAGATCAGACTGGTACCTACTCATCATGCTCAAAGCATATGAGATGTCTGATCGAGTACATAACATGGCATACATGATAGATCTAATTACAGATGCATATGGAATCTTGCTCATGTAATCCCTCTCATCCTGGGTGGAAGGGGATTGAGCCTTAGATAGGCTTACACCATGTGACATAGGCAAAAGTCCTTTCTTGGATTCATGCATGTTAAATCGTCTTAACACTTTGTCTATGTATGTACTCTGACTTAGGCCAAGCAGTCTCAGCGATCTATCTCTATAGATCCTGATACCTAATACATAGGTGGCTTCGCCCAAGTCCTTCATAGAGAAGCAGTTCCCTAACTAAGTCTTTACGGACTGTAGGGTAGGGATGTCATTTCCAATAAGTAGTATGTCATCTACATACAATACCAGAAAGACAATAGTGCTCCCACTAACCTTCTTGTAGACACAAGATTTTTCTTCATTTTTAATGAAACCAAACTATTTTATTATATCATCAAAATGAAGATTCTAGCTTTTGGAAGCTTGCTTCAATCCATAAATAGATCGTTGCAACTTGCATACTTTTCTAGCATCCTCTGGAGTGGCAAAACCCTCAGGTTGTGTCATACACACATCTTCGAGAAGATTTCCATTAAAGAAAGTAGTTTTGACATCCATTTGTCAGATTTCATAATCATGGTATGCTGCAACAGCAAGCAAGATCCGAACAGATTTAAGCATCGTAACTGGGGAAAAAGTCTCATCATAGTCTACAGCATGAATTTGTTTGAAACCTTTAGCCACCAATCGCGCCTTAAAGGTATGCACATTACCATCCATGTCGATTTTCTTCTTAAAAACCCACTTGTACCCGATGGATTTTACCCCTTCAGGTGGGTCAACCAAAGTCCATACCTGGTTGGCATACATGGAATCCATCTCAGATCTTATGGCCTTAAGCTATTTCTCAGAATCTGGGCCAATAATGGCTTCCTGGTAAGTCACAGGCTCATCTTGATCCATGAGCAATACGTCACCTTGTTGGGTCATGAGAAATCCATATCTCTCTGGTTGATGACGTATCCTGTTAGACCTACGCAGGTCTTGTGCTACTAGAGCAGGTTGCTGTTCCACAACATTTTGTGGAGGCTGCTCTATTTCCACCATTGGTTCATTGCTGCTTTGTGAAACTTGAACTTCTTCAAGTTCTACTTTTCTCCCACTGGTTCCTTTGGAGATAAACTCCCTTTCTAGAAACACAGCTGTCCGTGCGACAAACACTTTGCCCTCGATAGGATTATAGAAAAAGTATCCCTTGGTTTCCTTTGGATACCCCACAAAGAAGCATTTATCTGATTTAGGTCCAAGCTTATCAGAAACTTGACGTTTCACATAAGCTTCGCAACCCCAAATCTTCAAGAAAGACATACTGGGCCGTCTCCTAGTCCATATCTCATATGGTGTCTTTTGAACCGTCTTAGATGGAACATGGTTAAGTGTGAAAGCTGCTGTTAACAGAGCATATCCCTAAAAGGAGTCTAGAAGGTTTGCATGACTCATCATGGATCAGACCATGTCCAACAAGGTCCGGTTCCTCATTTCAGAGACACCATTCCATTGTGGTGTTCCTGGTGGAGTGAGTTGAGATATTATCCCACATTCTTTTAGATGATCATCAAACTGTTGGCTTAAGTATTCTCCTCCTCGATCTGATCGAAGGATTTTAATACTCTTGCCAAGTTGGTTTTGTACTTCATTCTTGAACTCTTTGAACTTTTCAAAGGATTCTGATTTATGCTTCATAAGATATATAAATCCATATCTACTGAAATCATCAGTAAATGTAATGAAGTATTGAAAACCGCCTCTAGCGACTGTGTTTAGTGGCCCACATACATCACTATGTATAAGGCCTAAAAGATCACTAGCCCTTTCACCTTGTCCACTGAATGGGGCCTTTGTCATCTTCCCCAATAAACAAGATTCACATGTCTCATATGATTCGAAATCAAACGAGTCCAAGAATCCATCTTTATGGAGTTTGGAGATGCGTTTCTCATTTATGTGGCCCAAACGACAATTCCAGAGAAAAGTTAGGTTCAGATCGTTTGATTTAAACCTCTTTGTATTTATGTTATAGACGGGCGTTTCGAGATCAAGTACATAAAGTCCATTACTCAATTGTGCACTACCATAAAAAAATATCATTCATATAAATAGAACAACACTTCTCCTTTATAATAAAAGAAAAACCTTTCTTGTCCAAACAAGAAACAGAAATGATATTCCTACTAATAGCAGGCACAAAATAGCAGTTCTCTAACTCTATTACAAGCCTAGTGAGCAAAGATAATAAATAAGTCCCTACAGCTAATGCAGAAACCTTTGCTCCATTTCCCACTCGTAGGTTAACTTCGCCCTTCGTCAATAGTCTGCTGCTCTTTAGATCCTGCACATTTACACAAATGTGAGATCTACATCCAGTATCTAATACCCATGATGCAGAAGTAGATAAATTGACTTCAATAACAAAAATACCTGAAGTGGAAGTCTCACTTCCCTTCTTCTTTTTGAGCTCCTCCAGGAACTTGGCATAGTTCCTCTTCCAATGTCCGGTCTGACCATAATGGAAGCATGTACCTTCCTTAGCTACTCCACCCACTGGTTTCAAGCCAGAAGTGCTGGGCATGGACTTATCCTTGCCCTTGCCCTTCCAGTTGTCCTTGGGCTTTTTCTACTGTTTCTTGCCCTTATTCTTTTGGACCATCATTATGGCCTTCCCTTTGCCTTTGTTAATGTTCTGCTCAGCAGTTCTTAACATGCCTAGCAGCTCTGGTAGTGATTTGTCAATCTCATTCATGTTGTAGTTCATGACAAACTGACTAAAACTTTTCGGCAAAGATTGCAGGACTAAGTCAGTGGCCAATTCTTGGCCCAAAGGAAAATCGAGTCTCTCTAAGTTTTCAATGTACCCAATCATCTTGAGTACATGAGCACCAAAAGGGCTTCTTTCTACCAGCTTGCACTGAAATAGTGCTTTAGAGACCTCGAATCTCTCATGCCTGGCCTGCTCTTGATAGAACTTCTTAAGGTGTACGATCATATCGTATGCATCCATGTTCTCATGTTGCTTTTGGAGCTCAGAGTTCATGGTGGCCAGCATTAGACATCCAATGTCCAAGGCATTATCTTGATGCTTCTTATAAGCATCTCTTTCAGTTCTAGGGGCATTAGCAGCAGGTGGCTCAGGAATAGGCCGTTCCAAAACATACAGTTTTTTCTCTTGCTTGAGGACAATCCTCAAATTCTTGTACTAGTCTAGAAAATTCATTCAAGACAACTTGTCCTTCTCAAGGACGGATCGCAATGATAAAGTACCCGATGTATTTGTTGCCATGGTAATCTATTAACAGAAATATGCAAAATATAAGTATCATGCCATAAACATATTTAATGAGGTCTTTTAATTAAATATGCCTCCCACTATTTTATTCAAGTCAATGACCCTCAGCATTGACTCGGAAAATCCTATCGTAAGATTTCCTAGTGGGCCAAGATCCATATTTCACCTAGTTTTGACTCAGCTTTGGCTAATCACCCAAAATTCAGTTATTTAGGTAGGAAACACTTTCCAATTACATCACATGTAACTCTTGGATAGTTAGGTGAATAACACTTATTCAAGTCCATCTAATGGACTAAAGCCCAACTTCATGCCTCTAAGCCTTCAATCCTATTGAAATGGCCTAGTAAAGTCAGACCCAATGGTTGGCAGTTGGATATTACCTTTATCCTATTGCGTCTTACTAATATAGATAAAGGCATCCTACTTTGGCAGATCTGCACTCGATTGATACTAGTCTTGACGAGTGCCACACATTGGAAGGCATCACATAATGACTTAATATTTGCTTTGAGGGAATTTTTTTTTATTAGATCTCACCATTTATTACACTGTTTATCATACCATAAACATTATCCATGCATCTCATACATAAAAAGCATATAATAAAAGTGATATGGTTATGGCTTCTAAGAGAGTAGCATTAACTAAGCCAGCTTCACCAAGCATCTCCCATCAACATCCTCATTTAATGCCGTCTTCTTGCCTCCACGTCATAATTACATTATATAGAAACCTCTTTTACATTCGAGGGGAGTTAGGTGAGAAGAGAATGTACAATTAGAATGTAGAGAAAAGGCACGACACGCAAGTCATATTTATTAAAACCAAAAAGCATAAAAAGAGGACTAAGGTCATAATCATGCACCATGCATCATAAAAACATATAAACTCCGAGTCCAACTTGGATCCATTACTCCAATTTTAGTCTGCTCTATGTGTGTGACCCTGCAGGTTCTTATTACGTTGGCAGTAATATTAAAATCTCATTTTAATATTACAAGCAGTGAGCGGTATCTAGTAACACATCGCTACTACCCAAGTAATAAGAATGTCAGTGATTTGATATAACCTTTCCGTGACTAATGTTTCCATGTCGTTTAGTCCCTTTGTTAAGATATCTAGATTGAACACAAGGCATGGAATGCATCACCTTTGTATAGTCCAATCATTCGTTTCTTGATACTCGAGTAGACTTTATAATAACAAATGAGATCAATATCTCATATTGACTCATTTGAGCATGGCCATGCATTTTGCAGTCTCACTCAATCAGGGGGCCCGAAGATATCACTCCTGTTATGTAGGAGTGACAAATCTCATCTAGGTCACTCACATCCCTCTGCATGATTTACGGTATGTCTAATAACCAACTTTATAATCACCTTGTTACAGATGACGTTTGATGGCATTAAAACACACAACTCCTCTTGAAGGAATTGTAGTGATTTCAGATCAAAGGACCACAAACACCATTGTCACTATGAGAATCGCTTATGACACTCACATAACGATCCATGTAGCGTTCTCATGGTGAGTCAGTCCAGTACATCATTACTCTAATATGTACCCATGTGAAGACTTGATATCTCATATCTATGACCCGTGAGATGTGGTCATCAGTCTCTGCACATACTAGTCTCAATGTATTATTGTTGTCCTAATTAACAATAATACTTGACTAGGGACATTTAAGAATAGTGTTGTAACAAAAAAGATCTCACGATCAAGTCATCCACTTAATGTCCTATGGCATCAAACTTACTATTCTAAGGACTTTATTATGTTTATTAAAACAAACACAATAAATGAAATGTCTCATATATAAAATAGCATAATAGAATGTATGTAAATACAGAAAATGTATTAGCCTCTAGGGCATACACCAACATAGAGTCTGTATGCATTGTGAATGTCCGTTGGACTATCGTAAGGCCTAGTTGCCTAGGAGTTGAACATACCTTAGTGCGGGTGCGAATAGACAAGTGTAGGTCATTGGTTGACCTTGGGGGCAACAGGGTGCGGGTACCTCGCAATGGACAGTTGGTAGCTCTCTGTTCGTGGGGCAGACTGATGCAAACGCACTGACGATCCGGACCGAGACACTGTCCTATATCGTGATCTAGTGTAGACTGTCTGTATAATGCCATGATGTGCACGTGGATAAATTGAGAATTATAGCACTTTGGCCTCGGTAGCCTAGTTGCAGACATGTCACCTGATCTTTCTCTCCGACCGTTTGTGTCTAGCTCCATGGAGTAGGATTTTGATTATTGCATGCATGTGCATAGTGAGTCTATGAATTATTTGGCATTTATTATTATTATAATTGGAAACTGTTGTATTTCTGATATATATGTATATCTGCCTGGAACTGTTTAGTTGATTATTAATGCTGCTCATTGTTTATTATTTTTATTGCTATCAAATATACTATATGGGCGCTCAGCGCCGTTTTGTTTCTGGCTACTATAATTGGTAATGATGGTAGGATGTCTTACCTCTTTCTTGTACTTTTCTTGTTCTATGTAAATTCTTGTTAAAGATTGTAAGTAGGATCAAGGTTGGATTCTTTTGGACTTTCTTGGTTTAACCCACTGTATCCGGTGATGTCGTCGCGAATGGGGTTTTATTGGTTCGTTTGAATTGTGTTCATCGGAGGTGCCAAGACTTGGTGAGTCGACTGGACCGACAAGCGTATGCGATATGTTGGGGATCTGACCTTGACCATGAAGAGGACTGCGATTGAAGACCTTATTCTATATTTCTCACTACACCGATGAGCCCGGAGTTACATTACGTAGTCGGGATCCGATGGAGTGCCCAACTCCTTAGTCGTGGATATGTTGCGGGTAGTTTATACTTTCTTTTGCATTACCTATAAAAAGTCTATTTTTGGGTATATGTATATTTTAAGGTGATTATCTAGTCTTAAGTGTTGTGATTTGAGTACATCTTATAATTAATATTTTAACTGGTTATATATGTAATTATTCATTCGTGGCTTCTATTTTCCTCATATGCGAAATGTTTAATATTTTTGTAAAGTTTATTATTTGACATTGATAGCACGCCGAAATTTAGTGACCGTGACATAATGACGATTGTATCGTGGTTATTAAATCGAGGGGTGTTACATTTAGGTGGTATTAGAGCTCAGTTCATCCTGTTGAGCCGGGGCATGGACTGACTATGCTTAGACATGTTAGAAGTTTATTTGTATGTTGTGTACTTCTTTGTCTCTTGATTGAGATGTTGGGAAAGGAAGGCATAGCTTGCCATAGGTTGAGTGTTGGTAGCTACTATTGCACAGTTACATGATATTGAGTACTGGCCCACTCAATGTGTAATGTTCTATGTCTACGGGAAACTATGACTTCACCTGGGCGTATTAAAGTAATAGGAGTTCTTTAGAAAGAAGTTCAGCTGGTATGACTGAACTTACTTAGGACTTGTTTGCATTTACACCCTTGTTGTGTTATCTCTAGAATTGTTTGAGCCTATGGGTTAGAAAAAGGGTAGTTAAATAAGACTTACAAGGTTTGTGGACTGAGGTAACCAAGAATTTTTCAAAAATCGATTCTCTTTGGAAAAGAGTATCTGGCGTAAGTTTGGTTCAAAGAGCTACGTAGGAGTCAAAGACTTACAGGAGATTGCGTCACAGAAGGCAGAATGAAGGAGCTCAAGTTATAGTCTTTTGGGTTTGTCTTGATTGGGTTATGTGACTTTTTGTGCTTGGTTTCCGAAAGGAGACAATATTGTTTGGAATGAATGCTTTTGATTTTCCTTATTATTTGATTTGTTTGTTCTTGAAGGAAGACAATGACTCGAAGTAGATGTAAGCGCGTGAACGCGGGAAGTGACAATGGTGGTACGACTGCGGCAGCTACAGTAATGCAAAGAATGAGCAATGTAACAACACACCAGGATAAGAGGACCGCACAGCAGCAGGAATTAGAAGTCAAGGTCCAGAATTTGAAGGAAGAAAGTCGACTTTAGGATAACTCTGGACTGCCTAAGTTCCAAAGGAGGAACAAAAGGATGATCAATCAGTTTAAGCAGAAACTGTATTTGCGACAACCGAAGGGACAACAGTAACAACAAACGTTGAAAGTGAGTGCAAGTGGTAGTAAATCTAATCCAATTATGGTACCGTTATCAAGGTGTAAAAAGTGCAGAAAGGACCACTTCACGAGGGACTGTAAGATCGAAGGAAGAATTTGTTTCAAGTGCGGAAAGCAAGGACATGTGCAGAGGGATTGTGCTTTACATGAGACAAAGCCTCCATATGCGATCAAAAGGGTAATCTGCTTCAAGTGTGGAAAGGACCATTTAACAAAGGATTGTACGATCGAAGGAATAATTTGTCTCTAGTGCGGAAAGCCAGGACATGTGGCGAGAAATTGTACCTTGCATAGGACAAAGCCTTTTGTTGGTGATGCACGCACTTCATAATCTCACGAAGAAAGGAAAGTTAATTTCTCAAGTGGAGTAGAAACATCCAAGATTGACGGTCTAAGCGAGGAAGCTTGTACTACGATGGATGACCCTGTGATTGTACTGTATAATTCCAGGGGTAACCCATTTCTTTATGATGTATGAATGTATGAATCCAGTAGGGATGTTCGTACCTTCGTTATCTTTTGACTAAGCTATTTCTATTTTGGCTGCTAAGAACTTGTTGATGGTAGCCTAGTTGTTTAAATTATCTTATGACCTGTTAAAGACTAAATCTTTTGGTGATCTGATTTGTTTACTTCTTTTACAAATTAGAGGTAATGTTACAAAAGGGATTGGTTATCTTCCAGCCATGTTTTGTTGAAATGTTCCAATGAAATTCTAAGAGTTCATTTCTGGAATTGAGTTGTTTGTGTATTTACTTCCTTTCGACCCGAAGGATACTATTCATGTTTGTAAGCCTACTCTCGTTACAACAAGTCTATTTAAAACTTTCCTATTATTGTTAGAAATTGGAACCCTTTTTACTAATTCAATTATCTACTTCATGAATAGGCTTAATCTCAGGAAGGGAATTAATTATTTTCTAAACAAGTCTCGTCATTCAGTTTCAATGGAAACTTAGTGTTTCTTGAGACAGAAATTTCCTAGATGTGAATCCATAAAACTCACTCCTAAGTTTTATTGGACCATATCATATTCTTGGTTGGACAGGTCCAGTGGTAAATCAAGTGACTTTCTTGTTTTCTTCCTAACCTTTATAACGTTTCTAGTATACTTCGATTGAGTAATGTGTTCCCGAATCTGAACTATAACAATGCACCAAGTGTAGTACAATTAGGTGAGAACTTACCCTATGAGACATTTTTTCGAATCAAGGAAAGATGGTTTGGCAAATCAATTGAAGGACGCCGCTATTTTCTCCAAGATCAACTTGTATTCTGGACTATCATCGAGTTCGCTCAAGGATTTGTCGTTGTCCTTGTTGGCGACATTCTGATCTATTCTTGATGTTTGGAGGAACATACCGAATCTCTCGGAGTGATTCTTAAAATCCTGGAGAAGAAGAAGAAGTTATGCGTAAAGTTGTCCAAGTACGAATTCCAGTTGGAGGCAGTTTAACCTTTGGGTTACGCGATCTTAAGGGAAGGAATTACTGTGAACCCATCAAAACTCGAAACGTTTCTTTAATGGTAAAGACCGACGACCGCAATGGAGATTCATAGCTATATAGGATTAGCTGATTAATATGGGAGACTTGTCACAGAATTTTCCAAGTGGCAAGACTTCTCATCTAACTCATGCATTGGAGTCAAGTTTGTAGGATTGGTGCATATAAGGAAAGATTTTCAAGGATTGAAGAGACACTCGATTTCTTCTCTAAAGATGATTCTATCTAAATCCTAATGAACTTTTTGGGATGCCTAGTGATACTTCGCATTGGAAGTTTAGAACATGTGCTTGACTAGAATAGAAGGAATGGTAACGTGCGCTTAGAGGCAATTGAGAATACATGAGAAGGATTACCTTACACCAACTTAGAGTTAGCTTTGTAGTTGCAGTGAAGATCTAGAAGCATTTTCTACAAGGAGAAATTCTCAATGCCCATGGTAATCTTAAGAGCCAAAGGTATTTTGGTCTATTGGAATGAGTTGAATATGAGGCAGAGACGATGATTAGAAGTTCCGAAAGATTTTGATTTTTTTTTTATTTTGGTATAATCTCGGAAGAGGCCAATGTCATAGCGGATGCCTTAAGAAGAAAATAAGCTTAGTTGTCTACTACAGTAAGCAAGGAGAATAAGTTCGATAGAGCCACACAGTGATGTACAGTTGTTTAGAGAGTTGGTCGTTGGATGGCTGAAGACTCAAAGGGCGTAGAATCTTTTATTGATCGGCCTATGATGTCAACACGTTTTTGCCCGTTAATATAAGATACTCAGTGGAAGGAAGCAACCTTATTGCCAGTGATTTGGATTGATGCAGTTGAGGAGACAACACGAGAACTAGGAGACAAAATGAAAGAAACACAATTGCGTTTGTTTTAAGATATGATGAATTTCGAGGACGAAATTCTTTTTTAGAAGGGGAGTGTTGTAACATCCTAAAAATTCTTTATTTCATTATAAATAATTATTTTATAACATTTATGATTTTTTAAAATTTTTATGGATTTTTCTAGAGATGATGAATATTTTAATATATTCCTCGTTTTACGTACGCACTGAGCGGAGCCGGGATAACAAAATATTTTCCCTGAGGCTGGTAAACCTTGAACTGTCAACATGTCGACGGGGGATCTTACTAAACCCAAGGCCTTGCATAGTTTGCGAGGTTTGCGTTTTTCGAGGTTTTATCTACTAGATAAAATTGTTATATCATAAAATCATCTGATGGATAATAAAATATTATTTTCATCAACTATAACTTTTATTCACTGGGAAAATAATTCTAACAGTGTAATTAATCATCTGTCAGATGTATTTAATTAAGAGAACAAGCTTACTATGCACCTTATCGAGAAGCGCGCAAAGCTTCTCAAGGAAGCTTTGAGGGAAGCTTCTAAGAAGCTTCCTTCCCAACCACTTTTCTCTCTCCTCTTTTTTTGGTGCTGCACGGTTGGCTAAGAGGGATATTACATTTTTATTCTCCCATTTTCTCTCATTCACGCTGCTCTTTCTCTCTTCCTCTCACTCTCTTCCTCTCTTCTCCATACGGCTACACACCCACAAACATCATTGTTGATTTTCAAGTTTCCCTTGCTTAAGCCAAACTTAAACCATTGCTCTTCCCTCACCGTCTTCAAGTTTTCTTCTTGGTGGAGCACTTCTTTATTCCTCCATTTTCGTGGTTGGCAGCCCAGCCCCAAAAGCTTAGAGCTTTAAGGTAAAGCTCTCAACTTTCTTCTCCTTTCTCCCCATTTTCGTGTTTCATGGTCACATTGGTGACTATGGATGCCATTTTCCTCTCTTTGATCTTGATTTTTTATGGATCTGAACACCAAGGTTTTGGTGGTGGTGAAGAACAAAATTTCAAGGACAAAAGGAGCATCATTTCTTTGTTCTTCACTAAGGTAAGAGGAAGACACTCCTCCTCAACCTCTATTAGCATTCAAAAACCTTGTTTGTGAGTGATTGTGATAAAACCCTATTGCGGGTTATTCTCTGTTTGTATGATTAGTATGTTTGCATGTTGCTTATAATGTGTCTATGCTATTAGATCGTTTGTTGGTGTATGTTGATGTATTTGAATGGTTTGGAATGTATAACATGGAAGAAAATAACGTCGGATTGGTTCTCGGATGGCCACGGTTTTGAGCCAGAATTTGGGGATTCTTTATGAATAATTGTAACAATTTGAACTTCTAACTATTTAGTGTAATGTCAATATCCGTCGAGTTAGGACTCTTGTCCACTAAACACTTTCGGCAGTTAAACAAGAGAGAAACTTCTATAATGTCAATATCTGATGAGTTAGGACTCCTGTCCACTAAACACTTTCATCGGTTAAACAAGAGAAACTTCTATAATGTCAATATCCGTCGAGTTAGGATTTTTTTCCATTAAACACTTTCATCGGTTGAACAAGAAAGAAACTTATGCAATGTCAATATCCGTCGAGTTAGGACTCCTGTCCACTAAACACTTTCGTCGGTTAAACAAGAGAGAAACTTCTACAATGTCAATATCTGTCGAGTTAGGACTCCTGTCCACTAAACACTTTCATCGGTTAAACAAGAGAGAAACTTCTACAATGTCAATATCCGTCGAGTTAGGATTTCTCTCCACTAAACACTTTCATCGGTTAAACAAGAGAAACTTCTGTAATGTCAATATCCGTCGAGTTTGGATTTCTGTCCATTAAACACTTTAGTCGGTTAAACAAGATAAACTTTTGCAATGTCAGCAATGTCAATATCCATCGAGTTAGGATTCATGTCCATTTAGTGTTTTCGTCGGTTAAACCCTTGGAAGATTTCTCCAACGTCAACACCCATCCGTCGAATTAGGAATTTCTGCTGATCTTCTAGTGGATTCGACAGCTCTATATATCACTCGACAGAACCTTCGTGCGACAGAAATTGATTTTTTGCCATTCTTGTCAAATAATGTTTTCCTACCAACATTGCTTCTGTTAGGTCATTTTTCGTCGAAAGGTAGCCTCAATTGTACACTAGAGACATTTCTGCGTCGAGTCCAAAAGTATAATTTACCACCTAACACCTAGTGATTAAGTTAATGGTAATATGATGCAAGAATTAGCAAATTGGAAAATTAAATTATACCTTGAGATTCATAAATTTTAAAGAAACAAGAAGAGAATTTTCATAAGACTTAGGATAATTTTAATTAGGGTAAGAACAAGAGAGTATGAGACTTTTGAGATCTTAGAATAACCTTCTATGTGTATGTGAATAAATTACCTAAGAGGATTTAATTAATTAAGAGAATTCCTTTAGAGACAAACTTTGTAAGAAAAGCTAAACCTAAGCAAGAATTCATAATACACCTTAAAAATGCATTAATTCATTTAATTCTAATATTATGATATTGTGGGTCCATGTGAGTGACCAATGAGTATGTTGATTCTTGCTTTGGCTAACTGTGGCATATGATGAAATAGTATGTATAATGATCATACATGATTATGCATAGAGTCTGTATGCATTGTGAATGTCCGTTGGACTGTCATAAGGCCTAGTTGCCTAGGAGTTGAACATACCTTAGTGTGGGTGCGAATAGACAAGTGTAGGTCATCGGTTGACGTTGGGGGCGTCAGGGTGCGGGTACCTCGCAATGGACAGTTGGTAGCTCTCTGTTCATGGGGCTGACCGATGCAAACGCACTGGCGATCCGGACCGAGACACTGTCCTAAATCGTGATCTAGTGTAGACTGTCTGTATAATGCCATGATGTTCACGTGGATAAATTGAGAATTATAGCACTTTGGCCATGGCAGCCTAGTTGCAGACATGTCGCCTGATCTTTCTCTCCGACCATTTGTGTCTAGCTCCATGGAGTAGGATTTTGATTATTGCATGCATGTGCATAGCGAGTCCATGAATTATCTGAAATTTATTATTATTATAATTGGAAAATGTTGTATTTCTGATATTATATATATATATATATATATATATATATATCTGCCTGAAACTGTTTGGTTGATTATTAATGCTGCTCATTGTTTATTATTTTTATTACTATCAAATATGCTATGTGGGCGCTCGGCGCCGTTTTGTTTCTGGCTGCTATAATTGGTAATGATGGTAAGATGTCTTACCTCTTTCTTGTACTTTTCTTGTTCTATGTAAATTCTTGGTTAAAGACTGTAAGTGGGATCAAGGTTGGATTCTTTTGGACTTTCTTAGTTTGACCCATAGTATCTGGTGATGTCGTCGCGAATGGGGTTTTATTGGTTCGTTTGAATTGTGTTCATCGGAGGTGCCAAGACTTAGCGAGTCCACTGGACCGACAAGCGTATGTGATATGTTGGGGATCTGACTTTGACCATGAAGAGGACTGTGATTGAAGACCTTATTCTATATTTCTCACTACACTGGTGAGCCCAGAGTTGCATTACGCAGTCGGGATCCGATGGAGTGCCCAACTCCTTAGTCGTGGATATGTTGCGGATAGTTTATACTTTCTTTTGCATTACCTTTAAAAAGTCTATTTTTGGGTATATTTATGTTTTAAGGTGATTATCCAGTCTTAAGTGCTGTGATTTGAGTACATCTTATAATTAATATTTTAACTGGTTGTATATGTAACTATTCATTTGTGGCTCCTATTTTCCTCATATGCGAAATGTTTAATATTTTTGTAAAGTTTGTTATTTGACAATGATAGCATGCCGAAATTTAGTGACCGTGACATAATGACGATTGTGCCATGGTTATTAAATCGAGGGGTGTTACAGTCACATTCCCAAATTTAACCAATATCCAACTCCTTGGTATATTAGTTCTCTTCAAGCTACTTAAAGTTAACCAATTCTTTAGTATAACCCTAAATAGAGAAGACTTTATCACAAACAAAGGAATCAAAAGCAAGACCACACAACTTACAATGCCTATTCCTAGAAATTGAAGAGATTGTGGTGTTTATTACAAGTTCCAAGCTCATGCACAATTTTTTCAAATTATACATAAACCCTAAAATCATCTCAAAAAATGGCCAAGTCAAGAAAAGCATTAAGAGAAGAGATAAACACTTGAATCATGAAATATAAACTTAGATTAAGTATAAAAACGAGTTTACATCATCCAAGAACAAGATCTATCGTTACCCTAACTAGAGAAACTTAGTTACACATGGAGAAAAGAAGAACAAAAATAGAAAAATCAATATACCCCATGGAAGAAGAGTGGAAAGATGGAAGGAAACTCCTAATCTTTAAGCATGGATGCTTCAATGCCAAACTAAGGTTTTTCCCCCTCCTTATCTTCAAAATAATTACCTAAACGCACCCTTTCTCCTTTCATAGGCACAATAAAACATGTTAGGATTATCTCTGATCGATTAATCGCCCATTTTTTGGACAATTAATCATTGGCTGACAGCACTCTTTTGTTCATGGGCGATTAATCAACCACTTTTTGGGTGATTAATCGCGCGGGTATTCACTGCACTAGGGTTTTGGGTGATTAATCATTCAAAAAATGGATGATCAATCGGTGGCTGGCAGAATGCACCCCTTGGCTGTCTAACAAACTATTAATCATTGAGAAATGGGTGATTGATTATTCAAAATTCAAAATCTTCTTTATTGTTTCTTATTTAAGCTTTCCATCTTCTTCCTTGTGTAACTACCTAAGAAGGCAATTTAAACACATAATGACAACCAAATTTAAAACAAAAAAAAAGCATGATAAAATTCAAGAATATGTCTCAATCAAATGAATTAAAGGAGGATGAAAACTAAGATTTTGTTATGGAAAAACATGATTTTTTACAAATTCATCACTAGATTCTTACGATGTAGCTGGAGAAGCTTTGCAATCTAATACTTCTTCCTCGGCTACCAAAAAGGCTAAAGGTGTGCCTTCTAAGTCAATCACTAGGGGTCAGAAGAAGTCCCCTAAACTAAAATTGAAACTCACTGAGAGTAAGTCTTTGACCAAGGTACGTCAACTTTAGTTTTGTTCTCTCAACTTCATGTACATGTTTCAACTTCTTGATCTATGTATGTTTTTAGGGAACTTCTGCTATTGACTCCTAGGTTGAAGGCCGCTAAGAACCAGTTAGTTCTTCCTTACAGCTTGAGCAAGTAGCTAAAGTAACTGCTTAGAAGCTGATGCTTGCTTCTCCACCCAAGGAGACAATTCACCTCCATGAGTCTGTTGTAAGCTCCAAAGCTCTTTTGTGCTTAGCAGTAAATATTATGTTTTGATGATAACCAACTATGTTAAAAATTTAATATCATTGCTTTTAGTGCTTAAAATGGTTTAACATGTTCTTTATGGAGTTTCTTTGTTATTCTAACCTATGTAGGATTAAATTTGTATAAAAAAATAATTTTGAGTGATTAGAGAATGCTAAGAAGATCAAATTTAGACTTTAGAATGCATAAGGCAGTCTTGAAAAGTTCTTGATGAACATGAGAAAGTTCACCCTGAAAAGGTCCTTAGAAGGTTATGAGAAAGTTCAGAAGAATAAAGAGGTTCCATAAAACCAAATTCAAAAGTAATATAATCATCAAATAAAAGCTTCTACCATCTATATCATCAAAAGAATAATCAAGTGATCGTGTTCTAAAAGAATGAGAAGATTGAAGTTCTTCAAATTATGAGAAAGAATACTCTTGATAGTGAAAAATTTTAGTGGTTGCTAGGTACTGGATGTAGTCTTGCATGGTTTTTGAGGTGAAAGAGTATAAATTCTGGTGTTAAGCTTCTCTTCCTTTCTTCTCTTTTAATTTCATCTTTACATAGTATTTCAAGAGTTTTTCAACAAGTGTAAAATCATAGAATTAAGGTAAATAGAATTACAAAAACTGATAAGTAAGTTGGTTGTGTTAGTCATGATGTAACATCTACTCCAATCAGTTAGTCTTAATTAGGGTTATAGAAGTTCAGTAACTTGTGCATGAGTTGTCTATTAACTTAGATGACTTTTTGAAGATAATTAAGCTATTTCGCTATGACACAAAGTGTGAAAAGTTGTTGTTAATGGCCTAAAGAGTAGCATAAGTTGCTAGAATGAGGAAAATATATAAGGAGGATTTATTTCTAAGTCACAAATAAGTGGTTTGTGATGTAGTTAAAGTTTGAGGATAAATTGAGTTAGTTTGGTATTTTTAAGTACACTGGTTGTATGTTTTAATACCAGATTGACTTAGTAGATATATGGAAGTTTATGGAAATTATGAGAATAGGATTTAGATGAATCCTAGAATTTTTCATAATACCTATGGAAGTTAGGAAACTTGAATTAGTAAGATCAAAGTATTTCTAAGAGATATAAGTTTCAGCATAGAAACTTAAGTGCCTTGTTCCTATCCTATAAGTGGCAAACTTTGACTTTCCTTCTTGTCTTCTCTTCATTTCCACTGCTGAAGACAAGCACAAATAAAGAAAGAAAAAGGAGAGAATAACGAAGAGGAAGAGGAGGAAAAGGGAAGGAAATCAAAGGGGAATAAGAAGACCACATCAAAGCTTGAGGATCATCTTGTCTACAAGAGGTAAGGGTGCTTTACTTCATCATCTTCTTCTCATCTTTATCTTGTTTCTTGGTTAACCTTGATGAGGAAAAATAGGTTCTAGTAATATTAGTGAATGTTGAGGTTTGACTCTTACTTCTATAGTGAACTGAGTTTGTTAGTAGCTTGTTTGAAGCATGGTTGTTAGTTTTGACCGCTTAGAATCTATGTTATCCACTTAAGTTGAGATTTAAGAAATGGGTTTTGAGGTTGACGGTTGATTCTTTAATTTATGCTTTCATGAGCTAAGATAGATGTATAAGGTTTATATTAACATGATTAGAGATTATGGTTGATGTTGGAAAACATCTAGGATTTGATGTGGAAGTGTTAGAAATTAGTTTAGTAGCCAATTATGAGAATTCTGCATTCTGCAGAATTTTGGCCAACTAGCACCCAGAAAGCCATCAGCATCATGCTGCGTGATCTGAGTGCAAGTCGCCCAGAAAAACAAGGCAATTTCCTTACCAAGCCAACGCCTAGGCGTTGGGTAGTAGGAACCTAGGCGCCCAGAGCAGCTTTCACCAAGATGTTTATTCTGATGAATTGAGTTTCCCTACTTGCTAGGATCCCTTATATATGCCTTGTAGAGTGTGTTAAGACACTAGTAGGGGTATTTCATAGAGGAAATGATTACCTTGCATATATGGGAAAGTAAGAGACCTTAAGCATCCAATAGTTACCGGTTGCCATAGGTAGGTGTCTAGTCCCTTAGGCAACATTGTGTTGTATTTAATATCATATATGAGGTGATGAGGATAGGGTATACTAGATACAAGTAAGTTTAGTTCAGTGCAATAGTCACTTGCTATAGTACATAAGTTGCTCTCAAGAGAGAAATTGGAGTTAGTGATGCATTAATGGACTTAATGTAAAGTTTTTTTGAGAAAGTTCCAATCTTTAAGCATTCCATAAGTTAGGAGTTGCTTAAAGTAGGTATCTAGGATCTTGAGCACACTAGTGTGGCATAGGTTACCACTTGTAGTGCGATAATAAGGCATGCTAGATACAAGTATCTTAAGTATGATTACTTAACAAGAAACATGGAATATGCTCATTTATGAGTTAGAAGTGAGCTTAGAGTACATGTTTACTAGAGTTCAATTCTTCACTTCATTAGAGAGAATCATGTGATGAGTTAATGTGGTGGTTTTGTATGTGTTAAACATAATGCCACATAGTTTCTTGTTATTTGGTAATTCCTAAGTAGAGTAGTCTTTAAAGATGTGCGCAACCAAGTGGCCAAAGGAGAGAGTGGAAAAGTCCAAAAGTCTCTTTGAGTGAGAATTTAGCCCTAGTTTCTCAGAGAGCCAGGATTACGAGTTTTTATATAGTGGAATCAGTACTCTCACTAGTGTGAGTAAGAAGCAGACCACTTTTTGCTAGGTAGTTTGAAGAATTAGTCTCCTTAACTACAATTTTATAAGAAAATTGGGAATATGCAAGTGGCACACACACAATTCTAATTACATTGCATTTCATAATCATCATTTTTGAACATTTCTTACGCGCAAGCTTACAACATACATATTCATTTCCAATTCCTTGGCAATTCTATGGGCAGTTACCTAGTGTTAATGAGATTTTAAAATTGTATGGGTGGTTGTTCGATATCATTGATAGTTATATATATAAGTTTAAGGTTATGGATTGGCTTAGTCAATATTTACATAGATTAAGAAAATGTAAATATTCTAGTAGTATCGAGTAAAGGCTCAATTACCTGTTGCAAATCCTAAATTTAAAGTTAATAAATTTATATATAGAAGAAGGTTATATGTGTAGTACTTATATCAAGTTTATGAATGAACTAACTGTGATATGTTACAATGTTTAAGAGAAATGTTGTATCATAGAAAAGACAAACTTATGCTATAGATTATGTGTTTGTTTAGGGAACCTTTACATAATAGGAAATGTGAACATTCTAGTGATATTGAGTAAGATTCAATGTCTTTACAAATTCATAATCTATGGTTAGTAAGTTCAAGTTTTAAGTATGCATGATTGGTTTATTTATTCAGTATGAATGTTACCAATGCTGGCTATGGAATTACTTTTACTGAGAATATATGATTTCTCACCTCGCTATGTTTCCATATAAATCTAGCTCAAGACCCTTCAAAGGGAAAAAAGTAGAAGCATGAAGACTAGTTTAATTTTAATACTTTTAGTAGATAAAGCTTGTATAATTATTTATATTCGCTTTGAGTATGTTTAAAGTTGTATGTGTAGCACTTTGCCCTTTTGAGGCTAATGATGTATATATGTATAATTTTTTTTAGTTATGGCTCTCAATAATTATTTATAAATGTTATGGATTAATTGATGATTAAGTTAGAAGTAGCATAGCTAATACTGTTTATCTAGGTATATGTAAGATATACTAGGGTGCCTAAATTAGAATGTTACATTATGGTCTCAAAGCAATTCATCTTATTGAGCCGGGGTATGGACTGACTTGGCTTAGTCAAGTTTAGTGTTTTTTCGCTAAGTGTTATGCATTCCTAGTCTCATTTGTGAGATGTGTGGATAGAATTGCATGATAGGCCTTAGGTTTGAATGTTAATGGTTACTATCATACTATTGCATAATATTTAGACTAATCAGCTCAATATGTATTATTCTGTGTGTATAGGGAACTATTACTTCACCATGGCAAACTAGGAGAAATAGAACTGCTTCTAGTGAAGGTTCAACTAATAGGGCTGAAATGTTCTTAGAGATGGCAACTGCTATGAGAGAGCATTCTGCTATTGTAAACACGGTTTTAGAAGGGATGGAAGTAATTTCATTATAGCAGCTAGTACCACTAGTACAGTTAGTGTATGGAGTAGTGTTAGTAGAGAACTAAAACTTTCTAAATCTCTCAAAGTTTAGAAAGGCCAAACCTGCATCCTTTAAGGAAAAGTACGACCCATTTAGAATAGGGAGATGACTTAAGAAAATGGATAAAAATCTTTTTAGTTGAAGTTTGTCCATATGACTTAAGAGTTTTGGCTGTCTCCTATATGTTAGAAAGGGAGGCAAAGTTTTGGTGGACAGATGCCAAGAAGTTGGTTGAGATATCTGATGCTTAGTTTAATTAGGGAGTGTTTAGGAATTCTTTTCTAGATAAATACTATCCTAAGAACTTACAGGATGCTAAGGGGATAGAGTTCCTAAAAACTAATCTAGGTGGCATGTTATTAGGATAGTATATGGCTAAGTTTGAGAAAGTACAAGTTAAGTACAGAGTAAGCTACAAAATCAAACTTCAATCTATAGAACTCTGAGTTAGGTGGTTGTGGTGTTCATTTTTCAGTGTTCATCATTCGTTGTTTTGTGAAAACTGACAAGGGATGGACAGTAGCGAGTTCTTCATAATACTTGAAGTAAAATCATGATTAAGTGAAGCTGAGTTATGTTTTTAGTTTATATCTGTGTATATATAAGTGGAAACATTTATTAAAGAAGTTTATACAAGTTTTAGAGGTTTAAAGCTGGTTTGAAAACCAATAGAATAGTAACAGAAGTTTAAAAAATTAAGTGTTCAAAAAGTGAGCACCTAAGCATGCTAGTCTAGAGCGCTCTGGAGCTGAGCGATTAAGCGCTTAGAGTTTGGGCGATGAAACGCCCAATGATAGATAAAACAGAGTAGAGTTTTTTTTTCATGCATCACCTAATCATTGAGAAAGTGGGCGCCTAAGCACCCAAAGACAATAAGTACTAGGATTTTTATCTTGAAGAATTTGAGTTTCCTACCAATTGGGATCCTCTTTTTATGCAGGTTTGATAAGTTATACTTATCATAGAGGCATAATTTACTCTCTTGTAGTTAAAGTTAAGTTAAATATGTAAGTTTTGAAAGAAATGCTCTATTATCTCATTAAGTTAGGTTGAAATGGAGTGTTAGTAAAGAGATGGTTCCTTTACTTGTTAAAGTTGAACCATAGCATAATTATCTTAACTAAGGGTGTGAGATAAACCCCTTAACCTTGCAAAAGAGTGAGTAAAGCTCTTTGCTAAGGATGGAGAGACAAGGGAGCGAGAAAAGCATCTTGTGAGGGTAAAGATGTGAGTAAAATACTTTATCAAAGTCAGTAGTGTAGAGGGAGAAGCTCTCTATACAGGGCAAGTAAGTAAAGCCAACTCTTGCCAAAGTTGGTAGAGGAGTGAGGTAAACATTCTACCTAAGACAAAGTAGTGAGTTAAGCTCTTTGTCAAGAAATATGAGGAGTTAGAGAAGTACTCATGTAAGAGGTAGTAAGAGTGAGTTAAGCTCTCAACCAAGGGTAGTAAAGCAAGAATAGCTTATTACCAAGGGCAGTAGGATGAATTAAGTCCTATGTCAGGTAAAGGAGTGAGATAAGCATTTTACCAATGAAAAATGATAAGTTAGGCTAACCGAGTAGACAAAGGGAGATATTCAATTGGCAAGAGTTTAAGGTTAATCGAATATACTATAAAAGTTATTCGATTAGCGAGTTTTTATTTATGTTTCAAAGAAGGCCTAGTGAATAGATAACTATTCTATAGGCGTATATTCGAGAAGAATGGAACTGACTAGAGAGTAGTTCGACGAGCATAGTTTAGATTGATCAAAAAAAGCAGAATGGTGCTTTTAGTGCCATTTAAAAGGAACAATTGAGGGTCCCTACAACTAGCCTCAAGTGGAACAAAAGTTACGAGGTTTTCACAAGAGGAAGAGCGGGGATGATAGGTATATGAAGTGTGCTTCTAGACCTTGTTATCGTCAAGATAAAGTCAAGTAAGTTTAAGCAGAAGTGAAGGGACCATAGTGTGATAGATGTGGGACAAAACATGGTGGCAGACTTTATTCGTAGGCCAAATAGTTTGTTATACTTATGGCTGGTCAGAACACTTTTAAGTGAGTGTACACATAAGCGGGGAGTAGTGCCTAACCTTAAACCTCAAGTTAGAGTAAGAGTTTATATTTTGAGTAGTAAGGAAGCAACTCAATCTCCTGATCTTATATAAGGTAAAGACATAGTTAAAGATGATCCCTAAGTTGTATTGTATGATTCAGGAGTATCCCCACTCCTTGATTTCATATGAGTTAGTAAAGAGATTAGATTTACCTATGTTTGAGTTTCCTCATGTTTTATCCTTGTCTACACCAACAGGAAAGCTAGTCACAACTTCCTTTGCAAGTTTGGATTGTTGTGTGAAGATAGAAGGTAAGATTTCCTTTATGAATCTTATCAGTTTATCTCTTCTTGACATGGATGACTAGCACTCAAGGCGCTGAACTACCAGAGAAATTTTTCACATTCTTCCGTGAGCGCTGGTTCTTGGGTGCTTGGGTACTAAACCACTAGAGAAAAATTGTGTGCTTTTCTTCCTCATTCAAGCGTCCAGTCATCTTCCATGTGTATTTACCTATCAAAAATAAATAAAACATGTAATAAGAACACAATTTTAAAATAATAAAAACATAATAAACCTTGAGAACAAAGCTTAATCAAAGAGATTAAAAGAGGAAGAAAACCCAAAACTTGAATCGTAAAAATATAAATTTTTGAAAGTTCATCACTCCCCCAAACTTAAGAATTTGTTTGTCCTCAAGTAAAAAGAAAAAGAAAAAGAATTTAAAAAACAAAACAAAAAGGATAAACAACTAAAAAATAAAAACATGCAGTCTTAAACATGGCAATACTAGTTATTGAATACCATTCATATCCTCAGAAACTGTATCATGACCGCATTTCAAGGTGTCACATATGTGTAATCCAATTATTATATCGATTTCCACATGCGACTTTCATACATAAATGACTTCCCATAAATATGAATGTAAGACTAATTCACAATAAAGTACAAGACCAGATAGGTTTATAAAAATAAAAATACACATCAGACCCAAATCCATAGGGTTATTTTTGTAGGGAATTGCGGTTACATCACGTAGCGAAAAAATTAGGATTCCCACCGAAGATTCATGCGAAAAGCCATAATCCAAGTTTTTAAATTATTTACCTCTTGAAGCGTGATCAAAAGGAAGGACATGAATCACCAACACCATAATAGAAACGATGTCTCTATGGTATCCACACGAACAGACTCACAAAAGTCCAACGTCCACAAAGAGGAGCCTCACGTCTCTCAGACAGTGCTAGCTGCGAAGAGAAGAGAAGAAACATGTCGCTCTCTCACTCACTTTTCTGTAGGTGCGACTAGGGTTCTGAAATTGTATATCTTAGCAGTCCCTTAGCAGTACTATTTATAATAATAACTGCCTTAAGTGAGTGTCAGCAGCAATAAGATAAGTTGTGCAACCCTAGACTCATCTGTTATGAGTCTGGCCCATATTTGAATCCAAGTACAGCTTGGATCCATTACTCCAATTTTAGTCTGCTCTATGTGGGTGACCCTGTAGGTTCTTATTACGTTGGCAATAATATTAAAATCCTATTTTAATATTACAAGCAGTGAGCGGTATCTAGCAACACATCGCTGCTACCCAAGTAATAAGAATGTCAGTGATTTGACATAACCTTTCCATGACTAATGTTTCTGTGTTGTTTAGTCCCTTTGTCAAGATATCTAGATTGAACACAAGGCATGGAATCGTCACCCTTGTATAGTCCAATCTTTCGTTTCCTGATACTCGAATAGACTTTGTAATAACAAATGAGATCAATATCTCATATTGACTCATTTGAGCATGGCCATGCATTTCGCAGTCTCACTTAATCAGGGGGCCCAAAGATATCGCTCCTGTTATGTAGGAGTGACAAATCCCATCTAAGTCACTCATATCCCTTTGCATGATTCGTGGTATATCCAATAACTAACTTTATAATTACCTTGTTACAAATGACGTTTGATGGCATTAAAACACACAACTCCTCATGTAGGAATCGTAGTGATTTTAGGTCAAAAGACCACAAACACCATTGTCACTGTGAGAATCACTTATGACACTCATGTAACGATCCATGTAGCGTTCTCATGATGGGTTAGTCTAATACATCATTACTCTAATATGTACCCATGTGAAGACTTGATATCTCATATTTATAACCCGTGAGATGTGGTCATCAGTCTATGCACATACTAGTCTCAATGTATTATTATTGTCTTAATTAACAATAATACTTGACTAGGGACATTTAAGAATAGTGTTGTAACCAAAAGGATCTCACGATCACATCCACTTGATGTTCTATAGCATCAAACTTACTATTCTAAGGACTTTATTATGTTTATCAAAAAGAACACAATAAATGAAATGCCTCATATATAAAATAGCATAATAGAATGTATGTAAATACAGAAAATGTATTGGCCTTTAGGGCATACACCAACAATTTTTTTATCTCTCTCCACTTATGCAAACAATACATAACTAAGGATCAAAAGGGACAATATAAAGCTTGTAATTTAAGGTCAAGGGTAAGGGTTAAGAAAGAAGGAGTAAGATAAATAAAACAAAAGTTGAAATATATAACCATCCACATTTCACAATTCAAACCACAAAATGTTGAACAGGAGCAAGATAAAGCATAGGAATTCATCACTTGACTTGCGCGCGCGCACACACACACACACAGATATATATATATATATATATATATATGTGTGAATTTTTCTCTTTTTCTTTATTTTTTTAACTCTTTAAATACTTCATGCACAAAAACTAAGGCTTGAATAGTAAAATAATACAAGATATGCACTCAACAAAGGGTGTGTAAGAAGGATAATTTTTTTATTAGGGTATGAGACAAGAAAATGTGGATAAAGAAAAGAAATAAAAGTCAAACATAAACAAGGCTATAAAATGGGACCTAAGGATATAATATTTTTAAGGTTAGCTTGAAAGGCTCAAACGATCCAAAGAATGCCCTTATCATTTCCTTGATTACACATTGTCTAGGATTTCACCTCAAGAAAGAATCCAAACAACTTCTAGATGCAAATAATCCTCACATATGCTTTCTACCAAGTGGCCTCAATACTTAAGAGGGGGTGAATTGAGTTTGTAAAATAATTTTGTAAATCTTTCGCAAATCGTTTAATTATTAATTTTCGTTAAAGCTATTGATTGATAGAGATGAATAGATAAATAAGATTGAAAGTTTTCACTCACAAATATAACATTCAAGCAAGAAAGTATTCAAGCAAGCCAACAAAATAGTGCACAAAAGTAAAAGAGTAGAGTTTAGAAAATCAAACGTGAATTTTATCATGTTTCAGCCACCAATCCACTTGTGGCCTCCTCAAGTAATCACCCGAGATTTCCATTATATCTTCAAGCTTCAACAGGTGCTTGTAACCTTTACAAAATAGAGCACTCAACACCTTTGGGATACCTCACCCTTTGTGCTTCAGCCTTAACTTTAAGGAATACCTCACCCTTTACAACTTTGAGAGATACCTCACCTTTTTTTACTGATTAAACAAGATGTAGATGAATTGAAACTCTCTTAAGAGTATATAATACAAATTGAAGCTCTATGGGTATCAAGGATTTACACACTTAGCTCAAAAATAGAGTATGATGAAAAAGGTAGTGAAAATACGAATTTAATGCTCAAAAATGATTTTCAGATTGTTTTGCTAACCTTCATAAATGCCCAACAACTTATATTTATAGGTTAAGATAATTAATAGCCATAGGAGGTAGTTGAGGCATTAAATGATCCAATAGAGCCGTTGGAAGGTGTCTTCAGCTTTCCCAGATAACCTGCTATTAATTTCCAATAACTAGTTATTTTGTTTGGCATAATCGATTATGGGAAAAGCTATAACCAGTTATGGGCCATTAAAAACATAGCCCTATGCCTGATTAATTCAATAACTGATTATGGAGATATCATAATCGGTTATAGGCTTTTAGAAAAACAAGAATTGGCTCTTGACTTGGTGAATAACTGGTTATGGTTTTCCCATAATCAGTTATTCCCTTTTAAAAACACTTTGGCTTGTTTCAGACTTTGGCAAATAACCAGTTATGAATAGTAATAATTAATTATTGGTTTTCAGATAATCATTTATATGAACAGTGATAACTAATTATTAAATAGTGATAACTAATTATTTGATAGTCAAGAATACAAGATTTCTAAAGGAATTTATAACTAAGGATTCTCAAAACCTTTTCATCCTTTCTAAAAACATAATTTGCTCAAATATAAATCAAATATTCATAAGTATAAATCATGATTTTCCAAAGTCATTTAAGTTAAGATAGAAACCATAAAATGAGCTTAGAGTGATTCCTAAAGTATCTTTACACAAGATCTAAGTCCTATATGTTAATCTTGAAGAGTCTTGGGACTTGATATTTGCATTACGATTCCTTTATTATTTGTTATCATAAAAATCATTGCTTTAGTTAATGTCAATCACAATGCATTCCCATAAACTTTTTCTAAGTTTGACATGCAATCATATCTCATGGTCTACCATACATAAAGATGGGAAATACATTCATACATAATTGAAACAATAGAGATAAACATAACTCTCGAATTCTCATGTGATTTCCCAAGAAAAAAGACCAATTAATAGTTTATGCAGTAATCAGATATTCAATTCAACAAACCAGTAACACAGTTTCAACAAAATGACTTAAAACACAATAGAGTGATGATGGAAAAATAAAATCAATAAGAACAAATAAATAAATGCGGAAATAAAATACTAAAGGAAAGAGAATAAAAATCTTTTTGATGGCCGACAACTATAAACATCCCCTAACAAAAGCTCCGAACTCGGGGAGGCACCTAAGCCGACTCAACATTAGAGAACTTCAAAACAAAAATAGAAAAATGTTAGTTAGTAAAATAAGAAGTAACAAAATAATAGCAAAAATAATTAACTAACTAAAAAGATAAAAGACTAAAGAAAAAGAAAGAATACTTGGGTTGCCTCTTAAGAAGCGCTTGTTTAACATCATTAGCTCGACGTTGTCTTTTGTTCATAATGGCTTAAAGCAAGAGCAATGGGGTGATGTCTTCCCTTTTTCCAAGCATTGCTCCCATCCTTGGTAAATGATTTTAAAGATGCCTCTAAAGGCATCCTGAACTCTATTTGGGACTAGTTGTCCCAAACGCACCTTGACATGAGAGTTCCCACTAGGCCGTGTTGATTTTAATCGATCAACAGATAAAGGATCAATTTGCAAAAATTTATGAATCATGGAAGGACCTCTCTATTTCAACAATTTTAGTTTTAAGAAGAATGTCAGTGTCAACATTGTATAATAGTGGGGATCTTTGATAGCCAAGGCTTCCTGCTTCTTAGCTTGAATGATATTGATAAGGGGCATGGAGATTTGACATTGGGGAAGATTTGACATCTTCAAAGATGTTGATTGTCACATAATCTCCATCCATTCTCAAAATGAGCTCACCCCAAGGTACATCATTCACAGCTCATAAAGTTGCTAAAAATTGTCTTCCAAGAATGAGAGGGATGTTAGCATCCTCGTCCATATCCAGCACCACAAAATCATTTGGGAAAATAAATTTGTCCACCTTAACTAACACATCTTCGATTATATCGTAAGGGTGCTTGATAGATGGATTTGTTAGTTGAAGGGAGATCATTGTTCACTTTACCTTTTCAATTCCTAGTTTATGCATCATAGATAGTGGCATGAGATTGACACTTTTCCCAAGATCAAAAAGAGCTTTCCTGATATTTAGCTTCCCAATAGTGCAAGGAATGGTGAAACTACCTGAATCTTTTAAATTAGGTGATACTTTTCTCTGAATTATAGCACTGCACTCTTTAGTAAGCATCCCTGTCTCATCTTCTTTCAGTTTCCTATTCTTTGAGAGTAAGTCCTTCATGAATTTAACATAAAAGGGCTTTTGTTCCAGTGCTTTAGTAAAAGGGATGTTTATTTGAAGCTTCCTGAAGACGTCAAAGAACTTTGAGAATTGCCTCTCTTGAGTACCCTTTTTCAACCTCTGCATGAATGGGATCTTGGCATTCGATGATGGTTCAAATATTGTGTTCTGCTCATACTCTTTCTTCTTTCTCCAGCACTTAGGTTGTTCATCCTTAACTTCTTCATCTTTATTGCCATCTTGCATTGGGACATCATCAATAGGAGCATCATTTTTCTCTTTCTGAATTCCTAAGGAGCTAGGTTCTTCTTTTATGTGTTCTTCCAAAGTTTTGCCACAACGCAGAGTAATCACCAAATAATGCTTTGTTGGATTAATGATGTGGATATTGGCAAGTGCACCAAATCGACAAAAGTAATAAAGAATGAGTAAAGTATCGTCCCACGAGGATTAAGTTATTAATTACTAAATTCACTGAAAATAACACTATTTAAGTTAACAAAAGAAGAGTTAGTAAAAAAAATAAAAAGAAAGAATAAACAAAAATAACAAAAGCCAAATTTAATTAATTGGGTTGAGTTGGAAAACAATGATATGAAAAGATTAGGAGTCAGATTTCACTTGAACTTTTTAAATGCATATTTAAATATTGGTTTAATCAAGTCTTATTCCAATGATTCATGGTCAATTCCCAAAATTAATCAATATCCAATCCCTTGGTATATTAATCCTCTTACACTGTTTAGAATTAACTAATCCCTTAGTCTAATCCCAAATAGAAAGGCATTATCAAGAATGAGGGAATTAAAAGAAAGACCACATAACCCACAACGTCTATTCCTAGTGATTGCAGAAATTATGGTGTTTATCATAAGTTCTAAGTTCATGCAAATTTTCCTAAGTCATACATAAACCCAAAAATTATTCTCAAATTGGCCAGATTTAGAAGAGCATTAAGAAAAGAGATAAACACATAAATTATGAAATAGAAACATTGATTAAACCCATAAAAGAATTTACATCATCCAAGAACAAGATCCATCATCACCCTAACGAAAAAGGGTTTAGTTACACATGAAAAAAGAGAAACACAAAGGGAAGAATATGACAAACTCCATTGTAGAAAGGTGGAAAAGTTGAAGAAAATCTCTAATCTTCAAGCCTAATTGCGCCCACACCACATTAGGGTTTGTGCCTCTTGACGGCTGTTGTGTTTTGTCCAAGTGTATAAGAGTATGTAAAAAGTATGTTGTATTTGGCAAAACTTTCTTATTTAAAAGAAATTCACACTGCAGTTTACGCGTTCAACGTTCAAGTGCTCAGTTTCTAGCACTTAGGCGCTGGCCCACTAAAACAAGAATCCTCCAGTTTATGTTGCGCGCTCCAGCGGTGAGCGCTGGGCTTCTGAATTAATTTTTTTATTCTTTTCTGCTCCTCAAATGCCCTGACTTTTTTCATATGCAATTACCTATAAAAAATAAATGAAAACACGTACTAAGAACACAATTAAAATAATAAAAATATAATAAAATTTGAGAACAAAATTAAATCAAAAAGATTAAACTAGGATGAAAACTTAAGATTTTGAACCATAAAAATATGAATTTTTGCAGGTTCATCACTTCCCTAAACTTAAGCTTTTACTTGTCCTCAAGTAAAAGAAAAAAAAAACAAAACAAAATAAACTAAAACTCAAAATAGACTGAAACATGGCAATATCGAGTATTAAAAATCATTCATATCCTCAAAAACTATTTCATAATCTAATTTCAAAGTGTCACACATGAACAATCAAATTATCACATCGTCTCTCATATGCAACTCTTATGCACAAATGACTTCCAAAAAATATGAATGAAAGACACAATCTCTTCATAAAGTACAAACCCATATAGGTTCATAAACTGTAAATGCACATCAAACCCACATCCATAGGGTTATTTTTCATCTCTCTCTCCACTAATGTAAACAGCACACAACCGAAGATCAAAAGGGCCTTTAAAAACTTGTAATGTAAGGCTAAGGGTATGGGTTAAGAAAGAAATGGTAGGAAAATGAAAGCAAAAGTTGAGATACAAAATCAAGCAAATTTCAAAATTTAAGCCTCAAAATATAAGAGAAGTGCAAAACGGAACAAAAGAATCAACACAACATTCTTTTTTTTTTTCCTTTTTTTTTCTTTTTCAACAATTTCCACCCCCAAACTTATTTCTTTGCAATACTTTGAGTAGACTTCTTCTTCTTTTTTTCTTTTCCTTTTTTTTGTTCCTTTTTTTGAAATTTTTCAGCTCTACAAAACTTCATGCACAAAAATAACAAAGACTTGAATAATAAAATAATACAAGATATGCACTCAACAAAGGTTATATAAAAAATGAAATTTTTTTTATGGGAGTGTGGGAGAAGAAAATTGTGGGTAAAGAAAAGAAACAGAGGCTAAACAATAGCAAGGCTGCAAAAGGGACCTAAGGATAAACTATGTCACAGGTTGGCTTGAAAAGCTCAAACAGTTCAAAGAAGGCCTTTATCATTTCCTCAATCATGCACTGCCTAGGATTTCACCTCAAGAGAGAATCAAACAACTTCTAGATGTAAATCATCCATACACATGCAATCTCATAAACTTTCTCCAAGCTTGACATGCATGCATAATCCAATGTCTGTCAATTATAAAGATGGGAAGAACATTCATACACAATCGAAACAATAGAGATAAACATAACTCATAAATTCTTATGTGTTATCCCAAGAAATCAAATCAATCCACAATTCAAACAATCATTGGATATTCAATTCAACACATCGGCATGCACAAAATGACTCAAAACACAAAAGGGATGATGATGACAAAATAAAAATAAAAGAACAAATAGCTAAATGAAATAAATACAAGAAAGCAAAAGAAAAACTCTTTTTGGCGGTCGACAACTATATACATCCCTCTACAAAGGCTCCGAACTAAGGGAGGCACCTAAGCTGACTTAACACTACCTTCAAAACAAAAAAAAAAATGTTAGTCAATAAAATAAGAAAATAACAAAATAAAAACAAAAAAGAAAAAGAGAGAAAATTTGGGTTGCCTCCCAAAAAGTGATTGTTTAATATCATTAGTTCGACGTTGCCTTTTCTCAATTAATCATGGTGGCTTGAAGCAAGAGAAGTAGAATGACATTTTCCTCTTATCACCTCTTTGTCTCCATACTCTGTCACTACCTTTGGAATCCCCACAAGTGTTAGGAACTTGACTTGAGCCAGGATGTTCTGAATACACCTTAGCATGGAAATTCTCATTATGCCATGGAGGTCTCAATTTTTTAATAGGAAAAGGATTAGCTTGCAGCGAACCATGGAAAATGGGGGGACCTTTCTTCTTTTCATCAACAATCTTAGGAGTGAGCAGATCCGCATTAATGGACATAGAAGAGTTCTCACCATCAAACCCCTTTTGAAATATACCTTGAATGCAATTAACAGGGGCATAAAGATCTGATGTTAGGGCAGACTTATTAAAAACATTTATAGTAACTTGATCTCCATCCACCCTCAAAATAAACTCTCCTGTAGGGATATCAACTAACGCTCTTGATGTTGCTAGGAATGGTCTCCCCAGAATTAACGGGATATCAGCATCCTCGTCTATATCCAAGACTACAAAGTCAACTGGAAAAATAAATTTATCCATCTTCACTAGTAAATCTTCCACAATACCGTAGGGATGCCTGACTGATCGATCTTCTAATTGAAGAGAAACCATTGTAGGCTTAACTTTATTAATTCCAAGCTTGCACAAGATAGACAATGGCATCAAATTGATACTAGCCCCTAAGTCACATAGAGCTTTCTCAACATTCAGCTTTCCAATGGTGCAAGGAATATTAAAACTTCCTGAATCCCTCAACTTCGGTGGAAGCTTCCTCTAGATAATGGCACTGCACTCCTCAGTAAGTGCTACAGTCTCATCTTCTTCCAACTTCCTCTTCTTAGAGAGCAAATCTTTCATGAACTTCGTATATGAGGGCATCTACTTTAATGCTTCAGCAAAAGGAATGTTAATTTGCAGCTTCTTAAAGACTTCTAAGAACTTGGAGAATTGCTTTTCTTGAATCTCTTTCCTGAATCTTTGAGGATATGGAAGTTTAGCATACAATGAAGGATCAACTATTTTCTATTCATGCTCCTTCTTCTTCCTCTGCCACTTTGGTTGCTCCTCTTTAGCTTCAACCTTTTTACCATTATCTTGAGACAAAACCTCTTCAATCTGAACCTCAATACTTTCACTTTGATTTCCTGCAGAACCAGATGCTTCATTCTTGTCTTCCAAAGTCTTGCCACTTCTCAATATAATTGCATGACATTGCTCCTTTGGATTGACGACAGTATCACTCGGGAATGTACCTAGAGGTCTCTCTTGAAGCTGTCTCGCTATCTGCCCCACTTGATTCTCTAAATTTTTTATACCAGCTCCTTGATTCTGAAAATTTGCTTTTGTTTCCTCCATAAAAGCAGAAGTCTGTTGCACAAAAACAGAGGTCTATACAGAGAGTTTCTCAAGTGCAATCTCAAGAGAAGACTTCTTCTCTAGTTGAGGATTCAATGGCACTATTTGATTGCTATAAGAAAAATTAGGATGATTCCTCCACCCTGGATTATATGTATTTGAAAATGGAACACCTTGAGGTCTGGAAGGATTACCCATATAATTGACCTGCTCATGAGAGCTAAAACCAGAATTGCTTGCCTTACATCCACCATTAGCATGGTTACCACCATAAAAATCACAAATTAACACTTAGTGGTTTATAGAATTTACTTGCATACTCTCAACTCGCTTAGTGAGGTTAGCTAACTGCTAAGAAATACTTTTGTTTTGAGCAAGTAAAACATCAAAAGTACCAAGCTCTATCACTCCTTGTCTGACGACTGCTCTCCCACTAGGCAACTGATATTCATTGGTGGCTATAATTTCAAACAATTCCTGAGCTTCTTCAAGAGTTTTGGTATTTAAAGATCCACCTGCAAAAGCATCCACCATAGCTCTGGTAGGATGATTCAAACCATTATAGAAAATCCGCACCTGGTGTCAAACTTCAAATGCATGATGAAGACACCTCCTTAATAACTCTTTGAATCTCTCCCATGCTTCATAAAGAGATTATCCTTGATTTTGAGTGAAACAAGCAATTTCACCCCTCATCTTCACAAACATTGATGGAGGAAAGTATCGAGTCAAAAATTTGCCAAACAGATCCTTCCAAGTAGAAATGCTCCCCTGTGGCTGAGCTTGTAGCCAGCTCTTTGCTTTGTCTCTGACAGAAAATGGGAACAGTCATAATCTAATGGTATCATCAGTAACACCATTATACTTAATAGTATCACAGAGTTGCAATAAATTTGCAATGTGCAAGTTTGGATCTTCTGCATGGCCTCCCCCAAACTGATTCTACTGCACCAACTGTAGAAGGGCTGGTTTAATCTCAAAATTATTGGCTTGAATAGTAGGGTGCACAATACTAGTAGAAATATTTTTAGCAAATGAAGTAGCATAGTCAGCTAATGTGCGTCTTCGCTCTACAGTTATAACAATTTCTGCCATCTTTTGCTCTACTTTCTTCAAGCCTCTTCCTCTCTCTAGTTGCTTTCCTGTTTGCTCTAGCTGTTCTCTCAATCTCTGGATCAAAAAGCAATTCTTCTGATTCTAAAGAACCTTGTATAAACAAACAAACAAGCAAACCAGATTGAAGTAAAGAAAGAAATTAAAAATAAAAATAAATAAAGAAAATAAAAATAAAAGAAACAAATTAAAAAGAAAATTAAATAAACAAAAATGAAATTAAATAAGAAAAATAATTATCTATAAATATAAAAGAAAATTTAAAGAAAAAATTAAAATTAAAATTAAAATTAAACAATCAAAAATAAAATTAAACAATTAAAAAAATTCTCAAATTAGTGTCTTTTTAACTACTATTTAATATTAATAACAATAATCCCCGACAACGGCGCCAAAAACTTCATGTGGATATTGGCAAGTGCACCAAATCGACAAAAGTAATAAAGAATGAGTAGAGTATCATCCTACGAGGATTAAGTTATTAATTACTAAATTCACTGAAAATAACACTATTTAAGCTAACAAAAAGAGAGTTAGTAAAAATAATAAAAAGAAAGAATACACAAAAATAACAAAAGAAAAATTTAATTAATTGGGTTGAGTTGGAAAACAACGATATGAAAAGGTTAGGGGTCAGATTTCACTTGAACTTTTTAAATGCATATTCAAATATTGATTTAATCAAGTCCTATTCCAATGATTCATGGTCAATTCCCAAAATTAATCAATATTCAATCCCTTGGTATATTAATCTTCTTATACTGTTTAGAATTAACTAATCCCTTAGTCTAATCCCAAATAGAAAGGCATTATCAAGAACGAGAGAATTAAAAGAAAGACCATATAACCCACAACGTCTATTCCTAGCGATTACAGAAATTATGGTGTTTATCACAAGTTTTAGGTTTATGCAAATTTTCTCAAATCATACATAAACCCAAAAATCATTCCCAAATTGGCCATATTTAGAAAAGCGTTAAGAAAAGAGATAAACACATAAATCATGAAATAGAAACATTGATTAAACCCATAAAAGAATTTATATCATCTAAGAACAAGATCCATCATCACCCTAACGAAAAAGGGTTTAGCTACACATGGAAAAAGAGAAACACAAAGGGAAGAATATGACAAACTCCATTGTAGAAAGGTGAAAATATTGAAGAAAATCCCTAATTTTCAAGCCTAATTGCGCCCACACGACATTAGGGTTTGTGCCTCTTGACGGCTGCTGTGTTCTGTCTAAGTGTATAAGAGTATGTAAAAATTGTGTTGTATTTGACAAAACTTTCTTATTTAAGAGAAATCCACGCTGCAGTTTACACGTTCAATGCTAAAGCGCTCAGTTTCCAGCACTTAGGCGCTGGCCCACTAAAACAAGAATCCTCCAGCGCACGTTGCGCGCTTAAGCGGTGATGGCCTAGTGCTCAAGCGCTGGCCTTCTGAATTAATTTTCTTATTCTTTTCTGCTCCTCAAATGCCCAGTTTTTTTTCATATGCAATTACCTACAAAAAATACATAAAAACACGTAATAAGAACACAATTAAAATAATAAAAACATAATAAAATTTGAGAATAAAAGTAAATCAAAAAGATTAAACTAGGATGAAAACCCAAGATTTTGAACCATAAAAATATGAATTTTTGCATGTTCATCAATTAACCACAGTGTCGCTAGGTAAGCTACCTGAGGGTCTCTCTGCAATCTATCTTGAAATCTGACCTACTTGATTCTCCAGACTTCGAATCGCTGCCTCTTGATTTTTAAAACTGGTCGTTCATTCCTGCATGAAAGTTGAAGTCTGCTGCAAAAAAGAAGAAGTCTATTGCACAAAAGAATATGTCTGTTGAGACAGTTTTTCAAATGTAACTTCTAAAGTGGACTTCTTCTCTAGTTGAGCATTTAGTGGTATCATAGGATTACTCCAAGAGAAATTGGGATGATTCCTCCACCCTAGATTATATGTATTCGAGTACAGATTGCCTTGAGGTCTTGAAGGATTACCTATATAATTGACCTGCTCTTGAAAAATGAAACCAAAGTTGCTTGCCTCGCACTCACCATTAATATGATTACCTCCACAGAAATCGTAATTTCAAACTTGATGGTATATAGAGCTTACCTGTACATCACCAAGTTGCTTAGTGAGGTTGGCAATTTGTTTTGAAAGATTCTTATTCTACATAAGTATGGCATCGAGAGTGCCAAGCTCCATAACTCCCTGTTTAATCATTGTTTTTTCACTAGGCATCTGGTATTCATTCGTAGCCATTGTTTCGAATAATTCTTAGGCTTATTCAGGAGTTTTAGAATTTAGAGACCCACCTGTAGATGCATCAACCATAAGTCTAGTATAATTATTCAAACCATTATAAAAGATCTTAACCTATTGCCAAACTTCAAAAGCGCGATGATGACATCTTCTCAGCTGCTCCTTGAATCTCTCCCATGCGTTGTATAAAGATCCCCCCTGATTCTGAGTGAAACATGCTATTTCACTCCTTATCTTCACAAACATCGAAAAAGGAAAGTATCGAGTCAGGAACCTACTTACCAAATCATTCCAAGTAGAGATGCTTCCTTGAGGTTGGGCTTGTAGCCAGCTCTTAGCTTTATCCCTTAAAAAGAATGGGAAAAGCCTTAACCTAATGGCTTCATCACTTAATCCATTGTATTTGATGGTGTCACATAACTGCAAGAAATTGTTAATGTACAAATTGGGGTCTTCTAACTGATTTCCCCCAAATTGACCATGGTGCACCAACTGTAGAAGCGCTTGTTTAATCTCAAAATTTTTGGCTTATATGGCAGGTTGCACTATACTGGTGGTAACCCATTCAGCAAATGGAGTTGCATAGTCAACCAACGTGCGTCTTCTTTGTTTTGTAGTATTTTTTGCCATTTTTTCTCCTTCGATTCTTTTTCTTTCTCTGGCTGTTTTCCTATTTGCTCTTTCTATTCTCACTATCTCTGAATCAAAAAGTAATTCTTCCGAATTCATAATACCTTGCATAAACAAACAAACAAGGAAACCAGAGTGAAGTAGAGAAGAGTAATTAAAAAGAAAATTAAATAAAGAAAATAAAAATTAAACAAGAAAAATAAGTGCCTAAATTAGTGACTTTTTAACTACTATTTAATATTGATAAACAATAATCCCCAGTAATGGCGCAAAAAACTTATGATATTGGCAAGTGCACCAAATTACAAAAGTAATAAAGAATGAGTAAGATATCGTTTCCATGAGGATTATATTGACAATTAACAAATTCGCTAAATTGACACTATTCAAACTATCAAAAAGTGAGATTTAAGAAAACAAATTCAGATTTAAATCACTAACAAAGAAAACAAGCAAAATAATCAAAAGCAAATTAATCAAGTAAACTTCGAAGAAAGATAATGATATTAAAGTGTTAGGGTTCCAATTTCACTTGAACTCTTTTGATGCAAAATCAAATATTAGTTTAATCAAGTTCTATTTCAATGATTTATGGTCAATTCCTAAAATTAATCAATATTCAATTCCTTAGTATAATAATCCTCTTCACACTATTTCAAGTAAATCAATCCCTTAGTATAACCTAAAATAGAGAAGACTTTATAAAAAAATGAGAAAATTAAAAGCAAGACCACATAATTCACAACGTCTATTCCTAGGATTGCAGAAATTGTGGTGTTTATCTCATGTTTTAGGTTCGTGCATAATTTTTTCAAAACATACAATAATCCTAAAATCATTCTCAAATTAATCAAGTTTAGAAAAATCATTAAGAGAAGAGATAAACACATTAATCATGAAATAAAAACATAGATTAAACATAATAATGGGTTTACATTATCAAAGAATAAGATTCATCGTCACCCTAACAAAAAAAGTTTAGTTACAAATGGGAAAAGAAGAAAAAAAGGAAGAATTTGACAAACTCCATAGAAGGTTGATGGAAAGGTTAAAGAAAACCCCTAATCTTCAAGCCTAAATGTGCCCATACCAAGCTGGGGTTTGTACCTCTGCTTTACTCATTGACGGCTATTGAATTTTATCCAAGAGTTACTCAATGGCGTAACTTTTCTATTTATAACAAAAATAACGTGTGCTGTTACGTGTCTAGTGCTCAGGCGCTGAACGTCCGTGGAGGAGTTTCGTTGAAACATAACGCATGCCTAGGCGCTGAGTCTCTAGCGCCTGGGCGCTACACGACTAGAGAAATTTTCACATTTTGTGCTCTTGGGCGCTAAACCACCAGAGGAAAATTGTGTGCTTTTCTTCCTCATTCAAGCGTCTAGTCTATTTCATGTGTATTGACCTATAAAAAACAAATAAAACACACAATAATAACACAATTTAAAATAATAAAAACATAATAAAACTTGAGAACAAAGATCAATCAAAGAGATTAAAAGAGGAAGAAAACTCAGAATTTGAACTGTAAAAATATGAATTTTTAAAGGTTTATCAATGTGCATAACCAAGTGGCCAAAGGAGAGAGTGAGAAAGTCCAAAAGTCTCTTTGAGTGAGGATTTATCCCTAGTTTCTTAGAGTGCTAGGATTACTAGTTTTTATATAGTGAAATCAGTACTCTCACTAGTGTGAGTAGGAACCAGCCCACTTTTTGCTAGGTAGTTTGAAGAATTAGTCTTCTTAACTACAATTTTATAAGAAAATGGGGAATATGCAAGTGGCACACACACAATTCTACACTTACATAATTATATTGCATTTCATAATCATCATTCTTGAATATTTCTTATGCACGAGCATACTGCATATATATTCTTTTCCAATTCCTTGGCAATTGTATTGGTAGTTGCCTCGTTTTGATGATATTTTACAAGTGTATGGGTGGTTGTTCGATATCATTGATAGTTATATATGTGAGTTTAAGGTTATGGATTGGCTTAGTGAATGTTTACATAGAGTAAAAAAATGTAAATATTCTAGCAGTATCGAGTAAAGGCTCAATTACCTGTTGCAAATCCTAAATCTAAAGTTTGTAAGTTTATTCATAGAAGAAGGTTATATGTGTAGTACTTATAACAAGTTTAGGAATGATCTAACTATGATATGATACAATGTTCAAGAGAAATGTCGTATCATAGAAAAGACGAACTTATTCATATATTATGTGTTTATTTAGGGAACCTTTACATAAAAGGAAATGTGAATGTTCTAGTGATATTAAGTAGAGATTCAATGTCTTTATGAGTTCATAATCTATGGTCAGTAAGTTCAAGTTTTAATGTATGCATGGTTAGTTTATTTATTTAGTATGAATGTTACCAATGCTGGTTATGGAATTGCTTTTACTGAGAATATATGATTTCTCACCCCGCTGTGTTTCCATGTAAATCCAGGTCAAGACCCTTTAAAGGGAAAAAAGTAGAATCATGAAGACTAGTTTAGTTTTAATGCTTTTAGTAGATAAAGATTGTATAATTATTTATATTCGCTTTGAGTATGTTTAAAGTTGTATGTGTAGCACTTTGCCCTTTGAGGCTAATGATGTATATATGTATAATTTTTTTTTAGTTATATGTCTCCATACTTATTTATAAATATTATGGATTAGTTGATGATTAAGTTAGAAGTAGCATAGCTAATACTGTTTATCCAGGTATATGTAAGATATACTAGGGTGCTTGTATTAGGATATTACACTTGGTAACCATCACTTAAGAGGGGATGAATCGAGTGATCACAAATTTTTAAAGCAACTTTTAGAAATTATACATTTTGATATGCTCATTCAACACATGCAACAGAATAAGTCTAGTAGAGATACAACTATTGTAGACTACTCAAATATAACTTGGGTTATAGGATAAATCAAACAAATAAGTTAGATATCAAGTTCTTAAAATCAAAACAGCAACAAGATATGCAATAAATAAATATACTGTACTAAATATTGAAATGAAAGAGTGTAGAGAAGAGAGAATCAAACTCAATAATTTATCTTAGTTCAGCCACCAACCACTTGTGACCTACATCCAGTCTCCAAGCTTAAGTTAAGATTTTCTTCACTATCCTCAAGCTTCAACTAGGTGCTTGATAAACCATTACAAAGAAGATAACTCCTCACACTCTTGAGATACCTCACCCTCAGTGTTTGAGCCTCACAACCAAAGGGATACCTCACCCTTATCAGGAACTTAGAAGGATGTCTCACCTTCTTATAATTTATCTTTTCAAAAAAGGGGTAACTCACCCTTTGTGCTCAAACCTTGAGGGATACCTTACTGTCAATCTTTATATAGGGATGCCTCACCCTTAATCTTAATTGAGGGACTCTCCACCCTCTTACAAGTTTTTATAACAAAAAATATAAGATACACTCTCTCAAATAGTAGATATACAACTTAAAGAACAAATGAATAGAATAATTTTGCAATGAAGAGCTCAAAATATGATTTTGATGATTCAATGATTAAATCAAGTGTTCAAGAATTGTAAAACCTTCAATCTTCACTTATTTTTATAGATCCCAAGTGATAAAATAGCCATTAGTAGTGTTTAGAAATGATTTACTATGAAAACTAGCCATTACTAACTGTTAGAATGCTTTCTGACATTGAAAATAATCAATTTTTATACAGATAATCGACTATTTGACATGTGACAATCAATTATGAAAGTGGATAACCAATTATTTTGACGAAGAAAATAATCGATTATTATTTTTGGATAATCGATTATTGTACTATGTTTTCAAAAATAAACTTTAAATAGTCATAACTTCTTCATTTCTCATCCAATTTAAGCAAATGACTATTCGTTGAAAAGATATTTGAGTCTATTTTCATATAAAATAAGTTTAAAATCCATACTCAAAGTACTTTTAGAGATATAATCAAATTAATGATCAAAGGTTAGTTTTCAAAACTCAAACTTAGCTATTTTTCATAGTTTTGAATTACCACTAACACTAGCTTTTAAAAACTTATTTGTTGGGCATCTTAACATGTTTAAAAACATTTGTGAAGGTTTAAAAACTTATTTAAGATCTCTTCTTGTAAAACCTCCATTTTTACATAGGAGAAAAGCCTAAAAGAGAAAATATCTCAAATCTTGTCCTTAGGCTTCTTGATGCAATCCAAGATTTCAATAATTCTTCTATTCAATTCTTCCAAAATCTTAGATCATTTCTTCATTATCCTTCTTCTTGAGTTGGACATAATTAGGATATTTAATTTTCTTGATCAATGCTCACTCTTTGTACTTGGACTATCCTACAAGGCATAACTAACTTGAAAAATGTAGTTAGTCCAAAATCATAATTCAACATTTAATATGCATGATTCAATAATATATAACTTTAGTTAATCTAACATACATATAAGACTATTATAGACACATATCCATTTAAGATATTTATCAATTTCTACTAGATATATTCTATAAAGTATGTAACATACAACACTTTACAAAATATGCATGATTTCTAAGTATAAAACACTAGAACGTGCATCATGCATATATTCGTTCACGTAGAGGCATATTCGATATTAGTTCATTATAACTCATATAAAAGCATTATTCGATATATTCTATAAAGAGTGCTACACATATCTCATTGCATGATTATTAAGTGAAATATAACTAGATAAAGTACATAATCATGCAAGACACAATATATCTCGTTAAGCATATCTACGTAACATGATCAATATCCTTTTGTAATGTATTTATCATTATCAAAACTTAACACATTAAACCATTATGGCAAAGACAATTCTACAAGTTGAAAGCCTAAGAGTTTTAAGAAGGTTAAACTTGCTATTTTGAAAGTTACTCTTGATAAATAATATAAAACATTATAAATCGAATATTCTAAAATATTCAATTTGATCTTTATAAATTTATTCATTAAGTTGCACTGATTTGGAAAAGGAAACTTGATAAATGTAAGTTGTTTTTCACTAAACACTATTGTTGAGGAGAAGTGCTAATCATTTATATTAGTGTGAGAAAGTTCCTTTAAACTCAACCATTTGAACATTCTCAGAACTTTCTCACTAGAACTACTCATATATTCTGAACCTTCTCATTAACCTACTGTTTCAAGTTGGAACCTTCTCACCTCCAAGTTTGAACTACTTGAGAAAGTTGTGAGAAGGTTGATATTTTAGGAAAAAGGAAACACAATTCTACCCTTTTTTTTTATGTTATTGCTAACTTAACATGCTACTGATCAAGATAAAAGCGTCGAGGTCCAAATTGAAAAATCCATCACGTTACCTACTGTTTTGCCTCGTAGTTTGTTTGTTCTACTTACTTCCACTTCCAAGGATTCCATACTAACCTTTTCGACTGAGGTATTCTACATTGGTTATGACTTTACTACCAAGATTTATTAATTTTGCAACTTCTTCCTGAATCAAATTTCTTTTTCATAGGTGCTAGTCACTATTGATAGAGTGACTGATAAAGAGGCTAAGTCAACATATATATACCTTTTTCTTGAAGTTAATGACATTTTTGCCAAAATTTGGAACTAATTACTTGGCAGTGATGATAAGCAACCTGAATCTACAGCTTTTTAAGGCCTTTAACCACCTGTTCAAAGTGAAATCCGTTCAGCCTTGGGTTTGCTTAATTCCTTACTGCAACAAGATTTGTCTATCTGATTCAACACTCTAAACTTTGAAGAGGTATAACAAGTCTTATATCGTTCTATGCTAAAAACAAATGCTAGACACTCGATGAACATATTTGAAGCAGAAAGCCAACTAAGCTCAAGCTCAAGCTCTTGCTTGGATCCCTCAAGCAAGAGGTCGAACCATAGAGAAATTGATCCCTCAAAGCAATGAGGTTGAACCCAAGAGAAATGGATCCATCAAGCAATGAGGTTGAACCATAGTTGTTCACAATTCTTAACTAAGGGAGTGAGGCAAGCCCCTTGACCTGGCAAAGGAGTGAGATAAACACTTTGTTAAAGGTGGAGTTGTGACGAGTTAAGTCCTATGCTAGGCGATGGACGATTTAAGTCCTATGCTAGGCTGTGGATGAGTTAAGTCCTATGCTAGGAAGCGGACGAGTTAAGTCCTATGCTAGGCTAAGGATGAGTATATCCTATGCTATGCTATGGATGAGTTATGTCCTATGCTAGGCTATAGATGAGTATATTCTATGCTAGACTAAGGATGAGTATATCCTATGCTAGGCTAAGGATGAGTATATCCTATGTTACGCTATGGATGAGTATATCCTATGCTAGGCTATGGATGAGTTATATCCTATGCTAGGCTATGGATGAGTTAACCTATGCTAAGTAAAGGATGAGATATGATGTTGTGAAAGTAGTACATGGAATAGTCCACTCGTCATGAGAGATAATGTTGTGAAAGTAGTACATGGAACAATCCACTCATCATCAAATATAAAGTGGAAGTAGTACACACACTATGATGTGATCGAACAGTCCACTCATTAAAGGTAGTCTAAGGGCTATTTAGCCTATTCTACCTAGATAAATACAAGGGAACGCAGTTCCTAAGAATAACTAAGTTAAGTGTATGAGTATAGTGTTGGATTATAATACTGCTAGATGAACGTTTACATAAGTCAGAATGTGAATGTTCTAGTAGTAATGTGTAGAGTCTCATTTACTTGTGGCAATTGTTAATCCAATGCTAGTAGTGTTATTCATTATGAATTGATATTTGTATAGTACTTATATCATGTTAATGAATAACTAGACTAGAGAAGTTAGTATAGTATGCCTACTTTAAAGAGTAAAGATAAGGCATGAGAAGACTTTTGATATTTTACAATTGTGTAGACACTTGTTTAATATCGATAATAAGATATGAGTTATAGTTTGTAAATGTACCCTTGTGTATATTTATATTAGTGCCATGAGATATATGTGTATTAATGAGAATTTTTATATTCTTACCCCTTTATGTTTCATGGTTAGCAAGTCAAGGTCCTACAATAGGGTAAGAAGATAAAGAAAACAGAAGAATTAGATTAGTTTAGTTTTAAAGTTTTCAATTCAAAGCTTATGTATTTATTTATATTTGTTTTGAGGATGTAAAAGTTGTATATATGTATGACTTCTAGTTATGGCTCTCCATAATTATTTGTTTAAATGTTATGGATTAGTTGAAGTATAAGTTAGAAGTAGCATGATTGATACTGATTATCCAAGTATATGTTAGATAAACTAGGGTACCGATATTAGGCTATTACATCTTGGTTCCTTCACTTGATAGGAGGTGTTGCTTATTTTGGTGAGCCCTACACTTGTTCATGTGGGTAACTTCTTTTGTTGTCAGTCTTTTGCTATTTTGGTACACTTGGATTATTGTATAAATATTAAGATGTGCACCATCATCTACAAGCAGGATCTAGTTTTTGTTGTGTTGTTTATTTTGGAATATGTGTTTGGACATGTACTATTGGCCTCTATCCAACCCAAAAACATTGATATCTTCATTTCAGCTCTATCCATAACTTCCTGAATAGTCTCATTATCTTTATACACAACATTTTTTCATTTTGAAGATGGAACGACAATCTAACAACTAGAGGCTCTCTATAATGTATCTCAAATCCAAATAATCTCCAAACTGCCTCACATGTAGAGATGTATCTAAAATCATAATAATTTTTAATTTCACCAATGACTTTATTGGAATTTGCAGAATGATGAGTACGAAACAAAGCAGTTGTCACTCTATCATTGCCTTTATGAACATATTTATGTAGATGTTTTATTGAACTTTTCTGACATGTGTACTCAACATTAATGTGAGCTATGTTAGAATATTTTTTATAAACTAGCATAAATCATATTATAATTTTATAAAACCTAAATTAATTGGATATCAAAATTATTAGAACATTTTATTTAGCTCAAATTGTGATCAGTATTATTAATGGGCCTATTATTGTTAAAACATTGCTCATATGTGGGTTTTGTTTATGAGTCCTATATATGGGTTTGCCATAGTGGATAGGTTTAACCCATTCTTGATATCTTATATATGCAGGAAGAGGCCCCTATTCCTAGCCACTTTAGTGCGTACAGTTGCCCTATTGATACTGATGCATGAGCAACTACTGTGGGATATGAATAGTATCTCCCTCATCGAGATTAATTTAAAAGGTTTCAACAATGACTTTCTCGTTTGTGCCTTTTCAAGGTAACTCTATAACTCTTTATATATTTTGATATGTCATAAATTTTGATATTAATAGATCCAATAAATTCTAGTAATTAGTATTACAATAATTTTAATCTTAATTATGACTATCAATTTTTTGTTTTACCTAAAAATCGTCTGAGGTTTAAAATTAAAGAAACCCAAAATCCTAACATATGTGATGTTCAATTCAAATTTTTTTATGATTAATTTTTGAAAATTAGGTGAGGGCTTTTGTAGATCAAGTTATCTTGAGTCTAAAAATATGTATATTGCATTATAATATTGTAAATTCACAAAGAATTTTGCTCAAACTCATGAAACCCTAAAATGTTTAAATTTTATGATTTTCTTTTTCTTTTGATGATAAATTCAAGAAATTGATTTAGGATTATTAAAAATCTCTAAATTTTATTTTCATAGACACAAGAATCGTGTCAAATAGTTGAGAAAATAGTGATAATTTCGTAATAGAAAGCCCACGAAGTCGTAACGGATTGGGTTCGAACAACCCATAAATTTTGTGAATTAATTCTAAAAATTGATTTAGGGGTTTTACATATCTCAATTTTCGGAGTTTATGACACTTGAATCAATGATTTTCGTTGAGAAACGATGGAGAAATCACTAAAATACTGCGTTTGAACCTATATTTTTGTGCTTATGTTTTCGATCAAAAGCCCAGAAATTTCATGCGAAATTTTAAAAAAAAAAATCAATGGTTTTAGTAGATCTTGAAATTCTGAATCCAACTGCAAAAGAATTGCATCAAACAAATGTAAAATGGCAAAGATATCGCACAAAACCCATCACACCATGAACTGAGTCAAAATCGGGTCAAACAACCCAAATTCCAGCCAAACGGGTAAGGAAGAAGGTGGTCTTTTACCCATGCTCATGCCAACTCACGGTCTTGGAGAGTGCAGGAAAGTGTGATCTATAGAAACTTGATTTTTCAATTTCGTTTTTGCATTATTCTCCATGCTCCCTGATTTATTTTTTGGTGAATTTTATTTATTTTTTCATGCCTATTTATTATTTATTCTAAAATTTTTAGGGATTGAAATTGTTAAAAATATATGGTACTCTCCTCTTTTACCTTTGTAAATTTTTGTGTATTATTGTGATGTTTCTGACCATGATATATATTTTGCACTCTCAAAGTTAATGTTCTTTGGTCATTGAAATAATTTTCGGTGTTATTTTATTCATAAATTAATATGTAATGCTTTGAAAACTATTTATTTTGTCGTTATTTGTGCAATTTGATTCTGGGAGTTGTTGTTTTAAGTATTGTGATACTATTTTGGAACACTTTGCATGATTGTGAGCTCGCCTTCGTGAGACAAATTATGTTGATGTTTCATTTTGTTGATATTTTGTTAATAATGTGGCATTGGGCATTATGTTAATAATGCGTTTTCCCTATCAGTTTGCCTTTATTAATTTAATTCTTAATGATTTGTTAAGTGGTACTATTTTGGGACACTTTGTATGATTGTGAGCTTGTCTTCGTAGGACCAATTGTGGCAATGTGCTATTTTGTTAATAAAATATTATTATTTTGTGACATTAGGGATTATGTTGATAATGCGCTTACCCTATTAGTTTGCCTTGATTAATGTGATTCTTGATGATTTATTAAAGACATTAAGGTTATGCCCTTAAAGTTCTCAGTATCCTCTCGATACTAGATTTAGGGACATGATTTTGATATCCGTGAAAGTTTACTCATGTGTTGTAATTTGAGACCTTTAGGCAGGATTATAATTGCATGGGTAAGAATATTTGTTCATTATGGTTATTTGCTCATCTTGTTTATTGAAATACTCAACAAGAAAATCTCCCTTTAAAATATTAATTCAGTTTTGCTTATGAAAATAAATGTTTTGACAAAATTGTGTAGAACTAATTATGAGGACTGGGTTGAGTCGAAAAGAAATGTTTTGAAAAAGTTGTGTGGGACCAATTATGAGGACGGGGTTAAGTCAATGAGTTTATTTCTGGTCATCTCTGTTATTAATGTTGCTCTCGTTGTGAATGAACCCTAAAGCCCATAAATATGTTTTCCACTGTGATTAGGATAAAATATGAAAAGGTGGGATCATTCAAATAAAATTTGTCTTATGACTATAAAGTATAGCATGGACAAAGCCAGTAAGGAGAGTTTTCATGAAGCGGATAATGTCAACCACTTTTGTGAAGCTATTGACACATCTAGAATTTCCTGTGACCTCTCCGTGTTGACCAATACTAAGTATGATTGTGTGAATGGTGATCACGAACGTACCATGAAATTTATAGATTAGCTCAGATGAGCTAATTGTATAGAGTTTAATATTTGGATTAAGGAGAAGGAAGTTAAAACTTTGGCTCTAATGTGTCTTTGAATCAAATCTTGTTAATGTTTCTTCTAACACTTGTTGGTTAGATATTGATGCAACTACTCACGTTACAAGCTTATTACAAGAGCTCAAAAATAAGTAAAAGCCAAGTGAATGAGAGTTGATAATCACATAATAAATAAAGTTAGTGTTAAAGTAGAGTATTTCCTTAAAGTTGTGTACTGAATATTCTTCTAGTTTAAAAGGAACCATCTATATGTCTTCTATAAGAAGGAACTTGTTTTCGATTTCTATTTTAGATAGTTGCACTATCATGCTTATTTAGTGATAAGAGAGTTTCCCTATCTTATGATTTCATTCTAGTTATTTCTAGAGTTTTGTTTAATGGCCTTTATATGTTAAATATTGACCCATTTCTATTGATTTAAAGACATTTAAATATCAATAATGTTGTTAGGAACAAGCGTGGTAGAATTGCTAAAAACTCTTCTATGTTGTGGCACAAACGTTTAGGACACATCTCTAAGGAGAGAATGAAGAGGTTGATTAAGGAGAATATTCTTCATGATTTGAACTTCTTTGATTTTGATACCTGTGTTGATTGTATAAAAGGGAAACTTACAGCTAGAGTCAGGAGGAGTGGAGTTACCAAGAGTGAAGGAATACTACAGTTAATTCATACAAATATTTGTGGGCTCATTACTCCTATTGCAGAAAGGCAAAATCACACTCTTATGGATATAGTGAGATGTATGCTTAGTCATTCCACTCTTCTAGAATTATTGTAAGGAGATGCCTTGAAGACTGAGCTATTTATATATTGAATCATGTGCCATGTACATCTGTGCTAAAGACTCCATATGAGTTTATGTCAGGCAAACGACCTACTTTGAGGCATTTAGGATTGTAAAACAGAGGTGAGACCTTATAACCCATATTTAAATAAGCTTGATCCCAAAACCATTAGTAAATTTCTTCATTGGTTATTATATTGGCTCAAGGAGTTTTAGGTTCTATTATCCTTCTCATACTATTAAAGTTATTGAATTCGATCGGGCTGTCTATTTTGAAGGGGACTTAGAGCATGGTGGAACTCAGGAGCCGCGTATTGTTGATTTTAGAGAGGAGCATGTTGTTGTTCCTGTTCCTATTATTCCCTTTCCAGGGATAATGTTATCCTTTGATCCATAATGATGATATTGTTGATCCTATTGATGATGTTGTTGATCCTGTTGATAATGTTGATATCCCTTAACAAGTCGAAAATAATGTACAGAATCCAAATGTTATTGTGACTCCACTGAGAAGATCTGAGTGAGTTCCTATATCCATTGAGTTTATTAGATTCAAGGATTATATTATGTACCTGCAAGAGCATGAGTTTAATTCAGTTGAGGATTCTGATCCTATTTCCTTTCAAGAAGCCAATTGATTTTAAATTAGAATCTCACAAGTTATATATTTTAGAAGTAGCTTAGGATTGTATGGGACAATGTATCAGTTATCCAATAGACACTTTTTCCTTGTGATAGTTCTTTCATAATTTCTTCTTCTATATTTAGGAAAATCTTCAACATCAATAATTGTTAGGTTATGAACTCTTTAGGAAAGTATTTAGAGCACTTTCCTTTGTTCATACACGGAGAACTTCTATTGTATGCTCCACATGGTCCATGAACCATATATTTTTGTACAGTTGCAAATAGGTTTCAATTTGTCCTTTTGTCTAGAATTTTTGCAGATATAACCTTATCAATATCTTCTAGTATTTTGGGTTTGAATTATGGATGGACGAACAACAAAATGTGGGCATGGGGAAGACCATGTTTCTGAAATTCAACAGTGCATGCGTCTGCAACAAGAAAAATAATGAGATAATTAACAAGACAGAGATTGTAACCATATAATAAGGTTTTTTTTTCTTCTACTTCATTAATAATAATTAAATAGCAACATTGACAACATTAGTTACTTTGATATGCTCATTTTAGTATTTATTGTTTTAATGAAAGGTAATTAACGACACATATATATTATAATTCGAATGACCAAATATATAAACATACTTACATCCGAGAATCTTTTCAAAGACATTACCACTCTTCAAGTCTTGTAATAATTGATCCAACTTAATCTTGAAAACTCTACAAAGAATATGTCTAGTCTATGTTACACTATGTTTGGATGATAGGTAATGAGGGAGAGGGAGAGGGAATGAGGGAAAGAGAAATAACTTCCCTTATTTGAGAGTTTTAAAATACATGGGAAGGGAACGGAACACATGAGGAACCATTTCTCCTCTCTTTCTTTTAAATGTTTAGCTTTTGTTCCCCCCAAAATTGAGGTGGAATAGGGGAAATATATGGGTAATGAAGTTTCATTCCGTTCTGTTTATGAAACTTCCAAACAAAAATAATGGTAAGTATATTCCATTCCTTCCCTTTCCTTTCCGGTTCATCTCCACCTATTCCGTTCTGTTCTATTAATGAAAAAATATCTAAACATAAGGTTAAGGCCTCATTTCTCTTTTTTGAGCGAACCTCTTGATTTTAGGCCATTCAGGGTTGCAAGTCAATGTAATAAATAGGCTTGGATATCCAACACATCAACAAATGGAAATGCATCCTTGCAATTATTGAACTTGAACATGTATCTTGGCCCTCTAGTAAATGATCCTGGCAATATGATTTGTTACCCAGTGGCAACAGCATTTGTTTCACCACGTACCAAACACTCATGCAACCCTTTGTATTGCTCTACTCTTAATCTAGGCTGATTAAATCGAATAAATCGTAGCCTCTCAGATTCAACCATTGTCTATGCATCCACCAAAAATTGTTGGAAAAGTCTACTGGATCATCCCCTGTTGCTCTAAGTTTTAGATCTAAAATCATTGGTGTCAGTATTGACTTGGCAGATTACATCTTGGCTTTGACTAAAAGATCTCTTATACCATAAAGGTATCTAAGCTCAGGTGAAGAGAGAATCAAAGAGGGAAAACAAAACTAAAGACTGAGAGAATTAGAAGAAAAATATATGAAACAATTTCACATTCTAATGAGTTAGTGTATGTTTGGATTAAAGTTAGCAAACTTAAGTTTGAATCAACTTACTTTTGCAAACTTAAGTTTAGTTGAAAATGAATTTGCAGTAACGTGATTTATGTTTGGAAACAAATTTGTAGTAACATGATTTATGTTTGAAAACTTTTATCTTAAAAGTGAGTTTGGCAAAATAAATGTGAGAGAAAATTCTTCAACTGAGTTTATTGTAACCCAAAAGCAAGAAATTCTTACTTTTCAACCAACGTACTTTTGGCTCAAAATGATGTTGAAGCAGATGACAATTGAAAACATCCAAACATAATTGTACGCCCTTTGAGAATTCTAAACGTCAGTTGGTAGAGGTAAACTAGCTCCCAAACATGCACTTACAAGTGTGATCCACTATATACTAGTGTCTAACACTAACAGTTACAACCATCTCTTAACAGTATAGAATCCAACTGACTCTAACAAATTCTAACTAACTAACTGTCATAACTAATCTATCTCTCTAGCAGTAACCTATATGCAAAACACTCATATATGCATGCTGATGCTCATTCTTCACCTATTTTTACCATGTCTTGTTATTCTCTCGCCACAATGACTCCTCTGAATCCGTCTTCACCATATAGGAACAACAATAGATATTGTAAGCCAAGATACAAAGGATGTAGAGCATCAATCCACCGAAGTGATCTTGACCGCGTTTCAATAATTATATCTCTTTCAATAATATAAAGCTATCAATGTCACCTACAACCAATGCAGCAACCTCGGAAGCTATGCGTAAATTATAAGTTCTTCCATCTCTATTTCTCGATCTTTTGAATTAATCTTAGCTTGACATCAGAAAATTCTTCTTCGTTGTAATGATCCCTGGCACATCTAAATGATTGTGCTAGACTAGAACATTATGTTCATCTAGTATTTTTTTTATGTCTCTAACAATAGCATCATCTAAAGCATCAACGTCATCAGATGACATGCATTAAAAATTTAAAAAAGTTTATATTAACATTGCAGTATATTATAAGCATTTAAAGTTGCAATAAATAACATTTCATAGTTAATATTCAAATCATGGTTTTAAATTGCGATCGGTAACTACAATTGCAGTCGCAATATTACTATTTTTGTAATCTTCGCAACCACATTATTACCACAACTGCAGCTGAAGCAAACTTTAGGTGGAAGCAAACTTCCAATACAATGATGATTTTGACCCCGAGAAGAAAAATGGGAGGAGCACAACCTTTGTTTATGGTATGATCCAACTTTTCTGCCATAGAAGTGAATGAAAACATTCCGTTGAACAATCTGATGTGTTTGAAGAAATGACTACTTCTTTCATCTGTATTATCATGCAAGCCCTGAAGAACCTTAGGTGCAGTTTTGAGTCTTGGCAATTGAACTTTGCCTTGCATACAACACAAAGATCGAATACTTTGGTTTCTTTTTTCAATTTTTTTTCCTCAATCTTTCATCATACCACATCATGGCTGCACAATACTTGCATTGATGAATAGGATCTCCAATGTGTCCCATTGCCCTTTTTTTATAAAAAAAATAAAAAATAAAACTTAGAAGATATAAAAATAGTTATTGATATGACTTTTCATACCGTATTCATCTTCAACTTTCATTATGTCATTGATAAGATCGATGGAGACATCATCTACAAAAAAAACAAAAAGCGTAAAACTTAAAGAACTATTAATATATATTTAAAATAAATAAGTTCCAGCTTATATGATTGTAAATTAGGTTTATATAGACCTTCAATATCTTGATCATAATTGAATGGATCTTCCTCTACAACTTCACCTATATTTATGTCATCAAAGGCAAATTCCCTTGTATCATGCAAGTGGTAAAAGTTATGAAAAATATCATTAGAAAAATTATTTTCTAGAAATAGTAAACATATGCTAAAATAAAGGAAATGTGCATACCTTCATGATTTGTCGAAGGATCAATTTCGTTTGAATTAGTAATTGGAGATAATAGATTAGAACTTTTTCTATGATATGTTGTGGAATTTGAAAACATTGTTGATCCATTGTAATAAAGTAGTAACAAAAGTTTGTTTTGTAGATAAAGGATAAGATGAACTATATTTGTTTTTCTGTTATTTTTCTTCCGCTGTGGTTAGGATAAGGATAAGGTTCTAGTTAGTTTCTTTCTGTTTTATCTTCAAATTGTATCACGTATGCTGGGCCTATATATTAGAGGCACCATAGCCTTTTGTATGAGAGTTAAGATAATCAATATACACAAATATTCTATTATGGCATTAGAGCAGGTCGATCCCGAAGGAAAGGCAGAGAAAGATCATGCCTCCAACGATCACAATTCGTCATCAGTTCTCACCCCAAGTTTAGCCTTCTATCTTAGTTCCTTAGATAACTCCGGGATGCCTCTTGTTGTAGCAGCACTCAACGAAGACAACTACCAGACATGGGCACGTTCAATGAAGACTGTCCTGCGTGCCAAGATGAAGCTTGGCTTCATAGATGGAAGCATCAAGAAACCAGCGTTCAAGTCAGGGGACTATCCCAATTGGGAAAAGGCAGACTCAATGGTGATGGCTTGGATCATTAATGCCACCGATCTGAGTTCGCATGGAAATATTTCACACACCTCAACAACAAGGGACATCTGGCTCGATCTTGAAGAGCGATTCGCACAAACCAATGCTCCAAGAATCCATCAGTTGTGGCGAATGCTTTGCTTGATGGAGAAAGAGCCAGATATGAGTGTGACTGATTATTATACAAAGTTTAAAAGCCTTTTCGATGAACTGGATGAACTCCAACTCTTTCCAGAGTGCAGCTGTGGGGCCTCGAAGCAACTAACACAGGGAGAGGAAGATCAACATGTCCACCTATTTCTTGGAGGCCTTGATAACGAACAATATGTACATATCAAGGCAATCATCCTTAACTCAGATCTGCTACCTTCCCTTCGTCCTGTTTTCAACCACATTCTAAGGGAAGAATCTCGCTTTGTAGCAGAAAAGGAGAGGGGGGCCAAGAATAATATAGGATCAGCTTTTTATTCATCCAAATAAGGTAGACAAAAGGGGAGAGATGGACCTCGGCCTAAGTGTGATCACTGTGGCAAAACAGGTCACATAAAGGCAAAATGTTTTGAGATAGTTGGATATCCCCCTAATTGGGATACTCGCAAAACGCAGCATGGAACAAATAAACAAAGAGCACAATCTGGTGCATTTCTGGCTCGTGGTGATACAGAGGGATCTGTAACAGGTCATGCACTCTATGGAAAACCCATGGCATATAATGTAGAACCGCACGAGAACACGGCTGGTAATGATAAGTGGCAAAGGGAGACCGAATGGGTCTTAGACAGTGGTGCATCACACCACATGATTCCTTTATTCTCCCTTCTAAAAGGAGTATGCAAAATTGATAATCCCTTCTACATAACAGTACCTACGAGAAATACTATTTTGGTAGAAAAGATGGGATATGTTGAACTTGACGCGAATGTCAAACTGAAAAACATTTTATTTGTGCCTCAATTCAGTTATAACTTGATTTCTGTGCATAAATTAACGTGTGATTCAAATTGTACACTGACTTATGATGAAAATCATTGTGTGATGCAGGACCGAACCACGAAGAGGATGATTGGATTAGGTGATCTGCATGAAGGGGTTTACGTGTTCAAAGGACCAATGCAAGGATTATCTTACACTACAGTTCAGCAGGACACGGCCAATCTTTGGCACTCTAGAATAGGACACCTTTCAAATCAAGCTTTTCAGAAAATTTCTCATTTACTTAAGTGTAGTTTTAATTTGAATAAGGATGACTGTTGTGATATTTGTCATCAATCCAAGCAATGTAGACTTCCTTTTACTCATAGTGATAATAAAACTGAGGAGCCATTTCATCTTATACATTGTGATCTATAGGGGAAATAAAAAACTGCTACGCACAATGGATAGCACTATTTTCTTGCTATTGTCAATGATTACACAAGAGCAACATGGGTTTATCTAATGAGGCATAAAACCAAGACCATGGATATGCTCAAAAGATTTTGTAACATGGTCAAGAGGCAGTTTAATATGCATGTGAAGAGGATATGTAGTGATAAGGGCACAGAGTTCACTAACTCCAGCTTCTAAAGATACCTTTAGGAGGAAAGAATAATACATGAGACATCTTGCGTGGCAACACCCCAGTAAAACGGGTGTGTAGAGTGAAAACACAGGCACATACTCAATGTGGCAAAGGCTTTGTGTTTTGAAGCCAACCTTCCCATACGAGTTTGGGGAGAATGTGTATTGGCTGCCACTCATCTCATAAATAGAACTTCCACTATTGCCAACAATGGCACCACTCCTTATAAGGTGCTATTTGGAAAGCCACCAAATTATGATCAATTGAAGGTTTTTGGGTGTCTCTGCTATGTGAAGAATTCGTCCAAGCAACAAGACAAGTTTGCACCACGAGCTGAAAGGTGCATGTTTGTTGGCTACCCACAAGGTCAGAAAGGGTAGAAGATCTATAACGTAAAAACGCGAGAATTTTTCATTTCTCGTGATGTGATTTTCTATGAAGACACTTTCCCTTATAACTTGCATCATGGGAACAAAGCAACAAACCCCAACATATCTGTGTTTCATGATATGATTCAAGAAGGGATTGAATACACAAGCAGTGCGTCAAACGAAGAGCATGAACCTACTATAGAGGGAGCTTTGCAAGTTCTAAATGAGGGGGAACATTCCCAAAACATTGGAAAATTAGGGGATGATTAACAGACTGTCGAGGTAGGAAATCCCAATAGCACAGTATTGGCAACACAAAGTGAAGGGGAGCATCATGAGGTTCCCAACAAGATAGAGCAAGTCCCGCGAACACGACAGCCTCCTACGTATCTCAGAGACTACTATTGCCATGCAACCATTGTAAACCCTTCATGCACATCATCGAATTCCAGCACCTCTTTAGGTACGATCTACCCCATTTCAAACTTTGTAAGCTATGATCATTTTTCACAAAAGCATCGAGCTTATCTTGCAGAACTTGTGTCCCATGAGGAGGCCAAGACATATGCGCAAGCTGTGAGCCATCCTGAGTGGCAAGAAGCCATGAAACAAGAACTGAAGGTGCTGGAAGATAATCACACTTGGGTTATGGCATCTCTTCCTCCAGGACAAAAAATTGTGGGGTACAAGTGGGTGTACAAAATAAAATATAAGGCTACTAGTGAGATTGAAAAGTATAAGGTGTGTCTTATGGCAAAAGGCTTCATCCAAGTTGAAGGAGAAGACTTCAATGAAACTTTTGCACCCGTCGCTAAGATGACTACTGTTAGATGTCTACTTACAGTGGTAGTAGCAAGAGGTTGGGAGCTCCACCAGATGGACGTAAGCAATGTTTTCTTGCATGGAGAGCTGGATGAGGAGGTTTATATGGCTATCCCACAAGGACATAGTGTGTCTGAGAAAGGTATGGTGTGCCATTTACGAAAATCCTTATATAGTTTGCTCCATGCTTCACGCAACTGGTACTCTAAGCTCTCATAAGCATTGGTGACATATGGGTTCGAAGAATGCCATGCTAATCACAGTCTCTTCATATACTAGCATGACTACATTTTTCTTGTAGTCTTGGTTTATGTTGATGACCTAGTTATAGTTGGTAATGACTCTCTTTCCTACACCAAATTTAAGTAGTATTTGAGCACCTGTTTTCACATGAAGGACTTGGGAAGTTTGAAGTACTTCCTTGGCTTTGAATTGGCACGAGGCTCAACTGGACTATTCATATGTCAAAGGAAATACACTTTAGACATATTGGATAAGTGTGGAATGCTTGGATGCAAGCCTTCCTATTTCCCAATGGAGCAGAACCATCATCTTGCATAAGCAACAGGGTTCCCTTATTCAGATCCCTCTCAGTATCGCAGACTTGTGGGATGCCTTATCTATCTCACTATCACTTGCCTAGAGATCACCTACTCAATGTATATTTTGAGCTAGTTCATGCAGGCTCCACAACAAACACATTGGGATGCCGCCATGCGTGTCCTGTGGTATTTGAAGTAATCTCTAAGTCAGGGAATCATCTTACCAAAGGATAATGATCTCCAGGTTGTTGGATATTATGACTTGGACTGGGCTTCCTACCCACTCACAAGAAGGTCAGTCTCAGGTTACCTAATGAAACTTGGTTCAGCTCCCATTTGTTGGAAAACCAAGAAACAAACCACTGTCTCAAGGTCCTCTAGTGAAGCAGAATACCAGGCTATTGCTCATGCTACTAGTGAAATCCTTTGGTTGAGAAGTTTGTTAAAGTGTCTGCAGGTTGATTGTGACTCATCTACACTTCATCACTGCGATAATCGAGCTGCCCTCCATCTTGCGGCCAATCCGATTTTCCATAAGAGAACCAAACATATAGAAGTGGATTACCATTTCATACGTGAACACTTACAAGTAGGCACGATATCTACTACCTATGCCCCAACAAGGCAACAACAGGCTAATATTTTCACAAAGTCTTTAGGTGGGAAGATGTTTTCTGAATTAGCAGTCAAGTTAGGTGTTCATAATCCCCATGCCCAACTTGAGGGGGAATAATAGAGTAGTAACAAAAGTTTGTTTTGTAGATAAAGGATAAGATGAACTATATTTATTTTTTTGTTATTTTTCTTCTGCTATGGTTAGGATAAGGATAAGGTTTTAGTTAGTTTCTTTCTATTTTATCTTCAGATTGTATCATGTATGCTGGGCCTATATATTAGAGGCACCATAGCCTTTTGTATAAGAGTTAAGATAATCAAAATACATATATTCTATTACATTGCATCCCCAAGATTCAATGATTTGTGTTGATTGAATAACGTTGTTACCGTGATGCTATGGGCTCACTTCATCGACATAGATTATACATGAAAACTAAATTTTGTATAATAGTGCATATTTTGTATACATGATATAAAAGATGTAAAAGTGGTTACATTAAACAAAATGATATAAAAGATGTAAGAGAAAATTAAAAAATATATATGCTTTTTGGAAATTTTTGACATTTGTAAACATCCATATATGTTTGTGTCAGCAGGTATTTATTCAAACTTGAAGGTAATCAAAATTCTATGCACAATGAAAATAGGACATACCTTGCTATAATTTTTTCTTGAAGAACTAAAGAATGAAAATGGTTTGAGTTTGTTTTTGGACTAATTAGATTAGAACTTTCTGATAATTATGATTTTTAACATATTAATTATCTACACAATTACCTTATTAATGATGTCCAGATTTTAATTAAGTGATCTTAGCACTCATTTAGATCATTGGGTTGAATTGGGCTTTAAAGCAAAATTTTCAAATTTTAATGCATATTGACATTGGTTCAGTATTTTGACTATAACTTGAGTTGTAGATCTTTGATTTTGATGTTCTTTATATGCTAGGAAAGATGAGAAAAAGATCTATAGGTTTTTTGAAATGTCAAATTGGAAGATTCAGATGTTTAGGTGGTCAAATACAGCCTTGAAGTTGGACCAATGGTACTGTTATGAATTCTGGACACACCTTCACTATTTTGGGCATATCTCACTCATTTCAAGCCCAAATTAAGCATATGAGTACTCCTTGGAAAGCTTACTTCAAAGGCTATCTGATGGACTTGATTTGAATTAGAGATTGTAACAGAAATCCAAAAGATGGAAACATGAAAAAAGTGAAGGAATCATTGGAAGGTGGGAGACACACTTTCATAATGAGAAAATAATTCATTGGAAGGTGAGAGACACACTTTGATAATAGAGGAATAATTAACAAAAGTGGGTGAACCACTTTTGACTCTTAGTGGATGATTAAGAGGAGAGCAATCATATTTTGATGAGGGAATGGAGAGCTTCTACGTAGTGTGTGGTTATTATAGTTTAGTTTTTGATTTTGGGAGACTTCTCTTCTTCTCTTCCTCTCTTCCTCTCTCTTTGTTATTTTCATTTTTGTATGGTTCTTGAAGGTTCTCCAATGGTGATGGATATGGAGAGCTAAACTTCTTTAATCAATCCAAGAGATTGACATTCTTGATGATTAATCTTGAGATCTTGTTTTAATTGCTATACATTCATCTATTAATCAAGTTTCTCTTTCTCTTCTTCTCTTGTTTAAATTCTGATTTAATGCTTAATTTGATTAGGATTTGCATATATTAATTGCATAATTATCATATGCCAAGAGATGAATTCAGAGGCTAAACAATGCATCAAAGGTGTTTGATGAATTTTTAGCTTGGTTGGATCTTGGTTTTTAAGTTAATTTGAGTTTTGGATGGATGCTTAATTTGTCTAACCTTAATTAATTGAATTCTAGGAGCGTTTCTAGTATAAGATCCATGGATCATTGAGAGGCGTGTTGATGTGATCTAATACCAAGGATTTGGTTGATAGTTAAACGGATTTATAAAGATCAAGGATAGATTAAAATCAAGATTGATTGATTCTCTTGGATTGGTTGTTTTCATAATCTTGTTTACTCATTTTAATTACTCTTTGTTGTTTAATCTTGCAAAACTTTTCCCCCCTATTTATTAACCTCTTAATCTAACTTCATAATTAGAATGATCTACGGGCTCGACCCAGTGTTACCTTATGCTGCAAGTAGTTTTGGTAAATCGGTTATAAATTGATTTAAATTTGGTAATCTCGACAGTTGTCAAATTTTTGGCACCGTTGCAAGGGATCATTCTTATTTTGTTCAATTTTATTAAGAGTATATTTAATTTTTAATCCCTCACTAACCTTTGTATTGCTGTGTTTTGGTGATTTTTAGGAGAAAACAGGTGATTACGGGTCACTTTGCAGAATTTCGTACTGACAGAAAATGTGTCCAGAATGCGCTGAAACTTAGTTAGTTGAAGGAAAATGGCCTAATAAACAAGACTCATAATAATTGTGAGGTCACCCCTGGTTTTCCCAAAATCCATCGTTTAGACCAGTTTTTCAATTTTTTAATATTTTTATTGTATTTTTTTAGTTTCATTTTTGTGTAGTTTTCATACTGTACAAGTCCCATAATTTTTAAAAATCATTGCATAGGTCAATTAGATTTATTTCGGTATATTTTTAGTGTTATCTAATGTATTTTGCTTGTTTACTGATTTTGTGTTTTTTGTGTTTTGATTGGTGCATGATTAGGTCTAATCCTGATATCTTGCTTGAATTTGATCCTAAAATTGATAGAACATTGCATAGGTTGATTAGAACTCATAGGCTAAGTGAAAGAATTGGTTCTGAATTTAGTTGAGATGTTGAATCTGAGGGTGCACTTGAGATCTTAAGTGATTCTAAAATTATGGCTGATAACAGGCAAAATAAGACCCTTAAAGAACTTGCTGCTCCTGATGTAACTTACCAGTCTTTGTGCATTCAATATCCTGATCTTGATGCTGACTTTGAGTTAAAATTTGGATTGATATACTTGTTGCCCAAGTTTCATGGTCTTGCAGGTGAGGATCCCTATAAGTACTTAAAGGAGTTCCATGTGGTCTGTTCAACCATGAAGCCGCATGGAATCTCTGAGGAGCATATCAAGTTGAGGGCATTCCCTTTCTCTCTTGCTAATGTAGCCAAGGATTAGCTGTTCTACCTTTCACCAGGTTCTGTCACGAGTTGGGATAATATGAAGAAGTTATTCTTAGAGAGGTTCTTCCCTGCATCCAGAGCAGCTGCCATTAGAAAAGACATTTATGGCATAAGGCAAATGACTGGTGAGACTTTGCATGAATATTGGGAGAGATTCAAGAAGTTATGTTCGAGCTGTCCCCACCATCAAATTAGTGATCAGCTCTTGATTCAATATTTCTATGGGGGCTTGCTGCCGATAGATAGAAGTATGGTGGATGCCGCATCTGAAGGTGCCTTAGTGGATAAAACCCCTACTGCAGCAAGAGATTTAATAGCAAATATGGCAGCCAATACTCAACAATTTGGCACAAGAATCCTTACCTCCACTAGAGGAGTCAATGAGGTTCAATTGTCTCAAGTCGATAACAGAGAATGGAACACAGACTTGATGAATTGACTTCTTTGGTGAGGCAATTAGTAGTGGGACAACATGTACCAGTTTCTGTACAAGAGCTTGTAAGGGTGTGTGGCATTTGCTCTTGTTCATATCATCCTACTAATGCATGCCCCATACTTCAGGATGGTGGTTCTATTTTTCTAGAGCAGTTAGTTGCAGCAGCTGACATTTTTCTTGGTAGACCTCAATATCAGCAGTCCCAGCAGCCCAGATATGATCAATTTTCTAATACTTATAACCCTGGCTGGAGGGACCATCCTAACTTGAGGTATGGGAATGCAGTCAAGACAACAACAACCCCAACAACAGTGAACAATTTAGATACCAAGTTGTAGGTCCTAGCAACAAATACCAACCACCGCATTCGAGACAACAACAAAGCGTGCGACCACGTGCGCAAGCCCCTCATATTGCCAAGTCCAGCAACCACTCCATCCGAGCCATCATTGGAAGATTTGATGAAACAGATGGCCACAAATAATGTTCAATTCCAGCAAAATGTCAATGCCACCATTCAGAACCTACAAACTCAGATTGGACAACTGGCCACCACTGTGAGTGAGCTGAAAAGCCAAGGATTAAGCCAATTGCCTTCACAAACAGTCAGTAAACCAAGAAGTAATGTAAGTGCCATTACCTTGAGAAGTGGCAGAGAGATTGATGGTCCTAATTTGCTACAACCAGAGCCCTTATTGCAGTAACTAGATACTGAATCAGTCCAGAAGAAATGTGCAGAGAATTCAGACTTGGTCATTCCACTACCCTTCCTAAATAGAGTGACACAATCCAAGCAAATAGCGCAAGCAGAAATGGAAAATGAAGTCATGGAGACATTCAGGAAGGTGGAAATCAATATTCCCCTCCTAGATGTAATCAAGCAAATTCCCAAATATGCCAAATTCCTCAAGGAGTTGTGTACTCACAAGAGAAGACTTAAGGGTACTGAGAAGGTCAGTATGGGCAGAAATGTTTTTGCGATGATTCAGCCAAGCATGCCAAAGAAATGCAAAGATCCTGGAACTTTCACAATCCCTTGCACTATAGGCAATTCCAGATTTGACCATGCAATGCTAGATTTGGGTGCTTCTATCAATGTCATGCCTATGTCAGTGTATAAGTCTTTGAATATTGGCACCTTACAACCCACTGGTATAGTGATTCAGTTAGCAAACAAGACCACTACTCATCCTGCAGGAGTGCTGGAAGATGTGTTAATGCGGGTGAATGAGCTGATTTTCCCAGCGGACTTCTACATTTTGGACATGGAAGATGAGTCTTCAACAAATCATGCTCCATTGATTCTAGGAAGACCATTCCTCAAGACAGCCAAGACCAAGATAGATGTGCATGCTGGCACCCTTTCTATGGAATTTGGTGAAGATGTGGTACAGTTTAACATTTTTGATGCCATGAGACATCCCCTTGAGGAGCATTCAGTTTTTCATGTTGATGTGATTGAAATGCTGGTTGATGATACTTATGCTGATATGAGTGCTGAATTCCCTGATATTACTGACTTTCTGGATTCTGTCACTTGTGATATATGTGTTAGCTGTGATACTGAACCATGTGCTGCATGTGCTGAGATTTATGCAGTTATGAGTGATGATGCAGATGCTTATTTGACTGATGCAGCATATGAAAATGTGAGTCAAAATTATGTCGAATTTAATGTTACTGAGTGGCTTGTTTCAAATAGCTTGCTGCCTTCCATTGTGCATCCCCTATCCTTAGAGGTAAAGACTTTGCCAGACCACCTTAAATATGCATATTTGGAAGATGATGAGAAACTGCCAGTGATTGTCGCTAAGAATCTACAACCTGAACAAGAAGAAAAATTGCTGTAAGTTTTGAGGCAGCATAAGCGGGCCATCGGATGGACACTTGCAGACATTCCTAGTATTAGTCCCTCTACATGTATGCATAGGATTTTATTGGAGGAAGGTACCAAGCCAGTGAGGCAGCCCCAAAGGAGACTAAACCCCCTGATTCTGGATGTGGTGAAGAAGGAAGTAACCAAGCTACTGCAAGCTGGCATTATTTATCCCATATTTGATAGTAAATGGGTGAGCCCCGTGCAAGTGGTTCCAAAGAAATCTGGAGTCACAGTAATTGCAAATCAGAACAATGAGCTCCTACCCACAAGAATCTAGAACAATTGGCGGGTGTGCATTGATTATAGGTGGCTTAACCAGGCCACTAGGAAAGATCATTTTCCATTGCCTTTCATTGATCAAATGTTGGAGAGACTGGCTGGCAAGTCGCATTACTATTTCTTGGATGGATATTCGGGCTATTTTCAAATTCATATAGCCCTAGAAGACCAAGAGAAGACCACTTTCACCTGCCCATTTAGAACATTTGTATACAGGAGAATGCCTTTTGGTCTGTGCAACGCTCCGGGAACCTTTTAAAGGTGTATGGTCAGTATCTTCTCTGAATTTTTAGAGAGTTGCATAGATGTATTTATGGATGATTTTACTGTCTTTGGCTCTTCCTTTGATACATGTTTGGATAGTTTGGCTCGAGTTTTGCATAGGTGCATTGAAACTAACCTTGTCCTGAATTTTGAGAAATATCATTTCATGGTAGAACAGGATATAGTTTTAGGGCATGTAGTATCTAGCAAGGGTGTTGAGGTAGATCCTGCAAAAATAGATGTCATTTCATGCCTATCTTACCCCACATGCGTGCGGGAGGTTCATTTTTTCCTTGGTCATGCTGGTTTCTATCGACGGTTCATAAAGAATTTTAGCAAAATTGCCCTTCCACTGTCTAACTTGCTGCAAAAGGATGTAGAGTTTCACTTTGACCAGAGATGTAAGGATGCCTTCAATCACTTGAAGCGAGCATTGACCAGTACACCTATCATCCAACCCCCAAATTGGACACTCCCATTTGAACTCATGTGTGATGCTTCTAATTATGCATTGGGAGCTGTCCTTGCACAAAGAGTCGGCCAAGTACCTCATGTCATTTCCTATGCTTCGAGGACTTTAGATGCTGCACAAGCCAACTACACTACAACCGAAAAGGAACTTTTAGCAATTAGTTTTGCTTTAGATAAATTTCGATCATATTTGCTTGGTTCTAGAGTGGTTGTATTTTTAGATCATGCAGCTTTGAAGTTTCTACTTAAAAAGCCTGATGCAAAGCCTAGGTTGATTAGGTGGATGTTGCTCTTACAGGAGTTTGATATTGATATCAGAGATAAGAGTGGAGCAGAGAACCTGGTGGCAGATCACTTGAGTCGGATTGAGAGAGAGGAAGATTCTTCTCCTATCCATGATGCTTTCCCTAATGAGAAACTTTTCAAGATGCAAGGTAAGATCCCTTGGTTTGCAGATTTGGTTAATTTCGGTTGCTAGAGCACTACCTGCATATTTCACTAAGGCACAGATTGATAAACTGAAAAGTGAGTCAAAATATTATGTGTGGGATGACCCTTATTTGTGAAGATTTCGTAGTGACCAAGTCATTAGGAGATGCATTCCTGATCATGAGTTTAATTCTGTTCTTAGCTTTTCTCATGCATTTGCCTGTGATGGACATTTTGGACCTACTCGTACAGCTAGGAAAGTTTTGGACTCTGGATTATATTGGCCCACTCTATTTCATGATGCATATTTGTTTTGTAAATCTTGTGAACAATGCCAGAGAACAGGGAATATTTCTCGTAGGAATGAGATGCCCCAACAACTTTTGTTGTTCTGTGAGATATTTGATGTTTAGGGTATTGATTTTATGGGTCCTTTTCCTGCGTCATTTGGTTTTGTTTACATTCTGCTTGCTGTGCATTATGTATCTAAATGGGTGGAGGCAAAAGCCACTCGGACTGATGATTCCAAAGTTGTTGTAGATTTTGTTAGATCATATATTTTCTGCAGGTTTGGAGTCTCAAAAGCTATCATTAGTGATCAGGGTTCACACTTCTGTAATCGGAGCATGGAAGCCTTGATGAAAAAGTATGGAGTCTTGCACAGAGTTTCTACACCTTACCATCCCCAGACTAATGGGCAAGCCGAGGTTTCTAACAGAGAGATCAAGCAGATACTTCAGAAAACAGTTCAACCTAACAGGAAGGACTGGAGCAAAAGGCTTGAGGATGCTTTATGGGCTTACAGGACCGCCTATAAGACTCCGATTGGGATGTCTCCTTATCGGATTATTTTTGGCAAAGCATGCCACTTGCCGGTGGAAATTGAGCATCACGCATTTTGGGCAGTAAAGAGGTGTAACTTGGACCTAAATCAAGCGGGCATGGAGCGAAAGCTACAGTTGCAAGAATTAGAGGAGATTCGCTTGGAGGCTTATGAGAGTTCTAAACTTTATAAAGAGAAGACCAAAGCCTTCCATGATAAGATAATCATGAGAAAAACATTTGAGATTGGTCAAAAAGTTCTCCTCTATAACTCCCGCCTCAAGCTCATGCCCGGGAAGCTCAGATCTAGGTGGCTTGGTCCATTTGTTGTTACTAAGATTTTTCCTTATGGTGCTGTGCAGGTTACAAGTGAGAATACTACCAAAGCTTTCACAGTCAATGGACATCGCCTCAAACCATTTTATGAGGGAGCTCAAGAGGACGTTTTGGAGGAGGTCCACTTACAAGAAGTCGTCTACCCCACTTAATAAGGATGTTTCTTTCCTTTCCTCTCTTTTATTTTACTTGTCCTTCATTAATTGATGATTTTGATGGAATGTTGTTTTTCTTGTGAGCTTTACATTGCGGACAATGTACAATTTAAGTGTGGGGGAAGAATTTTAGCATTCTGTTTTTGTTTCTGTTTTTAATTTTAATGCTTTTACTGTTTTTGCTATTTTGATATTTCAGCCCTGTTGTTTATTTTTCTGTTACTATTTCTATTATTATTTTAGTTTTTTTTTCTGTGTTTGTTTATTGCAAAAAAAAAATAAAGATGCAAACAAAAATTAAAACAAAAAAAACAAAAACAATGCTTTGAAAGAAAAATATGTTTTGAATAGATTTTAAGCTATGTTAAAGTAATGAGTAGAAATAAATCAAGTAAAAGGTTTATGGTTTGAATTAGTGGATTGAGTTTGATAGATGCATACCTTGTGAGTTTTTGAGCATATTGGTAGATTTTAACATCCATTCTCCACTTTCTTGTGTGATTTTCATTCATGTTGATTGATTACTCTAGAACTTGCTTTGATTCTTTTTGAGACTACATTTTCACTTGCATGCATAAACATGATTGAGGCATTCTTTCTTTTATTAGCTACTTTAGCCAAATAGTCAACCCTGCATTATTTCCTTTGTTTAACTCCCTTGAGCCTACTTGCTTATTCTTTGTTTTAGTTCAGTATATGCCTTATGTGAAAAATCATGTTTTACCTTACCTTAGGAAATGGAAGAGCATTGGTTCATTTTCATTGGAGGAGCTCTTTGGCTTGTGAATAATTAACAGTTCAAGTGTGGGGGTTGTGTAATATTGATTAGTGTGTGTGTGCAATATTCAAAGTGTTTGAAGGAAAAAAATATTTAAAATAATAAAGAAAGATAAAAAGAAAAAAAATTGCAAGAGAGGTTGAATTTTTCAAAAAAAAAAATAAGAGAAGGAAAGTGAAGGAAATATGTGAAGAGAATGTGTATTATTTGGAGTTGGGGATAAAAATTCATGTTTGTTACTTATCATTTGAGTTCCTTCCCAATGCTCTTTTATTCTCTTGGGTGTTTAACTTGTCATATCCATATTGTTTCCTTTCCTTACCTTGGCCCCATTTTAACCTTGAATAAAGTCCTCTTAATTTTTGTATGCATGTGTTTTGAGTAGTGGAGAAGTAAAAAATAAGTAAGCTTATGGTAGTGCAATTTTCATGAATTGAATTGAGTGAAATACTTATCCCATAAACACTTGAGGAATTGAGAGTGTATCTTGTGAGAATCTATCATTCTTGATTCATTCTTTTCAAATTGATGATACCTTGCTTGTTCCCTTAAATCTTTAGTTATTTTTCTTGCTTATAGCTTTTGCATTCTTGAATGTCATTTGAAATTGAGTCTTTTAGAGTTTTTACCTTTTGAGTTTGTTTTGTTTTTCTTTGTTTCCTAGTTTTGGTTTTTTCTGTTTTGCCCGAGGACGTGCAAAAGAGTAAGTGTGGGGGTATTTGATAATTATAATTTTTAACATATTAATTATCTACACAATTACCTTATTAATGATATCCAGATTGTAATTAAGTGATCTTAGCACTCATTTAGATCATTGGGTTGAACTGGGCTTTAAAGCAAAATTTTTAGATTTTAATGCATATTGACATTAGTTCAGTATTTTAACCATAACTTGAGTTGTAAATCTCTGATTTTGATGTTCTTTATATGCTAGGAAAGATGAGAAAAAGATCTAAAAGTTTTATGAAACGTCAAATTGGAAGATTCGGATGTTTAGGTGGTCAAATATAGTCTTGAAATTGGACTAGCGGTACTGTTACGAATTCTGGACACACCTTCACTATTTTGGGCATATCTCACTCATTTCAAGCCCAAATTAAGCATATGAGCACTCCTTGGAAACCTTACTTCAAAGGCTATCTGATGGACTTGATTTGAATGAGAGATTGTGACAGAAATCCAAAAGATGGAAATATGAAAAAAGTGGAGGAATCATTAAAAGGTGGGAGACACACTTTCATAATGAGATAATAATTCATTGGAAGGTGGGAGACACACTTTGATAATGGAGGAATAATTAACAAAAGTTGGTGAACCACTTTTGACTCTTAGTGGATGATTAAGAGGAGAGCAATCATATTTTGATGAGGGAATGGAGAGCTTCTATGTAGTGTGTGGTTATTGTAGTTTAGTTTTTTATTTTGGGAGACTTCTCTTCTTCTCTTCCTCTCCTCCTCTCTCTTTGTTATTTTCATTTTTGTATGGTTCTTGAAGGTTTTCTAATGGTGATGGCTATGGAGAGCTAAACTTCATTGATCATCCCAAGAGATTGACATTCTTGATGATTAATCTTGAGATCTTGTTTTAATTGCTATACATTCATCTATTAATCAAGTTTCTCTTTTTTTTCTTCTCTTGTTTAAATTTTGATTTAATGCTTAATTTGATTAGGATTTGCATATGTTAATTGCATAATTATCATATGCCAAGAGATGAATTTAGAAGCTAAACAATGCATCAAAGGTGTTTGATGAATTTTTAGCTTAGTTGGATCTTGGTTTTTAAGTTAATTTGAGTTTTGGATTGATGCTTAATTTATCTAACCTTAATTAATTGAATTCTAGAAGCATTTCTAGTAGAAGATCCATGGATCATTGAGAGGCGTCTTGATGTGATCTAAGACCAAGGATTTGGTTGATAGTTGAATGGATTTATAAAGATCAATGATGGATTAAAATCGAGATTGGTTAATTCTCGTAGATTGGTTGTTTTCCTAATCTTGTTTACTCATTTTAATTGCTCTTTGTTGTTTAATCTTGCAAAACTGTTCCCCCCTGTTTATTAACATCTTAATCTGACTTCATAATTAGAATGATCTACAGGCTCAACCCGGTGTTACCTTATGCTGCAAGTAGTTTTGGTAAATCGGTTATAAATTGATTTAAATTTAGTAATCTCGACAGTTGTCACTTTCCCCAGTAGATAATTTGGAAGAAGAAAATATTCTTGATCCTTTGCATGTTAGAGACTCAATAATCTGTCTACTTTGAATAAGATGTTTCCCTAATCTCATTGGTTGACTGCATTAACAAAAAATTGTAATATTAGAAAACAAAATTAATGTAAAACGAAAAAGGCATTGAATTAAAGGTCTATAGTCTAAAATAGATTTGTACCCTAATGATTTATTGTTTTTGTTTTCAAATGTCTCAACTAACATGGTTTTAGTCAATATAGATGTCATTTTTCTTTTTTCTGCCTCAGCAGCATAGGAATGGTTGAAAGTTCTTTATCAGTACTTTTACAATAATATCTAAGCCTTATGGCAGCATTTTGAAAATTTTTAATATATGTGTACTAACCAATGGTAATATCCATCACAGCAAAAGTATCCCCCGTTAGGAAAAATTGACATGTCCTAGATCTAATATATTATATAATTTTTAAAACACATTGTAATCATTTTATTTTTTGATAAATAATATGGCATTCCATTTATTGTGTCATATTTATTATTTAATTATTTAATTAGTATGACAAAATCCTTGATTAAATTTAGACACTTGTCATCATGATAGAGATCATGATAATGAGAGATGAGTTTTTATTTATAATTTAATCTAAAGTGTTCTTGATCATAAGATTATTGAGAATAAGACATTAGTAATCCGGATAGATCAATATATGTGTGATTGCCTCTATTGGATAGAGATTGATAGATATCATTTATTAATTCGCATATATAGATGACTTATATGGAGATATGATCATTGAACTGGCTCAACTGAGAATTCCTAATGATTTATATTATCGTCAAACTGTCAATAGGATACTCTCATGAAGAATATGGTCCAAACTTTTCCTTTGACATGAGATTATCACAGTAATTAACAAGGTTATAAAACATAAAGGTTGAGAGAGAGAGAAAAAAAACTCATAACCTTTGTGCCGCCAGGCAATAAATAGTCCTGTCACCAACCTCCGCATGACTACGCTTTGAGCGTCGCCTTCTGCAAGCCTGGCCACCACTGCTAGTCATCGAACCGACAGTGCTCTCTACCCACCAACCACCGCGCCTCCAGCAGAGTCACCAGCAGCTCCTCCCAGCCACCACGTTGCTGTCGTCCTCAACACAGAAGGCCGATAACCCATATCGCGACATTAATAGCTGATTCTCCCAACCAATACGCGCTGTCAAATCGCGCCTCAACGCAACAGATTTGCCACCAACCGCTGTGCAACCATGTTTTGATCATCGTCCATTTGCAAGCCCAAACTCCACCGCAAATCTGGCCAGCACCGTACCGTGACCCATGCAATGCTGTCGTACCCAGACTAGAACCCTGACAGGCTACTCTTGACCAGTCACTGCCACTCCTCTACCTTGGTCTCTACCCAAATGGAATCTCCTTTTCTACTTGTTTCTTGGTAATTTTGGCATGTTAATCTTTGCAAAAGTCAGGTTTTAAAAAAAATGACGAAAGGTGAGGGGGAATGGCAAGAGGTGAGACGGAATGTGAGGGAGTCATCTCGTGGAGATAACTATAAGTGGATAGTAAGGGAGCAAAACCATATTCAGGCAGCAAAGAAAAAAGTTTCACTCAATGAAGGTCTTGTCACATATTTTTTCTCAAATTTTCCTGATAATTTTAGTCCCAAGGATATGTGGATGGTGTTCAAGAAATGGAGTAAAGTGGTGGAGGTCTTCATTTCGAAAAAGGTAGACAGAAGGGACAAACAGTTTGGCTTCATGAGATTTATCAAGATTCTGACCCAATTCTTTTTAGAAGCACCTTAGACAAGATACTAATTGGTAATCAAAAGGTTTACGTTAACCTTCTAAGGTTCAAGCGAGGTGTTTGGGGTGATAGGATCAAACAGCAAAAAAAATTTCATCCAGAAAGTAACGCTGCTAAGGGTTATGCGCGAAGACAAGAAGGGCTCTCTTATGCTCAGGTGGTGAACCAAGACAAAACAACAAGGAAGAATCATGGCAAATCCACATCTGACAGATTCTACCACCTTAGCTTTGACGTGGATTCTTTTGAGGAGTATAAATTGAATTATGCGTTTGTTGGCAAAGTTAGAACTCCGAGCGACACTTTTAATATTTAGGAAAAAATTCATTCTGAGGGGTATTTTTCAATTATGGTTACTCTGCTGGGTGCTAATCTCGTTCTTTTGGAGGCAGAGAATAAAGATGAGATTCCAACACTTATCAACGATGCCAGGGATTAGCTCTCTAATTGGTTTGATGAAATTAGACAATAGAGTCCGAAGGAGGTGGATTCAAAGAGATTGGTGTGGGTGAAGTGTTATGGAACTCCAGTTCATATATGGTCTGAAAAGTTCTTCAACTCCATTGTGCCTTGCTTAGGTCACTATGTTAACATTGATGAAAGCACAAGAAAATAGGCTCACGTGGACGTGGCCAAAATCCTAATGAGAATAATGACTCCAGATCTTATTAATAGAGTGGTTAGAGTGGATATCAATAGAAACATCTTTCCTATTAAACTTGTTGAGGAGGTTTTCAGTGATAATGTTTATAAAACTTCTGGCATGAATGTAGTGGGTCATAGAATGGAAGTAAGCTCTGATGAAGAAAGCATATCAACAAACTCAAATTCCCAGTTTGGGCGGCCAGTGGAGGATTTCCCTAATCATGAAGGTTCTCTGAATTTGGACCAAGGCATTAATAAGGATTCCTTGTTTCAGATTTGGGGGAGGAAGGGGTTAATAGAGTATTGATGGGAAAAGCCATTCAAAATGATTAAAATGCCTAAGAGGGACTATCTGGTAACTCCTCTAATGATGCTACTAGTTTGCCAATGGTCCTACGGCGGCCTTTTATTGATCAATCAACCCATACACAGCTAGATCAGAATGAAAAAGACGTCTCTATGGGTTTCTCTATCACCGATTCTGATATACAGAGGTGTAATTTGAAGATCTTGTCAAAGAATAAAGGTTTGGTAGCAGAGAAGATCTAGGTTTTGGCTAAGGAATTGGGGGTGTCTGGCTCAAGAGAAGATGGTGAATATGTCAAGCTTTTACAGCAAGTAGAGGTTAGGGATGGTTTGGAGAAGGTTTGGAGGGGTTCGCAGAAAGTTCCAATATGAGAGCTATTATCTATAATGTGAGAGGGCTTGGCAACCAGATTAAGAAGAGTAATATCCGGAGGCTTATTGTTGCGGGCCAGTTCGATATATGCTTGTTTCAAGAAACAAAGTTGACTCTAGTTGATGATAGGGTGGTTAAAGGTTTGTGGGGTCGATCTTCTTGCCAGTAGGTGTATAGTCTAGCTTCTAGACTTTTAGGTGGGCTCCTCTTTATCTGGAAGTCTGACATTATGAAATTATTATTTTCTTTCTCTAGTGAAGGGTTTTTAGGAGTGTGTGGGGAATGGGGTCAAAGTAGTAAAAGATGTTTCTTCATTAATGTGTATTCTCCACGTTCACTGTCTGGTAAAAAGAAATTGTGGAGGGAATTATTGATGTCTAAATGAGGTTTCAGCAGTGATCTATGGTGTGTGGCTGAGGACTTTAATGTTGTGAAGTCTAGAGATGAAAGAAGAGGTTCAAGTCAATAGGAAAATATCAGGGAGCAAGAAGAATTCCAGCAATTTATGGAGGACATGGCTTTGGTTGATGTTCTGATGCTCGGGAAGAAGTTCACTTGGTTCAGAGCTGATGGGTCTGCTATGAGTAGACTTGATCATTTTTTAATATCAGAAGGATTGATTGATCTTTGGCAAATAACATCTCAGTGGGTTGAAAAGAGGGACATTTCTGATCATTGCCCAGTAGTTTTGAAGAGTAGCTGTTCTAACTGGAGTCCTAAGCCTTTTCGCTTTAATAATTGCTAGATGAGGCTTCGTGATTTTGTTCAGTTTGTTACTGGCTGTTGAAGAGAGTTTGAGGTGGGTGGGTGGAAAATATACTCTTTCAAGGAAAAATTGAAGCTCTTGAAGGAGAGGCTTAAAAAGTGGAATAAGGAGGTGTTTGGTTTTCTGGACTTGAAAGTAAATCAGTTGGCTGATGAAATGAACTTACTGGATGATAAGGCAGCTTATGATGATTTGCTTCCTTTAGATGTTATGCAAAGAAGGCAACTCTCAGTAAATTTGTGGCACTAACTTAGTCTTAAAAAGAGCCTTATTTTTCATAAAGCTAGAGTTAGATGGCTAAAGAAAGGGGATGCAAACATAGCTTTCTTTCACTTGTGCCTTCGTTCTCGACGAAATGTTAATCGGATTGTGGCTCTTAAGACAGGGGATCGATGGATTAAGGGGGTTCAAGAGATAAAAATAAAGGTTGCAGATCACTTTCAGAGGGTTTACTCAGATCATGATATGAATCGCCCTATGCTGGATAAGATTATTTTTAAGAAGGTATCTTATGCAGATGATAATAATGTTCTTTCTTCTCCCTTTTCCATTGATGAGATCAAAGAGGCTATGTGGAGCTGTGATGACAACTAGAGTCATGGGCCAAATGGTTTTAATTTCAACTTTTTCAAAAACTGTTGGGACATTATAAAGGTGGAGGTATGTGAAATGGTTGAGGAATTCTGTTTTAATGCTAAGCTCCCTAAGGCTGTTACTTCTTCGTTTATTGCTTTGGTGCCTAAGATTGAAAATCCTCATCACTTGTCCGAGTTTAGACCCATCTCTCTTATTGGTAGTGTCTATAAAATTATCTCAAAATTACTGGCTTTGAGACTAAAAAAGGTGTTAGGGACTGTTATTTCTACATGTCAGACTACTTTTCTCCCAAAAAGACAAATTTTAGATGGTGTGCTGGTTTTGAATGAGTTAGTTGATTTAGAAAAGAGATCTAAGCAAGAGTGCATTATATTAAAGGTCGATTTTGAAAAGGCCTATGATTCAGTGAGTTGGTGTTTTATGGACTATATGATGGGTAGAATAGGTTTCTGTGCAAAATGGAGGGAGTGAATTAGAGCATGTATTTTTTTAGGTTCAGTGTCTATGCTAGTAAATGGTAGCGCATCCCATGAAGTTCCTTTGAATAAAGGTCTACAACAAAGAGATCTACTTGCACTTTTTCTCTTTCTTATAGCATCTAAAGGGTTACGTGGTTTAATGGAAAGGGCGGTTGAGCTAGAAAAATTCTTGAGTTTTTAGGTTGGAGAAGAGACCAATATTTCTTTATTGTTGTATGTTGATGATACAGTTTTAGTGGGAAAGGCAACTTGGGAGAATTTGTGGATGCTAAAACCTGTTCTTAGAAGCTTCGAATTAGTATCAGGCTTAAAGGTCAATTTTCATAAGAGTAACTTATTTGGCATTAATGTGGAGGATAGCTTCTTATCAGTAGCCTCAAATTTTCTCCATTGTCTTACTAGAAGCTTTCCTTTTAAGTTTCTTGGTTTGCTAAATAGTGCTAATCCGAGAAAGCTGCTACTTGGCTCCCAGTTATTGACTCCATGAAGAGGAGATTGGCTTCGTGGAAGGGTAAGTAGTTATCTATGGGTGGTCAAATCGTTCTGGTAAATTCTGTTTTATCAAGCTTGCCTTTGTATTTTCTTTCTTTTTTCAAAGCTCCAAAGAAAGTCTTAACTACATTGATTGGGATTCAAAGAGCCTTCTTGTGGTCTGGTACTGATGACTCTCGGAAAACAGCTTGGGTGAATTGGGATAAAGTGTGTCAACCAAAGAATTGTGGGGGGTTAGGGATTAAAAATCTAGAATTATTTAACCTTAGCCTTTTGGTTAAGTGGAAGTTGCATTTTTTGGTGGATTCTGATGTTGTTTGGTATAAAGTTTTGTCTCATAAATATAGTTCTCTAGAGCAGGTAACTGTAAGCTCTAGGGGGCACCGAAATACTACTTCTATTTGGTGGAGGGATCTTTGCTCTATTGAAGGAGTTTCTTGTGCTCTTCCTCTTTGGTTTTCCTCTGTGGTGGCTAGAAAGGTTAAGAATGGGGAACACATAAGATTCTGGCATGACTTTTGGATTAGCAACTCTAGTCTTAAGGATACTTTTCTAAGATTATATCAAATCTCCTCTAATAAGAATGCATGCGTTGCTCATATGGGTGAGTGGTTTAATGAGGTGTGGTGTTGGAAATAGAGGTGAAGGTGAAATTTGTTTTTGTGGGAAGAAGACCTTCTATCTGAATTATCTTTTTTGTTAAATTCAGTAAGTTTATGCAATGAGGAGCAAGATGAGTGGATTTGGAAGGAAGACAGCTCTAGGATCTTTTCCATCAAATCTGCTTATTCTTTTCTACAAATCTAGCCGAATCTTGGGGCTTCTAATAGTTTGGATGTTGCCGTGTTAAGCATTTCTAGAAGTGTCATGTTCCCTTGAAGGTGTTAGCTTTTTCATGGCGTGTACTGATTGATAGACTGCCTACCTGCCTAAACTTACTTTGGAGAGGGGTCATAAATGAGCAACAGGGGGTTTCTTGTGTCTTCTGTTTACTGCAGGTTAAAGACTCTGATCATTTATTCTTTCCTGTCTGGCGTCTTATCAGGTTTGGTCCAATATTTATGCTTGGTTGGGTTTCTCTGCTATCTTACCGTATGGTGGTCAAGCTCATTATTTTCAACATGTTAGTTGTTAAGAGGTAAACGGTTTAGAATTTTTTTTTTCATATTTTATGGCACACTGTTACGTGGTCTATCTGGTTGATGTGTAATAAGATTTTGTTTAATGGGGGTTCTTTTAATTTGATTGGTGTCTTGTACCTTGTTAAAGTTAGATCTTGGTCCTGGTTTATGGCAAGGGTGGGGAGTTTTCGATGTACTTTCTCAGATTGGTGTATGTCTCCTATTAACTGTATTAGGACTTGCTGTTAGTTCTACTACTAGTTGGACTTTTGTATATGGGTTAGAGTACCCCTTATACTTTTTTTAATATATCTTTGTTTATAAAAAAAATATATAACAGTTTACCTATTAGAGTTTGACAGTTATACCATACTCTAAGGTTAACTCAGAGCTAGAACGATGGAAGGAAATATTGCATTATTCTTATAAAGGTTCTTGAAGAGAAAAATATGTTACTTCATATTATCCGGTCGTTAAGGAGTGTTGCTAGACACCAACCTTGATTAGTAATTTGGTTCGACTAATTTACTATTTGTTTAGTATTGAACATATAGGGTCACACACTAACGAGTGTTTCAATTTTTGCTAAATGATTATTTAATTTATTATTTGATAATTAAATTAGAGAATTTAATTTAATCAAATAAATAAATTTTTTATCCAAATGGAATATTATTATATTATTTGCTAGCACTTAGAATACAATTAATATATGATACAATTATCTGAAGAAATTCTATTTGGAATAGAAAAATCAAAAGTTTTCAAACGTTGTAACCACTAATGTTTTAAATTCTATTGGATAGGATTTATTGTTGCATGTTATCTTGATAGATAAGATTTATTGTTACACGTTATTGTGAAATCCTATTCGATATGCACCAAAAGTCAAGAACGTGGTACAAGCAGCAACCAATGGTTGGTTAAATCCTATTAGATACGAATCTGATATACTGCACATTAAACTTGATATGTTGCACATTAGAAAGGATATGTTACACGTTAAGTAATATTTGACAAGTTGCCTATTAGATAGGATTTGGTAATACTACACGTTATTTATTTTTGGAATAAATAAATAAAATAGCTTTTATGGCTCTTTAAGATGTGCAGTAAGGAAACTTCAAGGTATACTGATATATCATAAATAGAAAATGTATGTTTTTCTGCTCTGATTTTTTATTCTCAGATTTTTGTATAAGTTCCATGTTTCAAAGGTGTTGATAGCAAGGCTTGATCTCGGTGTGGATACACATAAAGTCTTTGTACAATCGAAGAAATTTTTTTAAAGAATTAAGTACCTTCTACCAAATATTTTGAATTTATCTTCATAATGTTAGAATAAATTTAATCACAAAAATGATTATTTTTGGATTACTATTATGTTGTTCCGCTGCATATTTTGATCACTATGCAATCCTTCAGTGGTATTAAAGCCGGGTTATTTGTGTTTAAATTGTATTACTAAAATTATAATTCATGAATTTGTGAAGTAGATGCATGATTTAAATAATAAATTATTTTTTCCTGTGCTGCAATTTGTGCGTAATTGTTGTGTGCATTGCTCACTCGTGTGCTTAAGTATAATTTGAAATTATAGACTACTTTCATGAATTTTATTTGAAAGTGATATAATGATTTATTCATAGCTAGTTTTACACATAATGTGACAAATTATATTTATGAGTTTATACGTTAGTATACTTGAAGCATACTCTGTGCATGACATTAGTTTGTTAATTCCAATTGTGAGTTAGTATACTTGTAATATGCTTCTTGGTAGCTTTTAGAAATTTTATATGATAAAACATGACATATTTTTTTATATATATTACTTGTTCATAAGGAGCGGCCTGACAACCAAGAGACTTGTGGTTTAAAGGATAAAATAAAAAAAATATTTATTGCATGTGATGTATATACATAAAAGGAATTAATTAATACAAAATGTTTGGACTACCCAAGGAGTATAAAGTTTAATTCATTAATACCAATAAAGAATGACTTGACAACCAAGGAACTATATGGTGTGGAATTATTTTTGTATGTGATACAAAATTGTATAAAGTTTAATTCATTAATACCAATAGGAATGACCTGACTACCAGGAAACTATATGGTGTGGGATTATTTTTAAAGTTGTATGTGATACAAAATTATCTATTTTAAAATATACATGCACAAGAAATGACTTGACTACCAAAGGGCTCATTCATATATATATATATATATATTAAGGGATCTCTTAACACCACTAAGGGAAATAGAGATTTCTAAAACAACTTTAATAGCAATGTAGTTAGTGGAAATATCATTTAAATAAAAGCCTATATCTTTATGATAAATGAATATATGTCCTTATGTTTTCTTTTCTTCTTTTAGATTTCTCAACATGTCTTCCTTATCACTACGCTGCATTCTTGATACCAGCAAACTGGTTGGAGCCAATTATGATGATTGGTACCTCAATTTAAGAATTGTTCTTATGCATGAAAAACTTATCGATGTGATCAGTAACCCTACCAAAACTGCCCCTACTAGCAAAGATGTTGAAGCAACCAAGACTTATGAGAAGTACTAGGAAGAATGTCTTAATGCCAAATGCATCTTTCTAGCACTAATGAGTTTCAAGCTTTAAAGGCAAACATGAGGATATGGACCCACCTGCGATCATTGAACATCTTAAGAAGATGTATGGTGAACAAAGCAGGACAACTAGTTATCATTTATCCAAAAATTTGTTTAGATCCACATTGATTGCAGGCTCTCCAATTGGGCCCCATGTTCTAAAGATGATTGATCTTATTGAACAACTTGAGAAGTTAGGGTACAAACTTGGAAAAGAGCTTTCTCATGATTTGATTTTGCAGTCACTTCCTGAATCATTTTCACAATTCATTGTTAACTTCAACATGAATAAAATGAGTTATTGATACTTAATTTATTGATTGATTATGAGAATCAAGTTACATCTGAGAAGAAGAAAGGAACTGTCATATTGGTTAGTAAATCCTCTAAAAAGAAGGGTAAGGGTAAGTATAAGCTGAAAAGGAAACCTCTTGCACCTAAAGGCAGTGTGACCAAACCCAAGGTTAAAGAGGATAAGCCAAACAATTATGATGTTGAATGTTTCTTCTATACGAAGAAAGGTCAATGGAAGATAAATTACAAAAAGTATATTGCTTCTCTAAAAGAAAAGGAACAAGGTGAGACTTTAATGAAAAATGTTTTCATGATTTCTTTAATTGTTACTGATTCTTCAAAGTGGGCATTAGATAGTAAAAGTAGTTTTAATATCTGCAATATGTTGCAGGGGTTACAAATAAGTAAAAGGTTGAAGAAAGGAGAAATAAGTCTTCAGGTTGGGAATGGTGCAAATGTTGTGGCCCTAGTTGTAAGATCAATTTCTTTAATAATGCCTACTGGAAAAACATTGGTGTTGGAGAATTATTATTATGTTTCAAAATTTGTTTCAAATGTTATTTCAATTTCTATGTTGGACAAGCATGGTTTTCGTATTGTTTTCAATAATAGCATTAGCTGAATTTATCATAATGATGATTTATATGTGAATGGCTATCTCCAACATGGTATTTATGTCTTACCTGATGTGAATGTAAAACCGATTATGCGTGTTTCTAGTCTTAAAAAAGAAAGAGACAATTAAGTAAATCGTGCATACCTTTGGCATTGTAGACTTCATCATAGGGGTGTAAGTGGGTGGTTTGGTTTGGTTTTTGAGGGAAAATAAATCCGAACCAATCAAAATCAATTGGTTTGGTTTGGTTCGGTTTTCGTATTTTTTGATAGTCAAATCTGAACCGAACCGAACCGAACATCTATGGATTGGTTTGGTTCGGGTGATCGGGTTGGCCACTTTTTTAATACAAAAATTAACTAAATAATTAGTTTTTCATAAAAAAATACAAAAAAACTAATGAAAAAATTTCTAGAAATAGAATCAATCTTATTAATTTGAACACTAATAATTATTTTATATTTTAAAATGTGTATTAAAAGGTTCATAAAGAGGAAACAAAGAAACATATTGATATTTGTATTAAGAAATTATATTTGAACAAGTTAAAAAAAAATAAGAGAGATTTAACTGGACAAGTTGTATACTACTACTATTTAATTAAGAGAAAGTTGTGAGACTACTAACCTGGAGGTATATATGTAACCAATTAAACCCCTAATGACACGAGTGAAGCTAATGAAGACTTGATTAGTTAAACTTTGAATCAGCAACCTAGCGAATCCAAAGTCTCCAACCTTTGCAGCCATATTTTCATCCAAGAGAATGTTGTTAGGCTTCAAATCACAATGCACAATAGGAACTTCACTATCATTGTGCAGGTAATCCAAAGCACAAGCAGCATCAATATCTATATTCAGTCTCTCCATAAGGTTCAACTCATTTTCATTTGCATGCTTTCTCTTCCCCTTAATCCAATCTTCCAAGCTCCCATTACTTAAGTACTCATAAACTAGAGCCAGAAATTCATTTTTTTTAAAGTCAATACTAGAACATTTAAAGTCAATTCATCGTTTTCAAGCTTTCAAGTTTAGATGATGTTGTTGCTGTTACTTTCACTTTTCTGTTCTTTATGTATAGTAGCAAGTAAATTGTTAGACATAATATCAGTGTTACCACTGTGGCTCTAATGATGTAATGTCTGACATGCCTTCTAACATGACCATGAAGTTCACATGCAAAATACAAGCAAAATTTTTTATTACCTTCTAAATAGACAACAAAAAGCTTTTGGAAAACTCAACCATTAGGAATGGTTCCTTCTAAATCATTATAAGAGAGGTTCAAAAATTAAATGACATGTAAATTTTGAAGTTCAATAGGAATGGATCCAGAGAGTTGGTTGAAGGAAAGATCCAAAGTTTTCAAGTCTCTCACCTCTCTAAGAGTTTTTAGAATAGCACCTGATAGCATATGCCTGGCCAGAACTACAGTGCGGGTGAGTAGAACCGAACATTTTGGCAAAGGAGTTTTCTAGCATTCTATGTTGAATGAAAATGACGTTTTAGGAGTTGAAAGCTGAGAAAGTACTACAAAAAATAAAGAAAAACTAGTAGCTAAAAAATATTGTAGCACAATTTTTTTTAAAAAATAAAATATATAAATATATGATTTGGTTTGGTTCGGGTTGGTTCGATTTTGAAATTTCAAATCTGAGAACCGAATCAATTAAACTTTAATTGGTTTGGATTTTACCCGAACCAATCAATATATCCAAACCAAACCGAACCAATTTAATTGGTTCGGTTTGGATTAATCGGGTTGGTCAATTATCCGAACCAATTTACACCCCTACTTCATCATATAGGAGAGAAAAGAATTAACAAGTTACACAAGAAAGGTTACCTTGACCATTATGATTATGAATCATATACAACTTGTGAATCTTGTCTCAAAGGAAAAATGATCAAATTTTCGTTTACTAGAAATGGAGAGCAAGCTTCTAAATTATTGGGTCTAATTTATACAGATGTTTGTGGGCTCATGAAAATTCAGGCCAAATGAGGATATTCTTATTTTATCACCTTCACTGATGATATGTCTAGATATGGTTTTGTGAATCTTATGAAACACAAATCCGAGTCATTTGAAATGTTCAAAAGATTCCGTAGTGAAGTTAAGAAAAAACTTGGTAAGAGTATTAAGATACTCAGATTCGATAGAGGAGGAGAATATCTTAATGACAATTTTCTTGATTATCTGAATGAAAATGGAATTCAATCACAGTGGACACCTCCAGGAACACTAGAACACAATGGTGTATCCAAAAAAAAAGAATCGAATCTTATTAGATATAATAAGATCCATGATGGGGTTCACTAATCTTCCAATGAATTTATGGGGATATGCTTTAGAAACAGCAGCATATTTATTAAATAAAGTTCTCACAAAGCCAGTCCCTACAACACCATATAAGATATGAAAAGGTCATAAGCCAAGTCTCAAGCATATTAGAGTTTGGGGATGTCCAGCCTATGTCAAGAGATTACAAACAGATAAAATTGATGCAAGGTCTGATAAATGTAGGTTCATTAGGTATCCAAAGAAACAGTGGGGTATTATTTCTATCACTCTTCTGACCACAAGGTGTTTGTGGCAAGAGGAACAACCTTTTTGGAAAGGGAATTTCTTTCAGAAGTCATGGTAAAGAAATAAAACTAAATGAAGTTCAAGAAACCAATGAAATAACGTCAGCTCAAGAGCTAGAAATGCAAGTTGAGAAACCTTTGTTGGATATTCTGAAGTTAACATGAAGGTCACCACCTTCGATGGTTGAGGTTCAAGAACAAATGAGGTTGATCATAATGATGATGACCCTAGAACCTATGAAGAGGCTATGAAAAGTTCGACTACAAGAAGTGGCAAGAAGCCATGGTTAATAAACCAATTTTAGAACTAGTGCAACAACCACCAAATTCAAGACAATCCATAGGAAAGTGTTGTAGGGTGACAATATAAAGTCTATTGGTTGTATAAACCAAAAAGATTGGAGTGCATGGAAAATATAAACCAATTTTAGAACTAGTGCAAATAAACCTCTTAGAAAGTCTAGCCGCGCACATCATGCACCGAGTAGATTGAACTTATTAATGCAAGATGATACGCCAAATGAGGTTGATCATAATGATGATGACCCTAGAACCTATGAAGAGGCTATGAAAAGTTCTGACTACAAGAAGTGGCAAGAAGCCATGGAATCTGAAATTGAATTCATGAAGATCAACAAAGTATGGACTTTAGGTGAAACTTCAAAGGATATAAAGTCTATTGGTTGTAAATGGGTTTTCAAGAAAAAGATTGGAGTGCATGGAAAGGTGGAGACCTATAAAGCCCAACTTGTTGCTAAAGAATATCGTCAAAAATAAGAAAACAATTATGATGAAACCTTCTCTCCCATGGCAATGCTCAAATCAATTCGGATTCTACTTGTTATAACAGCATATTATGATTATGAAATATGGCAAATGGATGTGAAAACTGCTTTCCTAAATGGTGAGCTCGAAGAGGAATTGTATATGACACAACTTGATGGTTTCAATCCTTGACTGATCATAATAAAGTTTACAAGCTACAACGATCCATTTATGGATTAAAACAAGTTTCTAGAAATTAGAATATCCGCTTCAACCAGACAATAAAAAAGTTTGATTTTATTATATGTGAATAGGAACCTTGTGTCTATAAAAAATTTAGTGGGAGCATAATTATTTTCTTAGTGTTGTATGTTGATGACATATTACTCATAGGAAATGATGTACTAGCATTGCAAAGTACAAAGATTTGACTTTCTGAACAGTTCTCCATGAAAGGTTTGGGATAAGCAACCTATATTTTGGGAATAAAGATTTATAGGGATAGATCTAAAAGGTTGTTTCACTACAAGAATTTTCTAACTAAGTATTGAAATCAGCTTTTAACATGAAGTTTTCATACTTTAGCATACATAACCTTCGTATTTGATTAGTTTCGATTGCACTAGTACATGTTGATTTTAGTAATACATAACCATGTTACCATGTGAGCACTTCATTGACAAGTTCTTAACTAGGTTTTATTTTAGGTTCTAAAGCATTTGCCTAGTAATACATGTAAAGGATTTTTATAATTCATTAAATACTTGAATTAGCTACTGAATTTAGCTATGTAAATTTTTTGTAGCTAATCTGTAGCTACAAATTAGCTAAAGATTAAAATTCTGTAACTAAATACGATGTAACTATGAAATTTAGCTATGAAACAATTTTGGTAGCTAATTCGTAGTAAATTAGCTACGGATTACCTACAAAATAAAAATCCCTAACTAAATTTTGAATGCAAAAAGAAAAAAATTTTATCAAACAAATAACTACAAAATTGTTACAAGTTGGCTACAAAATTTAGTTAAAAAAATTTATTTGATAGTTAATGTGTAGCAAATTAGTTATTAAAATATTTTGTAGTAAATTAGCTACGGATTAGCTACCAAATATTCCGTAACTAAATTTCAATTATATAGAAAAAATAATTTGATTAAAACTCAGCATTCTTTAATCTCTACTTCCAAGGAAAGTTTCTCAATTTCTTCCTCGCAAGACAAAGCCACAAGGCTAACAAAGATTATTTACAATATGCTCAAAGTCATTCTGATTATCTAATATTTTTATATCATGAATTATGACAAATGTAGCACTTGACCAACAAAGGTCCGGATTACAAACAATTAGTTGTGTGTGTCAAAACCGGTAACTTCACATGCACTTCAAAAGCTACTTTCCTAAATCGTAAATCCTTTTACTTCGTGCGCGCCCCTCCCTCCCTCCCTCCCACCCTCTTACCCTCTCACTTTCCTGTCATGCTTTAATTGTTTCCTCCTACCCTCTCGGTTTCCATATCCATGGCCCAATTTCTTTAATTTGGCAAATACGCTTCATTCTTCCTCCTTCGAATGAGGCATCGCAACTGGAGAATAGGTTGTTGGTGATTCGTGTCACGAAGTTGCTCCATACCTATGGCGTTTTTCACCAACGAGGTTGTACATTACAGTTTCCTTCCGTTCTCTTTTGGTCCTTTCCATTGCTTTTGTATCTATTTTGCATCTGATTTGGAGTGAAATCTTACAAAGTTGTGCAAACCCATTTGAGATTTAAAATTTTATTTGGCATAAGATCTATTGTTCTGTTCTGCTATACACCTACTGACCCGTTTTCTTCACTCACTGAGATTTGAAATTTTATTTTCCATTTTCAGTTGGTTTCCGAGTTCTCTTTCTCGTCTTTCGATTTCTTTTCTATCTATTTTCCATCTCTACTACACCTAAATCCTATCAAGTTTTTCAAACCCATTCTGAATTTGAAATTTGCCAGAACTATTGATTGTTGTAGTTTTGTTGGTTTTTTTCTTTACTTTTGTTCATTCCTCATTCTTGGTTGAAGGTAAGCATTTCTTCTTTAGTTTTACATTTGAATATATGCAGTTCAGTCAAACATCTATTCCTTCTCTCTACTTAATATTGGTGACTATTGAAAAAAAATCTTTTAACTTCTTTTTATTTTTCCCAAATAGCTCATTTTCAAAAAGATTTATTGATAAAAGTGGTACTCATTCGCTAACTTTGTTCGCTTCAAGGTAAGTATTCTTTTTCTGTCAGATTAATTTTACTATTACTTTGTTGGGGAGTTATGTATGATGTGTAATTGAATATTTGTTTGGTATTGATATAGATATATTTGTTAATTACTTCGTTGATTAGGTATGTGGTAACCCAGAAGGGTTCACAAGTTCAAAGGAGGGGATTTGGATATGTGAGGACTGTTCATAGGACTATTTTACAATAGGCTTTTTGTTATGACTACCACTGCTTTATGTATGTTCTTTTAAAAATGGAACATCTAATCCTGCAAGCCTCTCTGTTTATTCTTGTCATTTAGCTAATAAATTAATTTGGCTTATTATAACCCAAATCAAATGAAAAGTGTTGTGGTTAGACTCACTGAATTACTAGTTAATGTTGTTATGATGGATGGGTCCATGACCATGAAATGGAATTGGACAAGTGAAAATGCTTCTTGTTGTTGGTTTTGATTTTTGAATTATTGGCTGGTCTATTTTAGCAATGATATGTAGTTTGTTTGGAAAGTGACAAGTCAATTAATGTAATTGAGAACAAGGAAATGGGTTTGGCCTTAGTTTACAAGATGAAGTTCTTGGTGTTAGATTATATTCAATTATATGTAGTTTCTTAACTAATTTATCTCATTTTCTGATTGGTTATATTCAATGCAAATCTACCTAGGAACAAAAAAGTTGGCATAGGGTTATGTTTAAGAAGCAATTTGATGTTTGATAGTTTAATAGTCAGTTCATTTTTTTGATTTTGCTTAAGGATGCTTTTAATGGGTATTTTACATTTATGTTATTTCTGTCTTGATAGCCAAAGAATTTTCTTTGTCTGCTTAAATATGCATGTATACACTACAAAAAAAAGATATAAATTATGGCAATTTTAATATGGTAGTTCTAATGCTTATGAATCAAAATCTGAATAATAAACCAATTTTACATGTTTGTGGTCACTTGTGAGTGACATCGCTGAGTCCCACTAATTAAACCACTAAAACCAGTATAGTTATCCATTTCATTTAAGCTTTGACTGTTACTTAATTCTTTTCTTCTGTTACTTTTCTTTACAAGAAATTGAAAAATAAAAGAAAAGAAAAGGTAGAAAATGATGGGAACAGCTTGGGCATCAAGTCACCTTAGACTAACTAAGTATTGAACAGTTTTAACATGAAGTTTTCTACTGTACTGTATTTGACTAGTTTCGATTTGCTTTAGCATACATAACCATGTTACCATGTGAGCACTTCATTGACAAGTTCTTTAACTTATTAGGTTCTAAAGCATTTGCCTAGTACATGTTGATTTTTTATAATATTCAATAAACTTCCTTATTCTGTTATATAGGGGTATTAAATAACCGAGTTATTTACTTATATAGTGTACTCGGTTTTATTTCTGTTTGTTTTTTGCTATCAAAATTTATGTTAGTAATATTGTTTTATGTAGAGAGCATTATTTAATAGAATTCATGATAAAGTGCTACTTGAATAAACTTCTAAACCCTTTCAATTTGTCCTCTTTGGGTGCATTCTCTTCTTCACATATCCAGCAATGTCTGCAAAATTTTAATATCAGTAGAGGGATAAAGTCATAGTCTAAAAGTGATCATGTTTCAGACAGAACATTAACTTAGGATATATTGAACAACATAGGACACAAGTGGGGTTGTGGTGGTCGATCAAATGAAACACACCCCACTTGGCTAAATAGCTTTAAATATGTGATTATATGTTTGGAATCTCAGAAAGTTTGGTTTTTTGTACTTTTATTTGAAGACCCCTTCTTGAGTTTTTTTTTAGTTATTGATATCATATTGGAATAGAGAGCTAAATAGCTTTGAATATGTGATTACGTGTTTGGCATCTCAGATAGTTTGGTTTTTTGTACCTTAATTGGAAGACCCTTTTGAGAATTTTAGTTATTGGTGTCAAAATTGGAATAGAAAGTGTGGCTTACTGAGTTTCTTTTTTATCTGAAATGAAGGCATTTGTCGGTGGAGAAGAACAGGGTTTTATATGTTAAATTATACCTAGAAATATCCAATCTAACGACAGACAACCCCGCAATTGCATCTTTCATCATTCGGGTGGTTAGTTCTGTTGGAGATCGCAAGGCCCTCACCCATCCAGGTAATCAAAGTTCTGTGTTTTCTTTTATTTGTAAAGAAAATAATAAATCTTTGATTCTCGCATGTAGTTATATGTTGTACTCAGTGTACAAACTGCATAATAATTGCAGACAGAAGATAGCCAAAGTCTTTATGGTTTATTATGCCACTTTTTTTTTGCATCTTCAGAATTTCTGAGTAATCTTGTGGAGGGGAGAGGGAAAATGAATCTCAAAACTAGAAGAGAAGCTTACTTCTTATTGTTTTCATGTTCACTCAAACTCCTCAACCTTTCTTGCATTTCCCTGCAACAGTTTAGAAGGATTAGCATTAACCAACAGTTTTAAAATAGAATTTGCTTTCGCTAATGCAAAGCAACCATTTAAAGTGATTTGATCATCTAATCTACACTCTTCCAAGGAAAGTTTCTCAATTTCTTCCTGCAAGACAAAGCCACAAGGCTAACAGCATTATTTACAATATGCTCAAAGTCATTCTGATTATCTAATATTTTTATATCATGAATTATGACAAATGTAGCACTTGACCAACAAAGGTCTGGATCCAGTAATTGTTAAGTGCTATCCATAGACATTATAGATGGAAACAAAGACCCATCTCCAAAAGCCATATGAATGACAATGATATTACTATAACAATTAGTTGTGTGTGTGTCAACTGGTACTTCACGAAAAAACTACACCACATCACATGCCTTCAACATAGAGACATAGTATCACTATAATTATACAATAATATAACTAACATATATTATAATAATACTATAAATATAATAAAGATTTTAGAATTTTATATTCTAATATATGTTAATTACAGGAGGTAGAGTTGAACTATCTAGTCCCTTTCAGAGATTTGTATGAAAGTGTGCATAAGAAAAAAATGGAGAATATGTCACTCATTGCTCAAAAAACTTCATTGTAGGTGTTTTAAAAATTAAAACTAATTCTCATTTGTTAAGTTGTTGATAATTTTGATAAAATTTTATACATTTTTTATTTTAGGACTCTTATGACACCACTATGTTAGAGAAATATGGAGAAGATTCTTCAACGCATCCTATGGTTGATCAGGATGTGTGGCTGGAGGTGACGGGTCCCAACAAGAAGGGATGGGTCCATGGCATGAGTCACAGCTTAGATATGCCTATTCATGTATTGAACTATTTATATTAATTAACTTGGATTAGTTATGCTTTCTTTGTAGAACATGTTTTGAATTTATTAATACAATTATGATATTTTGTTGTTTTGCACAATTATTTGTTGGATTTTTCTGTTTTGATTGAAATATTTATACAGGTATAATTTTAAAATACATTAATTATCATTATAAATTAATTTGGATTAGCTTCAGAATAGCTAAGGAATAGCTATGGAATCGCTACAGATTTTAACTAGGGAATAGTTAGAGAATTACTATAGATTTTAGCTAGGGAATAGCTATGGAATTGCTATAATATTAGCTAGGAAATTGCTACAAAATTGCCATGGATTTAGAAACAAAATAGCTATGGATTTTCTACAAACTTGCTACAAAAATTAGCTACGAAATTCGCTACAAAATATTTCATAACTAATTAGCTGTGGAAATGGAGGAAACTCTAAACAAAAATTAGTTACAAAAATTTTGAAAATTAGTTACGGATTAGCTACGAAAATTTTTGGTAACTAATTAGCTACCAAAAATTGACTATAGAAAAATCCGTAGCTAATCTGTAGCTAACTCGGTTAGCTGCAGATTAGCTACGGATTTTTCCATAGCTAATCGGTTAAATTCTTGTAGAGTTTGGACTTTCACAGTCTATGTACATTGATGCCATATTAAAGAGGTATAACATGAAAAATTCTAAAAGAGGCTATTTACCAATAAGCACTGGAATTTCTCTCAGTAGGGAGGATAGTCCTCAAACCCTTGAAGAGAGAGAGAACACATGAATAGAATGCTATATGCAAGTGCACTGGGAGTTATCATGTATACCATGACTTGTACGTGTCCTGATATTGTTTATGCACTGGGTGTAACAAGTCGATATTAGGAAGACCGTGGTAAGGAACATTGCAAAGTAGTTAAAAAACATTTTGAAGTACTTGAGAAGAACTAAAGACCAAGTTCTCATTTATGGAGATTCAGAACTAAAACTAAAAGGTTATGTAGATGCAAGTTTTGCATCAGATAAGGATGATAGCAAATCCATTTTTGGTTATGTTTTTACTTTAAATGGTGGTTCAGTGAGTTGGAAAAGTTTCAAACAAGTTACAGTAGCTGACTCAACAATTGAAACAGAATATATTGTAGCAAATGAGACTGCTAAAGAAGCGGTTTGGACGAATAAGTTCATATATGAACTTGGTGTGGTTCCTTCAATAGAAGAATTAGTTCCATTGTTGTATGACAATAATGGAGCCATTGGTCAAGCAAAAGAACCAAGATTACATCAAAAGTCTAAACATATTTTGCGGAAGTATCACTTAATTAGAGAAATCATTGAACGTGGAGACGTTAAGATTCAAAAGGTTAATGGAAAAGAAAATGCAATAGACCCATTCACCAAAGCACTTGGTGTAAAGGAGATTGACAAGCACAAGTGAGAATTGGGAATAAAATACATGAGAGATTGGCTCTAGTGCAAGTGGGAGATTATTAGGAAAAATTGACATGTCCTAAATCTAATCTATTGTATAATTTTTAGAACACATTCTAATCATTTTATTTTTTGATAAATAACATGGCATTCAATTTATTTTGTCATATTTATTTTTTAATTATTTAATTAATATGACAAAGTCCTTGATTAAATTTAGACACTTGTCATCATGATAGAGATCATGATAATGAGAGGTGAGTTTTTATTTATAATTTAATTTAAAGTGTTCTTGATCGTAGGATTATTGAGAATAGGACATTAATAATCCGGATAGATCAATATATGTGTGATCGTCTCTATTGGATAGAGATTGATAGATCTCATTTATTAATTCACATATATAGATGATGTATATGGAGATATGATCATTGAACTGACTCAACTAAGAATTCCTAATTATTTATATTACAGTTAAACTATCAATAGGATACTTTCATGAAGAACATGGTGTAAACTTTTCCTATGACCTAAGATAATCATAATAATTAACAAGTTATTTGTTATACTTTGATTTCGAACACCTAATGCATTAGGGCGCTAGTTGAATGGATATTGGGTATGACTAAATACTTGTAGAATTAATGATACATCAAGAAGGAATCCATTAACTCTTGGTAATGAGTTTGAGCTATATGATTATAACAATAAAATTAAGACCTTGGCCAAGACAATTGAATGAATAGGGAAATGAGTTTCTTAAGTCATTCACTAGTTGGTTATAAAACATAAAAGTTATTAGAGTTTGACAGTTATATCATACTCTAAAGTTAACTCAGAGTTGGAACGATGGAAAGAAATATTGCATTATTCTTCTAAAGGTTCTTGAAGAGAAAAAATATGTTATTTCATGTTATTCGGTTGTTAAGGAGTGTTGCTAGACACCAACCTTGATTAGTAATTTGGTTCGACTAATTTACTATTAGCTTAGTATTAAACCTATGGGGTCACACACTAACGCATGTTCTAATCTTTGCTAAAGGATTATTTAATTTATTATTTGATAATTAAATTAGAGAATTTAATTTAATCAAATAAATAAATTTTGGATCTAAATGGAATATTATTATATTCTTTGCTAGCACTTACAATACAATTAATATATGATACAATTATCTGAAGAAAATCTATTTGGAATAAAAAAATCAAAAGTTTTGAACGTTGTAACCACTAATGTTTTAAATCCTATTGGACAGAATTTATTGTTGCATGTTATCTTGATAGATAAGATTTATTATTACACGTTATTGTGAAATCCTATTAGATATGCACCAAAAGTCAAGAACGTAGTACAAGCAACAACCAATGGTTGGTTAAGTCTTATTATGTACGAATCTGATATGTTGGACTTGATATGCTGAACGTTCGAAAGGATATGTTGCACGTTAAGTAAGATTCAACAAGCTGCCTATTAAATAGGATTTAGTAATACTACACATTATTTATTTTTGGAATAAATAAATAAAATAGCTTTTATGGCTATTTAAGGTATGCAGCAAAAAAATTCAAGATATACTGATATATCATAAACAGAAAATGAATGTTTTTCTACTCTGATTTTTTATTCTCAGATTTTTGTATAAGTTTCATGTTTCAAAGGTGTTAATAGCAAGACTTGGTCTCGGTGTGGATATGCATAGAGTATTCATACAATCGATAATTTTCTTTTAAATTATCAAATACCTTCTACCAGGTATTTCGAATTTATTTTCATAATGCTAGAATAAATTTAAACACAAAAGGTTATTTTTGGATTGCTATTACGTTGTTCCATTGCGTAGTTTGATCACTATGCAATCCTTCATCCCCATCCTGCTGATCAATGTCAGTTTGTAATGAGCAAGTTTTCATGTGTGCTACATTTGATTTTATTAAAAAAATGAATTAATAAAGTACATTCATTACTTGATATAGAAATTTTTTTATTAATTACAAACTCACTATTAAGATTTTCATTTCCTTGAAGTGTGGAAGATGATCTCTTTCTACTTGAATTGGTCCGAATTTGAACTGAATGAGTAACAAATTTTTTGAACTATTAGTGAAGTATTACAATAATTATTCATAGTAGGTACATTAAAAAAAATTAAAAAAAGATATGTATCTGTTCTGAACCAAGATTTTGGGATATCAATACAGGAGCACCCCAGCCCCACCAAAATAATACTCAAATATTACTATGCGCTATCTTAATGAGTATATCAGCCTATTTATTAGGCATAAATCTCTCAAGTATCCTTGATGGATATAAAAGCTAATTATATCCCACATAAATAGGGAAATTAGTTAAAAGGGATCACAATATCTAATGGATTCTAATCCTAAATAACTGCATTTAATATAAATTGCACTCATCCTAAGACGCTCTTATAAATACCATGCCAAGTCTCACCCCCTTGCACCACCGCTGCCGCTGTTATGCTACGGAGGAGTCTATCATATACGTGCCTATCTCAAGTACCCCTATGAATTTACTTCAGAGCATTGGCGCCATATGTGGGAAACGAGAAACTTACAATCTCACTCCAACCATGGTGAACACGTGACAAAATTCAAGGAGAGACACTGGGTAGACCTCAACCAACCAAAGGCAGGACCCTACAGCCCAACGCCCTCCTTTCCCTACCCTACCACCTATTGCTGAAACCTCCGCTGCAAGAAATTAAGCACTCAATGTAGAAAACCAACGCGATGGGCACCCCACCTCGGTTTCCAATGAAAGCCCAAACCCATTGCACAGGATTTCTGTGAGAGATAGACTTGGAATCCCAGCACAATGAGGCAACCCTAGTGCCCAAGAGCACGGAATCCCAGTTCATTAGCGTTTGGGAATGCCTAATAATGAAATTGGCGATCATGCGTCTCGCTCTCAACGCACGAATCAGTCCCAAGCATCACAACGTCAATTTCAAGACATGCTACAATAGTATATGGTTATGCTCAACAAACAATGTCAGAGGTTGGAAGACATGCAGTGGGCTATGCTCGAAAACCAACCCAGGTTTCACTATCGTGATGGAAGTCTTAGCGCGCGGGAAACATTCAAAGAAAGGCACATACTGACGCTTTAGTGATCAATATCTAGAATGACAATCCGAACCGCGGGTTCGAGGAGTATCTTTTTTCTGATCAACTTATGGAATACCGCATTCCCAGGAATTTTAAATTTCCAGTAAACTTGGAGATTTATGATGGAACCATGGACCCCCAAGAGCATATTAATGCCTATGAGCAATCCCTTTGCTTCCACAGAGGATCTATGGAGCTATTATGTCGTGCTTTTCCTCTTTTCTTAAAAAAGAGAGCCCTTAAATGGTTTTCATATTTACCACGAAGGTCCATGGTTGATTGGTCGGATCTTAAACAACGTTTTCTGCTCCAATACACCACCAACAAGGAACAACCCAGATCTATCGAATCCCTGGCAAAGGTCCGCCAAGGACAGGATGAGCCCCTTTGTGATTTCGTTAGGCAGATTATGGCAGCATGCAATAACGTGGAGAACTTCGATGAAAGAATTGCTCTTCATTATGTCCGGAGTAGTTTTAGAACTGATTTTGAATTCTTTCGATTTTTAGCAAAAAGGACGCCAAAGACTATGAACGAATTCCATGCTCGTTCAAAGAAATACATCAACCTAGAGGAGATCATTAAGGATAAAGAGACTCTAGAAAAAGGTGAGCCCACTCACTAGAAAAGTAACTGGAACTCTAACCAACCTTGAAGCTTCTCTAAAGGCGAAGCATACCGGCCCAAAAATTCTGATTACACATATTTGAATACCTCACGAGAAACCATTATGAGGGAGGTGCTTCAGACCGAGTTCCAGGATATTAAGAGGCCACCCCCTCTAAAGAAACAGTCTTAGAAGGATCACTCTAAGCACTGCAAGTGGCACAAAAGTTATGGCCATGAAACAGAAGAACGCTATCAACTCTAAGACGTCATTGAGACCTTATCTAAGGAAGGATGACTTCAGAAGTATATTGCCAGGATCCAGAACAATGAGAGTCGTAGAAGACAGAGGGAGCGGAGACATAGCCATAGTCCAAGGCAAAATTTGACTCCACATCAGAGGAGAAGAAATCGCAGCCCTACTTGAAAATCCCAGATTTCACCTAGCCATGATAACCGGCAAGATTAGAACTGGGATACTCAAAACGGGGCCAACAGGACAGATCAGCTAGTCAATACTATCTCTGGAGGATTTGCAGGAGGAGGTCATCCAGTAATTCCCAGAAAAAAGCACTATGGACTATGGTACTGAGCGTCTCTGGCTCTACGGATAAGCCTCGTGCTGATGATAGGGAAGAATCACCGATCTCTTTCACCACTAAGGACCACCGATCCACTTATCATCTCCGGAGAAAAGTTGGCCTTGAGAGACAACAGATCATCCCACACAACAAATACGGATGGCCTTCTCACAAAGCCCAAAGCAAGTTCACTTGTTCCATCAGAAGACCTCGAGTCCAAGGGTACTTTGGCCCAACATGACCCGTAAGGTTGCCACACTTTAGCGAGATTCGAGGAGTACAAGGTCCGAAAAGGATTCAAGGAGTACAAGGTCCGAGGAGTACAAGGTCTAGGGGCAAGTAGGGCATTCAAGGGTCTTGACTAGTGCCCGTGCGAGCCGCACCTTAGACGGTCAAACAAGGAGCCACCAATGGGATCAAGGAGTGCCTTACGTTCCAGGTTAAAAGGGCAACCCACCAAACCCTTCTCAGCGGGTTGGTCACGAGTCACAAAACCTCAACACTTGGCTAAAATCATCGCGTGGTTATTGGCAGCATGGATAATGAAATCCATGCATAAGCCATTACGGTACCCACTGAGAGTTGTCTTACGTTAAATAGGTTGTGCATTAGAAAAATCCCAAATCTTGAGAAAATTCTTGCACTAAACTATAGGCACAAAAGATCCTGGCAAGGGTCACTTAAAACCAAAGACCTAAGAGGGATCCTAAATGCCCAAATAGTTGGTAACAGACCCTGGACAAGGTTTCTATACCAAAGTCACAAGGGATCCTAAATACTAAAGCGATTGGTAATGGACCCCAGACAAGGTTTCTACTCTATACCTAAGTCAAGTGGGATTCTAAGTGCCAAAATGATTTTTAGTGTAGGATCTCGGACAAGGCCTCATTTTTAAATTATGCCTAAGTCCGGAATGCCATATGTTCGATGAGATGAGCATAAGACTCTAGACCAAGGTTTTAAATTATACCTAAGCTAAAAGGGATTCTAAATGCCCCAGGAAAGGTTTTAAACTATACCTAAGTCAAGTGGGATCCCAACAAATCTTTATGGAGTAAAGGACCACGGGTAAGGTTTAATAATAATTATACCTAAGGCAGAAGGAATCTTATGTGCCTATTTTTCTTGGACATGAAACCCTGAGCTAAGGTGTTATTTTTGCCTAAATCCAAAATTTTGAGTGCTCGATATTATGAGCCTTGGATTATAGGTTAAGGTGTTATATTTGCCTAAATCTAAAGATTCTGAATGCTTGATATTATGAGCCTTGGATTATGGATTAGGGTGTTATTTATGCCTAAGTCTTAAATTCCAAAACGCTTGGTTATGATAGGCATTGGACCATGGACTAAGGCGTCATTTTTACCTAAGTCAAGTGGAATGTCATGCACTCGATTTTATGGGTGTGGGATCCCGGACCATGGTTTTTTCATAAGGAAACAATTTCTTAAGTTTGTAAAATGGTTGTGAAAAGCAACACAATGAGTGTTGGACCTAATATGGACCATGGAAAAAGAAGTAAACTCGGCAACAATTCTGACTCATTCTACGGAACCTGGCCATTTATGGCCAACTAACGTGGTTGACCGGACTACGACGTGTCCGCAAGTGTCATGATTAAAAGCCTCCAAATTAGAACTTATAACCCTATGGAAAAGCGTGGACCATGGCTTCAAGTAAAGCACAGAGTCCGTCATCTTGGGGCATTGAGACTTGCTACTTCACTATACTGGCTAAGCGCCAAGCTGGGGGCAACATTTTTGGACCATATTCCGGGATTTTGTCCCATTTTCAACCTGGCACGCATCCGATTTGAATCCATCATTGACACTCCGGCAGGAATTCACTCACAACATACAACCAAGATCCCCCAAGCTACACATAGGGGCAACATATAGCTTACCTCAGAGGGCGGAATGACAACATCAGCAGAACAATCTGACTCGGACCCCGGCCTAATACGTCAACCTCGAAGGAATACTATGACATACCATGGACCTCGGCCCTTTCGAAAATATCGTGAGATCTGACATTAACTTTTACTTGGATCCCTTTATTCATTGCGTGTCGTGTGCTCCTGTTAAACATGGGTACGTTAACACTTAATTATCCCATCTAAGTGTCAAGCTATGGGCAATTATTCTGAACTGGGATTTTGGGATATCAACACAGGAGCAACCCGCCTCACCAGAATAATACCCAGATATTACTACGCACTATCTTGATGAGTATATCAGCCTATTTATTAGGTATAAATCTCTTAAGTATCTTTGATGGAAATGAAAGCTAGTTATATCCCACATAAATAGGGAAATTAGTTAAAAGGGATCACAATTCTTAATAGATTATAATCCTAAATAACTGTATTTAATACAGATTGCACTCATCCTAAGATGCTCTTATAAATACCATGTCATGTCTCAAAGGTATGCATCTCCTCTAATATATAGACTGTCCTCATTGTGCACGGTCTAACTTGAGTGTCAAAATGTCTTTTACAGGTACCCATTCCTTCGTACCACCGCTGCCATTGCTGTGCTATGGAAGAGTCTATCACGTACATGCCTATCTCAGGTACCCCTCTGAATTTACTTCAGAATAATATCTATTTTAAATAGACCTCCGATAGTTATGTCAGAGAGAGGTAGGCTGTTGGAAGAACAGCTGTTGCGATGAAATGCATTCTATGAATAGATATTAAAATGAAGCAGTTGAACAACTTGTCTAAAGCTTGTGTGCATTATTGTTTCAATTATTTCCGATCATGTTATTTGAAGTGTAGGATTATTGTTGCCTGGTTGTCAAGAAGAACATTTCCTTCTTTTTACCCAAGCACATCAAATATGCAATAAAAAGTTTTGATATGCAGCTTGACTGAAGCGGTAGGCCGTTTTACTGGTAAAAAATATAAATATATTTTGACTAGGTACATGTTTCTGGATGTTTATATATTTGAAAATAATCTTATCGTGAGTAATGTGTTTGGGAAAACCTTTCTTGTTTACTTTAGTTTTATCTAACAATTTTAACTGTGCTTTGGTACTTCAGGGATCTCACCATCATTGGATCTCAACATGGCCGTAAACAGTGGGTGCAAAAGCTAATCAAATGTATTAAATATGCTGATTGCCAGTTCTTCTTTGAATATAATATGGTTGTGGTACTGTGGCCCTTTGTAAAGGGGAAGCTGAAATTAATATAGATTAAGTTCTTGGGATATTGTAGGTTTCTGAATCTGTGACAGTAAATAACATTGTATAGACCGGCAGACAATATACAAATTGGACACTGAATTAACAAAGTAATAAAAATATGTACTGCAAAATATTGTATTTGGTGTAATTGTGTAACTGCTTGTCTCTCTTGTTTTTCAATATCATTCTTCTCCTCCATCGGGCATGCTTATTTTCAATAGAGCTTGTGTAATCCATGCTTATTTTCAATAAAACATTCAGCCTTACTGGTTAGCTACTAAGCATTCGATAAAGAGAAGAAGAAAAGTTGATCCGGTACATCCTGTAAGCCCTAATTTGGTGTTAGTAATAATGGCTGTATTAAATGAGGTTATTATAAAAAAAATATTTTAGGTTTTCATAATTATATTAATAATTGAAGATAAATGTGAGGTGATAATTATTTATGATATGTTAGTAAAGATATTATTTTAATAACAAAGATGAAAATGAGGTGGAAATTATCAATGATATATTACTGAAGATATTATGTTATTATTTTATTTTACGATTTTGTACAATAAATGAGTTTGTATTGGTTTTTTTTATTTATATTCTTGATTTCGAATCAATCAACGTGATAATCACTGCTAACTGATATGGCAAAATACAATATGCAACTAGATATTTTACCCGTGCAAGGCACCGGTTTAAAAGTTAATCTCATGATAATAAGTTTTTTATTTAATAAGTGCATATATAGTGCATAGTTAAGTTAACATATAATATATTTAAAAGACCATTCACTCGAAATGTATTACAGTATTAGATGACTTTTGTCTACTAAATCATTTCATTGCAAATAAAGTTTTATCTTTAAATCTAAAATTAGTAAATATTTTTAATTATATACCTTTGTATTAATATAGTGTAGAGTTTAAATTTAAGTTTACCTAATTAAATACTTAAATGTAAATTTTGTGAATAAATAAAAATAAAAAATAAATTTAATTTACGTTTAAATGTAAACATTTTTATGACATATAAGACTATATGTCATTCTTCTTGAATACGATTATTCAATTAATATTTTCAAGTAATTTTTATTTTATATCTGATATATAATGTTAAATTCTTTTATTATCATTATAGAAAAATATTCTTCTAAAAAATAAAAGTCTTTATTTAATAGTTTCATTATATATGTGATATATTTACTACTGTGAGAAATTGATTTAGTTGATATATGTTATTTTTAAAAGTTTATAAAACAAAATCTTTTTAGAGAGCTTTTGACCAAAAAAAGAGAGTTTAAACTGAATTATTCTAAATATATTTTTAACCTTAAATTAATGTGTAATATAGATATTTATTTTTAAAAATATTTTTAAGCTAGGTGCTTGAAGATATTGTAATAGATATATCAATATTCAATATTTGATAATTTTTATTAGATTCAATTTTTTTTGTTTCCATTGAGACAATCAGGAAAAATTAAGTTTTCATGAAAAGTTTAATACTTAAATTTACTGAAAAGGAACTTAAAAAAATGTACAGGAATTTTTTTTTTCATTTTTTACTTAAGGTTCTTTTAATTCATTTTAATATTTGAAAGACATATAATTATCTTTCACTTTTACTTGTTGGAATGGCTTCCTAATCATGATAGTATTCGAATATTAATCTCATAGAAAAGCTATAAGAATAGTAATATAAATGTTTCTTGTGATAATTTTATTTTGAATTCATATTATAATTAATTTATTTTATCACAAATTAAGTTAATTATGAAATATGATAAATGTTTATGCTTTAAATTAAAAATTCATTATTATGATTACACATTTAAAAGCTATATAACTATTAGCCTATGCAACTTATTATAATCAAAATGTAAAAGCTATACAATGAATTTTCGAATACTAACTATAATCAACGTATTATAATCATTTAAAAAAAAAGGTAAAAGCTATATAACTATTAACCTATGCAACGTATTATAATCAAAATATTCTAGAAAGGACCTTTTGTCTTTTTTTTTTTTCCATTTCAAACATATTTCTAATACGAAAATTAATTTGTGATAAATTATATTCACAATTCAACAATTATATAGGTCTATTTCGTTTTTTATATTAATTGAGTTCACTTTTAATTTAGGTTTGTATAATTTAATATTTCTTATAGATTACACGAATATAGTAAATTAAAATTAGTATTTCAATTTATTTTGAGATATGAAGTTATAGTGTTTTTTTTTCCATGATTTCAGTTTTATAATATTATAATTTTGTTTAAATTTATATACATTTTTGTTTTACTATGTAAAGTTATATTTAGGTTTTTCAGAAAAACATTATTTGTCAAAAATATTATTTAATAGGTCATTTAGTACTTCTCATGTTAATTTATATATATATATATATATATATATATATATATATATATATATATATATAATTTGTAGAATTATATGATTTCACCATATGAAATACTCATTACAGATCCTCACTTATTTCTCTCCAATTTGTTTTATTAAGCTTATCATTTAAATATTTTGAAGAATATTTTTTGCTAAAAATTTATCTTATTGCAAACATGCTTTTAATGCTAAAATTAATGTGTGAAAAATGACATTTTAATTTATTTTGAGATTTGATTTTGTTGATGATTGTAATTTTTTAGCATTATAATTTTAATTTTTTGAGTAATATCATTATATAATGAAATTTTATGAAACTTTATTTAATAAGTTGTTTACTACTTTTTGAGCTAATATTCTTACATCATATAAAAGTTTTATGTAATAAGATCATCTATTGCTTTTTAAATTAATGGCTCATTTATTGTAGTTCAAGTCAATTTTACTATATATATAGATAGATTGGTCTTCAATTTTGGGAATATTTCCTAATTGATATAGGCCACATTAATATTAAATTGGATTGTGGTGGCCTATAATTAATGCAATATTATATATTCTTTTCCATCTACTCAAATTTGGGTGCATGTGTAAAATGAGATTGATGTGAGTGGCAGATGAGAAATATCTGGGCGGTAAAATGTGGTTGAGTTTGCAATCTGTCTTACCTATCACCTCTTTTATATTTAATTTTATATTTGTTAATTTTATGTTTTGAGTTTTAAGTTAAAACAAAATAAGCTTTTTTTTAATCAAAGGTGGTTTTGATTGTCTATATTTTATTCAATACTTGTTATTTGAATGTATAGCTAGAAGCAGGGTGGGCATTTATGTCCAGATTTGGTGTATAAATTCTTACAAACGCAGCAAATTATAATTGGACTATTATAATTATCTTCAATGATATGAAAACCATTTTCCCTGCTGTATCTCTCGTACCTTTTTCTTTCTTTAACGTTATATAGAAACATTTGAAAAAAATTTCTCTTCTTGTTTTAAAAAAAATGATATATTAATTCTTTCTCTCTCTCTCTCTCTCTCTCTCTCTCTCTATATATATATATATGACATTGTTGGTTACCATTAAAACAGAGAGTTTGTAAAGAAATAACAAAAGCTTTGGGCGTGAAGAAATTAAATTAAGGTATGCTTTTCACCTTTCACCGATATTCAGACTGGTTTATGTTACTTATAATTTTGCAATAATTTTAGAAAAGCTATGTAAATAACATTTGGTCAACGCCTATAATACTTAAACTAAATGTGTGTCTTGGCTCTCGTTATTTGAAGCACGAAAGAGAAATTATTACATATTTTTTGAGCGTTACTAAAATTATATTTACATCACTCACACAGACACTACACATGACATGAATTTGAATACAGGACATATCAAATTTAAAAAATTATTGGACAAAGACATCACACAAATTAATATTAAAGTAAATTAAAGAAATTGATTTATGTATATATACAATTACAAAATTTAAGAAAAAGATTCATAATTAACTAATATCATTTTTATAAATTTAAATATTTATAATATCTTAATATATGTCATATGTGTTAATATTTGTTACCTAGTAAGCTTTTTCTAAAAAATATGGAGTATATATAATTTTTATTGACATTTTCTAAAAAATCTCCTAAACTAATTTTTCTTAATAGAACTAACTATGTATAAGTACATGTGCAACTAAAAAAAAACTAGAGGGAATAGTAGTATGAGACAAGTTTCGGTGACGATGAAGTGGACGACTTGGTACCAGCAGAGGTAGAAAGAATAAATGAAAATAGTAGTGTGTGAAAAGATAAAACTTAAAAGCCTAATAGTAACATGTAAAAATATAAAATTTAAAATATTAGTATGTGAAAATAGTGGCTTGGGTGGGTTACAGGCTTACTAATTAGACATTAGTCATGAAAACTATTTTTTTTAAAAGATATTAATGAGTCGTGTCCAAGCTGTGACTTAGACATGTCTAAACGTATCTGAGCCATGTCCAAATAAAAAATAATAATATTTTTAATTAAGCACATTCAGACACGCAGAACATATATATGTCGTACACGTATTCTCATGTATCTGACATGAACACATGTCTGTACTTCATAGCTCACATCTTAACATTTAATATTTATTAATGACGAGATCTACTATTAACTTACATACTTATTATCTCAATCTTATTTTTTTTTATAAAAATAAATAATAAATATATACCTTAGTGGTAGATCCCATTATTAATAAAAATGAAAATGTCAAAATATAAGTAGTATGAGTACAATCTTCATTGACTCTATATAATAATTTCTCAGCACGAAGGGGTATCTCTGAGTGCACTACCAACTTTGGCTTTTTGCATTTTATGCTCATTCACCCCTTTATCCAATACTTCCTTTACACATTTTTGCCATCCGTCAACTTTGCCTCTAGAATTGACACTATCTATACATGTTTCGAGGATTCAAAATTGTTCGTCTTTTGAGTGGAGACATTGAAGAGCATTCATGCTGCTGCTCCACCATTATTTTATATTCCACAGTTAAATGATGGTTCAACTGATTTATGGAAAAGATATCAGTTTTCCTAACCACTTGTTTTGTTGCTATATGTGATTATAGGACAACAAGCAACTACTCGAAGGAAAACATTTAGCGATACCTAGCCGTAGGAAATTCAACAAACTAAAAGACTACATTCTCTTTCCCATTATTTGGAAGAATTTGCCCTACAAATGTAGAGTATTATTCAAGAAATTTCACAAACTAATGTTATATTTATAAAATTACATTGACTTTCTTTATAACACAAAATAAAAAGAGATATTTAAAAAACCAAGCGTAAATCGGTTGCAACCGGGGGCGGCGCCTCCTTATAGTTGAGCACCAGCCTTGCCCCCATTTTTAAAAAGTTCATTTCTAAATTCTAATGTAATTCTTTTAAAAATTAAAATTTTTAATTTGGCCCCAACAAATTTTTTGTTTCTTTGGCCTCCTAATTATTGTGGTCTAGCTCTGTCCGTGATTATATGAATCAATTAATGTCATTAAATTCTATTAAAAATCAAAATTTCAGTAAATTTATTTAGATGAAAGTTTTTCTTTTTTAAAATTTTAAATAAGAGAGATATCTATGTTGTTTTGGAAATAATAAAGAGTAAAACTTTATTTGGATCCCTAAAAGATATATCTTTTATCAATTTAGTCCCTCAAAAATAAGTTTTATCAATTAAATCCCCTAAATGAAATCTCTAATTTTTTCATTTCTCCGTCTATTTAAGTTTAACGTTGTTAACTTTAAAAGTTTTTGTATAACTTTAAAAGGTAGCATGACATACCAAATATAGTCAACTAGGATGAAATCATGTCGCTTAATTTGCCAATCATGCACATCAATTAGGGTTTATGTCTGTGCATAATATATTCTATTTTAGAGTATTTGTATACCTTTTTTAGATGCATTTTGGCCAAATTAAACAATATCATTTTGGCCTATTCAACTGAGTTAGACATGTCACGTTATCTTCTAACGTTACAAATCAGCTTTTAAAGTTACTTTGTTAAATTAAAATGGATTGATGGATGAAAAAATTGGAGATTTCAAGTCTGGGGGACTAAATTGATAAAATTTATCTCCAATGACCTAAATTGATATATATATATATATATATATATATATATATATATATATATATATATATATATATATATATAAAATAAAAATTGGGTTTTACGCAATAATAAAAGCAAGTTTTATGGTTTATGTCAAGTTTTAAAATAAAGAAAGTATATATAATTTTCAAAACAAGAAGCAAATTAAGCCCTTTCAATTTCACTAAATTTAAAGAGTCCAAGTAATTGCTGATAAGAAAATTATTATATAGGTAAAATTGATTTGAAAAGCATTACTTATACTATATTATTAAGTATATAAATGTTATTATTATTAATTTTCCAACTGTTAATGATATTATATCATTAAATATTAAATATAAAATATTAAGGATCGTCTTACATAATTAAAATGCAAAAAATTCTTTGAGGAACACTACTTAAGAAGCTCAGCTGCATTGTATTCAAATAACATAATTTAAAATGCATAAAATTATGCAAGTATATATAAATGGCTCTAAGTTTATCTACAATTTTAGAAATTTTTATTTAAAACTTAGGAGAAAAGTCATCAAAATATAGGATTAAATTAAAAATTATATATATATATAAATTAATATATATATATATATGTGTGTGTGTGTGTGTGTGTGTGTGTGTGTGTGTGTGTGTCATAAAAACACTCAAATAACATGACAAAAATAATCAAAATGATAATTTTGTTCATTTTTACTCTATTTATTAAACACATGCAAATATTGAATTATATATATAAACTTAAACTTGTTATCAATTGGCCTCAATACTCAAGAGGATGAGTGATTTGAGTTTGTAAAATATTTTCGCAAAACACTTAATTATCAATTTTTGTTGAAGTTATTGACTGATTGAAGTAAATAGATAAATGAGATTGAATAACTCACTCACAAATAAATAAGATAAGATATAAAATATTCAAGCAAGCATATAAGATTAAAATACAAATGTAAAGAGATAGAGTTGAGAAGATCAAACACAAGATTTATCCTAATTTAGTCACCAATCCACTTGTGGCCTACGTGCAATCCTCAAGCAATCACTCAAGATTTTCACTAAATCTTCAACCTTCAACAGGTGTTTGCAACCTTTACACAATAGAACACTCACCACACATTGGGATACCTCACCCTTTGTGCTTGAGCCTCAACTTCAAGGGATATCTCACCTTTTACAACCTTGAGGGATACTTCACCCTTTACAATTTGGAGGAATGCCTCACCCTCTTTACAAAGAATTGAAGTGTATACAAGATGAAACTCTCACAAGAGTAGATGATATAAATTGAAGTCCTATAATGCTCTTTAAGAATATCTCAAGTGATTTGCAAAAATAGAGTAATAAGGGTTTGAAAGATTGATTCTCGGATTGGAGTGATAAAAATATGTTTCAAGTTGTTGGTTAGCCACAAATGATGACCCAAGACATATATTTATAAGTTTTCAGATCAAAGGAGTCGTTGGGTGGCATTTATGACAACATTAAATGCCAAGAAAATAGCTGTTGGCTATTTTCAAACTTGATGTAATCAATTACATAATCCATGTAATCGATTACATGACTCTTTAGAATATGTTCTTGGCATTCTAGGTAGGATGTAATCGATTACAGCCTTCATGTAATCGATTACATGGCCTCTGTCAGACTTGTAATTGATTACAACCTCAATGTAATCAATTACAAGACCTCTAGTTGACTTGTAATTGATTACAACACTTGTGTAATTGATTACAATGGCCATTAAACACAATTTTTAAGTTCAATCAAGCTTGATGGCCATACCCACCTTAGGTAAACATGGATTTGTTGAGATATAAACATGATTTATAAAATTCAAGATTGAAATCATCATTTCTTTAAAATATGTACTTTGAATTTCAAGTTGATTTTAAAGAATCTTTGAAAAAACCATTTGGAGATAATTAAGATACTTGAGAGCATTTTACATTGAGATCTTAAGACCTATATCCTATACCAAATATACCTCTTTTGATCTTAGTCACTTCTTTTGATCTTGATCTTCATCTTGACTTTGTTATCATAAAAAAGTTTATTTGGTATGCTTCATGACATAAGCATTCACATTCTCTCCTTTTTTTATGATGACAAAATAACATAAGAAAAGAGAGAAGTATATGTATTTATTCATCAGAGATTTAAGCGCTATTCTACCTTGTAGTCTATGCATAAGATAGGATAGATAATTTTGCATGTAAAAACTCTCTCGTACTCATGCAACACATATGTTATCTAATACTTCTCCCTTGTTGGCATTATAAAAAAAAAAAGCATTCAGCATTGCATAATAATACCAAAGAAAAATTCAACAGCATTTCCACAGCATTTTACATGATTTCCTCATACAATCAGTCAACACAACAATAAAAAAATAGAGCAAGATCAGAGTATAATCAGTCCAATTAGATTAGGATCAGAATATAACTAGCTAGACCAAAGCAACAACAAATTTATATAAACCAACAAAATAGTCAGAGTATAGACATTAATACCAAAGGATCCAAAGTCATATACAAAATTGTAAAGGTAAAGATAGCTAATGGTTAGGCAGAATGAAAGGATAGATTATCAAGACTAAGTCCCATGTCACTCCGTCGCCTCGCTGTCACTGTCAGTATCACTCCCAGTAGCCACATCACCAAGATCTACATTATCATCATCGGTGTCAAGATCATCTTCGGAGCCAAGAAGTTCCTCATCATCATCAGGAACTGCAATTGTATCAGCAAGAGGAGCAGTAAAGGAAATGGGTGCACCGGTATCAACTATAACCCTATCATGGGCAGGAGGTGCAGCAAAGGAAATGGATGCATTGGTATCAACTGTAACCCTATCATGGGTAGGAGGTGCAGCAGAGGATGTGAGAGCACGAGCATCTCTCCTTGGTACATATCTGGGTCCTTCCCGAAAAGTTCGGATAGAGGCTACCTCTTGATCGGATTAATCCATCCTTAGCTCAAGATAATTGATTTTCTGCTTAATATGCTCCATTCGGACTTCCACTATGGTTGCCAAGGTGCGCATCTCCTGAAGCAAAAGGTCCAAGGTAGCTAGAGCAGTAGCAGATTGCTATTCTTCTTCATTATCATTAGCCTCATGAGGAATGTGACCATAGTTCCCATGAAGGAGATAGTACCAACTGAAGCTTTTGCAAAGTAAGCAATCCAATAGATTGAGGCCCTTTAGAGCTAGTATCCTTGGCTTCCCTAGCCAGAAGGATATGAAAGTGCTCCATAATTGCTATAACAAGCATTACATAGGGTAGAGGATGGTGTTTCGTTTTAGCTTCCAACATATGCTGAATAACATAGTAAGCCCAGTTGATTGACCGTCTAGTGTTCATGGCCCACAAGGTCAGCACATCATCTTTGAGAATTTGGGAGCAGTTACCTCCCCCAGGGACCAATCCCCTAGTCACAAGGTAATGTAACACCTTATTCTCCATGGTTAGACCAGTTGCCATCACTCTCTGTTTTCCTCTAGGAATGTTATATCCAACCTTCAACAATGAAATTAAGGCATCTTTATACTCATACTCATCTCTCCACATATTTGTACCCCCACAGAAATTGGCACCATCATATGTCAATTTAGTCAACCTATACCATAATTCTCTATTGACTCGTATCTGTTTCTTTTTCACCTCAGAGACCAAGCATGCATCCTCATATTTCAAGTTAGCATAAAATACTTTAACTAAGTTTGGGTATATGTCCTTTTTAATACTCATAAATTCTAGCAAATCAAGTTTCTCAATGATTCTTGAACTCTCTAAAGGTTCACTAGAGCTAAAGTCCTTAGTGAGATACCTTAGTGAAATAATCTTCATTAATAGAAAATTTTTCCTAAAGTACTCTGCTTTCTTGGTAGTGGGAAGTGTTGAGTGAGGTCCAACCCAGGAATGGCAAGTGGAGGAGCGCTGGTGGAGGTTTCCATGGAGACCCTTGTTCTTGGTCTCTTGGCAAGCTTGAAGGAATTAGCCATTGAGGGGAAATGGGGAGAAAAAGTTGTGAGGAAGGTGAAGGGAAGGAGGTTGCGCGGTGTTTGGTGGTGGAGGAAGGTAGAAACAAGTGAGAAGATAGAGGATTTCATGGGTTAGGGCTTAGAGAGAGAGAACTTTCGTGAGGAGAGATGGGGAAAAGTATTTAGGGTGATTTTGGTTGAAATTGGTTTAGAGGTGTGGTGGAGAAGAGAAAATCAAGTAGAATGGTGGTGGAGTGAGGTGATTTGGCCAAGAAATAAGAAAGAAATTGAAGGTTGAGGGTGAAAGGTTTCGTGAAGGAAGAGAGAGAATGGTGAGTTACAGGTGAAAATGGCTTCTCGCGTGCTGAAACTCTTTTAAACCCCTTTGTAATAAATTACATTTGGGTGTAATCAATTACACGTGTTCTGGGTTCCTTGTAATCGATTACAAGGTTGGTGTAATCGATTACAAGTATTTTGGAATGGTTGTAATTGATTACATGTTATGTGTAATCGATTACAAGCATTCTGAATTTGCTTGTAACGCTTGACAGAGCCTTTGTAATTGATTACAAAGCTATTGTAATCGATTACAAGCCTTCTGAACTTAGATTTTGCACTTCAAATATCAAAGGGCTATTTCAAAGCATCCAAATCAACTTCGAAACTTCTCAAAACAATTCCAAACCTCATATAGGCATAAAATATGACCAGTTCTTGATCCAAAACATATGATTTTGCAAAAAACACCATTTTTACCAAGGATCAAGCCACTTGAGCAGAAAAAACACTTGTCCAGCTACAATGTTGAGCTATTTGGAAGACTTAGTCATGATGGAGTACCTGCAAAACAAACTTAGGGAAGCCTCCGACGCTCAAGTTAGTATTGGATTCAATAATACCTAAAACGTGGTGATTGTGCAGCAAAAATTAAATTAGGCAACAACAACTCAAATTATGTAGCAAGTTATAGTATTATGCAGCAAATATTGACATTATGCAGCAAAATAGGATTATGCAACAAAAATTGAGGAGATTGAGATTATGTAGCAAACATCAAATGGTTCAGCAAATGAAGTTATGCAGTAAAATGAATTTGTCAGCAAAATAAAGTTATGCAATAAAATTTAAGTGCATGAATGATCCCAAAAAAAAAGTTCATAGATATTTTCATCAAATATATTGTTTCAAACAAGAAGTGAACTTATCTATTATATTATCCCATATAGAGATATTTTTCAGGATATGAAGCTAGAAGCAAATTAAAGCATAGAACAAGTCTCTATTTATCCAAAGATTGCAAGTTCAAGTTTCTTGGAGACAAGGAAAAGAACTTGAAGTATTTTTTGGTCTTATGCTTGGAGCAGTCACTTTTAAGATTCCAAAGTCAGCTATTGACCTTCAAGCACACTTACAACACATTTCAATTTTTGTCTTTTGGTACCCAAATTTTCTTGGGTCCTTATGTGTTAGATTTTGGCAATGTGCCCTTAGGGACTCAAATCATTTTAGTCTCAACCTTGGTGTTCAAGTTCTTCCTAACATTGCATGTAGAAGTACTATGCCCTTTTCTCCCACAATGAAAGCATTTGATGAAAGGGCTACTTGATGTACTTGAGGAAACAAAGAGATTCTTGAGAAACTTTTGTTGGTTATTGGGATTATACCCTAAATCAGCCTTTTGAAAAACACATCTTTATTTTCCTAGCAACACATTCAAGTTGTCTCTTCCTAATGTAAATTTTGAAAGAGTATTTTTCAAATCTTCAATTTTATTTTCAAATGCTTTACATGATGAGCATGATGAGGGTGTAGGTGCATTATCATGTGAAGAACAAATCATGCATGATGAGTTAGCATCAATAAGTCCTAAGGTCTCATTTTCAATTTTAAGCTCATTAATCTCATTGTTTAATATAGAAACTTTGTTTACCAATAAGGAGATTATTTTGTTGGAAGATAAAACTATTTTTGTGAGCCTCATGAATTCATTATGCAAATCTTTAAATGTATTTTACAATTCATCATAGGATGAGGAAGAGTCTAAGTTTGAGGATGTTACCTCCATGTCATCTTCTTCTTTCTCTTCTCCTCTAGCCATGAGACACAGATTGGCTTTCTCATTATCCGAGCTATCGAAAGAATCCATGTCATTGTCCTCCCATGCTATATAGGCTCTTCTTTCTTTTTATCATTTGAGGACCTTTTCTCATATTTTCCCACTTTCCTTTGATAGATTGAACACTCCATCTTCATGTGCTCCAGTTCTTCATATTCATAGCATTTAGGAGTGGATAAGGTTCCTTCCCTTCTGTGATAGACATTTTTTTGGGGAAAGGGAGGTCTTCTTTGAGCTTCATTCTTCTTGAAGAATATTTCAAATTTCTTTACTAGAAGACCAAGATTCTCCTCATTTATTTCTAAGTCATCTCCATCATCTTCATCATCATCATCTTTGACCATGGAGGAAGTGGCCTTAAAAGCTATTCCCTTCTTTTTGTTGTCAAGCTCCTCACTCTGGTTGAGTCTATTCAATTCCAATTCATGTTCTTGGAGCTTGCCAAAAAGTGTGGCTAGGGTCATGGTTGAAAGATTTCTTGATTTCGCAATAGTCGTCACTTTAGGTTGCCAATGCCTGCTCAAACATCTCAACACTTTGTAAATAATATCTTCATTAGGGAAAGTCTTTCCTAATGAAGCAAGATGATTAGTAATATGTGTGAACCATTTTTGCATTTCTTGAATGTTTTCACCTAGGTTCATTCTAAAAAGCTCATACTCATGAGTGGGAGTATTTATCATTGATCTTTTCACTTCACTAGTACTCTCATGGATTACTTGTAAAGTGTCCTACATTTCTGGTAGATTTATAATTTGAGACTCTAAAGAACTCATCATACCCCAAGGCTGCGGTAATGATGTTTTTGGCTCTCAAATTGTATTAGACATTTTTCTTATCATCATCAGTCCATTTACTTCTTAGTGTGTTAACTCTTACACTATTAAGAATTTGTATTGGGACAAAATGACCACTTTCAACAGCATCACGCATATCTAAGTCAATAGCTTCAATAAAAATTTTAATTCGTTCTTTCCAATAAGTATACCCATCCCATTGAAAAAGAAAGGTCTATAGAGAGAAGAACTTTCTAAAAAATCATTTGAGGGGGCCATCACTTTCTCTTAAAGCTACTAAGCTCTTTACACAAGAGCCTGGCTCTGATACCACTTGTTACCAAGTGGTTTCAATACTCAAGAGGGGGGTGAATTGAGTTTATAAAATATTTTCGCAAATCTTTCGCAAAACACTTAATTATCAATTTTCGTTAAAACTATTGATTGACTGAAGTGAATAGATAAATGAGATTGAATAACTCACTCACAAATAAATAAGACAAGATAGAAAGTATTCAAAGAAAACATATAAGATTAAAACACAAATGTAAAGAGATAGAGTTAAGAAGATCAAACACAAGATTTATCCTTGTTCAGCTACCAATCTACTTGTGACCTACATCTAGTCCTTAAGCAATTACTTAAGATTTTTACTACATCTTCAAGTTTCAACAGGTGCTTGCAACCTTTACACAATAGAGCACTCACCACATCTTGGGATACCTCACCCTTTGTACTTGAGCCTCAACTTCAAGGGATACCTAGCTCACCCTTTACAACCTCGAGGAATACCTCACCCTCTTCACGAACAAGGGATACCTCACCCTTTACAATTTGGAGGGATACCTCACCCTCTTTACAAAGAATTGAAGTGTATACAAGATGAAACTCTCACAAGAGTAGATGATACAAATTGAAGTCCTACAATGCTCTTCAAGAATATCTTAAGTGATTTGCAAAAACAGAGCAATAAGGGTTTGAAACATTGATTCTCGGATTAGAGTGATAGAAATATGTTTCAAGTTGTTGGTTAACCACAAATGATGACCTAAGACATATATTTATAAGTTTTCAGATCAAAGGAGTTGTTAGGTGCCATTTATGGCAGTATTAAATGCCAAGAAAATAGTCGTTGGTTATTGTCAGACTTGATGTAATCGATTACATAATCCATGTAATTGATTACATGACTCTTTAGAATGTGTTCTTGGCATTTTGGACAGGATGTAATCGATTACAACCTTCATGTAATCGATTATATGGCCTCTGTCAGACTTGTAATCGATTACAACTTCAATGCAATCGATTACGAGACTTCTGCCCTGCATGTAATCGATTATAACCTCAATGTAATCGATTACAAGGTCTCTGGTTGACTTGTAATAATTGATTACAACATTTGTGTAATCAATTACAATGACCCTTAAATACAATTTTTAAGTTCAATCAAGCTTGATGGTCATACCCAACTTAGATAAACATGGATTTGTTAAGATATAAACATGATTTACAAAATCCAAGATTGAAATCATCATTTCTTTAAAATATGTACTTTGAATTTCAAGTTGATTTTAAAGAATCTTTGAAAAAATCATTTGGAGATAATTGAAATACTTGAGAGCATTTTACATTGAGATCCTAAGATCTATATCCTATACCAAATATATATATTTTTTATCAGGGTCACTTCTTTTGATCTTGATCTTGATCTTGATCTTGACTTTGTTATTATTAAAAATTTTATTTGATATGTTTCATGACATAAGCATTCACAAAATTAAAAGTGCACACGAATATTGAAATAAACAAAATAAAATCATCTTATAATTATTAAATTTTGAATAAATCTCTTTATTACACTTTATAACAATACCTTTCTAATTTTTAAAAATAAAAGATTTAATGTGATACTCCACAGTCCACACATTCAAATGTAAATTAATAGTGCAGAAAATGGTGTCAGCTTTTATGTAGGATTGATCATAACTTTACTATAAATATTACCTTTCTAATTTTCCCAGATTAGAGAAGTGCACATTCACATATTATATTGGCCATGACTTTTTTCACCTATATAAACATCCTTTGTATGCTGGTGTCCAGTAGTCTGGTCCACTATTCTCCCTGTAAACTTGAGGGGTACATGAAATGGGAACTATGCAAAGACCTTTGCTTCTAAGGTCTAGCTTTGCGTCTCCCTTATCTTTTCTATCAAATCTTCCCCATGGATCCTGGATTAAATCCCAAGAAAACCCTTACCTTAGTTTAATTACTACTAAAACTAAAAATAAAGAAAGACTTTTATATGAATTGGAAACCTTTCTTACCTTGTGCGAGTTAGTCTTCAAGTAAGGGTTACTCAATAGCTGCAAAATATGAATGAATGTAACTGTAAGAAACTAAGCTAGAGGAATAGCAGATGCAGTTAGTTTAATGAAATTATGAAACCAGAACTTCAACTCCTAGTATCCCTGTTAATTTTCCTATTATAATTTACATGCAAAGTAATATTAATTTGTTGCTAATTAAATTTTTTTGGTGTTTTACAGCTGCATTTTTCTTCACACGTTGATTAAAAGTGTAACTTCATTGCTTTCAGTTTGAATGTATAGAAATCAAAGAGCAGAAAGTAAACCAAGACTTAAAACTGAGTATGTTACTCCACGTTGGAGTAATTAAGGGACACCTAGATAGTGGTTGGAATTGTCTTCTTTAAAATTTCATAGACATGATGCTTATGAAATGTATAAGTGTGCTATATCTCGGTCTAACACTTTTCATTAATTATAAGAATAAATTTAACCTAGAAGTTTAGTTTCATTTGTATTAAAACCTAGTGTTTTGTACCTGTGTTTTTCACGGGGTAGTTAGAAAAAATGTTAAGATAAACAATTAATCTGTATAATTTAAATCGATTTGGGTTTTAGATTTTATAATTTTTTAAATATTAATTTCTATATTTTTATTCATTTTTATTTTTTTATAGATCATTCATTTAAATTTTAGTCTTTACCATTAAGGCATTGATTCTTATACATTTTTTATTTAATTAAGTTTTAATCCTTATAATTTCTATTCATTAAAGTATTGATCCTTATTTTTTTATGAAAGATTCATTTTTATAATTTTTAATTATTAAGGTATTATTCCTAAAAAACTAAAATCTAAATAAGTGAAAGTATGGGGTCAATATCAAAAAATTATATAAAGACTAAAATCTGAATCGGATGAAATTATAGAGACTAATTGTTTATTTTAACCTAGAAGAAATAACATTATCAAATATTTACATAAAAATCTATCTATTAATTCTAAGGCATTATTATAAAAAGAAAGAAAACATACAACAAATGATTTAAAAATAAGAAATAATAAATACATTAACAATTTATCATTTGACGAATCCCATATCTAAAAGATGTAAGTATCAATAGGACCACTACTTTATATAATAAGGAAAGAATTAGATAATAATAAAATATACATATACACCCGAAAAATAAGAATTCTATAATATAATAAAAATAAATATTCATCTCTTAAATTTCTAAACCCTACTTAGGGCTACTCTAAACTGATCCTTAATATAAAAATTCTATTTTTATTAATAGTTATTTTAGTGTATCATAGAGTAAAAAACTTCATGAATGAAATTTATATAAAATTATACTAGAAACTCATCCCATAATTCCCCATCCTTATTTTTGAAAAGTATACTAAAATTAACAAAAAATTCATTGTCAATTTTTTTTATGTATAGAGAATTTAAAAAAATTTGCAAGAAATATTAATATAAAAGAAAGTTTTATGGTGTCAAAACGTTAAAGAAAAGCTCCCAATTATAATCTTGCATTCTTAGTCAATTTTATAACTTTACAAAGTGATAAAATAACATAGTGTTAATTATAAATGCAAATTTTCTCCAATAAATATGTATATAATAATTTTTATTAGTTTTCGTAATATTATAAATAACATTTAAATTAATTTTATTATATTTCATGAAATTCTCACTCTATTCAAGTATTAAAATATTATAAAAATATTTTTTAAAAATGAATAATAAAATGTTATTAATGTAAAAATATACTATAAATAAATGCAGCATTTTCTCCAGTAGAGTAGTTTAGTAATAAAAAGTATTAATTAATTTATTTTTATAATAATATATAAATTACACTACAATTAATTTTTATTATTTTTTTATAATGTTTACAATATCTCCTTCGATTTGATAATTCCCCTATATTTTCACCTACTTTGATTTAACAATTCCCAACTGCTTTCATTATTTATTTGCATGAGAAGAAGACACATATTGTAGAAAAGTTCGAATCAAGGAGGAAAAGACATGTGTCTCTTTACATGAGAAGAAGACACATGTAAATTTTATCTTGTAGCCAGTATGAGTTTTGAGCTGTATAATTAATAGAAGTAGATTAGTAGATATCAAGAACAAAAAGGAAGATGATCCTAATTAGAGTACTGGGTCCAAAGTGGACCTGGCCCAGCAGCCAGAGAGAGGCACCACCTCTGCTAAAAGGGAATATCTCATTTTTATTCATTTAGAGAATATTTTCTCATAAACGTCGAGAATACCAAATGAAAAAAGGTCTAGGAAACTTTCTTGGATATTTTGAATGGCACATGAAAGGACTGTCCTATTCTTATAGATACTTGCTTCCCAAGATACTTCACTCCATAAATAGAAAGAAAGGCTCTAAGATAAAAATCATCTCCCTCACACTCTATCTCCTATTTAATCTATTTTTAGTTTGGAGTGCCATGAAAATGGGAATGGATCCCCTCCTGACCAAAACAGAACTGCAGGGTGTGCAGTTCTTCATTCAATAGCTGAAACTTCTTAAAGCATATTTGTCTTGATATTTTATATTTTATAATAGAGGACAATAAATTTTGATGGTTGTGATCCCTCTTGTTTCTTGCAAACTGGGGATCCCCTTGTATATATACCACTCCCTTTCACTCCACCGCACGAAGGGAGCGCAGGTGTAAGCAACCTTCTGTCCATGGCTAAATCCACCTTATTCACCTCGTGCAGAACAGAAGACAATCACTACCATCATCATTATCGATCATATTAACTATAATTAGAAGAAGAACAAATGCAACAGCAACAAGAATAATAATAATTGTGTATATATAGTATGTAGTTGCGTAATGCACTGAAGGAAACTTGATACCACCTGGACTTGTTCTTGAAGAAACTTAATGTATCCAATTGCTTCAAACAGCACAGATGCAGTATCTGTCTGAAATTCAACAAAATAATTTGAGCATTAAGAAGTAAGTAGTGCAAAAAGTAGAGCACTATGAATTATTTATTACATATATAAAAAGAGAGTAAAAGAAAACAAGGGGCTTAGTGCACTCTGTAATAACCTTTCCAAATGGGGACACAATTTGTTGAAGGGCCGTGATCCTGTCGCCTAGCTTGACTTTGGGTGCCTGCACCTTTAAAAAAATAGAGTTTTCTTAACACTATACACAAAAGGAGCTTTCTACTTTATGCTTTTCATTACACTCAGAAATACATGTTGGCATTTTATAGACCTTTGTAGAAGAATCTGTGGATGTATCTTGCTTAGGCTTCTTCAAGATTGCTTCTGAAGAGTCTTCAGATCTTTTCTTCTTTACTTCACTGGCCCTCCTTTTTCCTCTTCCATTATTAGTTCTTGTCTGGTCATTGCATATATATATTATTTATATAAATTAAGTTAAGCTAAAAGTTAGCATGGCTTATGCTAAAAATGTGAAGAACAAAAAGCAGTGAAAAATCATATAATTGGTTTAAAACCTCACCGCTGATGATGTTTGAAGATCTTGCTTCTTTGTCTCACAGAAATTTAAGGATTTCATACTATGTATTGGAGCATGAATTCCAATAATTGGCCTTCTTAGCCGACTGCTGAACGATATAACATCTGAAAATTTTCTCGAGCATGAAGAAAAGTTTGGCATTCCATTGTAAAGTTTTCCCTTGTCTCCCACAAAAAAGTTATTGAATCCATTTTGACTTCCAACTGTATTCAATGACCTACCAAACACAGATCCTGGAACTTTACTTGCATGATATTCTTGCTTGACCTTGATGTCCACACCATAGCAAGGAAACCCTCCAGAATTTCTACTGGCTTCTCCAACAGAACATGATGGGGAATCTCCAAAGGTTTGCTTGATGTGACTAGTGTCAAATTGTGGGTAATGATCTGTTGAAGAACTTAAAGACATATTGCTTGTTTGTGGATCAAAGTGGCCATTAACATCTGGATCAGGAATGGCAATAGACCAAGTGCTTTCAAGATTAGATAACTTGTTCAGCCTTTCATTCTCAATCATTTCATCACTAAACCCATTTAAATGTTTCTCAAAACTATTGAATGACGTTGACCCACTATATTCCCAACTGGTATCAAGTTTCTTCAAGTAGTCGCAGGCTGGTTCAAACATTGAGCTTGTCATGCTTTTAGATGACAGTGCATCTAGAAAGTTCTCTCCAATTTCTTGGTTGCTGTGCAACTCTTCATTACAAGCAACGCCTCTATAAATTAAATTTCAAAAAAACTCTGATGTAATTTATCTAATGAACAATATATCATAGGAACCTTAATATTCTATATACACACCGAAATCCAATTCAGAGTTTATTCAGCATGCATGATTTGTCTGAGACTCAGATATCAACAATAATAAAAAAGAATACATTGAATTTAGGGTAATTTACACAATACTCCTGAGGTTTACTTTTATATTATTTTTACTTTTTATACATAAATTTTATTTTGTAACATTTAACCCTCCTAAACTATGATAAAAATTATAAACTTGTGTATTTTCTATTAATTTTAACATTAGGAATCTACACATAAGAAGCACATGATCTCTCTCAACATAATTCTCAAACACTTACATTTTAAATATGTGCAGATTGTTACTGTTAAATTTAACAAAAAAATATAAATTTACATTTTTTATGATAATTTAGGAAGATTATCTGTTACAAAATAAAATTTATATATAAAAGTGAAAATAAGTTAAACTTAATGGGATAATGTGTAATTTACCCTGGAATATATACCTTACAGTGTATAAGACGGGTTTCGTTGGTGTGACCTTGTGGGTGAATACAAAGGAATAATGAAAGCGGTCTTAAATTTTTATAAATTCATTGACGAAAGTGTTGACTGGTGTATAGATAACAGCAGTTATGTTGTGGAAAGCAAAAACCTAAAGAGGTTTTAAATCTTAGATTGCAACACTTGTTGCAGTCGTGACATTTCGGTTGTAGCGATCGTCATGACCGCATCACATTGTGATTGTGGTCCATATCAGCCTGCATTGGTCTTCATCAGCTCACGATAGTTACAACGTGAACATGACTACAATATAATCGGAACCACAATTTAAAACATTGATTGTGTCTAAACATAGTTAGTGCCTGTATATCCCCTACTGCACCCTTTTCACCAATTTTCTAACCTAAAAGACTTCATTATTCTCTTATCTCTAGTTACCTTTATCAATGATATAGCAGTAAAAATCATTAAAAGTCTAAATATTCCTATATTACCTATATAATAATTCTTTCAAGCAAAATCAATACTAAAACATACAAACTTACGATACAACATGACTCCAAATTTGATTTTCTGAAGCATGTTCTCCCATCAACTCGTTAGAGGAAGGTGTTGGTGGCATAACAAATCTGCGCGAGGACTCAATGGTGAGGCGTGAATGGTTGAGGGCATTAGTGAAAGATGTAGAAACAGATATATCCTCCTCACAAGAACAAGAAGAATTAGGGTTTGGTTGGTTATTCCATGCGTTATTAGTGTTAGTCCAGGGAGAAAGAGAACTTGCATGGAGATCCCACCAATTTAATGGGGCAGGAGAAGAGGTTGCAACTGAGTTCTCAGAGCATTCTTCAGCCATCTCTCTCTTTATCTCTCTAATTTACCTTCTTTCTCTAGCACTTTATTGGTGGAATGGATCTATAGCTAGGGTTGCATTAGCACTCTTTGATTCTTTGAAGTTGTGGGGTGAGGATTTAAGGAGGCGATTGATACATTGTCAGTGACGTACGACTGTAGGTTATATGAATTATAGGGGAGACAATAAAATATGCAGCGTGAGTTTTTCCACTAACGTTGTGGGCAATTATTATATAGGACGATGGGCCAGCACGAGTTTGCAAAATTAAGATCAAATGGTTTTCTTTTTAAATATAGCATAAATGTGGCAATAAACGCATGTGTATAAAGAATCAACAAAAAAATATAAAAAAATCACAGTTGTGAAATTTTCACATAACAATATTAGATAAAAAGAGAGATAGACATAAAAATATAAACATAGAGCCTCACATATTTTAAGAGAATTTTACTATTTAAGATGTTTGTGTCTATCTTTCTCTTCATATAAATTTTTTACATGAGATGGTCTATTTCTAAGTCGTGGAGACACCACTTATAGAAGGATTTAATTGTATAACTCAGTGTTTAAAGAGATTACTCTCACTCTCAAAAGGCATAAAGAGAAAACAAAAAATAAAACAAAAGCCACTTTAGTTAGTTGGCATGGGGTAAAACTTTTAGCAAAGATTATAGAAGGTTTGAATTTATAACTTTATGTGAACTATACAAGTCTCTTGCTACTAGTCCAATCCTAATGATCTTTTTTTTCAAGGTTTAAGTAATAGTAATGACCTCTTGATAGAAAAATACTAAAAGTGTAGATAACAATTTTTTAGTAGTAAAACAAAAGAGATAATAGGTTGTTATAAGACGAGTTAAGTTTCGAATTATTAATTAGAAAGAAAAAGTGAAGAGTAAAAAATAAGAATTTTTATTATTTTAAAGATAAATTAATTTGTTAGTTATCTTTACAATCCAGTTTCTTTCATGAATATTTTGTATTAAATTTAAGTTGATATGGCTCTCAAAAGTTTAAAAAGTTAAAACTACTTGAAGGTTATTTTTAGGTTTAGCTATATTTTTTGTCCTCCTAGTATTGTGATTGCACTGTTTTGGTTCTTCTATTTTCACTTGCATGATTTTGTTCCACGAGTTTTGAATTGGCTTCAAATGTGGTACAATCTTAACCGAGTTAGTGTGGCCAGTCGCATCCCTGAACAATTTCCTTGCATCAGTATCACCAACCAGAGATCTCAAAACCTCATCTTTTGAAAAAAATTGAAAATGGATGGACCAAAATTATGCAATTGCATTACTACGTAGATGAAAGATGTAATTAAGCCTTATCTTTATTATTAGTACATATATTTGACAACTGTGTAGAGCTATTGAATTGAATGTAGATTTGTTAACAAATTCGATATGACAATATACAAATTTATAAATAAATTTAATAAACAGAAATAGTTATAAAATTCGCGACCGGCTGGTTGAATTGGTTAACCGGAAAATCGAAAAACCGGCCAGTCAACCGGTCAGAGTTGGCAATCAGATCGGCATGCAAACGACCCGGTAAAAACCGGGTTGAACTGGCCGAGTGTTTCAGAACTCGGTGACTCGGCCGGTTTAGGTGACTCGACCGAGTCACTTATAAAAAAAATGCTCGAGGGAAACCCATCTGCACCCAGCCGTCGCCGAGTCACCGCCACCGCCACTGCCCTGTCGCATTTGCTGCTCCGCCTCCACTTCACCATCGTCACGTTCTCAGGTGGCTCGCAGTCGCAAAATGTCCCACACCCCGGAGTCGCGAAGCATCCTGCGTCCTCGGGTGGCTCACTGCTCCGCCTCACCACCGCTGTGTTTGCTGCTCCGCATTCGCCACCTTGCTCTGCATTCTGTCACTCTCTCATTGTGCTGTGCGGCGCAGAGAGTAAGTGAGTTACAATAAAAATATACAACTGGTGCTAGGGTTTTGTTAGGTAAAATTTAGGCTAATAAAATCAGAACGTTACTACTTCTTACGAGGGTGTTTGGGTGTTGACCAAAAAAATGACAGAGGGTATTTGGGTTCTCATTCTAACTGTAATATCTAATAAAAAAAAAAATATAACTAATTTAGATTGGAGAAATTTTTACTTAAACTCTGGGTATTTAGATGCGTGTATCAGATCAATCAAAACTTAATATTTTTATAAATTTTTGTGTCACATAATTAATTTTTTAAAAATTTATAAAAATATTAAGTCTTGATTAGTCTGGTGCACTCAATTTGAATATCCAGAATTTAAGCAAAAATTTCTTTTTAGATTGGACTTTTGGGTTATGTTTGGGCAATTAGTCTTATTATTAAAAAATAAATATTTGTAACTAACTTAAATTAGGCCCAAAATTTAATATTGTAATATGAATTTTTTATATTTTTAATTTATATTAATATTAATATTTATTTTATTTTATGCGGTTCAACTAGTTGAACCAATAATCCACCGATTGAACCAATGATCCTTTGACACAGTATCTCGACTGAGTCAAAAATCAAACCGAATTTAATAATTATAATAATTGTCGCTTTAAATATAAATAAAATTTTCTTTATACAATGTTACCCTTTTAAAATGCTTTACCAACTAAAATGGTACGCGAATGAAATTTCATAAGAAATAAAAACATGATTGTGTAAGAATAAATAACAAAACAAATAAAAGATGATTGTGTACGAAATTTATGATTTTTTTGTGCTGAATTTATTTAAAATTTCTTTTACAGACAACATATATATAGCGAAAAGTCAAGAGATACGCTTAACAAGAGATATAGGGAAGATGTAAATAGATTCAATAAATTTTCTTATTATACTTGTGTCAAGTCGTAGGAGTGTTCATTAGATCGGATTCACTTGGTGAACCTGAAAAATCAATCCAAACTAATTCAAAAAATGTAGTTTAGTTTAAGTCATGGGGTTGGGCTGGGTCAAATCCGATCAAACCCAATTCTCATTTATTTGGTTCACGAGTTTAAAAATCTCAACCCTTGGACTCAATTATAGGCTAAATGGACCCGACCACTAACAAGAATACACTGCCTTTTGAAGTACCTCCTCTCCAAACAGGTCAAATTTTATTTAGCTCAAAGCCCTAACCTTAATAAGAATCCTCCCAATTCTTTCTACCAGGTCTGCCGATATATGATAGTGTGACAGCCCTCTGCCAATCTACAATGTCATCGTCGATGCCTGAGTTGTCAATGCCAAAACCCATGTACAAACACCAACATGCAACGACTATGGCAACGGTGCTTGCATCGTCAACACCAATGGCAATGCCATTTACAAGATTGTCCACCAACAAGCAAAGACTATGGAAGTGATGTTGGCATTTCAACGCCAACCCCCAATGCCATTCATAAATGGGTCTTTTGTTTGTTGCAGACTTGTAGTGGGATTTCTTTGCTTCTGTTTTCAATATTCTTCAATTTGTTGCTATGAAATCGTAATAGAATGACTGGATTTTTAGTCTTTGGTTTATTGATGTGAACTTTATAGGCTTTACTGTTAAATGCTGATTTTGGTGCTTTTGTGGCGAATTATTGTGATTGTATGGTCGCGATTCTATTTTGTGAAACATTATGCTACTGTTTAGTGGTTGGACCCAATGACCTGAATTGAACCAATCCAAGCTTAATCGGATTGATTTGGTTCACATTTCTCAATTTTTTTTCTTTCAAAATTAGTCCAAACCATTCCAACCAAGATTGTTTGATTTGGACTTTTTAAAACTCCTGTAAACAATAAGAGAATAAATTTTCATTAACCAAAATAAGATATGATTTTCTTTATATGAAATCTAACATCTTTAAGTAGGAAGGTCAAAAACTAAAGACAAAACTGTTAACGTAGGACCAACTTGTGAGCCCTAAAGTCCTTTTGCGGCTAATTTTGCAAGTTATGTTTTGATGATAACAATTACATTAAAAATTACGAATATTTGCTCTTAAGTATCTTGATTGTGGTAACATGATATTTTGTGGAGTTTACTTGTTAGTAATAACCTTTTAAGGATTAAATCAATTATAAGGAAGCTTTCTGGATGATTAAAGAGGGTTAAGATGATCAAATTTTGACTTGAGAAAGTACAAGGTGCATCTTGAGAGAGTTCATCCTAAGAAGGTTGTGAGAAAGTTTAAGAATGTGATGAATGTGAATGCTTATGTCTTGAAGCATGTTAAATGAGTTTTTGATGATAACAAAAGCAAAAAGAGAAGATCAAGATCAAAAAGAGAAGATCAAGAGCAAAAGAAAAGACCAAAATCAAAAGAGGTATATTAGATATAGGTCTTAGAATATCAATGTAAAATGCCCTTTAAGTATCTCAACGATTTTCAAATGTTTTTTCAAATATCGTTTTCAAAATTAGCTTGTAAATTCAAAGTTAAACGTGTTTTTCAAGAAATGTTATTTTTAATCTTGGATTCAATATTCATGAAGGCATTTATGTTTAATCCAATGATCTAAGTGTTAGAAATGACTTACAAACTTAATTGGACTTAAAAAAATGTGTTCAGAGACCAAGGTAATCGATTACATATGTTTTGTAATCGATTACAAGCTAAACAGAGAGCTGGTAATCGATTACATGGAGCATGTAATCGATTACAAGCAAGTCAGAGGCCTTGTAATCGATTACACTAGTAATGTAATCAATTACATTGAACCCAGAAAGGCAAGAACACGTTCAAGAAGGTATGTAATTGATTACATGGATATTGTAATCGATTAAAAGCAAGTCAGAGGCTTGTAATCGATTACACCAAGAATGTAATCGATTACACAGAGTCCAGAAAGCCAAGAATACATTGGAACAACAATGTAATCGATTACATTTGTTGTGTAATCGATAACACGTAATCTGACAGAGTCCAACTGCCTTTTTAACTGCATTAAATGCTTGGCTTTATCACCCCCAACGACTCTTTTCTTCATATAACTTATAAATACTTGCCTTGGGTCTTCATTAAGGGTTGAACTTCAATTTAGAACATCAATCTAACACTCATATATGAGAATCAATCTTGAAAACTTTTTTGCCCTATTTTTGTGAGGAAACTTGAGATATTCAAAAGCGGCATTGTTAGAACTTCAATTTGTATCAATCTATTCTTTGAGAGAGTTTCTATCATTCAAACATTTTGTTTATTGTGTAAAGAGGGTGAGGTAACCCTTGAGTGAAAAAGGGTGAGGTATCCCTTGTTGAGAAGAAGGTGAGGTATCCTTTAAAAGTGTAAAGAGGGTGAGGTATCCCTCAAAGGTTGTAAAGGGTGAGACATCCCTGTTTTGAGGCTCAAAGCACAAGGGTGAGGTATCCTAAGGTGTTGTTGAGTACTCCAATCTGTAGAGGTTTTCAAGTACCGGTCCAAGCTTGAAGTTTAGTGGAAAATCTCGAGTGGTTCGCTTAAGGACTGGACGCAGGTCATAAAGGGTGGCTAAACTAGGATAAATCCTTGTGTTTGATTCTCTCAACCCTTTCTCTTTACATTTGTGCATTTACTTTATATGCTTGCTTGAATATTATTCATCTTAGCTTATTTAATTTGTGAGTGAAGTATTCAATCTCATTTATCTATTCACTTCAATTATCCAATAGCTTCAACGAAAATTGATAAATAAACGTTTTACGAAAGATTTGTGAAAATATTTCATAAACTCAATTCACCCCCCTCTTGAGTATGAGGCCACTTGGTAACAAGTGGTATCAGAGCTAGGCTCTTGTGTAAGGGCTTAGCAGCTTCAAGAGAAAGTGATGGCCTCCTCAAATGAGTTTTCATAAAGTTCTTCTATCTATAGACCTCCATTTTTCAATGGGGATGAGTATGCTTATTGGAAAGAAAGAATAAAATTTTTTATTGAAGCTATTGATTTAGATGTATTGGATGCTATTGAAAATGGTCCTTTTATCCCCACAAAAGTTGTTAATGGTGTAAAGGTTAATACACCAAGAAGTGAATGGACCAATGATGATAAGAAAAAGGTCCAATATAATTTGAGTGCCAAAAACATCATTACCACATCCTTGGAGTATGATGAATTTTTTAGAGTCTCAAATTGTAAATCTGTCCAAGAAATGTGGGACACCTTACAAGTAACCCATGAGGGCACTAGTGAAGTGAAAAGATCAAGGATCAATACTCTCACTCATGAGTATAAGCTTTTTAGAATGAACCAAAATGAAAGCATTCAAGAAATGCAAAAACGTTTTACTCATATTGTAAACCATCTTGCTTCATTGGGAAAGACTTTTCCTAATGAAGATCTTATTAACAAAGTGTTGAGATGTTTGAGTAGGCATTGACAACCTAAAGTGACGGCTATATCGGAGTCAAGAAATCTCTCAACCATGACCTTAGCCACACTTTTTGGCAAGCTCCTAGAACATGAATTGAAATTGAATAGACTCAACCAAAGTGAGGAGATTGACAAGAAAAAGAAGAGAATAGCTCTTAAGGCCACTTCCTCCATGATTAATGACGATGATGATGATGAAGATGATGGAGATGGCTTGGAAATAGATAAAGAGAATCTTGCTCTACTAGTAAAGAAATTTGAAAGATTCCTTAAGAAGAGTGGAGCTCAAAGAAGACCTCCCTTTCCCCAAAAGAATGTCCATCACAAAGGGAAAGGAACCTCATCCACTCCTAAATGGTTTGAATGAGGAGAATTGGGTCGCATGAAGATGGAGTGCCCAATTTATCAAAGTAAAGTGGAAAAATATCATAAAAGATCCTCGGGGGAGAAGAAAGAAAGAAGAGCCTACATAGCTTGGGATGATAATGACATGGATTCAACCGATAGCTCGGATAATGAGAAAGTCAATCTATGTTTCATGGTTAGAGGAGAAGAGGAAGATGGAGACAACATGGAGGTAACATCCTCAAATTTTGAATCAAACTCTTCCCCTTCCTATTATGAATTGCAAGATGCTTTTGAAGAATTACATAATGAATCTATAAGACTTGCAAAACTTGTTTCATCATCCAAGAAATCAATTTCCTCATTTGAAAATCAAATTTCTACTTTAAACAAAGAAATTAAGGAATTGAAATTAGAAAATGAAACTCTTGGATTGATAGATGCAAATTCTTCATACATGACATGTTTATCACTTGATAATGCATCTACACCCTTATCTTGCTCATCATGCAAAACATTTGAAATTGAGATTGAGGATTTGAAAAACACTCTTTCAAAATTTACCTTCGGAAGGGATAATTTAAACATATTGCTTGGGAACCAAAGATGTGTTTTTCAAAAGGCTGGTTTGGGGTATAATCCCAATAAACAACAAAAGTTTCTCAAGAACTTTTTTGTTTCATTAAGTACATCAAGTAGTCCCTTTATTAAATGCTTTCATTATGGTAAGAAAGGGCATAGCGCATCAACTTGTAATGTAAGGAAGAATATCAACAAGTTAGGAACTAAAATGGTTGGGTTCCCAAAGGCACTTTGCCAAAAACTAACACACAAGGACCCAAAAAAATTTGGGTACCAAAAGCCAAAAATTGAAGTGTGTTGTAGGTGTGCTTGAAGGCCAAGATTTGACTTTGGATATCTTGAAAAGTGGCTGCTCCAAGTACAAAACCAGAAAAGTACTTCAAGTTGTCCTCCTTGTCTCCAAGAAGCTTGAACTTGCATCCTTTGGTTAAGTAGAGACTTGCTTTATGCTTTACTAGTTTAATATCTTAAATATGCTAAATGAATATGCTTTTTTTTTATATGAAATGACATGTATAATATCAATATCTTTGAACTTGGCATAATGGATCAAGCATGCATCTAATTCTACTATACAATATATTAGTCTGCTGCATAATATGCATATTTGTTGCATAAATTGGTCACCTTATTGCATAATGTCTTGTTGCATAACATTTTGCTGCATAATGTCACAATCTTCTGCATAATACATTAACTTACTGCATAATATGCTTTTTTTTATGCATAATATATTGCTTTGCTGCATAATATGATATCTTGCAGTATAGTATGATATTTTGATGCTTTCCTTATGCTTAATCTTTATCTAACCCCATAATTGCTCTTGTATATGACTCTGTTTTCTACTGGCTTAAATTATAAATACCATCTAAGTTTCTCTTCATATGCATTTGCTATTGGTATCACATCTTGTTGTGCTAAATGGTTTATACTCTGATATTGATTTTGCTGGGCTGAAATGATTATATCTAATCTGAATGCTTATGTCTTCTTTTTGATAATGCCAACGGGGGAGAGATTAGTGAAATATATTGCATGTGTACGGGGGAGTTTTGCACTTTCACATATTCTATCTCATGCATACATTACGAGGGAGAGTTGTGCTTAAATATCTGATATTCAAATAAATGCAAATATTTCTCATTCTGTTAAATGTTTAGTTTGTCATCATCAAAAAGGAAGAGAATGTGAATGCTTATGTCTTGAAGCATATCAAATGAGTTTTTGATGATAACAAAAGCAAAAAGAGAAGATCAAGATCAAAAAGAGAAGATCCAGAGCAAAAGAAAAGACTAAGATCAAAAGAGGTATATTAGATATAGGTCTTAGAATATCAATGTAAAATGTCCTTTAAGTATCTCAATGATTCTCAAATATTTTTCCAAATATCGTTTTCAAAATCAGCTTGTAAATTCAAAGTTAAACATGTTTTTCAGGAAATGTTATTTTTAATCTTGGATTCAATATTCATGAAGGCATTTATGTTTAATCCAATGATCTAAGTGTTAGAAATGACTTATAAACTTAATTGGACTTGAAAAATGTGTTCAAAGGCCAAAGTAATCAATTACACATGTTTTGTAATCGATTACAAGCTAAACAGAGGGCTGGTAATCGATTACATGGAGCATGTAATCGATTACAAGCAAGTTAGAGGCCTTATAATCGATTACACTAGTAATGTAATCGATTACATTGAACCCAGAAAGGCAAGAACACGTTCAAGAAGGTATGTAATCGATTATATGGATATTATAATTAATTACAAAGCAAGTCAGAGGCCTTGTAATTGATTACACCAAGAATGTAATTGATTACACAGAGCCCAGAAAGCCAAGAACACGTTGGAACAACAATGTAATCGATTACATTTGTTGTGTAATCGATTACACGCAATCTGACAGAGTCCAACGACTATTTTAACTGCATTAAATGCTTGGCTTTATCACCCCCAACGGTTCTTTTCTTCATGTAGCTTATAAATACTTGCCTTGGGTCTTCATTAAGGGTTGAATTTCAATTTAGAACATCAATCTAACACTCATATACGAGAATAAATCTTGAAAACGTTTTTGCCCTGTTTTTGTGAGAAAACTTGAGATATTCAAAAGGGGCATTGTTAGAGCTTCATTTTGTATCAATATACTCTTTGAGAGAGTTTTTATCATTCAAACACTTTGTTTATTGTGTAAAGAGGGTGAGGTATCCCTCGAGTGAAAAAGGGTGAGGTATTCCTTGTTGAGAAGAAGGTGAGGTATCCTTCAAAGGTGTAAAGAGGGTGAGGTATCACTCAAAGGTTGTAAAGGGTGAGGTATCCCAAGATGTTGTTGAGTGCTCCAAACTGTAAAGGTTTTCAAGCACCTGTTTAAGCTTGAAGTTTAGTGAAAAATATCGAGTGGTTCGCTTGAGGACTGGATGTAGGTCACAAGGGGTGGCTGAACTAGGATAAATCATTGTGTTTGATTCTCTCAACCATTTCTCTTTACATTTGTGCATTTACTTTATATGCTTGCTTGAATATTATTCATCTTGGCTTATTTAATTTGTGAATGAAGTATTCAATCTCATTTATCTATTCACTTCAATTATCCAATAGCTTCAACAAAAATTGATAAACAAACGTTTTACAAAAGATTTGCGAAAATATTTTATAAACTCAATTCACCCCCCTCTTGAGTTTAAGGCCACTTGGTAACAATGAATCTCCACAAGGACCAAATTAAGAGAAAATTAGAGATTAAAAGGTAGCTATCATCATCCAAGATATCAAGATGAAACATGAAGTAGATGGTGGAATCAAAGAACAAGAGGTTTTGTGAAAGATCAAGCTTGAGAGAGTTGCTAAGAAGGTCAGCTGAGATGAACCTTAAGAGACTTCCTAGGTAGGAACTTAAGAGAACACGCTAACTCAACATAACATAGCAAAATAATGGCTACATGCCACAAGAAGGACAAATAACCATTGGGAACGTTTGATAATTACTTTTCGCAAGCTATAAAAGGCTCCAAGCTTGAAAAGAAGATGGTTGAATGATTTGAAAAAGATTAGAGCTACATACGCGAAGAACAACTCTCTCACCTCTACCTACTTTATTCTTAAAGTTTTGAAATCTTTAGTCGGTGTATTGTAGGCTTCACTAAACTATGTTAATATATTCTTTGAGTGTTTTCGAGACCTACCCACTTATATTAAACACTTCAAACCCATCTTTGATTGTTGATTATTGGTAGTGAGCTTGTGAGTTGTACATGCCACTTGGAAGCTTAGTTAAGCTTGTTGTATGAGCCTGGAGAGGTTGAAGAAAAAGAATACTTGTTGAAACATGCCTGGAGAGGTTGAAGGAAAGGAATACTCTTGTGTAAGAGCCTGAAGAGGCTTGGTAAGAAAGAATACTTTTTTATTTAGTGAAAATCCTAGTAGTTGCTACGTATTGGACATAGCCCTAAGTGGTTTAGGGGTGAACTAGTATAAATTCTTGTGTCTTACTTCTCTTCATTTACTTTAACTCATTTAGATCTATTCTAATACTGAACTTAAGAAAACCAGAGCTTTACACTATAAGAACAAAAGTGGTTTTTGAGTTAAAGTGAACTTAACAAGAATCTTCTCATTATAAGGTTTGATTCTGTGTTCTGGAATCCATTCTTATTGCTAAGAAAGGTTTTTCAAAGTTTAAGTGTTCATACTTTAAGATATTAGCTAGAGAAGCAATCTGTGTTATATTTTGAAACTGTGAGAGAGTTCAATCTAACTCAACCAATGAACCTTCTCATGACCTCTTGTGAATGCTTATGTCTTGAAGCATATCAAATGAGTTTTTAATGATAACAAGATCAAAAGAGAATATCAAGATCAAAAGAAAAGATCAAGATCAAAAGAAATTACTAAGATCAAAAGAAAGAAACCAAGAGGTATATAGATATAGGTCCTAGGATTTCGATGTAAAATGCTCTCAAAATATCTCAATGATTTTCAACTAGTTTTTCAAAGATCCTTTTGAATCAACTAATAATTCAAAGTTCATCTTTTAAAGATATGTTGATTTCAATCTTAGATTTCATAACTTAAATGTAAATATTGTTCAAATCCAAGCTCTATATGCAAGGATTGATCAATGCACTTAATTGGAGTTGAAAAATATGTTCAAAGGATATGGTAATTGATTACACATGTGTTGTAATCAATTACAAGCTAAACAAAGGCCCTATAATTGATTACATTGAGCATGTAATCGATTACAAAGCATGGCAGAAGCCTTGTAATTGATTACACAAGGCTAGTAATCGATTACAAGTCTAGCAGAGGCCATGTAATCGATTATACAAGGCTAGTAATCAATTACATCCTTCCCAGAAAGCCAAGAACACGTTCAAACAACCATGTAATCGATTACCACTATGGTGTAATCAATTACCACTGGACTGTTAGTGCCCAACGGCTATATTAGGTGCATTAAATGCTGGACATCAAAGCCCCCAACATCTCTTTTAATGAAAAATAGTTTATATACTTGTGTTGGGGCATCATTAATGGTTAATCTTGAACCTTGAAACATCTTTCTAACACTTTATACGAAAATCAATTATTGAAATCATTCTTGCTCTATTTTTGTACCAATATTTGAGATATCTTTAAAGAGCATTCTAGAGTTTCAATTTGTATTAATCACTCTAGTGAGAGTTTCATTCTATCAATCTTGTTTATTATAAAGAAGAGGGTGATGTATCCCTCCAAATTGTAAAAGGTGAGGCATCCTTTGTTTGAAGAGACTCAAGCTACAAAGGATGAGGTATCCCAAGGTGGTATTGAGTGCTCTAATTTGTAAAGGTCATCAAGCACTTGTTGAAACTTGAAGAATTAGTAAAAAATCACGGGTGATTACTTGAGGACTGGACGTAGGCCATAAGTGGATTGGTAGCCGAACCAGGATAAATATTGTGTTTGTTCTTCCAAACTCAACTCTTTAATATTATGCACTGTTTTATTGAGTTTACTTGAATACTATCTTGCTTGGTTGTTGTATTTGTAAGTGAAAGTATTCATCTCATCTATCCATTCATCTCTATAAATCAAATAACTTCAACGAAAATTGGTAATCAAGTGTTTTACAAGGGTTTTGCAACAATATTTTATATACTCAATTCACCCCCTCTTGAGTATTGAGGCTACTTGGTAACAAGTGGTATCAGAGCTAGACTTTTGTATAGAGAGCTTAGCAGCTTCAAGAGTGCGATGACTTCAAATGGTTTTTCTAATGAAGGTTCTTCTATAAATAGACCTCCCTATTTCAATAGGGATGATTATGCCTATTGGAAAGAATGGATGAAAATTTTTATTGAAACTATTGATCTTGATGTGTGGGATGCCATTGAAAATGGTGCTTTTGTTCCCACACGCATAATTGATGGTGTAAGAACAAATACACCTAGAAGTGAATGGACAGATGAAGAAAAAAAAAAAGGTTCAATACAATTTGAGAGTTAAGAATATCATTACCACATCTTGGGGTATGATGAATTCTTTAGGGTATCAAATTGTAAGAAAGCCCAAGAAATGTGGGATACCTTACAAGTAACTTAAGAGGGCACAAGGAAGTAAAACGATCAAGAATAAACACTCTCACTTATGAATATGAATTGTTTAGAATGAACCAAGGAGAGAGTATTTAAAAAATGTAAAAGAGATTTACACATATCATAAATCATCTTGCTTCTTAGGGAAAGACTTTTCCTAATGAGGACCTCATTAACAAAATCTTGAGATGTTTGAGTAGGAATTAGCAACCAATGGTGATGGCTATTGTGGAATCAAGGAATCTATCAACAATGACACTAGCCATCTTATTTGGGAAGCTTCAAGAACATGAGTTAGAGCTAAATAGACCCAATCAAAATGAAGAGCATGATAATAAGAAAAAGGAGATTGCATTCAAAGCTACCTCTTCTACAATTGAAGATGATGATGAATATGGTTAAGAATATGCAGAAAATCTTGAGCTAAGTGAGGAGAATCTTAGTCTCCTTGTGAGGAAGTTTGAAAGATTCTTAAAGAAGAAGGGATTTTAAAGAAGGATACCCTTCCCTCAAAAGAAAACCTATCACAAAGGAGAAGGATCCTCAACTCCTCCAAAATATTATGAATGTGAAAAATCGGGGCACATGAAAATGGAGTGTCCTATATATCTTAAGAAGACGAAGAAGTTTGAGAAAATGCCTTCCAAAGAAAAGAAAGGAAGGAGAGCATATATAGCATGGGAGGACAATGACATGAGTTCGTCTGATAGCTCAGAGAATGAAGAAGCTCATCTTTGTCTCATGGCTCAAGGAGAAGAAAGTGAAGAGAGCGACACCGAGGTAACATATTCTAACTTAGATTCTTCACCTTCTTATAATGAATTACAAGATGCTTTTCAAGAATTGCATGATGAATCTATAAGGCTCACAAAAATGGTTTTATCTTCTAACAAAATAATCTCCCTATTGGTAACCAAAGTTTCTATTTTAAATAAGGTGATAAATGAGCTTAAGATTGAAAATGAGACCTTAGGACTTACTAATGCTAACTCATTGTGCATGACTTACTCCTCACATGGTAACACATCCATACCCTTACCTTGCTCATCATGCAAAATATTTGAAAAAAAATTGAAGATTTAAACAACACTTTTACAAAATTTACCTTTGAAAGAGGTAACTTGAATGTGTTGTTAGGGAAACAAAAATGTGTTTTCCAAAAAGCCGGTCTGGGGTATAATCCCAATAACCAACAAAAATTTTACAAAAATTTCTTTGTTTCCACAAATGCTTCAAGTAGTCCTTTTATCAAATATTTTCATTGTGGGAGGAAAGGGCATAGTGCATCCACATGTAATGTTAGAAAGAACATAAACACCAAAATTAGAACTAAAAGAGTTTGGATTCCTAAGGGCACTTTGCTTAACTCTAACACATAAAGACCTAAGATAATTTGGGTACCAAAGGTTAAAATTTGAATGTGTGTTGTAGGTGTGCTTGAAGACCAAAAGCTCAAGTTGGTATCTTGATAGTGGTTGCTCTAAGCACATGACTAGTGATAGCTTCAAGTTTTCCTTCCTTGTCCCCAAGAAGAGTGGTCACATGACTTATGGTGACAACAATAAAGGGAAGATCCTTGGAGTTAGTAAAGTTGGTAAGAATCCATCTTCATCCATTGATAATGTTTTGCTTGTTGAAGGACTCAAACATGACTTGCTTAGCATTAGTCAACTATGTGATAAGGGGAATATAGTAATATTTGATTCTAATTATTGCATAATTGAGGGTAAAGATGATAAGCATGTTAAATTTATTAGTCATAGAGTCAATAATATATATATGATTGGCCTTTATGACATTTCCTCAAATGATGCTATATGCTTTATGAGTAAAGAAAATGATTCATGATTATGGCATAGAAGAATTGCTCACATTCACATGGATCATTTAAACAAATTGGTTTCTAAAGAATTAGTAATTGGTCTTCTAAAGCTCAAATTTAAAAAGACAAACTTTGTGATGCATGTCAAAAGGAAAAACCAGTAAAGGTCTCTGTTAAAGCTAAAAATATGGTTTCAACTTCTAGACCTTTACAACTTTTGCACATGAATCTTTTTTATCCCTCTAGAACTATGAGCTTTGGTGAGAATTACTATGCATTAGTGATTGTGAATGATTTTTTTAGGTTTACATGGACATTATTCTTGTCTCACAAGAATGATGCTTTTCAATCATTTAAAAAGCTTGCCAAAGTTATCCAAAATGAAAAAGGTTTTTGGATTGCATCCATAAGAAGTGACCATTGTGGTGAATTTGAAAACTATGAATTTAAAACCTTTTGTGCTAAATATAGCATTGAGCATAATTTTTTTGCCCCTAGAACATCACAACAAAATGATATTGTAGAAAGAAAAAATTGATCTATAGAAGAAATGACAAAAACTATGCTCAATGAGGGGAACCTTCCTAAGTACTTTTAGGCGGATGCAGTTAACACCGCTTATTATGTTATGAATAGGTCCCTAATAAGGCCAGTTTTAAAGAAAACCCCCATAAATTGTACAAAGGAAGGAAGCCAAATATTTCACACTTTCATGTCTTTGGATGTAAATGCTTTGTTTTAAATAATGGAAAAGATAACTTAGGGAAGTTTGATGCAAAATCTGATGAGGGGATATTTCTTGGATATTCTATACATAGTAAGACATTTAGAGTTTATAATAAATGAACTATGACCATAGAAGAGTCCATACATGTTGCTTTTGATGAAACTAACCAAAATGAGCTGAGAAAGGAGCTTGTTGATGATGTTGCAGAAATCTTGACAAGAACACACTTGGAGAATCAGGAGAAAGAGCCCAAGAAGCAAGAAAAAAGACACCTTGATCACTAATGGCAAGAGAATTCAGAAATTTTGGATCTACCCAAAGAATGGAGGACATCAAGATATCATCCTCTCGACAAAGTGATAGGTGATGTATCAAAAATGGTAATTACTTGAAACTCTCTTAGAAATGCATGCAATCATATGGCTTTTGTGTCTTAAGTTGACCCTAAAGACATAAACGAGGTCATAAATGATGATAATTGGATCTTGGCCATACAAGATGAACTAAACTAATTTGAAAGAAATTAAGTTTGTGAATTAGTTCCAAAGCCCAATGAACATCTAATTATTGACACTAAATGGGTCTTAAGGAACAAACTTGATGAAACGAACTTAATAATAAGAAATAAAGCTAGGCTTGTAGCTAAGGGCTATAATCAAGAAGAAGACATAGACTATGAAGAAACATATGCTCCAGTAGCTAGCTTAGAAGCTATTAGAATGATACTTGCATATGCATCCATCATGGACTTTAAACTATTTCAAATGGATGTCAAAAGTGCATTTTTAAATGGTCTTATACAAGAAAAAGTGTATATGGAACAACCTCCTAGTTTTAAAAATTTTGAATTGCCTAATCATGTTTTTAAATTGAAAAAGGCCTTATATGGCTTAAAACAAGCTCCAAGAGCTTAGTATGAAAGGTTGAGTAAGTTCTTTTTGGAAAATGACTTTTCTAGAGGAAATGTTAACACTACTTTTTTCATCAAACATAAAAAGCATGACATTCTTTTTGTTCAAGTATATGTCGATGATATTATATTTGGTACTACTAATGACTCTCTTTGTAAAGAATTTGTTAATATTATGCAAAGTGAGTATGAAATGTCCATGATGAGTGAGCTCAACTTCTTCTTTGGTCTCCAAATTAAGCAAACAAAGGATGAGACTTTCATAAGTCAATCAAAAAATTGTAAGGAGTTGCTCAAGAAGTTTGGAATGGAGGGTGTCAAGCAAATGACTACACCAATGGGCACTTCTTTGCACTTAGACAAGGATGAATGAGGTAAATCTGTAGAAATTACAAAATATAGAGGTATGATAGACTCACTTCTTTATTTTACAACAAGTAGACTATATATTATGTTTAGTGTGTGCATGTATGCTAGATTTCAAGCAAATCCTAAAGAATCACACCTAAGTGTTGTTAAAAGAATCATGAAATATCTAATTGATACTTCAAAAATGGGATTATGGTACCCTAAAGGTGTTGGTGTATGCCCTAGAGACCAATACATTTTCTGTATTTACATACATTCTATTATACTATTTTATATATGAGGCATTTCATTTATTGTGTTCTTTTTGATAAACATAATAAAGTTCTTAGAATAGTAAGTTTGATGCCATAGGACATCAAGTGGATGACTTGATCGTGAGATCCTTTTGGTTACAACACTATTCTTAAATGTCCCTAGTCAAGTATTATTATTAATTAGGACAACGATAATATATTGAGACTAGTATGTGCATAGACTGATGACCACATCTCACGGGTCATGCATATGAGATATCAAGTCTTCACATGGGTACATATTAGAGTAATGATGTACTGGACTGACCCACCATGAGAACACTACATGGATCATTATGTGAGTGTCATAAGTGATTCTTATAGTAACAATGGTGTATGTGGTCCTTTGACCTGAATTCACTATGATTCCTACATGAGGAGTTGTGTGTTTTAATGTCATCAAACATCATCTGTAATAAGGTTATTATAAAGTTGGTTATTGGACATACCGCGAATCATGCAGAGGGATGTGAGTGACCTAGATGAGATTTGTCACTCCTACATAACATGAGCGATATCTTCGAGCTCCCTGATTGAGTGAGACTGTAAAATGCATAGCCATGCTCAAATGAGTCAATATGATATATTAATCTCATTTGTTGTTACAAAGTCTACTCGAGTATCAGGAAATGAAAGATTAGACTATACAAGGGTGATGCATTCCATGCCTTGTGTTCAATCTAGATATCTTGACAAAGGGACTAAATGACACGAAAACATTGGTCACGGAAAGGTTATGTCAAATCACTGACATTCTTATTACTTAGGTAGCAGCAATATGTTGCTAGATACCGCTCACTGCTTGTAATATTAAAATGAGATTTTAATATTACTGCCAACGTAATAAGAAACTACAGGGTCACACACATAGAGCAGACTAAAATTGGAGCGATGAATCCAAGTTGGACTCGGATTCAAATACGAGCTAGACTTATAACAGATGGGTCTAGGGTTGCACAGCTTACCTTGCTATTACTCACACTCACTTAAGGCAGTCACTATTATAAATAATACTGCTAAGGGGCTACTAAGATACACAATTCAGAACCCTAGCCGCACCTACAGAAAAAGTGAGTGAGAGAGCGATAGGTTTCTTCTCTTCTTTTCGCAGCTAGTACTGTGTGAGAGACGTGAGGCTCCTCTTTGCAGACGTTGGACGTTCGTGAGTCTATTAGTGTGGATACCACAGAGACATCATTTCTATTATGGTGTTGGTGATTCATGTCCTTCCTTTTGATCACGCTTCAAGAGGTAAATAATTTAAAAACTCAGATTATGACTTTTCGCATGGATCCTCGGTGGGAATCCCTATTTTTTCGCTGCGTGATGTAACCGTAATTCCCAACAAAAGGTGCTTCTTGTAGCTTAATTGAGTATTTTGATTCTGATTTTGCTAGATGCAAAATGGATAGGAAAAGCACTAGTGGGACATGTCATTTGCTTGAAAGCTCATTAGTTTCTTGGCATAGCAAGAAACAAAACAGTGTGACATTGTCTACAGCTGAAGCTGACTATGTTGCAGCTGGAAGTTGTTGTGCTCAAATCCTTTAGATGCTTATTAATCAAAGTTTGATATATTTCTTTTCACATGTATCTGAAATTATTATGATTAGTATACTCACTGTGATTGCATATTGGCTGGGCTGGAATGTTTTTGGTTTGATCTTTATGGCTGAATGCTCATGTCTTCTTTTTGTTAATGCCAACGGGGAAGAGATTAGTGAAATATTATGTTGAATGTGTACGGGGGAGAGCTTCAAATCTGAATCGAACATTGAGTTTTCACGCTTTCATATATTCTCACATATTACATATCATGCATACATTACAGGGGAGAGTTGTGCTTAAATATCTGATAATCAAATAAATGCAAATATTTCTCTTCTTTCTCAATGCTTAGTTTGTCATCATCAAAAAGGGGAAGAATGTGAATGCTTATATTTTGAAGCATATAATATGAGTTTTTGATGATAATAAAATCAAAAGAGAAGATCAAGATCAAAAGAAAAGAACAAGATCAAAAGAGAAGATCAAGATCAAAAGAAAAGACCAAGATCAAAAGAAAGAAACCAAGAGGTATATAGATATAGGTCCTAGGATTTCAATGTAAAATGCTCTCAAAATATCTCAATAATTTTCAAATAGTTTTTCAAAGATCCTTTTGAATCAACTAATAATTCAAAGTTCATCTTTTAAAGATATGTTGATTTCAATCTTGGATTTCATAACTTAAATGTAAATCTTGTTCAAATCGATGCTCTGTATGTAATGATTAATCAATGCACTTAATTGGAGTTAAAAAATGTGTTCAAAGGACATGGTAATTGATTGCACATGTATTGTAATCGATTACAAGCTAAATAGAGGCCTTGTAATCGATTACATTGAGCATGTAATCGATTACAAAGCATGACAGAAACCTTGTAATCGATTACACAAGGCTGGTAATCGATTACAAGTCTGGCAGAGGCCATGTAATCGATTACACAAGCCTGATAATCAATTACATCCTGCCCAGAAAGCCAAGAATATGTTTAAACATCCATGTAATCGATTACTACTATGGTGTAATAGATTACCACTGGACTGTCAATGCCCAACGACTATATTAGGTGCATTAAATGCTGGGCATTAAAGTCCCCAACAGCTCTTTTAATGAAAAACAGTTTATATACTTGTGTTGGGATAACCTTAATGGTTAATCTTGAACCTTGAAACATCTTTCTAACTCTTTATACGAAAATCAATCCTTGAAATCATTCTTGTCCTATTTTTGTACTAATCTTTAAGATATATTTAAAGAGCATTCTAGAGTTTCAATTTGTATCAATCACTCTAGTGAGAGTTTCATTCTATCAACCTTGTTTATTGTAAAGAAGAGGGTGAGGTATCCCTCCATATTGTAAAGGGTGAGGCATCCCTTGTTTGAATAGGCTCAAGCTACAAAGGGTGAGGTATCCCAAGGTGGTATTGAGTGCTCCAATTTGTAAAGGTCATCAAGCACTTGTTGAAGCTTGAAGAATTAGTGAAAATTCTTGGGTGATTACTTAAGGAATGGATGTAGGTCATAAGTGGATTGGTAGCCGAACCAGGATAAATCTTGTGTTTGTTCTTCTAAACTCAACTCTTTAATATTGTGCACTATTTTATTGAGTTTGCTTGAATACTATCTTGCTTGGTTGTTGTATTTGTAAGTGAAAGTGTTCATCTCTTCTATCCATTCATATATATCAATCAAATAGCTTTAACAAAAATTAGTAATCAAGTGTTTTACAAGGGTTTTGCGAAAATATTTTATATACTCAATTCACCCCCTCTTGAGTATTGAAGCCACTTGGTAACAACTCTCATCCTATATTATTTGATTTTGTTCTCTTTTATTAGTGAACTCTCTCACCTAATCATTGTACTCTATAGAAACATTATTACCTCCAAGTTTGATAAACTTGAGAAATGTGTGAGAAATTTGAAATTTTCAAGTGAAAAGCAACACAATTCAGCCCACCATCTTGTATTACTACCAACTTCAGTTGGTATCAGAACTCGTGTTGAGAAGCCCAAAATTGAAAGAATAGAAGTTGAAAAGAACAAGTTCCTTATGAACTATAAGGCAAAATTCTTCTTTACATGTGCATAAAGTATAGGAGAGTATGAAAAGATTAATGATTGTGCTACAACTAAAGAAATATGGGACACTCTTATTATTGCTCATGAAGGAACAAACCAAGTGAAGGAAGCAAAGACAAGTATGCTGGTATATCAATATGAAATGTTCATAATGAAGGAACATGAAAACATAGATGAGATGTTTGCTAGATTCATAATGATTGTGAATGGTCTTAAGTCTCTTGGGAAGACGTACTCTAATTAAGAACATGTAAGAAAGCTGCTGAGAAGCTTACCTAAGGTGTGGAGGCCCAAAGTGACTAGTATACAAGAAGCCAATGACTTATCAGTTTTGAGGTTGGATGAGTTCCTAGGTTCCTTAAAAGTGCACGAGCAAGATCTTCCTGAAATGGAATAAGCTACACCAAGAAAAAGAAAGAGCATAACTCTTAAATCCACTCACAAGATAGTCAAGCAACTATCTCGCTAACCCTCTCAAAGCTCTCTCAATTCTAGAACTAAATGTGAGGAGGAGAGTGAAGATGATGAATTTGATGAAGAAGAGCTATCTTTCATATCTAGAAAGATTTTCAAAATGTGGAGAAAAAAGAAAGAAGAGGAAGAGGCTTCTAATCCAAAAAAGAACCTCAAAAAGGAGAATCAAGAAGCAACAACAAAATCCAGATAGTTTGTTATGAGTGCAAGAAGCCTAGTCACTTTAAATCTAAATGCCCACTATTGAGGAAAAGGACCTGAGAAGTTTTCAAAGAAGAAGGGAATGATGACAACATAGGATGATCTCGATGACTCATCAAGTGAGGGAGATCAAGAGGAAATTACAAATCTATGCTCGACTGCCAGAGATCAAGAAAGTGATGATTTGGTATTAGATACTAAACTCTCTTAACCCTTTTATGATGATCTCAAATCAGCTTTTGATAACCTTGTCTCTAATTCAAACTTTTTGGCTCAAAACTGCATTGTTCTCAAAGCCAAAATGGCCGAGTTACAAAAAGAAAATGACCTATTAAAGAGGGACAATGCAACTTTAAGCAAGAAGATTGGATCCTTAGTAAAGCTGAATATAGCATTGACAGCATAATCTAAGAAGATTGAATCTTCTTATCAACCTTCTTAATAACTCTCTCAGGTGTCAGAAGAGAATGTGTTGTTGAAAAAGAATGTAGAAATGTTGACCAATGATCTAGCCAAGTTTGTCAATGGAACCAAAATCTTGAGAAGCTTCTTAGAAGCCAATAATGTATCTTTCACAAAACTGGACTAGGATATAAGAGATGGGCAAAACAAATACTGTATAAGAATCTTTTTGAGCTTACTAAGAAGAGTGAAGTGGTATGTTTTTATTGTGGTAAAGCTGGTCATAAAGCCTCAAAATGCTACCACAAAAACAAATTATAAAAGGTTCAACCATCTAACATGAAAGGACCCAAGAAAGTTTGTTTAGCTAAAAGAATGATTCCTTCTCATCCAAGTTTGCCTAATTACAAAAAGGAAAAAGAACAGATGGTTGATCACCTCCAGCATGTGATTATATATATTAATTCAGGCGATGTTACTGTAAGTGTACAAATTGAACAAGTAATAAAGAATGAGTAAAGTATCATTCTCATGATGAATTAGTTTGTCAAGTACCACTTTTCTAATATTAATACTATCTAGCTAACAAATAATTAAAAGTGATTCAAAGCAATTAAAGACACAAAATTATAAAAGACAAAAAAGGCTCAAGAGCACAAGAAATTAAGAAGGAAAAGAGAGAACAAAGCACACAAATGCAAAGCACACTAAGGATGTAAACACATGAAATTAAAAACACTAGGGATCTGACTTCACTTAAGTCAATAATCTATCATAGACAATAGAGTAACTTTAAGACCTTCATTCTAATTAATTTCTAATCATTCAATTGATGGAGAGAACTTATTAATTAATTAAAACCTAATTCCTTGGCAAGTTAATTCTCTTTAATTATCAAAGTGTAGTCAATTACTTGATCTAAATGTCAACTCTTAAAGGCATGACCTTTGCTCTATAGATTCTTATGAAAATTACCATAATTCTCCCACACAACTAATAACCTCTGTTCCTAAATGATTATAAACTATGATACTTATTATTTATGGTTTAAGTGATATGAAAACCTTTCGATTCTACATACATCTCACAATATCAATTTATGAAGGGCGCCTAATTCATAAAAGCATTAAGAACCATAATAGACACGCAAATTGAATAGAAAAGAAATCAATTAAAAATCTAATCTTAATACATGTCGATTGAATCAAGTTATGTCTTCACCCTAGACATACAAATTTAGCTACTTATGACAAAAGAGTAAAAGAGATAAGAAGAGGAAAGAGAGTTCATCATGATAGAATCGTAGAGAAGAAACTAAAGAGCCTTCAATGGTGATTCGATCTCCAACTCCATGAGAGTTCCATGATGATTCCTCCTCCTCTCCTAGGGCTTGTTCCCTTGCTGCCTTTGAGCCTCCAAAACTTTATATTTTTTTTTGTATTTTTTGAACCAAAAGAAAGTTCATTTGCTAAACTCGTTTTCCTTTTTTTTTTATAGAAAAGTTGACAGTTTTTCGTATCTAACTTGCATGATTTTTTGCTCTCCCTCCACATGGCTGAATTTGCCATCGAGCTCAACAAAGAAGTTGTACAATTTTCTGTTAGCTTTTCGATGCTACAAACAGTGCATAAATCTAATCTCTATAGCTCAATATATGGCCCAATTATTGAGGAATAGTCAAGATACTGTGAGAATCTAATTTTGATCCAATCTATTTTTTTTTAGAATCCTTATCCAATCTTTAATCCAATCCTTATTTAAGCTTTTGCATCCAATTAGAACTCCAATTAGAATATAAGAGTATGATAAGAATTCTTCAAATATTTATCTTCAGGAATTTCTTATTTTTCACAAAATCTGATGATTTATTTTAAAAATTCAAATGTGATTAGGTGAAGAGATAATTATTTAAAATTAAATTAAAAATAAATAAAAATAAACAAAACTAAATAAAAATCAATAATAAATAAACCTAAAAAATGAGTGTATTTTACACTCATCAATGGTACCTAGACAGTGGGTGTTCAAGCTATATGACTAGGGATAAAAGTAAGTTTTTCACTCTTAAGGACAAAGATGGAAGTGATGTCACTTTTGGAGACAATAGCAAGGCAAAATTCAAAGGAATGGGTAAATTTGGTAAGAACTCTACCATTGTTGATAATGTGTATTATTTAAAAGGTTTGGAACACAACTTTCTTAGCATAAGTCAATTTTGTGACAATAGCTATGAAGTAGTATTTGAACCAACAAAATGCATTGTCATGGAAGCCAACAATGGCAAAGTCATCTTTTCTGAAAATTGGGACAAGAATGTCTATAGCATTAAGTTAGAGGACCTTAGTGATCAAAATGTTGAATGTCTTGTGTCTATAAGTTCTAACAAATGGTTGTGGCACAAGAGATTTAGTCATGTAAACATGAATACCATATCAAAACTACTATGACATGAGCTTGTGAGAGGATTGTCTAAAATTAAATTTGAAAAAGGATATGGTATGTGAAGCATTCCAAAGAGGCAAGCAAACAAAGTTAAGTTTTCAACCCAAGAATGTTATCACAACTTATAGACCTCTAGAACTTCTGCATATTGATCTTTTTGGACCTACTAAGACTGCTAGCCTAGGTGGAAAGACGTATGGATTTATTATAGTTGATGATTTCTTAAGATATACATAGGTACTCTTCCTTAGAAGCAAGGATGATTCTTTTGAGACTTTTAAAACTTTTTGTAAATAAGTTCAAAATGTAAAAGATTTTTGCATAACTGCCATAAGAAGTGATCACAAAAGAGAGTTTGAGAATGTTTTCTTTAAGACTTTTTGTGAGGAAAATGGCATAGTTCACAATTTTTCTTGTCCAAGAACTCCACAACAATAGAGTTATGGAAACAAAAAATAGAACATTGCAAGAAATGGCCAAAACTCTCGCATGTGACACTATTTTGCCATAATACTTTTGGCTGAGGTAGTCAACACCTCATGTTATGTTTTAAACAGAGTTTCCATAAGGTTGGTACTAAAGAAGACACTATATGAATTGTGGAAAGGAAAGAAACCCAATATCTCATACTTTCATGCTTTCAGATGTGAGAGCTTTATGTTAAACACTAAACATCAGTTGAGAAAAACTGGTTCAAAGTCTAATAAATGCATCATTCTTGGATATTCCTTAACATCTAAAACATGTAGAGTATATAACTTGAGAACACTAGTTATTGAGGAAAGCATGCATGTTGTATTTAATGAAACTAACTCTCTCAATGAGAAAGATAAGCATGCAGGCCTTGATGATGAGTTTGAAAAGCTGTCTCTTAATGAGATTAATGATAAAGATGACAAAAAGCAAGATGGAACAAGCTCAAGTGGTAAGAAGGATCAGACCATGAATGAGAAAGTTGAGCCAGCCCATGAGAGAGTTATGTTAGAAGCTGAGAGAGTTCATGAACCCTCTCAAGAACCCTCTCACCAACCTTTTTAGCTGCCTAAAGACTAGAAGTTGCATCCCTCTCACCCAAAGGAGCTAATCATCAGTGAAGCATCTACTGGTGTTAGGACCAGATCTGCATTTAGGAGACCTAAGCACACAAGTGAGCTTGCACTACTAATAACTCCATGAAATGTAGTTATTTGTGCCCTATTTTTGTGTTTTAAAGAATGCTTAGTTCTTGTGTATAATGCATATTTAGAATTTTTTAAGCTTATATTTGTCATATTCTAATCTTGATACCTTCCTATATGATATTAAGCAATTTGTACATATTTGGTGAGAGATTGAGTGAATTTGTATTTGTTATTGATTTGGTGATTTCTCTATTATAGAAAGGGCTCCAAACAAGTTGATATATGGAGCATTTGACCTAAAAGTCGAAGAGAAAGCTAAATTTGCATCTCAACAGACAACGTCGCGGTGCAGGCATGTTAATGCTGCAGCGGTGGTGAATCCCCTGCATCAGTACAAGGACTTGAGGCCAAAGCGCTGTGGCGCAAGGGAGTGAATACTGTGGCGGAGGTGACGTAAATATCTATAGCGCTGCGATGCTAAGAAATGGATGCCACGATGTCTGTGACCAAATATTATGTGCGCCGCGGCGTAGGAATGTTAATGTCGCGACGTGCCCTATTTTTCTGAGCCCATAAATACTATTTTATTAGATTTTATAAATATGCTTTACTTAGTTTAGAGAAACTGCACTAGGTTTTACTATTTGGAGGCTGAGGGAGCCTAAGGAGGCAAAGTTGGAGGCCACCTTCTTCATGGAAGGAGATTCAAGCATCAAAGAGCCAAATCCATGAGCTTCCTTCCTTTTCCTTTCTCTTTCTCTCTTGCTTCTATCTTGGGCATGATTTTTGTAGTTGTATTTTCATGTTCAATGATTAGCTAAGCTGTATTTAGGGATGACTTTGGATACTCCTATGAATATTAATGATTTTATAATATTTTGAATATATATTAATGTTTGGTTATGTTCAATCATATGGTTCTTAATGCTCTTAATTGTTTTATAAGCTTTTAAGTGATTTGTTGAAATCTGATGAACCTAGATATAGGAATTTGGATTTTAGATCTAATGTATGGTTGATGTATGTTCGATTTCATTCAATTGGCTTAGATAAATTAATTCGCTAACTGGATAGAAATATACTTTTTAGCCATGCATTGTGGGTGATTGAGAATAGATTGTTCATGAGTGGATTTTGGTTCTGACTAAGGAGTTAGGTAAATGAAACTATGGTTGATTGACTTAAACATAGGCTTTTAACTAAATTAGATTCTCAAGCTAACTTAATCATTTCATTGATGTTGCTTGTAGGGATTGCATGTTATTAGTTGACATAGGAGGTGAAGAAGGATTTCTAAAGCTCTAAATATTATCTTTATTACTTTGTAGTTTAGATTTAGTTTATTTACACTTTTCCTATTTTTATATTCTTGAATAAAATTAATTAAATTATTAGTTGATACTTAGCTTTGGAAGCCAACATCCTCGTGGGAAAGAACTTTATTCTTCACTATATTACTTGAATGACTCGTGCACTTGCAGTACACAAATGGTCTAACAAGTTTTTGGTGCCATTGCCGGGGATATGGTTTAATTCTATATTTCTAATATCAACAATGAGTTTAGTTAGTTCTAATTCAAGTTGTATATAGTTTATTTTAATTTAAGTTTTAGTTATGTTACTTTTTAAGTACAATAAGGAAGTCAGATGACCATAATCATACGAGGCCCTTCAGGGAATTCGCGACTCCTGATAAAGAAAACCTTTGATCAAGTTCAAAGAAGAGTACTCATCCGCATAATCCATTTTGGAGACAAAGTCCTGCCAGGACTGTAAATTAGGCCCTTCTTGGGAGGAAACCCAAGTTTATGTTAAATTCTTGTCTTTACTTTTTGCATAAATAGGTAGTGTGTTGAATTTTGTATGTTAATATGTATATGTTAATATATTATGTTAATTATGCTAGTATGTTGTCGTTGTTAATATGTTAATAGGTAATATATGTTAGTATGTTAATATGGTAGTATATAACTTTTGTTAGTTTTTATGTCTTAATTATGTTGATTTTGTTAAGTTTTAAGTTCTATTTGTGTTAATAATTATATGTGTTAGTATGTTAATTAGGTAGTTTTATGTTTTTGTTAATTTTTATGTTTTAGTTATATTTTAAGTTTTAAATATGTTAGTATGTAGATTTTGTTAAGTTTTATTATATTTTTGTTGTACATATTGTAATATAACTTTTTGAACAAGTTTTGCTGGTGCTGGAGATCACTTTGAAGGAAATTTGGCAGTAAAACTGTTTTAGCTGCAAGATTTTGCAGACTGACCTCTCACACTGCGGCGCAAGGAACTTAATGTCGCGGCGTTGGTGAGTGTTTTCTGCAGAATTCTACAAACGAGCTGAACGCTATGACATAGGCATATCAATGTCGCGGCATTGTGCTCTGTTTTATACATATTTCTTTTATTTTTCATGTTATTTCAGATTTTAGTATGCTCAAACTAACAGTGTGCATAAATTTGGAAAGTTTAGGTACCCTTTGCACCAATGAAAGTGAGGATATTGTCTCAGTTAGGTTTGTGGGAGTATCATTACATGCTTTGATGATTATGATGTATTAAGTATGCATGTGATGATATTTTTTGTATGCAGAAGTGATAGCCTTCATGTTATCATGTTTCTATATTACTTTGGCTATTACTAAAGGGTTTGAAAAAGAAATTTCAATTTTTAACATTATGCAAATGATGTTATGCATGCTTATTGAGAAAGTTGGATTTATTTGAATGCTTGATATGCTGCAAAAAAAATGCTGGTGTAGTTTTGGTTGTGCAATGATATGAAAGGTTGTTATTTGCTCCCTTTTTAGTGAAACCTTATATGATCATGAAGTATGTGAAATAATTTAGTTGTTTTTGATGCATGATTTACATTTCACTTAGATGCAAGTGTGTTAGGGCTAAAACGTGTTTACCCATTTATTAACCGCAAGTGCACGGATCGCGCAAGTAATACAGATACAGAGTAAGAGATCGTTCCCACGAGAATAAATTTATTTTTAATGCTAAGTATTAATCGATAGGTTACCTAATTCTGCAATTAAACTAAAGACTAAAAAACAGTAAAGATAATGGTTAGAGATTAGGGAAATCCTTCTTCACCCTTTACTTCAACCAACAACATGTAATCCTCTTCATAAATATGAATGCAATGATTAGGTTAGCTTGAGAATCTACATTAGCTAAATGCCTATGTCTAGGTCATCTAACCATGATTTCAATTGCCAAACTCACTAAATATCCTTGAGAGTTAACACAAAATCCACTCTTTAAGGTCTATTCTCAAACACGTGCTATGTATGACTAAGAGGTATATTTCTATTCCATTAGCGAATCAAGTCATCTAGCCATTAGAATAGAATCGAACATACGTCAAGCATACATACGATCTCAAACCCAAATCTCTATGTCTAGGTTTATTGGACTTTATCAAATCAACTTAAATGTTAGTCAAACACTCAAGAGTATTAAGAACAAAATGATTGAACAAAATCAAAGATCCACACAAACTCAGAGAAGAACAAATCATTAATATTCATAAAAAGAATTCAAAGTCATCCCTAAATACAGCTGCTACATTATTAAACACGAAAATACAAATCAAAATACATGTTCAAGAAATGAGGAAGAGAAAAGAGCAAAGGGGGAAACAAAAACCTTATGGATTTTTCCATTGAAGCTAAGATCCTCCTCCAATGGAAAAAGGGCCTCCATCCTTAACTCCCCAAGCTCTATCTCCACCTCCAATGAAGGACCCACCTGCAGCCACTAACCCTAAAAAGCTAAAAAGCTAAAAACCATAAGAGAAAACTGAGAGAGAGCGCGAGAAACAACGTGAAAAATAGAATAAATATGCTTAGCTCGCCGTCGCATGCCGCGGCATGAACAAGCCCACGCTGCGGCGTGGAGCCCATGTGTGAGAACACGTGGTAGGCCGTGTTCTTATCTGACTAGCGCTGGCTGAAACCATCACACCGCAGTGTGCATATGTTTGCGTTGCAGCGTGGAGCTCTGGAATGCCTCCTTAGCTTCTTTCCTCCAATGCTGGGCATTAACTTGCATCAATTTGTCTCTTTTAAGCCCTTCCTGTATTAGAGAAAGCACCAAGTTAAATATAATTACAAATCTACTTAATCAATCAATAAATATGCACAAATTGCTCAAAAACATAAAGGAAGATCTCAAAATAGAATTTCACAAATATAAGCATAAAACCTTCCAAATATGCATAAGAACAAGGACTAAGCATGCCATGAAACACAAATATAGGGTATAAATAACTACATTTCATGGAGTTATCACACCCCCAAACTTAAGATGTTGCTAGTCCTCGAGCAACACAAAGTATGACTAAGAAAACTCACTTTGACAATTCATGCTCACTTGCATTCAATAATGATAAATTCAATTTTCTTTTAACCTCAACCAGTGCACAATGATTATAATGACCCTCAAAGAATGCGCATGCCTCATAGTTAAGCTCATCACATACACAATCCTTAACATGCCATCAATCAAGCTTCTAATCATGCATATGACATCTCTCACAAACATGCAAGTGAAACTTATCTTTTTCAAATCATGCTCATCCGGATAAGTTTATGAACCTACACATGGATACAAATCAAGATTTCACAAAATTGTAGCACAACTCTCTATCCACTAATGTAAATCACACATGATTGAGGATCAAAAGGGACTTTATAGCTTGTAATGTAAGGTCAATGGTAATAGGCGAACGAAATGAACGAAAAATAATACAATACAAACATTGATAAACATAACATATTATTTCATTTCATGGGCCACTATCTGATATTAAAAAGGGTATTCAACAGTGAATGTAGAAAACTTACCAGAACCATTTTGATGCTTTTCATACTTTTCTTTACTCATTCATTTCTTTGTTTATTTTTCTTTTCTTTCTTTTCTCTTTTTATTTTTTATTTTTCATAAAGTAATGATTTTTCTTTGACTGCATCTGGTTCCTCCAGACTCATTTTGTATTGAAGATATTAATACCCCTAATCACTGAACTCACTTCAAGAAATAACACATTATGAACTCAACAAACATAGAGGGAAGGAAAAGAATGCAATGCTTTCACATGTATAGAAAGGTTAATAAGGTAACAAACACAATGGTTATGAAAACAAATAAGGCCAAACAATTATAAGGCTTCAAAAGGGGACCTAGGGATATAATCATGTAAGGGTAAGCTTGAAAGGCTCAACCGGTCCAAACAATGCCCTAATCATTTGCTCAATCATGTGCAATCTAGGATTTTGCCTCAAGAGAGTTCCAAAACAATTTCAAGGATAAAAGAAATCATTCACATGGACAATTTATAAACATTCTCTAGACAAATACTCAAATCTTTCCAAAGTTAAATAAGCATCTAAGTGAGAAACACATCATGCATAAAAACAAACAAGATTGCTTAAGCATGCTTCAAGATCACAAATGGTTTCACAAAAAAAAATTGAGGACAATCGCAAACATTTATATCATTGGCCAACCATCACACACTAGCAAATGGCATAATGTCATGCATTCCAAAAATCCATCATTTTTCATTCAAGCATGTATAACATCATGTTGGGAATGTTGAGAATTGAAACTTTTATCAATAGCCTACCAGTAATAGCCAAAACAAGATATAATCATGAAAGCATGATGACTATTACTAGCACATACTTAAAGTATCAAAACATGTGTAAACATTAAGCATTAAGGGTGAAAAACATGTAATGATACTCCCCTAAACCAAAGTGAATATGTGTTCTTGGTGTTTATGGTCTATAGGGTACTTGAGCAAGTCAAAACAGTAGTCTAACTAGAACTGAGCATTATTAAAGAAAGAAAAATAAAGAAAATAAAAGAAAAAAATGTAAAACAGGGGTCCACGCCACGACGTGGATAAGTGTGCGCCGTGGCGTGAAGCTCTCAGGTGCGTTTTCCTGATATGGCAGAGACTGGCACGCCTAGGCATGAACTTGGTGTGCCTAGGCGTGATCAAAAAGCTGCAAAATTTTACAAAAAAATTGAGCGTATGCCGTGGCGTGAGAAGTCATGCTGCAGAATTCTGTAGCAGACCAGTTTTTGTCGGAACTGGTGCTCCATTTTGGCCCTTAACACCTCCAAAATGTGTCTAAAAGCTTAAAACACAGAATGTAAAACAAAAAACATAACAAAAACACACTATTAGCACTTATATACAAAACAAGAACATAAACTAAAAACAACAGAAAAAGCTAAATATTAAAGGATCTAAACATGTCCAAATGGACTTATTGAACATACTAAACAAGGTTTGGACAACAAAAATGCAATAACATACAAAACCAACTACTGACATATTTAAAGACTTAAAGCTAACGAACTAAAACATGTCCAAATGGACTTATTGAGATAAACTAAAAACAAAACTTGAATTAGAACTAAGTAAGCTCATTGCCAATATTAGCAATACGAAAATAATGTCTTATCCCCGGCAACGACACCAAAAACTTGTTAGGGCCAAAATGTGTTTACCCATTTGCTAACCGCAAGTGCACGAGTCACGCAAGTAATACAGATACAGAGTAAGAGATCGTTCTCACGAGGATAAGTTTATTTCCAATGCTAAGTATTAACCGATAGCTTACCTAATTTTATTCAAGAACATAAAAATAGGGGAAAATAATTAAACTAAAGAATAAAAAGTGATAAAGATAATGGTTAGAGATTAGGAAAATCCTTCTTCACCCTTTACTTCAACCAACAACATGTAATCCTCTTCATAAATATGAATACAATGATTAAGTTAGCTTGAGAGTCTACATTAGCTAAACACCTATGTCTAGGTCGTCTAACTATGGTTTCAATTGCCTAACTCACTAAGTGTCCTTGAGAGTTAACACAAAATCCACTCTTTAAGGTCTATTCTCAAACACGTGCTATGCATGGCTAAGAGGTATATTTCTATCCTATTAGCGAATCAACTCATCCCGCCATTGGAATAGAATCGAACATGCATCAATCATACATATGATCTCAAACCCAAATCCCTATGTCTAGGTTCATTGGAATTTATCAAATCAACTTAAATGTTGGCGAAACACTCAAGAACATTAAGAACAATATGATTGAATAAAATCAAAGATCCACACAAACTAAGAGAAGAACAAATCATTAATATTCATAAAAAGGATTCAAAGTCATCCCTAAATACAGCTGCTACATCATTGAACACGAAAATATAAATCAAAATACATGTTAAAGAAATGAGAAAGAGAAAAAAGCAAATGGGAAAAGAGAAAGCTTATGGATTTCACCATTGAAGCTCAGATCCTCCTCCAATGAAAAGAGGGCTTCCATCCGTAGCTCCCTAAGCTCCATCTCCACCTCCAATGGAAGACCTAGCCGCAGCCTCTAACCTTAAAAAGCAAAAAACCTAAAAATCCTAAGAGAAAACTGAGAGAGAGTATGAGAAATAACGTGAAAAATAGAATAAATATGCTCAGCTCAGCGTCACACGCCGCGACGTGAACAAGCCCACGTCGCGGCGTGGAGCCTGTGTGCAAGAACACGTGGTAGGCCATGTTCTTCTCAGACTTGCGCTGACTGAAACCATCACGCCGTGGCGTGCACATGTTTACGCCGCGATGTGGAGCTCTGGAATGCCTCCTTGGCTTCTTTCCTCCAATGCTGGGTCTTAGCTTGCATTAATTTGTCTCTTTTGAGCCCTTCCTGCATTAAAGAAAGTACAAAGTTAAATATAATTACAAATCTACTTATTCAATCAACAAATATGCACAAATTGCTAAAAAATATAAAGGAAGATCTCAAAATAGAATTCCACAAATATAAGCATAAAACCTTCCAAATATGCATAAGAATAAGGACTAAGCATGTCATGAAGCATAAATATGGGACATAAATAACTACATTTCATGGAGTTATCAAAGTGTAACTTTGAAAATGATACGAGTGCATGTCTAGAGAATGTTTATGGATGTACATGTAGAGATTTCAATTATCTTGAAATTGTTTTTGAACTCTCTTGAGGCGAAATCCTAGGTTATGCATGATTGAGAAAATGATTAGGGCATTGTTTGGACCGATTGAGCCTTAAAAGCTTACCTGAGTGATTTTATCATAGGTCCTCTTATGAAGCCTTATAATTGTTTGGCTTTATTTTTTTTCATCATTGTTGTGTTCGTTAACCTGTTAACCATTCAAATGCATTTGAAAGCATTGCATTTTCTTCCTACCATCATTATTTGTTGAGTACATAATATATTATTTCTTAAAGTGAATCTATTGATTAGGGGTATTAATGATTCAATACAAAATGAGCCTGAAGGAACCAGATGCAGTCAAAGAAAAATCATTGCTTTGTCAAATGTTAAAAAAATGAAAAAAGAAAAGAAAAGAAAAAAATCAAAAGAAAAGAGAAAAAGAAAAGCAAAGCATACGAAAAGAAAAGTACGAAAAGCATCAAAATGGTTCTGGTGAGCTTTTTTTACTTTCACTATTGAATACTCTGCTAATATCAGTTAGTGGCTCAAGACTTGAAATAACATGTTGTGTTTCTCAATGTTTGTATTGTATCCTTTTCCTATTTTTCTTTCACCTATACCATTGGCCTGATATTACAAGCTGATTAAGTCCCTTTTGATCCTCAATTTTGTGTGATTTACATTAGTGGAGAGAGACTTGATTTATAATTTTGTGGATTTTATGATTTATATGCATATAGGTTTATAAACTTATCCGGATAGGTATGACTTGATTAGGAGAAATTTATCTTGCATGTTTGTGGAAAAATGTGAATTACATGAAAGGAAGTTGGATTGTTAGCATGTGAAAGATTGTGTATATGTTGAGCTGATTTTGAGGCATTTGCGCTTTTTAAGGGCTATACAATCATTGTACACTGGTTGTGGTTTAAAATGAAAAATTGAATTTTTAATAGATGATGAATGATATTTGAGAATGAATTGTTAAGCTTGTTTACTTAGTCATACTTTGTTTTGCTCGAGGACTAGCAAAATATAGGTTTGGGGGTGTGATAACTCTATGAAATGTAGTTATTTGTGTCTTATTTTTGTGCTTTAAAGAATGCTTAGTTCTTGTGTATAATGCATATTTGGAAGATTTTAAGCTTATATTTGTCATATTCTAATCTTGATATATTCCTATGTGATATTGAGCAATTTGTGCATATTTGGTAAGAGATTGACTGAATTTGTATCTGTTATTAATTTGGTAATTTCTCTATTATATGAATGGCTCTAAACAAGTTGATATATGGAGCATTTGAGCCAAAAGTGGAAGAGAAAACTAAATTTGCATCTCAGCAGACAATGCCGCGGCGCAGGCATGTCAATGTCACGACGGTGGTGAATCCCCTTAATGAATCTCTAGCACAAGTAAGTTTTAGTGTCAAATTAGTGTTAGAATCAAAGAATTTAGATAGAAATTAGATAAGTTTTAATTATTTAAGAGTATTATAGGTTTTTGTGTTCATTGGCTAATGTGATTTAAATTTTGGTTGAAACAGGTTTGAATTGAACTTAGAAGAAAGATAAGATTTTTTCACTTAGCCTGTCGCCTGGCGAAGAACATCCATTGCGAGGCAAGCCGTCATGCGTGCCATCGCGAAGCGAGGAACATCCATTGCGAGGCGAGCTGATTAATGGAAAGATTTTCTAGACTGTAGTGGGCTTCACCTTGTACGCGGGCCATCGCGAGGCGAGAATTGGCCATCGCAAGGCAATGGCCGTTACCCAGCCAATTTTAAATATTTGATGAAATGCTTTTGAAGGGGCTTTTAGTTCATTTTTCTGATTTCTAATTCAGGGTGTTAGCTAGAGCATGATAGGATTTCATCTTCTTCTACCTCCATTGCTTATTCAAGCTTAGGAACAATACTTTGAAGGATCAATGGCTTCTTCTTCCATCATTAATTTGATTTTTCTAATCTTTTCTTCTTCCATCATGAGTAGCTAAAGCTTTTTAGGCGAGAGTCTGATAAACATTATAGATACTCTTATGTGATATGTTTTACACTCTTTTTACAAGTTAATTTTATGTGTTTGAGCACTCTGCTCCTTGCTTAATGCTAATCAATACTTGATCACTATTGGTTTGAATGTGGGTATTTCTTCTAACTGGAAAATTAGTTTTAATGCTGGAATTGAGTTGGGATGGCATGATTATGATTGAATATAGGAATATATCATTGTGATTATGTGTTCCATGAAATCACTATCATTAATGCTTAATTCGAATCAACAATTACCTAAGGAATTGAGATTTATGATTTGGGTTAAAGGGGCTTTGAATCAAGGAATTGATCTTAGCCTAATTTGGTTGATTGGAACTTCAAATGCCTAATTATTACTTGTTTTGAGAGTTAATCAGTAGCGTAAGAGGGAAAACAATGGGATTCAAACCTTAGCCACTTTTCTTGATTAATTTTCTTCTCCTTAGAAATATAAAAATATTCCTTAATTTGTTATTTTTTTACATTTCTGTTTTACTTGTTTAAAATCAATACAATTCAAAGTTACAAATTCATATTTCCAGTCCAAGTAGAAACAACCTTTCTTGTGTTGATAAAACGATTACAATCCCTGTGGAAATGATACTTCTTTTCTCACTATTATATTACTTGTAGCGATTTAGTGCACTTGCCGAAATTGTTTCAATAATTTTTTGGCGCCGTTGCCGGGGATTGTAGATGTCATTATCAACAAGGCAAAGGAGTTACTAATTTGGATAATTGTTTTGTTTTGTTTTGTTTGTTTAAAATTTTACTGCATTACCTTAATTTGTTTTTAAATGTAGTTGGCTTGTTACTTACAATTCTCCTAATTTCTATGTATACAAGGGAAAAAGGCAACTGAATTGTTGTTTGATCTTGAGATTGTGAAGAAGTAAAAGTCAAATAGGAAGAAAGTTAAGAAAGTAAGGCAACATAAAATAACTCAAGAAAAACAAGAATCTACTTCTTTTTTATCATACTCTCACAATAGAAGTCATGGCTGAACAACCACCACCTAGGCAAACTTTGGGAGATTTTGGCTAGAAGAACAACCATCAGAGGTTGGCTATTGATTATCAACTAGTTGAGGCAAATACATTTGAGATCAGAACTTCTCTATTGAATGTTCTCAAGCAAAATAAATTTTTTGGAGTGGATAATGAAGACCCTAACCAGCACTTGGTGAATTTCTTTGAGATTTGTGGTACACTGAAGCTGGATGGTGTTTCTGAAGAGGCTAAGAGGATGAGATTGTTCCCTTTTACTTTGAGAGATAGGGCAAAGGATTGATTGCAAACACTTCCTCAAGGGAGTATTACTACTTGGAATGATTTGGAGGACAAATTTATGGCCCAGTTTTCCCCTACCTCCAAGTTCATCAAGAGAAAGGCTAAAATTACTAGTTTTGAGCAAAAGGATGGAGAAAATCTTTATGAGGCATGGGAGCAGTTCAAAGGGATTTTGAAGAGATGTCCCAACCATGGTTATGATGATTTGACACAAATGCAAATGTTTTACCATAGGTTGAGACCGAATACAAAGATGATGCGAGATGCTTTAGTGAGGGGCACAATGAATAACAAGATAGTTGAAGAAGCAAGAGAGTTAGTGGAAGCAATAGCTTCAAATGAGTATCTTATTCATCATGATAGAGGAGTGCAAGCAAAGAGGAGTGTTTTAGAGTTAGATGCACATAATGCGCTATTTGCCTAAAACAAATTGGTTTCTCAACAATTGGAGGTTCTCACTAAACAACTTCAAGCCTTACAAGTGGGGTCCTCTCAATCTAATCATTCCAAGATGTGATGTAATGTATAAGGTGTGATTTTTGTAAGGGAGGACATGAGAATGCTGCTTGTGAAGCTCAAAGTGATCCAAATGAGCAAGCTAATTATATGAGAAATTTTCTGGGACAAAGAGGAAATCCTTATTCTAACACTTATAATCCAGGGTGGAGGAATCATCCCAACTTTTCTTGAAAGCAACAAGAAGTCCCTCAATCAAGCAAACCTCCTCAACCACTACAACCTAAAGAGAAACCTACTGCCTTAGAAGAAGCATTGACTCAATTCATGCATATGACTCAAACTAATTTTCAAAATCATGAAGCTCATTTCAAAAACCAAGAAGCATCTATCAAGAACCTTGAAAACCAAATCAGACAGCTCTCAAAGCAACTTGCTGAATAATCCAAGGGATAATTTTCTGGACATACAGTGGATAATCCCAAGATTGAGTCTTACAAAGCCGTAATTTTGAGGAGTGAAAAGATTATCACATCATCTGTGGTGGAGCCATTAGTCTCGAGGTCTACTGAAACAAATGAGAGGGAGATGTTGGATGAAGAGCCAAATAAAAAGAATACATTATGAATTTAAAAGAAAATGGAAAAGAAGAAAACGAAGTGAAGGTTGAAAATTAGAAAAGGGAAGATACAAAGAGTTCTAACTTAGTAGATGAAGATTTTTTCTTGAGGAGGACAAAAAGTAAGATTTTGAAAGAAGGGGATAAGCCTCAAGTGATCCCACCACATATAAAGTTATCATATCCTCACTTGAACAAGAAAAAAGAGAAAGAGGATCAGTTTGCAAGGTTCCTGGACATTTTCAAGTGCCTCCAAATCAACATTCCTTTTGCGGAGGCATTGGAGCAAATGCCTACATATGCTAAATTCATGAAGGAGTTGTTGACTAAGAAAAGAAAGTCCAAAAAGGATGAAATAGTGGCATTAACAGAGGAGTGCAGTGCAATACTTCAAAGGAAGCTTCCTCCAAAATTGAAAGATCTGGGGAGTTTTATAATTCCGTGCGCTATTGGTAACATGACCATTAGTAAAGCTCTCTATGACTTGGGAGCAAGTATAAATTTGATGTCATTGTCTATGCTTAAGAAACTTGGGGGAGGTGAGGTCAAGTAAACAAGAATGGCCTTGCAACTTGTAGATAGGTCAATTAAACATCCTTATGGAGTCATAGAGGACGTGCTAGTGATGGTTGACAAATTCATATTTTCAGTTGATTTTGTCGTGTTGGACATGGAAGAAGACGCAGAGGTACCTTTGATTCTTAGAAGACCATTTTTAGCCCTCGGGAGAGCCCTCATCGATGTCCAGCAAGGGCAATTAATGTTGCGAGTGAAGGATGAGAAAGTCACCTTTAATGTTTTTCAGGTGATGCAACACCCGAATGATAAAGAAACTTCTTATCAGGTGAATTTGATTGATACTACAGTTGAGGAATCTTTTCAGCAAAATACTCCTACTGCACCTCTTGAAAAAGTGATTATGAATGCTATTGAAGAGCATGGAGAGGTGGATGATGAAGTCATTGAGGAGTGTTTGTAATATCTAGAAGCACATCAAGCAAAAAATGTTGTTAGCAAGATGAAAGAAGAGCTGAGTAATGACAAGGTAGAGGAAAAAGTAAATTTAGAATGAAACCCTTGCCATCCTATTTGAAATATGCCTTTCTTGGCAATCAAGATGCAAATCCAGTGATAATCAGTAATTTTTTTTATCAACACTTGAAGAAGAAAAGCTTGTAAGGGTACTCCGAGAGCACCAAACTGCAATTAGATGGACTATATCTGACTTAAAAGGGATTAGTCCAGCTTTTTGTATGCACAAGATCAAACTTGAGGAGGAATTTAAGCCAGTGGTTCAGCGACAAAGAAGGTTAAATCCCACAATGAAAGAAGTAGTGAGAAAGGAGGTGCTGAAACTCCTTGAAGCTAGAATGATATACCCTATTTCTGATAGTATGTGGGTTAGTCCGATTCAGGTTGTTCTTAAAAAGGGAGGTATGGTTGTAGTGAAGAACGAGAAGAATGAATTAATTCCCACTAGAATAGTCACTGGTTGGCAGATGTGTATCGACTACCGGAAGCTCAACCAAGCTACCCGGAAGGATCATTTTCCCCTCCCATTCATGGACCAGATACTTGAGAGATTATCTAGACAAGTCTACTATTGCTTCCTTGATGGCTATTCTAGTTATAATCATATTATAATCAATCTAGAGGACCAAGAAAAGACAACATTTACCTGACTTTATGGAATTTTTGCATATAGACGAATGCTTTTCGGTCTTTGTAATGCTCCTGTTACTTTTCAGAGGTGTATACTTTCTATCTTTGCTAATATAATTGAAAAATATATAGTGGTCTTTATGGATGATTTCTTTGTTTTTGGTACATATTTTGATTCTTGTTTATCTAACCTTACTAATGTTCTTAAGAGATGCATAGAAACCAATTTAGTCTTAAATTAGGAGAAATGTCATTTCATGGTACAGGAAGGCATTGTACTTGGCCACAAGATTTCATCCAGTGGTATGGAAGTAGATAAGGCTAAGATTGAAATGATAGAGAAACTGCCTCCACCATTGAATGTGAAGGGCGTGAGAAGTTTTCTAGGCCATGCTGGCTTCTACAGAAGATTCATCAAAGATTTTTTGAAAATTGCAAAGCCATTATGCAATCTGCTCATTAAAGATTCTTCTTTTGATTTTGATAATGATTACTTGCATACTTTTAATCTTCTGAAGACAAAATTGATCTCTGCCCCTGTTATTGTAGCCCTTGATTGGGAGTTACCATTTGAACTTATGTGTGATGCAAGTGACTATGCAGTAGGAGCTATATTGGGGCAAAAAAGGAATAAAAATTTCCATGCAATTTACTATGCAAGCAAGCTTCTTAATGAGAACCAAATTCATTATGCCACAATTGAAAAGGAATTGCTTGTCATAGTATTTGCCTTGGAAAAATTTTATTCCTACTTGATTGGATCTAAGATTACTGTGTTCACTGATCATGCAACAATTAAATATTTGTTAACTAAGGGAAAATTAAAACCTAGACTGATTAGGTGGATCTTGTTGTTGTAAGAATTTGATCTTGAGATTAAAGACAAGAAAGGAAGTGAAAATATGGTAGCAATTAAGAGAGACATTCTTGAAGAGTTCCTGGATGAGAAGTTGTTTGTAATTGAGAAAAAGCCATGGTTTGCTGATATGACTAATTTCAAGGCTGCTAATGTTATACTGAAAGATTTGACATGGCAACAGAAAAAGAAATTTTTTCAAGATGCCCAATATTACATTTGGGATGATCCTTTTCTTTTCAAAATTGGTCTAAATGGACTTCTCAGGAGGTGTGTGTCACAAGATGAAGGGCAGAAGATACTTTGGCATTATCATGATTCCCTTGTGGAGGTCATTTTAATGGCGAACGTACTGCTACCAAGGTACTTCAGTCTGGTTTTTATTGGCCATCCATCTTTAAAGATGCATATAATCATGCGAAGGGCTGTGACAAATGCCAAAGGACCGGTAATATCTCAAAGAGGAGTGAAATGCCATTGAATCCCATTCTAGAGGTTGAATTATTTGATTGTTGGGGCATTGACTTTATGGGGCCATTTCCTTCTTCCTATTCAAATCAGTACATATTAGTGGCTGTTGACTATGTCTCAAAATGGGTTGAGGCCATGGCCACTCCTGCAAATGATTCTCAAATAATGGTTAAGTTTGTCAAAAAGAATATATTCTCTAGATTTGGAGTTCCAAGGGTGTTGATCAGTGATAGGGGAACTCATTTCTGTAATAATCAGTTGTAAAATGTTCTTTCCAAGTATGATGTTAGACATAAAGTGACAACTCCCTACCACTCTCAATGCAATCGCCAAGTGGAGGTATCAAATAGAGAGATAAAAAAAATTCTAGAGAAGACAGTTGGTAATTCAAGGAAGGATTGGGCAAATAAATTGGATGATGCTCTATGGGCTTATAGGACAACCTACAAAACACCTTTAGGCTTGTCACCATATCAGCTGGTTTATGGTAAGTCTTGCCATTTGCCAGTAGAACTTGAGCACAAGGCATATTGGGCCTTAAAGTTCTTAAATTTTGATCCTACCTTGAGTGGAGAAAATAGAGTTAATCAGCTGCATGAACTTGATGAAATGCGTGTGCACGCATATGAGAATATGAGGATATATAAGTAGAAGATGAAGGTCTACCATGACAAGTACATTTCATAGAGAAATTTTTATTAAGGACAATAGTGTTATTGTTTAATTCAAGGATGAAGTTGTTTCTGGGAAAATTGAAGTCTAAATGGTCAGGACCATTCACTATCAAAGAAGTGACACCCTAAGGAGCAATAGAAGTGGAGGATCCAGTTTCAAAAAAGTCTTTCAGAGTCAATGGCCAGAGGCTGAAACCTTATCTTGGTGGGGTAGTAGAAAGAACAAAAGTTGCTCTTGTTTTACATGAGCCATAAAAATCATAAGGCATCGAGCTAACGACGTTTAACTAGCGCTTCTTGGGAGGTAACCCAAGTAATTCTTCTTTTAGTCATTTTGAATTAATTTTACATAGTAATTTTCTTTGTTTTATTAACGTAAGAATAACATATTAGGTGTACTCTGATTTTGTGCTTGCTATTGTAGGAATAATGTTGCAGTTCTATTGTTTTTAAGCGAGGAATAGAGTGATAGGAGCTAAAGTTGAAGTTTGAAGCAGTGAAGCTCATCGCCAGGTGAAGGCACTTGCTCGCCTAACGAAAGTAGTACTTCAGTCACAATTACGAGGCGAGGAAGATACTTTGTGAGGCGATTTGCAAGAAAAAAAAGATTTATCTGCCACAATCTGATATCGCGAGGTGGTGGTTCTCTATCGCGAGGCGAATTTCCAACCAATTGCCTCTGACTTCAATCGTGAGGCAATGGGGGCACATCACGAGGCAAGAGAAGGTTTTTCAACATTTCAAGTTTTTTACCCAGTATCCTTCGCCTCGCAAAATAACAGCTATCACTGGGTGAATTTCTAGTCCAATGCCTTTGACTTTAATCGCGAGGCGATGGGGAATGTTTCACGGGGCGAGATTTTGAGTTAAAAAATCCAAGTGTGGCCCAAGGCGTATCGCGAGGCGATAGATTATGCATTGCATGGCGAAATAGGAAGTGTGAATTCAAAGTTTTTCCCTGTGCCTATCGCCTAGCGAATTATCATCCATCGCAGGGCAAATTTCCATCGCGAGGCGATGGGGAATGTTTCACGAGGCGAGATTTTGAGTTAAAAAATCCAAGTGTGGCCCAAGGCGTATCGCGAGGCGATAGATTATCCATCGTGTGGCGAAATGGGAAGTGTGAATTCAAAGTTTTTCCCAGTGCCTATCGCCTAGCGAATTATCATCCATCGCAGGGCAAATTTCCAGCAAGAACTTACTACCTTGATTCGCAAAGTGATGGTATAGCAGTCGCCAAGCGACAACTCAAAAATCAGCCCTCATTCTTGCCCAGCGTGTGACGTTGCGGAGCGATTATGTGTTGTCGCCAGGCGATGGGTTGCATCTTATAAATAGATGGCCTATTTGAAGTTTTTTCCTATGCACACGTTCCTCAACCTCTGCTAGGGTTTTCACTCGGTCCCTCACCTACTCTCATTTTCTTCTATTTCTCTAATTTCACCCCTTTCTTTGCACTTCATTTCTCTGCAATCCATATTCATGTATGTCTTCTTTCCTATCTTCACTCTAGGGCATATGGTAAATGTTCATTATTATGAAGGTATGTTCTTTCTTTTTTCTCATAATGTTTCCATGTTGAGTTCCACGAGTTGTGCTTGATAACTAGTGATTTCAACAGTGTTGTGTGGACGAAATAAGTTATGGATTGGTGTTCTTGGTTAAAGTTCATGTAGAAATGGTAATCTACGGGTATCTTTATTCTCAATTGACCTATTGCATGTATCTCACACACCAAGTGTTTGCAAAAAAGTTCACAATGATGATTGTTTCCTAATTATTACCATGACATGCTTTTGATGTTGTACACTCCCTTGTACTCTCATAGTACGTTCAATTACTTCATGAGTGTGCATGAAGCCTTGCTTACATGAATGAAAATAGCATGATAACAACTTGTTTCTAAAGGTGCTTGTTGCATGTTCTGACTCAAGTTTAAGAGTAGCTTTCATGATTATTGGCATTGCATAAGTCCATAATTGATTGAATGCCATATTTTTATATTTTAGGACATGGCATCAACACAAGGAAAATAGAAAAAAGAGAAAATAAGTTGTGGAGGAAGAACCTCAGTTTACGGAGCATCTGTACTATTCCTTTGAACACCAAGAAAGGTTCAAGTCCATCATTAGCAAGAAGAAGATCATCGCTGACAGAACTTTTGATTTTCATAAAATGAGACCATACCTGAGATCCAATCTGAGATTGCCTAGAGGAAATGGGCAAAGTTGGCCAGATCTGTCACTGATCATTATCCGAAACTTGTACGGGAATTTTATGCTAATGCTTATAGAGTTCCAGGCACAACTCAAGTTTTTATCAGTTATGTCAGAGGAAAATCAATCAGCTTTACTAGGAGGAGGAATTAATGAGGTTCTAGGTCTCCCTATTCCGCGAAAATGTGCTTATAAGAACAGAACAGATGGGGTGATCAATTATAATGATTTGATTGAGTACCTCTGTAAGCCAGGTGCTGAATGGTTCAAAACCAAGGACAATATTCCCCGGAGATTCAGAAGTGTTGATATGAAACCACTCGCCAAGGCTTGGTCCACATTTGTTCATCAAACAATCATTCCTTGCTCTAATACCTTAGACATAATTATTCACGACATAATTATTCACAAGGCCTAACTCATTATTGCAATCATGAAAGGTGAATCCATCAATGTGGGGGAGATCCTCGCTAAGGAGATGCCCCACATTACTAATGATGATACCAGCATACTGCCCTACCCATCTCTCATTTGTTTGTTATGTACTAAAGTGGGTGTCACTTCTTCAAATACTGACACTATTGGGAAGCCCAAAGCACCAATTACAATGCAGTGGATCAAGAAGCAACCATCTGGGCCACTTGACCCTGCACTTTCTACTGTTCAAGACACACAGACTCTTCATGGTTAGCACATTCAGTCTCTTGGCCAGTTGAACGCTTTGTGTTTCCAGTCCATGTGTAAAATGGAGTTGATGATGCGATCCCGGGCTCCAAAATAAGGATTTGATTTATCTTTATTGGCTGATGTTTCTCTCGACCTTTCCACTGAGCAATACTTTCAGAGTATGATGCACCTGTTCATGGGGCATAGCCAGGGTGCTGGAGGGTCTAGAGTTGCTGCAACAGATCTTGAGGAGGAGCCGGTAGATGAGCCTATCCAGGCAGACCAAGTTGTTGTTGATGAGGAGCACTTAGATGATATTGTAGAGGGAGTTCGGGAGCACCAAAATGATCAGGCTGTTGTTGATGATGAAGAGAGCTCCGAGGATGGTGCTACAGAGAATAATGATGGAGTTTAGACGTTTTGTATTTTGTTTTGAGTCAGTCGGGGGTGTTTAATTTTTATTTTGCTATATTTCTTGCTTGATTTAACTCTCTTGTTTTATAACACCCCGAAAATTGTTTATTTCATTATGAATAATCATTTTATAATATTTGTAATTTTTGAAAAAAAATTAGGATTTTTCTGAAAATGTTGAGTATTTTAATATATTTTTCATTTTACGTGCATGCTGAGCAGAGCCAGTGTAACGCCTAAAAAATTGTCTATTTCACCATAAATAGTCATTTTATAATACTTGTGATTTTTGTGAATTTTTTTAGATTTTTTCAGAACTGTTGATTATTTTAATATATATTTTTTGATTTACGTGTGCACTGAGTAGAGCCGGGAAAATGAAATATTTTTCCTGAGACTGGTAAACTTTAAACTGTGAAAGCATCGATGGGAGATCTTACTAAACCTGAGGCCGGGCACAGTTTATGATGTTTATATTTTTTGAGATTTTATCTAATGAATGAAGTCACTATACCGTAAAATTATCCAATGAATAATAAATACTATTTTTATTAACTGTAACTTTTGTTCACTAGATAATAGCTCTAACAGAGTGTTCACTCTAAGTGACATCACCTTGATGACATCACACAAGTGATATCATCGTTGACTTTTCAAAAAGGTAAGTTTTGGCTTCTTGAAGAAGCTTTAGAGGAAGCTTCCTAGCAACTTCCTATTGGTTTATTGGGGAAGCCAATTTTGCCTCCTCACTCTCCCTCCAAGGCCATGAGCCCTAAAATGGGAGCCAAAAATTAACTTTTCACTTACTATTTTTCCATTTCTAATTTGAAATCTCAAAAGCTACCACCACTTCCTCTCTCTAAAATTCTCTTCACTTTTCTCTTCTCCTTTTCTCTCCAAAACCGCCGGCCACACACCACCATCACCTCTCCATTTTTCTTTTGTTTGCTCCAACTAATCACATTTCTTAAACCCTCTCATCACCATTAGCTTTTTCTCTTTAGTGAGCATCACTTGGGTCATCCATTTTCACCATTTTCTCTCAAGCCCTAAGCTTGAAGCTATAAGGTAATGTTCTTGATTCTTTACCTTCTCTTCTTCTTTTTTGTTTCCATGGCCATCACCATGACCATTGATCCTTTCTTCTTCAAGCTTTGGTGTTAATTTGATGAGTTGTGATTCTTAGGGATTTGAAGAAGCTTGGCCGAAATCTTCAAGGAGCATCAAGAAGGTTTCTTTGCTTGTTTTCTCTCTTGGTAAGAGGAAGACTATCCACTTCAACCTCTATTGATAGTGAAAAACTTGTATTGTTTATTGGTTATGAGAAAATCCAAGTTAGGGTTACTCTCTTAGTTATGTGTTTTTCTAATGATTCTTGTATTTATTTTACTCTATGTGGTTTATTGATTATAGTTGTGTATATTGATGATCTTGGATTGATTTTGATGGATTGGAAACATGATTTGGAAGCAAGGGTTCCTTGCTTTCCTTAGAGAGGCTCGCAACCATACCCTTCCATAGGGTGTTCATGATTTAAAAATTTGCAACAAGTGGAGAGATAACTAATCAAGTGAATAACAATTAATGGATCAAAGAAAAATTTAGGTTCTTACACTTTAGGGAGGCTCATGGCCTCTAGGGCCATTTTGAGTCCAAGTATGTAAATTTTTGGGTAACCTTGGAAATTTAGTAATTAAGTGTTAAGTAATTAATAATGTGATGGAAAGAAATTTATTTGGTGACCTAGAATGATTTTTCAACTTAAGGGAAGAATAAGAGTGAGTGTGAGACTTGAGAATCTTAGAATAATACTTTAAGTGAATATAATTTGATTTAAGTAGAGAACTTAACTAATTAAGAGAATTACAAGAGAATTCCTCTAGAGAAAGATTTCATAAGAAATGTTTAATTAAAGTAAAACTTCATAATAAACATTAAAAGTGTATTGTCTCATTTGAGAATTTGACAATATGATATTATGAGTCCATGAGTGGGACCAAAAATTCTGTTAATGTTAAACTTGGCCAAATTATGGCATGCTATGGGGAAGTATATCATTGTCGAATATACATGGATATGCATTATGTCAACATGCATTGTGAAAGTCCGATGGACTATTGTTGAGGCCATGTTGCCTAGGAGATTGAATTACACCTATGTGCGGGTGCGAGTAGACTAGTGTAGGTTATACTGTTGACCTTGGGGGCGTCGGGGTGCAGGTGTCTCACAATTGTCAGTTGGTAGCTCTTCTAGACCGTGGGATAGACCGATGCAAACGCACCGACGATCTGAACCGAGACACTATCCTATATCACGATCTAGTGTAGAATGTCTTGTACAATGCCATGATGTGCACTTTGATAAATTAAGAAATGATAGCACTTGTTGGCCTCGGCAGCCGAGTTACAGACATGTCTCCTGATCATTCTCCCCGATGTTTATGTCTAGCTCCATGGAGTAGGATTTTGATATCATGTGCACATGCATAGTGAGTTTACATATTATTTGGCATTTATTTATATGATGATTGAAACTGTTGCCTTACTAATGTCATAACTGCCTAGAACTGTTTAGTTGTTTACTAATTGCTTCTTGATGGTGAATATTATTTTTGATGTACTATGTGAGCGTTTTACATCGTTCTGTTTCTTTACTGCTATAATTGGTAATGAATGTAGGATGTCTTACCTCTTTTCTGTATTTCTGCTATTCTATTTATTTATATGTTCCTTCGAAGATGTCGGTGAAGAAGGGGAAGTGCATGAATTCCATTGCTTCTGGCTTGATTTCGATTAGCTTCCTATACGAATATAACGTCCCGTACGCAAGGCTTCTTGGGGTATACGATATTGACTTTTTACGAAGGACCAGACTGCTGGCACATCAACCTGAGTACAGATCGTTGTGTCTACCTCGGAGATGTGACTTTGACTCTTACTTGGGGGCGTTATGATCCGCCTATTTTTACTTTCCATGCTCGTTTGTATTTAGAGTTTTACTTGCCCATACACGATATGTCGGGAGAGCGTTATTACTCCCCACAAGAGGACTCTTTCTTATCCTCTGCGCGAGCCCCCGTTTCAACTCGGTGGCTCCGGTGAGGGTTTCCTCTGACGAGGAAGACCCTGAGGAGGATCCAACTATGGATTCTTCTTATTCGCCTTAGGGGCAGATGCTGTAGGTAGCCGCTGATGGCTATCGGTAAATCTTTTATGGGCCTGATATTTTTCTTTTGGTGGGCTGTACATGTGTAATCTTTTGGGGCATGTAAAGTTTTTACTTTTTGTATATCTGGTGATGTAACTAAACAAGTTTGATATAAATATATATATTTATAAGCGTGATGTATGAATGAATAGTTTACTTTTTATTTTACTCTTTGCTATAACTACGTCTTGTCATTTTATTTTATTATTTCGTAACAAAAAAAGAGAAATTCACCAAATCATTAAACGTTTACAACTAAAACAGACTTATTTATATTATAATGGATCAGGTCTTAGTTAAATAGTCTATACATTTCAATTTCCGCTTCGTGGTTATGGTGTGATGTTCCCTCCTCAAAAAGGGGCGTACATGTTTCATTTTCGTTATTGGTGTTTTGCTTTCCCAAATTTTTGGATATTTTCAATATTATTCAGTTTGTCTTAGATATTTGCAGTCACTTTGTTTTTAGATATTTGCAGTCACTTTGTTTTTAGATATTTGCATCTTGGATATTTTATTGCTCATCCTTGTTGGTTGTTGTGCATGTGTTGTAGTGATGACAACTCGTCATCATTTCCATGCGTTTCATACTCCGCATCTCCATGGTTATCAAGCGATATCCAAATGGAGAAGTTTCTCTAATCCTAACTTTTATTGGAATTAATTTACAAATTTTGTTGGGGGGTTATTAACTTGTGCGGGTAGAATTGTTTGATAAGACAATGACTGCTATTTCTCTTGAATGTTGTGTATGCAATGAAGTCATTTCATGCTTCAATTCCAATCTTGAGAACAATTGTGCACTTGACACTTCAGTTTTGCATGAGTTGTATAATTAAGGAGCTGAAATTTTGCTTGAGTATGTACCTTTTAAGCAGCTCACTATAACTTTAATCACCGTGAAATTGATTGTGGCATGTTTTTCCTCACTCTCAAACACTTGTGAGTATTTGGGCCTAAACACTGTCATCTCTTTCATGTGTGCTTCTATTGCATGCGGCATTCTTCAGAACTTGACCTAGCTATTAATTATTTTTGCTTGCTTGTTCAGACACACTGAGACAATTTTCTTGTTCTTAACTAAAGCCTAAATAAGCCGCCTAAACATTTTTGTCTTATGCTAGCCCCATAAAGCCTTTAGCCTTTTCTTTGAATTTAACCCTCATTACAAGCCAATAACTAGAAAACCATAGTCCCTACTTACTTGGAGTTAGGTATGGGTCAATTCATGACATGTCTTGGCAAATTACTAAATTTGGGGTTACTTGAGGGCAAGCAATGTTCTAAGTTTGGGGTGGGCGTACAAAGATTTTTTCTTGTCCATGTCTTATTCATTTTATTTTTGATAAAAAAATGAATGAAAAATGAATAATTTATAAAAAAAGAAAAAAATTTGTACATATGTGTAAATTTTTTCCTTTTGTTTCTCTTTTCATTTGTTTTGAAGAATTGTTTTGGGGAATTTTGTATTGAATAATTTGAGGGTTGATTTATGAGTGTCATGAAATGGCTTATGTCTAATTTCAAGTACAAAAAGCCTCTCATCCAAATGATTTCCTACCTTCACTTAAGCCCCATTACAACCCAAAAAGACCTCTTTTAGTGTGTGTGTGCACTGCATTACATTTACTTCTCTAGAATTTTGTCAAGCTTATGGTAGGGTGTTGCTTGTGATGTGAATTGAGTGTAACTAACACCTCTAAACACTTGACTTGAGTGAAACACCTATTCTAGAGAGGAGTAGTGAGGATTGATATGTTGCTCTTAGTGGATCAATGATTTTGGTTACCTAAAGTTGTGATGATTGTGAAGCATGAATGCAAAAGAGTAGGTAAATTGATTATGCAATGATTGTTGAAATTTTTGTGGATTGTTTAATTTTATGAGTTTGTTTGAATGAATTTTTTTGAAAAATGAATCAAAATTTGGTTTTATTTTCTGACCCTTATTTGAAATTAGTTGTTTGGTTAAGGACGAGCAAAACTCTAAGTTTGGGGTTGTGATGAATCTCTAGCACAAGTAAGTTTTAGTGTCAAATAAGTGTTAGAATCAAAGAATTTAAATAGAAATTAAATAAGTTTTAATTCTTTAAGGGTATTATAGGTTTTTGTGTTCACTGGCTAATGGGATTTAAATTTTGGTTGAAACAGGTTTGGAATGAACTTCGAAGAAAGAGGAGATGTTTTTCACTTAGCCTGTCGCCTAGCGCGGAACATCCATCGCGAAGCAAGCCGTCTTGCGTGCCATCGCGAGGCGAGGAACATCCATCGCGAGGCGAGCTGATTAATGGAAAGATTTTCTAGACTGTAGTGGGCTTTACCTTGTACGCGGGCCATCGCGAGGTGATGGCCGTTACCCATTCCAATTTTAAATATTCAATGAAACGCTTTTGAAGGGGCTTTGGTTCATTTTTCTGATTTATAATTTTGTGTGTTAGCCAGAGCGTGATAGGGTTTCATCTTCTTCTACCTCCATTACTTATTCAAGCTTAGGAACAAGACTTTGAAGGATCAATGGCTTCTTCTTCCTCCATTAGTTTGATTTTTCCAATCTCTTTTTCTTCCATCATGAGTAGCTAAATCTTTTTAGGCTAGGGTCAGATGAACATTGTAGATACTTTTATGTGATCTATTTTGTACTCTTTTTATAAGTTAATTTCATGTGTTTGAGTACTCTACTCTTTGCTTAATGCTAATCAATACTTGATCACTATTGGTTTGAATGTGGGTATTTCTTCTAATTGAAAAATTAGTTTTAATGATGGAATTGAGTTGGGGTAGCATGATTATGATTGAATATAGGAATATATCATTGTGATTATGTGTTCATGAAATCACTATCATTAATGCTTAATTCGAATCAACAATTACCTAAGGAATTGGGATTTGTGATTTGGGTTAAAGGGCCTTTGAATCAAGGAATTGATTTTAGCCTAATTTGGTTGATTGGAACTTCAAATGCCTGATTATTATTTGTTTTGAGAGTTAATCAGTAGCGTAAGAGGGTAAACAATGGGATTCGAACCCTAGCCACTTTTCTTGATTAATTTTCTTCTCCTTAAAAATATAAAAATATTCGTTAATTTGTTTTTTGATTTTTTTACATTTCTGTTTTACTTGTTTAAAATCAATACAATTCAAAGTTACAAATTCATATTTCCAATTCAAGTAGAAACAACCTTTCTTGTGTTGATAAAATGATTACAATCCCTGTGGAAATGATACTTTTTTTCTCACTATTATATTACTTATAGCGATTTGGTGCACTTACCGAAATTGTTTCAACACCCCTGCATCAGTACAAGGACCCGATGCCAAAGCACCACAGAGCAAGGGAGTGAAAGCCACGTCAGAGGTGACCTAAATATCTAGAGCACTGCGACGCTAAGAAATAGATGCCACGATGTTTGTGACCTAATTTTATTCCCGCCACAACCTGGGAATGTTAATGTCGCGGTATGTCCTATTTTTCTGAGCCTATAAATACTGTTTTATTAGATTTTGTAAATATGCTTTACTTAGTTTAGAGAAGCTGTGCTAGGTTTTACTATTTGGAGGCTGAGGGAGGCTAAGGAGGCAAGGTTGGCTGCCATCTTCTTCATGGAAGGAGATTCAAGCATCAAATAGCCAAATCCATGAGCTTCCTTCCTTCTCCTTTCTCTTTTCTCTCTTCCTTCTATCTTAAGCATGATTTTTGTAATTGTATTTTCGTGTTCAATGATTAGCTAAGCTGTATTTATGGATGACTTTGGATCTTCCTATGAATATTAATGATTTTGTAATCTTTTGAGTATATATTGATGTTTGGTTATATTCAATCATATGGTTCTTAATGCTCTTAATTGTTTGATAAGCTTTTGAGTGATTTGTTGAAATTTGATGAACCTAGACATAGGAATTTGGATTTTAGATTTAATGTATGGTTGATGCATGTTCAATTTCATTCAATTGGCTTGGATAAATTGATTCGCTAACTGGATAAAAATATACCTTTTAGCATGCATAGTGGGTGATTGAGAATAAATCATTCATGAATGGATTTTGGTTCTAACTAAGGAGTTAGGCAAATGAAACTATGGTTGATTGACCTAGTTATAGGCTTTTAATTAAATTAGATTCTCAAGCTAACTTAATCATTTCATTGATGTTGCTTATAGGGATTGCATGTTATTAGTTGATATAGGAGGTGAAGAAGGATTTTCTAAAGCTCTAAACATTATCTTTATTGCTTTGTAGTTTTGATGTAGTTTATTTACACTTTCCCTATTTTTATGTTCTTGAATAAAATTAATTAAGCTATTGGTTGATACTTAGCTTTGAAAGCCAACATCTTCATGGGAATGAACTTTATTCTTCACTGTATTACTTGAATGACCCGTGCACTTGCGGTACACAAATGGTCTAACAACTACTCTCTCAGATTGAGCCAAAAACTACTGAGGAGGCCCTTCAAGAAGAATCTTGGATTGAGGCAATGCAAGAGAAGCTTAATCAATTTGAGAGGAACAAAGTGTGCTCTCTTGTGCCTGCACCTAAAGATCACTCCCTGATTAGGACAAATTGAGTGTTTAAGAACAAGCTAGATGAAGATGGTAAGGTGGTAACGAACAAGGCAAGGTTAGTTGCTCAAGGTTATAATCAACAAGAATGTATAGACTATAATGAAACCTTTTCCCGTATAGCTAGATTAGAAGCAATCAAAATTCTTCTTGCATATGCTGCATTTAAAGGCTTAAAGCTGTTTCAAATGGATGTTAAGAGTGCATTCTTGAATGGTTTCATAAATGAAGAAGTGTATGTTCATCAACCTCCTAGTTTTGAGGATATTGAACATCCAGAATATGTTTATAAGCTCTCCAAAGCCCTTTATGACCTAAAACAAGCTCCATGAGCTTGGTATGAGAGACTAAATAATTTTCTGATGGAAAATGATTTTACAAGAGGAAAAGTGGACACTACATTGTTTAGGAAACATTTAAAGAATGAACTACTAATAGCCCAAATATATGTAGATGACATTGTGTTTGGATCTACAAATGAATGCTTATGTAAAGAATTTTTTTATTTGATGAAAAGTGAGTTTAAGATGAGCATGATAGGAGAGTTAAAATTCTTCCTTAGCCTACAAATTAAGCAAGACAAGTCTGGAATCTTCATCTACCAAGAGAAATATACTAAAGATTTGTTGAGAAAATTCAACATGAAAGGGGCCAAGTCAATGAAGACTCCCATTCATCCCTCAAATGTAATTAAGAAAGATGAGATAGTTAAATCAGTAAGTGACAAACTTTATAGATGTATGATTTGCTCCTTATTCTATCTAACAACAAGTAGATTTGATAGTATGTTTAGCATTGGCTTATATGCAAGATTTCAATCTTGTCTAAAAGAGTCACACCTTAAAGTTGTGAAAAGAATTTTTAGATATCTTCTTGGCATTTCTTACTATGGTTTGTGGTATAAGAAATAATCAAGTTATGGTCTAGTAAGGTACTGTGATACTGATTTTGCTATGGATAGAGTTGAGAGGAAAATTACTAGTGGTGCATTTCACTGTTGGTATATGCCCTAGAGGCCAATTTATTTTGACTGTACTTACATACATTATATTATGATATTTATTTAATACATGAGGCAAGATTGTGAGATCCTATTGGATAGATTCAAAATACTATTCTTAAATGTCCCTAATCAAGTATTATTGTTAATTAGGACAACGATAATGCATTGAGACTAGTATGTGTATAGATTGATGGCTACTTCTCATTGGTCATGGATATGAGATTTCAAGTCTTCACATGGATACATATTAGAGTAATGATGTATTGGACTGACCCACCATGAGAACGCTATATGGATCGTTGCGTGAGTGTCATAAGTGATTCTCAAAGTGACAATGGTGTATGTGGTTCTTTGACTTGAAATCACTACGATTCCTACATAAAGAGTTGCATGTTTTAATGCCATCAAACATCATATGTAACAAGGTGATTATAAAGTTAGTTATTAGATATATCACGCATCATGTATAGGGATGTGAGTGACCTAGATGAGATTTATTTCTCCTATATAACAGGAGTGATATCTTCGGGTCCCTTGATTGAGTGAGACTACGAAATGCATGACCATACTCAAATAAGTCAATATGAGATATGATCTCGTTTGTTATTACTAAGTCTACTCGAGTATCAGAAAACGAAAGATTGAACTATACAAAGGTGACACACATTATGCCTTGTGTTCAATCTAGATATCTAGATAAAATGACTAAACTACACAAAACATTGGTCACAAAAAGGTAATATCAAATCACTAACATTCTTATTACTTGGGTAGCAGTGATGTGTTGCTAGATACCACTCACTACTTGTAATATTAAAATAAGATTTTAATTTCACACACATAGAACAGACTGAATTGGAGTAATGAGAATCCAAGTTGGACTAGGATTCTATCGTGGTTCAAACTCATAACAGATGAGTCCAAGGTTGCATTACTAACCCTGCTACTACTCTCACTCATATAAGGCAGCCACTATTATAAATAGTACTATTAAGAGGGCTGTCAAGGCATGCATTACGAACCCTAGTCGCACCCTAACAAAAATAGTGGGTGAGAGAGTGACATGTTTCTCTTCTCTTTGCATCTAGCACTATGCTAGAGATGTGGAACTCCAAGATTACAGACCTTGGACATTTGTGAGTTTGTTCATGTGGATAACGTACAGGCACCATGGTTGCTACGATGCTAGTGATTTGCTTGATTGTTTTTCTTTCTTCTGGCTTCAAAAGGTAAACTCAAAAACATGAATCATGGCCCTCTTTCGCATGGTGACTTTGTCAAGTAGGAAGCAAACTCCATTGCTCTCTCTTAACTGCAGAAGCTTAGTATATTTCTGTATCCAGCTGCTGCTCACAACTCCTTTAGATCAAACATTAAATAGAGGATTACTGCATGAGGTATAACCACATCCTTATCCTTTATGATAATACAAGTGCCATTAACTTGTCTAAAAGTCTTATACAACATTCAAGATCAAAACACATTGATATAAAGCATCATTTTATTCAAGATCATGTCTAAAAGGGTGATATAGAACTGAAATTCATTGATATTGGTCATCAATAGGCAGATATATTTACAAAATCCCTTAGAGAAGAAAGATTTTATTTTATAAGAGAAAACCTCAATATGATGCCTCTTAAGTGATTGATCTTGAACTCTGTAATGATTTGATCTGTTTCTTGTATTATATTTTAATGCTTAAGAATATTTTTTTCTATTTATGAACTACAATGCCAAGAGTTTAGAACTTGTTGGGTATCATGAGAAAGTTAGTGTCAAAAAGTGAGAAAGTTGATTAGAGAGTTCATGAGAGGGTTGGTCATGCAAGAGTTGGACCAACCTTCTCATTCTTAACCTTTTCACCTGGAACTATCATTCCATGAAAATTTTACCAATGATTAATTTTCAAAATTAACCATCCTCTCTCTTCATCAAAAGGCATTTATTGCCCTCCAACGGTAAAAACAAGTACAAACAATCATTTTTTTCTTCTATAAAATCCCCTAAACACCACACTGATCCACTTTAATCCATTCCTTCTCATTCTCACCGAAGATTCCCACACTCTGTCTCTGTACTACCTTTATCTCTCTCATTCTCTCTTGTTCTCTATTACTTGTCTTCTTCCTTCAAATCTTGAGAAAAAATAACATACAATATTTAGTTCTTTGTAAGATGGGAGTGAAGCACACAACCATGAGAACTAAAAACCCAATCATCACACCTTCATCCCTTACTCCAAGTGAGGAACCTGTTTCTTCGTCCTCAATCTCTCCTAAACCTTCTCCCAAAACTCAACTCTTGCCTCAAGCCTCCATTATGAAGAGAAGACATTCTCTGAGAGTAATGTCCGGTGTTATGAAGAGTATTGCTCCTAAGAGGAAGACAAGAATCGAGGAAGCAATGGTTTTGGAAGAGGAAGAAGAAATACCCACTAAGAAGAAAGAGGAGAAATCAGAACTCTCTCAGAAGCTTTTGAGGCCTAAATCTAAGAAAGAAGGAAGTAAAATTTATTTAGAATGGTTTAAGGCAAAGAAAATTGCTCCTGGCAGAAGCATAAACTTTGGTGAGATGATAAAAGAAGGAAGAGACCTACGACCCCATTTGAGAATACTTGACTGTGGGGAGTTCTTTGTCATTAGTGAGAAAGTTAATTATACTCAATCAAAAATTCTATGCGAGTGCAATCATTGATAAACACTTATTACTTTAGTAGCAACTATTGAGCACCTGAACTCTTTGAGAGGACCAATCTCACTAGGTTCTTTTTTTAATGCATTGGCTGATGAACTAGGGGCAAGCAAGGCCGATCAAGCAACTACCCAAGGAGTATGAATGGAAGGTAGTGAAACACACCACAATTCAACTCAAGCAAAACCTATTCCTTCCAAGCCACCTATGGAGAAACTTCTTATTCAACTAAGGAAGAGATAAAGGTACTGATGGCTGAAAATAAAAAGTTGAGAAAAAGGGTGAGGAACTTTCTACTGGCCAAAGGGAAATTCACTCCACCTTGCACAATTTCATGACTGATTTTTTTTATGTTTGAGGAGTGGATAGTGAAGAAAATAGAAGATGAAGTCATACCTGGGATTACTAGGAAGGAACACTACCTCTATCCCCCACACAATCAAATTCTTGAATTCACCTCTTCTTCATATTCTTCTGGCTAATCAGGATCCCAATAGGTTTTGGACTCAATGATGGCTTGTAATACCCCTATTTTTTGCTAATACTAAAAAGAGGAGATAGGAAAATTGAAAAATTTTAGTTTTGTTTAGCATAATCTTAGAGGGAGTTTGTACTAGTTTACATGTTTCTTAAGAAAGTTTGTTCTTTGGTTACTTTAAATCTTGAATTGATAATGTATTAATTGTTTTGAATGAATGAATAGTATTTGTTTATCAAGAAATTTCATTCTTCAGTCTATATCTGTTGTTTTGAATTTGAGAATTTCTTGACTGCTAATAATTGAAAAAGAGTGGTAAGTTAAGGGGGAGTTCATTTGAACCATCTCACCTCATGTAGCAGAAATAGGTAATGGTTCTTAATCCCTACAAGCTCGCTTCAATGCTTTTGAAATTTTCAAAATAATTTGTTATCATAAAAAAAGGGAGAATATAAGCTCCAAAGCCTTTTTATGGCTTCATTTGTGGAGTTCTCTTGTTAGCAATAACTTTTTCAAGACTAAATCAATTATAAGAAAACCTTTTGGATGATTTAAGAGGGCTAAGAGGATCAAACTCCCACTTGAGAAAGTTCAAGATGCATCCTGAGAGAGTTCCAAAAGAACTTGAGAAAGTTCATCCTGAGAAAGTTGTAAGAAAGTTCAAGAATGTGAAGAATCTCAACAAGGACCAAACTAAGAGAAAATCAGAGATTAAAAGGTAGCTATCATCATGCAAGATATCAATATGAAACATGAAGATAATGGTGGAATTAAAGAACAAGAGGTGTTATGAAAGATCAAGCTTGAGAGAGTTCCTGATAAGGTCAACTAAGATGAACCCTGAAAGAGTTCTTGGGCAGGAACTTAAGTGAACACACTGACTCAGCAAAACACAACAAAATAATAGCTACCTACCACAGTAAGGATAGATAACCATTGGGAACTTTTGGTACTTATTTTTCACAAGCTATAGAAGGCTCCAAGCTTGAAAAGACGATGACTGAATGATATGAAAAAAGATTAGAATTGCATACATGAAGAACAACTCTCTCACCTCTACCTACTTTAATCTTAAAGTTCTAAAATCTTTAGTAGGTGTGTTGTAGGCTTCGTTAAATTGTGCTAATACACTTTTTGAGTGATTTTGAGACCTATCCACTTATATTAAACACTTCAAACTAGTCTTTGATTGTTGAGCGTTGTTAGTTAAGCTTTTTGTATGAGCTTAGAGAGGCTGAAGAAAAGAATACTTGTTGAATTGCGCCTAGAAAGGCTGAGAGAAAAGAATACTCGTCTGTAAGAGCCTGAAGAGACTTGGTAAGAAAGAATACTTTTTACACAGTGAAAATCCTAGTAGTTGTTAGGTACTGGATGTAGCCCCAAGTGGTTTCGGGATGAATCAGTATAAATCCTTGTGTCATGCTACTCTTCCTTTACTTTAACTCATTTAGATCTGTTTTGATACTAAACTTCAAAAAACTAGAGCTTTACACTATAAGAACAAATGTGCTTTTTGAGTTAAAGTGAACTTAACAAGAATCTTCTCATTATAAGGTTTGATTTTGTGTTCTGGAATTCATTCTTGTTACTAAGAAAGGTTTCTCAAAGTTTAAGTGTTTAACCTTTAAGATATTAACTAGAGAAGCAATATGTGTTATATTCTAAAACTGTGAGAGAGTTCAGTCTAACTCAACCAATGAACCTTCTCACGAACTCTCTCACCCTATATTATTTGTTCTTGTTCTCTCTTATTGTTGAACTTTCTCATCTAACTGCTATACTCTATAACAACCTTCTTACCTCCAAGTTTGATAAATTTGAGAAAGGAGTACGAAGTCTGAAATTTTAGGTGAAAAGCAACACAATTCAACCTCTTCTTCTTGTGTTACTGCCAACTTCATAACTATTTCTAAAGTTTAAATTATTAAGTGAAGCCTCTTGAATAATTTTATATTTAACACATTATTTCAACAAGAGCTTTTTAAGCTTGAAGTGTTGACGATGCACAAGCTTATTTTTATACCATGTACTTAAGTTTAAGTTTTAGCTATTATATGAAGATTGATGAATGAATTTATATTTAATGGGAAACAAATCAGTCGAAAGGATGAAACTTCAATCCTATGTGGAAAAACAATCACTTAGATAAGCAATTAGCTACCCCATTATAGTTTCTATAGAGAGAAACCAACAAATCCTGGCATAAAACCAAGGGGAGAGAAGATTAAATATCTTAAAGAATAAGCCCATTGGAAGACAAATCTAACTCACCCCATTATAGAGCTTGGTAGACAATCTTAGCATTACCCTGCTTGAAGATGTATAAACCTCTTGCAAACCCAGCTCCCAAGAAAATAGAAGTTCATCCTTTGTTGGCAAAAGCTCACCACGATAATTAAGGAGTGAACATCCTAGTTTTGCATTGTTACAAGTCATAACACCTATACTGACTATGTTTTTTCAGCAATCAGCAACATCCACATTGATCACAAAAAAGCCACTTGTTGGCTTGCACCCAGGCATCATAGAAGCCCTTGAGTAACCATCAGTACATGTCATTAGGGGTATCTAATAGGTGGGTTAGCTGGGTTTTGGGACAATTTTGGACCTAACCCGCTCATTAAATCAGTAGGTTGGGTCAAGGAAATGTTTCCCTTCAACCCGACCCAACCCAACTCAACCCTCTCAAAAGTGGGTTGGGTTAGGTCAAACCCGTGGGGTCCGATATACATTAAAAAAAATCTCTTACTAAAATAAGTGTCAAAATGCGAAATCTAAAATTCATTACATATAGCGTGTCTTAATTAAAAACTAACAGTGTCCCAAATAAACTAAAGTTATATAACCAATCTTACACAAACGTAATATAATAAGTTTCAAATAAGATAAATAAATATAACGAGTGTTATTAAGTTAACAAAAGTCTGAAATAAACTAAAATAAGCTAATAAGTCCCAAAATCCATAAACAATAAATCATATTAGCTAATTGAATTCAATGTCATCACATATATTATATAGATTGACATAATCATTTACTTCATTCTCAATATTCTCAACATACTCTTTGTCATCTAAGCGATCCGTTAGATTTTTATTGCAATAGTTTATTAAATACTTCGTGAGTTTTTCATCTCTTTTCTCTTTGGTTGTTCACATTGTGACCAAGTGACCAAAATACATATATCTAAACTTAATTGCCACTATAGAAAAGTCAAAGAAAAGTAACTTGAAATGCCATAATGACTAAACAAATTTTTTTAAAAATTAAAAAGAAGTGGTTATTTGGGTAGGTTGGGTTTGTGTGGGTTGACAATTTCCAAACTCGCTACCTGACCCATACCTTATGGATTAAAGTGTTTTCCAACCCGATCCAACCCAACCCGCATTTTGTGGGTTGGGTTGGGTTGGGTTGGGTCAAAATCGTGGGTTCGTGGATTGACCTAACCCGCTAGACACTCCTACATGTCATTGCTTCCTTTATAATTGTAACCGAAAAACTCACGAGCCAGCCTCTGGGCCAGTTTGATTCTTAGCCACAACAGATTTTCACGCCAATCTGGTCAAACCCAGGTGATCTGGTGACCTGCTCGAATGGTTTAACTCGGGTTGACTCAGTTTTTATATATATATATATATATATATATATATATATATATATATATATATATATATATATATAGGGACATATCTAGTGAGAGAAGTTTTTATGTGAGAGGGTGAGAGAAGTAAATCTTGACCATACAACCATATATGGATGGTCAAGATTAAAAGTTACTTAAAGGTCATGTGACCACTTAAAAAAGTTACATGCATTTATCTTTTAATCTTGACCATTCATGAAAGATCCAATAGTTAAGATTCACTCCTCTCACCTCTCATAATAAATACTCATCTCACCTGAGTAAGATCATATATATATATATATATATATATATATATATATATATTAGGTTTCTAAAAGACAACTTTTAGGATTTGAACATGGTACCTTAAAGACAATTTTGATAAAATATATTTTGCCATTAAACCATATGCCCTTCTTAAGTATTGTTCTTTATTTTTTAATTTATATTATTATTTAACAAATTCAATTTTAAAAATTAAAGTTAGACAATTATCATTGTTAATTTGATTACATCATTAATACTTTTTCATATGATATAATTTTTATATAATTTTTTTTGTATAAAGTACTTTTTATATAGTATTTTTTAAAAGAAAAATATTATTATTTGTTTGAATTTTTCGTTTTAACCACTTAATTCATAGTCAAACTGTTGATCTGTTGACCCGACTTTCTGACTGGGTCAACTTTTGGTCTAGGTTATACAACTATACTTCACTTCCTTAAAGGAAAATTGTGAACACTTGCTTCCCAGATTTGCTTCTTCTTGCCATCCTTTGTGATTGACTTTGTAAGCTCCCCGTAGAGCCCAGAGGTGCCAGCACCAAGCTCCAAGGGATGCGGACACCCACCTGATATTCGAGCAAAACTTGAAAGCCCACGATCCATGTTCCAGAGCACTCTCTAACTGAACAGGACACATGGCAACATCTGATACACCACCTAGATAATAAAATTTTTCTCCAAAACTTCCATCTTTAAGCATGACAAACGTGAGGTGGGGGTTGCACAACGCATTCTCCAAAACTTCCATCTTTAAGCATGACAAACGTGAGGTGGGGGGTGCACAACGCATCCTTATGAGGTATGCGCCCCAACCCCTATAAGTAAGAGTGATCTCAACATGTACGGATGAGTTCTTCTTTATCCTAAACTTTGATACCCTCCCCTCACTTTGAGGCGGATAACAAAATTTTTAATTTTTGTTTGTGATAAATAATTTTTATTTAATATTTATGAAGAATAAAAAGTATTACATATATATTTAGAGCACAAATCCCACAACGTGGATCCGTCCCTGAGTTAGAGCACTCCCCCTAAGTGCCATCGCTGCCGCGTCTGGTCTCACCACCTAGGCTCTATTGCGCCTAGGCTAGATGCAGGCCACCTAGGATATGGCTAACGAGAACATAATGAGTTACAATGGTTTCAAATTTGTTTCTCTTTTTTTCTTTTCTTTTTTTTAACCTATTGCCTTGGTTCATGGGTATGATTCCGCGAATAGCGGAGTGTATATTTTTCAATAGCCCATCCACTGATATTAAGCCAAGTACTCAGATTTGACATTGTTAGTCATTAAGCCAAGCACTCGGATTTGACATTGTTAGTCATCTGGATCTTTCCTAGGTAGGGCAGATTTCATAAACAACGACCTTCTTATATAAAAAAACAAATTAGGTGAACATAGACAAAACAATTTGAAGTGACTAAAACCACATCAGATAAGGGTGTCCAGTAAAGCCAGTAATAGTGGCGACCCTTGTGCTATGTTGAACATGCTGGATAATCTTCCTTACAAGAAAAGAGCGCACTTTAACACTGTCAGAAGAGAGAAGGAATCCTCTAATTCACAATTAAGAATTTTTTTGATGGGACAAGTTTGGATTGTAGCAATTGCACGCGCCCTTTGAAGTAATCAATAAAAAAAATGCATGACGTTTTGGGATAGAAAAATCCTACCCAATAAAATTATTAAACTAGAATAATTTGTGGTCTAGTGGAGCTTGCTTGTCTACATTATACAAGCACAACTTAAAATAATGCATGTTGATTGTTAACCTATTTTTCTTTTTGTGAAGAAGTTATCTCCCTTTCTGATAGGGCTTTCCAATTAGTTTTTCTATCCTTTGGAGTGGGATTCCTCACACTTTTGTTGTTCCTTCCAAGTCCGAATTCCACTAGGAGTTTTTTTTTTTGGTGGAGGAGAGCTAATAAATTAATATAATGGTTGCGATTCTTATTTAAAGAGAAATTGAAACCCCATTATAGGCTGCCTGCCCCTATAATTTTCTACAAGGGCGGCTTCTGTAGTCGAATATGAATGAAATAAAACGTTGTGTATGTTGAGGTTTTCAGGACGAGAGAATCTAAGTTTGGAGCAAATATTCATTTTGATACTCTAAATATATGAGTGTTATTATTTTGGCCTTTTAATAATAAACATATCAATCAGCTAAAATAATAATAATAATAATAATAATAATATATTAAAATATTTTTAATATTAATTAGTCTTTAATATTAAAGTTTGACATCAAATTGGTTAGGTCAAAATTTGATATTAAAGGCATATTTTAATGTATTTATTATTAGCAAACCAAACTAATAACACTTTTGTCTTTTAATGTCCAAAGTAAATGTTTACTCTTTATATTTGTGCTTTGCCAAAAGCTTCAGTACTGGTTGAAGCTTTTACGAAAAAATATATTATTCACACAATAAGTTAAAATTGTGAAGCATTTTGTGCTAGGCTAAGGAACTAGAAAGGTACCATGACCCTCCGAGACTTGGAATTTCTATATAAAGTCTTAGGTTTTTAAAAAAATATATATATATTACAAAGAAAACTTTATTAATTTGGAATCTATTTAGCTCTTGGTCAACAAGTTATCCTAATCAAAACAAAAATTCTTTTAGTGTTAAGTCAGCATATTTGCACTTATTGAATTCTCTTTGTTCTATCTCTTTGGACCATAATCTTGTCAAGTTTTATAAGGAGCTCTGGTTGGGTGCAATCTCGTCTAAGGTGATTATTTTCGTTTGGAGATTAATTCTGGAGCGCTTACCTACAAGATAGCTGTTCATCGCAGGGGCATAATTTCGGACCCTTATGTACAATGTTGTGTATTCTGTTTTTCTCAGTGTGAATCTGTTAGCCACTTGTTCTTCTCTTATTCCTTCTCTTATAAAGTATGGTCCTTAATTTATGCCTAATTGGGTTTTGATGGAGTTTTTCACAGAGATGGTGTTAATCATTTCTTACAGTATGGCGCGCTTTTAAGAGGCAAGAAGGTGTGGAAAGTTAGATATCTTGTTTGGTATGCTGTTGTGTGGTGCCTATGGTTGCTGCGAAATAAAATAGTCTTTCGAGGTGCTATTGCAGATTGCACTGCTGTGGTTGCTCATATTAAGTTTGTTTCTTGGGGGTGGCTTATTTATAGGGAAGGTAGAAACTTAAGTCTTTCTTTTGCTAATTGGTGTGTAAATCCTATGGGATGTTTTCACGCCCTTAATTAACTCTGCTGGTTTTCATTGTAAGGGTTGGAGTACCCCTTGTACTCCTATTATTTAAGTTCTTTTGCCTATCAAAAAAAAAAAAATTCACAAAAGTAACTTTTTTCCATGACCATCTTAATATAGAGTGTGAGAAGGAGTTCCTCTAAAGAATTTTGTTGTTTCTGTGGTTTTGATTAGTATTGAGAAGCCGTGATGCAAGTTCAATCATTAAATAAACGTTATATTTAATTTTTTATTGTTTAAATCAGAATTATGAAGAATTCACTCTTTTTATGGAAAAATACAATAAAAAGCTGGTTTGAAATACTAATATTCTTTTTAGAAATATGTAATTGGGAAGTTCAATGTGATTTAACCAGTGGTTTTAAGGCCATGTTTTATAGGCATGTTAATGGAGGGTTTTTGAAAAATATTGAAAAAATATTGATCTTACTACATCAATTGCGCTAGTTCATTGGGCGCAATTTGCTTGGATAATGCTAACAAACTGTAGCGCTATAGATTGCGTCATCTAGCGTATTTCAATTTATGCTAAAACAATATTTTTGTTCCTAACTTTTCAGCTAAATTTCAATTTAGGCTAAAAAAATATTTTTTTATAAAGTTTTTTACGATAATAAAGCAATGAGCAAGCCCAAGTCCTAGGCAAGCTTCAAGGCAATAGATTTATAGGACTTAGGTTATTAAATGTAAAAGTGATCTTTGATATCTCATTTAAGCTTAAATTGGTTTTCAAAAGTCCACTATGAATTCACTAAGTTGATGGTATTATTTTGAAAAATCTAAGTTGTTTTACACAAAATCATGTTTTGAACTTGGGTTATAAAAATTTTACTTGAATCTTTGAAAAATCCAAGTCTTGATTGTTTATAATCTATTACGACTATAGGTAATCTATTACAAGACTTGATCTGATTCAAAAATCTATTTTTAAGTATGTTTGTAATCGATTACATGTTCTTGTAATCTATTACGAAGTTTCTATAAAGCCTATAATTCATTACTAGCCTTTTGTATCTATTACATAGCTTCTGAGAAAGATGTAATCGATTGTCAAGTCTTGTAATCGATTATAAAGGTCCTAAACATGACTTTTATTCAAGTCATAATGTTTATAATTGATTATCACGAATTGTATAATCAATTACAAGACCTGAAAATAGCCTAATAATCGATTACAAGGTTTGTAATAAATTAATATGTTCTTGTTCAAACCCAAAAATATGTTTTAAAGCTATGTAATTGATTATCAATGTTCTAGAAAAGCATTATAGTTAGTTGCTAGAGCATTTAATGCTTCAACAACTCTCTCTAATGTCTTAATTTTTTTCAATGGGTTATAAACACAAGGTTTGGGACACTTAATGTTATATTATGAACACCCAACAACTCATTAGTAAGCGTTAAATCAAGAATTAATTCTTCTCACTCACCTTTCTCTATTTTTTAAACTTATTTGAGATATCATTGAAAGCTTACTAGTGCTTCAACTTGTATAATATCCTCTTTGAGATAGTGTATTCATTTATATCATTGAGTAAATGCTTGTGAGGGTGGAGGATCCCTCCAGGAGACAAAGAGATTTCTACACATGAGGGTGGATGTTCCTATAGGTGTGAGAAAGGCTCAAAGATTGAAAGATTTTTTTCAAGCATCTATTAAAACTTGAAGAATAGTGGAAACTCCTAAGTAAATTATCCTTAGAACTAAGCGTAGATCACAAGGGTAATTGAACTAATATAAATCTTATTTGCATTCTCTTTCTATCATTATCTCTTTACATTTAAGTTTGTTTATTTGCTCTTGCATACTTGTTGCTTCATTTTCTACTCATTCTCCTTTTCTTTGAAAACCTGCCTAAGACTCCTTGTTATCACCAGTCCATTCACCTTATAAGAAAACGAGTTCAACAAAAATCAAAAGAGACTTGTTTTTTAAAAGTTTTAAAAAACTCAATTCACCCGTCCTCTTAAGTTTTGAAGCCGCTTGGTAATAGTTTCAATTACATTTGAAACATTACTAAATCATTTTAATGTTATCCTTTTTCCCTAACGCCATCTATTTTACTATCGACAAGCACTGATGTGGCTCCTACTTGTCTTTTTTTATGACATGGATCCTATGTTGTCCTATTTTTGTCCCTAAAGTTTGACCAAAGTTTCAATTTGGCTCCAATTTTTTTTTTTTTTTTTTGTGTTCCAATCCACTTGGGTGATTTTGGCTGCAAAAGTTAAGGAAAATGGAGACACACATATTGGAGAAAAGGGGTGGCGGTGCTAGCTCATGTGATTGGTGGCTCAGACAACGAAAAAGAGGATGATATTGCTATTGCAAGGGTATGGTGGCTTTGTTTTGTTTGACTTAGTTGGTGCAGGGATAGAGGAATGGTGCATTGGATGAATGATGGTTAACAGTGGAGGTTTTTGGCTTTAGTGGTTCACGGTTATGTTGACATTGGTTGGATTTTTGTTTATGGTTAGGAATACAAGAGGTTTCTAGTTTAGGTGTTGAGTTTGGGTGGAGTTTGGTGCTCTTGGTTGAGTGAAGGGATACAAAGATGTTGAGTATTTGATTTTTTTTTTTTGGGGGGGGGGATGATTTTGAGGTGCTAAAGTGTGGCAAAAAACAGAGCATAGGTTTCTATTATGAGATTTGTGTTATAGATGGTTCATGCTGTGGTTTAGGAAATTTGCAATGGTGGCTGTGATTTTGGGTTTGAGTTTGGGCTTTCTATATTATTGCTCTATTTGTGGGACTACAAAACCTTCGACTTGAGTTTTCTGAAGGATGGGAAGCAACCAATTAATGCTACATTTTCACTACAATAGTATTGGAGAAGTGTGCAAAAGCTTTTGTAACTAAAAACCCTAGTTCTTAAATTTGGGAAAGAAGATGGAGATGCATGTGATTTTAAATAGGCTAAAACTTTATTTTTTGTCCCTAAAGTTTGACTAAAGTTTCAATTGAGTCTTAAATGGACATGTAGAAGCCACGTCAGCGATTTAGGTTAGTAAGTTTAATGGCATTAGGGAAAATGACAACATTGAAATGATTTAGTAGCGCTTGGGACGTAATTGAAACAAAAAAAAAATTGGAGCAAAATTAAAACTTTGCTCAAATGTTAGGGACAAAAATAGAGTTTTAGCCATCAATTTATGTGGGTTGGATGCAATCAACACGGATTGGGTTAAACTTTACGATTCACCTAGTGATTAAGGAGATGTATTCCATATCTTAGGCCAGCCTTGAAGGGAATTAATTTATTTTTCTAAATGCACCAGGTTGATGTAGGGTAAACCTTTAAGAATATACAATGAGGAACTTATTCTCAATTTTGTAAAAGCTGATCCAAAATACTCTTACTATACAACAAGGAAAGAAAAACATAATTATTTTTTACCAAAGATAGTGAAATTCATTATTGAAAATGAAATGGAAAGTAAGTTTTAAGGTATTGGAATAAGGGTTATTACCTAAACCACTTCCAACAAGTCTAGAAGGATGGTTCAAATGCATCTCTAGCATACCACGACAAAAAGAAAAAAGACTAAAAACACTCGAAACCCCATAAAATCCTAACAAAGAAAACTATGGGGGAGAAAAGGCATAAAGAAGATAAGATACATCAGTCTTCTCCATCAAGGATAAAGTGTCTTTATCTCACTCCAAAAATAGGTTTTCTTCTAGCATCGTGACTAAGAGCTTCTATCCCTTACTTTTCTTATTGCATCTCTTCGAACCTAACTTGAAAGTGACATGTCATAATCGAGATCACAGTGGGAATGACAAAATATAAAAAATTGAAAATGGAAGATGGAGTCACCACCAAGGTGTATTTAAATCAGGGAAAACATTGGAAAAATCCTTTTAATTGAGGAAAAGCTGGTCTTGGAAAACATATTTGCATTCAAGAGTCGATTATGCATAGGAAAAGATGAAAACTTAGTCCTGCAACACTCTTGATACATTCATCTTAGGATAATTGGTTACCTTAAGTTGGTTGTACAAATTAACAATAACCTTAAAAATATTCATTTTTATCCTCTTTACAAAAAAAAAAATTACTATTTTTTTAAAAACAAGTTTATTGAATAATCAAGAAATGATTTATTTATTTATTTATTTTTTATGTGATTGCCCAAAGACAAGATCATGCATAAAGATAAACAAATAATAACATTGCAAAAATAATACGAAATCAACCCATTGAGTAAAGAAAACATGATTAAACAAGAAATAACCCAAATAAGAAAATTCAAATATCATCTCTTCTCTTTTTATTTTTTGATTTTTTTTGATTTAAGAAAATTACCCAATTAACCTAATTCTAAAAGAAAAATAAAATTTTCTTTTTCATAAAAACAAACTAATCTGCCTAAGTCCCTCTATGTTGGTTCAAACACACAAAAGGGCCCAACCATGCCAACCCTCAACCTGACCTGAATCCTAAAACCTAAAAGAAACATAATAATAATAAATGAAAATAAATCTGCTGAAATAAATAAAAAAATGAGATCCAAATGGCTAAGAAATGCTCATGTTTGGTTTAGTTCGACTATGGTTATGGTGGTTAACGGCTTCAAGATGGGGTTGTAACAGTGGTGCTTGGCTGGTAACTTGGGTAGTTCACGATAGCATGGAGTTGTCTTTGTGGTTTGGGGTAGTACAGATGGCGGCGTGGAGTTTTGGTGCTCGTGGTTTAGGCAGTTTGGGTTCTGGTCGAAATGGACGACGATGGTTCTAGTTGGCATTGTGCAGTCCGAGTTTGAGGTGGTTTGGGGAGGCTATGGGTGGACAGTGGTGCTGTTTGAATTGTGGTTCAGTTGAGTTATAGGCTATGAGTTGATGGTTGTGGAAAAGGGGAGACTAGTTTATGTTGCGAGGTTGCGATAGGTATTCAGTTGTGCTGTCATCTGGTTCCGGGAAGAGGGGTCATTGGTTAGCTATTTGGTTCTGGGATTGAGATCCAGTTTAGAGAATGACGACTCAGTTCGATATTAGTTTTGGAAGGTGATGGTTCGAGGCTGTGAGTTTGCAGGTTACAAAGGAATGGTTAGCTCAAATGATCTATCATGGGGGCCTAGGTATAGAGGGCTGATAGTGGTGATAGAGCAACTATGGTGGAGGAAGGTGCTCAAGGATGTTGCTGGACATGGGGTTGCGATGAGTTCTCAAGTTGTTGTCAAGTTCTGGTTCGATGGGGATTGGGTTCCTGGGTGCATTGTGTTAGACTAGAGTCTAGAGAGTGTTTCAAACTTGGAATGCCCTTGTGTATATTTTGTATAAGACTAAGTCCCACATTAAGTTAGATAAACTTTTGAAGAGTGTTTATATATGAACCATGTCCTTGAGTAAATACCTTATGGTATTGAGGTAGATGTGTGAACTTGGACTTACCTTAATACACACATATGCACTCTGCCCTGCCCCGTCATGTTTGCATGCATATGAGCTTGGTCTAGTTTTACCTTAGGCGTATCTTTTGCTAGCTAACTTAGAGACCAAAATATCTCTTTGGACCGTTGAGATGATCCATTGGGGCTGCTTACTTAGTAAGCTACCTTGGTCTATTTATTTTCTTCACAAAATAGAACCTAACACATTTGCTTATCATATTACATTGCTTGCTTCTCAAGCCCCTTTTTGCTCTCACTACTCTCTGTTGCTACTTCTAGTGTTAGAATGGGAGGTGTTGCTGTTCAGTGTACTAGGATCTTCAAGAGGACGAGATCCTGAGGAGACCCATGTCTAATCCTAGAGGGTTACCCATCAAGGCTCACTAAGAATAGCTCTGGGTTAGGCTGAGATAAACTCTTAAGGACAGTGCCTAGCACGATTCGTGGTATACCTGTTCTAATCCTTCCTCTGTTCTTGTTGATTTCTCTTGTTGGTTCTTGTTCATCCTATTTTTAGTATTTTTTAGTAGCCAAAATACTACTACCCCCACACCTATATTTCTAACAATCTTAAGGATTTATCATGCATACTAGTATTCTAGTTGCTACCAAGTCATTCCCGATGCCTCAAAGGTTGAACTTTCTGATGAAAATAAGTTTAAGAGATGACCAAATCGAATTTTGGAAGTACTTGATTTTAGCAAAATTATTTTTGTTTTGATTGAACTCAAACCAGAGGAAGATTTTGAAAATTACCAATAAGCTTTGAAGGATTGGGAAATGGCAGATAAATTGTGTAGGCACACAATTCTTAGAGCTTTATAAAATGATTTATTTGATATTTATTGTCATTATGCTTATGCTAAGGATATTTGGAATACTTCAGTTCAAAAATATATTTATGAAGAAGAAGGTAGTAAGAAATTTCTTGTGCATAATTCTAATGCATTCCAAATGGTTGATGATACGAGTGTTACCTCACAAATTAATGAGTTTACTAAGCTTGTAGATGATCTTGCAAAGGAAGGAGACATTCTACCCAAAAGGTTTGTTTCTCAAACTCTTGTTGATAAGTTATAGGATTATTGGGAGGATTATAAACTAAATTTTACGCAAAAGAGAAAGGTCACGACTTTACAAAAAATAATTGTGAATATTAAAATTGAGGATAAAAATAGGAGTATGGCTAATAAGCAAAATGCTAAGGAGATGCATGCTAGAGCTAATGTTGTTAGAAATATGCATTCTAAGCATTCATCTTATGGTCATAAAAATCACAACTTTAAATCTTTTAAGCCTTTATTTAAGAAACACGATACTAACTCACCCCCTTAAGGGAAGAATGGTGCTTGTTTTATTTGTGACAAAACATGTCACTTTGCTTCAAGTTGTTGACTCAAGAGGAACAACCAAAGAGAAAGAGGTGGAGGAGATTTAGTGAAGGAAGCCAAGGGTTGGATTGTGGACTCCGGTCCCACAAAGCACATTTGTGCTAAGAGGGAGATTTTCTTCGAGTTTGCTCACATGAATGATGGGAAAGTCCATGTTTACCTAGGAGATTCAAGCAAAGTTCCAGTACTAGGTGAAGGAAAGGTGTCATTGAAGATGACATCCAAAAAAAACCCTTGTGCTATATGATGTGCTCTTTGTACTTACCATTAAACATTGCTTGGTGTCGGTCCATCTCCTTAATAATGCCAATGTGAAGGTGACCTTTTATAGTAACCTAGTTACCTTGTCCAAAAATAAGTTGTATGTTGGAAAAGGTTATCTTAGTGATGACTTGTATATCTTGAATGTAGTTACAAATAATTATTAAGGAAGTTCATTTTTGCTTACTTGGTTGATTTTCTTGATGTTTGGCATGGTAGACTTGGACATGTGAATGTACCTTATGTCTTGAAATTGAAAGAAATAGGACTAATTAACAAGTTGGATAACACAAATTTGGATAAGTGAGAAATTTGTGTGGAAACTAAAATGACCTCCAAACAAGTAAAAGACAAAGTGAGTTGCTTGAACTTATTCATAGTGACTTGAGAGATCTAAAACACATAATGACAAGAGGAGGTAAAAGGTTTTACAAAATCTTTGTGGATGATTGGTCTAGATAGACTAAGTTGTATTTGCTAAGAACCAAGGATAAAGCTTTTGACATGTTTGTTAAGTATAAAAATGATGTAGAAAACCAACTTGGTACGAAGATTAAGAGGTTAAGATCTGATAGAGGTGGTAAATATGAATCTAATCCTTTTAATAAGTTTTGTGAATAATATGGCATAATACATGATATAACTCCACCTTATTCACCCGAATCTACTAGCATAGCGGAAAGAAAGAATAGAACTCTAAAAGAAATGATGAATGCTTTGCTTGTTAATTCTAGCCTATCTATGTCTATGTGGGGGGAGGCTATTCTTTCAGCTTATTACATACGAAATAGGGTTCCACATAAGAAACTTAGTAAAAAACCTTATGAGCTTTGGTTTGATAAGAAACCTAATCTAGGACACCTTAAAGTGTGGGGGTGGAGGTATTTGGCTAAAGTTATACTTCTGGACCCTAAGAAAAGAAAGCTTGGTTCTAGAACATGTGATTACATGCTTATTAGTTATGCTCAAAATAGTGTTGCATATAGATTTCTTGTTATAAAAGTGATGTGCTTGAACATAATTCTATTATTGAATCTTGTAATGCATCATTTTTTGTGCATGTGTTTCCTATGAGAATTAAAGAGAAGCATGATGATGATTCTCATGATTTGTATGATGATATTATTGATGAGCATGATAATGAATTAAGAAGAAGTAAAAGAAATAGGAAGAAAACTAGACTTGATATTGCATATGCTATTAATAGATTGAGCAGGTATGCACATAATCCTAGTGATATGCATTGGATTGCTTTGAACAAAATTTTGAAATATTTGAAAGGCACTATGGATTATGGTTTGGTATATTCTAGTTATCCTTTGGTTTTGGATTATGGTTTAGTATATTCTAGTTTTCCTTCAGTTTTGGAATATTATAGTGATGCAAACTGGATTTCTAAATTAAATGAATTAAAATTTACTAGTGGCTATGTGTTTAATTTGGTAGGTGGGGCAATCTCTTGGAACTCCACTAAGCAAACTTGTATTGTCAGGTCCATCATGGAGTCAAAATTTATACCTTAGAGAAAGTGGGATTTGAGGCCGAGTGGCTAAGGAATTTATTGGTGGACACACCTTTGTGGAATAGAACAGAGATATCTGTGTCTATACATTGTGACTGTCAGGTTGCCATTGCTCAAGCAAAGAACAAAATTTATAATGGGAAAAGCCAACATATAAGCACTATAAAAAATTTAGCAAATAGCGGTGGTTTATTTGCGGCAGTTTCTTAAACTGCCATAATTACTGGCATTTTACATTGTAGTTTTCTTAACCACCACAAAAATTTAAAATTTTGTGGCAGTTTAGTATTGTTTAGTGGCAGTTTATGCAAAAAAAAGCTAAATTGTGTGGTGGTTTAGCAGTGTTTAGTGGCAGTTTATACAAAAAAAAAAACTGCACATCATTTTTTTCCCTTGAAATTTCCTTTTTTCCCCTTCCCTATCATTCTAATCTGCCCTAACATATTACCATTCCCTCTCATTCTCTGCCCTAACATCTCCCTTTCTCTCTCAATATAGTGGTCTCAACACACCAACTCAATAACGTACCAACAGCAGTAGCAACGCCTCAACATCTCAATGCCTCTAGTTCCCATGGTCTTAATAGTAGTGACACCACACAGGTTCGTCTCAACTCTAGATTTCTCCTGTCATCACCTTTCCTTCTTATTCTTTTCATTTATTATAATTCTTAACTATGGCATATATCTCTGCTTTTTGTTGAAATTTGGTTTTCCATTAAGAACATTTGGTTTTTTTTTTCAATCCCTAATTTTTGCCTTACTATTATTTTGAATGTTGTTCTCTAATTCTTGCCTTACTATTCTATATTCCTCTCTAATTTTACCTTACTATTTAGTTGAGTGCTATTCTTTAAAGAAGTCAAGACCCTTTTCTAATTTATCTTGTTCGATTGATTTTCGGATAAGGATTCAGTTGGGGTTTAGATGGAACACACATTAAAGATTAAAACTTTACTATTGTATGATAATTTTCCTAACTCTTCTCTCTGAATTGTGAAAATTCTAATCAGAAATTGAAGAAATTATGAGACTAATGTTAAAGAGGAAGAAATTTATTGTTCCTTCTCTTCTTGTTAAAGTTTGTGATACCACTTGTTTTGTGAGAATCAATGAGCTTGGTATGGTAAAGTGTTTTGTTTGCTTGGGTTATGGTTTGCCTATTTCATGCCTGATAAAATGTTTGAGAGAGTAGTGAGTTTTGTAAGGCATAGTTGATAACTCCACAAAATATAGTTATTTGTGCCCTATATCTATGTTATATTGATTGCTTAGTCCTTATTTTTATGCATGAATGAAAGACTTTAGCATCATATTCATCTGATTTAATCTTAATGTATTCCATTTTGATTTTGAGGAATTATTTCCAAATCTTTGATAAATCGAGTACATTTGCAATTACTATTGAATTAGTGATTTCTCTATTGCAGGAATAGCTGCAAACAAGCAGATTGGAACAAGTCTTTGGTCTAAAATTAGGATGAGAAGGCTTAAGAGAAAGCCAAGTGTGAGGTTTAGCTACTCACGCCGTGGCGCTGGTATATCAATGCCACGGCGTGGTGCATTCCCCTACTTCAGAACAGAAGCCTATGGCTAGAGCGTCGCAGTGCAAAGTATGGATGCCGCGGCATTGGTGACCTAATTTGAATGTAAGCCGCGGTGTAGGACAATGAATGCCGCAACATGACTCTATTTTTCTGAACTTATAAATACTATTTCATCAGATTTTAGATGAGAGTTTTTGTGTCTTTAGAAAGCAGTGGGTAGGGTTTTCATTTTAGACTGAAAGGAAGCAAAAGTAGCCAAGTTTGGAGGCCATCTTCATCATGGAAGGAGATTAAAGCATCAAGAATCATCATTGTTGAGCTTCTCTCTTCCATCCTTTCTCCTTTCTCTTTTCCATATTCATGAACATGATGTATATGCTTATATTTTCGTGTTTCAAGGTTAGCTAAGCTGTGTATAGGGTTTTCTTTGGATCCTCCTATGGATATTGAATGATTTTGTAATCCTTTGAGTTTATATACATGATTTGGTTTTGTTCAATCATATAGATCTTAATGCTCTTAATTGTTTGATCAGCTTTTAAGTGATTTATTGAAATCTAATGAACCTAGACATAGGAATTTGGATTTGAGATCATATGTATGGTTGATGCATGTTTAATTTCATTCTAATAGTGGAATGAGTTGATTTGCTAATAGGATAGAAATATACCTCTTAGCCATGCATAGTAACTAATTGAGAATAGATCTTAATGAGTGAATTTTGCACTAGTTCTCATGGAAACATAGTGAATTAGGTAATTAAAGCATGATTGATTGACCTAGACATAGGCTTTTAACTAAGTTAGAAACTCAAGCTAACCTAATCATTTCGTTTATATTGCATATAAGGATTGCATGTTATCAATTGAAGTAGGAGGTGAAGAAGGATTTCCTATTACCTAATTAACATCTTTAACTCAGATTTACTGCATATTAGTCTTTATAGTTACTTTGAACTACCTCTTATAAATTGAATGTGCTTGGATAGTATTAATTAAACTATTGGTTAATATTTGGTTCTTGAGATTAGCATATTCCTCGTGGGAATGATATTCGACTCTTGACTATATTACAAGTGTAACCTATGCACTTTCGATAAGCAAAAGAGCGAATAATAGTATGTTCCATTTGGCTATTTTTGAGATCTATGATGCTCAACTGAGTATTGTTGGTAATCAATAGGACTACACTACATGTTTTGGAATGTTATTTGTTGTGATATTCATAAGTGCACTAAATCACAAAGTAATAAAAGATAAGTAAGATACTATTCCCACGATGATTATGTTAACAATTACTAAATTCGCCAAACTAACACTATTTAAGCTATTGAAATAGTAAAAATAAAAGAAAACAATAATAAGAAAAATAATTAAAAATATCAAGAATAAGATCAAGGGTGAAAAATGATGAGATTAAACTGTTAAGGTTCAGATTTTACTTGAACTCTTTTAATGCAATTTCAAATATTAGTTTAATCAAGTTATTTTTCAATGATTCATGATCAATTTTCAAAATTAATCAATATCCAATCCCTTGGTATATTAATCATCTTCACACTATTTAGAATTAAATAATCCCTTAGTCTAACCTCAAATAGAGAATGCTTAATAAGAAAAACGATGGAATTAAGAGAAAGACCACACAACTCACAATTTCTATTCTTAATGATTGCAGAAATTGTGGTGTTTATCACAAGTTCTAGGTTCATGCACAATTTTCCCAAATTATTCATAACCCACAAATCATTCCAAATTTATTAGGTTTAGAAAAATATTAAGAGAAAAGATAAACATGTAAATCATGAAATAAAAACATAGATTAAACCCAATAAAGAATTTACATCATCCAAGTATCAAGATTCATCATCACCCTAATGAAAGATGTTTAGTTACATATGAAAAAAAAAAGAAAACAAAAAAAAAGGATTCGACAACCTCCATAGAAGGTTGATGGAAAGGTTGAAGAAACTTCCTAATCTTCAAGCCTAGATGCGCCCACACTAACTAGGGTTTTGTGACTTCACTTTGCTCCTTGACAGCTGCTAAATTCTGTGCAAGTGTGTTGCTTAATGGCGTAACTTTTTTTTATTTAAAAACAACATAACATGTTTTGTTACGCGACTAGTGCTTAGGTGCTAAACGTCCTTTCTGAAATTTATTGATGCGCGATGCACGCTCAAGCATTGGGTCTTCAGTGCTCAAGCACTGAACGACCAGTGAAAAACTCCGCTTTCTACCTTGAGTGCTGGATCTTGGACGCTTGGGCACTGGAAACATTATTTTAAGCTTTTTCTTCATCGTATAAATGTCCAATCTTCTTCCATATATATTAACCTAACAAAAAAATAAAATAAAACACATAATAAGAACACAATTTAAAATACTAAACACATAATAAAACTTGAGAACAAAACTCAATCAAAGAAATTAAAAGATGATAAAAACTCAGAATTTGAACCATAAATATGAATTTTTGAAGGTTCATTATTCCCCAAAACTTAAGTTTTTGCTTGTCCTCAAGCAAAAAGAAAAATAAACAACTAAAGACTTAAAACTTGTAACTTAAATATTGCAATACCGATTAGTAAATATCATGCATATCCTCATAAACTGCTTCATGATCTAATTTTAAGGTATCACATATGTACAATCCAATTATTATATTGTCTTTCACATGCGACTCTCATGCATAAATGACTTCCCATAAACATGAATGTAAGACCAATTCCTACTAATAAAGTATAAGCCCACATCCATAGGGTTGTTTTTCATCTCTCTATCCACTAATGTAAAAAACACATAACCAAAGATCAAAAGGGTCTTTTAAAGCTTGTAATATAAGGCTAAATGTGAGGGTTAAGAAAGAAAAGGTAGGATAAAAAATGTTAAGATATAAAACCACTTACATTTCACAATCCAAGCCTCAAAATGTTGAACAAGTCCAAAAAAGAGCATAAGAATTCATCACTTGATTTGTACATTTTTTTAACATGAATTTTTCTCTTTTTTTTTTCAATCATGACCACCACCCCAAAGTTGTCTATTCGCAACACTTTGGGTGGACCTTTTTTTTTCTTAATAGCTCCTTAAATATCTTATGCACAAAAATAACTAAAGCTTGAATAATAAAATAATACAAGATATGCATTCAACAAAGGGTGTGTAAGAGAGGAATATATATATATATATATATTATTTTTTATGGGTATGGGAAAAGAAAATATGGGTAAAAGAAAAGAAATAAAGGTCAAACATACACAAGGCTGCAAAAGGGACCTAGAGATATACTGTGTTTACAGGTTGACTTGAAAGGCTCAAACGGTCAAATGAATACCTTTATCATTTCCTTGATCATGTATTGTCTAGGATTTCGCCTCAAGAGAGAATCTAACAACTTCTAGATACAAATCATCCACATACATGCGTTCCTATAAACTTTCTCTAAACCTGACATGCATGCATATTCTAAGGTCTATCAAGCATAAAGATGGAAAATACATTCACATATAATTATTGCAATAGAAATAAACATAACTCCTAAATTCTCATGTAATATCCCAAGAAAATAGATAATCCACAATTTATGCAATCATTGGATATTCAATTCAACACACCGGTATGCACAGTTAATGACTCAACATAATAGAGTGATGATGATAAAACAAAAGAACAAATAAATAAATGCGAAAATAGGAAAGAGAAGAAAAATCTTTTTAACGGCCGACAGCTATATACATCCTCCTACAAAGGCTCCAAACTCAGGGAGGCATTTAAGCCAACTCAAAATTAGCTTCAAAACAAAAATAAAAAAATGTTAGTCACTAAAAAAGAGTAACAAAAACTAATAACAAACTGAAGATAAATAAACAAATAACAAATTTCAAAGAAAAAGAAAGAAAATTTGGGTTGCCTCCTAAAAGGTGCTTATTTAACATCATTAGCTCGATGTTGCCTTTTCAATTAATCAAGGTGGCTTCAAGCAACAGAAGTAAGATGACGCCTTTCCTTTTTCAGAATTATGCCTCCATCCTCAGTCAATGGCCTTAGAAATACTTCCAAAGGTGTTTTGAACTTGACTTGAGCTGGATTATCCTGAATTCGTCTTGGCATAAGAAATTCCACTAGGTCATGGCAGTTTCATTTGATCAATAGACGAGAGACCATTTTGCTGTGAACCATGGATAATGGGAGGATCTTTTTCTATTCCGAAAATCTTAGAGTTAGGAGGACCTTTCTCCTCTTCATCAATCATCTTGGAAGTGGAAGGATCAACATTAATTGATGAGGAAGGACTCTTTCTAACCAAATCCTATTGAGGCTTACCTTGAATGCATTTAACGGGGGCATAAAGATCTGATGCAGGTGTAGATATATCAAAAACATTTATGGTCACCTAATCTCCATCTACCCTCAAAATGAGTTCACCTCTTGATACATCAATCAGTGCTCCTGAAGCAGCTAAGAACGGTCTTCCAAGAATAAGTGGAATGTTAGCATCCTCTTCCATATCTAAAATCACAAAATCTGGTGGAAAAAAGAATTTGTCCACCTTTACTAGCACATCTTCAACTATACCATATAGATGTTTGATTAACCGATCAGCTAATTGAAGAGACATCATAGTTGGCTTTACTTTTTCAATCCCAAGCTTGCGAAGAATTGACAATGGCATTAGATTGATGTTAGCTCCTAAGTCACATAGAGCTTTCTCAATGGTCAGTTTGCCGATTGTGCATGGAATGCTAAACTTCCTGGATCCTTTAACTTTGGTGGTAGCTTCCACTGAATTATGACATTACATTTCTCATTAAGCATGATTGTCTCATCCTCCTTTGTCTTTCTCTTCTTAGATAACAAATCCCTCATGAATTTAGCATAAGAAGGCATATGCTTTAGTGGTTCAGCAAAAGGGATGTTTATTTGTAATTGCTTGAAAATGTCAAGAAACTTTGAGAATTGCCTCTCATGCTTTACCTGCTTCTCCTTCTTCAGTCTCTGAGGGAATGGAAGCCTAGCGTACAATGAAGGGTCAAAAGGTTTATCCAAATTTGAATCCTTTTTCTTTCTTCATACTCTCGGTTGTTCCTCTTTCAGTTTGCCATTCTCTATCTCTTTTTCTTTATCACAATCTTTTCCTTGATCATGACTTGGAGGAGGAGTTTTTTCCTTGGCTTCATCTTCTTTTGGTGGAGGACTAATAACTTTTCCACTCCTCAAGGACATTATCATACATTGCTCATTTGAATTGACTACTATATCACTCAGTAAGATGCCTGGAGGTCTCTCTGAGAGTTGATTTGCCATCTGACCCACTTGATTCTTTAAACTCCGAATAGTTACTTCTTGATTCTGAAAATTAGCCCTTGTTTCCTTCATAAAAGTGGAAGTCTGTTGCATAAAAGTAGAGGTCTATATAGAAAGTTTCTCAAGTGTAATCTCAAGAGGAGATTTCTGCTCGAGTTGAGCATTTAGTGGTATCGCTTGATTCTTCCAAGAGAAATTAGGATGATTCCTCTAACCTGGATTATATGTATTAGAATAAGGATTACCTTGTGGTCTTGATGGATTTCCCATATAGTTGACCTGTTCTAGAGGAATAAGACCTAAAATGCTTGCTTCGTATCCACCATTGGCATAGTTACCTCTGCAGAAATCACAATTTAAAAGTTGATGGTTTACAGAGCTTACCTTCATCTTACCAAGTTGCTTTGTAAGGTTAGCGATTTGCTGTGAAAGATTCTTATTCTGTGCAAGAATTGCATCAAGAGTGCCACGCTCCATAACTCCATGTTTAACAGTAGATCTTCCACTAGGCAACTGGTACTCATTAGTAGCCATTGTCTCAAATATTTCTTGGGCCTCTTCAGGAGTTTATTTAGAGACCCACCTTCAGATGCATCAACCATAAGTCTGGAAGAATGATTCAAGTAATTATAAAAGATCTGCACCTACTGCCGAACTTCAAAAGCATGATGAGGATACTTTCTCAGCAGCTCCTTAAATCTTTCCCATACTTCATAGAGAAATTCTCCTTAATTTTGAGTAAAGCATGCAATCTCACTCCTTATTTTCACGAACATTGATGGAGGGAAATACCGAGTGAGGAACTTACTGACTAAATCATCCCAAGTTAAAATGATTCCTTGTGGTTAGGCTTGAAGCTAACTCTTAGCCTTATCCCTCAAAGAAAATGGGAAAAGTCTTAACCTGATGGCATCATCGCTAGCTCCATTATATTTTACAGTATCATAAAGCTATAAGAAATTTGTAATGTGCAAGTTTGGGTCTTCTAACCGATGACTCCCAAACTAATTCTATTGCACCAGCTATAGTAGAGCTAATTTAATCTTATAATTGTTGGCCTTTATAGCAGGTCGCACTATACTGATGGCAACCCTTTCAGCAGATGGAGTTGCATAGTCAGCCAACGCGCGTCTTCTTTATTCAGTAGTGTTTTCAACCATTTTTTCTTCTAGGCTCCTTTTTCTCTAGCTATTTTCTTGTTTGCTCTTTCTGTTTGTTATCTCTGAATCAAAAAGTAATTCTTCTGAATCCACAATACCTTGCATAAACAAACAAACAAACAAATCAAAGTGAAGTAAAGAAAAGCAATTAAAAATAAAAATAAAAATAAAAATAAAAATAAATGACTAATAAATAATAAATAAGAAAATTAAGAAAAATAAAATTAAATAAAAAATTAAAAAAAATAAGTGCCTAAATTAGTTCTATTACAATGATTCATGTTCAATTCCCAAAATTAATCAATATCAAATCCCTTGGTATATTAATCTTCTTCATACTATTTAGAATTAACCAATCCCTTAGTCTAACCCCAACTAGAGAAAGCTTTATAAAAAAAAGAGGGAATTAAGAGAAAGACCACACAACCCACAACGTCTATTCCTAGCGGTTGAAAAAATTATGATATTTATCACAAGTTCTAAGTTTGAGCACAATTTTCCCAAATCATACATAACCCAAAAATTATTCCTAAATTGATCAGGTTTAGAAAAGCATTAAGAGAAGAGATAAACATATAAATCATGAAATAAAAACACAAATTAAACCCAATAAAGAATTTACATCATCCAAGTATCAAGATCTATCATCACCCTAACGAAAGATGTTTAGTTACACATGGAAAAACAAGAAAACAAAGAAAAGGATTTGACAAACTCCATAGAAGGTTGATGGAAATGTTGAAAAAAATTTCCAATCTTCAAGCCTAGATGCTCTCACACCAACTAGGGTTTTATGCCTCCACTTTGCTCCTTGATGATTACTAAATTCTGTGCAAGTGTGTAGCTCAATGACATAACTTTTCTATTTAAAAATAATATAATGTGTTCTGTTACGTGACCAGCGCTCTGGTGCTGAACGTCCTTTATGAAATTTGATGATATGTGATGCACGCTCAAGTGTTGGGTCTTCAGCGGTCAAGCGCTGAATGACCAGTGAAAAACTCTACTTTCTGACTCTTGGACGCCTGGGCGCTGGTCGCTGGAAACATTATTTTAAGCTTTTTCGTCATTGTATAAATGTTCAGTCTTCTTCCATGTATATTTACCTAACAAAAACAAATAAAACACGTAATAAGAACACAATTTAAAATACTAAAAACATAATAAAACTTAAGAACAAAACTTAATCAAAGAGATTAAAATAGGATGAAAACCTAGAATTTGAACTAAAAAAATATGAATTTTTGAAGGTTCATCATTGTTCTTCGTTTGAATTCTCTCATGAAATTAATTGTTTGATGAAAAAGTTAAGTCAAGTATCATTCTCTAGTATGTTGATTTGGTTATGTGCAATCTGTTTGATGAAAAGCATGAGACAATTAAGTGGATTGTGAACTTAGCTTAGTGGCTGTTATATGATTAGTTGTCATCTATATGTTGTGTGAAAATATGTAAAGTTGCTTGATCATGGTAAACATTGCTACATGGTTTTTTTTATTCTTAGTTTTGTATTCTCATAGCTGTGTAACTCTACTGAAAAATTCAAATGATGTAGTTTAGTTTTTTCTTATGAGTCTTTATAAACCCAAAGTGCTTAATGTTATAAATTTTACATTCCTCTGGTTTCATGAATTCCAAGTTACTCAAAATTTTGTCATCAATACATGATGTTGTGCTATGGCTTGGTTCTGAATTGTCTTGGGTATATTGCTGACTTCTTGTTATATTGATAAATATAACAACAATTTTAAATTTTTAATTGTTGCCTATAACAATAATTTTAATTTCACTAGTCAGTGTTATTGTTAATTCAATTAGTTTTAAGAAAGTTTTGATTTTTCTGACGAATTTGTTAATGGGTCGATCTGGGCTTTTGAGTTTTATTCCATTTCTTGAAGAAACTTTGTGGCAACAAATAAAGTAGATTTTGATTATGAGAAAGATATATCCTTGAGGGGTGCATTAGAAGAACCAACAATGGCTTTGTTTGAGGTTGCTTTAGATTGGATGCTGAACTGGGCTAGTGCCTGCTAGCAAAGTGGTGAGATGCATAAAAAAGGTATTCCTATCAGAGTATGTTTGGATTGAGCAATTTGGAGGGTAAGAGATGAGAGGGTTAATTTTTCATTTCTAAATTAAAAAAATTATAAAATGTTTATAATCATGAATGAATAAGGGATGATTGAAATTTTACATGATAATCTATCATTATTTTCCTTTTGTTTTAAAAAATTCTCAAATAAGGGAAATGTTTGAAGGATTGCATAGTGATCAAAATATGCAGTGGAACAATGTAATAGCAATCCAAAAATAATCATTTTTGTGTTTAAATTTATTATAGCATTATGAAGATAAATTTGAAATACCTAGTAAAAGGTACTTAATACTATAAAAAAATTTCTTCGATCGTATGAAGACTCTATGCATATCCACACCAAGACCAAATCTAAGAATAAAAAACTAAAGCTGCGAAAACATATGTTTTATGTTTATGATATATAAGTATATATTGAAGTTTCTTTGTTGCACACCTTAAATAGCCATAAAAGCTATTTTATTTATTTGTTCCAAAAATAAATAACGTGTAGTATTACCAAATCCTATCTAATAAGCAACTTGTGAAATCTTACTTAACGTGCAACATATCCTTTCTAACATGCATCATATAAAGTCCAACATGCAGCATATCAAATTCGTATCTAATAGGATTTAACCAACTATTGGTTGCTGCTTGTACTATGTTCTTGACTTTTGGTGCATATCTAACAGGATTTAACAATAATGTGTAATAATAAATCTTATATATCAAGATAACATGCAATAATAAATCTTATCTATTAAGATAACATACAACAATAAATCTTATCCAATATGATTTACAACATTAGTGACTGACGAGCGTCGAACTCAGTCAAAATTATAACCGAAGTTATTACCTAAGCTTGTAGCACAGTGACAACACCGGATCATCTCCACGAGGATTGTAGATGCAATTTAATCAAATCAAGTGAAAGTTAGCAAAGGGGGGTTTGACAGTTTAAGATCGCACTTAACAAAATTAAAGGAAGAAATAACAATTAAAAAGCAGTCAATTTAGAAACCTATCCAAGATTGGGTGGATTCAATTATAGACCCTTCATAGAACACTTGAAGTGCAATTGAATTGTTAATTTGGATCTAACCGAGATCTCTGCATCAAATCCAGAATTCATACTAGACGATCGTCTAGAATTCAATTAACAAGTGATAAACACAAATCCGCAATCACGCCATTCATGAAGATCTATGTTAATTTCAAGTACCAAATTCAATTAACTTAGGCACAAATCAGTAACCTAACCTTTTCAATTCTGTGATTAATTTAGATCAATCAGTTCTAAGTTTCATCACACATCTCAATCTTCATTGATGTGATTAGTTTAGATCAATCAGTTCTAAGTTTCATCACAAATCTCAATCTTAAACCAAGATCAAATCAGATCAACATAAATAGAATCACCATTCATGCATTCAAGATCAAGAAGAAGAAAAAGAAGAAGAAAAGAGGAATTCAATTGCAAATCAAATACAATACATAACCAAGGTCTCAAGAATCCAAACCACAATCTCTTCAAGAGTTCTAAATTGACCGAAAGTAGCTTAGCCCTCCATTACCATGAAGGGAAGCATCAAAATATACAAAAGCTATGAGAAACTATGAAGAAACAAGAAGAAACTATGAGAGAAATGAAGGAGAATACAACTTGTGTTTTTCATGATAACCAATGGTGCCTTTTATAGAAGTCTAGGGTAACAAAATGACAAAGGGGAGTGGGTTGGTGAATGGGGTAGTTGAATGGGTTGGTGAGTGAAGTAGTTGAGAGGGTTGGTGAGTGAACTAGTTGAAAGGGTTGGTGAGTGAAGTAGTTGAGAGGGTTGGTGAGTGAAGTAGTTGAGAGGGTTGGTGAGTGCAAAAATTTCTTATCTGACTTGGAAGCCAAAAACGACTAACTATACTACAGACCCATGAAAAGTACTCTTCATAAAAGTTGTAGATCTTTGTCTTGGCTATAACATGCATATCTGGATCGTCCAATTTGGCTTCCTACAGCCCAAGATATGACCCAAATACCGCAGGTTACTCAAACCCAACTTCAGCACCTCTGTTCCGACTTGTAAGCTCAAACTGACCCATTAGACTTCATTTTTTCAAAAAGTGTTCTTCATGAAAGTTGTTTATTTGGATCTTGACTATCAACTATCCAAATTTCAGCCTTCTCCATTATTACAGCTTGAGATATGATTTTTTGAGTGCACACCATTCGGATTCTAGTGACAGAACCCGTATTCTAACTTCTATGTAAACTTAGGTCCCTTAGACATCTGTTTAGGACTTTGATCTCTTCATCAAAGTTGTAGAGCTTCCTCTTAGCTTTCCTACAAGGTAAAATTCATGATTATCAGATATCAGAAACTCAAGTTATGGCCAAAATACAGAATCAGTGTCAAATCTCAATAATGCTGAAAATATTCAATTACGACCAATTTGAGTTCAAACTCACAAAATCATACAAAACTCAATCGATTAAGAATATGGAGAGTGTAAATGACTAAACATGAGAGTTTCTTAATGAATAAAATATGTGATTATCAATGACTACAATGTTTGAAAACTTTTGATTTTTCTATTCCAAATAGAATTTCTTCAATAATTGTATCATATATTAATTGTATTCTAAGTACTAACAAAGAATATAATAATATTCCATTTTGATCAAAAAATTATTTATTTGATTAAATTAAATTCTCTAATTTATTTATCAAATAATAAATTAAATAATCATTTAGGAAAGATTAGAACACTCGTTAGTATGTGACTCCATAGGCTCAATACTAAGCTGGTAGTAAATTAGTCGAACTAAATTACTAATCAAGGTTGGTGTCTAGCAACATTCCTTAACGATCGGATAGCATGAAGTAACATCTTTTTCTCTTCAAGAACCTTTAGAAGAATAATGCAATATTTCCTTCTATCATTCCAGCTCTAAGTTAACCTTAGAGTATGGTATAACTATCAAACTCTAATAGGTAAACCTTTATGTTTTATAACCAACTAGTGAATGACTTAAGAAACTCATTTATTCATTCATGCAATTGCCCTAGCCAAGGTCTTAATTTTATTGCTATAATCATAGAGCTCAAACTCATTACCAGGAGTTGATGGATTCTTTCCTGATATATCATTAACTCTACAAGTATTTAGTCATACCCAATATTCATTCAACTAGCGCCCTAGGGCATTAGGTGTTTGGAATCAAAGTATAACAAATAACTTGCTAATTACTATGATAATCTCAGGTCAAAGGAAAAGCTTACACCATGTTCTTCATGAGAGTATCCTATTAAAAGTTTCATAGTAATATAAACCATTATGAATTCTCAGTTAAGTCAGTTCAATAATCATATCTTCATATGCATCATCTATATATGTGAATTAATAAATGAGATCTATCAATCTCTATCCAATAGAGACGATCACACATATATTGATCTTTATGGATTACTAATGTCCTATTCTCAATAATATCAGATCAAGAATATTTTAGATTAAATTATAAATAAAAACTCGCCTCTCATTATCATGATCTCTATCATGATGAAAAATGTCTAAATTTAATCAAGGACTTTGTCATATTAATTAAATAATTAAATAATAAATATGACAAAATAAACTTAATGCCATGTTATTTATCAAAAAATAAAATGATTACAATGTGTTCCAGAAATTATACAATAGATTGGATCTAGGGCATTTCAATTTTTCCTAACAATCTCCCACTTGCACTAGAGCCAATCCCTCATGTATTTCATTCCCAATTCCCACTTGTGCTTGTCAAACTCTTTTACACCAAGTGCTTTGGTGAATGGGTCTGCTGCATTTTCTTTTCCATCAACCTTTGAATCTTAACGTCTTCATGTTCAATGATTTCTCTAATTAAGTGATACTTCCACAAAATATGTTTATACTTTTGATGTGTTCTTGGTTCTTTTGCTTAAGTAATGGCTCCATTATTGTCACACAACAATGGAGCTGGTTCTTCTATTGAAGGAACCACACCAAGTTCATATATGAACTTCTATATCCAAACTGCTTCTTTAGCAGCCTCATTTGCTATTATATGTTCTACTTCAGTTCTTGAGTCAGCTACTATAGCTTATTTGGAACTTTTCCAACTCACTGCACCACCATTTAAAGTGAAAACATAACCAAAATAGGTTTGCTATCATCCTTATTTCATGCAAGACAAACCTTTTAGTTTTAGTTCCAAATCTCCATAAATGAGGAATTAGTCTTTAGTTCTTCTCAAGTACTTTAAAATGTTTTTACCCACTTTCCAATGTTCTTCACCAAGGTCTGCTTAATATCGGCTTATTACACCTAGTGCATAAGCAATATCAGGATGCATACAAGTCATGGTATACATGATAGTTCCCGCTGCACTTGCATATGGTATTCTATTCATATGTTCTCTCTCTTCAAGGGTTTAGGACTACCCTCCCTACTGAGAGAAATTTCAGTGCCTATTGGTAAATAGCCTCTTTTGGAATTTTTCATGTTATACCTCTTTAAGATAGTATCAATGTACATAGATTGTGAAAGTCCAAGCAAGCTTTTAGATCTATCCCTATAAATATTTATTCCCTAAATATAGGTTGTTTCTCCCAAATCTTTCATGGAGAACTGTTTAGAAAGCTAAATTTATGTACTTTGCAATGCTAGTACATCATTTCCTATGAGCAATATATTATCAACATACAACACCAATAAAATAATTGTGCTCCCACTAAATATTTTATAGACACAAGGTTCTTCTTCACATCTAAAAATAAAACTTTTCGATTGTCTTGTTGAAGTGAATATTCCAACTTCTAGAAGCTTGCTTCAATCTATAAATGAATCATTGTAGCTTGCAAACTTTATTATAATCAGACGAGGACGTGAAACCATCAGGTTGTGTCATATAAATTTCCTCTTCGAGCTCACCATTTAGGAAAGCAATTTTCACATCCAATTGTCATATTCCATAATCATAGTATGTTGTTATAATAAGTAGAATCTGATTTGATTTCAGCATTGCCATGGGAAAGAAGGTTTCATCATAATCTATTGCTTCTTTTTTATGATATCCCTTGGTAACAAGATGGGCTTTATAGGTCTCCACCTTTCTGTCCACTCCAATATTTTTCTTGAAAACCCTTTTATAAACAATAGGCTTTATATCCTTTGAAGTTTCAACTAAAGTCCATACTTTGTTGATCTTCATGGATTCCATTTCAGATTTCATGTCTTCTTACCACTTTTTGTAGTCAGAACTTTGCACTGCCTCTTCATAGGTTCTAGGGTCATCATCATTATGATCAATCTCATTTGACGTATCATCTTGCACCAATAAGTTTAATCTACTCGGTGCACGACGTGCGTGGCTAGACTTTCTAAAAAGTTCATTTGCAACTGATTCACTTTGTACTGGATTTGGTGGTTGTTGCATTGGTTCTAAAATTGGTTCATTAACTTGTTCTTGAACCTCAACCATCAAAGGTAGTAACCTTCACATTAACTTCAAAACATCCAGTAAAGGTTTCTCAACTTGCATTTCAAGCTCTTTAGCTTGCGTTATTTCATTGGTTTCTTGAACTTCATTTAGTTCTATTTCTTTACTATGACTTCCCTTTGAAAGAAATTCCCTTTTTTAAAAGGTTGCTCCTCTTGCCATAAACACCTTATGGTCAGAAAGGTGATAGAAATAATACCCCATTGTTTCTTTGGGATACCCAATGAACGTACATTTATCAAACCTTGCATTAAGTTTATCTGTTTGTAATCTCTTGACATAGGCCGGATATCCCCAAACTCTAATGTGCTTGAGACTTAGCTTATGACATTACCATATCTCATATGGTGTTGTAGAGACTGACTTTGTGAGAACTTTATTTAATAAATATGCTGCTGTTTCTAAAGTATATCTCCATAAATTCATTGGAAGATTAGTGAACCCTATCATGGATCTTAACGTATCTAATAAGGTTCGATTCCTTCTTTTGGATACACCATTATGTTGTGGTGTTCTTAGAGGTGTCCACTATGATTGAATTCTATTTTCATTTAGATAATCAAGAAAATTATCACTAAGATATTCTCTTCCTCTATCAGATCTGAGTATCTTGATACTCTTACTAAGTTGTTTCTCAACTTCACTGTGAAATCTTTTAAACATTTCAAATGACTCGAATTTGTGTTTCATAAGATACTCAAAACTATATCTAGACATATCATCAATGAAGGTGATAAAATAAGAATATCCTCTTTTTGCTTAAATTTTCATAGGCCTACAAACATTTGTATGAATTAGACCCAATAATTCAGAAGCTCGCTCTCCTTTTCTGGTAAACAAAGATTTGATCATTTTTCCTTTGAGACAAGATTCACAAGTTGTATATGATTCATAATCATAATAGTCAAGGTAATCTTCCTTGTGTACCTTGTTAATTCTTTTCTCTCCTATATGACCAAGTCTACAATGCCAAAGGTATGCATAATTTACTTGATTGTCTCTTTCTCTTTTAAGACCAGAAACATGCATAATCAGTTTTACATTCACATCAGGTAAGACATAAATACCATGTTGGAGATAGCATTCATATATAAATCATCATTATGATAAATTGAGCAAATGCTATTATTGAAAACAATACGAAAACCACAATTGTCCAACACAGAAATTGAAATAACATTTGAAACAAATTTCGGAACATATAACAATTCTCCAACACCAATGTTTTGCCAGTAGGCATTATTAAAGAAATTGATCCTACAACTAGGGCCGCAACATTTGTACCATTCCCAACCTGAAGACTAATTTCTCCTTTCTTTAACCTTTTACTTATTTTTAGCCCTTGTAACATATTACAGATATTAAAACTACTTCCAATATCTAATACCCATATCGAAGAATCAGCAACAGTTAAAGGAATCATGGAAACATTTTTCATTAAAGTCTCACCTTGTTTCTTTTCTTTCAGAGAAGCAAGACACTTCTTGCAATTTCTCGTCCAATAACCTTTCTCCTTCCAAAAGAAACATTCAACATCATACTTGTCTGCCTTATCCTCTTTAACCTTGGGTTTGGTCACACCACCTTTAGGGTATGTTTGGATATTTAGTAATTGATGGAATGGAATGAGATGTGATGGAATGAAGTAAAGTTATCATTCCATTGTTTGGGAAGTGGATGGAATGGTAAAGGTTATAACTTTATTTTTCCTAAATTACCCTTATTGTAAATACACTAATTTTATTTATTTCTAACTAACAAAAAAGACTTTAATTATATTTATATATATTATCTAATATTTACTAGATACTTTTTTTTAAATTTATTCTTCACAATCAAGGTACCAAACAACATTTTAGCACTCATGGTAAGCAATATAATTTTATACATGTGACCAAGAGAATTAACTTGTCATGTGACCAAGTTTAGAATAATGTGGAAGATAAAGCATACAATTTATCTTGAATATGTCATCTCCATAGCTTAGACTAATGCTCTTCCATTTATCTGCAGAGATTTCTCAACACCATGAGAGCAGTCCAAGGTGCACTAATAGTGGCATCAAGCATACAAATTATTTTAGGATTTAGTCAATTATGGGCTATTTATTCTAGGTAAGCTTCTTAGGTGAAATGCATATATACTTTTGAAGTCAAAGAATGAAACTTGAATACTACATTCTATATTCTATACATCAAATAATTATTATCTTTTTTCTTTCTTTTCTTTTCTTTTATGCAGGTTTTTCAGCCCGCTTGGAATAGTTCCAGTAATTGCATTAGTTGGTTTTGTATTATTTGATAGAGGGCTCGTTGTGGTACAACACTAACCAACATGTCACTAATACTAGTTCTAAGAATACCTAAATTGTGAAATTTAGAAGTATTTGTTCTTGCTCATATTGTTTAGCATACTTTTTTGAATCCTTTCACAGGTTGGGAGTTGCATTGAAATTGGAATTCCCATGCTAATCTTGTTTATAGCCTTCTCTCAGGTACAAATCAAATTTGTTGTTGTTATGTCAAATAGGTAAATGAGAAAGTTCTTGTTTAAATTAGCTTGAGACAACTAAAAGGTGGTGAAAATAAATAATATGATCCTCTTAGATTTTGATACTAGGTTTGGTATTCTAAAGTTCCTTTTTTATGGTTCCATTATGTTGAAATAATGAAATCCAATATAGTGCTTTCAGAGAAAAATCTTAGGCAAAATGAAATATAAAGTGTTAACTGATAAGTGAGGTCCAAAAAGATCTTTGATTGATGTTAAACTCCAATATCTGGTTTATTTCTAGTTTAAATAGATTTTTCTTTGAAGATAACAAGTAAGTAGAAGATACGGTCTTTTAATTGTGTTACTCTTTTTTTGTTACTCAGAGATGTTTGAATCTATGACCTTATGCAAACTATCTAAACCTCTCATCGTTAGCTCACTCCTAACTATGATATGTTGTATGCAGTACTTGAAAAATTTTCAGATAAAACAACTAATACTAGAGCAATTTGCTCTACTCTTATCAACCACAGTGATATGGGCATATGCACATCTCTTAACAGCAAGTGGAGCATACAAACACCGCCCAGAATTAACCCAACGTAGTTGTAGAACAGACAGGACTAATCTCATTTCTTCTACTCCATGATATCATGATATCAATAGTATATAGCGTGCACGTTGACTTATACTAAAAGACAGAGACTTGAAACATATCACAACCTCACAACATGATATCATATTATATATATGCAAGGAACATATGCAAAAAATAGCATATCTTGATTTCTTCCATTAAAGCATACAATAATACCAATATGATCAAGCCTTATATGCATCTTTACCATCGTAACTAATTCAACCTTAAAACATACAATAATACCAATAGTCTACTTTTCGAAAGAACAACATTTCAAGTTATAAGTTAAAAGAGATAATATAAGACAAGAGAAACAAGACCAACATAAAAATCTTAAAAAAGGAACCTAAGTCATCAAAGCTCTAATCTAATAAGAAAGACAACCCCAACTGAAGTAGAATTAACAAAATGAGAATGTTATGTAGCCTAAATGTTAGGTGGGTAGCCTGGCACAATCCGAGGTAACATTTCCTTGTGCTTGTGAACTGGAATTCCATTAAAAGCTTTCATAGCATCAGGATGGTGAATAAGGTACATGTATACATCGGGCAAGAAAACTGGTTCAACGCCTATGTCCTCCAATTGTTCCCATATTACATCCTCAGCAGATTTTGTTTAGCCAACTTAGTTGTGCTCTTGCTTAAGTTGTCAAACACCTCAACCATTTTCTTAAGAGATTTAGCAATATGGCCTATGCTTATATCATATTCCACAACTTTTCTTGCTCGTTTCTTAGCTTTAGAAGAGGTTGCACCATGAGAATGACCATCATAAGGCACTTCAGGAGAAGTGAAGGGCTGAAATTCCTCTTCATAATTGTGAAAACCCTCTAAACTAACCTCATTTGTGGATGCCAAATGGTCAATGTCATCTATGGTGTCATCATAACCATTCCCACCAGATGCAGTTCTTCTTGCTCTAATTTTAGCTGCTATTTCTACATGCTCTCCTGTTGCCCGATCTTTCCCAAAAAGTTTAGCTAATTTATCATAATGTGGGATAGACTTGTTTCTCCACTCAACAGCTTCAGGTTTAGCCTACAATGAAAATAAATGAAATCAAATATTAAAGAACAAAATTAACCATATCTAAACTTACATAAAAACTATCAAACTTCAATATTTGCATATTAAATATACCTCAATTAGCTTGTCCCACACTTCAGGTTCAGTAATCTACATGTTTGTTGTTGCATCCCAACCAAACCCACTTAGACCATTCTTTAAAAGATCATAACAACCATTGAATTTTGATTTTATGTTTTTCATGTGATCTTTCATTATATCTTTAGAGATTGGTCTATCTGGAAAGTGGCCTCTCAACTCTTTCAGAATGTTGTCCATTGCCTTTGATGTCATACTATTGCCATTTTTATTTCCCAAATTGCGTTGATGCAAATATGCATCAATCAAGACCTCATCCATAGATGGTGTCCAGAAACATGTATCACCAGATTTCTTTGCCTTCTTTGGATTTGCTTCCATATCTAAGCTTACATAAAAACCAACGGCATATATAAAACTTGATTAATTCAAATTGCCATCAATAAATCATGAATAAAAGTTAGTAACAAATTGCCATATATAAATTGATCAATACAATACCATCAATAAAACCAATGGCATATATAAATCTTGATCAATACAAATTGCCATCAATAAAAGTATATACAATAAACTAAAATCATTTAAAAGTACATCACTAACAAGTTTAGTACATAGCAAAGCAAGAAATGTTTAGTAATTGTGCCACACAGAAGCTGCAATGTTATCTCTAATTAATTCTCCACTAGTTGTATTGTCATTATCTTCCCTATGAACTTGATGGCCATCTTGAAAATCTCTTACATTTGCAAGCTCATGTTGCACTTCATCTATGATATTTTGATCGGGATCTATACCCATCAAATAATTGTGCAATATACAACAGGTAATGATGATTTTTTTTTGGTGTCGTAATACCAAATGTAGCGTCAGTTGCAGTTTGTATAATAGGAAATCTCTTCTTCACCACACTAAATGCACATTCAATGGAAATTCGTAATGATGAGTGTCGATTGTTGAATAATTCACGAGGATTTCGCGGTGGATTTCTAGAATATTCTTGCAAGTGGTACCGTTCTCCCCTATAAGGTGTGATGAGACAAGCCTTTATAGGGAATCCGACATCAGCAAGATAGAATTTTCCTAGCCAAAAAAAAAAAAATCCAGTGAGTTTATTAACTTGGTTAAAATAGGAACTTACACCATGTGCTTTGAATTTTTGTTACCTTGTGGAAAATTTAGAGGATATCCACGTGTCAAGGCATTTTTTACAATTCTTGAGTCTGATGTTGTTCCTTCCCATCCAAGTAAAACATATGTAAATTTCAAGTCAAAAGAGCATGCAGCCAATACATTTTGTGTAGGGTAATCTTTCCTACCACGATACTTAGGGGCATGTTTCATTGGAACTTTGACACGTACATGTGTACAATCAATTGCTCCAATACAATCCTAACATTCAATTATCCTATTAAAATGTGCATGACATTAACTTATTACTGCTAAAGTAAAACTAAAAATATATATTTACCTTAAAATATAGGTAGAACCTATGGCTGTTGAGTATCTCTAGAGGAACATGTGTCCTATCAGGTTGTTTCAAATATATCTCCTCCAACTCTATCAAAGCTTGTAATACTCTATGAAAATGGTGACTAATAGTCTCTCCTGAACGTCTAAAGAAAAAGGACATTACACGATTCCTTACTTTGTGTCCTACTATATAAAGGAATTTAGCAACTTGTTCTTCAATTGTTGTATTTCGTGTGTGTTGAAGTCCACCTTGATCTCTTAATATGGTGCACAAGTTTAAGAAAGCCCGAGGTCCCATACGAATTATATCACGACATCAATCATTGCCTATAATTTGTTTCATTAGTTCATCTCGAACTTTTTCTCTATGTTCTGTTATTCTAGAAGGTATTCTACATCTTCTAGACTTGTTTCTTAGTGCACACAATACAGCTATAAGGCACAATACTTGAGCAACCATCATTTGAATCATGTTGAGCAATATTATATATTTGAATCTTATATCTTCATCGGTCATCTATGACAATGTAAAAAGTGACACATAAATTAAAGACCACCAACACAGATTAATAAATAAGCTAGAGAAATGACCAGTTAATCTTAGTTCATTATGAAGCCATGTACATATTACATAGACATTCATAACATAATTCTTTCATATAAATAATTGGCACTTTAGGAAAAAAAATCGAATTCGTTCATTCATAATAGTAACTACATAAATAATGGAGACAATAACTTGACATCATTAGACAATAACAAATGCAGCATTGACATGTACAATGTACTATGGAATATTAATTTCCTATACCTCAAACTATTCTAGCTAAGTTTTCAAGAAATTCTCCCAATTGGTTTTTCCATAAAGAATAATATGGACAAAGGTTAAGTCTTTCATATGGATAACTCAACGGTCAAAGCATGGAGAAAGGTTGTACGAATCTGTTTTGAACTACTTATACCATTATTTTTAAGGATAAAAGAAGACAATTCATTAAATATAAGTACAATAGAAAAGGAGGATAAGATATGGTCCTAGAAATTTAAGGCTTGATGCCTTGATGATATTTAAAGGAAAACACTTCCACCACACAACCTAAGATAAATAAAATTAGAAAAGTCACAGAATGACATTTAATTTCATTTAAAGTTTAAACATATAATTTGATGATCTAATGGGAAACTAGGAGCAAGGTGAGATAGGCAAAAGGAGCCATAAGGCCTAGGGGATTTAGTGCCAGCTGGTGAGAGGTGCCAAAAAGCCCACACCAAAAAAGTAAAATATTTTACTATTTTGCATTAATCTGTCATATAAATTGACTATTTAAGCATATCATTCATAGTAAAAATTAAATTAAATTTTCAAGTGATAAAGCAGGACAATAAGTTGATAACAAGCTCTAAAGATATAATAAATACTTTTGACATATATCAGGTGATGTTAGTAGTAGCAAATATAATTTTCAAGTGATATAAATCAGGTGACACCATAAATCCTTTTTTTTTATAATGACTTATAATTAAAATTATATATATATAGATTGACTTATGTAGATAAAATCAAATATTACCTTTTTACAAATACACACAATTGCACACAAACATTTACAATTTAAGAACAAAAAAACAACATTTACAAGCTCATTTAGAAAGTCTTCATTATGCATTGATATAGCTTCAAAGTAACAAAATTTATTGTATGCAAACTTTTGTAAGACAAGGCCAGGTCCTTCAATTCATAAATCATGCAGTTTTACAGACAGAACTATTCATAGCCACTTTTCTACTTAATCTACCTTGAGACATAATAGTTTGGAGGAGGCTATAGATGTCAACCTAGAATGTCTATATTAAAGCTAGCATCTTTAAGCCTACATTCTAACAAAGCTCTTTTGAATAGTTACACAAGGTAAAAACGACTAATTAACTAAAATTTTTAGTAGAAAAAAACACACACACACACGAACAGAAACCAAAAGCACTGTAACCAAAACACCAAGTAATGAAGGCACCTTACTTTAGCCTTGGAAACCCCTATCCTTGAAAAAAAAATTATTAAAACTTACATTCTTGAGTCAGATAAATTTAGATACTAATATTAATAATGGATGGGAGGATTCCCTCATAAAGCTACCATGCTTCGATGGGTAGTCTTAAACAGATTTAAAAGGATCGACATAGACATAGTTTGCAGCAGATAATGAGTTTCATGGCTGTCAATAGAATATTATCCTAAGATGACATTTTATTAAACAATTTATATGCAACTAAATAGCCCATGTTCTTACCTTGACAAGGAAAAAGGAAACAATAGAGTCTCAAACTTGGTCTTACGAAGTGAGGATTTGGCGTCCTCTCTGTGTGTGACGCTGATGGGAGGAAACAACTTATTGGTTGTTACTGATGAAGGGTTGCCCACCAATGAAGGTGTGGTTGTGGCGATTTGGTAGTTCTAGTGAGGGTGAACGACCTCGAGTGAGGGAAAGGTAGCAGGATAGAAAATAGTAATTTTGCTTGCTGGTGAAAGCTTGTTGCCGTGAGGGTGTAGTAGCTATGGCAGATAAAGGGTGAATGAAGAAGAGGGTTTTGAAGTTGGGTGACTATCTCAAGAGAGGAAAGAGGGGGGTAGGTTAGGAGGTTAATTAAGTAAAATTTTAATTATAATAATAATAAAAAAATGATCCCATATCATACCCCGCAAATTGGGGGGGGGGCGAAAAAAATTGGTGGTTTCTGGTGGGATGGGATGGAACCCATCCTACCCACTTCCATCTCATTCCATCCTTTTTTAACATAACCAAACAATGGAACCTATATCTATCCCATCCCATACTATTCTATTCCACTCAATCCCACTAATCCAAACATATCCTTAGGTGCAAGGGGTTTCCTTTTCAACTTATACTTACCCTCACCTTTCTTTTTAGAGGATTTAACAACCAGCGTGGCAGTTCCTTTCTTTTTCTTAGATGCAACTTAATTCTCATAATCAATGAATAAATTGAGCATCTCATGAAGTTCACAACTCATTTCATTCATGTTGAAGTTAACAATTAATTGTGAAAATGATTCAAGAAGTGAGTGTAAGATCAAATCTTCAGAAAAGCTGTTTACCAAGTTTGCACCCCAACTTCTTAAGTTGTTCAATAAGATCAATCATCTCTAGAACATGGGGCCCAACTGGAGAGCCAGCAGTCAATGCGGACCTAAACAAATTTTTTGGACAACTGATACCTAGTTGTCTTGCTTTGTCCACCATACATCTTCTTAAGATGTTCAATGATCGCAGGTGAGTCCATATCCTCATATTGTCTTTGAAGCTCGGAACTCATAGATGCCAGAATGATGCATTTGGAATTAAGACATTCTTCCAAGTACTTCTTATAAGCCTTGGTTGCTTCAGCATCTTCTTTGTTAGTAGGGTCAGTTTTGGCAGGTTATCGATCACTTCAATAAGTTTTTCATGCATAAGAACAAATCTTAAATTATGGTACCAATCATCATAATTAGCTCCAACCAGTTTGCTGGTATCAAGGATGCAGCACAGTGATAAGGAAGGCATGTTGAGAAATCTAAAACAAGAAAAGAAAACATAAGAACATATTTTCATTTATCATAAAGATATAGGCTTTCATCTAGATGATATTTCCACTTCAAAAATCACTATTTCTCTTAGTGGAGTTAAGAAATCCCTCAATATATATATAAGATATTACTCTGGTGAGAGGAGTGTTTATTGTAAGAGGTGAGATGAGTGAATCTTGACCATTGGATCTTACATGAATGGTCAAGTTCAATGTCAAGATTAGAACATAAATGCATGTGACTTTTTTAAGTGGTCACATGACCTTCAAGTAATTTTTAATCTTGACCATTTATGTATGGTTAAAATTTACTCCTCTCACAATAAAAACTTCTCTCACTAGATATATCCCCATATATATATATATATATATATATATATATATATATATATATATATATATATATATGAATGAGCCCATTGCTAGTCAAGTCGTTTCTTATGCATGTATATTTTAAAGTAGATAATTTTGTATCACATAATAATTTCACACCATATAGTTTCTTGGTAGTCAGGTCATTCCTATTGGTATTAATGAATTGAACTTTATACAATTTTGTATCACATACAAAAATAATTCCACACCATATAGTTCCCTGGTTGTCAGGTCATTCTTATTGGTATTAATAAATTAAACTTTATACTCCCCGGGTAGTCTAAGCATTTTGTATAAATTATCCTTTAAACCACAAGTTTCCTTGTTGTCAGGCTGCTCCTTGTGAACAAGGAATATATATATATATATATAATATGTCATGTTTTATCATATAAAATTTCCAAATGCCACCGAGAAGCATATTACAAGTATACTAACTCACAATTAGAATTAACAAACTGATGTCACACACAGAGTATGCTTCAAGTATACTAACGCACAAACTCATAAATATAATTTGTCATTTATGCGTAAAACTAGCTAAGAATAAGTCATTATATTACTTGTAAATAAAATTCATGAAAGTAGTGTATAATTTCAAATTATACTTAAGCATACGAGTGAGAAGTGCACATAACAATTATGCACAAATTGCATCAAAGGAAAAAAATAATTTATTATTTAAATCATGCATCTACTTCACAAATTCATGAATTATAATTTTAGTAATGTAATTTAAACACAAATAACCTAGGCTTGATACCACTAAAGGATTGCATAGTGATCAAAATACACATCGGAACAACGTAATAGCAATCCAAAAATAATCGCTTTTGTATTTAAATTTATTCTAGCATTATGAAGATAAATTTGAAATACCGAGTAGAAAGTACTTGATACTTTAAAAGAAATTTCTTCAATTGTACGAAGACTCTATGCGTATCCACACTTAGACCAAGCCTTGGTATCAACACCTTTGAAACATAGAACTTATATAAAAATCTGAGAATAAAAAACCAGAACAGTAAAACATACATTTTTTGCTTATGATATATAAGTATATATTGAAGTTTCCTTATTGTACACCTTATATAGCCATAAAAGCTATTTTATTTATTTATTCCAAAAATAAATAACAAGTATTACCAAATCCTGTCTAATAGGCAACTTGTCAAACCTTACTTAACATGCAACATATCCTTTCTAATGTGCAGCATATCAAGTCCAACATGCAGCATATCAAATTTATATCTAATAGGATTTAACCAACCAATGGTTGCTGCTTGTACCACGTTCTTGACTTTTGGTGCATATCTAATAGGATTTCACAATAACGTGTAGCAATAAATCTTATATATCAAGATAACTTGTAACAATAAATCCTATCAAATAGGATTTAAAACATTAGTGGCTACAACGTTTGGAAACTTTTGATTTTTTTATTCCAAATATAATTTCTTCAGATAATTGTATCATATATTAATTATATTTTAAGTGCTAGCAAAGAATATAATAATATTCCATTTGGATCAAAAAATTATTTATTTGATTAAATTAAATTCTCTAATTTAATTAGCAAATAATAAATTGAATAATCATTTAGCAAAGATTGGAACACTCGTTAGTGTGTGACCCCATAAGTTCAATACTAAGCCGGTAGTAAATTAGTCGAACCAAATTACTAATCAAGGTTGGTGTCTAGCAACACTCCTTAACGACCAGATAGCATGAAGTAACATCTTTTTCTCTTTAAAAACCTTTAGAAGAATAATGCAATATTTCCTTCCATTATTCCATCTCTGAGTTAACCTTAGAGTATGGTATAACTGTCAAACTCTAATAGGTAAACCTTTATGTTTTATAACCAACTAGTGAATGACTTAAGAAACTCATTTCTTCATTCATTCAATTGCCCTGACCAAGGTCTTAATTTTATTGTTATAATCATAGAGCTCAAACTCATTACCAAGAGTTGATGGATTCCTTCTTGATATATCATTAACTCTACAAGTATTTAGTCATGCCCATATATCCATTCAACTAGCAACCTAGTGAAGGAAAATTTTCATTGGATCTATTAATCCCAATAATTTATGACATATCAATTTCATATAAAAGATTTTAGGGTTACCTGGCATCGATGAAGAAGACATTGTCGAACAATCCTGAAAAGTAAAACACGATGAGAGAGAGATACTATTCCTATCCCACAATAGTCACTCACGCGTCAGTATCAATGGGGCAACTGTACGTACTAGAGTGGTTAGGAATAGGGGTCTCTCCCTGTATATATAAAATAATTAAAATGGGTTAAACCTACCCACTATGGCAAACCCATATACAGGACCTATAAATAAAACCCACATATATGAGCAGTGCTTTAACAACAATAGACCCATTAACAATACTGATCACAATTCGGGCTAAACAAAATGCTCTAATAATTTTGACATCCAATTAATCTGGGTTCTATATAATATGATTTATGTTTGTCCATAAATAAAATTCTAACATTCTCCCACTTGGACAATATAAGTCACATTATATCACTTTAATAAGAAAATAATTCTTCAGATTAATCAAACAATATGTGGCCACAACATGATGTCAAAATCGAGCTAGCACTCTCAACAAATGGTCCAAAATGAGACTACAAGTATCCCAACAATGCAGAAAATCATACTCGAAGGAGTACTGATATCATACATGCAACATACTCATATCTCGGTAACCCATCAAAATGTGGTAAATGGGTAATGGGAAAGCACATCCAAAATTTGCATGCCAATATGTGATCAAAGTGCATTTCCCAACAAAATGGCCCCAAGCATCCCCCCAAGATGCTTTCTGAGATTTAACATCTCAGCACAACAATAAAATGAGACTGGGTCCAAAATGTCTCCATAATATGTCATATCATAAATAAACAAAACTGCGCAGATCAATAACAATAATAATATTATATGACAACGATAATAATAATATAATTGTCTCGAGACATAATAAAATGAGGTCATAACAAAATTACAAAATTAAACTCCCACTAACCCAAAACATCAAAAGACCTCACTATACCCATACGGGTCACATGATCAATAAAAACTTTAACAGCTAAACTTTTAGTTAGTGGGTCTGTAACCATAAGTTCTGTAGGGATATGCTCAACACGAGTTTGAAACTCCTGAATCTTCTCTCTCACAAACATGAATTTTGTATCAAAATACTTTGAACGCTTTGAGCTTTTATTAATTTGAGAGAAGTACACTACGGCAGAATTATCACAATAAATAGTAAGAGGCCTGGAAATACTCTCCACAATAAGAAATTCAGTAATCAAATTTTTTAACCATATTGCTTGAAGCGTAGCCTCATAACAAGCTATATACTCTGCCTCCATAGTAGAAGTAGCTGTAAGTGTCTGTTTAACACTCTTCCAAGAAACAGCTCCTCTTGCTAACATAAAGATATACCATGATGTGGACTTGTAGTCATCTGGACAACCACTATAATCAGAATCAGTATAGCCTATCACCTCAAGGCGGTTAGACCTCTTATAGGTGAGCATACAGTCTTTGGTACCCTGTAGATACCTCATAACTCGTTTTGCAGCCTGCCAATGAGTCACACCAGGTTTGCTCAAATATCTCTCAAGTACACTAACAACAAAAGCAATATCAGAACGTGTACAAACTTGAGCATACATAAGACTGCCAACAGCGGAAGCATATGGGACTTTCTCCATTTCAGTAACATCTTTATCACTTTGAGGACACTGGGTATTAGAGAGTCTTTCATCCTTTTGAATAGGCGCTGTACAAGGATTACAAGATTTCATATTAAATCTATTCAGAATCCTTTCAATATAAGCTTTCTGAGACAAGCCAAGAATACCACGAGATCTGTCACGGTGAATCTCAATACCTAATACAAAAGAGGCATCACCAAGATCTTTCATATCAAAATGTGCTGTCAACATCTGCTTTGTCTCATTCAGAAAAACATAATCATTACTCGCCAACAATACATCATCAACATATAAAACAAGAATGATGAATCTGCTCCCAATAAACTTCAGATAAATGCATTGGTCAACAGTATTCTCTTTAAAACCAAGAGAACTAACAATATAATCAAATTTCAAATACCATTGTCTGGAAGCCTGTTTCAATCCATAAATGGATCGTCTCAATTTGCATACCATATGATCTTTACCATTTTCAACAAAACCATCAGGTTGATCCATATACACATCCTCATACAAATCACCATTTAGGAAGGCGGTCTTAACATCCATTTGATGAAGCTCCAAATCAAAATGAGCAACCAAAGCCATCACAACATGAAAAGAGTCTTTAGTGGAGACTGGAGAGAAAGTCTCTTTATAATCAATGCCTTCCTTCTGGTTATATCCCTTAGTAACAAATCTGGCCTTATACCTCTCAATTTCACCTTTAGCATCACGTTTAGTCTTAAAGACCCATTTACAACCAACAGTTTTACAACCAGTAGGCAATTCTACCAATTCCCAAACATTATTCTTTCTCATAGAAGCTAATTCATCCTCCATAGCCACTAGCCATTGTGCACTATCAGGACTAACCATGGCCTCTTGAAAAGAAATAGGATCAGAATCCTCAACTGAATTAAACTCATGCTCCTGCAGGCACACAACATAGTCCCTGAATCTAGTAGACTCAGTAGATATAGGAACCCGCTCAGATCTTCTCAGTGGAGTCATAACAACATCTGGAATCTGTACATTATTTTCAACTTGTTGAGGGATAACGACAACATCAACAGGATCAACAACATTATCATTATAGATCAGAGGAGATGACATTATCCCTAGAAAGGGATCAACAGGAATAGGAATAACAACATGCTCCTCACTAAAATCAACAATACGCGGCTCCTGAGTTCTACCACGTCCTAAGTCCCCTTCAAAATAGATAGCCCGATCGGATTCAATAACTCTAGTAGTATGAGAAGGACAATAGAACCTAGAACCCCTTGAGCCAATACAATAGCCAATGAAGAAACCACTGATGGTTTTGGGATCAAGTTTCGTTAAATGTGGGTTATAAAGTCTCACCTCTGCCCTACATCCCCAAACACAGAAATGCCTCAAGGTAGGTCGTTTGCCTATCATAAGCTCATATGGAGTCTTCAGCACAGATTTACTTGGCACATGATTCAATATATAAGCAGCAGTCTTCAAAGCATCTCCCCACAAGAATTCTAGAAGAGTAGAATGACTAAGCATGGACCTCACCATATCAATAAGAGTACGATTTCGTCTCTCTGCAACTCCGTTTTGTTGTGGAGTGCCAGGCATGGTGTACTGTGCCTCAATACCACAGTCCTGTAAGAACCTAGCAAAAGGTCTAGGATTTCTACCAGTTTCATCATACCTGCCATAGTTTTCACCACCTCTATCAGACCTCACACATTTGATCTGCTTACTAAATTTCAATTCAACAGCGACTTTGAATGCTTTAAAGGCATCTAAAGAATTAGATTTCTCATGTAGCAAATCAATCCACCCGTATCTAGAGAAGTCATCAATAAACGTGATAAAGTACCTAAAACCACCCATAGCAATAGGAGTAATAGGCCCACAAATATCTGTATGAATCAACTGTAGTATTCCTTCGCTCCTGGTAACCCTACTCTTCCTGGCTCCAGCTGTGAGTTTCCCTCTTATAAAATCAACACAAGTATCAAAATCAGAGAAGTCCAGGCCATGAAGAATATTCTCCTTGATCAACCTCTCCATTCTCTCCCTAGAGATGTGTCCTAAACGTTTGTGCCACAACATAGAAGATTTTTTAGCAACTTTACCACGCTTGTTTCCAACAACATTATTGATATCTGAATCCCGTTGATCACCAGAAAGAGAATCAACATTCAACATGTATAAACCATTAGACAATACTCCAGAACTAACAAGAACACAATCATAATATAAAGAAACTTTTGCATTACTAAAATGGAAAGAGTAGCCATAACTATCCAAAATAGAAACTGAAATCAAATTCCTCCTCATAGAAGGTACATAAAATGTATCTTTCAAAACTAAATCATGTCCAGTACACAACTTTAATGAAACCACTCCTATATGTTCTACTTTGACTTTGGCTCCATTTCCTACTGTGATCATCAACTCCCCTTCACTTGGTTTCCTCCTGCTTCTGAATTCTTGCAATGAATTTGTAACATGAATAGTTACACCAGTATCTAGCCACCAGGTATTTAAAGGAACATCAACTAGATTCGATTCAAAACATACTAGAGCCAATGGGTTACCTTTCTTTTTTTCTCAAGCCAGCTCTTAAATTTTAAACAATCAGACTGCTTATGTCCATATATATCACAGAACTTACAATTTCCATTAAAACGATATCTGGGTTTAACACCAGAAGTCTCACCAGGACTAGAAGATGGCTTAGAAGAATATCCAAGCTTATCATTCCACTTTTTCTTAAATTGAGGCTTACTGTTCTTCCCTTTAGTAAATTTCTTCTTCTTTTCACCATTATTGTGAGAAGCAAACTGCACACTATGAGTCTTGCCCTTCTTCATGTTATGCTCCTCTTGAGTAAGAACAAATATAAGTTCATCAACAGTTCACTCCTCTTTTTGAGCATTGTAAGTGGTTCTCAAGACATCAAAACTAGCCGGAAGAGACTCAAACACCTGTTAGACCAGGAAATCCTCTCCCAACTCCACTTTCATGGACCTCAACTTGTTGTACTAGTTCACAAGCTTCAAAACATGTTCACGAACACCACTCACACCATCATATGTAGTCTTTGTCAACAAAGAGAGGTAATAGGCCTTTTCAGTTTTATCAAACTTCTTGAATTTCTCACCAACAGACTTGAGGAACTCTTTAGCATTATTTGTTTCAGGAATGCTCTCTTTAATAATTTTTTCCATGCTATACTTCATGGTCATCAAACAAACTTTATTGGATTGAACCCACCTTTCATGTTTCTTCTTTTCTGTAGCAGAAGATGCATTTGTGGGTCTCTGAGGTTCATCCTCAGTGAGAGCAGCATCAACATTAGAGACAGCCAGGAACAATTTCACAGAATCCACCCAGTCCTCAAAATTAGTCCCATTCAATTTCGTTATAGCACTCATTTGCATCGATGAAGCTGAAAGAACAATATATTAAAGGGAGATTTTGTTAAGCATATCAACATGTACAACATTTGAGCAAAACCATAATTGAGTTTTCCCCATGCGATTGCAATCCCGCCGAAGGGTCCCGAATTACAATACATGAGTAGACTCCCACAGACATCAAAATTATGTCCCTAAAGCTAGTACCGAAAGGATACTGAGAACTCTAAGGTCAGAACCTTAATGCCTTTAACAAATCATTAGGAATCACATTAATAAAGGCAAACCGATAGGGTAAGCGCATTACTAATATAATCCCCAAAGCCACAACATAATAATATTTTATCAACAAAATAGCACCTTATAATAATTGGTCCCGCGAAGGCGAGCTCACAATTATGAAAAGTGCCCAAAATAACATCACTCAACAAATCATTAGGAATCACATTAATAAAGGCAAGCGATAGGGTAAAAGCGCATTATTAATATAAATCCCAATGCAACATTACTAACAAAATATTAACAATATTAACACTTCAACATAATTGGTCCAGCGAAGGTGAGATTACAATAATACAATAATACTTTAAACAGCAATTCTCAGAATTAATCGCATAAATAACAACAAGACATATAATTTTCAAAATATTATATATCAATTTATGCACAAAATAGCACCAAAAAATATTTGAGTGACCAAACAACATCAATTCTGAGAGTGTACAATATATATCATGCCTAACAATATCACAATAATACACAAAAATTTTTAGAAGTAAAAGAGGACAGCACCATATATTTTTAATAATTTTAATCTCTGAAAATTTTAAAATAAATATTAAATGGGTATTAAAAAATAAATAAAAAATACCAAAAAAAATAGAGGGCGCGTGGAGCACAACCCAAAAAACAGAAGTTGAAAAACACTTTTCAGGAGGCCGCACGCGCCTCCACGCGCCACCAGCGCGAGTGGGCGTCGTCTGGGAGCAGGTCTCCCTCTTCGCCCGTTTCGCTGTAACGGGTCGCGCGACCCGGTTCATCCAGGAATGAGTCGCGCTGATTTTCTCCCTCGATTCTCCACCAAAATTCAATTTCTTGGTGTCTATAGATTCAGAAAAACGGGTTCTACAATTTTCCTAGTTTAATTTCCAAAAAAAACGGCACAAAATGATGGGTTTTCTCAACCAAAAGAAGAACAAACGTGCGTACTGTTTGTTAGAAAATTTCCAATTTTTTCACAACCAAAAGAAACGATCCATACGTGTTTAGACTCGTGAAATAGGGATCTACAATAGCCCTAAGTCAATTTGTTGAAAAAACTCCAAAAGGAAAATGAATCATATAAGAATTACAACTTTAGGGTTCAATGGATTTGCATAAAATTATTTGTAAATTCACAATATCAAAATACAATAAATATGTTTCTGATTTCAGAATAACCCAATGTATAAAAGCCCTAACTTTATTCTTTGAAATCGATTATAAAATAAAATTAATTAAACATTACATACGTTAAGATTTTGAGATTAAAACAAGATATTGATAGTCATAATCAGGATTAAAAAATTGGCTCTGATACCAATTGAGGGAAAATTTTCATCGGATCTATTAATCCCAATAATTTATGACATATCAATTTCATATAAAAGATTTTAGGGTTACCTGGCATCGATGAAGAAGACATTGTCGAACAATCCTGAAAAGTAAAACACGATGAGGGAGAGATACTATTCCTATCCCACAATAGTCGCTCACGCGTTAGTATCAATGGGGCAACTGTACGCACTAGAGTGGTTAGGAATAGGGGCCTCTCCCTGTATATATAAAATAGTTAAAATGGGTTAAACCTACCCACTATGGCAAACTTATATACAGGACCCATAAACAAAACCCACATATATGAGCAGTGCTTTAACAACAATAGGCCCATTAACAATACTGATCACAATTCGGGTTAAACAAAATGTTCTAATAATTTTGACATCCAATTAATCTGGGTTCTATATAATATGATTTATGTTTGTCCATAAATAAAATTCTAACACCTAGGGCATTAGGTATTTGGAATCAAAGTATAACAAATAACTTGTTAATTACTATGATAATATCATGTCAAAGGAAAAGTTTACACCATGATCTTCATGAGAGTATCCTATTGACAGTTTAACGATAATATAAACCATTAGAAATTCTCAGTTGAGTAAGTTCAATGATCATATCTCCATATGCATCATCTATATATGTAAATTAATAAATGAGATCTATCAATCTCTATCCAATAGAGATAATCACACATATATTGATTTATTCGAATTACTAATGTCATATTCTCAATAATCATTCGATCAAGAACACTTTAGATTAAATTATAAATAAAAATTTACCTCTCATTATCATGATCTCTATCATAATGACAAGCGTCTAAATTTAATCAAGGATTTTATCATATCAATTAAACAATTAAATAATAAATATGACAAAATAAACTGAATGTCATGTTATTTATCAAAATATAAAATAATTACAATGTGTTCCAAAAATTATACAATAAATTAAATCTAAGGATGTCAATTTTTCCTAACAATGTTTACTTAAAATAAAAATTTACACATCCCCTCCCTTCCCTTCCCTTCCAAACTCTCCTATGCAAACAGAACGAGGTTACTTATATAGAATGACTGGAGATCTTTCTGAATATTCTCTTTGAAATAAGAATGATTCATTTTAATGAAGTGTTAATTTTGCCACTCTTAAGCACACAATATTTTAAGTTGTTTAATGCCTGACAGTTGTACTATTCAGATATTTTGCCTTTAGTTGTTGGATCTTTGCTGGTCAGACCTTTAATATCCATCTTCCAAAGGTGAAAGTTGTCATAAGACAAGTGTACTATCCTAGTGAATAAAACCCAAATCATTGTCACATTTCTGAAGTATAAAAGTTCATGAGCTTTTTGAACATCTCATATTTGTTACTGTAAGGTTGTAAAAGACATGGGAGAAGAGGCAGAGGTTTTGGATTATGTGGTCTGATTTAATTGTTGATGTACCTACTTGCCATCCATATTGTGATGGCTCTCACTAACAATCTTAATCACCTTCTGCTGCTCATCCGTGGCCTTGATTTCCTTCTTCTTCCATTTTTGTGAAGTCTTTTTTAGCTATATTTAATATATCTGGTTTACTCAATTATGGTTCCTTAATCCATATAGCATTTTAGTATTCACTAAACTTCATGATTTCATAAATAGAAAAAAAAACTTTTCTCATCTGTTCTTGTCAATTGCAACTTTCAAAATCCTTAACATTTCTCTTTCAACTTCTGATCTCATGATGGTCCTCCTCCTCCCTGCTTGATGCTTTCTAAAACAATTTCACAATGTTAACATAACAACATTATTAGTACCCGCCTAACTCAAATTAGCCTATCCCTAGTACTCACCACTTCAATCATTTTAATTCTATCAAGTTGATTATATAATACTTGGCCTAACTGAAGCGTAGTTGTAAAATTCCTAGTACTGAGTTATATTTAACCAAATATAGAACTAACAAGCTAACCAAACTTTCTTGTCCATAATGAAGGTGAACAAATTTGTTTGTAATGAGAAAGAAAACTAAGCTGGACGTGGAAAATGATTTGAAATCTGGAACCAGATTCATTTGAAAATGATTCCCCTCTTTGGCTTGTATTTGTACCTTGTCCTACTTCATTTCGTGGTTCCAATGCAGACGGGCCACAAGACTTTCCAACTTTTGGCAATTCAGATTCGCTTATGAGCTACAACCCACTATCCTTAAGCCATTTATAAGCATAGCACCCACAACATTTTCTCACGCAAGCTATCATTTCCAAGTAAAAGTAAAGCCTCCACTGTTCTTTTCTCCTTGCCAACAATCATTCTCTACCTTTTCTATTTTACACTCTCTCCTAGGTTCTTAGCTCTTACCATTCAACAAGTTCACCTTGCGAGAGAATAGAAAAAGAATAGGGTGAACAATAAATTGAAGAAATTGAAGAAATTATCAAGAGCAGGGAGAATTGTACAGAGGAAGAAATCTTCTGATACCATGTTAAGCCTAGAATTTGAGAAACTGAAAAATTCTATTCTTATTGATCAATGTTGTAGATATTTATAGTCAACTTAGCTAACTAGCATTTGCTAATTGCTATACTAGCTATAAAATAATTGCCAAATTGGGAAACCAACTAACTAATCCTAACTAATTTAGGAGTTAAATAGCCACAATGTGATAAGTAGCTTCTGATACGGGAAATGTATAAACTATACAGTATATATAATCATCTACTTCTTCCACCTTTTTTTCTTTTGGGTGCAAGTTTTTCCACTAATCGGTTGAAGGGATATATTATGAAAAGCATTGGGAAGAAGTGGAAAGATACCAGCCATAATTTGTTTCAACAATTTATGATAAAACTATGGAGGAAAATGTTGCAAGATGTCCAAGTGGAATTGATCCCGACCACTGGACATAGTTTATTGAATATCACATGCATAGGAAAACACAAGTAACATATCCAAAACAAACATGATCATTTAATGTAAAATGATCATATTAGTTCATAATTGTGTTGTTGTTAATGCGAGTATAGGAGATATGCAAAAAGAATGCTAAAAATTAGAAGAAGCAATTGTACACACACACTGGTGGTTAAAAAAGCATACCTAGGAGAAAAGCTGAAGAGTTGATTAATGTTGAAATTCTTTGATTCTTTATATTTGATTTTTTGTCTTATTTAATTTTTAAGTATATGATTGTGGTAATAATAATATAGGAATGGCAATGTTGGAGCCGCATTGGTAGAGGAGGAGACATGTGGATTATAGTACACAAGCGAAAAGATGGTTCTTATGTCAATGATGAGGCTAAAATTGTTGGTGTAAGCAATTTAAGAAATTGATGTTGCTTAGTTTTCTTATTAATATTTTACCCAATGTATAAATTTAAACTTTAAGGATTGAAATCTAACATGTTTGTAGGAGAAAATTATGGATATTGAGCATCAAGATGGCTCATCATAGCAAATTTCACAAGATGATTCACTTGCTTGAGTTTTAGGAAAAAAGCACTCTGGTCGAGTTTGGGGTGTGGGTTTTGGGCTATCTCTTACTCAAATATTTGGCCACACAACTCATCAGTTTAGTGGAATATCTTTACCTCCACCAATTCAAACAAAGGTGGATGAGATGAAGTTAGAGTTAGAACTTGAGAAATTAAAGGTGTAAAAGCTTGAATCAGTGGTGGAAACTGAGAGATTGAAACGACAAGCATTTGAAGGTGCTATAACAAGATTTTTGCTGCAACAAGGAGGGGATTTGCCACCTGAGTTAGCTGCTATAGTTAATTTAATGGTATGTATTTTAAATTTCATGATATCATTGTAAAAATTAAAGTATGATCCTAGTATGTTTTGCTTGATTTTGGCAGAGAGCTTTAGAGATATTCTTCATGCTTGAGTGACCAAATACCACTTGTTTGATGAAAAGTTTTAGTCATGGATTATATCAAACTTGTTTATGTTCCCATTGTTCTGTTTTAATTCTATTCTTGATTGTGATATGTTAAGGTATTTTTTGAAATGTTTGCTGTTGGTTCTAATTAAGGCATAAAATGCTTTCTAAATTTGTCTCCAGCTTGTGGCAATCCTTGACTATTTTCTGTCATTGACATTAGATACAGGAAATTATGTTTACTTAGGCCTTGATGATATGATCAATCTTATACCTAGCTATTTGAAGATATCCGAGAATCTCTTTATCCTATGAGTTTTCCTGAGATACATGAAAATGTGTTTATTATAATAATTGGTATATCAAATAATATACCACCACAAAAACGGCTACCAAAAAAATAATAGCAACGGCTATTCCAACAGTTGTCCGAAACCATCACAAAAATGGTTTAAGGACAACTATATCGGCGACAATTACAAAAAATTACGCTATTTAACTGCAATCGCCGCTATTTAACTTCCGCTAAACATAATTTTTTTTTGTAGTAAAGGTTGAGACATAATATTGTGAGGTAGCTAGTTGAGAATAATGTGATATCCATGGATTTTGTGAGGTCAAAGAAGAACTTGGCTGATCCTCTAACTAAGCCTCTTATTACGACACTGGTAAATGAAACATCGAGGGGAGGGGGGTGGGGCTGATGCCCATAAGTGAAGAGGTATGATAGACACTCAACCATTTTCATTGGAGATACCACGAAGGTGGTTCAATGTGGTAAATGAAGTCATGTGAGTCTCAGTGGAAAAGGTATTATCGCTTTTATATATATGTTCTGCCATCATATAAGATGATTGGTGATGAGTCCCTTAATATGGTGTATGGCAGTACTACTGCAGTTGGTGTGATATGATGAACTTTGCTCTTAATAGGTCCATATTCCTCGATGAGGATGGGGTATCTACTATAGCATACTACTGATGGATGCCACCTAAGTGAGAGTGGGGATGGTGTCATCTCCTTTGAGTTTTAGGCATAAACTCTAGAGCTCTTATGATTCCAAGATAGCGCATGGCCTGGATAAAGCGCATCGCCCGAAAAAGCGCAAAAAGGCTAAGAGTAGCATATCTCTTGGGAATGTTATGTGGCCGGTGGACGTGCTCCAACCATTATCTTTGAAGTGGGTTCAAAAAGGTTTCTCTACCACACTTCTACAAGGTTGTCACTCACCTATTCCTAAGGATGAAGTTCAAATCCTTTGGATACTTCCCTGATGCATAACATTCTCGTTTTACTCTTCTAAGTTTGAAACATGTGGGGGATTGTTAGACTTGGGTCTTAGAGTGTTTCAAATTTAGAGTGCCCTTGTGCGTATTGTATGAGACTAAGTCCCACATTGAGTAAGATAGACTCTTGAAGAGTGTTTATATATAGACTACGTCCTTGAATAAATACCTTATGGTATTAAGGTAGATGTGTGGACTTGGGTTCACCTTAATACACATACAAATGCTCCGCTCCGCCCTGCCCATCTCGTTCACGCGCTTGTGGGCTTGGTTTGGTTTTACCTTGGGCTTATATTTTGCTAGCCTACTTGGAGATCGAAATGTCTCTTTGGACCATTAAGATAGATCTATTAGGGTTACTTACTTAGTAAGCTACCTTAGTCTATTTATTTGCTTCACAAAACAGAACCTAACACACTTGCTTATCATATTACATTGCTTACTTCTCATGCCCCTTTTTGCTCTTATTACTATTCATCTTGTACCTCTTCTCCTTTACAACTGTGCACGCACCAAAGAGCTGCCCTGCATTCTCTGTTACGACTTCTTTTGTTAGAACGGGAGGTGTTGCTGCTCAGTGTACTAGGATCTTCGAGTGGACGAGTTCCTGAGGAAAACAATGTCTAATCTTGGAGGGTTACCCGTCAAGGCCATTCCACTGAGCATAGCTTCAATTAGGGCTAAGATAAACCCTTAAGGATAGTGCATAGCATGATTTGTGATATACATGTTCTAATCCTTCCTTTGTTCTTTTTGATTTCTGTTGTTGGTTCTTGTTCTTACTACTTTTGGTATTTTTTTAGTAGTCAAAATACTAGTACCCACACCTATATTTCTAACACGTTGGAGTTGTTATTTCAGTGGTTTTGAGTGTTGGGTTGCTGACAAGAGTGTTTCTAGGATTCTTTTTTCTTGTGTTTAGTTCAATTGGTTATTTATGACTTATGGTTTAAGAGAATGGAAGTTCTAATGGGAGGTTTGAGTGGGGGTGCTATTTGGGTTTTTTTTTTATGTTCAGGGGAGTTATTGTAACATTCTCCTTAGCATAATACTTCTAATTAGGGTTTTAGAAGCTCAATAATTCCAGTATGAGTTATCTGTTAATTCGGGTAATCTTCTGGACTAGTTTGAGCTTAATTCTATAATACTGAATGTGGAAAATTAGCTAAGGCTTCTACATAAACAGCTAATATAATGAAATTAAATATGAAAAATTTATTTCTTAGCTATAAACAGTTGATAAGAGTTGTAGTAAATTTTAGAGAATTAGATGAATTGATTTGGTATTTTTAATGATACTACATGAGAGTTTAGAAAATCGATTGGATAGTTAAAGAAGTTCAGAAAATTATGAAATTTCATAGAGATGATAAGTAAGATATAGAGAATAATTTGGTATAAAATGCTAACTAAGATAAGTATCAATAAACAAATTTACTTAATTCCTAAGTTTAGTTAAACTTAGGATAGAGTAATGAAGCTTAACTGATAAAAAGCAATATATGGAAGGTTATGAAAATTGGATCTAATGACTAAGTTGAGTTCTAAAATTTTTCATAATGCTTATGGTAACTTGAAAACTCAACTTTGGAATATTAAAATGTGCGTAATAAATCCAAAAGTTATAGCATAAAAGTTTAGTCATCGTTTTGGTAACTTCCACCGCCAATCACCTCTCTAATTCTTTCTAAAATATTCTTGAACTTTCTTCACAATTTCCTTCATCCTTTCTCACGTAAAAATAGAACATAAATAGAAGAGAAGAAGCTATACACAGTACCCCATTCAAATTCACACCATCATCTTTCTATCATCCATTTTTAACTAAATTCCAATCATATTTCTTTGCTCATCCTTTTTTCATTGTTTGCTAGGGTTGGACAGCCCAAAACAGGGAAGAAAACAGGGCTGAAAACAGCAAGGTAAAAGGGAGAAAAGAGGAGAGAAAAAGGAGGAAAAAGTGAAGAGAAAGTGAAGACCAAGCTTGGCAAGCTAGAGGAAACAAGGTAAGGGTCCTTTATCTTTATTTTGTTCTTTCTTTTTCATGATTTTTGAATGAGTTTTAGGGCCTAAAATTCTATTGAGTGTCACAGCCAAACAGAATCCTAGTAAAGGATTAGCTACTTAAATTTGTTTCTTTGCTCCTATTGATTCTTGGAATGAAATTGTGACAAAATTTTGATGAATTGTGATATTGAATCTTGAGATACTGGTTCTTTGAATAACTCATCCGGTCAAGTATGACCTAAAGTAGCATTGATATTTAACTTACAAATGCACCATTCTTCTATGATTTTTTTTTTTTGTGAATAATATGAAAGGAATTTGGCATGAATGATAGCACTAATGTTTGGTTTCACACTCTTTGAGTGTCACAGCCACATATTAGTGAGGAGGAATTTTTGTTGACTTTGAAATGTTGATTTTGTATTATGGAACCGTGACACATCTTGCCTAATTGTGTATTGATTTTTATGGCCAACCTACCATTGTTGACTTTCAATTTACTTAGTTTGTACCTTGTGTTTCATGGCTAAATCATCCTTATTGACTTTAAATTGTTGTTCATTCTTAGTCACATATATTGGTATTGAATGGTTGATCACAGCTATGTGCTGGAAATAAGTGAAAAATATTGAAGTTTTATGTTCACACTTGAGCATCCTTTATTGATCAATGTGTCTTGATATTCTATGTTCACATTTAAAATTTTCTCTTTGCTATCCATGGCAACCATCACCCAAGAGGGGGGTGAATTGAGTGATTACAAATTTTTAAAACACCATTAAGAAATTAAACATTGGGTCAAGCCCGCGGATCACTCTGATTATGATCACAAATTCAAATTAGGATGTTAAGGAACAAAATTAGAAATAAAATCACAAAAAGGGGGGTTTTGCAAGATGAAAAATACAGAAACATAATTCAAATAAATAGAGAAAGCATAATTAAGAAGCAACAAATCCAAGAGAATTAATCAATCTTGATCTTAATTCATCCTTTATCACTAAAGGTCCATTCAATTATCAATTGAATCCTTGGTCTTAGATCACATCAAGATGCCTCTCAATGATCCATGGATCTTCTACTAGAAATGCTTCCAGAATTCAATTAATTAAGGTTAGACAAATTAAACATTCATTCAAAACCCGAATTAACTTAAAAACCAAGATCCAACCAAGCTAAACATTTCATCAAACACCTGTTACCAAGTGGCTTCCAGTACTCAAGAGAGGGGGTGAATTGAGTTTAAAACTTTTTTGAAAAACCTCTTTTCATCAAAAAACTAATATTAAAAACTTAATAAATAAATGCACAGAAGGAACGAGAAGAAGAAGAGAAACAATAAAGAGCAGCGAAAAATAAATATGCAGTAAATTAAAATTGCATAAAATAAAGAGATTAAGAAGAGAGAAGTAAGCACAGTATTTATCCTGGTTCGACCACTAACCCACCTGTGGTCTACGTCCAGTCCTCGAAAGCTAAGATTGTTCACTAAGTATGCAAGCTTCAATAGGTGCTTGCTACCATTACACAAAAGAGTACTTTTCACACACAGGGAAACTCTACCCTTGTGCTAAAGCCTCAACCTGCAGGGATACCTCACCCTTTATACAAACCTTGAGGGATACCTCACACTCGATACAGAATGTCAAAAGTAGATGAAGAGAAACTCTCACTCAGAGTAAGTAATACAAATTGAAGTGTTAATGGAGCTCTCACAGAAATATCTCAAAGTTTTTAATCAAAAAAAGCGTACAAAATAATTTTCACAGATTAGAGCAAGCAGAAAATAATTCAGAGTTATGGGCAAAAAACTTCGTGACCTAAGATTCCTATTTATAGGGAAAAGCACGGAGATAGCCGTTTGGGTATATTTAAGAGCATTTAAAATCAATTTAATTGAATTAAAATGTTTGAAAGTTTTCATATCAGACTTCGTGTTCAAACGTGTTTATTCGAATAACTTAACAGGTTATTCAAATAACACTGTTCCTGAAACCAACTTGAAAGGCCATCTGATATGGGTTATTCGAATAACCAATGTGTTATTCGAATAACTCTGTTAAAACCAGATTTCTAAAACGAATAGGTTATTCGAATAGCATTTGAGTTATTCGAATAACTCACTTAAAAACATAGTTCTGGAAAACTCATTTATTCGAATAACAGGATAGTTATTCGAATAGCAACTTTATAAAGCAGACCATCATGAAGGTGTTTATTTGAATAGACTATGCTCTATTCGAATAAATCAAGGCAAAACTATTTTGGAAAAAGGTAATTCGAAGACACTGAGTTTGTTTCAAAACCAGTTTTATCTTTTCTTTCAAAAACAAAGAGATATCAAAGTGAGCTCCGTACAATAGATCCTAAGTCCTAATGCTAATCATATATAAACTTGGACTTGGTCTATTTATCATCTTCATTTATTCTTCACATTTGTTATCATCAAAACAAGTCTTCAAAGGTATACATCCAAATACATTCTCCCTCTTTTTGATGATGACAAACTATCAATGAGAAAAGAGTCAGTGCAAATAATTGGAATTCACAAAGAGGTATAAAAGCTTACTCCCCATCTTTAATTATAAGAGGTAATGTATATCAGATATGTGCGCAGCTCCCCATTTCAATTTGAATCCAATCTCATTTTAAGTTTACCTGTCTTTTCTCAATTAAAATCAACTAATCAAATTTTCTCCCCCTTTTGTCATGAGCAAAAAGGAGGGGTAAGTCCCATAAACATATATCAAAGTAATAGTGCATAAAGAGAAACATAATCAACAAGAAACTGTATTTGTGCATTAATAATAAAAGGTTCAATTATAAAAGCCAAAAATAAATAACATAAAGGCAAAAACAGATATCCTAAGAACTAAAGTTCCTAGAAGTAAGTATCCGGAGGTGGTGGTGAAGAAGCTGGTGTAGGAGCAGGTGAAGCAAATCAGAGGGCAGCAACCTCACGTTCAACGCCTTCTATTCTATCAAACAGAATAGAGAAAGTATGTTCTATGTAAGCTCTGTTATCCTGCAAGGTGGTCATGATCTGTTCCAAAGTGACAGGAAGAGCAGCAGCAGTACATCAGCGGGGGCAGCCGGGGCGTCAGCAGGGTCAAGCTCATCCTCAGCAACCTCATCTGGGTACATCCAGCCTTCATCAGTTTGGATCATCTTCATTTTGCGTAAAGTGTGGGAGCCAAACGCGTTGTGATGCGTCAGGGCAATGGCTCGCTTAGTTTCCTAGACCTGAGGATACTTGCTCAGCAAGGTAGTGACGAGAATGCCATAAGGCAAGTCTGATTTTTCCTTGCCCTTGGCCCTCATCATGTGTCTCATGATAAACACAGGCCAGTTGATCTAATGGCCATTCTTCAGAAACCACAATATGAAGATGTCTTCCTCGCTGAGGTAAGCGTAGTTGCCACCGCGGGGAGCAAAGATATGAGCGAAGGCGTAATGCAGAAGCCTATCTTGGCTTTTCAGCATACTACCCTTGAGACCCTTGTCAGGCAGGGCTAGACCAAGCTTCAGCAGGTCCTCAATCGCCTAAAACTTGTTGAACTCTTCAAGAAAAGGGGTGTCACCATCTTCAACAAGGGCACCAGTGAACTACAGCCCAAACAAAGTCAGCCAGTCCTGCGATGTGATCACAATGTTCTGATCACAGACCTCGGAGATAAGGTTCTGGCCATCAAACACCAGATTATAAAAGAACATCTTCACCAGAGCTGGATAGAGAGTGGCCCGGTGAGAGCAAAGCTGAAGAACTCCCTGGTTTTGCAGCAGGGTCAGAAAGTCGAAACCTCGGTGTTGCTGGAAGAAAGAGAGGTCAAGGTACTTGGGTTGGACTAAGTTACGCTCCCAGAAGTGCGTGATGAAGCGGGCATGATGCTCTTCGTTGGAGGAGAGTCTTCTCAGATCAAGAGGATTATTGCATGGAGCAGTTTTCATGAGTAGGCGCTTGCTGGAGGAGGAGGCCATGGTGTGGAAGAAAGAGAGAGAGAGTGAAAACGCAGGGGTAAACAAGTTTGAGATGGCAGGAGCTATGGAGACATCAAGAGCAGAGAAAAAAACAGAGAGTGAAAATGTTTGGGCGCGCAGGGGTTATTTAAAGAAGGCCCCGTGGGCGCACAGAGGTTTATTCGAATAAACCTTGTTGGGAAACTGAAAGGACAGGCGCGCAGGAAACTGAAAGGTGAAAAAAAAATGTTTCTGCTAGGGTTTATTCGAATAAGAAGGGATTCTATTCGAATAGATCATCTGGGAAAACCAAGCGTTTTGGCCAACTGACATGGTTTATTCGAATAACTGTAGGAGTTATTTGAATAGACAGAGGGCTATCAGTCAAGACTGATAAAATGAGGTTCTGGCTATTCGAATAGCCTGAGGTCTTATTCGAATAAGCAGAGAGCAGATATTAAAACTGATAAACGAAGGCTTCTGGTTATTCGAATAAGGAGGGATTTATTTGAATAGACAGAGATGAAAAATAAACAGTTTGTAACACAAGAGCCAGTTTATTCGAATAAACTATGTTTTATTCGAATAAAGTTGATATTCAACATAAGCAGTAAGGAAGTTTATTCAATTAAAAGCTTGCTTATTCGAATAAACCTAACAAGGAAACACAGAAAAGCATACGTTCATGAAATTCAAAGCATATATTCATGTGATAATATTCAGCAATAAAACATGCAATTAGATATTGGATTGATCAATTATGCCCAATTCTCCTCGAATATAAAAGGATGCTTCTTTTGCTAAAGGTTTAGTGAAGATATCTGCAAGTTGCTTAGATGTTTCAACAAACTCAAGAATGCAATCCCTTTTTTGTACATGATCTCTGATAAAGTGGTGTCTTATCTCTATATGCTTTGTTCTGGAATGCAGAATAGGATTCTTAGAGATATTTATTGCACTAGTGTTATCACATCTTATCGGGATGTGATCAAGCTAAAGACTGTAGTCTAAAAGTTGTTGCTTCATTCATAGGATTTAAGCACAACAACTCCCGACTGCAACATATTCAGCTTCAGCGGTAGACAAAGCCACACTATTTAGTTTCTTGCTATGCCAAGAAACTAAAGAACTACCAAGCAAGTGACATATCCCACTAGTACTCTTTCTGTCCAATTTGTATCCAGCAAAATCAGAGTCATAATAGCCTATTAGGCTACAAGAGGCACCTTTAGGGTACCACAAACCCATTTTTGAAGTGCCTACAAGGTATTTCATTATTCGTTTAACAGCACTTAAGTGAGATTCCTTAGGGTTTGCTTGATATCTAGCACACATGCATACACTAAACATAATATCTGGCCTACTAGCAGTAAGATAAAGGAGAGATCCAATCATACCTCTATATTTCGTTATTTCTACTGATTTGCCTCCTTCATCTTTGTCCAAGTAGCAAGAAGTGCCCATCGGAGTGACCATGTGTTTAGCATTTTCCATTTCGAATCTCTTGAGTAATTCCTTGCAGTATTTGGTTTGACTTATGAATGTCCCTTCGTTCGTTTGTTTAATTTGAAGTCCGAGAAAGAAATTTAACTCTCCCATTATTGACATTTCAAATTCGTTCTGCATTGTCTTGGCAAATTCTTTGCAAAGGGATTCATTAGTAGCACCAAAGATAATATCATCCACATATACTTGCACAAGAAGAATATCATGCTTCTTATTTTTAATAAAAATGGTAGTATCGACTTTTCCTCTTGAAAAACCATTTTCTAAAAGGAACTTACTTAACCTTTCATACCAAGCTCTAGGAGCTTACTTTAAACTGTATGAAGCCTTTTTAAGTTTAAAAACATGGTTAGGTAGTTCATGATTTTCAAAACCTGGAGGTTGTTCAATGTATACCTCCTCTTGAATAAAACCATTTAGAAAGACACTTTTGACATCCATTTGATATAATTTGAAATCCATGATGCAAGCATAAGCAAGTAACATTCTAATAGCTTCTAATCTAGCTACAGGTGCATAGGTTTCTTCATAATCTATTCCTTCTTTTTGATTATACCCTTTAGCAACCAATCTAGCTTTGTTTCTAGTTATTAACCCATTTTCATCAACTTTGTTTCTAAAAACCCATTTAGTGCTAATTATGGGGTGATTATTAGGTCTAGCAACTAATTCTCAAACTTGATTTCTTTCAAACTGATTTAATTCCTCATGCATAGCTAAGATCCAATGTTCATCATCAAAAGCTTTAATTAAATCCTTAGGTTCAATTTCAGAAACAAATGCTAAGTGATTACAAGTATTTCTAAGAGAGTTACAAGTACTTACACCTTTAGATACATCATCGATAATTTGATCAAGGGAATGATATTTTGAAGTTCGCCATTCTTTGGGAAGTTCCAAAGCTTGCGAATCTTCTTGTCTTTGTTTATCCTCTTGCTCCTTGATTCTTTTTTCTTTACTATCCAAATGTGTTTCCGCCAAGATCTCTGCAACATCATCAATAACAAGATCCTTTCTCGATCCATTTGGGTCAGTTTCATCAAATGCAACATGTATAGATTCTTCAATAGACATAGTTCGATTATTATATATACAAAAAACTTTACTATGATTTGAATATCCAAGAAATATACCTTCATCAGACTTAGCATCAAACTTGCCTAAGTTATCTTTTTCATTATTTAAAACAAAACATTTGCATCCAAAAACATGAAAATGTGAGACATTCATCTTTCTTTCCTTATACAACTCATATGGGGTTTTCTTTAAAATAGGCCTTATAAGGGCCCTGTTCATTACATAACAAGCTGTACTTATAGCATCCGCCCAAAATTATTTAGGAAGAGCAGCCTCATTAAGCATAGTTCTCGCCATTTCTTCTAAAGAACGGTTTTTTCTTTCTACAACTCCGTTTTGTTGCGGAGTTCTAGGGGCAGAGAAATTATGATTAATGTCATGTTCATCACAGTAATTTTCAAAAACATTGTTTTCAAATTTGCCACCATGATCACTTCTTATAGAAGAGATTTGAAAACCTTTTTCATTTTGAATAACTTTGGCAAGTCTTTTAAAAGCTAGAAATGCATCATTTTTATTTGCAAGAAATAAAGTCCATGTAAACCTAGAAAAATCATCCACAATCATTAAAGCATAGTAATTCCCACCAAAGCTCATAGTTCTAGAAGGTCCAAACAGATCCATGTGCAAAAGTTGTAAAGGTCTGTAGTTGAAACTATATTTTTTGCTTTAAAAGAGACCTTTATTTGTTTACCCTTTTGACATGCATCACATAACTTATCTTTTATAAAATTAAGCTTGGGTAATCCAATTACTAGCTCTTTAGAGACCAACTTCTTTAAGTGATCCATGTGAATGTGTGCAATTCTCCTATGCCATAACTATGAATCATCATTCTTACTTAAAAGGCATTTCGCATCATTTGAAGATATATCATCAAGACTAATCATATAGATGTTGTTTACTCTATGACCAATGAATTTAACATGCTTGTCATTTTTATCTTCAATTATGAAACAGTTTGAATTAAATATTACCATATTTCCTTTATCACATAACTGACTAATACTAAGTAAGTTATGTTTCAAACCTTCAACAAGCACCACATTTTCAATAGAGGAGTTAGGGTTCTTACTGACTTTGTCGATTCCAAGGATTTTTCCTTTGTTGTTATCACCATAAGTGATATGTCCATGATTCTTGGGAATAAGCAAGGTGAATTTTGAGTCATCCTCGGTTATGTGCTTAGAGCAGCCGCCGTCGAGATACCAATTTGAACTCCTGGCTTTCAAGCACATCTATAACACATGGGAACCCAAACCATTTGTGCTCCAATTTTTGTACTTATGTTTTTTCTTGCATTACATGTTGAAGCACTATGTCCTTTCATTCCACAATAAAAACATTTAATAAAAGGACTACTTGAAACACTAGAATGCACAAAGAAATTTTTATAAAGTTTTTATTGATTTTTCGGGTTATAACCTATCCCGACTTTTTGAAAAACCACTCTTTGTCTTCCTAATAAAATATTTAAGTTATCTCTTCCAAATGTGAATTTAGAAAAAATGTTCTTTAAGTCTTCAATTTCTTTTTCAAGCATATGACATGAAGAACAAGATGAAGACGTAGAAGCATGTGAAGAATGATTTGTGCATACATCAATGATTCCTAAAGTTTCATTTTCAATTTTTAATTCTTCTATTTCTTTATTTAAAACGAGAATTTGATTTTTTAAAGAAGAGATTGTTTTCTTAGAAGAAGAAATAATTTTTGTGAGTTTTAAAGATTCTTCATGTAGTTCTTCAAAAGCATCTTGTAACTCATCGTAAGAAGGCAATAAAGTAGTATTAGAACTTACTTCATTTTTGCTTTCCTCTTCATCTCCTTTTGCCATGAGACATAGTTGAGCTTCTTCGCTATCTGAGCTGTCAGTTGAATCCATGTCGTTTTCATCTCATGCTATATAGGCTTTTCTTCCTTTTCTTTCCTTGAAGGACTTCTTTTCAAATTTCTCTTTCTTCTTTTGGTAAACTGGGCACTCCATTTTCATGTGACTAGGTTTGCCACATTCATAGCAAGTTGGAGTCGATGAAGCTCCTTCGCCTTTGTAATGAGTCTTCTTCGGAGGGAAGGGAGGTCTTATTTGCTTTCCCTTTTTCCTAAGAAATTTACTAAACTTTTTAACCAACAAACTAAGATTTTCTTCACTTACCTCGATGTTCTCTGAGCTTTCTTCATTTTCTTCATCGTCATTGTCGAATGTTGAGGAAGTGGCTTTGAGCACTATCCCCTTTTTCTTTTTATCATTTTCTTCACTTTGACTTTGTCTGCTAAGTTCCAGTTCGTGCTCATGAAGCTTTCCAAAGAGGGTAGCTAAAGTCATTGTCAACAAATCCCTAGATTCTGATATGGTTATTACTTTGGATTGCCAAATCCTGCTAAGACATCTCAAAACCTTGTTAATCAAATCTTCGTTAGAAAAACTTTTGCCTAAATATGCAAGATGATTAACTATGTGGGTGAATCTCTTTTGAATTTCCTGAATGCTTTCTCCTTGGTTCATTCTGAATAATTCATATTCACGAGTTAGAGAATTGATTCTCGACCTCTTAACGTCACTAGTACCCTCATGGGTAACTTGCAAAGTGTCCCACATTTCTTTAGCAGTTTTGCAATTTGAAATTCTAAAAAACTCATCATATCCCAATGCAGTAGTAATAATATTTTTGGCTTTTAAATTATATTGGACTTTTCTTTTATCTTCATCAGACCATTTATTTCATGGTGTTTCAGTCCTTACGCCATCGACCTCATGTGTGGGTATAAAAGCGCCATTTTTGACAGCATCCCATACATCTAGATCAATAGCTTCGATGAAGATTTTCATTCTTTTCTTCCAATATGCGTAACCATCCCCATTGAAAATGGGTAGTCAGTTTATGAAAGATCCTTCTGAAAGACTATTTGAAGAAGCCATATTCTCTTGAAGCTGCTAAGCTCTTTATACAAGAGTCTAGCTCTGATATCACTTGTTACCAAGTTGCTTTCAGTACTCAAGAGGGGGATGAATTGAGTTTAAATTTTTTTTCGAAAAACCTCTTTTTATCAAAAAAACTAATATTAAAAACTTAATAAATAAATGCACAGAAGGAATAAGAAGAAGAAAAGAAACAATAAAGAGCAGCGAAAAATAAATATGCAATGAATTAAATTGCATAAAATAAAGAGATTAAGAAGAGAGAAGCAGGCACAGTATTTATCCTGATTTGACCACTAACCCACTTGTGGTCTACGTCAAGTCCTCGAAAGCCAAGACTTTTTACTAAGTATACAAGCTTCAATAGGTACTTGCTACCGTTACACAAAAGAGTATTTTTCACACACAAAGAAACTCTACCCTTGTGCTAAAGCCTCAACCTACAGGGATACCTCACCCGTTATACAAACCTTGAGGGATACCCCACCCTCGATACAGAATGTCAGAAGTAGATGAAGAGAAACTCTCACCCAGAGTAAGTAATACAAATTGAAGTGCTAATGGAGCTCTCACAGAAATATCTCAAAGTTTTTAATCAAAAAGGGCGTACAAAATAATTTTCACAGATTAGAGCAAGCAGAAAATAATTCAGAGTTATGGGCAAAAAACTTCGTGACTCAAGGTTCCTATTTATAGGGAAAAGCACAGAGATAGTCGTTTGGGTATATTTAAGAGCATTTAAAATCAATTTAACCGAATTAAAATGTTTGAAAGTTTCCATATCAGACTTCGTGTTCAAACGTGTTTATTCGAATAACTTAACAGGTTATTCGAATAACACTGTTCCTGAAACCAACTTGAAAGGCCATCTGATATGGGTTATTCGAATAACCAATGTGTTATTCGAATAACTCTGTTAAAACCAGAGTTCTAAAACGAATAGGTTATTCGAATAGCATTTGAGTTATTCGAATAACTCACTTAAAAACATAGTTCTGGAAAACTCATTTATTCGAATAACAGGATAGTTATTCGAATAGCAACTTTATAAAGCAGACCATCGTGAAGGTGTTTATTCGAATAGACTATGCTCTATTCGAATAAATCAAAGCAAAACTGTTTTGGAAAAAGTTAATTCAAAGACACTGAGTTTGTTTCAAAACCAGTTTTATCTTTTCTTTCAAAAACAAAGAGATATCAAAGTGAGCTCCGTACAACAGATTCTAAGTCCTAATGCTAATCATATATAAACTTGGACTTGGTCTATTTATCATATTCATTTATTCTTCACGTTTGTTATCATCAAAACAAGTCTTCAAAGGTATACATCCAAACACAACACCTTCAATGCCTTGTTTAGTCTCTGAAATCCTCTTTTAGCACATGGTAATTACGCAATTATCAAATGCAAAATCTCAATCAAATTAAGCACCCAATCAGAATTAGAAAAAGAGAGGAAGGAGAGAAACTAGATTAACAATTAAATGTAAACAATTAAAAAAGAATCTCAAGATTAAGAATCAAGAATATTCAATTCCTTGATTGATTAAAGGCCCTACCCCTCCATGAATAGGAGGTAAGAACTCAGAAAAATAAGAGACAAATGAAAACCTAGACAGAAGGGAGAGGAAGAGAGTTCTAGATAGAAGGTGAGAAGTGTAGAATGAAAAGATAAGTCTTAGTTTTCTGCCTCTATCCCCTATAACTACCCCATAATTTGGACTTACATGATTAAAAACCTATTAGTTACAAATATGGGTCCATTAGGAATCATTGGGCCCAAGTCCCATATCAATTAGAGGCCTACAACTCAAGTTATGCCCATTTGAGTGACATAAACTCGTTAGCAACTCATCTCTGAATTCCATCTGTAATTGCACTCCCAAAATGATGTATTTTGGCTTAGGAGTATCATAAGAGTTGTAACTTTAGATCTTAGCTTTCATTTGGGCTTAGGTTGACATCCATTGCACCCCTATAACACAAGATATGGGCTGATGAGTGCACAGAGGTCAAGCTGTTAGGATCAGCATTCTTGCTCTTGCTTCAACTTCAATTTAAATTATCCAAATGTGTGGTTGAGCTCCTGATACCTTGATGAAACTTGTATATATTTGTCATAGATTTCCTACAAGATCAGAATCACACCAATTAGAAGCTCGAAACTCAAATTATAGCCAAAATATTGAACACTGCCCAATAGACAAATTAACAATAATTCATGCAATAATTCCCGCAATGACCTAATTAGGCCCAATATCATAAAATGTGACAAAATCAAATCAACAAAGCCAAATTGAACCTTAAGACACCTAGTGAGAGGATTATTAAATGAATAAAATATATTGTTATCATATACTCAATCAACACATGCAGCGGAATAAGTCTAACAAAGATATAACTATTGTAGATTACTCAAATACAACTTGGGTTATAGGATAAATCAAGCAAATAAGCTAAATATCATGTTTTTAAAATCAAAACATCAAGATGACATGATATAAAATAAATAAATATGTTACACCAAATATTGAAATTAAAGAGTGTAGGGAATATGTTAGTCATGGCAACCATCACCCAAGAGGGGGGTGAATTGAGTAATTACAAATTTTTAAAACAACTTTGAGATATTATGCATTTTGATATTTTTAATCAACACATGCAATGGAATTGATTTAACATAGATACAACTATTGTAGATTACTCAAATACAACTTGGGTTATGGGATAAATCAAGCAAATAAACTAGATATCAAATTCAACTCTATTTCCTTTATATTTGTACTTTAATTATATATACAACATCTACAAAACTCATTATTCAAATAAAAATAGCCTTATTTGAATAATACATTAGAAACCCCTTGATATGATTGATCAATCAATTTTTAGGCATTCATTATTGTTTTATATTTGGCCTAATTGATGATAATTGTGCCCAATATTATGTTTGTAGATGAGTTTTAGATGTTTAGTCTACATTGAGCTTAATTGTAAAAACTTCATTAATTTTCGGATTTTAACCCATTTTGACCTTTCTGTCTTGTGCAGGCCATAACTTGGGCTACAAATGTCATATTTGGATGATCTTGGTGTCCCCTGAAAGCTGAGATGAAGATACACAATTTTGCGTCTAATGCAGTTTTTCCAATTCAGCTGTATTCAGGGCGAAAACTGGGCCTCAAAGTTAGGACGCTGTTGCTGTCACAAAGCTTGGACCTTTCCTCAATGATTTGGGCCTAATTCTCTCAAGTTAAGCCCAAATAAGGCAAATGATATGTCTATGAAAAGCTGTTTCAGAGGGCTACAGTATGGGCCAGGGGTAGATTAGGAATTATATAAGATTTTTCAGTTACAAATAGGTCAAGACAGTATTCCGAATTCACCTTTTGATTGTTATTGTTCGCTTTTTATCTTATTGGCAGAAACCTTTTCTCTCTTTTCATCTTCTCTATTTTTCGCTTTTTCTCTCTTCTCTGCAATTTGTAATGGCCATGGAAGGCTAAAGCTCCAATCAATCCAAGGAATTCAATGATTGTGGTTAGAGTTTTGAGTTCTCTTGTTTAATTGAAAATTCTATTTGTGTTCTTCCTCTTCTCATTCTTCAATTGATTTCTGATATGATTTCGAATTTGAAGTTAGAATTAGGGTTGATTAATCTAAATCTAATGGAGAATAGATCATCGATTGATAATCTATGTTAATCTGAATCTGTTCCTAAATCAATATTAATCAAGAATTGCGATTGTGATTGTTTTAGTTGATGAAATTCTAGATGATTATCTAGTTGAATTCGAATTAACAGAGGTGAATGCAAATGAAATTTTATTCTCTCGAACAATGATTAATTCGCCACTTGAATTGAAGGCCTTGGATTGGTGTTTTTCTTAATTGAATTTTCTTACAATTTAAATTTGTTTTATGTTATTGGAATGAACAAAACCCCCCTTACTTATTTTAATTCTATTTTAACTGCTAACATACTTGAGAATCCGAATTGGTCCTTGGGAGATGACCTAGGTTATACACTATGCTATATTCCATTGTAAATCCTAGTCTATTTTGAGGCGAGTGCGACATCGTCGATCAAAATTTAGCGCCCGTTCTCTGGGGATCTATTTTCGATTTCTTAGGTTTCTTAGCTTCAGCATATTTTCATCAGTTCTTGATTTTGATACTACTTTTGTTATGATTCTGAGTTTTAATTGTCATTTTGTGCATTTTTTTTTTTTGCATACCATTTCGCATTCTGTTTTACGCATCTTGTTACACTCTTGTAGTTATATTAGGTGCATTTTGTTGCATTGCATTTGCTTTGTCTGCATTATACATTAAGCATTCTGATCATAATTGTCCATCCTATTTGCGTCGATTTGTGCTTGTTTATTTACGCTATGTTGCATTCTGTCGCATAAACTTGATTCATTGGATTTTCATCTAGAGAATTTGTTTCTTTTTGGTGATTGAAAAATACACTTTGCGCACAACTACATTGAACTACGTGCATTGGATTTTTGTATGAATTCATTGCATAATTCACATTTTGTGCTTTCTGTCGCATTGCTTTTGATGCATTAATCACTTGTTCTATTGGCTTTTGTTTCATCTGTTTGCATAATTTTCATTTTATTGTCTTTCAGCATTCTTGTTTCATTGGATTTTCCCGCATTCCGTGACTCCTATGATTGTGCATTGTTTCACTTAACACAATTGATACTTGTTGCCCAAATACCACAATCATCGCTACAAAAGTTCTGCATAATCTAGGCCGAATTGAATTGCACGATTTCTTTGCATAATCTTCTTTGCGTGTTTTGTTCCATTGGTGGTTTACTGTTCCATTGAATTTTTGCTGCATTTGATGACTCCTGTGAATGTGCATTGCCTCACTTAACATAATTGACATCACATTCGGGCTTTTGCATTGGTCTGCATAATTTTGTGCTAAACATCCACAGTTACTGTTCCATTGGTTCCATTGCACCACAATCGGCTTTTGCATGTCATTTTGTTGCATTTGAGCATCCATATACTTCATTATTGACATATGAAAGTTCTCATCTTCATTCCTGAGTTTTACCCCTATTTTCACTTTTGAGTTTCACTTTGTTCCCAAATTTTTGAATCCAAAAAGGGACTAGTAGACAGGAATTGTACTTGCATTGGATTTGAGCTGAAACTTGGTCCCCAAAGGTAAACCATCATTCTAAGCAAACTGATCCTAAAAGGATCATTCCTGCATAATTTGGCCAAATTCCATCGTTTGGTAGGGTTTTTGAGCAGATTTAGGTGAAACAGTGGCATTTTTGTAATTTTTGGTGATCAAACATGCTCAGAATGAGCTGAAAATTGGTGGTTGAAGGAAAATGGCATTCTCCACAAGGCTCACAGCTATACCGTGAGCACCACCCTATCTCACCCTAATTCCTTCATTTAGACCACTTTTTCATTTTTGAAGTTTTTTCTTTGCATTTTTGAGTTCCATTTTAGTGTAGTTTTCAATGTGTGGTGGTCCCATATTTTTTAAAAATCATTTGGTAGGTTAACTACATTTATTTTGGTGCATTTCTAGTGTTGGATTCTCCATTTTGTTGCTTTGTTGTTTTCAAGTTTTGCATGTTATATGACTAGGTCTAATCCTGGTTATTTGCATCATTTTGATCCTGAGATAGATAGGACTTTTCATACCTTGCATAGGGTCAATAGATCGATTCTGCATTTCTTGAGCATATAGGAAGTAGTGATTCTCCCATACTTATCATACTAGTGATTCGCTTCGAATTTTTCGATTCGCACTTTTCGTCATTCATCCATCTTCCGATTTACGATTATCGAGCATACTGAGCATACTGAGCATACTGAGCATATTGAGATTATGGATAATAGAACTTTAAAGGAGCTGGCTGCTCCTGATGTTACATATCAGTCTTTATGCATTCAAGATATCCGATGTTGATGTTCCATTTGAACTTAAATCGGACTAATCCATTTGTCTTTGCCTAAGTTCGGCGGTCATGCGCAGAGAAGATCCTCATAAGCACCTCAAGGAGTTCCACATTGTGTGTTCTACCATGAAGCCTCAAGGCATCTCGAGAAGATCACATCAAACTTAGAGCATTTCCTTTCTCATTACAGGATCTTTGCTAAGAATTTGGTTGTATTATTTGCATCCAAGATCTCGTCACTAGTTGGAATGACCTTAAGAGGTTGTTTTTGGAGAAATTCTTCCCTGCCTCAAGGGCCGCCTCAATCCGAAAAGAGATATGTGGCATCAGACAGTTTGATAGAGAGCCATTGTCCGAGTACTGGGAAAGATTCAAGAAGATGTGTGCTACCTGTCCTCACCATCAGATTAGTGACCAATTACTAATCCAGTATTTCTATGAAGGTTTGCGCCTATGGATAGGAGCATGATTGATGCTGCTAGTGGAGGAGCATTGGTAGACAAGACTCCTATGGTCTGCAAGAGAATTGATTGAGAATATGGCCACTAATTCCCAACGGTTTGGCACCGAAGCAACTCAGTGGTCTTGAGTAGAGGTGTCCACGAAATTGAGGCAACTTATGCTGCAGATCACAAAAAATTGGAAAGCAAAATTGATGACCTTGCATCCTTGGTGAGGCAATTAGCTGTTACTCAACAGCAGCAGCCTGCTGCAGTAGCTCTGCCAGAGTATGTGGAATCTGTGTTTCTGCTGATCATCAAACAGATGCCTGCCCTACATTGCAAGAGGTTGATACTGATGGTACCCCCCAGGCCTATGCAAGAAACATCTACAATAATAGGCCTCAAGAAGAAGAACCACGAGTTATGATCGTCCTCCAACAGATATAACCCGGATGGAGAAATCATCCAAATCTGAGGTGGGGAAATACCCCTACACAGCCTGTCCCTACTCAGTTGAGGCAGCAGCTACCCTTCCAGCCCACTGCAGGGCCTAGCAGGCCATACCAGCCACCTTTTATGCAGCAGCAAAATCAGCAGCAGCTTGTTACAGTCCCTCCTAAATCCGAGCCAACCTTGGAAGAATTGATGAAACAGATGGCTGTGAACAATTTGCAATTCCAGCAGAGGACAGAAGCCACCATTCAGAATTTGGAGAATCAGATTGGGCAACTTGCTAGTTCTATGAATCAATTACAGTCCCAAGATTCTGATAAACTTCCTGCACAAACTGTGGTAAATCCAAGAAATGTGAGTGCCATCACTCTAAGATCTGGTAAGAATGTTGATGCACCAAACTGTGGGTTGCAACAAGAATCAGATAAGGAGAAGCAACCCTTGCCAGAAATTCCATGTAGCAGGAAAAATACGAATCCAGATTCTGGCCCCATTCCTGTAGTCACAACTGAGCAGTCCATTCCATTACCATTCCCTCAGAGAGTTATGCAGCCTAAGAAGACTTTTGAGACTGACACAGATAAGGAAATCTTGGAGACATTCAGGAAGGTTGAGGTGAACATTCCTCTCATTGAAGCAATCAAGCAGATTCCAAGATATGCCAAGTTTCTTAAGGATTTGTGTACTCATAGAAGGAGATTGAAGGAAATGAGAAGATCGCATGGGAAGAAATGTGTTCGCACTCATACGACCCACAATGCCCACAATGCCCCAAAAATGCAAGGATCCGGGGATTTTTACTATCCCATGCACCATAGGCGTAGCAAATTCGAAAATGCCATGTTGGATTTAGGTGCTTCAATTAATGTTATGCCTATGTCGGTGTTCAACTCTCTTGCTCTTGGGCCCTTGCGAGAATACGGGAGTTATTATTCGGTTGGCAAACGGGAGTAATGCATACCTATTTGGACTCATTGAGGATGTCCTTGTTAGAGTAAATGATTTGATCTTTCCTGCAGACTTCTACATTTCGGATATGGATGGAGAATCCGAATCCGAAGAAGGCTCCCATCATTCTTGGTAGACCCTTCCTCAAAACGCCGAACCAAAATTGATGTCCATGCAGCACTCTTTCTATGGAGTTTGGAGAAAATGTGGTTAGATTTAACATCCTGGATGCCATGAAGCACCCCATGGAAGACCATTCAGTTTTCCACATAGATTTCTTGGTCGATGTAGTTGATGATGGCTTTTTCGAGCTCATATTCTTGCGATCTTCCATCCTTTTCGATTTTGATGATACCTATACATGTGATGCTTGTATTGTTTCGAAATGTGCGTGCTTGTACCGAGATTGCTTCTTGTTTAAATGGTGATTCGATCTGATTGTGTGGATACTGATTGTGTGGAGTCGAATGTAGTAGCTTGATTACTGCAAGTACCTTTGCATCGATTTCGTTGGATTGAAAGTTGTGTAAACACGATTACTTCCACCGGGATCCTTCCATCTATAGTGCACCACCTATACTAGAGCTTAAGCCACTCCCAGAACACCTTAAGTATGCATATTTAGAGGAGAATAAGCGGTGCCGGTGATCATTTCTACGCCCTCCATGCCGACCAGAGGAGAATTTCTGCGCAAATTTTGAGGAAGCATAAGAAAGCTATAGGTTGGACCTTGGGCGACCTTCCCGGCATTAGTCCTTCCATGTGCATGCACGAGAATATTACTTGAGGATGGTGCTAAACCAGTGAGACAACCACGAGGCGACTCAACCCTTTGATCCTTGATGTGGTAAAGAAAGAGGTGACCAAGCTTCTGCAAGCAGGCATCATCTATCCTATCTCAGATAGTACTTGGGTGAGTCCAGTTCAAGTGGTTCCAAAGAAATCAGGAATCACAGTAGTGAAGAATGATCGTGATGAGCTGATTCCTACTAGAGTCCAGAGTAGCTGGAGAGTTTGTATTGATTACAGACGGCTCAACCAAGCAACAAGAAAGGATCATTTTCCTTTGCCCTTTATCGATCAGATGCTTGAGCGCTTGGCTGGAAAGTCTTTCTACTGCTTTCTTGATGGCTTTTCAGGGTACTTCCAGATCCATATAGCACCTGAGGACCAGGAGAAGACCACCTTCACTTGCCCTTTTGGCACTTTTGCCTACAGGAGGATGCCTTTCGGCCTATGTAATGCCCCGGGACTTTCCAGCGATGCATGGTAAGTATCTTTTCAGACTTTTAGAGGATTGCATTGAGGTATTTATGGATGATTTCACCTTGTTTATGGTTCCTCCTTTGATGCTGTTTGGACGGATCTGGATAGAGTCTTGCATCGATGCATTGAGACTAACCTTGTTCTTAATTATGAGAAGTGTCATTTTATGGTAGAACAGGGCATAGTCTTAGGGCATATCATCTCTAAGAAGGGAATAGAAGTAGATCCTGCTAAAATTGATGTTATTTCCCAGTTGGCTTACCCCTCTTGCGTGCGAGAGGTTCGTTCTTTTCTTGGCCATGCAGGTTTCTACAGGCGGTTCATTCAGGATTTCAGCAAAAAGGCCCTTCCCCTGTCCAACTTGTTGCAGAAAGATGTTGCTTTTGATTTTGATGGCAAGTGTAGAGAGGCTTTTGATTGCCTAAAAGGAGCTTTGACCACCACTCCCATCATTCAGCCACCTTTGTGGACGCTTCCTTTTGAACTCATGTGTGATGCATCTAACTATGCATTGGGAGCTATCCTTACCTGCAGAGAATTGGCAAATCGCCTCATGTCATTTCATATGCTTCTCGGACTTTAGATGCTGCACAGGCTAACTATACTACCACTGAAAAAGAGTTGCTTGCCATTGTATTTGCACTTGATAAGTTTAGATCATATTTGCTTGGCTCTAAAGTGGTTGTTTTTACTGATCATGCAGCATTAAAATTCTTGTTGAAGAAGACAGATTCGAAGCCTAGATTGATTAGATGGATGCTGCTCCTCCAGGAGTTTGATTTGGAGATTCGAGATAGGAGTGGCGCAGCGAACTTGGTGGCAGATCATTTGAGCAGGATAGAAGGAGTTGTTGACCCTTCTCCTATCAGAGATGATTTCCCAGATGAGCAGCTCATGCAGCTACATGATACCCCACTTTCTCCCTGGTTTGCTGATTTAGTTAATTACTTGGTTGCATCTGTTTTTCCTCCTCATGCATCTAGATCACAGAAAGCTAAACTTAAGAGTGATGCTAAATATTATGTGTGGGATGATCCATATTTGTGGAAGTTTTGTAGTGACCAGGTGATTCGCAGATGCATACCTGACCATGAGATCCAGTCCGTCCTTCATTTCTGTCATGCTTCTCCAGTTGGAGGTCACTTTGGACCACAGCGGACCGCTAGGAAGGTGCTGGATTCTGGATTCTACTGGCCTACCATTTTCAGAGATGCATTTAAGGTTTTCAGTACTTGTGAGCAGTGCCAGAGAGCAGGTGTGGCCATCACTCGTAGACAGGAGATGCCCCAGCAGCCCATTCTGTTCTGCGAGGTTTTTGATGTTTGGGGTATCGATTTTATGGGCCCTTTCCCTGTTTCTTTTGGTTTCTCTTATATTGTGCTTGCAGTTGATTATGTTTCTAAATGGGTGGAAGCTAAGGCCACCAGGACTAATGATGCTCGAGTTGTTGTGGATTTTGTCAGGTCTAACATATTTTGCAGGTTTGGAGTGCCCCGAGCTATCATTAGTGACCAAGGGACTCATTTTTGTAACCGGACCATGGAGGCCTTGTTTCGGAAGTATGGGGTCGTGCATAGAGTGTCTACAGCATATCATCCCCAAACTAACGGGCAGGCCGAGGTTTCTAACCGAGAGATAAAACAGATTTTGGAGAAAATGGTGCAGCCAAATAGGAAAGATTGGAGCCACCAGGTTAGAAGATGCTCTTTGGGCTCATCGTACCGCTTACAAGACACCTATAGGGATGTCTCCTTTCGTGGTTGTCTTTGGTAAACCATGTCACCTTCCGGTGGAGATAGAGCATCGTGCATACTTGGGCGGTGAAGAGTTGTAACTTAGCATTTGACCAAGCAAGTTCAGAGAGGAAGCTTCAATTGCAACAACTGGAAGAGCTTCGCTTGGAGGCTTATGAGAATTCAAGGATCTACAAGGAAAAGACCAAGCATTTTCATGATAAGATGATTTCTAGAAAGGAGTTCTCCATTGGCCAAAAGGTGCTTTTGTTCAACTCTCGCCTTAAACTCATGCCCGGTAAGCTCCGTTCTAGGTGGGATGGTCCTTTTGTTGTCACTAGCATCTTCCCTTATGGTGCAGTGGAGATTTTGAATGAAGCCACCAATAAGAGTTTCAAGGTTAATGGCCACCGTCTTAAGCCCTTTCTTGAGAGCCCTGCAAGCCCCGCACCTGTAGAAGAGTTCTCCTTGGCAACGCCCACTTTTCCCCAAGTGCAAATCTTTCCACCATGATAAGGGTGTTTTCTTCCCTTGCTCTTTTATTTCACTTGTCTACTTGTCTTTTGATTTGTCTTTCCATTGAGGACAATGTGTGATTTAAGTGTGGGGGAGGAATTTTGCTGTTTTTGTTTTCTTGTTTCTATTTTTTCTGTTTTTATGTTTTGCTATTTTCTGTTTTTCTTGTTTCTTGTTTCTATTTTTTCTGTTTTTATGTTTTGCTATTTTCTGTTTTTTCTTGTTTACGTTTGTATAATGTTTCTATTTTTACGTATGCATAATTTTTTCTGTTCTGTTTTGCTATTCTGCATAATTTTGCTATTCTGTTGCCTTTCAGTTTCTGCTGTTTTTCTGTGTTTCTGTCTTGCTGTTTTCTGCTGCATATTTTTTTTTGTTTTCTGCTGTTTTCAGTTCTGCTGTCATACAAATACTGTTGTTTCTGTTTTCTGTTTCTGTTTTCTGTTTTCTGTTTCTGTTTTCTGTTTCTGTTTTCTGTTTCTGTTTTCTGTTTCTATTTTCTGTTTCTGTTTTCTGTTTCTGTTTTCTGTTTCTGTTTTTCTGTTTTCTATTTTTTTGCTGTTTTCTACTTTTGCTGTCATGCAATTCTGCTGTTTCTGTTTTGTTATTTTCTGTTTTTGTTTTCTGCTGTTTTGATTTCTATTTTCTGTTTTTGTTTTTATTTTGCTGTTTTTAATTCTGTTTTTGTTTGTTTTAATTCTGTTTTGATCCATTTTGCATGCCTTTCATTGCATTTCTTGAGTTGTAAAGGTTGTGAGCAATTTCGTCATTCTTAGTTTGAGGTTTCATGACATAATGTAAATACTTTTCTTGCATTTTTAGTTTAGCAAGCTGACATTGAGAATTAAAGTGTTGAATCATTTGTGATAGGCTTGTCCTTGGTGAGATTTTGGACCTTATAATGGATGGATTGCGCATTATGCCATTCTCCGTTCTTTCTTGTGTGATCTCACTCATGATTGTTGGTACTCTAGAACTTGACTTGATTCTTTTTGAAGCTTCTTGTTCACATGCATGTATTGAGATGATTGAGGCCTTCTTTCTTTGTTTAGCTACTTTGGCCAAATAGCCAACCTTGCATTATTTCCCTTTGTTTAACCCCCTTGAGCCTACTTGCCTATTCTTTGTTTTAGCTCATTTTATACCTTATGTGAAAAACCATGTTTTTACCCTTACCTTAGGGAATGGAAGAGCATTGCATTGGTTCATTTCATTGGAGGAGCTCTTTTGGCTTGTGGGTAGAAGTTCAAGTGTGGGGTTATGTAATTGATTTGCAATGTGCAAGGTGTTGAAAAAAAAAAAATAAATAAAAAAAAAAAAAAAGAAGAAAAAAAACAGAATTAAGAGAAAGAAAAGAAAAGAAAAGAAAAAAAATGAAAAAAAAAATGAAAAAAATGGTTCTAGAAAGGTTGTGAAAGGCAAAAGGAAAGGTGATCAAAGTAAGAGAATTTGCATTACTTGTCATTTGAGTTCCTCTCATTGCTCTTTTATTCTCTTGGGTGCTTAACTTGCCATATCCATATTGTTCCTTCCCTTACCTTGGCCCCATTACAACCTTGAATAAAGTCCTTTTGATCTTTATTTGCATGTGTTTCAAGTGGTGAAAATTAGAGACTTGTCAAGCTTATGGTAGTACTTGCTTTCATGGGTGCTTTGAGTGTAAATACAATCCTAAACACTTGAGAGTACTTGAGAGTATAGTATGCCTAGTGAGGATCCTATCACTTTTGGTTCATCATTTGACTCGATTTGTCTTCTTGCTTGCTTGAGATGTTGAGGGATATATTCATGTTTGTCTTGACTCCTTGATACTTTGGATGTTTGAATCTTGATCACTACCTTGCATTCTTGCAATTCATTGGAAAGTATGTTGTTTTTGTGTGCTTGTGAGGAAACCCCTTTTGGTTCAATTTTAAATTTTGCCCAGGAGTGCAAAGGTTCAAGTGTGGGGGAATTTGATCAATCAATTTTTAGGCATTCATTATTGTTTTATATTTGGCCTAATTGATGATAATTGTGCCCAATATTATGTTTGTAGATGAGTTTTAGATGTTTAGTCTACATTGAGCTTAATTGTAAAAACTTCATTAATTTTCGGATTTTAACCCATTTTGACCTTTCTGTCTTGTGCAGGCCATAACTTGGGCTACAAATGTCATATTTGGATGATCTTGGTGTCCCCTGAAAGCTGAGACGAAGATACACAATTTTGCGTCTAATGCAGTTTTTCCAATTCAGCTGTATTCAGGGCGAAAACTGGGCCTCAAAGTTAGGACGCTGTTGCTGTCACAAAGCTTGGACCTTTCCTCAATGATTTGGGCCTAATTCTCTCAATTTAAGCCCAAATAAGGCAAATGATATGTCTATGAAAAGCTGTTTCAGAGGGCTACAGTATGGGCCAGGGGTAGATTAGGAATTATATAAGATTTTTCAGTTACAAATAGGTCAAGACAGTATTCCGAATTCACCTTTTGATTGTTATTGTTCAGTTTTATCTTATTGGTAGAAACCTTTTCTCTCTTTTCATCTTCTCTATTTTTCGTTTTTCTCTCTTCTCTGCAATTTCGTAATGGCCATGGAAGGCTAAAGCTCCAATCAATCCAAGGAATTCAATGATTGTGGTTAGAGTTTTGAGTTCTCTTGTTTAATTGAAAATTCTGTTTGTGTTCTTCCCTCTTCTCATTCTTCAATTGATTTCTGATATGATTTCGAATTTGAAGTTAGAATTAGGGTTGATTAATCTAAATCTAATGGAGAATAGATCATCGATTGATAATCTATGTTAATCTGAATCTGTTCCTAAATCAATATTAATCAAGAATTGCGATTGTGATTCTGTTTTAGTTGATGAAATTCGATGATTATCTAGTTGAATTCGAATTAACAGAGGTGAATGCAATGAGAATTTTATTCTCTCGAACAATGATTAATTCTGCCACTTGAATTGAAGGCCTTGGATTGGTGTTTTTCTTAATTGAATTTTCTTACAATTTAAATTTGTTTTTTGTTATTGGAATGAACAAAACCCCCTTACTTATTTTAATTCTATTTTAACTGCTAACATACTTGAGAATCCGAATTGGTCCTTGGGAGATGACCTAGGTTATACACTATGCTATATTCCATTGTAAATCCTAGTCTATTTTGAGGCGAGTGCGACATCGTCGATCAATGATCTTTGATTGTTTAATTCGAATAAGAGCAAGTCTTATTCAAATAACTCATATGCTTACTCAAATAATGCTTGGCAGAAAGCTAAGTCTGGTTGTTTTTCTATGAGTTTATTTGAATAAAGCACCTTCTATTTGAATAAACACGAGCTATTTGAAAGGTTATGTTGCGTTTTTGTTGTATATGTAGCATTAGTAGTAATAATCAATATATGCTAAATTCTTTGTAAGTGGACTGCAAATGTAAATGAATGTTTTGGTTACTATACATTGTAATTGGCTAATCAATGAATGAACATATGTTCTTTTGAACTCCTTTATGGTTGATGTACTGAATATTATGTTTACCTTGCTAAATTTATAATATTTGACTTTGTTGCTATTTTGGTCTGCTATGAATAAATATATTTTGTTAGACTTGAATATACTTTGTTTTAGCTATATGCTTTCTCTTGCCCCATCTTTTTTATCATGACAAAAGGGGGATAAAAAGCTTAAGTACTTATTATTTGAGCATGTTTTTGAGAAAAGGCAGGTTGTTGAAAAATGGTTTTTGGGATTCCAAAAGTAAAGGAGAGCTGCACACATCTCTGATATAAATCACCGCTTACGAAAAAGAGGGGTAGTAAGTCTCTCAAATTGACTTTGTGGATTCCAATTTATTTAAATTAAATCTTTTCTCAATGATAGTTTGTCATCATTAAAAAGGGAGAGAATATAATTGGCTATTACACTGAAGAGTTGTTTTGGTGATAACAAACATGAAGATGATAGTAAGACTAAGTCCAAGATCTTCAATAATAGCTTTAGGACTTAGAGTTTTATGTAAGAAGTCTTCTAGATATCTCAAATGTTTTATACTGTGTTTGAAAAAGCTATAAACTTGTTTTTCAAATAACCCAAATAACACATATGGTTTCAAGGCTTTCTCCTATATAAAAATAGATATTTTATAAGAAAAGAGCTCAAATATATTTTCAAATCTTTACAAATGGTTTTCACATGCTAAAATGCCCAACAAATAAGTTTTGAAAAGCTAATTATGGTGGTAGCTCAAAAGTATAAAAAATAGTTAAGTTTAAGTTTTGAAAAACTAACCTTTGGTTACTATTTTGATCATAACCTTCAAAATACTTTTCATTTTATTTTGAAACTTATTTCATTTCAAAATAGACTCAAATATCTTTTCAATGAGTGGTTATTTGCTTTAAATGGATGAGAAATGAAGAAGTTATGACCATTTAAGATCAGATTTCAAAACTAGAGTGACTTATTCAAATAAGCACGTATTTATTTGAATAAAACACCCCAGAAAACGTTCCAAAATGTGTTTTTAAATATTTATTCGAATAACTAACAAGTTTCAGAAAGCACTTCCTAGTGTGCTATAAGTGGATTTATTCGAATAAGACTTAGCTTATTCGAATAAACACGAGCAGAAACACGCAACGACTATTTTTTATGCATTTAATGATGAAATAAATGATACCCAATGACTTTTTTTCAAAGAACTCTATAAATACATGTTTTTGGGTCATATTTTACATAGAGCCAACAATTTGAAACCATTCTCTTATGCTTTGATTCATGATTCATATTTTATTATTTCCTGTGCTCTTTTTTGCTATAATTTGAGATATCCTTAAAGAGCTTCATAGAGCTTCGAGTTATAATATCCACTCTTCTAAGAGTTTCTTTTCTTCTATACTTCAATTCATTGTAAAGAGAGTGTGGTATCCCTCAAAAAAATTGTAAGGATGAGGTATCCCTGACTATTGAGGCTCAAGCACGAGGGTGAGGTATCCCAGAAGAGTGAATCAAACTTAAGAATTTATCCTGATTCAGTCACTAACCACTTGTGGCCTACATCTAGTCCCCAAGCTTAACTTGAGATTTTTTTCACTATCGCCTAGACTTCACAGATGCAAGGAAAACCTTTGTATAAGTAAGAGCACTCCTCACACCTTGGGATACCTCACCCTTTGTGTTTGAGTCTCACTTTAAGGGATACCTCACTTTTTTATCTCTTGAGGGATATCTCATCCTCTTATAGTAATATTAAGATGAAGAGAAAGATTAGAAACTCTCACAAGAGTAGATATACAACTTGAAGAATAAAGGAATAGAAATATTTTTCAATAAAGAGATCAAAATATGATTTTGATGATTCAAGGATCAAATCAAGTGTTCAAGAGTTGTAAAAGCTTCAAACCTCACTTATATATAGAGCCCAAGTGATAAAATAGTCATTGGGAATGTTTCAAACTCGTGGTAATTGATTACATGGCTCTTAGAACATGTTTTAGGCTTTTCTGGGCAGGATGTAATCGATTACATGGTTCATGTAATCGATTACATAGCCTCTGTTTCGTTAAAACCACGTTTATAGCATTCTGATGCTTGGAAACCGACTTTAAACACCCGTAACTTCTTCATTTCTTATTCGTTTTAAGCAAATGACCACTCATCGGAAAGATATTTGAGTTTATTTTTTCAAATGAAATAAGTTTCACAACAAAACCTAAAGTATTTTGAAAGTTATGATCAAAATAGTAACCAAAGGTCAACTTTTCAAAACTCAAACTTGACTATTTTTCATAGTTTTGAACTACTACCATGATTAGCTTTTTAAAATACGTTTCTTGGGTATTTTAGCATGTAAAAATCATTTGTAAAGATTTAAAAACATATTTGAGCTCTTTTCATGTAAAACCTTTTTACATAGGAGAAAACCTAAAAGGAAAATATACTAATTCTAGTCCTTAGGCTTCTTGATATAATCTAAGCTTTCAAAAATTTCTTCTCTTCAAATCTTGCAAATGCTTAGAACATCTTATCATTCTCATTTTTCTTGAATTTAGCATAATTATGATCTTTTACTTTCTTGTTGCAATGCTCACTCTTGTTACTTAGACTATCCTACAAAGTACTGCTCACTTAAACAAACATAGTTAGTCCAAATTCATAATTCAATATCTTCATATGCATAATTCATAAATGTATAATTTTAGTTAGTCTAACATGCATATAAGACATTCATAGGCACATCCAAATAAGACATTTATCAATTACTAATAGATATGCTCTATATAGGATGCAATAAAAAATACTTTGCATATTTTCATTTAAATAGAGCCAAATCCAATATTAATTTAATGCAACTTATATGAAACATTATTGGATATATTCTATAAAAGATTGTATAACGAATATGCATGATTCTTATATGAAATATAACAAGATGGAGTACATGATCATGCGTGATCCAATATAATCTATTAAGCACATCTATATAGCATAAACATCATTCTTTTTGTCTTGTATTTGTCATCATCAAAACTTAACATATTAAACTATTGGAGCAAACTTATTTCCACACTCTTGACTTTCTAACTTAACCGTGTATTCACATTTAATTATATGTATATAACCGTATGTTCACACTTGAATACTCACACTTTGATTTTTATGTTAGTTCTTAGAAAGTGAGATGGTTGGTTGATGTAATTATCAATTTGGTCATGTAATCTAGCCATAGTCGTGACTTGGTTCTAAATAGTATATATATGAATATGTGTTGATTATATCATTGACCATTATGGTCAATTTTGTTATTAATGGACCATTGAAAAGTTTATACGGTATATGGTTGGTTGATCAGTGCTCATAAAAAATTAGATTTGAATTGTATATAAGAATTGTGAACTTTGACCCTTAAATGGGAAGGATATTAGTTTTATTATACTTTTCTCACTTAGTATCCTTTTTATGTGAACTGTTGTTTCTCTTGGTATAGTAGATTTTAGAGTTGATCCTATATGGGGGAAGGGTATCCAAAATTCTATTAGAATCATGGAGATGATCCTCCATGAGGAAAGGAATCCTATATTTTTGAAATTCCTCATTATTTTTCCTTGCTATGTTTCTCTCATAGGATACTAGTGATATAGAACCTGAGCTATATGAGGTGACTCTCACCTATTATGGTGCATGTGATATGGGTTCTATGGGAAAGAGGGATATTATAAGTATATAGACCTGAGCTATAACATCCTAATATCGATAACCTAGTATATCGCACATTTACTTAGATAAGCAGTATTAGCAACGCTACTTCTAACCTAAACAACAAACTAAACTAATATCATTCATACACAATGAGTAAATATGGAGAGCCTGAGTAATGAAAAGCCATATATATACATCATCAGCCTCTCAAGGCAAATGGTAATACATAACTTTTACAGACTCAAAGTAGCAAGAAATAAATATACATCATATTCATTGCAAGAAATAAGATAAAACTACGCTAGTTCTTTTGCTTCTTCTGCTTTCTTTTACCTATACTTGGATTTACATGGAAACATAATCGGGGTGAGAAATCACAATTTCTCAGCATATGCAATTCCAAAACCAGGAGTTAATTATTTAACAACAAATAACCAACTGAGCGCATAAGATTAAGCCTGCAATAGATAATTGAGCCCCTGCTTAAACACTATCAGAATATATACACACCCTATGTAACATTCATAAGGTAAGCTATAATCCTATCTCACGCTAATACCGAACAATCAATGATATCAAAGAACTGCCCACACAATCATAAGATATCATCAATAAGCAACCATCAAACAAGCAAGGCAACTGCCATAAAGTAGCCAACAAATGCAATGCTTTATGATATGATGTATGGTTATGCTCACACAAAGTCCTACTAGTATAATGATGCAATGCAAATGCAGATTTTAATTTTTGAAAACACATACCATTTACTTATTTCCCAGGAACCTCCTATTCCCTTGTATATACTGGGTAGAATAAGCAATTAAGCCCTGATACTACCTGGTAATAAGTGGACTCCTTCCTCTTACCATAGTAAGAGTACTGCTCCTACCCCCATACTGGTAATCATGACCATACAAGAAAACTCGCAAGGAGAATTCAGATCCAACACCTCATTCTCAGGTCATATGGTTGTGCACACCATCTAAGGTTACAATACATAAGAAACAAGACATAGCAAGTTTAGAAAGAAGATATGCGACGTACTTCGCAATTATAACCAATCATCACTAGGTCCTTCCTAACTAAGTGACGAAGGAAAACTAGCAAACTTCCCAACCACACTTACTGCTTAAGGAGCAAGGTCACGTTTCTAGTACTTTCTATACCTCAACATCGTCTTACAAAGGAGTAAAATGTCATTCATGCATCTTCAACTCTACTTTTCTCTCAAAGGAGTAACATATGCATGATAACATAACCAACAAGCCAAGCACACTTAACTTACCATACCTAACACCCAACTTCATCATTTCACAAGTGATTCACAACGTAATCTCTTGTTGCTCAAGGGTATAGATATTGACCTATGGCATTCTACTTCATGAAGGAAGCCTAGGTTTTCTCAAATTCTATCATAAGGTTCACCTTAATTAAGTGAAAGAACTATCACTAGAAAACATGCACTCTTGACTCAACTTTATCACATAAAGGAACCAATCCATGTTTCTACTGTATCCTCAAGTTCAACCTTTAAAAACAAGAGAACATACACCAACTATGCATCTTAAACTCAACTTTAACTCTAAGGAAGTAATCTATGCATATAAATAGGCATACTATACCAAATAAACTCAAACTAGTTATTTCTAGTACACCTTATCTTTACTTCTCAAAGCCCTTCACATAAGGAGTGGTGGATATTCTCTCCAAGAAGCAACACTAGTTGTGTGTCAACACTAACACTCTTGTATCTAGAACCTTACACCATCACTTCACAAGTGATTCCAAAGTCAACCTCATGTTGAACAAGGTTCTAAATACTTCCCTATTGCAATCCAACTCACTTGGATGTCTAAAGGTTCACAAGGTTGCCCTATGGCATTCCATCACACTATGGAAGCCTAAGGTTTCCAAAGACATTACCCCTTGACACTCCACCATACTATGGTTATCTAGGGTCTCACGAGTCTATCATAAGGCATTTCCCACACATTGGATGCCTAAAGGTTCTCCAACCTCATCCTAAGGCAAAACACCTCACTAGGGTGGCTATAGGTTTTCTAACTTCTCATATATGCAAGGTAATAATTTCTTCCATGAAAATACTCTCATTAGTGCCTCAACACAGTTAAAAAGGCATATATGAGTGATCCCAATAAGTGGGGAACTCCAAATTCCCAAGATAAACACTCTGGAAGTTTCTGTGCTTGGGTGATTAAGCGCTCACTTTTTGGGCGATTAATCTCCCAGCACGCTGGTGCTCTATGGGCTTAGGCGATTAAGCGCTCACTTTTTAGGTGATGAAGCATCCAGCACTAGAAACTTCTGCAGAAATTAGTTTTCTGATTTAATTGATTCCCAATCAATTTCTAATCTCCAAAACATGGATTATAAGTGATTTCCAATCCTAAACATGGTCTCTAACATGATAAAATTATCAAACACTAATTTATTCATCTAATCTAGATCAAAGATCAATCATCCAAAAACCCATTTTTCCTACTTTGGCCATCAAGGGTTCAAATGGGGAGTTCTAAGTTTCTAACTCAAACTCATACCATGACCAAGTCATAAACAACTCTTGAAACACATCCAAGCAAGAAAAACACTCCAAACACCTCAAAATCTCATTTTGGGCTATTATGCCTCAACTAAGCATAAAGGAAAGAGATGAGAAAAAGATACTAAAGGGACTCAAAAACCCTACCTCTTGTGCAGGAAAGATGAAGATTTTGAAGTCTTGAACTTCCTCTTGGATCCTCCTTCAAGCTTTAATCCTTGCTCCTTTAGTTTTTCCCCCTTTCCTCTTCTCCCCTTCGGCTCCCCTCTTTCCTTTCTCTTCACTTTTCTGTTTTTGTTTCTTTCTCTACCGTGAGTTAAGAATGCTTAGATTCTACCAAATCCAGATTTCTAACTTCCAACAAACTTAAAATAAATCCTGAGATTCATTAAAAATCTTGTTGCACCAATATCACATTTTTCCATATCTGTGACTAGCTAATCCGGTATTAAAACACACACACAATATGATTAAAAATATCAAACTAACTCCGATTATCCTCATATTTTAACTGTAGCATAGTTCACATATTTGTGACCTAGAAATAAAGTCTCCACATTTATTTCCACTAACTGAGTAGTTTAAGCCATTTCTACGGCTAATAACAACTATTTCTCACAAATAGTGTTACAATAAAGTGACTAAACATGTTCAGAAAGTCACAAAATTAAACAGACATGTTAAGTAGGTATTAGGCTACCTCTGTATCCATATACAAGTCTAACATGTTTTTCAAGGTGTTACACGAGCTATATGAGATGACTCTCACCTATTAAGGTGCATGTGATATGGGTTGTATCGATATAAGCGAGTATTTAAATGAGCACTGAGATGGATTTGAAATGTATTTGAGATAGATTTAAAATGGATTTGAATTTGTACTTCATATTTTGATTTAATCATATTGTAAGGACCATTGAATGAAAATTAGATTATGGTTCCTATTTGGTGGTTGTTTCTGAAAGTATTAGGAATATAAATTGTGATGTTTGATAATTAATGTTTTTGGAAACTATTAATAATTAGAATTCTATTTCGGGAAGAGAAAAGACTAGATTTGGTAGTTTGCCACCTGTCTAACTTATATATATATATAATTTAAGTTATGGAAATGTGTTTTTTCCCGAAATAGCTGAAAGTATTATGATGACACGTATTTTAAATAAGAATCACTAAGAATTCTTAGATTTCCCACCCCTTTTTATTTATTTTTCCATAATATTTCCAAGTACGCGTATTTCAACTAGCAGACGAAGAAAGGAGATGTAAAATAGATTTTTAAGTTATTATGCATTTTGTGATGTATATTTAGTATCTTGTATCAAAATATGTAATTACTGTGTACTGTATTGTAATTGGTATAACGTACTTCATATTGTATTGTACATTATCTCAACCTCACAGGCTTATATTTTCTGTACAATGTTTATATATATGTAATCTAAATTTATTTTTATTAATATTACGTGACATACTTAATTTAAATTACTAATGCGCACATATAGATACGTTATTAGTAATTGTATTAAGGATGTTACATTATGGTATCAGAACAGCTCATCCTGTTGAGCCGGGGTATGGACTAGCTATGCTTTGTTATGCATTTGTCTTGTCGTAATGATGAGATGCATAGGTAGAATTGCATAACAGTCTTGAGTTTGTATGTTTATGGTTAACTGTCACACTATTACATAATATTAAGTCTGATCAACTCAATATATAATGTTTTGTATTTGCAGGAGACTATGCCATCAATCAAGCATACCCGTTGTTAGTAATTGTATTAAGGATGTTACAGTTATAATGGTGAGAATTGATGTGTAATGGAGGCTTGCAAGTAGGGGAAGTTGGCTATATTTTGTTTTAAATGATGGTGATTTCTACGTTTTAGTTTTGAGAATGACTAAGCACATAGAAACAATTGAGCAATAGACACAAAAAAATATTATTTCACAAATAATGGGAAATGAAAATATCAAAGGGGAAGTATACATATTAAATCATAGTAATTAAATCAATAGAGACCTTCATCCATTTTATGCAAACTCAATAGTCTAATCAACATGTATCAATTTATCACAAAGGATTCATACTTGAAGAGGAATATTATGGAAAAGTACCTCTGCTTTTCCTCAATCTTATTCTTAATCTCACTCTTTCTATTCTTGGCTTTCTCTCAATCCTAGTCTCATTGTCTCACTCAAGAAAATCTCCCTTTTCTCTCACTCACTTTCTCAACACAAAAAACCTTCCCCTTCTCTTTTTTTGGTTGATATTTACAAGCACAACAGAATAAAGTAGATGTTGTAAGTGAGGAATTATGACTTGTAGATCATGCTCTGCACCCCCTCAACTTGCTGGTTGCAACAAAGACTTCCTTCAATAGTAAGCTCCTTGTTGAAGGACTTCCTGTGGAAATAGGTTTGCCCCAATGATTTAATATGTTAAGCTTTGATGATGACAGATACAAGATAAAAAGAATGATGCTTATGCTTTATAGTTGTACTTAATAGACGACAAATGCATTACAAAAGAATATTGATAATATTACATAGATGTGCTTAATAAGATATATTGTAGCATGTATGATTATGTACTTTATTTAATTATATTTCACATAATAATCATGCAATGAGATATATGTAACATTCATCATATAATATATCCAATAATACTTTATATGAGTTATAATGAATTAATATTGGATTTGACTCTATTTAACTGAAAATGTGAAAAGTATTTTTTGTTACATCCTATATAGAGATATCCATTAATAATTGATAAATATCTTATTTGGATGTGTCTATAAAAGTCTTATATGCATGTTAGACTAACTAGAGTTATACATTTATGAATCATGCATATGAAGATATTGAGTTATGAATTTGGACTAACTATGCTTGTTTTAAGTGAGTAATACTTTGTAGGATAGTCTAAGTACCAAGAGTGAGCATTACAACAAGAAAGCAAAAGATCACAATTATGCTCAACTCAAGAAGAATGAGAATGATAAGATGTTCCAAGCATTTTCAAGATTTGAAGAGAAGAAATTTTTGGAAGCTTGGTTTACATCAAGAATTGATGATGGCAAAAGATCAAGTCCCAAGGTTCTTCAAGAATAGCTTATAGGACTTAGATCTTGTGTAAAGATAGAAAGGAATCACACTAAGCTCAAATATATTTTAACATCATTAAAAGTATTTCTTAAATGTTTAAATGCCCAACAAACTATTTTTGAAAAGTTAGTCTTGGTGGTATTTCAAATCTATGAAAAATAGTCAAGTTTGTGTTTTATAAAATTGACATTTGGTTACTTTTTTATCATAACTTCCAAATTACTTTAAGTTTTGTTAAACTTATTGCATATGAAAATAGACTCAAAGATCTTTCTGATGAGTGATCATTTGCTTTAAATGGATAATAAATGAAGAAGTTATGACCATTTAAAGTTAGTTTTCAAAAACAGTCAAGTTTGAGTTTTGAAAAGCTGACCTTTGATTACTCTTTTGATCATATCTTTCAAAATCCTTTGAGTTTTATTCTAAAACTTATTTAATTTGAAAATAGACTCAAAGATCTTTCCAAAGAGTGATTATTCGCTTTAATCAGATAAAAAATGAAGAAGTTGTGACTTTTTATTTTTCAAAACTAGAAAAGTGGTAATTGATTACACAAGTCCTGTAATCGATTACCACTTTGGCAGAAGCCATATAATTGATTACCAGAAGTGTGTAATTGATTACCAAGTGCCCAGAAATATTTCTAACGGCTATAAATGGCTATTTTTCATAAAAAAAATCATTATTAAACACTACCAACGACTATTTTATCATTTGGGCTCTATAAATAAGTGTAGATTGAAGCATTTACACTTGGAGAAACTCTTGAACACTTGGTTTGATCCTTGAATCATCAAAATAATATTTTGAGCTTTAAAGTGTGAATCATTTATATCTATTGAGCTTTATCTTGTATTATCCGCTCTTGAGAAAGTTTTCTTATTATATATACTTTGCTCTTCAAGTTGTATTTGAGTAATCCTTAATAGTTGTTCCTTTGCTATGCATATTTCACTGCATTTATTAATTGAGTGATTTAAAATGCGTAATTTATCAAAGTTGCATTAAAACTTGTCATCACCCAATTCACCCCCCTCTTGGGTAATGGTTGCCCTGGCTAACAAGTGGTATTAGAGTTTCGTGCTCTTGTAAAAGCTTAACTGCTCAGAGTTAAAGATCCTTATTTGTTGGCAACCATTAAAAGCTTTCCAAAATGGAAGATTTTGAAATTAATAAACCACCATTCTTTGATGGTGTGAATTTCGTTTATTGGAAAGGTAGAATGAAATTTTATGTGCAATCTATTGATCTTGATTTGTGGGATATTATGCTTGATGGATTTACTTACAAATCAACATAAATTAGGAATGCCTATGACAGTAAATGCTTTTCATTGAACATTAGAGCTATGCAAATCTTGAGAAATGGTTTGAATGATGATGCTTATGCTAGAATTAAGAATTGCTCTAGTGCAAAAAATATATGGGATGCTCTTGATGCTATTTATCTTGCTAATGATGATTTTATGCATAAAGTTGTATATAGAGAGCAAGAAGAGCAAAAGCCATTGAAAGAAGCTTGTCATGGAAAATGTCCTTAAGAAAATGTTCAAAGTAAGAATATGAGCTCATTGCTTCTTGGTGATGATGGTGCTCAATTTGAAGAAGAGGTAAAGCAAAACAAAATTGAGAAGAAAAATATTCTCGAATTCTTAATGGACAACAATGAGGAAGATGGTGATTCCCTTAAAAAGGACTTTGAGGTAAATAATGCTAAACCATATTATAGTCATTCCTATAATGAGCTACAATATGCATATGATGAATTATATAATGATTTGTTATTTTTAGAAAAGAAAAACCTATCTTGTTTGCAAAACATTTCCTCTGTTGAAAATGAAATTGAGACTTTGAAAAATGAGTATACTTTTCTTAGTGAGAAAATATTTTTGAAATGTGAAACCTCAACTTCTTGTGAAAAATGCATTGATTTAGAAAATTAAGTTGAGAGCTTATCTTTTCAAATTTGCCAAAGCAAATGATTCTAATTGTTTACAATCCATGATTGTTAATAAGAATGAAATTGATGTTATTTCACATAGAACTTCAAGTAAGGCTTGTGACAAAAATAACATAGAATGTAATAAAAACCAAAGGCTCAAGTTTTTCAAAAATGATCTTCAAAGGACCAAGTCATCATTAAATTCAGTTGTTTACAATTTTTGTGGTCATCTAGGACATATTTCTCACTTATCCATTTATAGAAGAAATTTTTATATGAGAAATAATATGGTATGGATTCCTAAAGGTCCTAAATGCCCTAGTACTAACATTCAAGGACCCAAGATGAAGTGGGTACCAAAATGTCCTCCTAGTGTTTTCATTATGCAGAAAATTTCTCAAAAGGATGGACAAATTGGTCAAGTGAAGAAGGAATTATCAAGGAGAATGCTTCCAAAGCCTATTGGTAGAAGTTTTGATCAAAGAAGGAAGATGATTTCAACCAAAGCTTCTCAAGCACAGAATGTGAAACTTGCAAAGTTCAAAACACCAAAAGAGAAGCAATGGATAAGGAAAAGAGTTTCCTTGATTACTAAGGCCAAGGTATCAAACGTTTCTACCTCTTATGCACATTCACTTGTAAAGTCAATAAATTTGAGGTATATTCCTTATAGGCCTTAGGTAAAGGATAGAACCATGTATGCTTAGTAAAACTTGAATATTATGTTTAGCACATGATTATGTTTATTCTTATTGTAACACAAGGTTCTACAATGCCTAGGTATGTTTGCATGATATTTGAAATTGCCTTGAGACATTTTGGATTTAATTTGAAGGCTTTGAGATTGATTAATTACTGTTTGAAATACAAAAATTGAATTCAGCAAGCTTGTAATCGATTACAAGACCTTTGTAATCAATTACAGAGGCTTTGCCAAGCGTTCCAAACAAAGTCAGATAGCGTGTAATCGATTACACATACTATGTAATCGATTACAATATTTCCAGAACTCATGTAATCGATTAAACTAACCCTATAATCGATGACAAGGTTCCCAGAAAGTTGGTAATCGATTACACAAAATATTTAATTGATTACAAGGATTCCAGAGGGCTAGTAATCGATTACACACCCATGGTAATCGATTACACAGGCTTTAAAAATGGTTTTCAGTGCTTGAATGACCATTTTCACTTAAAATTGTCTGTATATCATGAATGTATGCATATTATTCGCTATGAGCTTAATGGTAATTGATTGTTTAATTTGTTGTACTCAATTTATATATTATGAAAAAATTGATTTTTATGATAGTATAATGGATTAATAATCAATGACTAACCCCTATGGATCCAAAATTAGTGGATACCAAAGAAATTACTTTGAATTGTGTTATAGGGTGACTATTAACTTAAGAATGCATTGAAGTGAAATACAACTACGCCACTTGAGGTTGGAAAAGTTTGAAATAGTCCAAGTTCTCCAAGAATAATGAAAACATAAAAGGATGGCATGGAGAACCATAATATTCTCAAGGAGCCTTAATGCATATAAGTTGGAATCACCTACAAAAATTCAAAGAGTATACTTTTGGTGATATCAATCTCTTATTCTCATCTATGCTTTAAATTGAATATCATGTGATATTTGGTGAAGTAGAGAGTTATTTTTACATGCCTTACATGATCATTGTTTGCCCCAAAATGCTTATATATGTTTTGATGATGATCATGTCTTTCTTGACAAACTTGAATCATGCCTTAAAATGCTTAAACCATTTTGTTGGATTCAAGTGCATATGTACTTCATGTAGTCTTGTTAGAGCTAACATTGCATGGTTGATAATGTGGCATATGTTTTACATTATATATCAACCTAAATTTTGCTTGTAAATGAGCTTAAATGATATTTGATGCTAACCCATGTTTTAGAGAACTTTTAGAGTTAGCTTTGCAAGTATCTCTATGAACTTCAAATATAGCCATCAAATATTGAAATGTCAAGCATATATGAACAAAGAGAAGAGTTGGATGAAAAGGGACATGAGGAGATTTTCTTTAAGAGCAATGAAATAGAATACTCAATGGAAGAAAGCTCAAACTCAAAGGACCAATAAATTAAGAATACTCTAAAGAAGCATAACTCTCTCAATAAGTATCTTTATCCCTAAGCTAGTATGGTATTTTATATGCTATGAGTTATATGATACTTATTGATAAATTGATCTTAAATGATTAGATACTTTTCTTACATGAGAAGTATGCTTAGCTTTGACAAAGTGCTTAATTGCATATTATCTTGCTAATTTTGTCATTGCATATAGGGTGAATGATAGTTCTATACATGTTTTGATCCTTATAGCATATTTCATCAAGGTGGATGTTTGATATCTATGATTCTCTTGATCTATGGTCTCTTAGTGGTATAGTACCTATGAGAATCATGCTCTTATTTTGAAAAGAGTTTCTAGTTTGATTAAAGGGTTTTGAAAGCAAAATCTCTTATCATATTTGAAAGAAGTTTTTTAAGTTCCATATCCTTGAGAATCTTTTGAACTTGTCTTAAGAACTTAAAAATATTTTCACCTCCTAATTGTCTTGAAAATTTAGAAATCATTTAATTTGTGCTATAAATATAGTATTCTCTTCATTTGCTTTGAAAAGTCTTATTAAATCTTGAGAGAGTGCTTAAGAAAATTTCCAAATAGATCTTTTGAAATGTTTTATAGAGCTCATCTTGATACTTCAAAAGATAAGCCTTGTTTTTCAAAGTGTTTTATTCTCTCAAGGCTTTTGTTCAATGAAAAAGAGAGGAGACGTACTTTCAAACGTTCCTTTGACTTGACTTTGATCACTTTCAAGGAATATGTGATTTTAATATAAAACCTCTCTACCCTTCTAAATTTCTTTTGAAAATGTAATGTGTTTTTGTAAAATTCTTTTTTAAAGGGGGAGATGTTTTAAAATGGTTTTTGAATGATGGATTAAGAATATGTATCTTTGCATTGCTTATGGTAATGTGCTTATATGATCTTGACATGCATATTTCCCTTTATCTATCTTGTGCTTCAATAAAGGGGAGCTTATCTTACTTATCTTACATTTCTTTCTTCCATGTCCTTGTTGACTAAAAATATATGCATGACTATGTTAAACTATTATGATAATATGCATATTTTGAAGGGGAGCCTAGTTCATAAATCATTGCTTATATCTCTTGGCTTACATTCTTGTTTGACATGAAATGTTTTATTGTTAATTCCATCTACATGTCAATGAATATCATCTCTTATTCTTTTTCCCTCTATCAATGAAAGAAGGTAAACATTATTAAATTTCATATCTTTTGATTCTTTCATTGAGAAAATCCTACTCCTTTTGACAACATGAGTTTTATCTATAGGGGGAGAAAATATTATATTTCCTTCCTAAGCCTTTTTACTGATGTCAAATAGGGGGAGTAAAAATTGGAAAGAAAAATATGTTCTTGTGCTTATTGCTTGATATGCTTATATGAATATTTATTCTTTTATATTGCTCAACATATTTTTCTTTGGTGATTTGTCATCATCAAAAAGGGGGAGATTGTGGAAATAGGTTTGCCCCAATGATTTAATATGTTAATTTTTGATGATGACAAATACAAGAGAAAAAGAATGATGCTTATGATTTATAGTTGTACTTAATAGATGACAAATGCATTACAAAAGAATATTGATCATGTTACATGATGCAAATTAAAGGTAAGATTAATTTTTTTTATAACTTAATTAGAATCCTCGCAACATGGAAGTTCCAATCAAAAAATACAACGTTAAAAGTCCAATTAAAAAATATACGTAATTATATTATATTTCTGAAAAATATTACCACCACTTATAAATGGGTTAAAGCATTCATTGTGCCAATATTTTATTTACAACAAATCAAGAACTCCACTTTATAAGGAGAGTTTCTAACACCACCACTTGTAAATGGGTTAAAGCATTCATTGTGTCAATCTCTTGTCTACAACAAATCAAGAACTCCACTTTACAAGGAGGGTTTCTAAATTGATTGGAAACAAAATACAATACGTATAATGACCACTTGAAAATATATCATTTAAGTACAAGAGAGAAATTAATCTAACCTTATTTCATTACCAAGATTTTCACTCTTTCACCTAAGCAAAATGAAACTTAGTTACTCATAGATAAGAAGAAAGGAAGAAAGAAGAAGAAGAAGAACATGACTTTAATTTAGAATAAAGAAAAATTACTACAAGAAAACATAGTAATAAACTAGCATCATTTTGGTACCTAACACCTAACACCTTCAATAATCTGCTAAGGCCCCCTTTTATAGAGGATTAGAGAGACAAAATGACAAGGGGCTGAGTCATTAGTGAGTGGATGAGTGGAAAATGAGTGAAAAATGCCAAATGACTTTTGGTGAGTGGAAAATTATAGAGATTTCTTGTCTCCAAAATCATTTAGCTCTAAAGTCATTGAATGCATTAGAATGAGCAAATATGATCTTCATTAAAGTTGTAGGCTTAGATCTTAGATTTCAAATGGCTTTAGTTTGAGTCCAATATCATTTCTATAACTCCAGATACGTTCAAGTTACATTACACTACTCAGGCCCAGTCATAGCTCCTCTGTTCTGACTTGCAAGCCTAATATCACCCATTAGGCCTCTGATTCTGGAAAAGTGTTCAACATAAAAGTTGTAGATATAGGTCTCAAATCTTTAGCATTAAACTTTCAGCCTATTTTACAACCTCTAGCCCAAAAAATAGCATGAACAGTACAATAGGTCAAGTTGTCAGGAATAGCACTCTAGTTCTTGCTTCAACCCTAATTTGAGTTATCTACTCGTGTGATTGGGCTTTTGAGGTCATCATAAAAGTTATAGAGCTCTCTCTTATCTTTAAAATGCCATTAGATTTATCTCATTTGACCTTCTACATCCCAAGATATAGCCCAAATACAGAAATAATGTAAGACGTAAATTATGCTGAAAAATTCAATTAAGTCCAATTTGAATCCAAACTTACAAAACATAATCAAACTCAATCAATTAAGTACATAGAGAGTGTAAATAACTAAAAATGAAGGCTTATTAATATATAAAATTTGTGATCATCAAATTCCCCACACTTAACTTTTTGCACTCCTGGGCAAAACACACAAGACCAAAACTAAAAAAAACGAAACATACTCAAAAGTTAAACACTCTAAAAGACTTAATTTCTAATAATATTTAAAAATGAAGAGCAACCAATCATTCAAGTAATCAAAACATTCATAAGGTAACATATCTTCACATCTCAAACTAACAAGTAAGGAAACTTCAACTGAACAGCATGAGTCAAGAATGATAGATCTTCACAAGATTCACTCTCAATCCCTCAAGTGTTTAAAAGGTAGGTATTTCACTCAATTTAACCCATAAAAATTGTACTACAATAAGCTTGCTTATCTTCTACTTCTCCACTACTCAGAACACATGCACACACAAAACATGAGGACTTTAATCAAGTTTGTAATGAGGTCAAGGTAAAGGAGAAGGTAATATAGATATGATAAGTTAAATACCAAAGAGAATAAAAGAGCATGAAAGCTGAGTTCAATTAACAAGCATGAAAGTTCATCCCAACTCTACCTAATACAAATTCTCTTTACATATTCTTTTCCTTTCCTTTATTGCCTTGTTGACCTTCTTTTTCTTTTTACTTTTTTTTTTTATTTTTTTTATTTTTGATTTTTTGATTTTTTTATTTTTTTTTACAAAAAGAACATCATATATATATATATATATATATATATATATATATATATATATATATATATATATATATATATTTTTAACCATTCTGCACACACACCCCCACACTTGTTCAAGAACTCATCAAATGACAAAGCTAATGTTCTCTTATTCCCTAAGGCCAGCTAAGAACATTGTTTTTCATTTAAGACACATAATGAGTTCGAAATAAAGAATGGTCAAATAAGTTCAAAGGGGTTAAACAAGGGGAAATAGGTCATTTCTAATACTTTACGTTGGCAGGAATCAGAGAATTTACAAGAAGTCATAAGAGTGCTTGATATCATATTAGGAATCAGAGAATTTCCAAGAAGTCATAAAAGTGTTTGATATAATATTGAGATAATATGCTGCTAAGCAAGGCTGGCTATTTGATTAAAGTAGCTATTTCAAGAAAAATGCCTCAATCATATTTATGTATGCATATGAAAATGTAGTCTCAAAAAAAATCAAAGCAAGTTCTAGAATAACAATTTCATGAGTGAAATTCACACAAGAAAGAAGAGAATGGTACAAATGTTCAATCCATTCATCAATAGGCTCAAAATCTCACAAGGCATAATTCTATCATTCTCAGTCCACCAATTCAACATCCATAACCAAGTATGTGATTTTTAAGAAAAAAGACAATTAACTCAATCATGCAAATTTTCCTGAATTTAAATTGCTACTTCCATACAAACTAGTTGTCTACCCCAACTAAGATGCGTCTCAAGAGTAAAATTTACTCCTTACTCTGCCATCCTTAACTGGTTTAGTAAGTTACTGACAAATATATTAATACACACACTTCCTAATTTTTTTTAATTTCTTTAATTTTTTATTTGCACAACTATCCTTCCCCTCAACCAGATCACAACATTGTCCTCAATGTTAAAAATTAAATCCAGACTAAAGAAATAATCATCAATATACATCAAAGAAATTATTGGGACAAAATTAAACAAAGTAATGGGAAGAAGTCATATACCCGAAATGCTTAGATGAGAAGAGAATAACTACATCTTAACAATGGTTAGCAACGACAAAAATAAAAATAAAATAAAAAAAACAAAATGAAATAAAATGAAATAAACAAGCATGCAAACATTTTTTTTTTGGGTTCTTTTATTTTATATAATTTTTTTTGGCCTACACTATTTACATCCCCATACAAAGGCTCCGAAATTTAGGAGGCACTTAAGTCGACTCAATAAAAAAAAACACGAAATACTAAAAACTTACCTCAGGTTTAGTAGACAGGATCGTCTACCAAAGTCTCTGCTACATCTGGATCCTTCAACTCAAGTTATAGCTTCAACCGCTGACCATTTACCTTCTTCCAAATTAATTTTATAAGAACAGACCAAGGGACGAACACCTTTTTTATCAGCAATGCTGCAACCTTTCTTAGGAAACTCCTTATACTTTGGTTGCCATGCATGAATGTCATGATCTTGAGTTCTATCAAAAATAGTAAAAATATCAACTACATCAGAGGGATTATTGATAGAATCAAACTCAGAATTGACAAAAAAATTCTCAAGGGGATCAAAATCATGGGTTGTAGAAACTCCCCTATCTATGATTAAGTCAATCATGTATGTCTGATAGCCCTCGTCATCATTTTCTGACTTAACAAGACTTTTTGTCACCTCAGGTTCCTTGGGTAACTTAGCATCACTACTATATTGATTCTTTTCCACATCCTCTAGCTTATTCACACTTAAGGAGTTCATCACTTTGGACACTTGGCTCTTTATCTCCTTGCTTTCTTCAACAATTTTTCCATTCCTAAGGGTTATCACTGACTTAACTTGATCTATTTGTTGGTTTTCTGAATTACCATCATTTAGACTGTATTTGACCCTTGGGATTTAGTTGAGGTTGAGAAGGAAATTTTCCTTTCTCGTGAATGGTGAGTGCAGAAGAAAGTTTAGCAAGAGTGTCTTTTATGTCAATCATGGCTTGAGTGTTTTGATTAAAAATGACATCTTGCTTTTTCATGAATGCATGTAATGTTTCTTTAAGGTTATTCCTATATGGTGGGACAAAAGATATATATCCTTGAGAATTTTGTGAATCTTGCTATGCCTGAGGAGGTGGTGATTGCATGAATTGTGCCTGATTGTTGGTCCTCCAACTGAAGTTCGGGTGATTTCTCCATCCCGGATTGTATGTATCTGAAAAAGAAGAAGTGAATGACTTTTTAAAATTATTCATTACATTTACTTGCTCATGCACAACTTTAAAAACAAAAATTTTTAGACATTCATTTATCGAGTGTCCCAATTCATCACAAATGCTACAAATTTCTTCATTTTGCACAGATTTGATTTCTTTTACTTTCCCTGATTCCATGGCTTCAACCTTTCTAGCCAAACTAGCAAACCTCACATTTAAATCTTCTTCTTGACTAAGATGATATTTTCCTTTACTAGCATTTGCAAGGTTTAATCTAATTGAATTTTCAGAAGGATTAGTACCATGCCAAGATTGAGAATTTTCAGCCAAATGGTCTAAATAGTCTAAAGCTTCTTCAGGTTCTTTATCAAGAAATTCACCATTGCACATTATTTTCACAAATTGTTTAGTTTCGGGTGTTAACCCTTCATAAAAGAAGCTTATAGTGCGCTATTTTTCAAAACCATGATGTGAGCAAGAATTCAACAGATCTTTAAAACGTTTCCAACTTTGAAAATATGCTTCATTTGAATTTTGAGAAAAATTTTGGATTTGTCTTTTCAAAGCATTGGTTTTATGTGTTGGAAAAAATTTCTTCAAAAACTCATATTGCATTTCTTGCCATGTGCTAATTGATCTTAGTTTCAAAGTGTTAAGCCAAGCTTTTGCTTTATCTTTTAAAAAAAAGGAAATAATTTAAGCTTAACAACCTCTTCAGTGCAAGTTTGATCATGAAAAGTGGTACATACTTCCTCAAATTCTTTTAAATGTAAATATGCGCTTTCAAATTCTAAATCATAGAAATTAGAAAGTAAAGAAATCATGCCTGGCTTGAATCTAAAATTGTTAACATTGAGTGGAAATATAAAACATGATGGACTAGAATTTCGAGATGGTTGCAAATACTCACGCATGGTTCGCAATGGTTGATTTTCATGTTCATCATGCACACTTTCATTTTCAGCCATTGTGTTTGATGTGTGTGATTGTGATTCAAATAAATTAATATGTAAAGTACTAGGATTAACTTTAACCAAACGACCATAATTTAAATCACGATACCAATTAAGCATAAATAAGTAACTTAAAATAAAAAAAAATGTATAAGCTAGCAGTATAAACCATCCATTAAATATTAACAAAGGTGTGGTATAAACCAACCACCAAATAAGTTAATAAGCAAAAAAATTAAAAGTTAGTATGCGAAAAAATTAAAATGTTAGAAGCAGGTAAAGTAAAAAGTTAGATAGTTAGTAAGAAAGTTAGTAAGTTAGTAAGTTAGTAAACAAAAAATAAATGAGAAAATAAAATACGAGAAAATAAAGTACAAAAAATAAATTTAAAATATGAAAACAGAGAATCAAGAAGCCGATTTTTTGCTCAATGAGAGAAGAGAAGAATAAAGATTATTTCATTAATGATTAAAGATTATAGAGAAATTAGGGAGAGTTTCCCCCACTAAGTTAGTACATTAGTAAGTACAAAGAAAAAAAATTAAAAGGGTAGAATATATATACAAAATATTTACACCATAAATTTATTCTTCAAATCAAGTCCCCGTCAATGGCGCCAAAAACTTGATGCAAATTAAAAGTTTCAAACAAGTCTACAAACTTGATGCGAGATTAATTGTTGCATTGCGAACTCAAGTGTAGGTTGTCTCAAATACTAAATTTCTCGGGAGTCCGAGGTCGATCCACAGGGAATTATTGAAAATTAATTAAGGTGAAGTAAATATTTTGTTACTACGGTAAAAATTATTTACTTGGGTTAAAAGATCCACTCTTGGTAAATAAAGTAAAGGTAAGATTAATTTCTTTTATAACTTAATTAGAATCCTCGCAACATGGAGGTTTCAATTTGAAAATACAACGTTAAAAGTCTAATTAAAATAATATACGTAATTATATTATGTTTCTGAAAAATATTACCACCACTTATAAATAGGTTAAAGCATTCATTGTGCCAATATTTTGTCTACAACAAATCAAGAACTCCACTTTATAAGGAGAGTTTCTAACACCACTACTTGTAAATGGGTTAAAGCATTCATTGTGCCAATCTCTTGTCTACAAAAAATCAAGAACTCCACTTTACAAGTAGGGTTTCTAAATTGATTGGAAACAAAATACAATACGTATAATGACCACTTGAAAATATATCATTTAAGTACAAGAGAGAAATTAATCTAACCTTATTTCATTACCAAGAGCTTCACTCTTTAACCCAAGCAAAATGAAACTTAGTTACTCATAGAAAAGAAGAAAGAAAGAGAGAAGAAGAAGAAGAACATGACTTTAATTTAGAACAAAGGAAAATTACTACAAGAAAACTTAGTAATAAACTAGCATCATTTTGGTACCTAACACCTAACACCTTCAATGATCTGCTAAGGCCCCCTTTTATAGAGGATTAGGGAGACAAAATGACAGGGGGGATGAGTCATTAGTAAGTGGATGAGTGGAAAATGAGTGAAAAATGCCAAATGACTTTTAGTGAGTTGAAAATTATAGAGATTCATTATCTCCAAAATCATTTAGCTCTGAAGTCATTGAATACATTAGAATGAGCAAATATGATCTTCATCAAAGTTGTAGGCTTGGATCTTAGCTTTCAAATGGCTTTAGTTTGAGTCCAATATCATTTCCATAACTCCAGATACGTTCAAATTACTGTACACTACTCAGGCCCAGTCACAGCTCCTCTGTTTTGATTTGCAAGCCCAATATCACCTATTAGCCTCTGATTCTAGAAAAGTGTTCAACATGAAAGTTGTAGATATAGGTCTCAACTATTCAGCATCAAAATTTCAGCCTATTTTACAATTTCTAGCCCGAAAAATAGGATGAACAGTACACATAGGTCAAGTTGTCAAGAACAGCACTCTAGTTCTTGCTTCAACCCTAATTTGAGTTATCTACTCGTGTGATTAGGCCTTTGAGGTCTCATAAAAGTTGTAGAGCTCTCTTTTATCTTTAAAATGCCATCAGATTCACCTCATTTAGCCACCTATATCCCAAGATATAGCCCAAATACAGAAATAATGTAAGACGTAAATTATGTTGAAAAATTCAATTAAGTCTAATTTGAGTCCAAACTTACAAAACATAATCAAACTCAATCAATTAAGTATGTGGAGAGTATAAATAACTAAAAATGAAGGCTTATTAATGTATCAATATGTGATCATCATTACATAGATGTGCTTAATGAGATATATTGTAGCATGTATGATTATGTACTTTATCTAGTTATATTTCACATAATAATCATGCAATGACATATATGTAACATTCATTATATAACATATCTAATAATACTTTATATGAGTTATAATGAATTAATATTAGATTTGACTCTATTAAACTAAAAATGTGAAAAGTATTCTTTGTTACATCTTATATAGAGATATCCATTAATAATTGATAAATATCTTATTTGGATGTGTCTGTAAAAGTCTTATATGCATGTTAAACTAACTAGAGTTATACATTTATGAATCATGCATATGAAGATGTTCAGTTATGAATTTGGACTAACTATACTTGTTTTAAGTGAGTAATACTTTGTAGGATAGTCCAAGTATCAAGAGTGAGCATTGCAACAAGAAAGCAAAAGATCAAAATTATGCTCAACTCAAGAAAAATGAGAATGATAAGATATTCCAAGCATTTTCAAGTGTTGATACCCAATTTTGTCTATTTTCTTTTATTTTTGTTTTTGTTTTATTTATTTATTTAATTTAATTTTTTTTTAAAAAGAGAAAAGAGAAAAAGAAAAACTCATTAGCTTTGTTCTATACGGGTCAACCTATGACCCAATTTCCTTTTCAACCTAAGATCCAGCTCCATTCTTCCTTCTTGCTGCAACCCTCAAACCCTAGCCTCCACAAGTAGCATTAAAATGGCAGTCTCTCTGTTTTAATTGGTTTTGAATTTCCTGATAGTTTTGGTTCTATTTTAATTTGGTTTTGAATGTTCATTCAGTTTTGATCATCTGCCTTCCAAATGTAAAAAAGAAAAATGAAAAATTATGGCATTTGAATGATCTCGGGCACAATATAAGGAAAAGAAAGAATTCAAAAGGAGGGAATCATTCAAAAAGGACATACAAACACACAGATCAACAAAGAGACCCATTGAGCACTGCCTCTATCTTCACCTTCCTCACGAGAGCCACCATCCTTCATCCATTTTCCTTCACCACCATATTTAATCACACCCCACCATCAATGACAACCACTCACAAGCATCAAACAACCACATTCATCATCTCCCACTACCATCAACAGCCCCTATCTTCAACCCATACCACCACACTTCATCTCTAATCTTTCACCATTTAAAAAAGAAAAGAAAAATAGTAACCCATCACTGTGAACCCATCAGCCAGAGAGCTTGAGGAAGCCATCAACCAGAGCCTCACCACAACCCCGATCAGCCACATGTCACACCAACACTAAACCGCACCGCCGTTCCAGATCAGCTACCCAGCCGTCCGAGCCCATCAGATCGGACTACCCAGCCGCCCGAGCCTGCTAGATCAGACCAGCTGCGGCCGACCCGCGACCTCCACACCCTTTCATTCCACCGATCTGTCACTCTCCACTTAATACTCATAGCCATGTACCACCAAGCCGTCGAACCAGAAACCCCACGAGCACCGGCCATTTCCGCTCCACTCCGTGCGCAACCAGTGCCCAACGCCCAGATCCAGCTCCATCCCGTCGCCGCGCGTTCCCGCGGCATCACTCACCTAAGCCCACAACCCATCAACACCGCGAGTCACCTCTCCTGTCTGTGAGCTCCCTCTTTTCCCCTTTCTTTCTCTATATTGTTACTTTACTTCCAGAGATTAAAAAGTTTCTTTGTTCTTTTTTTATATTTATTTCAATTTTAAGTGTTGTTGTTTTAGGTTTATTTTGATTCAATTATTAATTCTTACGACCCATTTCATTTTTTTTAAGTTTTATCAATAGGTTAGAGGGTTAAAAATAAAATAAAAAAAGGTAAAAATAATAATAAAAATAATAAGAAATAAAAATAAAAAGTGATAAAAGTGGGTTGATTTGATTTGATTATAGTTTATCTTTGTTTTCTAATTGATTATCTTATTTGTTGCTATGATTATTGTGCTGGTTGATATGTAACTTTAATTTAATCATTTTTGTGTAAATCAAACATTTTAAAATTGGCCAACAACGAAAAAATTAGGAAAGGATTGGAGCACCGATCAAATACACTCTTTCCGATAATCTTGAGGCTTTATATTGGATCTTTCCAAGAGTGCTGGTGAGATTTAATCCCCACATAAAAATTAAAATAATCATGTAAACTAAAATACAACCTTTTTTTATATATAAACCAAAATAAACTTTTTTTGTTAAATTAAATATTCAAATAAAAGTGAATAATTTCATACAGTTTCAACATCATGATTGTGGTGAATTAAAGTTTTATTTTTCATGAATACATTTTTTTGAAAATTATTACAAAAATCTCATTGTGCCTAAAAATATTTTTCTTGATTATAAATGAGATTTTATTTGGCCATTTACTTAAAAAAAACATTCTCTTACCTCAAATAAATTTCTTTGAATTAAAATTTATTCATTGAAATAATATTTTATTTGGCCATTTTATTTTGAAAATTACTTCTCTTCAAAAAAATAAATTTTGATTCACCACTTTTATATAATATGTTGTAGACTTAGAATTTGTTCTAAAATAATGGCTATTTAGCCACCCATTTCTGGTCTTAGTCATTTATCATTCTTGATATTATGCTTGACAAAATGGGACATATCAAAATAAAAAAAATAATTCTTTTTAAAAGGATCAATTTAATTAATCTTGCAAATAACATTAGATTAAATAGGTAACCGTTCTTAGAACGGACGGTGTAGGGTGCTAACACCTTCCCTACCCGTAATCAACCCCCGAACCATGAACTCTGAAATACAGACCATCTTTTAAGTGTCCAATTGCACCATTCCCAATGGATAAAGCGATTGGTGGTGACTCCCAACACCTTGAGGTCTTTTTCTCCCTTTTCTTCTTTTTAATTTCGCGGCACCCTTCGGGATGGTTACGACAGCTGGCGACTTCACTAGGGACAACTAGAGGGTTAAGCCTTGTTTTAATCTCATGTTATTTGCTCTTTGATTATGTTGGTCCATTTTTGTTTCATTTGTTTATTTGTTTTATATTGTTATTCATTTTTTTTACATTACATGCATTGTACTTTTGCATTGTGAATAAATTTGCTTACATGTTCCTTCATGTACACTTACACACACAAGCTCTATACCCAAGCTCGGTACCTTGTAGGCTTAGATAGAGGGTGAAGTAGTGTTTCTTTGAGAGACCTTTGATCTCTAAATAGGCACATGAAAATCCCTCACTCAAATTGAACTCCTTCCGCTTGTAACCTATCATGGGTGAAGATTGAGGATTCTTGCTAGCCAAAGTGTTGGCGATAGCAAGGGGTAATTGGGGACCCTTTGTCTGATAGGAGATCTAGAACCAAAGCTATCACTTACTGAAATAACCTTAGAGCTACCATGGTACATAGAACCCATCCTTTAGGACAGGTACCAAGCCTAGGCAATCCCTTTCCTTTAACACATGAGGGATTTCTATTTGTCTGTTATTCTTGGCTCTTGTAATTTTATTTTGTAGTTGCTAACTCCCTTTTTGTTATTTTATTTTACCTTGCATTTGCATATGTGGTCCAATCTTGTAAAGATATCGATAAACCTCGAGCATGAATAAGGGACAGATGACTCTAATGTCTGAGGTGGCAGAGAGTATTTGGGCTGTTAGTGAAGCGTCTGCAAGAATTCAAGCCAAGGAAGGAAATAGTTTACATCACGAGGATACTCCTTTACCTCCCCTAATGGGGAGCCATGACTTTAAGCAAAATGACCTAGGGAGGCTCTGTAATGTGTTGTGTAGTATGGGAAGACAAGAAGAGTTCAAAGACAAGTATGGAGATATTGTAGCTCTCATGATCATCACCCCTGACCTCCAAATGTTGAAAGTTGTACTTCATTTTTGGGACCCCTCATATCGGTGTTATACTTTCCAATAATTTGACTTAGTGCCAACGATTGAGGAGTATGTTAGGCTTCTTAATAGAGACGACATGCCTAAGGACAAAGTATACTCATATGACCCCAAGAAGACGCTAAGAAGGATGCTGTCCAAATTGATAGGGATTCATGCCAAGGAATTGGACAAGTACATAAAGGATGGAAGACGAAGTCTAGATTTGGAGTTCTTGCTTAGGATGGTTGAAGCTCAAGTCGATCAAAGTCTTAGTTTGGTAGCACTAGCCGTCGCTATTTATGGGTTAGTAATTTTCCCAAGAGTGAAGAATCAAATAGATGGACATGTGATCAATTTGTTCGAGCAGATTGAGCATGGGGTACACCCAGCCCCACCAATTTTAGCCGAGACAATTCGATCCCTGAATTATTGCCGAGTCCATCAAAAAGGAATATTTTGGGGATATGCACCATTGCTTGCAGTATGGATGCTTAGTCATATACCGACCTTGAAGTGCTTTAACCATCCAGAAGTTGATCTAAAACAGTATGTCATACCTAAGCACCCGCTTTCTCTATATGGTCGTGATAATAGGCCTCCCCGAACTCCGACAATGAGACAATGGATTAGTTTTTTCATGGAAATGAAAGAAGTGGTCTGGAGGGTCAAGTGGTTTCCTCTCACTTATACCATATATAGATGTGGAAACAAACCTTGGGTTCCACTTATTAGCCCATGAGGAGTGGTGGGCTATGCTCCAACTATGGTCTGAAGACAAATGGTATCCCTACAATTCATTCCTATGACTCATGGGTTGTCTAAATTTGAATTCTCATATAGCGATGAAGGAACCATCTGTAAGATAAAAGAGGTCATTGGAGATTGGAAGGACACAAGAAGTGTGAAGCCCGGTCTCCCATCATCTGAAATGACACCGGAATACCTAATTTAGTAGGCTAGTAGGAAGAAGGGGTTTCTTACTCCTAAGGTACAGGGTCTAGAGCCACCAATGCACCAATTTAATGAACCCATTGATCACTATGCCGAAGCAAAAGGGCGGTATGAAATCATTTATCAGTAGTGGGCCACTGAGAGAAGGTCCTTGAAAGATCAACTTAGCACTGCAAGAAGGAAAATCCAAAGTCAAGAACATGAGACAGCCTCTAAAGAGATTGAAATAAAGAGGTTAAGGAAGACATATCAAGCCCTCAAAACAATCATTCAAGGGAAAGATGGTCAACTTCAAAAATACAAGAATGAAGTTAAAATCTTGAATCAACATTTGGAAAAATATGTTGAATGGTCTACTTTCTTGGAAAGTAAGAAGAATTGGTTGGAGGATGATGTTCTTTTCTTGACTAAGGAAAATGATTTCTACCTTAATGCAAGCCAAGAAATGGAGCGGAAAGCCAAAATGGTAATTGACAATATGAGGGAAATCTCCAACCATTCAAGAAAAAGGGCAAGAGAAATCATCAAAGTGGAAGCCAAGCTAGCACCAAGAGAAAACCAGGATATTTTGACTCAGGTCAGGAAGGACCTCGACTTCCTAGGAAAATTTCACTGAAAAGGACAATCGAAATTAGTTTCTTGTTTTAGGAGTGTTGATGTAATTTAGAGTTAGCATGACTCATTCCATCTTATTTTGTAAAGCTAACTCCTCCATCTTACTTGAGGAGTAGCAATGATCAATATGTGTAAAGGCTAACTCTCTGTGACCATAAAGCTCTTCTCTTTGAATGAACGAGGTTTATCGATATCGCTTACTGCTTTGGATCATGTCTTTGCATGCATAATTTTACTTTTGTTTACATTCTTTTTTTCAGATTTTCTAATAATAAATAATGAATACAGAAAGGAAAATTGTCTCTATGACACCCATATAGGACTGGGGCAGTCACAAGAAGAGCTGAGAAGTGAAATAAGCCAGCTAAAGGAACAAATGGCCAAGGTCTTGGAAGTTCTGCAAGCTTTGAAAGAGCAGGAAGTACCAAAGACAACAAACAAGAGGTCTATAAGAAAGAAGTGACTAATGAATAAGCTTGTGAGTTCTTAAAATTCATAAAGCAAAATGAATACAGGGCAGTGGATCAACTGAACTGCACCCTTCAAGAATATCACTCTTATCTTTATTAATGAACTCTGAGCCACATAGGAAGGTGCTAATGAAAGTGCTTAATCAAGTCCATGTTTCTTATGATATCACAGTTGACAAGTTGGATGGCGTTATCAGCAACATCACAGTAGATAATTACATCACTTTCATCGATGATGAAATACCCAATGAGGGAAGGGGACATAATAAAGCACTTTACATCTCTGTAAAATGTCAAGACCATATCATAACTAGAGTACTGATGGACAATGGCTCTTCCTTGAACATGATGCCAAAGTCGACACTCTCCAAATTGCCTTTTGATGGGTCACATATGAAATCAAGTACAATGATAGTAAGGGCATTTGATGGCACAAGGAGAGAGGTCATAGGGGAGATCGAAATACCAGTTCAAATTGGTCCCTGCACTTTCAACATACTTTTCCAAGTGATGGATATTGCACCATCATACAGTTGTCTCTTAGGACGGCCATGGATTCATTCTGCTGGAGCTGTGCTTTCCACCTTGCACCAAAAAGTAAAATTCATAGTTGATAACAAGATGATTACTGTCTTTGGTGAAGAGAACTTGCTGGTGAGCAAGCCGCTAGACACTCCTTATATTGAACCTACAGAAGAGGCTCTCGAGACTGCCTTTCAAGCACTCGAGGTTGTCAATACCATTTATATAAAAGAAGGAGCTCCAATTCCCAAACCACAGCCCTCTGTTGCATTTGTAATGAATGCTAAAGTCATGCTAGAATGGGGTTATTAGCATGGAGAGGGGCTGGGTAAGAAACGACAAGGTGCCATAGGACTTTTACAACCCTTGGAAGACAAAGGTAGATTTGGGCTGGGATACAAACCCACCAAGACCGATAAGAAGAGAATCATGGAAGAGAAAAAAAAAAAAAAGAGATTGGCTCACTTGGAAAATCAAGAACCTAAAGTGAAGGGAGTCCCCATCTGTGATATATGACAAAACTTTCGGAACGCGGGAGTTGTGTTCGTAGATCAAGTGATCGCTGTTGAAGATGATGACTTTGTCAGTCATACGGACCTAGTATATACATATTCTTCAGATACAAGACTTGTCAATTGGGAGATCTTCAAGCTTCCCATAACCTTAAAGTCTCTTTCAAAGTAATTTTGTAATGCTATTCCTTTAGCTCTACCCAAGGCTTTAGGATTTCCATTTGTAAAATGGGCTTATATGTTTCCTTTCTAATAATTGTTATTAATAAAATGCATTTTGAGTTTTCTCATTCCACAGCTTTCATCCCACCATTATCATGACCTTCTATTCATTTCATCTCTCTTGTGTCAACATCACTTAATGCAGATCTGAAAGTGATTCTCTTGAAAGTGACAGTGTCAATATCTCATCATATAATTTTGAACACCCCGTTAATCATGTCGATGAGGATAATGAGGATGATTAGGATACTTCACCTGAGTTAATAAGATTACTATAACAAGAAGCTAAAGAAATCCAACCCCATGAGGAACCAATTGAAGTAATTAACTTAGGGGTTGAAAATGATAACAAAGAAATCAAAATTGGTACCTCGATGAAAGAAGATGAGCGTAATATGTTAATTAAACTCTTGTTTGATTATAGTGATGTCTTTGCATAGTCATACCAAGATATGCTAGGGCTAGACACTGACATAGTTGAGCACAAATTACCACTAAAACCTGGGTACCCTCTGATTAAGCAAAAATTGAGACGAATGAAAGCTAATATATCCCTAAAAATCAGAGATGAAGTAAAAAGACAGTTTGATGCAGGATTTCTTGCAGTTGCAAAATACCCATAATGGGTTGCCAACATTGTTCCTGTCCCAAAGAAAGATAGGAAAGTCTGAATGTGTGTGGACTATCGAGACTTAAATAGGGCCAGCCCTAAAGACGACTTCCCGTTACCTCACATTGATGTTTTGGTGGACAACACTGCTTAACATTCATTTTTTTCCTTTATGGATGGTTTCTTAGGATACAATCAGATCAAGATGGCACTGGAAGACATGGAGAAAACTACATTCATCATTTTATGGGGAACCTTCTGCTACAAAGTGATGCCTTTTGGTTTAAAAAATGCTGGGGGAACGTATCAAAGAGCTATGGCGACATTATTCCATAATATGATGCACAAAGAAATAGAAGTTTATGTGGATGATATGATTGCAAAGTCAAAAATAGAAAAAGATCATATAATCAATCTGTAAAAGCTTTTTGAGCAATTGAGGAAGTTCAAACTCAGACTAAATCCTGCAAAATGCACTTTTGGTGTCAGATCAAGCAAACTATTGGGGTTTGTGGTGAGCTAGAAAGGAATAAAAGTTGATTCTGACAAGGTCCGAGTAATACTAGACATGCTAGTCCCTCGCACTGAAAAGGAAGTTCGGGGATTTTTGGGAAGGTTGAATTACATCGCTTGATTCATATTCCATCTCACAGCAACATGCAAGTCACTCTTCAAGTTGTTACGCAAAAATTAGCCAGTTAAGTGGAATGAAGATTGCCAAAGAGCCTTTGAAAAAATCAAGCAATATTTACAAGAACCCCCAGTTTTGGTGCCTCCAATACTAGGGAGACCTCTCATTATGTATTTGACAGTGCTTAATGAGTCTATGGGTTGCATACTAGGACAACATAATGAATCTGGTAGGAAAGAACATGTCATCTATTACTTAAGTAAAAAGTGCATCGATTATGAGGTAAAGTACTCATTGTTAGAGCGAACTTGTTGCGCCTTGGCATGGGCTGCCCATCGATTGAGGTAATACATATTGTGTTACACTACTTGGTTGGTGTCCGAAATGGATCCTATCAAGTATATCTTTGAGAAACCCACTCTCACTGGGAGAATCACACGATGGCAAGTTTTATTATCGGAGTATGAAATTGTTTATATAACCCAAAAGGCAATTAAGGGAAGTGCCCTTGCAGATTATCTGGCTAACCAACCTATAGAGGATTATGGGTTAATACAATATGAGTTCCCTGATAAAGATATAATGGCTCTGTTTAAAAATGAAGAATCCTCTAAAAAAGAAAAATGGATTATGTGGTTTGATGGAGCCTTTAATGCACTAGGGCATGGCATTGGAGCCATCTTGATCTCCCCTGAAGATAAATTCATCCCAATCATAGCAAGGTTGTGTTTTGACTGTACTAACAATATAGCAGAATATGAAGTGTGTACTTTCGGTATTCAGGTGGCAATAGAATCAAAAGCGAAGATCTTGGAAGTATATGGGGACTCTGCTTTGGTCATTCATTAACTAAAAGGAGAATGGGAGACCCGTGATGCCAAATTGATCGCATACCATGTTTACATCAAAGAATTGATTGAGCAATTTGATGAAGTCACTTTTCATCATGTTCCTCGAGAAGAGAACTAGTTAGCTGATGCTTTGGCCATACTATCATCAATGTTCCAAGTAAGTCATGAAAGGACCTACCACTTATAAAAATAGAAAGTCGTGACTGTCCTGTATATTGTCAAGTGGTTAAAAATGAGCCTGATGGGAAGCCGTGGTACCATGACATCAAATGTTTCATAAAAAATAGGGAGTACCCTGCAGGTGCTTTAGAAAATGACAAGAGGACCTTGAGGAGGCTTGCGATAGGTTACTTTCTGAATAGGGAAATACTATACAAAAGAAACCATGATATGGTGCTTCTAAGATGTGTTGATCGATGCAATAGAAGTAGAAAATATTATTGAAGAAGTACATGAGGGTTCCTTTGGAACTCACTCCAATGGACATGCAATGGCAAGAAAAATCCTAAGATCTGGTTATTATTGGTTAACCATGGAAACTGACTGCTTCAATCATGTGAGGAAGTGCCATAAGTGCCAAACATATACTGATAAGATCAATGTGCCACCAGTCCCCTTGAATGTCCTAGCGGCACCCTGGCCATTCTCTATATGGGGTATGGATGTCATAGGACCTATTGAACCTAAGGCCTCAAATGGGCATCGCTTTATGCTTGTCACGATAGACTACTTCACCAAATGGGTTGAAGCTGCTTCTTATGCCAATGAAACCATGAATGTGGTGATCAACTTCATCAAAAGAGAATTGATATGTCGTTATGGTCTACCAAATAAGATCATCATCGATAATTCAACCAACTTGAATAACAAAATGATGAAGGAAATGTGCGAGAATTTCAAGATCCAACACCATAACTCCTCGCCATATCGCCCAAAGATGAATGGGGCTATTGAGGCAGCAAACAAAAACATCAAGAAGATCATCCAAAAAATGGTTGTGATATATAAAGATTGGCATGAGATGCTTCCCTTTGCTCTGCATAGTTATCGCATATCTGTCTGTACCTCAACTGGGGCAACTCCTTTCTCTTTAGTTTACAGAATGGAAGTCGTACTCCCTATTGAGGTAGAGATCCCCTCATTAAGAGTACTGATGGAGATAAAATTGGAATAAGCCCAATGGGTCCGAGCCCGACTAGATCAGTTGAATCTTATTGAAGGTAAAAGGTTAATTGCACTATGTCATGGCTAGTTATAACAAAGGAGGCTTATGAAAGCCTATATGAAAAAAGTGCACCCTCGACATTTTCAAGAAGTAGACTTAGTGCTCAAAAAGTTCCTGCCAATTCAAAAAGATCATCATGGAAAATGAACTCCAAATTATGAAGGACCTTATGTCGTGAAGAAGGCTTTCTCTAGAGGGTCCTTGATTCTCACAAAAATGGACGGTGAAGATCTACCACTTCCTGTAAATTACGACGCAGTCAAGAAATATTATGGGTAAAAGCACTACTTGTCAAAAAAAAAAAGAAAAGAAAAAAAAGAAAAAGGAAAAGCATGGCTTACTAGGTGGAAAACCTGAAAAGGCTACCTAAGCAAAAGTTAGAGCGACCTAGGCAAAAGTTAAGGTCTAAAATGAAATGACAATAAATGACAACAGTGCTTGATATGACAAAGGAAGTGAGACCTGAGCGGCTGAGTCTCCATGCAAGGGAGTAGCAAATCTCTATTTTAGAGCAAGCTAAGTTTACCATATTAGGGCAGGCCAAATGATCCCAACTGGGGCATTCAAAATCTTCATAGGCTGGTTAATGGGTGTTCAAAATTGGGTATATAGAGGATTGACACTAATTACGATAAAGTGTTTCACTAGAAGAACTGAAGACCTTTGCCCTCATCATCCTTCTATAAATTTTATGTTGATGACCACAATATTACTTTCCTTTCACCATTTCCATTTCAATACAATATCATCATGTTTTTACCTTTGCCTCTTCTTTGACTTAATATGCATTTTTATAATAATCATATATTGGAATGTGAAATATATGACATTGCTATTAGAGCATTGAGAATTGCTAATGACTTGAAAGGTATGGGAAACACAATGATTCCTGAAAAGAGTGTTGATAAAAAGAAAGGACAACCAGGTCACCTTAAGGGTCATCTAAAGGGTTTTCCCATTGCTCTTATGTGTCATATCTAATGCACACCTCAAAGGTCATCCCGGTTGGACATTTCAATCGTCGGCTGAATAGACAAATCCCATTCCAGTTTATCTTTGAAAATGATTGCAATCATGTCCTCAGGGGTCGTGGAGACAAAAAAAAAAAGACAAAAAAAGAGAAAAGCAAAAAAAAAAAAATATTCGTACTCTCATACATCTGAAGCATGCATAGTGCACTATTTCATTTTGCTAGCCTTAACCTACAAAGGTCCAACTTGCTGTTTTCAGTCCAATCAGAGTCTTATGTCCATTACCTTTTCTTTTTGGGTCCTCGCACCCATTGCTTTTAGTTTCTGTGATAAGTCAGGGCAACATACCCATTGTTTTATATCTTTTGGGTCCTCGTACCTATTGTTTTATGTTTTGGGTCCCCATACCCATTGCTTTTAAGTTTTTGTTAAGCTTCAGCGGATACTTGACTCCGCAAGCTTTTTACCCTTTTTCTGGGTCTCTGTACCCATTGTTCTATGTTTTCGAGTCCCCGTACCCATTATTTTTAAGTCTTGTTAAGCTCCGACGGATACCTTACTTCACAAGCTTTTTATCTTCATGCTTTAAGCTTTCAGTTAAGCTTCAGTGGATACCCGGCTCCCCAAGTTTTCCTACTTTTTTTTTTGTTAAGCTTCAGCAAATACCTGATTCTACAAGTTTTTAACCTTTTATGGGTACTCGCACCCATCTTTTATTGCTATTTCCTTTTCTAGGTCCCTGCACCCATTGTTTTATGTTTTCGGGTCCCCGTACCCATTGCCTTTAAGTTTTTTGTTAAGTTTCAATGGATACCCGACTCCGTAAGCTTCTTACCTTATTTTTTGTTAAGCTTCAATGGATACCCAATTCCGTAAACTTCTTACCTTGTTTTTGTTAAGCTTCAACGAATATCTGACTCGTAAGCCTCTTACCTTATTTTGTTAAGCTTCAGTGGATACCTGACTCTACAAACTTTTTACTTTTTTGGGTTCCCATACCCATTGTTCTATGTTTTCGGGCCACCATACCCATTGCTTTTAAGTTTCTTGTTAAGCTCCAGCGGATACCCTACTCCGCAAGCTTTTTATCTTCATGCTTTAAACTTTCAATTATCCTTCAATGGATACCTGATTCTGCAAGCTTTTTACCTTTTGGGTCCCTATACCTATTATTTTATGTTTTTGGGTCCCCATACCCATTGTCTTTAAGTTCTGGTTAAGTTTCAGTGAATGCCTGACTCCGTAAGTTTTTTTGCTTTAAGCTTTAGCAGACACCTGAATCCTCAAGCTTTTTACCTTTTCATAGACAAAATTGAATCAATTCCCTTGCTTTTCATTTATTCTAAATGTAAAACAAAGGGGGGCAACTGTTGATACCCAATTTTGTCCATTTTCTTTTATTTTTGTTTTTATTTTATTTATTTATTTAATTTAATTTCTTTTTTTAAAAAAAGAGAAAAGAGAAAAAGAAAAAGTCAGTAGCTTTGTTCTATACGGGTCAACCTATGACCTAATTTCCTTTTCAACCCAAGATCCAGCTCTATTCTTCCTTCTTGCTGCAACCCTCAAACCATAGCCTCCATAAGCAGCATTAAAATGGCGGTCTCTTTGTTTTAATTGGTTTTGAATTTCTTGACAGTTTTGGTTCTATTTTAATTTCGTTTTGAATGTTCATTCAGTTTTGATCATCTGCCTTCCAAACGTAAAAAAAAAATGAAAAATTATGGCATTTGAATGATCTCGAGCACAATATAAGGAAAAGAAAGAACTCAGAAGGAGGGAATCATTTAGAAAGGACATACAAACACACAGATCAACAGAGAGACCCATTGAGCACTGCCTCCGTCTTCACCTTCCTCACGAGAGCCACCATCCTTCATCCACTCTCCTTCACCACCATCTTTAACCACAACCCACCATCAACGACAACCACTCACAAGCATCAAACAACCACATTCATCATCTCCCACTACCATCAACAGCCACTGTCTTCAACCTATACCACCACATTTCATCTCTAATATCTCACTATTTTAAAAAAAATAGAAAAATAGTAACCCATCACTGTGAACCCGTCGGCCAGACAGCTTGAGGAAGCTGTCAATCGGAGCCTCACCAAAACCCTGATCAGTTGCACGTCACGCCAACACTAAACCGCGCCGCCGTTCTGGATCAGCTACCCAGCTGTCCGAGCCCATCAGATCAGACTACCCAGTCGCTCGAGCCTGCTAGATCCGGCCAGCTACGGCCAACCCGCGACCTCCACACCCTTTCATTCCGCTGATCCGTCACTCTCTGCACAACACTCATAGCCACGCACCGCCAAGCCGTCGAACCAGAAACCCCACGAGCGCCGTCCATTTTCGCTCCACTCCGTGCATGACCCGCGCCCAACGCCCGGATCCAGCTCCATCCCGTTGCCACACGTTCCACCGGCACCACTCACCTAAGCCCCCAACCCGTCAACATCGCGAGTCACCTCTCCCGTCCGTGAACTCCCCTCTTTTCCCCTTTCTTTCTCTATTCTATTTCTTTACTTCCAGAGACTAAAAAGTCTCTTTGTTCTTTTTTTATATCTATTTCAACTTTAAGTGTTGTTATTTTGGGTTTATTTTGATTCAATTATTAATTCTTACGACCCATTTCATTTTTTTAAGTGTTATCAATAGGTTAGAGGGTTAAAAATAAAATAAAAAAGGTAAAAAATAATAAAAATAATAAGAAATAAAAATAAAAAGTGATAAAAGTGGGTTGATTCGATTTGATTATAGTTTATCTTTATTTTTTAATTGATTATCTTTTTTGTTGCTATGATTATTGTGCTGGTTGACATGTGACTTTAATTTAATCATTTATGTTTAAATCAAACATTTTAAAATTAGCTGACGATGGAAAATTTGGGAGAGGATCGGAGCACCGATCAAATACACTCTTTCTGATATTCTTGAGGCTTTATATTGGATCTTTCCAAGAATGCTGGTGAGGTCTAATCCCCACATAAAATTAAAATAATTATGTAAACTAAAATACAACCTTTTTTTTTATATAAACCAAAATATATTTTTTTGTAAAATAAAATATTCAAATAAAAGTGAATAATTTCATACAATTTTAACATCATGATTATGGTGAATTAAGGTTTTATTTTTCATGAAGACATTTTTTTGGAAATTACTACAAAAATCTCGTTGTGCCTAAAAATATTTTTCTTGATTATAAATGAGATTTTATTTGGCTATTTACTTAAAAAAAATATTCTCTTACCTCAAACAAATTTCTTTGAATTAAAATTAAAATTTATTCATTGAAATAATATTTTATTTGACCATTTTATTTTGAAAATTACTTCTCTTCAAAAAAAATAAATTTTGATTCATCATTTTTATATAATATATTGTAGACTTAGAATTTGTTTCAAAATAATAGCTATTTAGCCACCCATTTCTGGTCTTAATCATTTATCATTCTTGATATTATGCTTGACAAAATGGGACATATCAAAATAAAACAAAAATAATTCTTTTTAAAAAGACTAATTTAATTAATCTTACAAATAACATTAGATTAAATAGGTAACTGACGAGCGCCGAACTCAGTCAAAATTATAACCGAAGTTATTACCTAAGCTTGTAGCATAGTGACAACACCGGATCATCTCCACGAGGATTATAGATGCAATTTAATCAAATCAAGTGAAAGTTAGCAAAGGGGGGTTTGACAGTTTAAGATCGCACTTAACAAAATTAAAGGAAGAAATAACAATTAAAGAGCAGTCAATTTAGAAACCTATCCAAGATTGGGTGGATTCAATCATAGACCCTTCATAGAACACTTGAAGTGCAATTGAATTGTTAATTTGGATCTAACCGAGATCTCTGCATCAAATCCAGAATTCATACTAGATGATCGTCTAGAATTCAATTAACAAGTGATAAACACAAATCCGCAATCACACCATTCATGAAGATCTATGTTAATTTCAAGTACTGAATTCAATTAACTTAGGCACAAATCAGTAACCTAACCTTTTTCAATTCTGTGATTAATTTAGATCAATCAGTTCTAAGTTTCATCACAAATCTCAATCTTCATTTATGTGATTAGTTTAGATCAATCAGTTCTAAGTTTCATCACAAATCTCAATCTTAAACCAAGATCAAATCAGATCAACATAAATAGAATCACGATTCATGCATTCAAGATCAAGAAGAAGAAAAAGAGAAGAAGAAAAGAGGAATTGAATTACAAATCAAATACAATACATAACCAAGGTCTCAAGAATCCAAACCACAATCTCTTCAAGAGTTCTAAATTGACTGAAAGTAGCTTAGCCCTCCATAACCATGAAGGGGAGCATCAAAATATACAAAAGCTATGAGAAACTATGAAGAAATAAGAAGAAACTATGAGAGAAATGAAAGAGAATACAACTTGTTACTTTCATGATAACCAATGGTGCCTTTTATAGAAGTCTAGGGTAACAAAATGACAAAGGGGAGTGGGTGGATGAGTGGGGTGGTTGAGTGGGTTGGTGAGTAGAGTAGTTGAGAGGGTTGGTGAGTGGAGTAGTTGAAAGGGTTGGTGAGTGGAGTAGTTGAGTGGGTTGTTGAGGATGAAAATTTCTTGTCTGACTTGGAAGCCAAAAACGACCAATTATACTTCAGACCCATGAAAAGTACTCTTCATGAAAGTTGTAGATCTTTGTCTTAGCTATAACATGCATATCTGGATCGTCCAATTTGGCTTCCTATAGCCTAAGATATGACCCAAATACCGTAGGTTGCTCAAACCCAACTTCAGCACCTCTGTTTCGACTTGCAAGCTCAAACTGACCCATTAAACTTCATTTTTTCAAAAAGTGTTTTTCATGAAAGTTGTTTATTTGGATCTTAACTATCAACTATCCAAATTTTAGCCCATCTCCATTATTACAGCTTAAGATATGATTTTATGAGTGCACACCGTTCGGATTCTAGTGACAGAACCCGTATTCTGACTTCCATATAAACTTAGGTCCCTTAGACATCTGTTTAGGACTTTGAGCTCTTCATCAAAGTTGTAGAACTTCTTCTTAGCTTTCCTACAAGGTAAAATTTATGATTATCAGATATTAAGAACTCAAGTTATGGCCAAAATATAGAAATAGTGTCAAATCTCAATAATGCTGAAAATATTCAATTAGGACCAATTTGAGCTCAAACTCACAAAATCATACCAAACTCAATCAATTAAGAATATGGAAAGTGTAAATAACTAAACATAAGGGTTTCTTAATGAATAAAATATGTGATTATCAAACTCCCCCACACTTAGCTTTTTGCACTCCTGGGCAAAACTCAAGACCAAAACAAGGACATAAGAGATTAACAAAAATTTAAATTCCAACGACATTCAAGAGCCCAAAATTTTACAATGAAGAAGAACAACCAAAGGTTCAAGGGATCAAAACATTCATGAGTTAACAATTCTCCATATCTCAAACCAACAAGCAAGGTATCTTCAATATGAATCGAGAATGATAGATCTTCACAAGATTCCCTCTCAATCTTTCAAGTGTTTAAAAGGTAGGTATTTCACTCAATTCAACCCATAAAAATTGCACTACCATAAGCTTGCTTATCTTCTACTTCTCCACTACTCAAAACACATGCACACACAAATCATGAGGACTTTATTCAAGGTTGTAGTGAGGTCAAGGTAACAGAAGATGATAAAATGGATATGAGAAGATAAATACCAAAGGGAATAAAAGCAAATGAAGGCTGAGTTCAAGCATAAAAGTTCATCCCAACTCTAATGTATATCCCTTTACATATTCATTTCCCAATCCTTTTCTTTTCTTTTCTTTTTCTTTTTTTTTATATATATGAACATAACTATATACATACATTTTTCCTCTTTTTTTTTTTAGGCACTCTTTCCTTTTTCAACAACCATTTTGTACACACACCTCTACACTTGTTCAAAAACTCATCCATTAACCAAGCTAATGTTCTTTTATTCCCTAAGGTAAAGTAAGAACACGATTTTTCATTTAAGGCACATAATGAGTTAGAAACAATGAATGGTCAAATAAGCTCAAAGGGGTTAAGTAAAGGAAAATATACAAGGTTGGCAGGAATCAGAGAATTTTCAAGAAGTCAAAAGAGTGCTTAATATCATATTGAAAACAATGTTGGCTATTCGGTTAAACTAGCTATTTAAGAAAGAGGGCCTCAATCATGTTCATGCATGCAAGTGAAATGTAGCCTCAAAAAGAATCAAAGCAAGTTCTAGAGTGGTCATTAACATGAGTGAAAATCACACAAGAAAGAAGAGAATGACATAAATGTTAAATCCATCCATTAGGCTCAAAATCTCACAAGGTATGCATCCATCAAACTCAATTTATCAATTCAATCATCCATCACCAAGCATATCAGTTCAAGAAGGGAGAAAAGTTATTCAATCATGCAATGAACCCCTTTTTTTTTAAACAAAACAAAAAAAAATGCTAAAATCTCTCCCCCATACTTAATATAACATTGCCCTCAATGTGAAATAGAGATATAGAAAAGAGCAACACAACCTGATAAGAAGTTAATCAATGCTAAGCAGAAAAGAAGCACACTGTCAATGCCGTATCAGACCCTGAAAAGAAATCAAATAATAAAATTTTAGTACTTCCACAATTTAATACTAATTAATTACTACCTAAAAAAATCCTTACTCTGCCACCAATTAAGATGCGTCTCAAGAGTAAAATTACTCCTTACTCTGCCATCACTAATTGGTTTAATAAGTCCATGACAATCATATCATACTTTCCAAACAAAACAACAACAAATTTTTTTTTTTGGTCAACTATCCTTCCCCCCAACTAGATCACAACATTGTCCTCAATGTTAAAATATAGATGAGTAAAGGATAGAAGATATTACCTGTTGGAGAAAGCTGACACAAATTTAAACAGAAACAAAGTACAATAAAATCAAACCGATTAAAGAGAAAGTGTCAGATCTGGCTTTCTTTTCTTGTTACTTCCTTCATTTGCTTCTGTTGACCAATCTATCTGAGCTAATACCTTATCAGGTACATACTCAAAAGCTTCTAATTTATCAATGAGCTCATCAATAGTGGAGGCAGAGATAAGAAATTATCTTGTCGAAGGAGTGATAAATTTCTGTTCCACAGCTTTGTCAAGAAAAGATAACAAAAGATCAAAGAAATTATTAACATTCAACAAACCAATGGGTTTATGGTGGATGTTCAGTTTAGCCCAAGAGACAATTTGAAAAATTTCTTCCAAAGTACCAAAACCACCTGGTAAGACAAGAAATGCATCAGAATTATCAACCATTGTTTTCATTCGTCCATGCATAGATGTTACCTGAATTTCTTCTCCAATTGTCTTTCCAGTGATGTTATTTTCAGCTAAAGGTTTAGGAATAAAACCTAAAACCTGACTGCCTCCTATAAAAGCATAAAGTGATACAGCCCCCATTAACCCACGACAACCTCTCCCATATACAAGATGAATATTCCTCGCAGCAAGTGATCGACCAAGAGTGCTAGCTGCGTTTACAAACTCTATTCCTTTCCCATAACTCGACCCACAAAAAATACAGACATTTTTGAGGTTACGAATAGAAGGCCCCATTCTATACTCTTCCTCTCTTTGAGTGTTTCTGAGTTGAAGGAAAATGGAGAAAATAGAGTGCTTAAATAAGAAAATGAATGGAAAGGGGAATAATTGCACCTATAAGGGTAAGTTGACGGTTGTCAGAAAAGGTTGAATTTAAAAAACACAGAATCTTTTCTTTCTTTTTTTGTTTTTTTTTATTTTTTTGTTTTTTGTTTGAAAGATGACATGAAGAAGAAGAAGAGGATGATACGTACAGATTGTTTGTGGATATGGCTCACATCTGCCTCTGGTTTAACGTCTAGTAACGGCTTAAACGTCTTCTATGAGTCGAGGATAAGCTTCCTATCCAATTTTCTTATAAATTGGCAAACAGGGTCTTTTAGAGTCAGATTCCCAAGACTGTAGCGTTTTTCTTCATCCTTGAAGAGATTCCACAATTTAAGGATTTCACGATGCACCAATCCACAAGAATGCGTCTCAAGAGTTAATAAGATATCATCTAATGACTCCTTACTTAGTCCATTCTTAATGAAAAAAAATTTATCTTCTCTATTTGCGAAAACCATCCCCAAAGTACGACATCGCTTGTTACAGTTCCATCGTCCATATTTGTGACAGACTTGTAACCTTTTTGCTCTTCTCCTTTTAGAATATGAACTTCTTCCAAGACCAGGCATATATGAGTCAAATAAAATTGAGGACTCACCTGCTAATCGGACCTTTGTTTCAATTATCCAGCGTACATCTTCTGGCATACCTTTGTGCATTAACAGTCTCAATCTTTCACATCGAACTTTGTAGATTTTTCTCAAAGCATTTTGAGGAAGAGAAGGAAAATGTTTGCTCAGGTTTGAAAGAATGACATCCATTTTGAAGGAGAAGAAGGGTTTAGTTATTTTGGGAAACTGAAAAATAAACCGACTTGAGAGTCACGGAATACCGTATCCGCCACTTAATCGGTAACACAAAGAACTCAAGAACTTGGTTTTCCAGGAATGGCTGAGTCTTTGTCCATTAACTTTAAGCGCATTACCATTCCTAGGATCCTCAATATCTACGGCCCCAGAGGATACACGTGTTTGACAACAAAAGAACCGCGCCACCTAGATCTCAATTTTCCAAAGAGTAGGTGCAAATGATAATCTCAAAGCAGAACTTTTTTGACCAATTTCCGCACTTTTGCAAAAGGTGTATGAGAGACCTTGCATAAAGTAGGCCAATAAAATCCATACTGCAAGATTTTCGCAGTTGTTGTCGCTAAAAAAAAAATGACCTCCACATGCTTCCGAGTGACAAAATTTAATGTCACTACCTACCTTATTGTCGGGCACACAGCTATTTTTTTTTTCTCTTTTTTTTTTCTTTTTTTTATTCATAATACGGATGGAGAAGGTTCATCACCTCCATTTCTGCATTCTCTATAAGTTCATGATACTATTTGAGGCGGTGTCCATTTACGATGAAAGCTTTGGCAGTGACCTCACTTTTAATCTGAACAACACCAGAAGGAAAAACCTTAGTAACAATAAATGGTCCATCCCATCTAGACCTTAATTTGCCAGGCATGAGTCGGAGGCGGGAGTTATAGAGGAGAACTTTTTGACCAATCTCGAATGTTTTCCTCAGAATCAACTTATCATGGAAGGCTTTGGTCTTCTCCTTATAAAGTTTGGAACTTTCATAAGCCTCCAAGCGGATCTCCTCCAATTGCTGCAGCTGCAGCTTCCTCTCCATACCTGCTTGATCTAGGTCCAAGTTGCACCTTTTCACCGCCCAGAATGCACGGTGCTCAATTTCCACCGATAGGTGGCAGGCTTTTCCAAAAACAATCCGATACGGAGACATCCCGATTGGTGTCTTATAAGCAGTCCGGTAAGCCCATAAAGCATCCTCAAGCCTCTTGCTCCAATCCTTTCTGTTAGGTTGAACTGTCTTCTGGAGTATCTACTTGATCTCCCTATTGGAAATCTCGGCTTGCCCATTAGTTTGGGGATGGTAAGGTGTAGAAACTCTATGCAAGACCCCATACTTTTTCATTAAAACTTCCATGCTTCGATTACAAAAATGTGAACCCTGATCACTAATGTTGGCCTTCAGAACTCCAAACCTGCAGAAAATCTGTGATCTAACAAAATCCACAATAACTTTGGAATCATCAGTCCGAGTAGCTTTCGCCTCCACCCACTTGGATACATAATCAACAACTAGCAAAATGTAAACAAAACCAAAAGAAACAGGAAAGGGTCCCATAAAATCAATACCCCATACATCAAAAATCTCACAGAATAATAAGGATTTCTGGGGCATCTCATTCCTTCGAGAAGTGTTTCCTATTCTTTGGCATTGATCACAAGATTTACAAAATACATATGCATCATGAAATAGAGTGGGCCAATATAATCCAGATTCCAAAACTTTCCTAACAGTCCTTTGGGGACCAAAATGACCGCCACATGCAAGTGTATAACAAAAGCTAAGAATAGAATGGAATTCATTATCAGGCACGCATCTCCTAATGACTTGGTCACTACAAAATTTCCACAGATAAGGGTCGTCCCACACATAATATTTTGACTCACTCTTCAATTTATCAATCTGAGCCCTAATAAAATGTGCAGGGAAAACACCAGCAACTAAGAAATTTACCAAATCAGCAAACCAAGGAGTGTTACCTTGCAGCTTGAAAAGTTGCTCATCAGGGAAGACATCATGGATAGGAAAAGTATCTGCCTCCTTTTCAATTCGGCTTAGGTGATCAGCCACTAAATTCTCCGCTCCACTTTTATCACAGATTTCAATATCGAACTCTTGGAGGAGCAAAATCCACCTAATCAACCTAGGCTTTGCATCAAGCTTCTTCGGGAGAAACTTGAGTCAGATGATCTGAAAACACAACCACTCTAGAACCAAGCAAATATGATCGAAATTTGTCTAAAGCAAAAACAATTGCTAAAAGTTCTTTTTCAGTGGTGGTGTAGTTGACTTGTGCAGGATCTAAAGTTCTTGAAGCATAGGAGATGACATGAGGTATTTTGCTGACCCTTTGTGCAAGAACAGCTCCCAAAGCATAATTAGAGGCATCACACATGAGCTCAAATGGGAGTGTCCAATCTGGTGGCTGGATGATAGGTGTACTGGTCAATGCTTGCTTCAAGTGATTGAAGGCATCCTTACATTTCTGGTCAAAATAGAACTCCATTTCTTTTTGTAGCAAGTTAGATAGTGGAAGAGCAATTTTGCTGAAATCTTTTATGAATCGCCTATAGAAACCTGCATGACCAAGGAAAGAACGAACCTCCTGCACGCATGTGGGGTAAGATAGGTATGAAATAACATCTATTTTTGCAGGATCTACCTCAATACCCTTGCTAGATATTATATGCCCTAAAACTATGCCTTACTCTACCATGAAATGACATTTCTCAAAATTCAGAACAAGGTTAGCCTTAATGCATTTATGCAAAACCTGAGTTAAACTATCCAAACATGTATCAAAGGAAGAGCCATAGACAGTAAAGTCATCCATGAATATATCCATGCAATTTTCTAAAAGGTCAGAAAATATACTTACCATACACCTTTGAAAGGTGCCTGGAGCATTGCACAGACCAAAAGGCATCCTTCTGTATGCAAATTGCCAAATGGGCAAGTGAAAGTAATTTTATCTTGGTCTTCTGGGGCTATATGGATCTGAAAATAACCCGAATATCCATCTAAGAAATAGTAATGCGACTTGCCAGCTAGTCTTTCTAACATCTGATCAATGAAAGGTAATGGGAAATGATCTTTCCTGGTGGCTTGGTTAAGTCATCTGTAATCAATGCAAACCCGCCAGCTGTTTTGAATTCTTGTGGGTAGTAGCTCATTGTTTTGATTTTCAACTACTGTGACCCCAGATTTCTTTGGAACAACCTGCACGGGGCTCACCCATTTACTATCAGATATGGGATAAATAATGCCAGCTTGCAGTAGCTTAGTAACTTCCTTTTTTACCACATCCAGTCGGGGGTTCAGTCTCCTTTGGGGCTGCAGATATTGGTTTAGTATCTTCCTCCAACAAAATCCTATGCATGCATGTGGAGGGACTGATACCAGGAAGATCTGCAAGTGTCCATCCGATGGCTTGTTTATTATGCCTCAAAACCTGCAGTAATTTTTCTTCTTGATCAGGTTGTAAATTTTTAGCAACAATCACGGCGACTTCTCACCATCTTCCAAATATGCATATTTAAGATGGTCCGGCAAAATCTTTAATTCTAAGGATGGAAGCTGTACAATGGAGAGCAACAAGCTATTTGAAACAACTAACTCAGCAACATTAAATTCAACATACTCCTGACTCTTATTTTCACATGCTGCATCATTCAAGTCAGCAGCTACATCACCACTCATAATTGCATAAATCTCGACATGCGCAAGACATGGTACAATATCACAGCCAGCACATGTTTCACAGGTAACAGAATCCAGAAAATCAGCAATATCAGGAAATTCAGCATAAATATCAGCATAAGCATCGTCAACTAGCATATCAATCACATCAACATGGAAAACAGAATGCTCCTCTAATGGATGTCTCATGACCTCAAAAATGTTAAATTGTACCACATCGTCACCAAATTCCATAGAAATGGTGCCAGAATGCACATCTATCTTGGTCCTGGCTATCTTGAGGAAAGGTCTGCCTAGGATCAATGTAGCATGGTTTGTTGAAGACTCATCTTCCATGTTCAGAATATAGAAGTCCGCTGGAAAAATTAGCTCATTCACCCGAACTAACACATCTTCTAGCACCCCTACAGGATGAGTAGTGGTCCTATTTTCCAATTGAATCACTATACCAGTAGGTTGCAAAGTGCCAATGTTCAAGGACTGATATATTGGCATAGGCATGACATTAATTGAAGCACCCAAGTCTAGCATTGCATGTTCAAATTTGGAGTTACCTATCGTGCAAGGAATTGTGAAAGTTCCAGGATCTTTGCATTTTTGTGGCATGCTTGGTAGAATCATTGCAGAAACATTTCTGCCCATGCTTATTTTCTCAGTACCCTTAAGTCTTCTCTTGTGAGTACACAACTCTTTGAGGAATTTGGCATACTTGGGAATCTACTTGATTGCATCAAGGAGGGGAATATTGATTTCCACCTTCCTGAATATGTCCATGACTTCTCTTTCTATTTCTGTTTGCACAGTATGCTTGGACTGTGTGACTTTGTTTAGAAAAGGTAGTGGAATGGCCAGATTTGAATTCTCTACACATTTCTTCTGTGTCACAAATTTTTAGATTGAGCTATCCATTTTCTTCTGTTTCTAGTCACCTTCTGGTTACTGCACTTGTAGTTCAGGTTGTGGTGGAGTAGGACCGTCAATTTCTCTACCACTTCTCAAGCTAATGGCACTTACATTGCCTTTTGGGTTGTTGACTATTTGTGAAGGCAATTGGTTCGACCCTTGACTTTTTAGCTCACTCAGAGTGGTTGCCATCTGCCTAATTTAAGTTTGTAAATTCTGGATGGTGGCATTGACATTTTGCTGAAACTGTTTCATCAAGTCTTCGAAAGGTGGCTAAGCTAGAGTGGCTGCTGGAACAGGCAGTTGGAGGGGCTGCTGCATGGGTGGCGGCGTAAGTTGCGCTTGCCTAAATGCAGGTGGTTGGTACTTGTTGCTAGGGCCTGTAGCTTGGTATCTAAATTGCAGTTGCTGCTGTTGGTAGGGCTGTTGTTGCTGTTGACCAGAATTTCCATATTTCAGGTTGGGATGGTCCCTCTAGCTAGGGTTATAAGTATTAGAAAATAGATCATATCTGGGCTGCTGCTGTGATTGCTGATATTAGGGTCTACCAGGAAAAATACCAGCTACTACAACAGATTGCTCTGGAAAAATAGAACCACCATCCTGAAGTGTGGGACATGCATCAGTAGGATGAGATGAACAAGAGCAAATGCCACACACAGTTGCAGCCATCTGCATTGGTGCTTGTTGTCCCACTACTAACTGTCTCACCAAAGAAGTTAATTCATCAAGTATGTGTTCCATTCTCTGTTGGTCTACATGAGATGATTGAATCTCATTGACTCCTCTGGTTGAAGTAATAATTCGTGTGCCAAATTATTGGGTGTTGGCTGCCATGTTTGCTATCAAATCTCTCGCTGCTGCAGGGGTCTTATCTACTAAGGCTCTTCTAGAGGCAGCATCCACCATGCTTCTGTCATTTGGCAGCAAGCCTTCATAGAAATATTGAATTACGAGTTGATCGGTGATTTGGTGGTGGGACAGCTCGAGCACAGCTTCTTGAATCTTTCCCAATATTCATGCAAGGTCTCTCCTGTCATTTGTCTTATGCCACATATATCTTTTCTAATGGCAGCAGCTCTAGAGGCAGGGAAAAATTTCTCTAAGAACAACTGCTTCATGTCAGTCCAACTTGTTACTGAACCTGGTGAAAGATAAAATAACCAATCCTTGGCTGTATCAGCAAGTGAGAAAGGAAATGCCCTCAGCTTGATGTGCTCTTCTGAGATCCCATGTGGCTTCATGGTTGAACAAACCACATGGAACTCCTTTAGATGCTTATGGGGATCCTCACCTGCAAAACTGTGAAACTTGGGCAACAAATGTATCAATCCAGATTTTAACTCAAAATCAGCATCAAGATCTGGGTATTGAATACACAAAGACTTGTTAGTTATATCAGGAGCAGCAAGTTCCTTAAGAGTTCTATTCTGTATGTTATTAGCCACAGTTTCAGAATTATTCAAGATATCAAGTTCACTCCCAATATTAAGATCAAATTCAGAAGCAATTCTTGCACTTAGCCTACGAGCTCGAATCAACCTGTGCAAGGTTCTATCAATCTCAGGATCAAAGTCAACCAAGTTATCAGGCTCGGACCTAGTCATGCATCACACAAAAACAAATAAATAAGCAAAATACACTAGACAATGGATAAAAATGATAGAAAAGTTAATAAAAAGAAAAAGTTAGTAAAAACACTTAAAATGAAAAGATTACACTTACTAATCCCCGGTAACGGCGCCAAAATTTTGACGAGCGCCGAACTCAGTCAAAATTATAACCGAAGTTATTACCTAAGCTTGTAGCACAGTGACAACACCGGATCATCTCCACGAGGATTGTAGATGCAATTTAATCAAATCAAGTGAAAGTTAGCAAAAGGGGGTTTGACAGTTTAAGATCGCACTTAACAAAATTAAAGGAAGAAATAACAATTAAAGAGCATTCAATTTAGAAACCTATCCAAGATTGGGTCGATTCAATCATAGACCCTTCATAGAACACTTGAAGCGCAATTGAATTGTTAATTTGGATCTAACCGAGATCTCTGCATCAAATCCAGAATTCATACTAGATGATCATCTAGAATTCAATTAACAAGTGATAAACACAAATCCGCAATCACACCATTCATGAAGATCTATGTTAATTTCAAGTATTGAATTCAATTAACTTAGGCACAAATCAAGTAACCTAACCTTTTTCAATTCTGTGATTAATTTAGATCAATCAGTTCTAAGTTTCATCACAAATCTCAATCTTCATTTATGTGATTAGTTTAGATCAATCAGTTCTAAGTTTCATCACAAATCTCAATCTTAAACCAAGATCAAATCGATCAACATAAATAGAATCACGATTCATGCATTCAAGATCAAGAAGAAGAAAAAAAAGAAGAAGAAAAGAGGAATTGAATTACAAATCAAATACAATACATAACCAAGGTCTCAAGAATCCAAACCACAATCTCTTCAAGAGTTCTAAATTGACCGAAAGTAGCTTAGCCCTCCATAACCATGAAGAGGAGCATCAAAATATACAAAAGCTATGAGAAACTATGAAGAAATAAGAAGAAACTATGAGAGAAATGAAAGAGAATACAACTTGTTACTTTCATGATAACCAATGGTGCCTTTTATAGAAGTCTAGGGTAACAAAATGACAAAGGGGAGTGGGTGGATGAGTGGGGTGGTTGAGTGGGTTGGTGAGTAGAGTAGTTGAGAGGGTTGGTGAGTGGAGTAGTTGAGTGGGTTGTTGAGGACGAAAATTTATTGTCTGACTTGGAAGCCAAAAATGACCAACTATACTTCAAACCCATGAAAAGTACTCTTCATGAAAGTTGTAGATCTTTGTCTTGGCTATAACATGCATATCTGGATCGTCCAATTTGGCTTCCTACAGCCCAAGATATGACCCAAATACTGCAGGTTACTCAAACCCAACTTCAGCACCTCTGTTCCGACTTGCAAGCTCCAACTGACCCATTAGACTTCATTTTTTCAAAAAGCGTTCTTCATAAAAGTTGTTTATTTGGATCTTAGCTATCAATTATCCAAATTTCAGCCTATCTCCATTATTACAGCTTGAGATATGATTTTATGAGTGCACACCATTCGGATTCTAGTGACAGAACCCGTATTCTGACTTCCATGTAAACTTAGGTCCCTTAGACATCTGTTTAGGACTTCGAGCTCTTCATCAAAGTTGTAGAGCTTCCTCTTAGCTTTCCTACAAGGTAAAATTCATGATTATCAGATATCACGAACTCAAGTTATGGCCAAAATACAGAAATAGTGTCAAATCTCAATAATGCTGAAAATATTCAATTAGGACCAATTTGAGCTCAAACTCACAAAATCATACCAAACTCAATCAATTAAGAATATGGAGAGTGTAAATGACTAAACATAAGGGTTTCTTAATGAATAAAATATGTGATTATCAGTAACCGTTCTTAGAACGAATGGTGTAGGGTGCTAACACCTTCCATACCTGTAATCAACCCCCGAACCATGAACTCTAAAATGCAGACCATCTTTTAGGTGTCCAATTGCACCATTCCCAATGGATAAAGCGATTGGTGGAGACTCCTAACACCTTGAGGTCTTTTCCTCCTTTTTTTTCTTTTTAATTTTGTAGCGCCCTTCGGGATGGTTACGACATCAAGATTTGAAGAGAAGAAATTTTTGGAAGCTTGGTTTACATCAAGAATTGATGATGACAAAAGATCAAGTCCCAAGCTTCTTCAAGAATAACTTATAGGACTTAAATCTTGTGTAAAGGTAAAAAGGAATAACACTAAGCTCAAATATTTTTTAATATCTTTAAAAGTATTTCTTAAATGTTTAAATGCCCAATAAACTATCTTTGGAAAGGTAGTCTTGGTGGTATTTCAAATCTATGAAAAATAGTTAAGTTTGTGTTTTGCAAAATTGACATTCGATTACTTTTTTTATCATAACTTTCAAACTACTTTGATTTTTGTTGTGAAACTTATTGCATATGAAAATAGACTCAAAGATCTTTCCGATGAGTGGTCATTTGATTTAAACGGATAAGAAATGAAGAAGTTATGACCATTTAAAGTTAGTTTTCAAAAACAGTCAAGTTTGAGTTTTGAAAAACTGACCTTTGATTACTCTTTTGATCATATTTTTCAAAATACTTTGAGTTTTGTTCTAAAACTTATTTCATTTGAAAATAGACTCAAAGATCTTTCCAAAGAGTGGTCATTTTAATTAGATAAGAAATAAAGAAGTTATGACCTTTCAAGTTGTGCAAGATTGAGCACATGGTCCGAGGCATGTTGGTACTGACAAATCTTTTCGATCACTCTCTCCGACCTGAGTTGTAGCTCTATGGAGTAGGAAATTGAGTCTGTGTGCATACATGTAGTTATTGAGGGTATTATCGTAATTATATTTATGATAATTGATTTGTTAGATATTTGATTATTGTTAGTGGCATGATTGTAAATATTACTTACTTCATGTATTTTATTGATAAATGATATTGATGGTATAACTGTAATTATGGTATGATAGTTGTGTGAGATATTGTATGTGTTTATCTTCATTGCTACCATACTGGTATTGACGTAAGTGATCTCACCTCTATGTATGCATGTTGTGTATTATATTTATATTTGTCAAGACGTCGAGCAAGAGGTAGAGCGAGAAGTTGAGGAGGAATAGATTCTTGCTGAGGACATTGAGTTTTGAAGAGATGGAGATGCCTAGTTTCCTTGGCTACCTGAAGCTGACATTCATTGGAGGAGATGAGGCATGGACTGTTGATTTAGAGAGAGAGAGTATTTACTATATAGGAGACCTAAATATTAGATTGAGTAGGCAACATTTAGGACACCCTTATTTTTCTGTTAATCTTTTTATACAACTAAAGTTTCCAATATCTATTAGGCAGTATTAGAGAGCTTATTATCGTACTCCCAATGCGATTAGTATTGTGTCGTCTACTCGGACACCTGTTCGTAGGACTGCACATCATGATGGATTCCTATATGCTAAGGAATCTGAAGAGGACCCGTCTGAGGGTTCTGCTGTCTAGTAGGACTTGGGCAATATAATAGTTTAAGTTAAAGTTTAAAGTTTAAATATTTTGAAAGTCTAGTTTGTAAAATATTTAAGTATGACAATACTAAAGGCTTGTATATATATATGATGTAAATTATTTGTGACAATGTTGTTATGTTTTTATTTTCTGCTAAGTTTATCTTATTATCATCAAGAAATTTTATAACTTGTATTTATATTACAAGCACGATTTCTAATTGAGGGGTAATTTGGTAATTACGTAACATAAAATGTGGCGCCCTAAGGAGGGTGTTATATTAGTTGGTATCAGAGCCCAAGTTAGAGTCTTTTGGGTTTGTGGTTAGGTCTGTCTTGTCTAAGTTGTGTGATTCTCTGTAATTGTTTTCTGAAAGAAAAACAATATTGTTTGAAGACTGACCCTCACTTTTCTTTGTGTTGTTCAGTCTGATTGATAGAACGAAATGGCTGGACGCGAAAGAGGATGCATGAATGCGAGGGCAGCAGCTGGAAATGCCAGCGATGATAATCAGAATATGGCTGCACCTGTAGCAGCAATACAACGAATGGCCGAGGTTGTTGCATAGCAAAACCAAAGAGCAAATGATGATGCTCACAGCTTGTCAGAATTTCGGAGGAACAATCCACCAAAATTTCATGGAGACTTTGATCCAGAGAAGGCTGATCTGTGGATCAAGGAACTGGAGAAGATATTTGATGGTATGGGATGTACTGATGAGCGGAAGCTTACTTTCGCGATGTTCGTGCTAGTCGGTGATGGAGAGGCTTAGTGGGCAGGAGCCCGGAGGTTAATACAAGCTGAAGGGAGAGTTGTGACATGGCAGCTCTTTAGGCAGAAGTTTCTGGGGAAGTATTTCCCAGCCAGTGTCTGACATTAATGTAACACCCTAGCTCTGATACCAACTAATGTAACACCCTAGCTAGGGCATCACATTTCTGACTTCCGACTCATAATCTGAAAAAGAAGTTCGCACAAAGTTTGAGTTATAAAAGATGGGTTTTAAAATTTCTTCTTTACTTTACTGAAAATATTAGGTAATATAAAAAAAACATATTTCAACTATTCATTATACAATATTTATACCAATTAATATCATAATTTAAAGAGAAATATAAAATTAACAGACTTATATATTATTTGACAAACAGTAGCAAACCCCGTGTCGGGTCCTACTTAATAGCACGGTACAACACTAACGAGAAACTTTAACATACTTATTCCTTATCTGTCCATCTTGATGCATCAAACATCTATTTCTTTGTCAACACTGCACACCTTCGAGTCCTGAATGTCCACTCCTTATTATTGTCACCAATTTCAGAGTATTTATCGCCCTTTATGTCTAAGACAACTCGATCCTTCTATTGTTTGATTTTAACAATACAAACATAGCAAAACAACATAACAAAGAAGTGAGATCACCTACATCAATACCAATATGGCAGCATAGAGATAACACATAGCCAACAATATCATACAGATAAAGCATACCATAATCATGTTATCAGCATTATCATCATCATCATCCAAGTATTCATAACAATCGTTATATCCAATATTCCTCAATTAATATATCATACAGATATAAATGCTCAGATTTATGCATATGCACAAAGACTCAGTTTATTCAAAAACAACTCCATGGAGGTTTTCACAAATTCGAGAAGAATGCTCTGGTTAATTGTCAGCCTTAGTCCAAGGACAATCTCCCAGTCATTGAAAAGAATCGTGTTATTGTCGGGTATCGTCAATGCGTTGCAACGGACTGCATCGCCAAGTGGCACAGGGTACTCGCCAGCTGTCCACTAGTCGACCGCCGCGCCTCGACGCCCCCAAGATCCATCATAGACCTCACTATCAATTCTCATTCCCTCTTCAACCACAAGGGCCATAATAGCTATTAGCTATATTTTATACAATGCACGAATATATCAGTGCAACTCCAACCCCAAAGGGCCAAATCTTTTCAATTTCATTTGTTCAATGTAATCATATACTTCAACGCATATTTTTTTTCAATGCACGTATAATGCACCAAATCCAATCACAGACATATCTTTCTAATGCATGTATAATGCACCAAATGCCAATCACAGGAAAAACATGTCATTTTCTCACACAACATCCATATACTAGTTCTACAGTATTTATATTATATTTTCAACAAAAAAATCATATTATCACATTTTCATAGTTATAAAATTCTTTCATCGTGTTTTCACAAAATTGCGTAACATTTCCATTATGTTTTCACAATTCCAAAATGTTTCTGTTACACTTTCAAAATTCTGAAATATTTTTGTTATATTTTCACAATACTGTAACACTTTTGTTACGTTTTCAAAATGCCGCAGCTCTTCTGTTGCACTTTTAAATCACGTATTAATTTTTCAATGTCTTTCTCAATCGCGTAAAAATATACGTTTCTCAAATCACATATTATTTTTCTACTATTTCAAAATTGTGTATATTTTTCAATAATATTTTCAATAGTGTAAAATATTTAAACGCTTCCCAAATCTCATAACAATTTTCCACCAATTTTCTACCATTTTTCATAATCGCGTAAAAATGTTTTATCGTTTGTTCAATCACGTAGTGATTTTTCAACTATATTTCAAATCACGTAAAATATTTAAGCTTACATAAAATATTTAAACGTAATTCAAATCACGTAGAAATATTTTAACATATTTCAAATTGTGTAGAAATATTTTACTATATTTTAAATCATTTTTAAGATACTTAAATCATTTTTCACCATTTTACAATCATGTAAAATATTCCTTAATATTCCAAATATTATTTTGGACTTTCAAATAAGTCAATATCATTTTTAACACATTTTCTTACTCAAGAAAATCTTTTTCACGTTTCTTTACTCAAGAAATTCTTTTTAAATATAATCCACAAAATTACTTTTTCATTGATATAAATCAATGTTTCAAATCTTAAAATTTTCACACGTACTTCAAAACTTGAAAATAAGTTATACTTTAGTAAATTCTCAAAATATCATTATATTCTCCATTTTTCCCCCAAATCATTTCCAAATTAACCTACTTCAAAATAAATTGAAGTTTGAAAACATTTTCGTTTACAAAACTTAATTTTTCAAGTGAGTAAAATACTCTGATTCCCTTTTCAAATTTCTTGTATTAAATCAATTATATTTTCACTTAAAAAATTACTTTGTTTCATCAAAATCTAGGCATTACTATTTGAAAAATTATTAAAACATTTTTCCTTTTAAATTGATATGGTATGATTATGGTATGATCTATCTGTATAATATTACTGTTTGTGTTATCTCTGTGCTGCCATGTTGGTATTGGTGTAGGTGATCTCACCTCTTTGTTATATTATTTTCTTTGTGTCAGATCTTGTTAAAATCAAATAATAGAAAGATCGAGTTATCTTAGACATAACGGGCGATGGATACTCTGAGATTGGAGATAACAATAAGGAGTGGACATTCAGGACTCGAAGGTGTGCAATGTTGACAAAGGAACAGATGTCCGATGCATCAAGATGGACAGAAAAAGGAATAAGTATGTTAAAGTTTTCCGTTAGTGTTGTACCGTGCTATTAAGTAGGACCCGTCATGGGGTTTGCTACTGTCAAAAAAAAAGAAAAAAAAATAAGTCTGTTAATTTTATATTTCTCTTTAAATTGTGATATTAATTGGTGTCAATATTGCATAATGAATAGTTAAAATATGATTTACAATATTACCTAATATTTTCAGTAAATTTACGTTTCAGTAAAGAAGAAATTTTGAAACCCATCTTTTATAACTCAAACTTTGTGCAAACTTATTTTCAGATTATGAGTCAGAAGTCAGAAATGTGATGCCCTAGCTAGGGTGTTACATTAGTTGGTATCAGAGCACGGTTTGAGTCTTTTGGGGTTTGTGGTTAGGTCTATTTTGCTTGTGTTATGTTCTCTGTGTTTGTTTTTCCAAAAAGAAATAATGTTGTTTATAATGGATATTAGATCCATTGTATTTCAATCCGCACGTCTCAAAAAAAAAATGGCTCGGGATAGTAATACTTGTGTGGAAGTGAAACATGTTACTAGTAATGCAATTGCAGCTACGGGAGCAACGGGAGTAATGTGGAAAGACGACTGCACAAACAAAGGACCGTTGTTCAGTGGAAACTGGAAGTTGAAGTTTAGGATCTGATGGAAGAGAATCAGTCTTGGAATATAAGATTTTGTAATTTTGGAACCTAATATTTTTTTTAGGATATTGAGAAAGTAATTGATTTCGATGGAAGATGTATTTACAACCATTGAGGAAACCAAAAATAGTAAAGGATGTGAAAGAAGGTACTTAATGAAGGAATGTACGTCAAGAAAACAATTTACAAAAAAGTTGGACACATTTTCAAAGAGTATAATCTCTGATGTGTTCTTTGAAAATAGAGTTTTCTATTAGTAAAAATTTTAGATAGTAAGGGAAGTTGTTACTCTGAATGGAACGGGAGTGTTCTGAGCGGAAGATTTAATCAATGGAGATTGTGTCATTAGAGCTAATCCTATAAACCATACTGAATATTTCTGTGAATAACCTATTCCTTATGACATATGATTGAGTAGATCAATTATATGTTAGAGTTATTCGTTATCCTCTGATTTGTTTACTTCTATTTCTATTCTTAGCTAATCGAGCTATTCAAGTTGTTGTTATAAATCAAATATTTATATTAGTTTGATCTGTTGTTCAAAATTTTGTGTTAGTTTGATCTATTTCATAAACAGACGTGGTCTTTGAAAATGGATTGGTTATTTTCCAACCATATCCAATGAGATTATTTCAATAGACTGTGAGTAATCCAGAGAAAATTCATTTTTGAAAATCGGGTTACATCCAATTCTTTGCTGGATATGTTTGATAACGGTTTAATTCGTTTTGTTATCTTCCATGATGTTTTCTTTCATCTCCTGCAACTGAAGGAATATCTAACAAGAAAGGATATTTCTATATTTGTATCCATGTTAACGTATCTGAGTAACGCAGCAGAAGCGTGGTGAATTTTTCAAAAGATTGGAACAATTCTTCTATGGGAAAACTTAAGACGGTAATGGAAAACCGTAGAAAATTTTTTTGTGGAAGTATCTGGTATAGTGCTGTGGAAAGAAGAACTCAGTTAGTGAGACATTTCCTGTTAAAAGCAAAAATCTAGAATATGTAGTGATACGAAGATAAGGAAATTTTAAGTAATACATTACATTAGCTAAACATTACATTACATTAGTTAGAAGTTATCTGAGAAAAACTATTCTAGGCGTGAATGAAGATCGGTTGTTGTTATGTTGATATCAAAGATATGGAAATTCTTTCTTTCTGGAGTAACATTCAACATCTTTAGTAATAACCAACAAAATCTCTATGATAGGAGTCTGAGATATCTGTTTGATCAGGAGAAGTTGAACATCAGCAAAGAGATTTTGTGGGATTAGAATAGTGTAGCAAGACGTAAGAGAGGAAGTTTCATGAGAATTGGAAAATAAGATAAAAGAGTAATGTTCATATTTATTCTAAGGGTGTGAAATCATGGTCATGAAATTTCGAGGACGAAATTTCAATAAAGAGGGGGAGTATTGTAACACCCCAAATTTCCTATATCTTAAACAGTAATTTTGACAGTTAACAGAATTTTACTATTTAGTAATTTCTGGATACTGTAAAATTATTTTGTTTATTCCGTCAGCGTATTTGATCGTTTTGAGTGATTTACTCCGTGTCAAGAAAATAAAAATTTTTGGGCTGGGGAAAACTTTACGTAATTTAATTTTTACCGTTAGGTAATTATTTTACATAATCTGATTTGATATTTGTGCGTTTTCTAATTTTTGTAATTTTATGGATGATTATGAAATTTTTGACTGTATGTCGGCCCCGGTGGTCCTAGGTGGGCCCAAGTGACCTTACGTGGACCCAGGTAGGTCCCGCAAAGTGAAAAAATTTTCTACGCATAGAAAAATTTGTACTGTTTAGACGGAGACAGGGGATCTTACTAAACTTGAATCCGGAAATAGTTTTAGAAAATTTATTTTGTACTGTATTTATTTATTGGAAGATAAAAATACAATAAATATATTCTTTCGTGAGATTTTTAGTAGATAAAAATAGAAATCGTCATTGACTTAATCAATGGTGTGAGAATAAACTTAATTAGGCAAGCTTCAATATCAACCATAGATTTAATCAACGGTGTAAAATTAATTATATAAAGTGACCATTTATGACCATTAGATGAAGAATTAATCAAGGGTGGAGATTTGGTCTTAAAAAGTAACAAAGACTAATTATGACCATTGGATTAAAAGTAAGAAGAAGTAATCTTGACCATTTATTTTGGAGACACATCTAATGGCTAGAATTTAAAGGAGAAGAAACCAATGGCTTAGATTTAGTCTTCTAAATTAAAAGTCTACCTAAATCCTAACCATTGAATTAATCAATGACTAGGAATGCTTCAAATAATTGTATATAAAAAAAAAGATGACAACTTCATGCATTATGGAAGGGGGGGACGATTTTGGAGTGCTTGGACAAGGAGGAGACAATTTTTTTTAGTAGCCTTTTTAGGCTAAAGAAAAGATGAAGTCAACAATGATTTGATTAGTAATTAATTAAACCTAATTTGATTAATCTAATGGCCTAATTAACAAGTTAAGTAAACTAAATTAAATATTAAATTGTTATAATCTAATTCTTAATTAGATATCCTAATTTTAATTAGAGATTATAATATGTGAAATAATATGTTAATTAATTAGTTATATAGTTAGAATGTTAGTTAAGATTGGTTAGGAAATTTAACCTAACTAATTACCTAATTAATTAGCATGCAATTAGGTAAAAATTGAGAACAATTAATTCCATAAAATACTCAAGGAGCCACACGGTTTTCATGCAGCTTGGGGAGACTTTTACGTGGTTCTTGAACCACCAATAATAGCCATGCAAACTAAATTAATGACCATTATTGTTTGTCATGGTCAATATGACCATTATTGTTTTGTTTGCTTCCTTTGGATTGCATGATGAAGGGGGGGACGGTTGGAGAAGCAAGAAAGAAGAAGAGACATGTTGAGACATGTTGGAGTAGCCTTTTTAAGCCAAAGAAAAAGCTTGAAGACATTAATTAGATGTCTTGACCAATTATTAGTCATTTTTCTAAAGCAAAGTTATTTTCTTCTTTCTCTCCATGCAATGCTACGGCTGCCCACTTCAATTCAGCCATTTGATTTCATTTGTATCACATTTTATAACACTTAACTCATTCTCTCTCTTCTCTCTCTCTTCCAATTTGTCAAGAACACCAAGAACAACACCATTTTCTTTCCTTCCTTGAGCATTTGGTCACCACCCATAGAACCACTTCCAATCTTCTATAATTTTATCTAACTACATATCTTGAATCCTCTCATCAATTCAAAACACTTTCATGTTAGAGACTTTCTCTAAATCATTCATCTTCATCACTCAACCAAGCCAAGAACACAAAACAACCATTTTCCTTCATTTTCTCACCAAATGGTTCGGCCATGACCACCAAAAGCACCACCCATCACTTTTAATTTCATCCAACCATAGATCTTGAATCTACATGATATTCTAAGCAACTTTCATGTTGGAGACTTTCTCAAAATCATTCATCTTCATGGACTTTCTTCAAGAACAAAGTTATGGAGTTTTTGAGGTGAAGTATAAGAAGACTTCATTTCTTCTCTTCTTTTCATGATCTAAATCATGTTTGATCCATGGTTCCTCTTAATCAAGCTTAGTATACTAATTTCTATGTATTTTGTTTTGAATTTAAGAAGCCCTTGGTGGTGAAGGACTTGGAAAAAGAAGCAAAATCAAGAAGCTTTGAGGATCTTTAAGAGGTAAGAGGGAGATCCATCTCACCAGCCAATTATGGTGGTGGGAGATGGTCTTATATTTGATGGATTGTGAATTCATGTGAGAATTCCAATCCATGGTTATGTAATAATTAATTGTGTGTTTATGAGCTTTGCTTTATTTTCTTGTGCTTTGATTATTTTTGTCTATGCTTAATATGCTTTGCATGATTTTATGGCTTTGATAGTATACTTATAATATGCATGATGAGTATATGGCATGTTTGTGATATTTATGATGAAATATATATATATGTATGCCATGATGTGTGGATGGAAAGAAAATTGATCTTGGTTCCAATGGCCAAGGAAGAGTTACGATTTTGATGCCCTTGATTTGGGTCAATGTTAAAAATTTTTAAGAACAAGAAAATTAAATTTTGATCCCTAGAACAATGAGAATTTCGGCCAAGACACCTCAAAATAGGTGTTTACAAATTAATATGTTTATGGAAGAATAAAATTGGATTGATTTGAGGAGTATGAAAAATGAACTAAATGTTTGTTTTTTTTTAAGAAAACATGAACACAAATTTTAGAATAAAATTTTATTGATTTATTTTGTGTAGAAATAAGAATGGAATTTATTTAAGTTAGAAGAAAAATATTTCATGGTTCCAATGGCCATCTATAAGGTTTTGATAATTTAGAAAAATGTTTTGATGCTATGAAATACAAGAATTTTCAAATAAGGATTTTTGAAAAAGGAATTAAGTGTTATAAATTAAGTGAAGTGGAATTTTCATAAATAAAAGGAAAAGAAGATTGAAAGTATTGAACTTCAAATTAATTTAAAAAGAATCAATTTTTAGAAGTGATTTAGAAATATAAAAGAAAATGTTTGTAACTTAAATTTACTCATGAAGAATTTATTTGGGTTTTGGAAAACGTTAGGAAATTTAAAGTTAAGAAACAATAATTAAAATAACTCAATATGATTTTGTAGGACTAGATCAATAAAAAGTGATTTTGAGAAAATATATATTAAGAAAAAGATTTTTGACTAAGAATGAAAAAGGATTTGCAAAGAAAGTGAAAATGAATTTGAACAAATGGGTTTGGTTTTTATAACCATCGGTACTTCAGTTTTGAAAATAAAATTTTAACCATTTTGTTTGTGTAAAACCATATCAATTTAAAAGGAAAAATATTTGATGATTTCAATAGTCATGTCCACATTTTGAAGGCTTGTAATGCTTTGATTTTTATGAACAAAGTGATTTTCAAAGTGGAAACGTAACTTGAATTAATACAAGAATTTGGAAATGGAATTAGAGCATTTATCACTTGAGAATTAAATTGTTGTAAACAATAATATTTTCGAACTTCAATTTATTTTGAAGAAGGTTGTGTTTGGAAATGCTTTGAGAAAAATGGAGAATATAATGGTGATTTAAGAATTTATTAAAGTATAACTTATTTTCAAGTTTTGAAATATGTGTGAAAATTTTAAGATTTGAAACATTGATTTATATCAATGAAAATGTAATTTTGTGGATTATATTTGAAAAAGAATTTCTTGAGTAAAGAAACGTGAAAAAAGATTTTCTTGAGTAAGAAAATGTGAAAAATGAAATACAAAGTCATAATCTTTTGAGAAAAGATGAAATGGAATTTTTGAAGGTTGAGAAATATTTTTTCGTAATAGAATTAGGTGAAAAATTATTTACGTATCTTAAAAACGTGTTGAAAATTATATTGACTTATTTGAAAGTCCAAAATAATGTTTGGAAGGAATATTTTACATGATTGTAAAATGGTGAAAAATGATTTAAGTATCTTAAAAATGATTTAAAATATAGTAAAATATTTCTACGCAATTTGAAATATGTTAAAATATTTCTACGTGATTTGAATTACATTTAAATATTTTACGTAAGCTTAAATATTTTACATGATTTGAAATATTGTTGAAAAATCACTACGTCATTGAACAAACGATAAAACATTTTTACGCGATTATGAAAAATGGTAGAAAATTAGTGAAAATTTGTTATGAGATTTGGAAAGCGTTTAAATATTTTACACTATTAAAAATATTATTAAAAAATATACGCAATTTTGAAACAGTGGAAAAATAATATGCGATTTGAGAAACGTATATTTTTATGCGATTGAGAAAGACATTAAAAAATTAATACGTGATTTAAAAGTGCAACAGAAGATCTCGGCATTTTGAAAACATAACAAAAGTGTTACAGTATTGTGAAAATATAACAGAAACGTTTCAGAATTTTGAAAATGTAACAGAAATATTTTGGAATTGTGAAAACATAATAGAAATGTTACACAATTTTGTGAAAACACGGCGAAAGTGTTTTATAACTGTGAAAACATGATAACATGATTTTGTGTTGAAAATATAGTATAATTACTATTGAACCAGTGTATAGACACTGTATGAGAAAATGATGTGTTTTGCCTATGACTGGTATTTGGTGCATTTTGTATGCATTGGAAAGAGATGCCTGTGAATGAATTTGGTGCATTATACATGCATTGGAAAAGTATGTGTTGAAGCATATGATATAAATTGAACAAATGAAATTGAAAAGATTTGGCCCTTTGGGGTTGGACTTGCACTGATATATTCATGCATTGTATAAAATATAGCTAATAGCTATTATGGCCCTTGTGGTTGAAGAGGGAATGAGAATTGATAGTGAGGTCTATGATGGATCTTGGGGGCGTCGAGGCGCGGCGGTCGACCAGTGGACAGTTAGCGAGTACCCTGTGCCGCTTAGCGATCTGATCCGTTGCAACGCATTGACGATACCCGACAAGAACACGATTCTTTTCAACGACTGGGAGATTATCTTTGGGCTAAGGCTGACAATTAACCAGAGTATTCTTCTCAAAATTGTGAAAACCTCCATGGAGTCGTTTTTGATAAACTGAGTCTTTGTACATATGCATAAATCTGAGCATTTATATCTGTATGATATATTAATTGAGGAATATTGGCTATGACAATTGTTTTGAGTACTTGGATGATGATTGAACTGATAAATGATTAGATGATGATAGTTGATTAATGCTGATAGCATGATTATGGTATGATCTATCTGTATAATATTGTTGTTTGTGTTATCTCTGTGCTGCCATGTTGGTATTGGTGTAGGTGATCTCACCTCTTTGTTATATTGTTTTGTTGTGTCTGTACTATTAAAATCAAATAATAGAAAGATCGAGTTGTCTTAGACATAACGGGCGATGGATACTCTGAGATTGGAGATAACAATACGGAGTGGACATTCAGGACTCGAAGGTGTGCAGTGTTGACAAAGGAACAGATGTCTGATGCATCAAGATAGACAGAAAAAGGAATAAGTATGTTAAAGTTTTCCATTAGTGTTGTACCGTGCTATTAAGTAGGACCCGTCATGGGGTTTGCTACTGTCAAAAAAAAAGAAAAAAAATAAGTCTGTTAATTTTATATTTCTCTTTAAATTGTCATATTAATTGGTGTCAATATTGCATAATGAATAGTTGAAATATGATTTTCAATATTACCTAATATTTTCAGTAAATTTACGTTTCAGTAAAGAAGAAATTTTGAAACTCATCTTTTATAACTCAAACTTTATGCGAACTTCTTTTCAGTTTATGAGTCGGGAGTCGGAAATGTGATGCCCAAAGAAGGGTGTTACATTAGTTGGTATCAGAGCACGGTTTGAGTCTTTTGGGGTTTGTGGTTAGGTCTATTTTGCTTATGTTGTGTTCTCTGTGTTTGTTTTCCAAAAGGAAAAAATGTTGTTTATAATGGATATTAGATCCATTGTATTTCGATTCGCACGCTTGGAAGTGGAACATGTTACTAGTAATGCAGTTGCAGCTACGGGAGCAATAGGAGCAATGTGGAAAGACGACTGCACGAACAAAGGACCGCTGTTTAGTGGAAACTAGAAGTTGAAGTTTAGGATCTGATGGAAGAGAATCAGTCTTGGAATATAAGATTTCGTAATTTTGGAACCTGGTATTTTTTTAGGATATTGAGAAAGTAATTGATTTTGACGGAAGATGTATTTACAACCATTAAGGAAACCAAAAATAGTAAGGGATGTGAAATAAAGTACTTAAATGAAGGAATGTACGTCAAGGAAACAAATTGCGGAAAAGTTGGACACCTTTTCCCAGAAATTATGCTCTTTGAAAATAGAGTTTTCTATTAGTAAAATTTTAGATAGTAAGGGAAGTTGTTACTCTGAATGGAATGGGAGTGTTCTGAGTGGAAGATTTAAACAAATGGAGATTGTGTCATTGGAGCTTATCCTATAAACCATACTGAATATTTCTGTGAATAACCTATTCCTTATGACATATGATTGAGTAGATCAATTATATATTAGAGTTATTCGTTATCCTCTGATTTGTTTACTTCTGTTTCTATTCTTAGCTAATCGAGCTATTCAAGTTATTCAAATTGTTGTTATAGATCAAATCTTTGTATTAGTTTGATCTGTTGTTCAAAATTTTTGTGTTAGTTTGATCTGTTTCATAAACAGACGTGGTCTTTGAAAATAGATTGGTTATTTTCCAACCATATCTAATGAGATTATTTCAACAGAGTGTGAGTAATCCAAAGAAAATTTATTCTTAAAAATCAGATTACATCCAATTCTTTACTAGATATGTTTGATAACAGGTTCGATTCGTTTTGTAAATCTTTCATGATGTTTTCTATCATCTCCTGCAATTGAACGAACAAGAAACGATATTCCTATTTAACTCTATGTCATAGTATTTGGTATAGTGCTGTGGAAAGGAGAACTCGGTTAGTGAGACATTTCCTGTTAAAAGTAAAAATCTAGAATATGTAGTGATACGAGGATAAGGAAATTTTAAGTAATACATTACATTAGTTGGAAGTTATCTGAGAAAAACTATTCTAGGCATGAATGAAGATTGATTGTCGTTATGTTGGTATCAGAGATATGGAAATTCTTTCTTTCTAGAGTAACATTCAACATCTTCAGTAATTATAGGAGTCTGAGATATTTGTTTGTTTAGGAGAAGTTGAACATCAGCAAAAAGATTTTGTTGGTTAGAATAGTATAGCAAGATGTAAGAGAGGAAGTTTCATGGGAATTGAAAAATAAGATAAATGAGGAATAATGTCATTATTTATTCCGAGGGTGTGAAATCATGGTCATGAAATTTCAAGGACGAAATTTCTATAAAGAAGGGGAGTATTGTAACACCCCAAATTTCGTATCTCTTAAACAGTAATTTTGACAGTTAACAAAATTTTACTATTTAGTAATTTCTGGATACTGTAAAATTATTTTGTTTATTCTGTTAGCATATTTTATCGTTTCGAGCGATTTACTCCGTGTCAGGAAAATAATAATTTTCGAGTCGAGGAAAATCTTTCTGTATTTATTTCTCTTGACTGTTAATTATTTTTTAACAATCTGACTTGATTTTCATACGTTTTCTAATATTTGTGATTTTGTGGAGGATTATGAATTTTTTTGACTATATGTGGGCTCAGGTGGTCCTAGGTGGGCCCAGGTGGCCTTACGTAGGCCCAGGTGGGTCCCGCAAAGTGAAAATTTTTCTACGCATAAAAAAATTTGTACTGTTTAGATGGAGACAGGGGATCTTACTAAACTTGAATCCGAAAATAGTTTTAGAAATTTTCTTGTATTGTGTTTGGCACTGTATTTAATTATCGGGCGATAAAAATACAGTAAATATATTCTTTCATGAGGTTTTAGCAGATAAAAAATAGAAATTATATTGCTTAAGTCAACATTGGTGGTTTGGATATCCACCATTGATTTAATTAACGATGGAGACTTGATTTTGATTTAATCAACGGTAGAGATTTGATATTAAAAGTGAATAGGATCAATTATAACCGTTGGATGGAAATTAAATCAAGGGTAGAGATTTAGTCTTATAAATGGCTATGACCATTATCAACCCTTGGATGTAGATTTAGTCAATGGTGGAGATGAATCATTAATGACCATTGGATTTAGATTAAATCAAGGGTGGAGATTTAGTCTTAAAAAGTGAAAAAGACCATTTATGACCATTGGATGAAGATTTAATTAATGGTGAAGATTTAGTCTTAAAAAGTGACAGACTAATTATGACTCTTGGATTTAAAGTTTGAAGGAGCAATATTGACCCTTTATTTTGGAGACACATCTAATGGTTAGAATTTAAAGGAAAAAGATCTAATGGCCTAGATTAAGTCTTCTAAATCAAAAGTCTACCTAAATCCTAACCATTGAATTAATCAATGGCTAGAAATGCTCTAGATGGTGACTAATAAAGATGACAATATTATTGCATGCATAAAGCAAGGAGGGGACAGTTCTTGTAGTATTTTGGAGCTAAAGGTGATTTGATGACCATTATTGCTTGTCATGGTCAATATTACATCATTCTTGACCATTATTACTTTATTTGCTTCCTTAGGAGAATGCTTGGAGGGGGGGCACGGTTTTGGTGGCTTAATAGCTTAGCCAAGTTTCAAGACATTAATTATATGTTGTCTTGGTCATTATTGAGTAGTAACTAATTAAACTTAATTTGGTTAATTTAATTGCCTAATTAACAAGCTAAGTAAACTAATTTAATTGTTAATTGGTTATAATTTAATTCTTAATTAGATATCATAATTTTAATTAGAGATTATAATATATGAGATAATATGTTTAATTAATTAGTCATATAGTTAGAATGTTAATTAAGATTGATTAAAAAATTTAACCTAACTAATTACCTAATTAATTAGCATACAATTAGGTGTAAATTGAAAACAATTAATTCCCTAAAACCCCAAAGTGTCCCACGGTTTTGGCAGCAGCTTGGGAGGCTTCTACATGAATCTTGAACCATCCATAATAGCCATGCAAGTCAAATTGATGACCTATGCCATGTGCTACTTGATGTGCATCCAATTGGTGATATTTTGAGTCAAGTATATTACTTAATCTCTCCAAGACTCCCATGGCAGCAACCTTCCATAATTCAATCTCACAAATCTCATTTTCTCTCTCACCCAAAAAGCTTTCATCTTTTCTCTAAAAAATTCCAAGAACCAAGTAACCATTTTTCCTTCCATTTTCTCTCCATTGGTTCGGTCTCTACACCCAAATACACCATCACTCACCTATAATTTTCACTCTCATCATTTCCTAAAGCTAAACAATATTCTAAACACTTTTCATTTAGAAAGTTTTCCCAAAATCCCACTCTAAGTGCTTCAAAATTCCACTTTTACCTTACTTCCTTAGAGGTAAACTTTGATTTCTATGGTTTAAATTTATGTTTATGATTTTTTAAGCCATGATTGTTCCATGGTTTGTTATTATTGAGCTTTGTTTGTGATTTTACTAATTATTTTAGAATTGTTAGGAACTTCTCAAAATTCTATCATCTACAACATTGTTCTTCAAGTTAAAGATCAAAAAGCTTATATTTTCCTTCTTGTGAGGAATTCGCTCAACCATCCTAAAACCACCCTTCAAGTTTGTTTAATTTCATCCAACCATAGATCTTGAATCTACATGATATTCTAAGCAACTTTCATGTTAGAGATTTTCTCTAAATCATTCATCTTCATGGACTTTCTTCAAGATCAAAGTTATTGGGTTTTTGAGGTGAAGTATAAGAAGACTTCATTTCTTCTCTTCTTTTTCATGATCTAAACTATGTTTGATCCATGGTTCCTCTTAATCAAGCTTAGTATACTAATTTCTATATATTTTGTTTTGTATTTGAGAAGCCCTTAGTGGTGAAAGATTTGGAAAAAGAAGCAAATCAAGAAGCTTTTGAAGTTCTTCAAGAGGTAAGAGGGAGATCCATCTCACCAACCAAGCATGGTGGTGAGAGATGGTCTTATATTTGATGGATGGTGAATCCATATGAGGATTCATATCCATGGTCATGTAATAATTTATATGTGTTTATGAGCTTTGATTAATTTCCTATGCTTAATATGCTTTGTATGAGTTTATGATTTTGATGGTATCCTTATACTATGCATGATGATAATATGGCATGCTTTTGATATATATATATGATATGTATATATGTGTATGCCATGATTTGGTGATGGAAAGAAAATTAATTTTGGTTCCAATGGCCAAGGAAGGACTACGGTTTTGATGCCCTTGATTAGGGTTCATATTAAAATTTCTCAAGAACAAAGGAATTAATTTTTGATCCCTAGAAACATGGTGAATATCGGTTAAGACACCTCAAGATAGGTGTTCAAAATGAATATTTTCATGAATGATGAAAATGGATGTTTAGAAAAATAAGGAAAATAAACAAAGAATTTATTTTTCAAAGAGTACAAGAACATGGTTTTTGAGGAATTTTTATTGATTTATTTTGTGTAAAAAGTTTCTAAGTGTTTTACAAAACATGAGAATTAAATGAAAATAGTAATGATGATTTTAAGAATTAGCAAAGAAAGTGAAAAAGGATTTGCAAAGAAAGTGAAAAAGGATTTGCAAAGAAAATAAAAATGAATTTGAACAAATGAGTTTGATTTTATAACCACAAGTCCTTCGGTTTTAAAAATAAAATTTTAATGGTTTTGTTTGTGTAAAATCATATCAATTTAGAAGGAAAAATGTTTTGATAATTTTCAATAGTCATGTCCACATTTTCGAAGGCTTGTAATGCATTGATTTTGATGAAACAAAGTGATTTTCCAAGTGAAAATATAATTAATTTAATACAAGGTATTTGAAAAGGGAATCAGAGCATTTTAATCACTTGAGAAATTAAGTTTTTGTAAACGAAAATATTTTCAAACTTCAATTTATTTTGAAGAAGGTTGTGCTTGGAAATGATTTGGGAAAAATGAAGAATATAGTGGTATTATGAAAATCTACTAACGTATAACTTATTTTTGAGTTTTGAAGTACGTTAGAAAATGTTAAGTTTTGAAACATTGATTTATATCAATGGAACAGTGATTTTGTGAATTATATTTTGGAAAAGGAATTCTTGAATTAAGAAATGTGAAAAAAGATTTTCTTGAATAAGGAAAATATGAAAAATAAAATACAAAGTTATATTATTTTGAGAAAAATTAAAAAGGAATTTTCAAAGGTTAAGAAATATTTTACGTAATGAAATTGTGATGAAAAATGTTTTATGTATCTTAAAAATGTTATTTTTAAGCTACGCAATTTGAAGAAAGTGTTGAAATTAAGATTGATTTATTTAAGTTCAAAATAATGTTTGGAATATTGAGGAATATTTTACGTAATTGTAAAATATTGAAAAATATTTTACGTATCTTAAAAATGATTTGAAATACAATAAAATATTTCTACAAGATTTAAAAATTATTAACATATTTCTACGAGATTTGAAAATTGTTAACGTATTTCTACGCGATTTGAAAAATGTTAAAATATTTCTATGCGATTTGGAAAGAGTTTAAATATTTTACACTATTAAAAATATTATTGAAAAATCACTACATGATTAAATAATGATAAAATATTTTTACGGTATTGTGAAAATGTAAAAGAAGTGTTATGGTATTGTGAAAATATAACAAAAATGTTTTTGAATTGTAAAAATGTAACAGAATTGTTATGCAATTGTGAAAATATGGCAGAAGTGTTTTATGACTATAAAAACATGATAACATGATAATTACTGCCAAAACAGTATATGAACATTGTGTGAGAAAATGACGAGTTTGCCTACGATTGGCTTTTGATGTATTTTATATGCATTGGAAAGAGATGTCTGTATTTGGTATTTGGGGCACTTTACGTATTGGAAATGTTAAGTTTTGAAATGTTGATTTATATCAATGAAAAAGTGATTTTGTGAATTATATTTTGGAAAAAGATTTCTTGAGTAAAGAAATGTGTAAAAAGATTTTCTTGAGTAAAGAAAATGTGTTAAATAAAGTATAAAGTCATATTATTTTGAGGAAAGTTGAAATGGAATTTTTGAAGAAATGAGAAATATTTTTTGTAATGGAATTGTGGTGAAAAACATTTATTTATGCATCTTAAAAATGTAATTTTTAAAGTACGTGATTTGAAATATAGTAAAATATTTCCAAGTGTTTGGAAATACAGTAAAATATTTTTATGCGATTTGAAATATGATAAAATATTACTACGCAATTGGAGATGCGTTGAAACATTTTTTAAGTGATTTGAAGTATGTTTAAATATTTTACATAATTTGAACTACTGTTGAAAAATCACTACGTGATTAAATAATGAGAGAATATTTTTACGTGATTGTGAAAATGATGAAAAATCATTATGTGATTTGGAAAGTATTTTAAATATTTTAAGAATGATGGAAAATGATTTACACAACTTAAAAGAATGATTTTTAAGCTATGCGATTTTGAAAATGATGAAAAATCATTACGCAATTTGAGAAACGTATATTTTTATGCGATTGAGAAAAATGTTAAAAAATTTAATACGTGATTTAAAGGTGCAACAGAAGAGTTACAGTATTGTAAAAACGTAACAGAAATGTTTTGGAATTATGAAAATGAAATGAAAATATTGCGTAATTTTGTGAAAACACGATGAAAGAATTTTATAACTATGAAAATGTGATAATATGATTTTCCTGTTGAAAATATAGTATAAATACTGTAGAACCAGTATATGGATGCTGTGTGAGAAAATGACATTTTTTGCCTGTGATTGGCATTTGGTGCATTATACATGCATTGAAAAGATATGTCTATGATTGGATTGGGTGCATTATACGTGCATTGAAAAAAATATGCATTGAAGCATATGATTACATTGAACAAATGAAATTGAAAAGATTTGGCCCTTTGGGGTTGGACTTGCACTGATATATTCATGCATTGTATAAAATATGTGTTGAAGCATATGATTACATTGAACAAATGAAATTGAAAAGATTTGGCCCTTTGGGGTTGGACTTGCACTGATATATTCATGCATTGTATAAAATATGTGTTGAAGCATATGATTACATTGAACAAATGAAATTGAAAAGATTTGGCCCTTTGGGGTTGGACTTGCACTGATATATTCGTGCATTGTATAAAATATAGCTAATAGCTATTATGGCCCTTGTGGTTGAAGAGGGAATGAGAATTGATAGTGAGGTCTATGATGGATCTTGGGGCGTCGAGGCGCGGTGGTCGACTAGTGGACGTGTTAGCAGTACCCTGTGCCACTTGGCGATGCAGTCCGTTGCAACGCATTGGCGATACCCGACAAGAACACGATTCTTTTCAACGACTGAGAGATTGTCTTTGGGTTAAGGCTGATAATTAACCAGAGCATTCTTCTCAAAATTGTGAAAACCTCTATGGAGTTGTTTTTGATAAAATGAGTCTTTGTGCATATGCATAAATCTGAGCATTTATATCTGTGTGATATATTAATTGAGGAATATTGGTTATTAGTTATGACAATTGTTTTGAATACTTGGATAATAATTGAATTGATAAATGATTGGATGATGATAGTTGATTAATGTTGATGGCATGATCATAATTGCAGTATGATCTATCTGTATGATATTGTTGTTTGTGTTATCTCTGTGCTGCCATGTTGGTATTGGTGTAGGTGATCTCACCTCTTTGTTATATTATTTTGTTGTGTCTATACTGTTAAAATCAAATAATAGAAGGATCGAGTTGTCTTAAACATAACGGGCGATGGATACTCTGAGATTGGTGACAACAATAAGGAGTGGACATTCAGGACTCGAAGGTGTGCATTGTTGACAAAGGAATAGATGTCTGATGCATCAAGATAGACAGAAAAAGGAATAAGTGTAATACCCTAGAAAATCATGTTAGGCTTATATATGGTTACAGAGGTAGTCTAATACTTACTTAACATGTTTGTGAAGTTTTGTGACTTTCTGAGCACGTTTAGGCACTTTCTGTCATGTAACGCTAAGTGAGCATTATTTGCTCTGGAAGTGGCTTAAATGCTTAGTTAGTGGAAATAACTGTGGAGAGTTTGTTTCCAAGTCACAAATGTGGAAGCGTACTACGATTAAAATTTGAGAACAATAGGAGTCGGTTTGGTATTTTTAGGCATCTTTGGTAGTGCTTTTAATTTTAGGATTGATCCCAAATGAGATATGAAAATAGAATAAAAGTAAAACAACAATTTAGATGAATCCTAATATTTATTCTAAAGTTGTTGGAAGCTGAAAAAACTTGAATTAGCATAATTCGAGTGTCATATGAATATAAGTTTCGGTGTAGAAACTTAAGTTAATCTTTTCCTTAATTCCCTCCATGTCCCACCCCTATTTCTAAGTTCTCTCTCGGCAGAATGAAGAAAAATAGAGAAGGAAAGAAAAGAAAAAGAAAGGAGAAGAGAGAAAGGGGAAAACGAAGGGGGGGAAGAAGAAGGACCCAAGCAAGAAGATCCAAAATCAAGCTCAAGGATTCAAGATCAAGAGTCTTCAAGAGGTAGGGGATTTCTATTCATCTATTCCTTTGATTCATCTTGAATGAACATAGGTTTTGTGAATGGAAATAGGAGTTTGAGTAGTCAAATCCATGTTTTTGGATTGGTTCTTGATTTCAAGGACTAAGTTAGTATGTTTTTAGTTTATTGAGAATAAAATAGATGGATTTATCCATAGATTGGAGCTAGTTGGTTCTTGAGTTTGAACCTAGGTCATGAACAACTAAGAGAGTGATTTTTGGGTTTGATCCAAATCAAGAGGTTTAAGTTAGTGATTAATGTTTCCTAAGTGTTAATGAACTAGTTAGGAACTTAAAATCACATAGAAAATGATCTTGAATGATTGAAATTGAGAATTGTTTCAAAGGAACCATTTTCGGATTCTGCAGAATTCTGCAGAATCCAGTGAGCAGCCAGCGATGTTTGCTGCATAACTCGAGCTACCGATATCGGAATGACCTGATTATAGAGCCATTTGAAAGCTAAGATATAAGGCTTCATTTAGTAAAAATTTCAGAATTTTGGAGCAAGCCAATCAATACCAGTTTCTGTTTGAATCCACGACAGATTCTGAAGAAAAAGGCATTCTGGCAGTCAGTAAACCAGATTGCATAATTTCTTGGTCCAATGTTGTATGGACATGAAACCGGTGCCATTTGAAAGCTAAGACATGAGGCTTCATGTGGTAAAAATTTCAGAATTTTCCCACATGTAGTTTGTTCCCAGTTTCAATTTAAAGTTAGGTCAGAAATGGGTACAACAGAGAATGCTCTGTTTTGGCCTCTGCAAAATGTTGCGTAACTTTGGCTACACTTAACCAAATGAAGCAAGGTTTATGGCATTGGAAAGATATGAGAAAGAGCTATGTACTCATAAAATTTCAGAATTTTAGAGGTTATGATGCATGTTTGGTGCAAAATCTTGAAAAACATCCTTTTTAGGGTGTCTAGAGAAGATTTCATCGAATTTCTATTTTGATGTTTTGAAGTTCCTAATTGCTAGGATACTTTGTTTATGCCTAGTAGAGTATGTTGAAACTCTAATAGGAGTAATTTAAGAAGTGAGGATGTATTAGGTCAAGTTGACTTGAAATGCTAATTATGAGAGGTAATTATACATGGCTATAAATGCATGAGATGTTGTGAAACCTATTGAGGTTTGTAATGCTAATTATGAGAAGTTAATTAGACATGATGATAAGTGAAACCTATTGAGGTTTGTAATGCTAATTATGAGAAGTGAATTAGATATGATGATATACTTAACGGTATGATTTTGCCTTTTTGAAAGGTGTAAGCCCCGTGAAAGTGGGTGTTCTATATCGTAAGGCACATGGTAACCTTCCTAATATAGTGAAATTCTTAAGGATGGACTTCCTTGTTCATTATCGATAACCTTGTAGTTGATGAGACTTCACTACTCGGGGGGATGAGATGTCCTCTGGAATAATGATGTATCTTTGGATGAGACTTCAGTACTTGTTCAAGGTTGTGGATGAAACTATGGACTTCCATTACTTTGTTCAAGTTTCATGCATTCATGACATTGCCATGGGATTGGAGTCCTGGATGTGGTATCATGCATTATTCACCTTCATACTTAGGAAATTGCATAGACATAATCATTAGTCATAATTAAGCATAACATGGCAATTGTATGCGGTTGCTATCATGACATTTTCATGCATTGCAATTGTATGGGCGATTGCGTGTTGTTGAGATAAGGTGTTGTTGCTTCCATGATTGAAGTGTCAACTTGATAATTGTGATATTATCGATTATACATATATGTGTATATCTTTGGTATTGGAATACTTCTATTGAGATATGTTTTTCACCCCGATTGTGTTGCCATGTAAATCCAGGTTCGAGCTCTTCTAAAGGGAAGAAGAAAATGTATGAAGACTAGCATAGTATAGATGCTATTTTGAGTGAGCATATGTAAATGTTTTATATTTGCTTAAGTTATGTATAACAAGTATACCCTTGAAGTGTGATGTATATATATAACTTTTGCTATCGTGGCTCTCCATATTTACTCATTATGTATGAATGATATGGGTTAAACGTTGATGTATGTTAGTAGTAGCAGGGTCAATATTGGGTTATTCATTTATATGACGATATATTTGGGTAGCAAATATTGGGCTGTTACAATAAGTATGTTAAAGTTTCTCATTAGTGTTGTACCGTGCTATTAAGTAGGACCCGTCATGGGGTTTGCTACTAAAAAAAAAAGTCTGTTAATTTTATATTTCTCTTTAAATTGTGATATTAATTGGTGTTAATATTGCATAATGAATAGTTGAAATATGATTTTTCAATATTACCTAATATTTTCAGTAAATTTACGTTTCAGTAAAGAAGAAATTTTGAAACCCATCTTTTATAACTCAAACTTTGTGCGAACTTCTTTTCAGATTATGAGTCGGGAGTCGGAAATGTGATGCCCTAAGGAGGGTGTATAATGCACCAAATGCCAATCACAGGCAAAACATGTCATTTTCTCACACAGCATCCATATACTGGTTCTTCGGTATTTATACTGTACTTTCAATAGGAAAATCATATTATCACATTTTCATAGTTATGAAACACTTTCGTCGTGTTTTTCACAAAATTGTGCAATATTTCCATTTCATTTTTACAATTCCAAAACGTTTCTGTTACGTTTTCATAATTCCAAAATGTTTTTGTTATAGTTTCACAATACCATAACACTTCTTTTACGTTTTTAAAATTTTGTAACATTTCTGTTATGTTTTCTAAATATCTTGCAAACTTACAGTTGCACTTTTAAATCACGTATTTAATTTTTCAACATTTTTTTCTCAATATACGTTTCTCAAATTGCGTAACAATTTTCCACCATTTTCAAAATTGCATAACTTAAAAATCATTCTTTTAAGTTGCGTAAATCATTTTTTCATCATTCTCAATATATTTAAAATACTTTCCAAATCACATAAGATTTTCTGTCATTTTCACAATTACGTAAAAATATTCAATCACTTTTAAATCACATAGTGATTTTTCAATAGTAGTTCAAATTGTGTAGAAATATTTTAACGTATTCCAAATCATTTTAAAGATACAAAAATATTTTTCAACATTTTACAATCACGTAAAATATTTAAACTCACATAAAATATTTAAACGTAATTCAAATCACGTAGAAATATTTTAACATATTTTCAAATCGCGTAGGAATATTTTACTATATTCTAAATCATTTTTAAGATATATAAATCCTTTTTCACCACAATTCTATTACGAAAAATATTTCTTAACCTTCAAAAATTTCATTTCATCATTTCTCAAAATATTATGACTTTGTACTTCATTTTTCACATTTTCTTACTCAAGAAAATCTTTTTCACGCTTTCTTTACTCAAGAAATTCTTTTTCAAATATAATCCACAAAATTACCTTTCCATTGATATAAATCAATGTTTCAAATCTTAAAATTTCCAAACGTACTTCAAAACTTGAAAATAAGTTATACTTGAGTAAATTCTCAAAATACCATTATATTCTCCATTTTTCCCTAAATCATTTCCAAATTAACCTACTTCAAAATAAATTGAAGTTTGAAAATATTTTCATTTACAAAACTTAATTTTTCAAGTGAGTAAAATACTCTGATTCCCTTTTCAAATTTCTTGTATTAAATCAATTAATTTCCACTTGAAAAATTACTTTGTTTCATCAAAATCTAGGCATTACTATTTGAAAAATTATCAAATCATTTTTTTCTTTTAAATTGATATGGTTTTACACAAACAAAATCATTAAAGTTTTATTTTCAAAATCAAAGTACCGATTGGCCATATAACAAACCCATTTGTTCAAATTCATTTTCACTTTCTTTGCAAATCCTTTTTCATTCTTAGTCAAAAATCTTTTCCTTAATATATATTTTCTCAAAATCACTTTTTATTGATCTAGTCCTACAAAATCATATTGAGTTGTTTTAATTATTGTTTCTTAACTTTAAATTTCCTAACGTTTTCCAAAACCCAATAAATCAATTCTCTGTTAGAAATTTTAAGTTACAAATGTTTTCCTTTATATTTCTAAATCACTTCTAAAAATTGATTAATTTGAAGTTCAATACTTTCAATCTTCTTTTTCTTTTATTTATGAAAATTCCACTTCACTTAATTTATAACACTTAATTCCCTTTTCAAAAATCCTTATTTGAAAATTCTTGTATTTCATAGCATCAAAACATTTTTCTAAATTATCAAAACCTTATAGATGGCCATTGGAACCATGAAATATTTTTCTTCTAACTTAAATAAATTCCATTCTTGTTTCTACACAAAATAAATCAATAAAATTTTATTCTAAAATTTGTGTTCATGTTTTCTTAAAAAAAAACAAACCTTTAGTTCATTTTCTATACTCCTCAAATCAATCCAATTTTATTCTTCCATAAACATATTAATTTGTAAACACTTATTTTGAGGTGTCTTGACCGAAATTCTCATAGTTCTAGGGATCAAAATTTAATTTTCTTGTTCTTGAAAAATTTCAACATTGACCCTCATCAAGGGCATTAAAACCGTAGCTCTTCCTTGGCCATTGGAACCAAGATCAATTTTCTTTCCATCCACACATCATGGCATACATATATATATTTCATCATAAATATCACAAACATGCCATATACTCATCATGCATATTATAAGTATACTATCAAAGCCATAAAATCATGCAAAGCATATTAAGTATAGACAAAATAATCAAGGCACAAGAAAATAAAGCAAAGCTCATAAACACACAATTAATTATTACATGACCATGGATTGGAATTCTCACATGAATTCACAATTCATCAAATATAAGACCATCTCCCACCACCATAATTGGTTGGTGAGATGGATCTCCCTCTTACCTCTTGAAGATCCTCAAAGCTTCTTGATTTTGCTTCTCTTTCCAAGTCCTTCAACACCAAGGGCTTCTCAAATTCAAAACAAAATATATAGAAATTAGTATACTAAACTTGATTAAAAGGAACCATGGATCAAACATGGTTTAGATCATGAAAAAGAAGAGAAGAAATGAAGTCTTCTTATACTTCACCTCAAAAACCTCATAACTTTGTTCTTGAATAAAGTCCATGAAGATGAATGATTTAGAGAAAATCTCCAACATGAAAGTTGCTTAGAATATCATGTAGATTCAAGATCTATGGTTGGATGAAATTAAAAGTGATGGAGAGTGTTTTTGGGTGAGGAGGCTGAAACATAGAGGAGAAAAAGGAAGGAAAAATGGTTGCTTGGTTCTTGGAATTTTGAGAGAATAAGATGGAGGCTTTTTGGGTGAAAGAGAAAAATGAATATGGAGAGTGTAACCAAAGGTGCTGTTGCCGTGGGAGTGAAAGAATGGAGAGATATGAATTCATTTGGCATAATTGAAGGCTATCACATGATGCACAAAGTATTCCACTTTGTCATCTTTTTCTTTGGCCTAAAAAGGTTATACAAGCATGTCTAAACATGTCTCCTCCTTCCTAACACTCCAAAATCGTCCCCCCCTTCATCATGCACTCCAAAGTTATCATAATTACTTGCTAATTGATTAGTTAATTCATTAGATTAAGTTTCCTAATCAATCTTAACTAATTTTCTAATTACATAACTAATTAATTAGACATATTATTTCATATATTATAATCTCTAATTAAAATTAGGATATCTAATTAAGAATTAGATTATAACAATTTAACATTTTATTTAGTTTACTTGGCTTGTTAATTAGGCCATTATTTGAAGCATTTCTAGCCATTGATTAATTCAATGGATAGGATTTAGGTAGACTTTTGATTTTTAGAAGACTAAATCTAAGTCATTGGATCCTTCTCCTTTAAATTCTAGCCATTAGATGTGTCTCCAAAATAAAGGGTCAAGATTGCTCCTTCAAACTTTAAATCCAAGGGTTATAATTAGTCATAACATTTTTAGAAGACCAAATCTCCACCTTTGATTAATTCTTCATCCAATGGTCATAAATGGTCTTTGTCACTTTTTAAGACTAAATCTCCACCCTTGATCAATTCCAAATCCAATGGTTGTAAATGGTCACTTTATATAATCAAAATTACACCGTTGATTAAATCTACGGTTGATATTGAAACTTGCCTAACTAAGTTTATTCTCACACCATTGATTAAATCAATGGTGACTATCCAATACTTCTTTATTAAGCTTATTTCTTAACTGTTAATTAAATCAATGGTAGATATCCAAACCACCAGTGTTGACTTAAGCAATATAATTTTTATTTTTATCTACTAAAAATCTCACGAAAGAATATATTTATTATATTTTTATCACCCGATAAATTAAATATAGTACAAAACACAGTACAAGAAAATTTCTAAAACTGTTTCCAGATTCAGGTTTGGTAAGATCCCCTGTATTTTCACTTTGCGGGACCCACCTGGGCCCACGTATGGTCACTTGGGCCCATAAACACCTCGTGGGGCCCACAAACAGAAAAAAAAATTTAAAATCACACATAAAATCACAAAAATTAGAAAACGTATGAAAATCAAGTCAGATTGTTAAAAATAATTAACAGTCAAGAGAAATAAATACAAAAAGATTTTTCCTGGCCCAAAAATTATTATTTTCCTGACACGGAGTAAATCACTCAAAATGATCAAATACGCTGACAGAATAATCAAAATAATTTTACAGTATCTAGAAATTACTAAATAGTAAAATTCATATAACTGTCAAAATTACTGTTTAAGAGATGGAAAATTTGGGGTGTTACAGACATAACACACCAATGATCCTAACCGAGACACTATCCTTAATCAAGATCTGATAAAGACTGTCATGTATATGTTAGATATGCAAGATTGAGCACGTGGTCCGAGGCATATTGGTACTGATAAATCTTTTCAATCACTCTCTCCGACCTGAGTTGTAGCTCCATGGAGTAAGAAATTGAGTCTGTGTGCATACATGTAGTTATTGAGGGTATTATCATAATTATATTTATGATAATTGATTTATTGGATATTTGATTATTGTTAGTGGCATGATTGTAAATATTGCTTACTTCATGTATTTTTTTGATAAATGATATTGATGGTATAACTGTAATTATGGTATGATAGTTGTGTGAGATATTGTATGTGTTTATCTTCATTGCTACCATACTGGTATTGGCGTAGGTGATCTCACCTCTTTGTATGCATGTTCTGTATTATATTTATATTTGTCAAGACGTCGAGCAAGAGGTAGAGCGAGAAGCTGAGGAGGAACAGATTCCTGCTGAGGACATTGAGTTTTGAAGAGATGGAGATGCCTAGTTTCCTTGGCTACCTGAAGCTGACATTCATTGGAGGAGATGAGGCATGGACTGTTGATTTAGAGAGAGAGAGTATTTACTATATGGGAGACCTAAATATTAGATTGAGTAGGCAACATTTAGGACACCCTTATTTTTCTGTTAATCTTTTTGTACAACTAGAGTTCCCAATATCTATTAGGCAGTATTGGGGAGTTTACTATCGTACTCCCAATGCGATTAGTATTGTGTCGTCTGCTCGGACACTTGTCCATAGGACTGCACATCATGACGGATTCCTATATGCTGAGGAATCTGAGAAGAACCCGTCTGAGGGTTCTGCTGTCTAGTAGGACTTGGGCAATATAATAGTTTGAGTTAAAGTTTAAAGTTTAAATATTTTGAAAGTCTAGTTTATAAAATATTTAAGTATGACAATACTAAAGGCTTGTATATATATATGATGTAAATTATTTGTGACAATGTTGTTATGTTTTTATTTTCTTCTAAGTTTATCTTATTATCATCAAGAAATTTTTTAACTCGTATTTATATTACAAGCATGATTTCTAATTGAGGGATAATTTGGTAATTAAGTAACATAAAATATGATGCCCAAAGGAGGGTGTTACATCTAGCACTCAGGCGCTAGCTTTCCAACACTCAGGCGCTAGCTTTCCAACACTCAGGCAGTGGACGTCTTTTCTGAATTTCTGATATGCAATGCGTGCCTGGGCGCTGCCTTCCCAACGCTTGAGCGTTAGGCACCCAAAAAGATTGCATTGTTTCTACTAAGCACTAGCTTTCCAACGCTTAAGCATTGGACGTCTGAATGAAATTTTCTTGTTTTTCCTTTCTCGTTCAAGTGTCCAAACTTTTCCATGTGAAATTCCAATCAAAAACACATAAAACACGTAATAAGAACACAATTTAAAATACTAAAAACATAATAATGTGGAAATAAGTTTGTCTCAAATGGTTTAATATGTTAAGTTTTGATGATGACAAACACAAGACAAAATGTACACTTTGCATATGTTCTTTGTTGCATCCTATGTAGAGCATATCCATTAGTAATTGATAAATATCTTATTTGGGTGTGTCTATGAAAGTCTTATATGCATGTTAAACTAACTAAAGTTATACATTTATGAATCATGCATATGAAGATATTGAATTATGAATTTGGACTAACTATGCTTGTTTAAGTGAGTAATACTTTGTAGGATAGTCCAAGTACCAAGAGTGAGCATTGCAACAAGAAAGCAAAAGATCTTAATTAAGCTCAACACAAGGAGAATGTGAATGTCTATTTCATAAAGGTAATGATAACATCAAAGTCATGTCAAAGACCAAGTCCAAAGGAAAATTAAATGGTATAGCTTTTAGGACTTAGGGTCTTTATGTAAGAAGCTCTATGGATATCTCAAATATATTTTTTTCAAATCTTTACAAATGGTTTTCACATGCTAAAATGTCCAACAAACAAGTTTTGAAAAGCTAGTTATGGTAATAGTTCAAATCTATGAAAAATAGCCAAGTTTAAGTTTTGCAAAACTGACCTTTGGTCACTCTTTTGATCATATCTTTCAAAATACTTTCAGTTTTGTTTTGAAATATTTCATTTGAAAATAGACTCAAAGATCTTTCCAATGACTAGTCATTTGCTTTAAATGGATAAGAAATGAAGAAGTTATGACCATTTAAAATCAGTTTTTGAAATCAAAGTGGTTTATTCGAATAAAGGATGTGGTATTCAAATAACACACCCCAGAAAACATACCAGAATGTGGTTTTAAAGTTGTATTCAAATAACAAATGTGTTATTCGAATAACATGACCCAGAAAACGTTCTAGAACTTGTTTTTGAAGGTTTATTCGAATAACAAACTTGTTATTCGAATAGAGACGTTAAGGAACGTATCTTTTGAAGGATTTATTCGAATAATACTTGGTTTATTCGAATAAACATACCAAGAATCACGCAACGACTATTTTCAGAGGCTTTAATGTTGAAATAAATGATACCCAATGACTCTTTTTCTTAGAACTCTATAAATACATGTTTTTGGGTCATCTTTTAAAACACCCATTTTATCTGAAATAATTCTTTCTTGCTTTATTTTGTGATTCATATTTTACTAAATTTCTGTGCTCTTTTTCACCAAAATTTGAGATATCTTTTGAGAGCCTCTTAGCACTTCAATTTGTATTATTTGCTCTGAGTGAGAGTTTCTCTTCATCTATATTTCTGTTCTTCTATATTGAGGGTGAGGTATCCTTCAAGGTTTGTATAAGGGTGAGGTATCCCTTCAAGGTTTGTATAAGGGTGAGGTATCCCTACAGGCTGAGGCTTTAGCATAAGGGTAGAGTTTTCCTGTGTGTGAAAAATGCTCTTTTATGTAACGGTTACAAGCACCTATTGAAGCTTGTATACATGGTAAAAAATCTCGGATTGTTTTCGAGGACTGGACGAAGACCACAAGTGGGTTAGTGGTTGAACCAGGATAAATATCGTGCCTGCTTCTTTCTTCTCAATCTCTTTATTTTATGTAATTTTATATTATTGCACATTTATTTATTTGCTGTTCTTAAAGCTTTTATTCTTCATCTCATAATTCCTTTTCTTTTATTTAATAGTTTAAATATTTGTGTTTATTTTAAGAGCATTTGTGAAAAGTTTTTCATACCCAATTCACCCCCCTCTTTGGTAATGGTTGCCATGACTAACAAGTGGTGTCAGAGCTTCGTGCTCTGATGAAAGCTTAATCGCTTAGAGTTAAAGATCCTTGCTTGTTGGTAACCTTGAAAGTTTTTCAAAATGGAAGGTTTTGAAATTGATAAACCACCATTCTTTGATGGTGTGCTTTTTGTTTATTGGAAAGCTAGAATAGAGTTTTATATGCAATCTGTTGATTTAGATTTGTGGGATGTTGTGCTAAATGGATTTATTTGTAAACCAAAACAAACTTGGAATGCCTATAACAAGAAATGTTTTTCTTTAAACATTAGAGCTATGCAAATTTCGAGAAGTTGTTTAAATGATGATGTTTATGCTGAAATTAAAAATTGTTCTAATGCCAAAGAAATTTTAGACACCCTTGATGCTCTTTATATTGCTAATAATGATTTTTTGCATAAAGTCGTATATAGAGAGCAAGAAGAGCAAAAGCTAATGAAGGAATCTTGTTATGAAAAATATCCTCAAAATGATGTTCAATTTGAAGAGGTGGCAAACCAAAACCAAATGGTATGTACGCTTGAAGCTTTGATAGGAAAGAATAAGGATGATGACTCTTATGAAGAGTCATTGATGCAAGAAATTGAGACAACCTCTCACTTGACTCCAAAGGACCTTGAGGTAAATGATACTTATCTTTTTTTATGGTCCTTCCTATGATGAGTTACAATGTGCATATAATGAATTATATGATGGTTTATTGAATTTAGAAAAGAAAAACTTATTGTGCTTGGAAAACATTTCCTTTATTGAAAATGAAATTAAAATTTTGAAAAATGAATATGCTTTTCTTGATGAGGAAATATCTTTGAAATGAGAAACATCAACTTCTTATGAAAAATGCATTGATTTAGAAAATCAAGGTGAGGACTTATATTCCAATTTTGTCAAAGCTAATGATTCTAATTGCTTATATTCTATGCTCATTAATGAGAATAAAATTAGTGTTATTTCATATGAAAATTCAAGCAAGGCTTATGACAAAAATAATTTAGAATATAAAAATAACAAAAGACTTAAGTTTTTCAAAAATGATATTCAAATGATTAAGTCATCATTAAATTCAATTGTTTGTAATTTTTGTGGTCATCTAGGACATATTTCTCATTTATGCAATTATAGAAGAAATCATTATATGAGAAATTGTATGGTATGTGTCCCTAAATATCCTAAATGCCCTAGTACTAACATTAAAGGACCCAAGATGAAGTGGGTACCAAAATGTCCTTCTAGTGTTTCAATTATGCAGAATATTTCTCAAAATGATGGATAAATTGGTCAAAAGAAAGAGGAATCATCAAGGAGAATGCTTCCAAAGCCTAATGATAGAAACTTTGGTCAAAGAAGGAAGATGGCTTCAACCAAAGCTTCTCAAGTACAAAATGTAGAACTTGCAAATATCAAGACTCCAAAAGAGAAGCAATGGATAAGAAAAAGTATTTCCTTGGTTACCAAGGACAATGTATCAAAATCTTTTACCTCTTATGCACACTCATATGTAAAGTCAATGAATATGAGGTATATTCCTTGTAGGCCTTAAGTGAATAATAGAATCATGTGTACTTGATAAAAGTTGAATATTATGTTTAACACATGATTATGTTTATTCTTATTATATCATAATTCATTAATTTGTTATATATCTTGGTACATAAGGGTCTATAATGCCTATGTATGCTTTATATGCTTTAAAATTAACTATATATCATGAAAGCAAGCATGTTATCAACTATGTGCTTAATGTAATTGGTTATTTAACTTATTGTGCTCAATTTACATATTATGAAAAAATTGATCTTTATGAGAGCATAATAGATTAATATTTAAAAACTAACACACAAGGACCTAAGAAAATTTGGGTACCAAAAGTCAAAAGTTTAAGTGTGTTGTAGGTATGCTTAAAGGCCAAGAGCTGACTTTGACATCTTAAAAGTGGTTGCTCCAAGTACAAAGACTAGAAATAATTTCAAGCTCTCTTCCTTGTCTTCGTGAAGTTTGGACTTACAATTTTTTGGATAAGTGAAAACTTTTATTATGCTTTTCTAACCTTATAATCTGAAAATATCTCTACATGTTAATATGATAGATAAGTATGCTCCTTGCTTGAACTGACATGTCTAATGATAATATCCTTGATCTTGAGTTTTTGATCAATCATACATATAATTAAATATTTGAATTTATTGCTTAAATATGGTCTTTATCTCTCCTGAATCTATCACTGACTTGAGCTTTGGAGATATTCCAAAATCATTTTTGTATGTACTTCATCAAAAGGTAAGCTTTCGTCTCTCAAAATGCAAATCCTGGATATAATATATATGCTTTCTTGTTTAAGTTATTCGAATACCTCCCTATGGTATTCGAATACCATTGCTTTTATACGTGTAAATTTGTGATTTTCTGATAGGGCTATTCAAATAGACCTATGGCTATTCGAATACCATACATCAGTACAGTATTCCTATTAGCTGGTGTATTCGAATAACTAAGTAGTTATTCGAATAACCTGAGGCTTATTAATATCAGTGTTTCTCACATGCCTCTAGAGTATTCGAATACCTTGGAAGATATTCAAATACTTGCTCTTGCCTTGCCTATTTTTTTGTGTGGGTGTTCGAATACAGGAATAAGTATTCGAATACCATAGGCTAGCAGCCAAGCCAAACTGGCCCATCTATTTGAATAACTGGTAAGTTATTCGAATACCTTCTATTAGAATGGTGCGTCCTTTGGTCTTTCCCAATCGAGTGAGCGACTTCGCTAAACCATCATAACGTGTTTGGGTCCTTTATGCTCAACAAAATGAAGATGATCAAGACCGATGAAGGTTGCGTGTTCCCAGTTAAAGTTAATGATGATGAGGACGACCCTCAAGGAGATCCTGCTACCCCTGCTGCTGCTGCTGATATTCCTGCCCCTGCTTTATTTGAAAGGTTCTGTTGCATTTGTTGCTGTATATATTGCATAGCATTAATAATCAATATATGCTAAATTCTTTGTTTGTTTTGTCTGAAAATATGCACTTAATGATATGTATGAAAAATGCAATGTAATTGGCTATTCTTTTGATGATTATATGTACTTAGCTAAATTGATCAATGAAATGAAATATCTTTTGCCCTTGTGAAGTCATTTGTTATTTTATTATTTTGAATGCTTATTTGCTTATGAGTTTGGCATAATGACTAACCTCTATGGATCCAAAATTAATGGATACCAAATAAAGTACTTTGAATTATTTTGTAGGGTGTCAACTACCTCAAGCAAGCATTTAAATGGAATAAATTCATTCAACTTGAGGATAGTAAAGTTTAAAATGATTCAATTTTTAAAAGAGGTGCAAAAAAAAAAATTTCTATTCCCTCATGAAAGCTTGAAGCTTGGAAGTTGGTGGAAGTGAGAGTCATCTACAAAAACTCAAAGAGTACACTTTTGATGATATTAATATATTATCCTTATATATGCTTTAAATTTGATATCATGTGATATTTGGAGAAATAGAGAGTTGTGTTATACCTTAACATGCCTTACATGATAATTATTTGCCTAAAAATGTCTAAATAAGTTTTGATGATGATCATATGCTTTTTGATAAACTTGAATCATGCCTTAAAATACTTAAACTATTTTTTATTCAAGTGCATATGTGCTTCATGCATTCTTATTAGAATTAATATTACATGGTTAATAATGTGATACATGTTTTACATTATATATCAATCTAAATTATGCTTATAAATGGGCTTACATGATATTTGATGCTAACCTATGTTTTAGAGGACTTTTAAAGTTAGCTTTGCAAGTCTCTCTATATGTTTCAAATATAGTCATCAGATTTTTACATACAAGCATATGTGATTAAACGAGAAAAGTTGAATGAAATTCAAATGAAGAGGAAGATAAAGAAGCATTTCTTCAAGTGTAATGGAATGGAATATGTAACACCCTCCTTAGGGTGCCACACTTCTTGTTACTCAAATACCAAAATTACCCTTTTAATTAGAAAACGTGCTTTATGATATAAATACGAGTTGTAAAATTCATTGATGATAGTAAGATAAACCTAGCGGAAAATAAAAACATTACAACAACATCATAAATTAATATACATCTTATATATATACAAGTCATAGTACTGTCATATTTTAATGTTTACAAACTAGACTCTCAAAATATTTAAACTTTAATTTAAATTAACTTACTGCCCAAGTATTACTAAATAGTAGAACCCTCAGGTGGGTCCTCCTCAGACTCCTCAGAAAATAGAAGTCCGACTTGACGCGAAGTCCTACGAACAGGTGTCCGCACAGACGACACTATACTAATTGCACTCAGAGTACGATAGTATACTTCCCAATACTGTCTAATTGACAATGGGAACTCTAAGTATTAATACTCACACTAATGTCCAAGATGTAGTCTACTCAATCTCATATACACAAGGAAACGAGACTCCTCCATCACTTCAAAACTCAGCGTCCTCAACAGGAATCTGCTCTTCCTCAGCTTCTTGCTCAAGTTCTCGCTCAGCGTCTTTAAAATTATGAATACAATATAGAATAGACATACAAAGAGGTGAGATCACCTACGCCAATACCAGTATGGTAGCAATGAAGATAAACACATACAAATTCTCATGCCAACACATTATACATGATTATAATTATGTCACCATTATCATTTATCTGACACATATCATATCTCATATCAACACATCATACAGAATTACACTTACGCCAACAATATCATTTATCCTCATAATTCATACAAAAAGCCAATATTACGATCATGTCCTTATCAACATTCAATTGTTCAATAATTCAATTATCATAAACAATAATTACGATAATACTCTCAGTATCTCTGCATATTCACCTAGACTTAATTTCCTACTCCATGGAGCTACAACTCAGATAGGAGAAAGTGATCGAAAAGATCATATCGGTACAAAGGTGCCTCAGACCACGTGCTCAATTTTGCACATCTAGCACATACTCTATAGTCTTTATCAGATCTTGATTATGGATAGTGTCTCGGTCCGGATCATTGGTGTGTTATATCGGTCTAACCCACATACAGAAGAGCTACCAACTGCACATTGTAGGCAACCCGCACCCCAATGCCCCCAAGGTCAACGAAAGACCTACACTACGCATATCGCACCCACTCAGGAGGTGTATTCTCTCCTTCCTAGGCAAATAGCCTTATCCAGTCCCTCGGACCTTTTCAATGCATATACAAATGCACCATTCACAGTTCATTTTCTTTATCTCATATTCGGGGTCCTTAAAATTGGCCCAACAAGTATCATTACTGTATTTTCATCGCGAAATCATATTTTCCACATTTTCTCAATCACGTATAATATTTTTTTCACACGTTTTTAGATCAAAAATACTGTTTTCCTCATTTAACACCAAAATTCAACTTCATTTTTTCATATTTGCATAATAACCCCTCAAAAACATAATATTGACATTTTAGTCCTCATTTAAATAATATTTTCACAACAGTCCTTCATAAAATTCACATTTACGAAATAATCCCTCGTAAAATTTATATTTATGAAATCGCCCCTCGTAAAATTCATATTTACAAAATAGTCCCTCCAAAACATAATATTTATGTTTTAGTCCCTCAAAAATTGTTATTTATAATATGACCCTATTAAAAACAAAAATTACTATTTTACCTCTCTGAAAATCATAATTACAATATTGCCCATCCATAAATCATATTTATAATATGGCCCCTTTAAAAAACAAATATTACAATATTGCCCCTCAAAATCATATTTATAATAATTCATTTTCCCAAAAATCATTTTACTTTGCTATACTCAAATTTGTCCCAAATTCATTTAAATCTCTCATTTCTCATTTTAATTCATCAGTTTAATTCTGATTATTTTCCCACAACCTTCAACTTATTCAAATTCATTTCTTACTTTACTCATATATTTTCATGCACACAATTTCATACATACATACATATATCAAAACAACAATTTCATACATACAAACATATATCAAGACAATAGACATAATATCACACATGCAAACACAAAAACACAACCATACACCACAAACACAATCAAATAGCATCAAACAATCGGTGAAGAACCCTTATGGATTTTTCCACCGTACACAACTATCCCCACACCACCAAAACATGGTTGGTGAGGTTAAATCTCCCCCTTACCTCTTGAAGAACCTCCAAAGTTCCTTGTATGTCTCCTTCAAGTAAACTTCCTCCACCAAGAGCTTCTTGAAAAATAGAGAAAACATGTAATATTAATACCTAAGGCTCTAAACTAAAATAATCATGGATTAAAATCATGATTAAAACTTTGAAATGAAGAGAAATATGAAGATTAAAGAATCCTACCTTCAAGGCTTCAAACTTGAGCTTTGAAGAACAAGATAGAAAATAGATGACTTAGGTTTAGGTTTTAACTACAAAGTGTCTTGAAATGAAGTAGGAAAGCAAGAAATAAGGTAGTTTAGAATTATAGAAGAGTGATTGATGGAAATAGGGTGGAAGGCCGTGAGGTTGGAGAAGAAAAAAAGAAGGAAATTTGAGAGCTTTTGCTATTTAGAGAATTTTGAAGAAAGATAAAGACTTTGACTATGCATGGTCGTAAACCATTTTGAGAGAAAATGGAGTGAAGTCTTTGGGTGAGAGAAGGTGAGTTTGTGAGGATGAAATGGGATTTTAAAGCACTTAGAGTGGGATTTTAGGAAAACTTTCTAAATGGAAAGTGTTTCAAATGGTGTTTAGCTTTAGGAAGTGATGAGAATGAAAATTATAGATGAGTGATGGTGTTCGTAGGGTGCTTGGCCGAACCAATGGAGAGAAAAGGAAGAAAAATGATGCTCAGGTTCGTAGAATTTGAGAGAAAAAGATGAATACTTTTTTATGTGAGAGAAAATGTAATTTATGAGAGTGAAATTATGAGGCGGCTGTCGTGGGATAAGCACAGGAAAAATTTAGGATTTATTTGAAGTAAAATATCCTATTCTGAGTGCACCTGCTATTCCACATGGCTTACGTCATTAACTTGACTTTCAAGGCTCTTGGATTGTTCAAGAATCATGTAGAACCTCCTCCAAGTTGCTGCATGGCGGTGAGTTTCAAGGGCAATTATTCGATGAAAATCAACCTGGCAAAATGATGTAAAATGGGAGAACATAATTTTCCCAAAATGGCTAAAAGCTAAGTTCTTTCGGATGAAAATTCTGTCGAAAAAAGGTCAAAACTGTCGAATATACAAAAAGGTCAACAGAAATCCTAATTCGACATACGGGTGTCGACGTTGGAGAAATCTTCCAATTGTCGAATCGATGAAAGTACTATATGGTCAAAATTCTATTTCGACGGATTTTAACATTAGAGAAGTTTCTCTACTAACTGGTCAAAAATTCTTATTCGACTGTCATTAACATCATAACTCAACGAACATTATCATTCTAATTCGATGGACATTGGTATCCTCGCTTGACAGAAATTAACATTTTCACTCGATGAATTTTAACATGGTACCAAATAGTCAGAAGATCAAATTCGACAAATTTGAACAGAATATCAAATTCGACGGATATGGCCTTGCTTCAAAAGGTCTAATTCGACGGATAATGTTTGTCCAACAATGAGCAACTTTTGACATAGAGTCGTGTTCGACAACGAATAGTAGTACTACTTATCATCAGTTAGGTCGATTACATATCAGTCATCTTCATTTTTAATTTACAGAATCGTCTGACAAGATTGAGAAAAAAGGAGAACCAGATTGACTTTTATTGACTGATTCTCTGCTAACAGCAACGTCCATCGTTTTGTCAAATCTGAGGACATCTTCCATGTTTTGAATAGATAATCTTTGTCGGAAAAGACAAACCTTGGTCAAAATAGATAATCTTGGTCGGAAGAGATAGTCTTTTGTCGGAATAGATGGTCTTGGTCGGAAGAAACAGCAATTACAGCCAAAATCTTTGATTTCTGATTCAAAAACTGAGAATCAGCTTCATCCGATTTTGAGGTAATATGGGTTCTGTCGAACTACTGGTTGATGTTGTCGAGAAATGTTCTGAAGGTGTCGAACTCAGCTCACTACTTAACTTATGCTTCCATTCAGTAATTAAATTCAACGGAATCAAAATATTAAGAAAATTTCTTCAAGTGTTTGGATCTTGTCCAAATTCTGTCGGTATCAAGACCTTCAAAAATCTTGGATTGTCGAATGAGTTACATGAGATTGGTCTTTTAGATCCCTATAATACTTAAGAGAGAACGAATCAGTATCGACAAGAATGTATTCATAAAATTATAGTTTTGTTTGTCGAAATAGGCTTGTCGAAAATAGACTTAAGATGAAAACCGTTAGGAAAAATCTTGAGAAACTTCAATCATATTGGGATTCCAGAATTTTTTTTTTGGTCAGATTGGGGATTCCCAGAATTTTGGTCGGTTCAGGTCGAATTGGGATTCCTGGCCATATGCTTTCTAAACTGGCCAAATGTTTTCTTTTAGAATATAATGAGGTTTTGGAAAAATATATCCAATTTGGGTGACTTATATTCAGTTTTTGGTCGGTTGATTATAATGGCAAATTAAACTATACTAGGTCAAATAATTCATAGCAATAACAGCTATGCATAAAGCAATAGATATTTATCAGTAAAATAGGATTATTTTACAGATAAATTCTAAAATGAAGAGATTCTTTTCTGTGTTACTCAGATTCGGGTTAAGTAAGATCCCCCGTCTCTAAATAAATCAGATAAGAATTTCCCCGGCCCAAAAATTATTATTTTCCTGACCCGGAGCAAATTACACAAAATAATCAAAAATAGTATCAGAATAATCAAATTATTTTTTATAGTGCACAGAAAACACAAATAGTGTAATTCTGTCAGTTCTGTAACATAGTCTAAAATTTGGGGTGTTACAATACTCCCCCTCTAAAAAGAAGTTTCGTCCTCGAAACTTGACACACTTAAAATAAAAATGGATACTACTTTCTTATCTTATCTTTCAATTCTCATATTGCTTCACCACGTATATCGTTCCAAACCACTTAACCAATGCGATTTCTTTACCTCGAAATTGCTTTGTCCTTCGATCTTCAATCTTGACTGGAAATGTCTCCTAGGTTGAATTTTCCTTCATTTGTAGGATCTTCAACGGAGTATCCGATACGGTATGATAAACTTCAGAGCGGGTTTTCCTCGACTTAATCACTCGTCCAACTTTAGTTATAGGTGTCACATGTAGAAATACATGGTCACCTTCTTCAATTTCAAGCGGTCTTCGTCTTTTATCTGCATAACTCTTTTGCCACGTCTGAGTTGTCTTCATCTTGTCTCGAACTGTCTTCATTTTCTCAGTAGTCTGCTGCACAAATTCTGGTCCTACCTCAGTACTTTCAGCATCTTGATGCTAACACAATGACGTTCTACATCTCCTTCCATATATTACCTCATAGGGTAACATCCCTATACTCGAACGAAAACTATTGTTGTATGTGAATTCTATCAACGGTAGAAGTTCATCCCAACAACCAGCTTGTTCTAGAACACAAGCTCTCAAAGAATCCTTTGAAGATTCTAGTCATCGTCTTTTCCTTATATCCAAGCCCCTCTTGATTGTATAGGTACTTCAAACCCTTGTAATTATTATAGACTTTATAAGAAATAAAATGCTTTCAAATTCTCCTTGCAAAACGACTATTGCAGATCCTAAAACGTAAATTGAATAATTCTTCTCATGCACGTTCCACTGCCTCGAAGTATACGCCACCACCTTTCTATTTGATCTCAACACTCAATCTAAATTCACGAGTTGAACTTCTAACAGAATTTGTACTTGACTAATTTTTACGCATAACTCCTTCTTAATTGAGGTATATGAAAGACACTTTGAAAATTATGAGGGAAAAGTAATAAGACTTTTCAATAGGTTACTAGATTAGCCCAACAAGAATTTGAAATGGTCTAATAGATTTCGAAATGAACATAGTCCAAAAATTTTAGAAATGAACTTTCTGGATTCAAATCCAAAAATCTCAGGTCAAGGAAACACTAAGGTTACATTGTATCAATCTAGTAGGATATGGTTGGAAAATAACCAATCTATTTATAAAGTCAGGTTCTCAAATAGATGAAATTTTAGATAAACAAATCAAATCAACAGAAAAGATTTGATATCCAATAGATATAGGATAACGTTAGAAAACTTGAGTATAAACAACAAGTTTAACAAGAAGAATAGAAATACTCAGATCATATTATAACAAAGACACGGATAAGCCAAATTGATCTACTTAGTCTATTTGAGAAAGAAGTAGACAAACCAGATCAACAGAAAAGTTTCAAACTCCAATTATAATAGGTAGTTTCAGACAGACTCGAGTAGTAATAACAAGTTTAAAAGTTGAAGTAGTATTATGAAAAGAACAAAACATGGATAACCCCAAAAAATTTACACAGTCACAAATCACAAAAGACTGGGTTACTTTACGCATCATACAGTACAGTTTTAAGATTACCTTCTATGGCACAATTTCCTTGCTCCTTAAGTTTTTGTATTTGAACGTTCTCACTACACTCTTTGCACCAGCTCTTTCTTCTTCTTCTTCTTCTTGAGATTTTGAAATACGTGTATTACTAATGGAAGATCCCATCTTCAGTTGATCACAATTCCTAGAAAAATGTCCAGGCTTCCCACATCTATAACAAATAAACCCTTTATGCTGACAATCTTTGGTGAGATGATTTTTCCTACACTTGAAACATTTCATGGTTGATGCCATAGTCTGACCAAAATCATTGCCATTAGTACTCCCCCTCTTTGCTCGTTGTTGCTTTCCCAAGGGTCGTACATACGACTTTTGTTGAACACGATCGACTTTACGCTTCCTTCCATCTTGGATTATCGAAGGTTCTAAGTTACAGCTTCTCACATCCGATGGCTGCTCCAATCCTAGTAAGCTATGAAGTTCGATTATCAGGTCCTGCTGCTGAGTGATCATCTGTCTTTGTTGTAATGCTATTTCAATCATCTTTTGCATCACACTTCTAGCTGCAGTTATACGATCTTCATCACGTCTCGCGTCCACATGCTCATGTTCGCTACGTTCCATTATCTTTCTTCAAAGATAAATAAAATCAAAACACGACGAACTTAACGCAACTATTTCACACAACATCGTCTCCTTTCGGAAACCAAAATATATCTCTGTGTTCAACATCAGAAATTCACACAGCACAAACAAGACAAACCTACCCACAAACCCAAAAGACTCTAACTTGGGCTCTGATACCAACTAATGTAACACCCTCCTTAGGGTACCACACTTCTTGTTACTCAAATACCAAAATTACCCTTTTAATTAGAAAACGTGATTTATGATATAAATACGAGTTGTAAAATTCATTGATGATAGTAAGATAAACCTAGCAGAAAATAAAAATATTACAACAACATCATAAATTAATATACATCTTATATATATACAAGTCATAGTACTATCATATTTTAATGTTTACAAACTAGACTCTCAAAATATTTAAACTTTAATTTAAATTAACTTACTGCCCAAGTATTACTAAATAGTAGAACCCTCAGGTGGGTCCTCCTCAGACTCCTCAGAAAATAGAAGTCCGACTTGACGCGAAGACCTACGAACAGGTGTCCGCACAGACGACACTATACTAATTGCACTCAGAGTACGATAATATACTTCCCAATACTGTCTAATTGACAATGGGAACTCTAAGTATTAATACTCACACTAATGTCCAAGATGTAGTCTACTCAATCTCATATACACAAGGAAACGAGACTCCTCCATCACTTCAAAACTCAGCGTCCTCAACAGGAATCTGCTCTTCCTCAGCTTCTTGCTCAAGTTCTCGCTCAGCGTCTTTAAAATTATGAATACAATATAGAATAGACATACAAAGAGGTGAGATCACCTACGCCAATACCAGTATGGTAGCAATGAAGATAAACACATACAAATTCTCATGCCAACACATCATACATGATTACAATTATGTCACCATTATCATTTATCTAACACATATCATATCTCATATCAACACATCATACAGAATTACACTTACGCCAACAATATCATTTATCCTCATAATTCATACAATAAGCCATAATTACGATCATGTCCTTATCAACATTCAATTGTTCAATAATTCAATTATCATAAACAATAATTACGATAATACTCTCAGTATCTCTGCACATTCACCTAGACTCAATTTCCTACTCCATGGAGCTATAACTCAGATAGGAGAAAGTGATCGAAAAGATCATATCAGTACAAAGGTGCCTCAGACCACGTGCTCAGTTTTGCACATCTAGCACATACTTGATAGTCTTTATCAGATCTTGATTATGGATAGTGTCTCGGTCCGGATCATTGGTGTGTTATATCGGTCTAACCCACATACAGAAGAGCTACCAACTGCACATTGTAGGCAACCCGCACCCCAATGCCCCCAAGGTCAATGAAAGACCTACACTACGCATATCGCACCCACTCAGGAGGTGTATTCTCTCCTTCCTAGGCAAATAGCCTTATCTAGTCCCTCGGACCTTTTCAATGCATATACAAATGCACCATTCACAGTTCATTTTCTTTATCTCATATTCGGGGTCCTCAAAATTGGCCCAATAGTATCATTACTGTATTTTCATCGCGAAATCATATTTTCCACATTTTCTCAATCACGTATAATATTTTTTTCACACGTTTTTAGATCAAAAATACTATTTTCCTCATTTAACACCAAAATTCAACTTCATTTTTTCATATTTGCATAATAACCCCTCAAAAACATAATATTGACATTTTAGTCCTCATTTAAATAATATTTTCACAACAGTCCTTCATAAAATTCACATTTACGAAATAATCCCTCGTAAAATTTATATTTACAAAATCGTCTCTCATAAAATTCATATTTACAAAATAGTCCCTCCAAAACATAATATTTACGTTTTAGTCCCTCAAAATTGTTATTTATAATATGACCCTATTAAAAACGAAAATTACTATTTTACCCCTCTAAAAATCATAATTACAATATTACCCCTCCATAAATCATATTTATAATATGGTCCCTTTCAAAAACAAATATTACAATATTGCCCCTCAAAATCATATTTATAATAATTTATTTTCCCAAAAATCATTTTACTTTGCTATACTCAAATTTGTCCCAAATTCATTTAAATCTCTCAGTTCTCATTTTAATTCATCAGTTTAATTCCGATTATTTTCCCACAACCTTCAACTTATTCAAATTCATTTCTTACTTTACTCATATATTTTCATGCACACAATTTCATACATACATACATATATCAAAACAACAATTTCATACATATAAACATATATCAAGACAATAGACATAATATCACACATGCAAACACAAAAACACAACCATACACCACAAACACAATCAAATAAGATCAAACAATCGGTGAAGAACCCTTATGAATTTTTCCATCGTACACAACTATCCCCACACCACCAAAACATGGTTGGTGAGGTTAAATCTCCCTCTTACCTCTTGAAGAACCTCCAAAGTTCCTTGTATGTCTCCTTCAAGTAAACTTCCTCCACCAAGAGCTTCTTGAAAAACAGAGAAAACATGCAATATTAATACCTAAGGCTCTAAACTAAAATAATCATGGATTAAAATCATGATTAGAAGTTTGAAATCAAGAGAAAGATGAAGATTAAAGAATCCTACCTTCAAGGCTTCAAACTTGAGCTTTGAAGAACAAGATAGAAAATAGATGACTTAGGTTTAGGTTTTAACTACAAAGTGTCTTGAAATGAAGTAGGAAAGCAAGAAATAAGGTAGTTTAGAATTATAGAAGAAAGATTGATGGAAATAGGGTGGAAGGCCGTGAGGTTGGAGAAGAAAAGAAGAAGGAAATTTGAGAGCTTTTGCTATTTGGAGAATTTTGAGAAAAGATAAAGACTTTGACTATGCATGGTCGTAAACCATTTTGAGAGAAAATGGAGTGAAGTCTTTGGGTGAGAGAAGGTGAGTTTGTGAGGATGAAATGGGATTTTGGGAAAACTTTCTAAATGGAAAGTGTTTCAAATGGTGTTTAGCTTTAGGAAGTGATAAGAATGAAAATTATAGATGAGTGATGGTGTTCATAGGGTGCTTGGCCGAACCAATGGAGAGAAAAGGAAGAAAAATGATGCTCAGGTTCATAGAATTTGAGAGAAAAAGATGAATACTTTTTGATGTGAGAGAAAATGTAATTTATGAGAGTGAAATTATGAGGCGGCTGCCGTGGGATAAGCACAGGAAAAATTTAGGATTTATTTGAAGTAAAATATCCTATTCTGAGTGCACCTGCTATTCCACATGGCTTACGTCATTAACTTGACTTTCAAGGCTTTTGGATTGTTCAAGAATCATGTAGAACCTCCTCCAAGCTGCTGCATGGCGGTGAGTTTCAAGGGCAATTATTCGACGAAAATCAACCTGGCAAAATGATGTAAAATGGGAGAACATTATTTTCCCAAAATGGCTAAAAGCTAAGTTCTATCGGATGAAAATTCTGTCAAAAAAAGGTCAAAACTGTCGAATATACAAAAAGGTCAACAGAAATCCTAATTCGACATACGGGTGTCGACGTTGGAGAAATCTTCCAATTGTCGAATCGACGAAAGTACTATATGGTCAAAATTCTATTTCGACGGATTTTAACATTAGAGAAGTTTCTCTACTAACTGGTCAGAAATTCTTATTCGACTGTCATTAACATCATAACTCGACGAACATTATCATTCTAATTCGACGGACATTGGTATCCTCGCTCGACAGAAATTAACATTTTCACTTGATGAATTTTAACATGGTACCAAATAGTCAGAAGATCAAATTTGACAAATTTGAACAGAAGTTCAAATTCGACGGATATGGCCTTGCTTCAGAAGGTCTAATTCGACGGATAATGTTTGTCCAACAATGAGCAACTTTTGACATAGAGTCATGTTTGACAATGAATAGTAGTACTACTTATCATCAGTTAGGTCGATTACATATCAGTCATCTTCATTTTTAATTTGCAGAATCGTCCGACAAGATTGAGAAAAAAGGAGAACCAGATTCACTTTTATTGACTGATTCTCTGCTAACAGCAACATCCATCGTTTTGTCGAATCTGAGGACATCTTCCATGTTTTGAATAGATAATCTTTGTCGGAAAAGACAAACCTTGGTCGAAATAGATAATCTTGGTCGGAAGAGATAGTCTTTTGTCGGAATAGATGGTCTTGGTCGGAAGAAATAGCAATTACAGCCAAAATCTTTGATTTCTGATTCAAAAACTGAGAATCAGCTTCATCCGATTTTGAGGTATTATGGGTTCTATCGAACTACTGGTTGATGTTGTCGAGAAATGTTCTGAAGGTGTCGAACTCAGCTCACTACTTAACTTATGCTTCCATTCAGTAATTAAATTCGACGGAATCAAAATATTAAGAAAATTTCTTCAAGTGTTTGGATCTTGTCCAAATTCTGTCGGTATCAAGACCTTCAAAAATCTTGGATTGTTGAATGAGTTACATGAGATTGGTCTTTTAGATCCCTATAATACTTAAGAGAGAACGAATCAGTATCAACAAGAATGTATTCATAAAATTATAGTTTTGTTTGTCGAAATAGGCTTGTCGAAAATAGACTTAAGATGAAAACCGTTAGGGAAAATCTTGAGAAACTTCAATCATGTTGGGATTCCAGAATTTTTTTTTTGGTCAGATTGGGGATTCCCAGAATTTTGGTCAGTTCAGGTCGAATTGGGATTCCTGGCCAAATGCTTTCTAAACTGGCCAAATGTTTTCTTTTAGAATATAATGAGGTTTTGGAAAAATATGTCGAATTTGGGTGACTTATATTCAGTTTTTGGTCGGTTGATTATAATGGCAAATTAAACTATACTAGGTCAAATAATTCATAGCAATAACAGCTATGCATAAAGCAATAGATATTTATCAGTAAAATAGGATTATTTTACAGATAAATTCTAAAATTAAGAGATTCTTTTCTGTGTTACTCAGATTCGGGTTAAGTAAGATCCCCCGTCTCTAAATAAATCAGATAAGAATTTCCCCGGCCCGAAAATTATTATTTTCCTGACCCGGAGCAAATCACACAAAACAATCAAAAATAGTATCGGAATAATCAAATTATTTTTTATAGTGCACAGAAAACACAAATAGTGTAATTCTGTCAGTTCTGTAACATAGTCTAAAATTTGGGGTGTTACAGAATACTCAATGGAAGAAAGCTCAAAGTCAAAGGACAAATAAACGAAGAACATTCTAAAGAAGCATCACTCTTTATCTAACTCAATAAGTATCTCTATCTCTTAGCTTTTATGGTATTCTATATGGTATGCATCATATGATACTTGTTGAAAAATTAATTTTAAATGATTATATGCTTTCTTTACATGAGAAGTATGCTTAACATTGACAAAGTGCCTAATTGGATATTAACTTGTTATTTTGTCATTGCATTTAGGGTGAATGATATTAGTTCTATACATGCTTTGATTCCTATAGCATATTTCATCAAAGAGATGTATTTATGTTCTTTTGACTTGGATTGATCTGTCTCAATGAATATGTGTTTTTTAATATAAAATATCTCTATCCTTCTAAAATGCTTTTGAAAATATAATGTGCTCTTGTAAAATTCTTTTTGAAAGGTGGAGAAGTTTTAAAATGGCTTTTTTGTTTGAGGACTTACGAAGATGTATATTTGCCTTGCTTTTCTTTAAGGTGATGTTGTGATTGACATGGACTAGATGCAAATGATTTTGATGTCGACAAACAAGAAAGCAATGGGAACACAATGATCAAATCACAAGGAACTCAAGCTTAGCATGTAGGTTATAGATCTAGTGTAAAGGTATATTAAGGATTCACCTCAAGCTCAAATAGATTCCTTAAAATGAATTTGCAAAATGGTTTTTCAAGTTAGGATCAAAAAGTTTTTTTTGTGCAACAAACTCTTGGAAATCTTATATCCTCTATCAAGTAAGTCTCCCTGTATGTGTCAAAATTAAGACAAGCCTTTTTGGAACTTACCAACTCTTTTAACAAATACAAAACTGCTTCTGTAAATATTAGGAGTCAAAATTCTAAGGCCCCTAACCGATTAGGACCAGCTCCTAACCGGTTAGCTTGCTCAAACAGAGGTTTGCCTCATGTTCTAATCAAATGCCTAACCGATTAGGCAAGGTGCCTAACCGGTTATTTAATAACTCAGAAGCCAAAATATGATTGCCCTAACCGATTAGGTAGAAGACCTAACCGGTTATTCATAAACTCAGAAACCATTCTAATCCTATCCTAACCGATTAGGTAGAAGGCCTAACCGGTTATTCTATAACTCAGAAACCAAAAGCGTTTTGTCCTAACCGATTAGGTAGAAGACCTAACCAGTTATTCATCAACTCAGAACCCATGTTGGTAACGTCCTAACCGAATAGGACACATTCCTAACTGGTTAGTTATCAAACCAGAACAATTTCTTATAAGCCTAAATGAGTCCCTAACCGGTTAGGATGCTTGGCTAATCGGTTAGCCTATGTTCTGGAAAAATAAGAAGCCCGTAACGACTGTATTAATGAGCATTAATTGCTCACAACCACTTCCAACGGCCCTAAATGACCCTTACCTATATATTTGGTTATTGGGCTTCAATGAGGGGTTAGAAAAACTGAGTCTATCATTCTGGAAAATTACTATTAAGCTTTAAACAAGTTTTTCTCATCATTCTACAAAATCCTCTATTTTGAGCTTGAACTTGTGCGAATCCCAAATACCATAGCTCTTCAATTTGTAATACTTGTTCTAGAGAGAGTTTCTTTCATTTAAATATTATGCAATCTGTTTAGAGAGGGTGAGGTATCCCTCAAGTATTATAAAGGTAAGGTATCCCTTGGAAAAAGAGGCTCAAGCATTAGGGTGAGGTATCCCAAAGTGTAGAGTGCTCAAGGTTGTAGTGGTTGTCAAGCACCCATTGAAGCTTGAAGATATAGTGGAAAATCTCAAGTTGTTGCTTGGGGACTAGACGTAGATCACAAGTGGATTGGTGATCGAACTAGGATAAACGATTGTGTTTATTTTCTCTAAACCCTTCTCTTTATTTTGTGCACTATTTTATTGAATTACTTGGATATTGTCTCCTTTGGTTATCACATTTATAAGTAAGAGGATTTATCTTATTCATCCAATTATCTCTAATCATTCAATAGCTTCAACGAAAATTGGTTATCAAATGATTTACGAAAGTTTTGGGAACTTGTTTTACTTACTCAATTCACCTCCCCTCTTGAGTATTGAGGCCACTTGGTAACAAGTGGTATCAAAGTTAGACTCTTGTATAAAGAGCTTAGCAGCTTCAAGAGAAGTGATGGCTTCAAATGGTTTTTCAAATGAAGGTTCTTCTATAAATAGACCTCCTTATTTCAATGGGGATGGTTATGCCTATTGGAAAGAAATGATGAAAATTTTCATTGAAACTCTTGACTTAGATGTGTGGGATGCCGTTGAAAATGGTACTTTTGTCCCAACACAAACTAAAGATGGTGTGAAAATCAATACTCCTAGAGATGAATGGACCGATGATGATAAAAAGAAGGTTCAATACAATTTGAGAGCCAAGAACATCATCACCACATCCTTGGGGTATGATGAATTCTTTAGGGTGTCAAATTGCAAGACCGCAAAAGAAATGTGGGATACCCTACAAGTAACTCATGAAGGTACTAGTGAGGTAAAACGATCTCGAATAAACACTTTTACTCATGAATATGAATTATTTAGAATGAACCAAGGTGAGAGTATTCAAGATATGCAAAAGAGATTTACTCACATTGTTAATCATCTCATCTCATTGGGAAAGACATTTCCTAATGAGGATCTTATTAACAAAGTCTTGAGATGTCTAAGCAGGAATTGGCAACCCAAAGTAACGGCTATTGCGGAATCAAGAGATTTATCAACAATGTCTCTAGTCACCCTATTCGAAAAGCTTCAAGAACATGAGCTGGAACTAAATAGGCTCAATCAAAGTGAAGAGCATGATAAAAAGAAGAAGGGAATTACACTAAAAGCCACCTCTTCCATACTTGAAGATGATGATGAAGATGGTGAAGAGGATGCTGAAAATATTGAGCTAAGTGAGGAGAATCTTAGTCTCCTTGTGAGAAAGTTCAGAAGATTCTTAAAGAAAAAGGGATTTCAAAGAAGACCACCCTTTCCTCAAAAGAAAGCATATCACAAAGGAGAAGGATCCTCTACTCCTCCAAAATGCTACGAATTCAAAAAATCAGGGCACATGAAAATAGAGTGTTCTATATATCTCAAGAAGACGGAGAAGTTTGAGAAAAGACCCTTCAAGGAAAAAAAAGGAAGAAGAGCATATATAGCTTTGGAGGACAATGACTTAAGCTCTTCCGATGATTCGGAGAATGAAGAAGCCCATCTTTGCCTCATGGCTCAAGGAGAAGAAAGTGGAGAAAGCGATACCGAGGTAACTTCTTCTAACCAAGAACCTCCAACTTCTTATGATGAATTGCAAGATGCCTTTCAAGAATTGCATGATGAATCTTTGAGGCTCACAAAAATGATTTTGTCTTCCAATAAAACAATCTCCCTATTGACAAATAAAGTTTCTACTTTAACTAAGGAGATAAATGAACTTAAAATAAAAAATGAGACCTTAGGACTCATAGATGCTAATTCATTATGCATGACTTGTTCCTCACATGATAATACATCCATATCATTACCTTATTTATCATGTAAAGCTTTTGAAAAAGAAATTGAAGACTTGAACAACACTTTTGCAAAATTCACTTTTGGAAGAGACAACTTGAATGTGTTGTTAGGAAGACAAAATGTGTTTTTCAAAAAGTCGGTTTGGGATTTAATCCAAACAACCATCAAAAGTCTTATAAGAACTTCTTTGTTTCCTCAAAAACTTCAAGTAGTCCCTTTGTCAAATGTTTTCATTGTGGTAGGAAAGGGCATAGTGCATCCACTTGCAATGTTAGAAAGAACATAAACACCAAGGTTGGAATCAAAAGGGTTTGGGTTCCTAAAGGCACCATACCTAATTCTAACACACAAGGACCCAAAATAATTTTGGTACCAAAGGTTAAAACTTGAATGTGTGTTGTAGGTGTGCTTGAAAACTAAGAGCTCAAGTTGGTACCTTGATAGTGGTTACTCCAAGCACATGACCGGTGATGGCTCCAAGTTCTCCTCCCTTACACACAAGAAACATGGTCATGTCACATATGGTGACAACAACAAAGGGAAGATTCTTAGAATTGGCAAAGTTGGTAAGATCCCTTCATCATTTATTGATAATGTTTTGCTCGTTGAAGGACTTAAACATAATTTGCTTAGTATTAGTCAATTATGTGATAAAGACAATAGAGTTATATTTGATTCCTCTTGTTGCATAATTGAGGGTAAGGATGATAAGCAAGTTAAGTTTGTTGGTCATAGGGTCAACAATATATATATGATTAATCTCGATGATATCTCCTCAAATGATGCTAAATGCTTTATGAGTAAAGAAAATGATTCATGGTTATGGCATAGAAGAATTGCTCACATTCACATGGATCACTTAAACAAATTGGTTTCTAAAGAACTAGTAATTGGTCTTCCAAAGCTCAAATTTGAAAAAGACAAACTTTGTGATGCATGTCAAAAGGAAAAACAAGTAAAGGTCTCTTTTAAAGCTAAAAACATAGTTTCAACTTCTAGACCTTTACAACTTTTGCACATGGATCTTTTTGGGCCCTCTAGAACTATGAGCTTTGGTGGAAATTACTATTCATTAGTGATTGTGGATGATTTTTCTAGGTTTACCTGGACATTATTCTTGGCCCACAAAAATGATGCTTTGCAATCATTTAGAAAACTTGCTAAAGTTATCCAAAACAAAAAAGGTTTTTGTATTGCATCCATAAGAAGTAACCATGGTGGTGAATTTGAAAATCATGAATTTGAAACTTTTTGTGATGAACATGGCATTGAGCATAATTTTTCTGCTCCTGGAACACCACAACAAAATGGTGTTGTAGAAAGAAAAAATCGATCTTTAGAGGAAATGGCAAGAACTATGCTCAATGAGGCCAACCTTCCTAAGTACTTTTGGGCGGATGCGGTTAACACCACTTGTTATGTTATGAATAGAGCCCTAATAAGGCCAATTTTAAAGAAAACCCTATATGAATTGTACAAAGAAAGGAAGCCAAATGTGTCACATTTTCATATCTTTGGATGTAAATGCTTCGTTTTGAATAATGGAAAAGATAACTTGGGGAAGTTTGATGCAAAATCTGATGAGAGAATATTCATTGGTTATTCTATTCATAGTAAAGCCTTTAGAGTCTATAATAAACGAACTATGACCATAGAAGAGTCCATACATGTTGCATTTGATGAAACTAACCCAAATGAGCCGAGAAAGGAGCTTGTTGATGATGTTGCAGAAATCTTGGCAAAGACGCACTTGGAAAATCAAGAGAAAGAGTCCAAGAAGCAAGAAGAGAGACTCCTTGATTACTCATGGCAAAAAGATTTAGAAATTGTGGATCTACCCAAGGAATGGAGGACTTCAAGATATCATCCTCTTGACAAGGTGATAGGTGATGTATCAAAATGGGTAATCACTCGAAACTCACTTAGAGATGCATGTAATCACCTAGCCTTTGTATCTCAAGTTAAACCTAAAGACATAAATGAGGCCATTAATGATGAGCATTGAATCTTGGCCATGCAAGAAGAACTAAACCAATTTGAGATAAATCAAGTTTGGGAATTAGTTCCAAGGCCCAATGATCATCCTATAATTGGCACCAAATGGGTCTTTAGGAACAAACTTGATGAAACGGGGTTAATAATAAGAAATAAAACTAGGCTTGTAGCTAAGGGATATAATCAAGAAGAAGGCATAGAGTATGAAGAAACCTATGCTCCCGTAGCTAGATTAGAGGCCATTAGAATGTTACTTGCATATGCTTGCATCATGAATTTCAAACTTTATCAAATGGACGTCAAAAGTGCCTTTCTAAATGGTTTTATACAAGAAGAGGTGTATGTGGAACAACCTCCTAATTTTGAGGATTTTGAAATGCCCAACCATGTTTTTAAACTGAAAAATGCCTTGTATGCCTTGAAACAAGCTCTTAGAGCTTGGTATGAAAGGTTGAGCAAATTTCTTTTAGAAAAAGGATTTTTTAGAGGCAAGGTTGACACTACTCTTTTCATAAAACACAAAATGCATGACATACTTCTAGTTCAAATCTATGTTGATGACATTATATTTGGAGCTACTAACAACTCTCTTTGTAAAGAATTTTCAAATATTATACAAAATGAGTTTGAGATGTCTATGATGGGTGAGCTCAACTTCTTCCTTGGTCTCCAAATCAAGCAAACAAGAGAAGGAACTTTCATAAGCCAATCCAAGTATTGCAAGGAGCTGCTCAAGAAGTTTGGAATGGACAATGCCAAGCATATGGCTACTCCTATGGGCACCTCTTGCTATTTGGACAAGGATGAAGGAGGTAAATCAGTAGAAATTACGAAATATAGAGGTATGATTGGCTCACTTCTTTACCTTACTACAAGTAGGCCTGATATAATGTTTAGTGTATGCATGTGTGCTAGATATCAAGCTAATCCTAAAGAATCACACCTAAGTGTTGTTAAAAGAATAATGAAATATCCAATAGGCACATCACAAATGGGTTTATGGTACCCTAAAGGTACCTCATGTAGTCTTATTGGGTATTCCGATTCTGATTTTGCTGGATGCAAAATAGATAGAAAAAGCACTAGTGGGACATGCTACTTGCTTGGAAGCTCACTAGTTTCTTGGCATAGCAAGAAACAAAATGGTGTGGCATTGTCTACAGCTGAAACTGAATATGTTGTAGCTGGGAGTTGTTGTTCTCAAATCTTTTGGATGAAATAACAACTCTTGGACTATGGTCTTGAGCTTGATCACATCCCCATAAGATGTGATAACACTAGTGCAATCAATTTGTCCAAAAATCCCATTTTGCATTCTAGGACTAAACATATTGAAATAAGACATCATTTCATCAGAGATCAAGTTCAAAAGGGTGATTGCATACTTGAATTTGTGGAAACCACTAAATAACTAGCTGACATCTTCACTAAACCCTTAGCAAAAGAAGCATTCTTCTATATAAGAAATGAACTAGGAATATTGGATCAATCATGCATAAGTTGATTACTTACTGCATAACTTATCCTCTATGATACCTTTTTGATCATGTACTGCATAGTATCATTGTTTCACTGTGACATTTTATATGTAAATCTCTTTTAAATCCAATACTAACTTGAGTGTCGGAGTGTCCCCTTATTTTGTTTTGCAGGAGCTCAGTCCATGCTTAAGTCCCCCAATCTTAAAGCTCAAAGTTCCTACTGTGAAAAATGATCTCTGAAGTTTCCCTTACTTGATCTGACATTAGGAGGAATTTGTTTCTAAATGAAAATGGAGTCAAGCCAAAAAGAACTTCAAGAAGACTTGAACTTATATGTCAAGGATTATTCCCATGAGTTTGTCATAGTGCTATCAGGGAAATGATCAAGTAAAAGAAGAAAAATAAAATTTCGTTTGAGATCTGGAAGTGTTTTGGAATCCTAATGGGCTCTCTGTCATGACCAAATAATCGGTTAGGCATGGTTCCTAACCGGTTACCCTGTATTTGGAAACCATTTTGTGCGTTCTGACTTTGCACAATAACCGGTTAGCCACACATCCTAACCGGTTATTGGAAAACACAGTGGCTATTTCCAATGGCCCTAACCGGTTACCCACCTTTCCTAACCGGTTAGGTCACTCCCCTTAAACACCCCCCAACAACGTGGTTCCCTCCATTCACGCACCCTCCCTCCATTATCATCTTCATCCTTTCAAGTTCTCTCACGCCCACTCCCTCATATTCATCCTTCACCATCAATCCACCACAAATTCAGTTTTTAAAACCCATTTTTCTCACATTCCATCATCTTCCATCATCTTTCTTCTATTAAACCTCCACTTTTTCTTTAACTTTTCAATCTCTCTCACACTCTCTCTCTCCACCACCGTGCCCTAAGCCTCCATTCCCACCATGGCCAGCAGCTCCTCCTTCCCCAAAAGATCACGTATAAAAAATCCCAATGTTCCAAAGGAAACAACTCCTACTAACACTAACCCAGATTTTTCAGTAGCTTTGAATCTTGGAAGATACTTCACTGACCCTGCTCAGATGAAGAAATATCAATTGGAATTTCATGCAAGGCGTATCATCTCACCGAAATGGATGGACTGGGAGTTTTTCATCCAAGAAGGATTTACTCCTCTCACAGAGCTTCTTGAATTCCATGGGTTGAGAACCCTCGTCACCACAAATCCAGGGTACTTCTATCTTGAACCTACTAAAGTTTTCTTCTACAATTTATCTATTAAGGGTGGAACTTTAATTTCTGAAGTTAAAAAGCATAAGATTGTTGTGAATCCCAGTGAGTGGGTTCCTTTGTTTGATCTTCCTCACTCTGGTGAAAAGCTTAGATTGGAAAAACATGGCCAGTGGGAAAATTATAAGAGAGATGACGCTGCAATGTGCATGCTTCAGCCTGGTGTTCTAATGCCAAAAGGAACTTTTACTACCGGGCTTCTGAAGATACATGATCGTCTTCTTCATTTCATTGTCACTCATATTCTCGCACCAAGGGCTGGTAACTATGCCCTAGTTGAAGAGGAAGACATCTTCCTGATGTGGCTTCTCAAGGAACGCATAAAGATCAACTGGCCTTTTTACATTATACACACAATGATGAAAGCTAAAAATAAGGCAGTTATGGATCTTCTGTATGCCCTTCTGGTTGCTCGAATCCTAGACCATCATAAGGTTCCCCTATTGGACGATGGCATTGTAAACACTGTCAGCCCTCATAAATTTGGTCTTACCTCTCTTAATAGAATGCACATGAAGAACGTCAATGGTGAATGGACTTATGGTCATGCACAAGTGGGAGGAGCGCCACCAGAAGAAACTCCCACTAACACGGCTAATGTCCCTATGGAAGAGGCACCAGATATGAGTAGCGTCTCCACAACCACAAGTGAAGCCCGCATTCTTGCAGCCATCGCGGATCTACGAACCTACCAAGAGTATAGCAACTCAGTAATATTTGATCGGTTGAGTGCCATGAAGGACCGCTTAGATAGGATCGAGAGTCGCTTCCCAGCACCCGACGACCCTGGGGCTTAGGCATGGACTCTCTATTTCTATCATAGTTGTGTTGCTACACTAATTATCTCTGAGCTCTATTTTGACTTTGCTTAATTCTCTTATTTTGGATATTTTGGGAGAATTATTTAGCATGACTGATGACTGCTAATCTTTGACTTTTTCTTGGTAATCTTAATAGTGATCTTTGACTATTTTTTTGAATGTTGGATATATTTAATTTTGGTATGCCTGCTAATGCGTTTTTGCGTGACTGCTTATGAGTTTTTGGAAACTATGCTTAATCTTATTAATCAGTTTCTGTTTTGCATGCTTGGTTTCCAATACCCTAGGTTACTGAATTTTTTTTTATTATGCCAAAATGGGGAGAAGGATAAGGGTCTATTTATTGAGAAAAGTAACTGAATGTGTTATGATAATGTAATGTATTGTCTGTTAATGGTCCTAAAATCCCAAAACAAAGGGGGAGCTGTGCATCTCTGATTCAAGCACCTCTTGAACAAAAGAGGGGGAGTAAGTCTCCAAATTCTATTATGAATTACAATTATCATTTGAACTAATCTCTTTCTCAATAAGTGTTTGTCATCATCAAAAAGGGGGAGAATGTGATTGACATGGACTAGATGCAAATGATTTTGATGTCGACAAACAAGAAAGCAATGGGAACACAATGATCAAGTCACAAGGAACTCAAGCTTAGCATATAGGTTATAGATCTAGTGTAAAGGTATATTAAGGATTCACCTCAAGCTCAAATAGCTTCCTTAAAATGAATTTGCAAAATGGTTTTTCAAGTTAGGATCAAAAAGTTTTTTTTTGTGCAACAAACTCTTAGAAATCTTATATCCTCTATCAAGTAAGTCTCCCTGTATATGTCAAAATTGAGACAAGCCTTTTTGGAACTTACCAACTCTTTTAACAAATACAAAACTGCTTCTGTAAATATTAGGAGTCAAAATTCTAAGGCTCCTAACCGATTAGGACCAGCTCCTAACAGGTTAGCTTGCTCAAATAGAGGTTTGCCTCGTGTTCTAATCAAATGCCTAACCGATTAGGCAAGGTGCCTAACCAGTTATTTAATAACTCAGAAGCCAAAATATGATTGTCCTAACCGATTAGGTAGAAGACCTAACCGGTTATTCATAAACTCAGAACCATTCTAATCCTGTCCTAACCGATTAGTTAGAAGGCCTAACCAATTATTCTATAACTCAGAAACTAAAAGCGTTTTGTCCTAACCGATTAGGTAGAAGACCTAACCGGTTATTCATTAACTCAGAACCCATGTTGGTAACGTCCTAACCGAATAGGACACATTCCTAACCAGTTAGTTATCAAACCAGAACAATTTCTTATAAGCCTAAATGAGTCCCTAACCGGTTAGGATGCTTGGCTAACCGGTTAGCCTATGTTTTGGAAAAATAAGAAGAAGCCCGTAACGGCTATATTAATGAGCATTAATTGCTCACAACCACTTCTAATGGCACTAAATGACCCTTACCTATATATTTGGTTATTGGGCTTCAATGAGGGGTTAGAAAAACTGAGTCTATCATTCTGGAAAATTACTATTAAGCTTTAAATAAGTTTTTCTCATCATTCTACAAAATCCTCTGTTTTGAGCTTGAACTTGTGTGAATCCCAAATACCATAACTCTTCAATTTGTAATACTTGCTCTAGAGAGAGTTTCTTTCATTTAAATCTTATACAATCTGTTTAGAGAGGGTGAGGTATCCCTCAAGTATTGTAAGGGTGAGGTATCCCTTGGAAAAAGAGGCTCAAGCATTAGGGTGAGGTATCCCAAAGTGTAGAGTGCTCAAGGTTGTAGTGGTTGTCAAGCACCCATTAAAGCTTGAAGATATAGTGGAAAATCTCAAGTTGTTGCTTGGGGACTGGACGTAGATCACAAGTGGATTGGTGATCGAATCAGGATAAACGATTGTGTTTGTTTTCTCTAAACCTTTCTCTTTATTTTGTGCACTGTTTTATTGAATTACTTGGATATTGTCTCCTTTGGTTATCACATTTATAAGTAAGAGGGTTTATCTCATTCATCCAATTATCTCTAATCATTCAATAGCTTCAATGAAAATTGGTTATCAAAAGATTTGCGAAAGATTTGCGAACTTGTTTTACTTACTCAATTCATCCCCCTCTTGAGTATTGAGGCCACTTAGTAACATATATGTTTACATGGTCTTTGCATACATATTTCCTTTATCTATTATTTTGATAATATGCATATTTTGAGGGGGAGGCTAGCTCTTGAGTTGTTTATATCTCTTGCCTTACATCTTTGTTTGATTACATAAAGTGTTTTATTATTATCATATGCTAAATGTTTACAGATAAAAATATGACAAGTATTGCATGAATAATCTTCTATATCTTGAAAGACATGCTTATTTCATTTCTCTATTCTTGAATCATATGTAGAATCTATAAGGGGGAGAAAATATTATTTTTTTCTTTCTAAGCCTTTTTGTTGATGTCAAATAGGGGGAGTGAAAATTAGAAATAAAAATATGTTTTTGTACTTATTGTTTGATATGCTTACATGAATATTCATTCTTGTATATTGCTCAACATATTTTTTCTTTAGTGATTTGTCATCATCGAAAAGGGGGAGATTGTGAAAATAAGTTTGTCTCAAATGGTTTAATATGTTAAGTTTTGATGATGACAAACACAAGACAAAAAGTATTCTTTGCATATGTTCTTTGTTGTATCCTATATAGAGCATATCCATTAGGAATTGATAAATATCTTATTTGGATGTGTCTATGAAAGTCTTATATACATGTTAAACTAACTAAAGTTATACATTTATGAATCATGCATATGAAGATATTGAATTATGAATTTAGACTAACTATGCTTGTTTAAGTTAGCAATACTTTGTAGGATAGTCCAAGTACCAAGAGTGAGCATTGCAACAAGAAAGTAAAAGATCTTAATTAAGCTCAACACAAGGAGAATGTGAATGCCTATTTCATAAAGGTATTGATAATATCAAAGTCATGTCAAAGACTAAGTCCAAAGGAAAATTAAATGGTATAGCTTTTAGGACTTAGGGTCTTTATGTAAGAAGCCTTATGGATATCTCAAATATATTTTTTTTCAAATCTTTACAAATGGTTTTTACATGCTAAAATGTCCAACAAACAAGTTTTGAAAAGTTAGTTATGGTAATAGTACAAATCTATGAAAAATAGCCAAGTTTAAGTTTTACAAAACTGACCTTTGGTCACTCTTTTGATCATATCTTTCAAAATACTTTGAGTTTTGTTTTGAAAATTTCATTTGAAAATAGACTCAAAGATCTTTCCAATGACTAGTCATTTGCTTTAAACGGATAAGAAATGAAGAAGTTATGACCATTTAAAGTCAATTTTTGAAATCAGAGTGGTTTATTCGAATAAAGGATGTGGTATTCGAATAACACACCCCAGAAAACATACCAGAACGTGGTTTTAAAGATGTATTCGAATAACAAATGTGTTATTCGAATAACATGACCCAGAAAACGTTCCAGAACTTGTTTTTGAAGGTTTATTCGAATAACAAAAACTTGTTATTCGAATAGAGACGTTAAGGAACGTATCTTTTGAAGAAATTATTCGAATAATACTTGGCTTATTCGAATAAACATGCCCAGAATCACGCAACGACTATTTTCAGAGGCTTTAATGTTGAAATAAATGATACCCAATGACTCTTTTTCTTAGAACTCTATAAATACATGTTTTTGGGTCATCTTTTAAAACACCCATTTTATCTGAAGCAATTCTTTCTTGCTTTATTTTGTGATTCATATTTTACTAAATTTATGTGCTCTTTTTCGTCAAAATTTGAGATTTCCTTTGAGAGCCTCTTAGCACTTCAGTTTGTATTATTTGCTCTGAGTGAGAGTTTCTCTTCATCTATATTTCTGTTCTTCTATACTAAGGGTGAGGTATCCTTCAAAGTTTGTATAAGGGTGAGGTATCCCTTCAAGGTTTGTATAAGGATGAGGTATCCCTGCAGGCTGAGGCTTTAGCACAAGGGTAGAGTTTCCCTGTGTGTGAAAAGTGCTCTTTTATGTAACGGTTGCAAGCACCTATTGAAGCTTATATACATAGTGAAAAATCTTGGATTGTTTTCGAGGACTGGACGTAGATCACAATTGGGTTAGTGATCGAACTAGGATAAATATCATATCTGTTTCTTTCTTCTCAATCTCTTTATTTTATGTAATTTTATATTATTGCATATTTATTTATTTGCTGTTCTTAAAGCTTTTATTCTTTATCTCACAATTCTTTTTCTTTTATTTAATAGTTTAAATATTTGTGTTTATTTTAAGAGCATTTGTGTAAAGTTTTTCATACCCAATTCACCCCCCTCTTGGGTAATGGTTGTCATGACTAACAAATAAAATTTGATAACAAAACTCAACCAAAGAGATTAAAAGATGATGAAAACCTAGAATTTGAACTGTAAAAATATGAATTTTTAAAGGTTCATCACTCCCCCAAACTTAAGATTTTGCTTGTCAACAAGTAAAAAGAAAAAGAAAGAGAATTAACACACACAAAAATAGAAAAATAAACAACTAAAGACTCAAAACTTGCAAACTCAAACATGACATTACCGGGTAATGAATATCATGTATATTCTCAGAAACTATTTCACAATCTCATTTCAAAGTGTCACACGTGTACAATCCAATTATCATATCGTCTCCCACATGCAACTCTCATGCATAAATGACTTTTCATAAACATGAATGTAAGACCAATTCCTACTAATATAGTACAAGCCTGGATAGGTTTATATAAATGCAAATGCATATCAGACCCACATTCATAGGATTGTTTTTCATCTCTCTCTTTCCACTAATATAAACAACACATAATCAAGGATCAAAATGGTCTTTTAAAGCTTGTAATATAAGGCCAAGGGTGAGGGTTAAGAAAGAAATGGCAGGATAAAGACAACAAAAGTTAAGATACATAATCATGCAAATTTTAAAACTCAAGCCTCATAAATATTGAACAAGTGCAAAATGAAGCATAGGAATCCATCACTTGATTTACATATATATATATATATATATATATATATATATATATATATATAGAAAACAAAAGTTGAGATACATAATCATGCAAATTTCAAAATTCAAGCCTTATAAATATTGAACAAGTGCAAAATGAAGCATTGGAATCCATTACTTGATTTGTACACATACACACACACACACACACACACACACATACACACACACACACACACACACACATATATATAATGAAATTTTCTTCTTTTTTTATTACCTCCACCCCCAAACTTATTTCTATGCAATACTTTGGGTGGATTTTCTCTGTATTCTTTTTTTTAGCTCCTTAAATACTTCATGCACAAAGAATAACTAAGGCTTGAATAGTAAAATAATACAAGATATGCACTCAACAAAGGGTATATAAGAGAGTTATGTGTGTGTGTGTGAGAGAGAGAGAGATAGAGTGAGAGAGAAAGGAAAATGTGGGTAAAGAAAAGAAATAAAAGCCAAACAAACACAAGGATGCAAAAAGGAACCTAAGGATATAATATTTGTACAAGTTGGCTTGAAAGGCTCAAAACCATCTAAGGAAGGCCCTTATCATTTCCTTGATCATGTATTGTCTAGGATTTCACCTCAAGAGAGAGTTACCAAGTGGCTTCCAGTACTCAAGAGGGGGGTGAATTGAGTATAAAACTTTTCTCAAAACCTCTTTTAATTAAAATACAAATATTGAAACTTACTAAATAAATGTATAGAAGGAACGAGATGAAGAAAAGAAATTTTAAGAACAACGAAAAATAAATGTGCAATAAAAATAAAATTATATAAAATAAAGAGATTAAGAAGAGAGAAGCTGGCACAGTATTTATCCTGGTTCGACCACTAACCCACTTGTGGTCTACGTCCAGTCCTCGAAACAATAGCCGAGATTTTTTACTATGTATACAAGCTTCAATAGATGCTTGCAACCATTACACAAAATAGCATTTTTTACACACAGGGAAACTCTACTCTTGTGCTAAAGCCTCGGCCTACAGGGATACCTCACCTCACCCTTATACAAACCTTGAGGGATACCTCACCCTCGATACAGAATAGTAGAAAGTAGATGAAGAGAAACTCTCACTCAGAGCAAATTATACAAATTAAAGTACTAATGGAGCTCTCATATAAATATCTCAAAGTTTTAATTGAAAATAGAGCGTAGAAAATAATTTCAAGAGTTAGAGCATGTAGAAAATAATTCAGAGTGTTGGGCAATTTTAGATGTGACCCAAGGCTCCTATTTATAGAGAAAATTAAAAGAAACAATCATTGGGTATAATTAAAACTCATAAATTTCAAAACTTATTTCCATATCAGTGTTCGTAAACGACGTGTTTATTCGAATAGCTTAAGCTATTATTCGAATAATATTGTTCATGAAACCTTCGTGAAAAGCAAACTGATATGGGTTATTCAAATAACCACTGTGTTATTCGAATAACATTGTAAACAATAAAGTCTCAAAGAAAAGGGATTATTCGAATAACCACTGAGTTATTCGAATAATGTTTTTATCAAAATAGTACTGAGAGGCTCTTTTATTCGAATTGCCAAACTACTATTCGAATAATAGTTTGAAAAACATAACCACGAAGTAATATTTGAAAGCCTTTATTCAGATAAAACTTGTACTAATCGAATAATGGTTGAAAAATAGAAACATCTAAAAAAGGATTTATTCGAATAGAGAATATGTTATTCGAATAAACCAATTAAAAACCAGTTCTAAAAACATTTAATATTTTAAAACATTTAGTATCTTTTCTTTCAAAACAGTGAGATATTAAAGTGAGCTCCATACAAAAAGACTCTAAGTCCTAAAGCTATTCTCATAAGATCTTGGATTTGGTCTTTCCATCATCTTCATTTTTATCTTCACGTTTGTTATCATCAAAACAAGTCTTCAAAGGCATATGCCCAAACACATTCTCCCCCTTTTTGATGATGACAAACTATCAAATGAGAAAAGAATTAGTGCATATAATTGGAATTCACAAAGAGGTATTAAAAGCTTACTCCCCTTTTTTAATTATAAGAGGTAACATTTATCAGAGATGTGCGCAGCTCCCTCTTTCATGTAGAATCCAAACTCTTTTTAATTTTACTTGTCTTTTCTCAATTAAATTCAAATTATTCTCCCCTTTTTGTCATGAGCAAACAGAGGGGTAAGTCCCATAGATAGATATCTAGATGTAAAAGCAGGAAAAAGAAATAAATAACTGTAAAACATACTCAGAATAAACCAAAACTTCATTTATTCATTAATCAAAAGAGTGATGCAAATACAGAGGCTAGAAACAAATAAAGCACAAGTAAAAATAAGGATCCTAAGATCTAAACAACTCCTAAAAGAAAGTATCCGGAGGCGGTGGTGAAGAAGCTGGTGCAGGAGCAGGTGAAGCAGATCGGAGGGCAGCAGCCTCACATTCAACACCTTCTATTCTATCAAAAAGAATAGAGAAAGTATGTTCCATATATGCTCGGTTATCATGCAAGGTGGCCATGATCTGCTCTAAGGTAACTGGAGCAGGAGCAGCAGCAAGTGCATCAACAGGGACAGCAGGTGCAGCAGAGGCATCAGCAGGGTTTAACTCATCCTCAGCAACCTCATCTGGGTATACCCAGCCTTCATCGATTTGCATCATCTTCATTTTATGTAGAGTGAAGGAACCGAAGACGTTATGATGAGATAAAGTGATGACTCGCTCAGTCTCCAAGACCTGAGGATATTTGCTGAGCAAGGTAGTGACGAGAATACCATAAGGTAAGTCATATTTTTCCTTGCCTTTGGCCCTCATCATGTGTTTCATGATAAACACAGGTCAGTTGATCTAATGACCATTCTTCAGGATCCAGAGTATGAAGATGTCATCTTCATTGAGGTAGGCATAATTTCCACCACGGGGAGCCAGAATGTGAGCAAAGGCGTAATGTAAAAGCCTATCTTGGCTCTTCAGCATGCCACCCTTAAAGCCCTTATCAAGAAAAGCTAGACCAGGCTTCAGCAGGTCCTCAATCGCCCGAATCCTGTTGAACTCCTCAAGAAAGGGGTTGTCATCATCTTCAACGAGAATGCCAGTGAATTGCAACCCAAACAGAGTCTGCTAGTCCTGCGGAATGATTACAATGTTCTGATCGTAGACTTCGGAGAGGAGGTTCTGGCCATTAAATGCCAGATTGCAAAAAAACATTTTCACCAGAGCTGGGTATAGAGTAGCCCGGTGAGAATAGAGCTGTAGAACCCCCTGGTTTTGCAACAGGGTCAGAAAGTCGAAGCCTCTGTGTTGCTGAAAGAAGGAAAAGTCAAGGTATTTGGCCTGGACAAGGTTACGCTCCCAGAAGTGCGTAATGAAGCAGCCACGGTGCTCTTCGTTGGAGGAAACCCTTCTCAAGTCAAGTGGATTATTGCATGGAGCAGTCTTCGTGCATGGGCGCTTGCTGGAGGAGGAGGCCATAGTGATTGGAGGTGTGGAAGAGAGAGAGATGTCAAGGAGATGGTGGAGGAGAGTATGAAAGAAAGAAACGATGGAGGCGTGGGCAGAGAAGGTGAAGAGTAGAAGAGAAAACAGGGAGTGAAATGGTTGGGAGTGTAAGGGCTATTTAAAGAGATACTCGTGTTTATTCGAATAAACAGAGGTTTATTTGAATAAACCTTGCGTAGAAACTGAAAGGACAGGCGTTGAACGAGGATTTCTGCTAGGGTTTATTCGAATAAAGGAAGTTTTTATTCAAATAGATTAATTGGGAAAGCCAAGCGTTTTGGCATTTTAACAGGTTTTATTTGAATAACCTAGGGGTTATTCGAATAGACAGAAAACAATCAGTCAAGACTGATAAAACAAGTCTCTGGTTATTCGAATAGTCTGAGGTTTATTCGAATAGATAGAGTTCAAAGGTTAAGACTGATAAACTAAGGTTCTAGTTATTCGAATAAAGAAAGGATTTGTTCGAATAGATAGTAAACACTGCAAACACAAAACTGACATAGAAGGTAGTTTATTCGAATAAACTAAGTGTTATTCGAATAAAAATGATATCCAACACAAATTTTGATTAGCTTTAAAGAACTTTATTTGAATAAGCTTATATTTATTCGAATAAGACTATCAAAAAGCACAGTAAAGCATATGTCCAGAAAGTGATTTAAGTGAGAATTAACTTACCCAAATATAAAGTACCTACAAAACAAGATTTGAGATATCTCTGAAGCTTAAGTCAGTAAAAGATTCAAGAGAGATAAAAGTAATATTTAAGCAATAAATTCAAATAATTATATGTTGGATTGATCAATTATGCCCAATTCTCCTCTAATATAAAAGAATGCTTCTTTTGCTAAAGGTTTAGTGAAAATATCTACAAATTGCTTAGATGTTTCAACAAACTCAAGAATACAATCCCCTTTTTGTACATGATCTCTGATAAAGTGATGTCTTATCTCTATATGATTTGTTCTGGAATGCAGAATGAGATTCTTAAAGATATTTATTGCACTAGTGTTATCACATCTTATCGGGATGTGATCAAGCTGAAGACCGTAGTCTAAAAGTTGTTACTTCATCCATAGGATTTGAGCACAACAACTCCTGGCTGCAACATATTCAGCCTCAGCGGTAGACAAAGCCACACTATTTTGTTTCTTGCTATGTCAAGAAACTAAAGAACTACCAAGCAAGTGGCATGTCCCACTAGTACTCTTTCTATCCAATTTGCACCCTGCAAAATCAGAGTCAGAATAGCCTATTAGGCTACATGAGGCACCCTTAGGATACTACAAGCCCATTTGTGAAGTGCCTACTAGGTATTTCATTATTCGTTTAACGGCACTTAAATGAGATTCCTTAGGGTTTTCCTGATATCTAGCACACATGCATACACTAAACATAATATCTGGCCTACTAGCAGTAAGATAAAGGAGAGATCCAATCATACCTTTGTATTTCATTATTTCTACTGATTTACCTCATTCATCTTTGTCCAAATAGCAAGAAGTGCTCATTGGAGTGGCCATGTGTTTAGTGTTTTTCATTTTGAACCTTTTGAGCAATTCCTTGCAGTATTTGGTTTGACTTATGAATGTTCATTCGATTGTTTGTTTGATTTGAAGTCCGAGGAAGAAATTCAGCTCTCCCATCATCGACATTTCAAATTCATTCTACATTGTCTTAGTAAATTCTTTGCACAGGGATTCATTAGTAGCACTGAAAATAATATCATCCACATATACTTGCACAAGAAGAATATCATGCTTTTTATTTTTAATGAAAAGGGTAGTATCGACTTTTTCTCTTGAAAAACTATTTTCTAAAATAAACTTACTCAACCTTTTATACCAAGCTCTAGGAGCTTGCTTTAAGTCATATAAAGCCTTTTTAAGTTTAAAAACATGGTTGGGTAGTTCATGATTTTCAAAACCTGGAGGTTGTTCAACATATACCTCCTCTTGAATAAGGCCATTTAGAAAAATACTTTTAACATCCATTTGATATAATTTGAAATCCATGATGCAAGCATAAGCAAGTAACATTCTAATAGCTTCTAATCTAGCTACCGATGCATAGGTTTCTTTATAATCTATTCATTCTTCTTAATTATAACCTTTAGCGACCAGTATAGCTTTGTTTCTAGTTATTAACCCATTTTCATGAAGTTTGTTTCTAAAAACCCATTTAGTGTCAATTATAGGGTGATTATTAGGTCTAGCAACTAATTTCCAAACTTGATTTCTTTCAAATTGATTTAATTCCTCATGCATAGCTAAGATCTAATGTTCATCATCAAAAGCTTCAATTAAATCCTTAGGTTCAATTTGAGAAACAAAAGCTAAGTGATTACAAGCATTTCTAAGAGAATTACGAGTACTTACACCTTTAGATACATCATCGATTATTTGATCAAGGGAATGATATTTTGAAGTTCGCCATTCTTTGTGAAGTTCCAAGGCTTATGAATTTTCTTGTCTTTGTTTATCTTCTTGCTCCTTGATTTCTTTTTCCTTGCTATCCAAATGTGTTTCCGCCAAGACTTCTGCAACATCATCAATAATAAGATCCTTTCTCAATCCATTTGGGTCAGTTTCATCAAATGTAACATGTACAGATTCTTCAATAGTCATAGTTTTTTAATTATATATACGAAAAGTTTTACTATGATTTGAATAACCAAGAAATATACCTTCATCAGACTTAGCATCAAACTTAGATAAGTTATCTTTTTCATTATTTAAAATAAAACATTTGCATCCAAAAACATGAAAATGTGAGACATTTGGCTTTCTTCCCTTGTATAACTCATATGGAATTTTCTTTAAAATAGACCTTATAAGGGCCCTGTTCATTACATAACAAGCTATACTTGTAGCATCCGCCCAAAAATACTTAGGAAGAGCAGCCTCATTAAGCATAGTTCTCGCCATTTCTTCTAAAAAATGATTTTTTCTTTCTACAACTCCATTTTGTTGTAGAGTTCTAGGGGCAGAGAAATTATGATTAATGCCATGTTCATCACAATAATTTTCAAAAACATTGTTTTCAAATTCGCCACCATGATCACTTCTTATAGAAGAGATTTGAAAACCTTTTTTGTTTTGAATAACTTTGGCAAGTCTTTTAAAAGCTAGAAATGCATCATTTTTATTTGCAAGAAATAAAGTCCATGTAAACCTAGAAAAATCATCTACAATCACTAAAGCATAGTAATTTCCACCAAAGCTCATAGTTCTAGAAGGTCTAAAAAAATCCATGTGCAAGAGTTGTAAAGGTTTAGTAGTTGAAACTATATTTTTGCTTTAAAAGAGACCTTTATTTGTTTACCCTTTTGACATGCATCACATAATTTATCTTTTACAAAATTAAGCTTGGGTAGTCCTATTACTAGCTCTTTAGAGACCAACTTCTTTAAGTGATCCATGTGAATGTGTGCAATTCTCCTATGCCATAACCATGAATCATCATTCTTACTTAAAAGGCATTTCGCATCATTTGAAGATATATAATCAAGACTAATCATATAAATCTTGTTTACTCTATGACCAATGAATTTAACATGCTTTTCATTTTTATCTTCAATTATGCAATAATTTGAATCAAATATTACCCTATTTCCTTTATCATATAATTGGCTAATACTAAGCAAGTTATGTTTCAAGCCTTCAACAAGCAACACATTTTCAATAGAGGAGTTAGGGTTCTTACCAACTTTACCGATTCCAAGAATTTTTCCTTTGTTGTTATCACTATAAGTAACGTGTCCATGATTCTTAGGAATAAGTATGGTGAATTTCGAGTTATCCCGGTCATGTGGTTGGAGCAGCCGCTATCGAGATACCAATTTGAACTCCTGGCTTTCAAGCACACCTACAACACATGTTTAGTTTTTAACCTTTGGTACCAAAACTTTCTTAGGTCATTGTGTGTTAGTTTTGGGTATAGTGCCCTTAAGAACCCAAACCATTTTCATTCTAATTTTTGTGTTAATGTTTTTCCTTGCATTACATGTTGATGCACTTTGTCCTTTCTTTCCACAGTAAAAACATTTAATAAAAGGACTACTTGAAACACTAGATGGCATAAAGAAATTTTTATATAGTTTTTGTTAATTTTTCGGGTTATACCCTATCCCGACTTTTTGAAAAATCACTCTTTGTCTTCCTAATAAAATATTTAAATTGTCCCTTCCAAAGGTGAATTTAGAAAGAGTATTCTTTAAGTCTTCAATTTCTTTTTCAAGCATATGACATGAAGAATAAGATGAAGATGTAGAAGCATGTGAAGAATGATTTGTGCATGCATCAATGATTCCCAAAGTTTGATTTTCAACTTTCAATTCTTCTATTTCTTTGTTTAAAACAAGAATTTGATTTTCTAAAGAAGAGATTGTTTTCTTGGAAAAAGAAATTAGTTTTGTGATTTTTAAAGATTCGTCATGTAATTCTTCAAAGGCATCTTGTAACTCATCGTAAGAAGGCAATAAAGTAGTATTAGAACTTACCTTATTTTCGCTTTCTTCTTCTTCTCCTTTGGCCATGAGACATAGTTGAGCTTCCTCGCTATCTGAGCTGTCAATTGAATCCATGTCATTTTCATCCCATGCTATATAGGCTTTTCTTCCTTTTGTTTCCTTGAAGGGCTTCTTTTCAAATTTCTCCTTCTTCTTTTCGTAAATTGGGCACTCCATTTTCATGTGACCAGGTTTGCCACATTCATAATAAGTTGGAGTTAATGAAGCTCATTCGCCTTTGTAATGATTCTTCTTCGGAGGGAAGGGAGGTCTTCTTTGCGTTCCCTTTTTCCTGAGAAATTTACCAAATTTTTTAACTAACAGACTAAGATTTTCTTTGTTTACCTCGATGTTTTCTGAGCCTTCTTCATTTTATTCATCATCATTGTCGATTATTGAGGAAGTGACTTTGAGCGCTATCCCCTTTTTCTTTCTATCATTTTCTTCACTTTGACTTAATCTGCTCAGTTCCAGTTCGTGCTCATGAAGTTTTCCAAATAGGGTAGCTGGAGTCATTGTCAACAAATCCCTCGATTCTGATATGGCTGTTACCTTGGGTTGCCTAATCCTGCTAAGACATCTCAATACTTTATTAATCAAATCTTCATTAGAAAAACTTTTACCTAAAGATGCAAGAGGATTAACTATGTAGGTGAACCTCTTTTGCATTTCTTGAATGCTTTCTCATTGGTTCATACTGAATAATTCATATTCATGAGTTAGAGAATTGATTCTCGACCTCTTTACTTCACTAGTACCCTCACGGGTAACTTGCAAAGTGTCCCATATTTCTTTAGCAGTTTTGTAATTTGAAATTCTAAAAAATTCATCATATCCCAAAGCAGTAGTAATAATATTTTTTGCTTTTAAATTATGTTGAACTTTTCTTTTGTCTTCATTAGACCATTTATTTCTTGGTATTTCGGTCCTTACACCATCGACCTCATGTGTAGGTATAAATGCGCCATTTTTTACAGCATCCCACACATCTAGATCAATAGCTTTGATGAAGATTTTCATTCTTTCCTTCCAATATGCATAATCATCCCCATTGAAAAAGGGTGGTCGGTTTATGGAAGATTCTTCTGAAAAACTGTTTGAAGAAGCCATGTTCTCTTGAAGCTGCTAAGCTCTTTATACAAGAGTCTAGCTCTGATACCACTTGTTACCAAGTGGCTTCCAATACTCAAGAGGGGGGTGAATTGAGTATAAAACTTTTCACAAAACCTCTTTTAATTAAAATACAAATATTGAAACTTATTAAATAAATGCACAGAAGGAATGAGATGAAGAAAAGAAACTTTAAGAATAGCAGAAAATAAATGTGTAATAAAATAAAATTGCATAAAATAAAGAGATTAAGAAGAGAGCAGCAGGCACAGTATTTATCCTGGTTCGACCACTGACCCACTTGTGGTCTACGTCCAGTCCTCGAAACAGTAGCCTAGATTTTTTACTATGTATACAAGCTTCAATAGGTGCTTACAATCGTTACACAAAAAAGCATTTTTCATATACAGGGAAACTCTACCCTTGTGCTAAAGCCTCAGCCTGCAGGGATACCTCACCCTTATACAAACCTTGAGGGATACCTCCCCCTCGATACAGAATAGCAGAAAATAGATGAAGAGAAACTCTCACTCAGAGCAAATTATACAAATTGAAGTGCTAATGGAACTCTCACAGAAATATTTCAAAATTTTAATCAAAAATAGAGAGTAGAAAATAATTTCAAGAGTTAGAGCATGTAGAAAATAATTTAGAGTGTTGGGCAATTTTAGACGTGACCCAAGGCTTTTATTTATAGAGAAAATTCAAAGAAATAGCCGTGGGTATAATTAAAACTCATAAATTTCAAAACTTATTTCCATATCAGTGTTCATAAACGACGTGTTTATTCGAATAGTTTAAGCTGTTATTCGAATAACATTATTCATGAAACCATCGTGAAAAGCAAACTAATATGGGTTATTCGAATAACCACTGTGTTATTCAAATAACACTGTAAACAACAGAGTCTCAAAGAAAATGGATTATTCGAATAACCACTGAGTTATTCGAATAATGTTTTTATTAAAACAGTACTGAGAGGCTCTTTTATTCGAATAGCCAAACTGCTATTCGAATAATAGTTTGAAAAACATAACCACGAAGTGATATTTGAAAGCCTTTATTCGGATAAAATTTGCACTAATCGAATAATGGTTGAAAAATAGAAACATCTGAAAAAGGATTTATTCGAATAGAGAAGATGTTATTCGAATAAACCAATTAAAAGCCAGTTCTGAAAACATTTAATATTTTAAAACATTTAGTATCTTTTCTTTCAAAGCATTGAGATATTAAAGTGAGCTCCGTACAAAAAGACTCTAAGTCCTAAAGCTATTCTCATAAGATCTTGGATTTGGTCTTTCCATCATCTTTATTTTTTTCTTCATGTTTGTTATCATCAAAACAAGTCTTCAAAGGCATATATCCAAACACAGAGAGAATCTAACAACTTCTAGATACAAGTCATCCACACGCATGCAATCCTATAAACTTTCTCTAAGCCTGACATGCATGCATATTCCAAGGTCTATCAAGCATAAAGATGGGAAGCACATCCATACTCAATTATTGCAATAGAGATAAACATAACTCTTGAATTCTTATGTGATATCCCAAGAAAATAGATCAATACATAATTTATGCAATCATTGGATATTCAATTCAACACACCGGTATGCATAGTTTCAATAATATGACTCAAAACACAATAGAGTGATGATGACAAATAAATAAATGCGGAAATAAAATACTAAAGGAAAGAGAAGAAAAATCTTTTTGACTGCCAATAGCTATATACATCCCCCTACAAAGGCTTCGAACTCAGGGAGGCACCTAAGCCGACTCAACATCAATGAACTTCAAAACAAAAAAAGAAAAATATCAATTAATAAAATAAGAAATAACAAAATAATAGCAAAAGCAAATAACTAATTGAAACCGAAAGAATAAAAATTAAAGAAAAGAAAGAACACTTGGGTTGCCTCCCAAGAAGTGCTTGTTTAACGTCATTAGCTCAACATTGTCTTTTCAATTAATTAAGTTGGCTTTAAGCAATAGAAGTAAGATGACACCTTTCTTTTTTTCAGAATTGTACCTCTATCCTCGGTCAATGGCCTTAGAAGTACCTCCAAAGGTGTTTTGAACTTAACTTGAGTTGAGTTATCCTGAATTCATCTTAGCATGATAAATTCCACCAAGCCATGGTGGTTTCAATTGATCAACAGATGAGGGATTAGCTTTCAATGAATCATTATATAATGGACCAATCTATAATGAATCAAGGAAAATGGGAGGATCTTTTTCTATACCAACAATCTTAGAGATATGAGGACCTTTCTCCTCTTCATCAATCATCTTAGAAGTGGGAGGATCAATATTAATTAATGATGAAGGGCTCTTACTAGCCAAATCCTGTTGAGGCTTACCTTTAATGCATTTGACGGGGGCATAGAGATTTGATGTCGATGTAGATTTATCAAAAACATTGATGGTCACCTGATCTCCATCTACCCTCAAAATGAGTTCACCTCTTGGTACTTCAATTAATGCTCCTAAAGTAGGTAAGAGCAGTCTTCCAAGAATAAGTGGAATGTCAGCATCCTTGTCCATATCTAAAACCACAAAATCTGCTAAAAAAAGAATTTGTCCACCTTTACTAGCACATCTTCAATTATACCATATGGATGTTTGATTGACCAATCGGCTAATTAAAAAGACATCATAGTTATCTTCATTTTTTCAATCCCAAGCTTGTGAAGAATTGACAATGACATTAGATTGATGCTAGCTCCTAAGTCACATAAAGCCTTCTCAATTGTCAATTTGCCGATGATGCATAAAATGCTAAAACTTCCTGGATCCTTTAATTTTGGTGGTACTTCTGATGAATTCTGGCACTACATTCCTCAATAAGCATGATTTTCTTATCCTCCTTCAACTTCCTCTTCTTGGATAACAAATCCCTCATGAATTTAGCATAAGAAGGTATGTGCTCGAGTGCTTCAGCAAAAAGGATGTTTATTTGCAATTACTTGAAAATATCAAGGAACTTTGAGAACTATGTAACACCCTGGAAAAAACATGTTAGGCTTGTATATGGTTATGGAGGTAGCCTAATACTTACTTAACATATCTGTGTGGTTTTGTGACTATCTAGGCACGTTTAGGCACTTTGTTGTAACAGTAGGTGTGAAATATAGTTATTATTTGCTCTGGAAGTGGCTTAAAATGCTCAATTAATGGGAATAAATGTGGAGAGTTTGTTTCTAGGTCACAAATGTGTGAATATGCTACAGTTAAAGTTTGAGATTAATCAGAGTTAGTTTGGTATATTTAAGCATATTGAGTGTGTGTTTTAATGCCGAATTGACTACTAGCAGATATGAAAAACTGTGGGAATGGTGAAATGAGTTTTTTAGTGAATCTTAGAATTTATTTTGGACTTGTTGGAAGTTAGGAAATTGGATTCAATGAAATCTAAGTGTTCTTAGCATATCAAGGTTTTAGTACATATCTAATGAAAAACCAAAATTGACTTCTCTATATAAATATCCCATGGCTAGAAAAAATAGGAAACAGAAAAAAAAAAAGAGAAAAGAAAGAAGGGGAAACCGAAGGAGAAAAAAAGAAGAGGAAGAAGGAGGAGGAATCAAGTGGATGGAGCTTAAATCCATCCTTGGCTTCATCTTCTTGATCTTGAGGTAAGGGTGCTTTTCTGTCTTGTCTCTCCATCTTCTATTCTTTTCTTCATCTTAGAGTTTTAAGGGTTTGAAATGGAAAATGGATTTGGTTGCTTTTCTTAGGGTTTGAGTTTAAGGAACTCTTTGGAAATTTGAGATAGACTTGATGTTGAGCTAGACTATGCATGATCTATGGTTTGAATCATGGTTTTGTTCATGAAAAAGCTTATGTAGGAGCTGATTTTTGAGTAGGTTGAGATTATGGTTTGATTCCAAAAGTCATGCCAAGAGGAGATAATAATTATACATGAGGTGTAATTAATGTTTAGTGGTGTTTAAGGATCATGTTTATGATTAGAAACCCTTTGGTTTTTGAGTTGAATTGTTTAGAAGTTTGTATGTTCCTTAATGGAATAGTGACTAATTCTGCAGAATTCTACAGTTTCGGATCTAGGTGACCAGTGCCTAGGAAGGATGCATGTGATGTTGTGAGGTCAGCGCCTAAGCGCCCTTGTAAGAGTGCCTGAGCGCTCATCGTTGGGAAGAATAGGGGAGACACTCTACTACCCGAGCACCTAAGCGTCCTAGGGGGAGCACTTGAGCGCCTGTTCCAGGATTTTACAAGATTCTTATCTTGGTAAAATAGAGTTCTTTATTAGCTAGGACCTTTTATATATGTCTTTTTGAGTGTGTTGTGGCACTAAGGGGGTATTTTCAAGGAGGAAACTATTACCTAGAATATATGAGAAAAGTGTGAGACCTTAAGCAAGCTATGGATTAGGAATGCCATAGGAAGGGTCATAGGCTAACTCCTAAACTCTTGATCCATATAGGATTGTTGTTATCATCATTTGTGATGTTGTTATGTAATGGGAATAGCACATAGTGTAAGTATGTGAGTATTCCTAATTTAATGGTTAGAAAATCTCGTCGAGGAGGATAGACACATTTAAAGACATTGGTTATGAACTCGTGTAGGAGGGTATCCAATGTGGCGTTGAATGTGTGTTATCTGTTACTTTGCATATTTTCTCACGCACTTGCTATTCTCACGTATTGGTGAATGGTATATGAGATGGTGAACACCCATTGTTAAGGGGTGGAGTAGTCCATTCATTGCCAAGTAGTGTATATGAGATGGTGAACACCCATTATTGAGGGGTGGAGTAGTCCCTTCATTGTCAAGTAGTGTTAAATGGTCAGAACCATACTACTCAGGAGAAATACAAGGAACGGAGTTCTTAGGAATAGTCGAGTTTCATGATATTGCACTAACACTATTTTAATCTTATTGCATAACCATTTCTCTTAGGACATGTTAGGTATAAACATATAACATAACAAGCATTGCATTTGTATGGTAATTATATGGGCAGTTACCTTAATCAATGATATGTATGATTATATGGGCGGTTGTATAATATCATTGGTAGTTGTTAAGATGAGATAGTGGTCGTAGCCACTGGTGTGATAGTGGTTATAGCCATAATTGTGTGTATCTCTGAGTTGAAGATTGTTGTGTTTGTATCTCTAGGATGGAGATGCTATGTTTTTGTGAACATGGTGATTGCTTGAAAACCATTTGTGATAAATGAGTTTTTATACAAACTTATAAAATGAGAATATATTTTGGGAAGAGAAAGGACACGGTTTTACTTTTACCACATTTCTAGTTTGTAAAAGTATGAGACTTGAGTTTAGAAATGTGTTTTTTCCCAAAATAGCTATAATGATCGTGTGCCATGTTTTATGGATTTTAAACTACTGAGAATGTGTGATTCTCACCCCTTGTGTGTGTTTTCATGATGATTCCAGGGAGGAAGACTTATGGAAAGTGAAGACAAACAAGAGCTTAGAATGCTTAGTGTAGCTAGGTGTTTTCTTTTGATGTTATGTATGTTGTATTTATGAGATATACAAATGTTGTGTAATAGATATATTCATTTGAAGGTCATATTTTCTGTATATACATGATTGGCATATTTGAAAATGCTTAGTAGTAAGTAGCAGGCCTAAATCTAATCAATGTAGTATACTTTTGTTATATTATAGTTATTAAATTCGGGATGTTACAAAGTACCTCTCTTGCTTCTCCTGATTCTCTTTTTTTAGTCTTTGAGGAAATAGAATCTTAACATAGGGAGGTATCTCCTAAGGTTTGTCCCAGTCCAGATCCTTCTTCTTTCTTCTTCCTCTCAGATGTTTCTCTTTGGTTTTAGTAGAGATATCTTCCTCTAGAGCATCTTTTCCTTGATCATGACTTGGAGGAAGAGGTACTTCCTTAGCTTCATCTTCTTTCGGTTGAGGACTAATACCTTTTCCACTCCTCAAGCACATTGCCAGACATTGTTCCTTTAAATTAACTATTGCATCACTTGGTAAGGTGCCTAGAGGTCTCTCTGAGAGTTGTTTTGCTATATGACCCACTTGATTCTCTAAACTCTGAATAGCTGCTCCATGATTCTAAAATTTAGCTTTTATTTCCTCCATAAAAGTAGAAGTTTGTTGTATAAAAGAAGAAGTCTACTACACGAAAGAAGATGTCTGATGCGAAAGCTTTTCAAGCACAATCTCAATAGGAGACTTTTGCTCGGGTTGAGCATTCAATGATAACGCTTGCTTCTTCTAACAGAAATTGGGATGATTCCTCCAACTTGGATTATATGTACTAGAATAAGGATTACCTTGTGGTCTCGAAGGATTGCCCATGTAATTAACCTACTCTTGAGGAATAATACCTGAAATGCTTGCTTCACATCCACCATTGGCATGGTTACCTCCACAGAAATTGTAATGTAAAACTTGATGGTTTACAGAGCTTACCTGTATACTACCAAGTTGCTTAGTGAGATTGGAGATTTGTTATGAAATATTTTTATTTTGTGCGAGTAAAGCACCAAGGGTGCTAAGCTACATAACTCCCTATTTTACCACTGCTCTTCCAATAGGCATTTGGTACTTATTAGTAGCCATTGTTTTGAGCAATTCTTGAACCTCTTCAAGAGTTTTAGTATTAAGAGACCCACCTGTAGATGCATCAACCATAATTCTTATGGAATGATTCAAACTATTATAAAAGATCTGCACTTGTTGTTAAACTTTAAAAGCATGATGAGGACCATATCTCAATAGCTCCTTAAATCTTTCCCAAGCTTCATAGAGAGATTCTCATTGATTTTGAGTAAAGCATGTAATCTCACTTTTTATCTTCACGAACATCAAATGGAGGAAAGTACCGAGTGAGGAACTTACTAACTAAATCATCCCAAGTGGTGATACTTCCTTGTGGTTGAGCTTGTAGTCAGCTCTTAGACTTGTCCCTTAAAGAGAATGGAAAGAGTTTTAACTGTATAGCATCATCACTTGCTCTATTATATTTGATAGTGTCACAAAGTTACAAGAAATTAGTAATCTGCAAGTTGGGATCTTCTACTTGACTTCCCCCAAATTGATCCTGTTGTACCAGCTGTAGAAGAGCTGGTTTAATCTCAAAATTATTTGCTTGAATAGAAGGTCACACAATACTAGTTGATATACACTTTCAAAAGATGGAGTTGCATAGTCAGCCAAAGTGTGTCTTTTTTGTTTAGTAGTTTCAGCCATTTTCTTTTCTTCAATTCTTTCTCTTTCTTTTTGTCTGATTGCTTTTCTGTTTGCTTTTTTTGCTTTTTCAATTTCTAGATCACATAGCAATGATTCCTCTGAATTACAGTACCTTGCATAAACAAACAAACAAGCAAACTAGAGTAAAGTAAAGAAAAATAATTAAAAATAAAAATAAATGACTAATAAAAATAAACAAAGAAAATAAACGTGAATAAAAGAACCAAATTAAATAAAAAATTAAATAAGAAAAATAAGTGTTTAAATTAACATCTTTTCAACTGTTATTTAATATTGACAAACAATAATCCCCGACAATGGCGCCAAAAACTTGTTATGATATTGGCAGGTGCACCAAATCGCAAAAGTAATAAAGAGTGAATTAAGTATTGTTCCCACAAGTATTATGTTGACAATTACTAAATTCACTAAATTGATACTATTTAAGCTATTGAAAAAGAGATTTGGTAAAAATAAAAATAAAAATAAAAGAAACAATAACAATAAATAAGCAAAAATAAAAAGAGTAAAATTTAATTAATTGAGTAAAGGTGAAAGACAATGATATGAAAATGTTAGGGGTCAGACTTCACTTGAACTCTTTTGATGCAATTTCAAATATTAGTTTAATCAAGTTTTATTTCATGATTTATAGTCAATTCCCAAAATTAATCAATATTCAATCCCTTGGTATATTAATCATCTTCACACGATTTAGAATTAACTAATCTCTTAGTCTAACCCCAAATAGAGAAGACATTATCATAAACGAGGAAATTAAAAGTAAGACCACATAATCCACAATGTTTATTCTTAGAGATTGCGGAAATTATGGTGTTTATTATAAATTCTAGGTTCATGCACAATTTTTCCAAATCATACATAACTCAAAAATTATTCCCAAATTGATCAGGTTTAGGAAAGCATTAAGAAAAGAGATAAACACATAAATCATGAAATAGAAACATAGATTAAACACAATAATGAGTTTACATCATCAAAGAACAAGATTTATCATCACCCTAATGAAAAAGGTTTAGCCACACATGGAGAAAGAAAAACACAAAAAAGAATTTGACAAACTCCATAGAAGGTTGTTGGATAGGTTAAACAAAATTTCTAATCTTCAAGCCTAGATGCGCCTACACCAACCAAGGTTTATGCCTCCGCGACGGCTGCTACGTTTTGTCCAACATGACTGCTCAATTGCGTAACATTTCCATTTATAGATAAATTAATGTTGCTGTTTACGCGTCTAGCGCTCAGGCGCTGGATGTCTTTTCTAAATTTTCTAATATGCAATGTACGCCTGGGCACTGCCTTCCCAGTGCTTGAGCATTGGGCGCCCAGAAAGATTGCATTGTTTTTGTCAAGCACTGGATGTCTAAATGAAATTTTTCTGTTTTTCTTTTCTCATTCAAGTGTCCAATCTTTTTCATGTGTAATTACCTATCAAAAACACATAAAATACGTAATAAGAACACAATTTAAAATACTAAAAACATAATAAAACTTGAGAACAAAACTCAACTAAAGAGATTAAAAAAGGATAAAAATCTAGAATTTAAACCGTAAAAATATGAATTTTTGAAGGTTCATCATTAATTACATTTTTATTTTTATAATTGAAGTGATTCATAAAAGTAGTACAAAGCAGAGCACCTAATTAAGTTCATGCTAAACTTGAGATAAAATTATAAGAACTCCCTTCAAATGCCGGTTATTTTTTATAAAAATAAATTTAATCTTTTAAAATTTGTATTTTGCCCCCAAAATCTTGTATTCCAAGCAATGTTTTAAAATTTGAATTGGACCCACCAATTTAACCAATTAGGCCGTGAATTAGCTATATATTCGGTCTAATTATTCCTTATTATATTGTCTGGTTCAATTTGAGTTAAACTATTAATTTAGCTAATTAAACCAATTGAACAATGACCTTGAGGGTTCACTGATTTGACCTTCAATTTAGTTCTTAAAATAATGATTAATCCAAGTTCTGCCTCTAGGTGGATGAAGTTTCTTATTCATTACTTGGACTCCTAAACAATGCCAATTTGTGGGCTCCACGTGACAACATGTTGATTCGTATTAGAGACCTTCATGCATCGCTTTTATTGAAGCCTTAACTGAGACCCATTCGCCAAGTTCGACAACACTTTGAGACTCCAGTTCTGCAAGTAATCAAACCTACTCATTGTTTTCTCTTTTATAAACTTTTTGTCTCTTAGCAGAGTATTGGGGTGAGGTTATTAGCACTCTCAAGTGCCTATTCATACTCTCTATTAATTGGTAGAGAATTTTCAAATAATAAAAGTATCATTTACTTGTAAGTAAATAAGATTTATATAATATTTGATAAATATAAGAGTGTTATACCTACAAAAAATAATAAGATTAATTAAAATCTAATCTCTACCAAAATTAATTTTTTTTAAAAAAATATATATTTTATTTTATTTAATTAATTTAATAATTTAAATTACGTGCTAAATTATAACTAAAATTAAATAATAAATCTAAATAAAATAACTCAAATTAAAATGTAAAATCAATCAAAGAATAAATTTAGGACCTCGAGTCTACCACTAACTATGTAAAGATGAATTTAACTTGAATGAGAATTAATCTTGTTCTATGGAGTGTCTACGACTACAAGCTTTGATCACTACTAAAGATTATTGAAATTTAATTAATGACATAATTCATCTAAAATAACATGACTAATAGCAATATATTTTATTCATCTAAAGATCCTCACAAGGTGTCTTAAGGTTCAATTTGGTTTAATTAAATTAGTTTTGTCACATTTTATGATATTGGGCCTAATTGGGTCATTGAGAGAATTATTGCATGAATTGGTCTTAAATTGTCTATTTAGCAGTGTTCAATATTTTGGCTATAATTTGAGTTTCAAGTATCTGATTAATGTGATTCTGGTCTTGTAGGATAAGATAAATATATACAACTTTCATGAAGACCTCGGGAGTTGAATCACACGTTTGGATAATTTAAATTGAAGTTTAAGCAAGAGTCAGAATGCTGATCCTGACAGCTTGACCTCTGCGCACTTATCAGCCCATATTCTGAGTTATAGGTGTGCAATGGACGTCAACACAATCCCAAATGAAATCTGAGATCTAAATCTACAACTCTTATGAAGACTCCTAAGCTAAACTATGTCGTTTTGGGCATGTAATTGAAGCTGGAAGTTAGAGATGAGTTGCTGACGAGTTTATGTCACTTAAATGGGCATAACTTGAGTTGTAGGCCTCTAAATGATATGGGACTTGGGTCCAATGATTCCTAATGGACCCAGATTTGTAACTAATAGGTTTCTAATCATGTGAGGCCAAATTAGGGGGTAGTTATAAGGGATAGAGGCAGAAAACTGAGATCATCTTTTCATTCTACACTTATCACCTTCTCTCTAGAACTCTCTTCCACTCCCTTCTCTCTAGGTTTTCATTTTTCTCTTATTTTTCTGAGTTCTTCCCTCCCATTCATGGAGGGGTAGGGCCTTTAATTAATCCAAAGGATTGAACATTCTTGATGCTTAATCTTAAGATTCTGTTTTAATTGTTTACATTCAATTGTTAATCTAGTTTCTCTCTTTCCTCTCTTTTTTCTAATTCTAATTGGGTGCTTAATTTGATTACGATTTTGCATTTAATAATTACGTAATTACCATGTGCTAAGAGAGGATTTCAGAGACTAAACAAGGCATTGAAGGTGTTTGATGAAATGTTTAGCTTGGTTGGATCTTGATTTTTAAGTTAATTCAGGTTTTGGATGGATGCTTAATTTGTCTAACCTTAATTAATTGAATTCTGGAAACGTTTCTATTAGAAGATCCATGGATCATTAAGAGGCATCTTGATGTGATCTAAGATCAAGGATTCAATAGATAATTGAATGGACCTTTAGTGATCAAAGATAGATTAAGATCAAGATTGGTTAATTCTCTTGGATTGGTTGCTTCTTAATTATGCTTTCTCCATTTATTTGAATTTTGCTTCAATGTTTTTAATCTTGCAACCCCCCTTTTGTTTATGCTTCTGTTTCTAATTCGTAATTCTACTTTTGTGATTCTATTTCTAGTTCTGTCACTAGTTTTTGTTTTCTTCAAGTTTAATTTTGCCTATTTTTAATTTCGTATATCTTTTCCCCCTTGCTCATTAACATCCTAAGCTGAATATATGATCATAATCAGAGTAATCCGTGGGCTCGACCCAGTGTTACCGTAAGCTGCAAGTTATTTTGGTAAACTAGCTATAAATTGTTAAATCTGGTAGCCTTGGCAGCTATCATGGCCTATTCAAATTATGACATAAATCATTTAATATAGCATAAATTATTCAATTCTTAGATCACAAAAGTAATGAGTACTATTGCACAACTCATACCTAAGACTACAAGAATTAGGCATGTGATTAAAATATATCAAAATTAAATTTACTAATTGACCAAAATATAATCAATAAAAATTAAATTAAATAATAATTAAAGATCAATAATAATCATCATTGAGCAATTATAGAACAAATAAAAATATCTCAAACAAAGTTGAATCATCTCAAATAAAGATTAGGGTTTCATCTTAATCATAAAAAATAAAATTAGTTACTATGGCAAGAGTATCAAATACAAAGAGAGAAGAAAATTTCATAAATGATGAAACAATTGCTACGCATCGTTCTCCTTCTTCCTTTGCTTTGAGTGATGCTACACGTCTCTTTCTCTTCCTTGTCTATTAATAAGAGATTTTACCTAATAGAAGTGTATTTTGCACAAAATCTCCTTAAGTGATTTCCAAATAATTAAAAAAATATTGATTAGATTTAGAAAACTAAATTTAGGAAATTCATCTCCTTAATTGGTTTCCAAATAATAAATTATATTAATTGGATTTAGGAAACCAATTTTAGGAAACTTAATCTCCTTTTATTGAAGGTTGCTAGATTTTTGTTTTTTTCTCTCTTTATTTTTCTCATCATTCAAATGACAAAATTAGCCTTGAGATCAACAGAAGAGTTGTTGAATTTTCTGTTAGCTTTCCAACACCCCAAGAATCGTGTTGATCTTATATCTGTAGCCTAAGATATGGTCTAAATACAGTAGCTAGGTCAAAAAATATAAGTTGAATCAAAATTTGCAACAAATTCCCTTCTCTTTAAGGATCTTTATCCGATTTTCAATTATCCTCATCTTCAAGTTTCCACACCTAATTGGGACTTTGGATGAGACATAAGATTTGGATAAGATCTCTTCAAAACTTTATCTTTATAACACGTCCCAACATCTTACTGATTGTATCATTTTTTACTTTTAAATATCTACAATTAAAACATAATTTAGTAATTAATTGATTTCAAAGAAACAAATGATAATGCCACAAAATCAATAAAATCAAATATATTAAGATATAATAATGCCTATTTTTATAAGAGAAATATATAAAAAAATTAGGCTATTATCATTAACCAATCATAATTTTAATTTTTTTCTTTATAAACTTTGAGATTCTAGTTCTACAAGTAATCAAACTTGTTCATTGTTTTATCTTGTATAAACCTTTTACCTTTGACGTGAGTATTGGGGCGAGGTTAATGGCACTTCCAAATGACTATTCACGCTCTTTACTAACCAATCATAATTTTAATTTTTTCTTTATATATAAAATTATAAGTAGTTAATGAAGAATGTGGATAAGCAAGTGCTAATAGTATCGCTATAGACATTCTTATGATATTAACTCCTTAGCAACTTGTACAAACTCTTTTTTGCTCATTATTTTCTCTTGTACAAACTTTTAACAATACATTTGGATGGAGGAGAATCCAAAAAAATTAAAGGAAAGAAAAGGTTTTAATTAAAGATCATCCTTAATTAGGAGTTTTATAAAATGAGGGAAAGAAACTCTCCATTGTTAATTCTTATGAACATTTTATAGTTCTACTACTTTAGAGGACTTTGGAGAAATTTAAATATTCAAATAAGATGAAGAAAATTTATTATTTAATCTTTCTTACTCGTCTTTTGTAACACCCACCGTAGGGTATCATATTTATGTTACTTAATTACTAAATTACCACTTCATTATAAAATATGCTTTTTAATGTAAATACGAGTTGTAAAATTTCTTAATATCAATAACATAAACTTAGCGAAAAATAAAAATATTACAACATCATCACAAATAATTTACATCATATATACACAAGTCTTAGTACTGTCATACTTAAATATTTACAGACTAGGTTATCAAAGTATTTGAACATTATTTAAAACTAACATACTGCCCAAGTATTACTAAACAGCAGAACCCTCAGATAGGTCCTCCTTAGATTCCTCAATAGGTAGGAATCTGACTTGATGCGAAATCCTACGGACAGGTGTCCATGCAGAAGACATGATACTAATTTCACTAAGAGTACGGTAGTAAGCTCCCCAGTACTGCCTAATGGACAATGGAAACTCTAAGTGTACATAAATATTTATACTAAAATAAGAGTTCCCTTGATAAAGCCTACTTAGGATAACATTCAAGTCTCTTATATAGAAAATACACGCTCTATCTAGGTCAACATGTCATGCTTCCGGTCCTCCACAAAATTGCAACCTCATATATCCTAGGAAACTGGGCATCACCATCTTCTCAAAATTCAGCTTCCTTCACAGGAATCTACTCCTCTTCACCTTCTTGTTCAATTTCTTGCTCAACGTCTTTACAAATATAAATACAATACAAAATAGACATATAAAGAGGTGAGATCGCCTACGCCAATACCAACATGGTAGCATGGAGATAAACAAATACAATATATCATACAGATACATCATACTATAATTACATTTATGCCATCAACATTATTTATTATCACAATAGATGTAATAAACAATAATTACGATCATACCCTCAACAATATCCAAATATTCAACCATTCATTTATCATAAACAATAATTATGATAATGCCCTCAATATTTTTCAAATATTCAACAGTTCAAATATCATACCGATATCAATACTCAATAATTATGCATATGCACATAGACTCAATTTCCTACTCCATGGAGCTAAAACTCAAGTCGGAGAGAGTGATCGAAAAGATCTGTCTGTACTAACATGCCTTAGACCACGTGCCACAATTCTCATATATATTTACACATCTAGCATATACACTACAGCCTTTATCAGATCTCGATTAAGAATAGTGTATGGATCAGGATCACTGGTGTGTTGCATCGGTCAAACCTACGGTATAGAAGAGCTACCAACTGCCCATTGTAGGCAACCCGCACCCCAATGCCCACAAGGTCAACAAGTGACTTACACTACGCATATCGCACTCACTCAAGAGGTGTATTCTCTCCTAGGCAGTTAGCCTTATCCAGTCCATCGAACCTTCCCAATGCATGTACAATGCACCATTCTCAATTCAAATTCATCATCTCATATTTAGGGTTCACACATTGGCCCAACTATATCTTTACTATATTTTCATCGTGTAATCATATTTTCGCATTTTCTCAATCGCGTAGCTAAAATTACTACTTTTAATCACGTAAAATATTTCTAACGTATTTTAAATCCAAAAAAAGATTTTTCTCATTTAATATAAAAAATTAACCTTATTTTCATTATTTGCCTATTAGTCCTTTTATATGATAATATTTACATAATAGCCCCTCTTTATAAAATAATATTTACATAATAGCCCCTCTTCAAATAATATTTTCAAAACAGTCCCTCATTAAATAATATTTACAATAAAGTTCATTTTTAAAGAATATTTTCAATATAGTCTGCTCTAAAAATATAATTTTCAATATAGTCCCTCTAAAAATCTGTATTTTTATCGTTTCCCAAAAAATTGTATTTCATAGTTTTACTTGGGATATTATAACTCAAATCAATCCTCTTTAAAATAAATTGAGGTTCAAACACTTTCAACCTTTCTTTTCCATTCATATACGAAAATTCCATTTTTCAAGTGACAAAACACTTTGTTTCTATTTCTTTAATCCTTGTACTTAATCAATTATATTTCCATTTTGAAATCACTTTGTCTCACAAAACCAAGGCAATACAAGCCTTCAAAAACCATGGTACATGGCCATTGAAACCATCATATATTTTTCCTTCTAAATCAACTAAGTTCCATTTATGTTTTTATATAAACAAAACCATTAAAATTCCTCCAAAAATCGTGAACACTTGGTCTTTGAAACCAACCCATCTTTTCTTTTTCCTTTCCTTTCTAATCATTCAATTTTACCATTCATGAAAATTTTAGTTTGAAAACACCTATTTTGAGGTGTTGAGGTCAAAATCCTCATGGTCATTGGAACCAAAAATTTATTTTCCTTTCATCATCAATCATGGCATACATATATATATATATATATATATATATATATATATATATATATATATATATATATATATATATATATATATATATATTCATCATATCATATAATCAAGCATACCTTAAAGCAATAAAAATCACCTAAAGCATGCAAACACAAATAAATAATTTAAAGCACATAAACACCCACAAATAATTACACAACCATGGATATGAATCCTCACATGGATTCACTATCCATCAAATACAAGATTCATCTCTCACCGCCATACTTGGTTGGTGAGATAGATCTCTCTCTTACCTCTTGAAGAACCTCCCAAGCTCCTTGGTTTGCTCCTTGAGTAAGTTATTCACCCCCAAAAGCTTCGTAAACACAAAATAAAACATAAGTTTATTAGCATATTAAGCTTGAACAAGGAGAACCATGGATCAAACATGGTTTAGAACATGAAAATAAGACAAGTAGTGAAGTTTCCTTACACTTCACCTCAAAAACCTAGAACTTGATCTTGAAGAAAGTCCTTGAAGATGAAAGATTTAGAGTTTGGACTTAACTACAAAGGTTCTTGGATTGATGTAAGGATGCAAGATATGTGGTTGTTTAAAATTATAGAGTGATGGAAGGTAATTTGGGTGCTTTGGCCGAAACTAGCTTGAAGGGAGAGGAGAGAAAATTTTGTAAATGCTTTAGGATTTTGGAGAAGACAAAGATGAATAATGAAGTGGTCTTGAAATTTCCTATGACCTTAAGCCATCAAAAATCGAACCCCCCGCCCCTCTTGTACACTCAATGAGTGACAAATTTCACTAGCCACCATTTTGGGCATTGTTAACCAATGATTAGATCAATGGTTTACATTAATGTAGCTTCTAAGCATAGCTTCTATATTGATAAGACTAAATCTAGGCCACTGAATCTTTCTCCTTGAAATCCTAGCCATTAGATGTATCTCCAAAATTAAGGGTCAAGATCTCTTCTTCATGCTTTACATCCAAAGGTCACAAATGGTCCTAGCCACTTTGTAAGACCAAATCTCCACCCTTGATTAAATTAATGGTGGATACCCAAGGGCTTCAACATTAAGCTTGCTTCTTATTGGTTCATCATAAAGTCGTCATAACCACTAATGTTAACTAAGAAGCATAATATTTATTTTTATCTGCTATTACCCTACGGACACAGTTAATTATAGTTTTTATCGCCCGATAATTAAATACAGTTCAAAACACAGTAAAAGAAAATTTCCAAAACTGTTTTCGATTTCGAGTTTAGTAAGATACCTCATCCCCGTCTCAATAGTACAAAATTTTCTGACTCCAATTTTTTTTTACTTTTTCGGCCCCGCCTGGGTCCACAACAGCCCAAGAATAATATTAAAATAATAAAAAAAATAAAAATCTCATAATAATCCATAAAATCATAAAAATTATAAAACTTATGAAAATCAAATCAGATTAGCAAAAAGAATTAAGAATTAACAGCAATAATTAAATTACGTAAGATTTTTCTTGGCCCAAAAATTATTATTTTTCTGACACGGAGTAAATCACACAAAACGATCAAATATATTCACGGAATACTAAAAATAATTTTACAGAATACAGAAATCACTAAATAGTAGAATTCTGTTATTACTGTTAAATAGTTAGAAATTTTGGGGTGTTACAAATCTCCCCCTCTAAAAAAAAAAAGTTTCATCCTTGAAACTTGATTTCACACCCTCAAAATAAATATGGATATTGCTCTTTTATCTTATTTTCCAACTCCCATATAGGTTCATCACTTACATCATTCCAAATTACTTTAACTAATGCAATTTCCTTACCTCGAAGATGCTTTGTCCTTCGATCCTCAATCTTGACTGAAAATATTTCATAGGTTAAATTTTCCTTCAGTTGTACGGTGTCTGGTTCAATAACATGAGTAGGATCAGAAATATATTTCCGTAGTTGTGATACGTGAAATACATTGTGAAGATTTGATAGTAAAGGTGGTAATGCAATCTGATAAGCTATCGGAGCTACCCGACGGAGTATCTGATACGACCTAATAAATTTTGGAGTGAGTTTCCTTGACTTAATCACTCGTCCAACTCCAGTCATAGGTGTCACACATAGAAACACATGGTCACCTTCTTCAAATTCAAGTGGTCTTCATCTTTTATCAGCATAACTCTTTTGCTGAGTCTGAGTTATCCTCATCTTGTCTTGAATCATCTTCACTTTCTCAATTGTCTGTTGTACAAATTCTAGCCCTACAACCGCACTTTCACCATCATGATACCAACATAACGGCGTTCTGCACCGTCTCCCATACAATGCCTCATAGGATGCCATCCCTATACTCGAATGAAAACCGTTGTTGTATGTGAACTTTATCAATGGCAAAAATTCATCCTAACAACCAGTTTGTTCTAGAACACAAGCTCTCAATAAGTCCTCTAATGACTGAATCATCCTTTCTGACTGACCATCTGTTTATGGATGGTAAGCAGAACTTAGACGTAGCTTTGTTCCCATTGCTTCTTGTAAACTATTCCAAAACCTCGATGTAAATCGTGGATCTCGATCTGAGATAATACTGGATGGTACACCATGAAGTCTAACAATTTTATTGGTGTATACTTGGGCCAACTTTTCCATTGAGTACTTAATATTAATCGGCAAAAAGTGCGCCGACTTTGTAAGATGATCAATAATTACCCAGATAGAATCGTGACCTTTCCGAGTCTTTGGTAGTCCTGTTACAAAATCCATTGCTATGTCATCTCATTTCCATTTAGGAATAGGCAAAGGTTACAACATTCCCGATGGTCTTTGGTGTTCCACCTTAGCTTTCTGATAAACTAAACAGAATGATACATATTTAGTGACATCTTTCTTCATTCTTTGCCATCAATATAGCTGTTTCAAATCTTGATACATCTTTGTGGCTCTTGGATGCATACTCAACTTACTTCTATGGGCTTCGTCCAAAATCAATTTCCTAAGTTCTGGATCGTTTGGCACATAAACTCTTCCTTTAAACTTCAGAATTCCATCAGCACCTTCGCTAAATTCCAATACCGCTCCTTGGCTCCTTGCTTCCTTTGTTTCTTACAAATACTGGTCATTATTTTGTCCTACTCGTAGTCTATCCATTAAATTATTTGAAATGGTGATCATGTTTAAACATATCTTCCCCGGTGTCAATTTCATAGATAAACGCATATCCCAAAATTCTTCTATCAATTCCTTCTCCTTAATCATCACAACAGAAGCACTAAGCATTTTTCTACTTAAAACATCCGCTACAACATTCGCCATTCCGAGATGATACTGTAACTGAAAGTCATAGTCCTTCAGAAATTCTAGCTGACGCCTTTGTCTCATGTTCAACTCTTTTTGGTCAAATAGATACTTCAAACTTTTATGATCACTAAAGACAGTGAACATTGCCCCATAAAGAAAATGTCTCCACACTTTCAACGCAAACACTACAGCTACCAACTCCAAATCATGAGTCGGATAATTCCTCTCATGCACTTTCAACTGCCTCGATGCATATGCTACAACCTTATGGTTCTGCATAAGTACACTACCCAATCCGTAGTATGAAGCATCACAATATACTTCAAAAGGTTCATTCAGATCAGGTAGAATCAAAACCGGTGAAGTAGTTAGTCATCTTTTCAATTCCTAGAAACCTTCTTCACATGCATCAGTCTATACAAACAGTTGATTCTTTCGTGTAAGTTGGGTAAGAGGTCCTGCTATTTTCGAAAACCCTTCAATAAACTGTCGATAGTAACCGGCTAATCCGATAAAACTACAGATCTCTGATACAATCTTCAGCCTTTCCCATTCAATAATTATTTCCACTTTTGAAGCATCAACTTCAATTCCTTCCTCTGATATAACATGTCCCAAAAATTGAACTTCACTTAACCAAAATTCACATTTGGACAACTTGGCATACAATTTATTCTCCTTTAGAATCTGGATAACCACTCTGAGATGCTCAGCATGTTCCTTCTGACTTTGAGAATAGATCAAAATGTCATCAATAAAGACAACAACAAACTTATCCAAGTACGAACAAAAAATCTTGTTCATAAAGTCCATGAATATGACAGGTGCATTAGTCACACCAAATGGCATCAATTAATATTCATAATGCCCATAATGTGCCTGAAACGCAATTTTGGGAATATCCTCCGCTTTCACACGTATCTGATGATAACCAGAACGTAAGTCAATCTTGGAAAATATTGCAGCTCCTCGCAATTGATCCATCAAATCATCGATTCTTGGAAGTGGATATTTATTCTTAATCGTAATCTTGTTCAACTGTCGGTAGTCTACACATAGACGAGAAGTCCCATCCTTCTTCTTTACCAACAATACTGGAGCTACCCATGGTGATACACTCTGTCTCACAAATTACTTTTCCAATAAATCCTCCAATTGTTTCTTAAGCTTTGCCAACTCTACTGGTGACATCCTGTAAGGTGCCATAGATATAGGTCTAGCTCTAGGTACTAAATCAATAGAAAACTCAATTTCTCTTTCTGGCGGTGGTCCAGGTATATCTTCAGGAAATATCTCAGAAAATTTATTAACTACGAAAATATCCTTCAAGACATCTTCACACTAAACCTCCAAAGAAGATATCAACAAGTACCGCTGATCTCCTTCCTTCAAACAAGCTTCTACTTGAGTAGCCATTAGGAATCTAGAATCCTTAACCTCAAGAAAAAAAATGTCTTACTGAAACAGTCTATCAGGATATGGTTAGAAGACAACCAATTCATTCCTAAGATTACATTAATATTGGAAAGAGGCAAACAAATCAAGTCCACATAAAAAATTATATCCCTAACACATACAGGGCAATTCAAACATACTTTTGTAGTTATCACAGGCTTATCAGTAGGAGTAGCAACACTCAAATCATAAGCCAATATAGTCACAGTTAATCCCAAATGCTCCACACAATCACATGCAATGAAAGAATGTGTTGCTCCCGAATCATATAACACTATTAAAGGATTACCTTTGATGGCACACTCCTCCATAATCAAGTCCTCAGATTTCGCAGCTTCTTCCCTGCTTATGGTATACATATGACCACCCGCCTGTGGCCTCGCCGTACGAACACTCCTCATCGATGGTTCTGCCTTCAACTGATCACATTCTCCAGAGAAATGTCTAGGCTTTCCACATCTATAACAGATAACCCCTTTATGTTGACAATCTTTAGTGAGATGATCTTTCCCACACTTGAAGCATTTAAGTGTAGAAGTTCCAGCTTGACTTGCCTTACTGCCACCAAAATTTTCTCCAAAAGATTGTTATCAATTCTGACCTCCTGCGGGTTTGGTATACGATTTCTGCTGATAATGGTTGCCACTATTACCCTTTCCTTTTTGGAACTGCATAGGTCCAAAGTTCCTATTCCTTGCCTCACGTTGACGATCAATTTCTTCAACCTTTCGACACTTGTCCAATAATACTGGAAACTGGTCAATGTCCAAGGTTGTTACAGCTCGCTTAATGTCAAATTTCAACCCCTCTTCAAATTTTTTGCACTTCTATTCCTCGTCTGGGTGCATCTGAAAATACCTCAAAAACTTAGACAAGCTTTCGAATTTTGCAGCATATTCACTTATGGACATCACCCCTTGCCTCAAACTAAGGAATTCCATCTCCTTAGCATGAAGAACACTAGCTGGAAAATACTTCCCCAGAAATTTCTGCTTAAAGAGCTGCCACGTCCCAACTCTTCCCTCAGCTTGAATCAATCTTCGAGCTCCTACCCACTAAGCTTCTCCATCTCCTACTAACATAAAAGTTACAAAAGTAAGCTTCTGCTCATCAGTACAACCCATACCTTCAAATATCTTTTCTAGTTCTTTGATCCACAGATCAACTTTCTCTAGGTCAAATTCTCCATGAAACTTTGGTGGATTGTTTCTATGAAATTCCGATAAACTTTGAGCATCCTCAGTTGCTCTTTGATTTTGCTGCACAACGACATCAGCCATCCGTTGCATTGCTGCTACAGCTGCAGCCACAGCCATGTTTTGGTTATCGTCTCTAACATTTCCAAATCCTGCTCTAGTATTCACGCATCCTCTTCCTCGTCCAGCCATTACGTTTTCTTAAATCAAACTAATCAACACAAAGAAGAGTTAAAGTCAATCTTCAAACAATATTGTTTTCTTTCAAAAAACAAACACAGAGAATCACACAACTTAAATAAGACAGACCTAACCACAAACCCAAAAAGACTCTAACTTGGACTCTGATACCAACTAATGTAACACCCACCGTAGGGTATCACATTTATGTTACTTAATTACCAAATTACCCATTCATTATAAAATATGCTTTTTAATGTAAATATGAGTTGTAAAATTTCTTAATATCAATAAGATAAACTTAGTTAAAAATAAAAATATTACAACATCATCACAAATAATTTACATCATATATACACAAATCTTAGTACTGTCATACTTAAATATTTACAGACCAAGTTCTCAAAGTATTTGAACATTATTTAAAACTAACATACTGCTCAAGTATTACTAACCAGCAGAACCTCAGATGGGTCCTCCTCAGATTCCTCAGCAGGTAAGAATCTGACTTGACGCGAAGTCCTACGGACAGGTGTCCACACAGATGACACGATACTAATTTCACTAGGAGTATGGTAGTAAGCTCCCTAATACTGCCTAATGGACAATGGGAAACTCTAAGTGTACATAAATATTTATACTAAAATAAGAGTTCCCTTGATAAAGCCTACTCAAGATAACATTCAAGTCTCCTATATAGAAAATATACGCTCTATCTAGGTCAACATGCCATGCTTCTGGTCCTCCACGAAATTGCAACCTCATATATCCTAAGAAACTGGGCATCGCCATCATCTCAGAATTCAGCTTCCTTCATAGGAATCTGCTCCTCTTTACCTTCTTGTTCAATTCCTTGCCTAACGTCTTTACAAATATAAATACAATACAAAATAGGCATACAAAGAGGTGAGATCACCTACGCCAATACCAACATGGTAGCATGGAGATAAACAAATACAATATATCATACAGATACATCATACCATAATTACATTTATCTCATCAACATTATTTATTATCACAACAGATGTAATAAACAATAATTATGATCATACCCTCAACAATATCCAAATATTCAACCATTCATTTATCATAAATAATAATTATGACAATGCCCTCAATATTTTCCAAATATTCAACAGTTCAAATATCACACCGATATCAATACTCAATAATTATGGATGTGCACATAGACTCAATTTCCTACTCCATGGAGCTAAAACTCAAGTCAGAGAGAGTGATCAAAAAGATGTGTCTGTACCAACATGCCTCAGACCACATGTCACAATTCTCATATGTATTTGCACATCTAGTATATACACTACAGCCTTTATCAGATCTTGATTAAGAATAGTGTCTCAGTCAGGATCATTGGTGTGTTGCATCGATCAAACCCACGGTACAGAAGAGCTACCAACTGCCCATTGTAGGCAACCTGCACCCCAATACCCCCAAGGTCAACAAGTGACTTATACTATGCATATTGCACCCACTCAAGAGGTGTATTCTCTCCTAGGCAATTAGCCTTATCCAGTCCATCGGACCTTCCCAATGCATGTACAATGCACCATTCTCAATTCAAATTCATCATCTTATATTCAGGGTTCACACATTGGCCCAACAGCATCTTTACTGTATTTTCATCGCGTAATCATGTTTTCGCATTTTCTCAATCACATAGATAAAATTACTACTTTTAAATAGCGTAAAATATTTCTAGCGTATTTTAAATCCAAAAAAAAAGATTTTTCTCATGTAATATCAAAAATTAACCTTATTTTCATTATTTGCCTATTAGTCTTCCTATACGATAATATTTACATAATAGCCCCTCTTCATAAAATAATATTTACATAATAGCCCCTCTTCAAATAATATTTTCAAAACAGTCCCTCATTAAATAATATTTACAATAAAGTTCATTTTTAAAGAATATTTTCAATATAGTCCGCTCTAAAAATATAATTTTCAATATAGTCCCTCTAAAAATTAGTATTTTTATCGTTTCCCAAAAAATTGTATTTCATAGTTTTACTTGGGATATTATAACTCAAATCAATCCTCTTTAAAATAAATTGAGGTTCAAACACTTTCAACCTCTCTTTTCCATTCATATACGAAAATTTCATTTTTCAAGTGACAAAACACTTTGTTTTTATTTCTTTAATTCTTGTACTTAATCAATTATATTTTCATTTTGAAATCACTTTGTCTCACAAAACCAAGGCAATACAAGCCTTCAAAAACCATGGTACATGGCCATTGAAACCATCATATATTTTTCCTTCTAAATCAACTAAGTTCCATTTATGTTTTTATACAAACAAAACCATTAAAATTCCTCCAAAAACCGTGAACACTTGGTCTTTGAAACCAACCCATCTTTTCTTTTTCCTTTCCTTTCTAATCATTTAATTTTACCATTCATGAAAATTTTAGTTTGAAAACACCTATTTTGAGGTGTTGAGGCCGAAATCCTCATGGTCATTAGAATCAAAAATTTATTTTCCTTTCATCATCAGATCATGGCATACATATATATATTCATCATATCATATAATCAAGCATAACTTAAAGCAATAAATATCACCTAAAGCATGCAAACACAAATAAATAATTTAAAGCACATAAACACCCACAAATAATTACACAACCATGGATATGAATCCTCACATGGATTCACCATCCATTAAATACAAGATTCATCTCTCACCACCATACTTGGTTGGTGATATAGATCTCTCTCTTACCTCTTGAAGAACCTCCCAAGCTCCTTGGTTTGCTCCTTGAGTAAGTTATTCACCCCCAAAAGCTTCTTAAACACAAAATAAAACACAAGTTTATTAGCATATTAAGCTTGAACAAGGAGAACTATGGATCAAACATGGTTTAGAACATGAAAATAAGACAAGTAGTGAAGTTTCCTTAAACTTCACCTCAAAAACCCAGAACTTGATCTTGAAGAAAGTCCTTGAAGATGAAAGATTTAGAGCTTGGACTTAACTACAAAGGTACTTAGATTGATGTAAGATGCAAGATACGTGGTTGTTTAAAATTATAGAGTGATGGAAGGTAATTTGGGTGCTTTGGCCGAAACTAGCTTGAAGGGAGAGAAGAGAAAATTTTGTAAATGCTTTAGGATTTTGGAGAAGACAAAGATGAATAATGAAGTGGTCTTGAAATTTCCTATGGCCTTAAGCTATCAAAAACCGAACCCCCCCTCTTGTACACTCAATGAGTGACAAATTTCACTAGCCACCATTTTGGGCATTGTTAACCATTGATTAGATCAATGGTTTATATTAATGTAGCTTCTAAGCATAGCTTCTATATTGATAAGACTAAATCTAGGCCACTGGATCTTTCTCCTTGAAATCCTAGCCATTAGATGTATCTCCAAAATTAAGGGTCAAGATCTCTTCTTCATGCTTTACATCCAAAGGTCACAAATGGTCCTAGCCACTTTGTAAGACCAAATTTCCACCCTTGATTAAATCAATGGTGGATACCCAAGGGCTTCAACATTAAGCTTGCTTCCTATTGGTCCATTATAAAGTAGTCATAACCACTAATGTTGACTAAGAAGCATAATATTTATTTTTATCTGCTATTACCCTACGGACACAGTTAATTATAGTTTTTATCGCCCAATAATTAAATACAGTTCAAAACACAGTGAAAGAAAATTTTCAAAACTGTTTTCAGTTTCGGGTTTAGTAAGATCTCTCATCCCCGTCTCAACAATACAAAATTTTTTGGCTCCGAAAATTTTTTTACATTTTCGGCCCCGCCTGGGCCCACGTACAGCTCCTTGGGCCCACAACAGCCCAAGAATAATATTAAAATAATTAAAAAATATATAAAAATCTCATAATAATCCACAAAATCATAAAAATTATAAAATTTATGAAAATCAAATCAGATTAGTAAAAAGAATTAAGAATTAACAGTAATAATTAAATTACGTAAGATTTTTTCTGTCCCGAAAATTATTATTTTCTTGATACGGAGTAAATCACACAAAACGATCAAATATATTCACGGAATACTCAAAATAATTTTACAATACACAGAAATCACTAAATAGTAGAATTTTGTTATTACCGTTAAACAGTTAGAAAATTTAGGGTGTTACATCTTTTTCCTTCTCTTTATTTTCTTTTGATTTCTTCCCCTCATTTCCTCTTGTAATTCTGAAAAATACCTTAGAAAATTCTTATATATTTTTGGATTAAGAGATTTTCTTACTCCACTAGGATTTCTATCATTAATTTTAGGTAGTGTCGCGACCGTGATCGCGGTGAAATAACAAATTAAATTAAAAAAATTAAGAAATTAGGAGTCGCCACCAATTTTATTTTTTATTAGGAAAAATTAGAAAACCCCAAGAAAAATAGTCTTTCGAACCAGATTGAAGTTGAGAGCCGGTTATGTGTAGGGAAGGGTAGAAACTTAATCCCACAGCACTCTTAACACACCCGTCCAAAGACATTACCTTAAATCAGTTATACAAAATCGATAATTTCAAAATATATTTGTTTCACCCTTTTTGTTAAAAGATAAATAAAATAAAAAAATAAATTATGAAAATTTAATTTTTGGCTTGACATAATAAAAATTTTATTCCTACGTATTGTAACATCTCGAATTTAATAACCATAATATATTACAGTGATTAGATTCAAGCATGCTACTTATAATAGCTATGCAATTTCTAATATAACATATCAATATTATATAGAAAATATCAGCCTCGAATGAATAAATAAAACATAATATCTGTATTTCTCATAAATACAATACATACATCATTTCAAAAGAAACTACTCAGCTATACTAAGCTAACCACTCCAAGCTCCTGCTTGTCTTCACTTTCCATTAGACTTCATCCCTTGAATTATCATGGAAACACACACAAGGGGTGAGAATCACACATTCTCAGTAGTCAAAATCCAAAAAAAAAAATTCATCACAATCATTCCAACCATTTCGGGAAAAAAATACTTCTAAAAGCAAGTCACAAGCTTATATAAACTAGAAAGGTGGCGAAAGCTAAAACCATGTCCTTTTTCTTCCCGAATAGATTCTTATTTTATAAGTTTATATAAAAACACATTTATCACAAACACCTTTCAAGCAATTACCATGCTCACAAAAATATCATCTCCATCCCAGAGACACCACAACAATATCTCCATCTCAGAGATACAAACACAACATCTCCATCTTAGAGACACCACAACAATATCTTCATCTCAGAGATACAAACACAACATCTCCATCTTAGAGATATGTAATTGCCCATACAATTGCAATGCATGAATATGTCATGTTAGCAATCGCCCATACAATTGCCTTGTTATGCCAAATTATGTTTAGTGTTTATGCCTATGCAATAACCTAAATATGTAATGCAAAATGTATGATACCGTTTACAAGAACCTAGTTCCATGGTAAAGTCATGATGTGCATAAGCCTTGAACAAAACAAAGGAACTCGGTTCCATAAGCTTTGAACAAGCACTAGAAACCTAGTTCCAACAAGTCTTCATCCTAGGTAGTGAGGGAATTGAACCACCCTCATCAACGTGGTCTTCAACAATGATCACTATGATAGGAATGATTGGTTACCTACTCATTCAAAATCATGTTAGATCATCTACAATGATCATTGTGATAGGAAGGATTGATTACCTTCTCATTCAAAATCACATTTGATCATCTACAATGAGGACTCAACCTCGTCAACATAGCTATGGAATAACAATTATACCAATTACTACAATAACTAGCATGTCAATTGATTTACATTCCTAACAACAAACATGAAATACAATGATGTTAAATACCATAATAATTAGCATATCAATTAATTTACGTTCACCACATATCCACTTCATTAAATACACGGGTCATGTCTCATTACACGGCCCCCCAGTGCCTTCGTACATGGGCCATGTCTGATTACACCCCCTAGTGTCTTCGGACACGGGCCATGTTTCTCAACCAGAAACACTACAGCAGCTTCTATAGAACCATAGAATTGTTCCATTGGTTCTTTCACCTCCTCTAATCACTCAAACTTCACATCCAAGTTGTTGGTGTATGCCCTAGAGGCTAATACATTTTTTGTATTTACATACATTCTATTATGCTATTTTATATATAGGGCATTTCATTTATTGTGTTCTTTTTTGATAAACATAATAAAGTCCTTAGAATAGTAAGTTTGATGCCATAGGATATCAAGTAGATGACTTGATCGTGAGATCCTTTTGGTTACAACACTATTCTTAAATGTCCCTAGTCAAGTATTATTGTTAATTAGGACAACAATAATACATTGAGACTAGTATGTGCATAGACTGATGACCACATCTCACGAGTCATGGATATGAGATATCAAGTCTTCACATGGGTACATATTAGAGTAATGATGTACTGGACTGACCCACCATGAGAATACTACATGGATCATTACGTGAGTGTCATAAGTGATTCTCATAGTGACAATGGTGTCTGCGGTCCTTTGACCTGAACTCACTACGATTCCTACATGAGGAGTTGTGTGTTTTAATACCATCAAATGTCATCTGTAACAAGATGATTATAAAGTTGGTTATTGGACATACCGCGAATCATGCAGAGGGATGTGAGTGACCTAGATGGGATTTGTCACTCCTACATAACAGAAGCGATATCTTCGGGCCCCCTGATTGAGTGAGACTGTGAAATGCATGGCCATACTTAAATGAGTCAATATGAGATATTGATCTTATTTGTTGTTACAAAGTCTACTCGAGTATCAGGAAACGAAAGATTGGACTATACAAGGGTGATGCATTCCATGCCTTATATTCAATCTAGATATCTTGATAAAGGGACTAAACGACACGAAAACATTGGTCACGAAAAGGTTATGTCAAATCACTGACATTCTTATTACTTGGGTAGCAGCAATGTGTTGCTAGATACCGCTCAGTACTTGTAATATTAAAATGAGAGTTTAATATTACTGCCAACATAATAAGAACCTGCAGGGTCACACACATAGAGCAGACTAAAATTAGAGCAATGGATTCAAGTTGGACTCGGATTCAAATATGGGTCAGACTCATAACAGATGGGTCTAGGGTTGTACATCTTACCTTATTGTTGCTCACACTCACTTAAGGCAGTCACTATTATAAATAGTACTGCTAAGGGGCTGCTAAGATACACAATCCAGAACCCTAACCGCACCTATAGAAAAGTAAGTGAGAGAGCGACAGGTTTCTTCTCTTCTATTCGTAGCTAGCACTGTGTGAGAAACGTGAGGCTCCTTTTTGTGAATGTTAGACATTCGTGAGTCTGTTCATGTGGATACCACAGAGACATCATTTCTATTACGGTGTTGGTGATTCACATCCTTCCTTTTGATCATGCTTCAAGAGATAAATAATTTAAAAACTCAGATTATGGCTTTTCGCATGGATCCTCGGTGGGAATCCCTGTTTTTTCGTTGCGTGACGTAACCGTAATTCCAATAGTGGTATCAGAGCATCTTGCGAAACCATGATTCGATTTTCTGTTCTTATTTTTGACAAAAGATATGATCTTTAATATGTTATTTCTGAAAACAGTATGAAACCCTTTGCGAAAACATATTCTGTTTCTTATGTTGTATGCAAAACTGTGATGTTGTTTTCAAAAACCCATAAAGATGTTCATATGTTTTGTGAAAGCCGTTTTGTTTTAAGATGTATGTTTTTGTGAAGCTTTCTGGTATGTATGTGATACGTACAACGTTATGGAATCCTTATTCTCAATGCGCGGCGCAAGGGTTTGGGAAACCTTATTCTTGGTTTGCGGCAGTAGGGGTTATGGAATCCTTTTTTCTGCACAAGAGGCGCGGCGTAAGGGGTTTTGGAAACCTTATTCTTGTTTTGCGGTAGCAGCATCAAGTGTTGATGTTAAGCAGTCAAGGAGGCGCCAGAGGTTCAAGTGTTGAACGACGGCGCAAGGGTTCCCCGCGACACATGAAGTGTTTATGTTGTTTGGGCTTAGGGTTCCGCGCCACACAAGGGTTCAAGGGAGGCGCAAGAGATTCAACTCTTCTTTATGGTCCAATTTTTCGGTTCGGGGCGCTGCTCCGCACCCTGCAAGGGGCAGCCTCCCCTCGACCCCTGTGCTACCTCTGCGTAGTGTGTTTTTCGAAAACGCAATATTTTTTATCTTTTTATATGACTCATGAAAAATAATTATAATAATTATGTATTATTATTTTGAGTTTGTAAGTTCTTTGTGATGCATGCATAGTGCATAGTTATGGCCTTAGTTCTCTTTTTATGTTTTTTGGTTTTAATAAATACGACATGCGTGTCGTGCCTTTCTCTCTACATTCTGATTATACATTCTCTTCTCACCTAACTCCCCTAGAATGTAAAAGAGGTTTCTATATAATGTAATTATGATGTGGAGGCAAGAAGACAGCATCAAGTGAGGACGTTGATGGGAGACGCTTGGTGAAACTGACTTAATTAATGTTCCTCTCTTAGGGGGCCATAACTATGTCACTTTTATTATATATTTTTTATGTATGACATGCATGGATAATGTTTATGGTATAATAAACAGTTTAATAAATGGTGAGATCTAGTAATAATAATAATAATAATTCCCTCAAAGCAAATATTAAGTTATTATATGATGCCTTCCAATGTGTGGCACTCGTCAAGACTAGTATCGATCAAGTGCAGGTCTGCCAAAGCAGGATGCCTTTATCTATATTAGTAAGACGCGATGGGATAAAGGTAATATCCAACTGCCAACCATTGGGTCTGACTTAACTAGGCCATTTCAATAGGATTGAAGGCTTAGAGGCATGAAGTTGGGATTTGGTCCATTAGATGGACTTGAATAAGTGTTATTCACCCAACTATCCAAGAGTTACATGTGATGTAATTGGAAAGTGTTTCCTACCTAAATAACTGAATTTTGGGTGATCAGCCAAAGCTGACTCAAAACTAGGTGAAATATGGATCTTGGTCCACTAGGAAATCTTACGATGGGACTTTCCGAGTCAATGCTGAGGGTCATTGACTTGAATAAAATAGTGGGAGGCATATTTAATTAAAAGACCTCATTAAATATGTTTATGGCATGATACTTATATTTTGCATATTTTTGTTAATAGATTACAATGGCAACAAACACATCGAGTACTTTATCATTGCAATCCATCCTTCAGAAGGACAAGTTATCTGGAACAAATTTTCTAGACTGGTACAGGAATTTGAGGATTGTCCTCAAGTAAGAGAAAAAGTTGTATGGACTAGAATAGCCTATTCCTGAGCCACCTGCTGCTAATGCCCCTAGAATTGAAAGGGATGCTTATAAAAAGCATCAAGATGATGCCTTGGACATCGGATGTCTTATGCAGGCCACCATGAACTCTGAGCTCCAAAAGCAACATGAGAACATGGATGTCTACGATATGATCATACACCTTAAGAAGCTCAATCAAGAGCAGGCCAGACATGAGAGATACGAGGTCTCTAAAGCACTGTTTCAGTGCAAGCTGGTAGAAGGAAGCCCTGTTGGTGCTCATGTACTCAAGATGATTAGGTACATTAAAAACCTAGAGAGACTTGGTTTTCCTTTGGGCCAAGAGTTGGCCACTGACTTAGTCCTGCAATCGTTGCCGGAAAGTTTTAGTTAATTTGTCATGAACTACAATATGAATGAGATTGACAAATCACTACCAGAGCTGCTAGGCATATTGAGAACTGCTGAGCAGAACATTAACAAAGGCAAAGGGAAGGCCATAATGATGGTCCAAAAGTATAAGGGCAAAAAACAATAGAAAAAGCCCAAGGACAACTGGAAGGGCAAAGGCAAGGATAAGTCCAAGCCCAGCACTTCTAGCTTGAAACCAGTGGGTGGAGTGGCTAAGGAAGGTACATGCTTCCATTGTGGTCAGACCGTACATTGGAAGAGGAACTGTGCTAAGTTCCCGGACGAGCTCAAAAAGAAGAAGGGAAATGAGACTTCCACTTCAGGTATTTTTGTTATTGAAGTCAATTTATCTACTTTTGCATCATGGGTATTAGATACTGGATGTGGATCTCACATTTGTGTAAATGTGCGGATCTAAAAGCGTGAGACCATTGACGAAGGGCGAAGTCGACCTACGAGTGGGAAATGGAGCAAAGGTTGCTGCATTAGCTGTAGGGACTTATTTATTATCTTTGCCCACTGGGCTTGTAATAGAGTTAGAGAACTGCTATTTTGTGCCTGCTATTAGTAGGAATATCATTTCTGTTTCTTGTTTAGACAAGAAAGGTTTTTCTTTTATTATAAAGGACAAGTGTTGTTCCATTTATATAAATGATATTTTTTATGGTAGTGCACAATTGAGTAATGGACTTTATGTCCTTGATCTCGAAACGCCCGTCTATAACATAAATACAAAGAGGTTTAAATCAAACGATCTGAACCTAACTTTTCTCTAGGATTGTCATTTGGGCCACATAAATGAGAAACGCATCTCCAAACTCCATAAAGTTGGATTCTTAGACTCATTTGATTTTGAATCATATGAGACATGTGAATCTTGTTTATTGGGGAAGATGACAAAGGCCCCATTCACCGGACAAGGTGAAAGGGCTAGTGATCTTTTAGGCCTTATACATAGTGATGTATGTGGGCTACTAAACATACTCGCTAGAGGTGGTTTTCAATACTTCATTACATTTACTGATGATTTCAGTAGATATGGATTTGTATATCTTATGAAGAACAAATCAGAATCCTTTGAAAAGTTCAAAGAGTTCAAGAATAAAGTACAAAACCAACTTGGCAAGAGTATTAAAATCCTTCAATCAGATCGAGGAGGAGAATACTTAAGCCAACAGTTTGATGATCATCTGAAAGAGTGTGGGATAATATCTCAACTCACTCCACCAGGAACACCACAATGGAATGGTGTCTCTGAAAGGAGGAACCGGACATTGTTGGACATGGTCCGATCCATGATGAGTCATGCAAACCTTCTAGGCTCCTTCTAGGGACATGCTCTGTTAACAGCAGCTTTCACACTTAACCATGTTCCATCTAAGATAGTTCAAAAGACACCATATGAGATATGGACGGGGAGACGGCCCAGTATGTCTTTCTTGAAGATTTGGGGCTGTGAAGCTTATGTGAAATGTCAAGTTTCTGATAAGCTTGGACCTAAATCAGATAAATGCTTCTTTGTAGGGTATCCAAATAAAACCAAGGAATATTTTTTCTATAATCCTACCAAGGGCAAAGTGGTTGTCGCACAGATAGGTGTGTTTCTAGAAAGAGAGTTTATCTCCAGAGGAACTAGTGGGAGAAAAGTAGAAATTGAAGAAGTTCAAGTTTCACAAAGCAGCAATGAACGAATGGTGGAAATAGAGCAGCCTCCACAAAATGTTGTGGAACAAGTAACAAGGCTGGTTTCTCTCAGAGAATGATACGGTGGGAAATCGTAATCCTTCGGGAAGTTCAGCTACCTTGCTCTAGTAGCACAAGACCTACGTAGGTCTAATAGGATATGTCATCAACCAGAGAGATATGGATTTCTTATGACCCAACAAGGTGACGTATTGCTTATGGATCAAGATGAGCCTGCGACTTACCAGGAAGCCATTATTGGCCTAGAATCTGAGAAATGGCTTGAGGACATAAGATCTGAAATGGATTCCATGTATGCCAACCAGGTATGGACCTTGGTTGACCCACCTAAAAGGGTAAAACCCATTGGGTGCAAGTGAGTTTTCAAGAAGAAAATCGACATGGATGGTAATGTGCATACCTTTAAGGCGCGATTGGTGGCTAAAGGTTTCAAACAAATTCATGGTGTAGACTATGATGAGACTTTTTCCCCAATTGCGATACTTAAATCCGTTCGAATCTTGCTTGTTGTTGCAGCATACCATGATTATGAAATCTGGCAAATGGATGTCAAAACTGCTTTCCTTAATGGAAATCTTCTTGAGGATGTGTACATGACACAACCTGAGGGTTTTGCCACTCCAGAAGATACTAAAAATGTGTGCAAGTTGTAACGATCTATTTATGGATTGAAGCAAGCTTCCAGAAGCTGGAATCTTTGTTTTGATGATACAATAAAACAGTTTAGTTTCATCAAGAATGAAGAAGAATCTTGTGTTTACAAGAAGGTTAGTGGGAGCACTATTGTCTTTCTGGTATTATATGTAGATGACATACTACTTATTGGAAATGACATCCCTACCCTACAGTCCGTAAAGACTTGGTTAGGGAACTGCTTCTCTATGAAGGACTTGGGCGAAGCCACCTATGTGTTAGGTATCAGGATCTATAGAGATAGATCACTGAGACTGTTTGGCCTAAGTCAGAGTACATACATAGATAAAGTGTTAAGATGGTTTAACATGCATGAATCTAAGAAAGGACTCTTGCCTATGTCGCATGGTGTAAGCCTATCTAAGGCTCAATCCCCTTCCACCCAAGATGAGAGGGATCACATGAATAAGATTCCATATGCATCTGTAATTGGATCTATCATGTATGCCATGTTATGTACTCGACCAGACATCTCGTATGCTTTGAGCATGACGAGTAGGTACCAGTCTGATCCTAGTGAGAGTCACTGGACTACTATCAAGAACATCCTTAAGTACTTAAGAAGGACTAAGGATTCGTTCTTGGTATATGGAGGCGAGGAAGAGCTAGTTGTAAAAGGTTACACTGATGCTAGCTTCCAAATCGATAAGGATGACTCCAGATCGCAATCGGGTTATGTTTTTTGCCTAAATGGTGGGGCTGTGAGCTGGAAGAGTTCAAAGTAGGAGACAGTCGCCGATTCTACCATAGAGGCTGAGTATATTGTCGCCTCCAATGTAGCAAAGGAGGCCGTTTGGATCAGGAAGTTCATTACTGAACTTGGCGCTATTCCTAGCATTGTGGACCCAGTGACCTCAATTGTGATAATAATAGAGCCATTGCACAAGCTAAGGAGCCTAGATCTCACCAGCGATCTAAACATATACTTAGGCGCTTCCATCTCATTCAAGAGATCATCGATAGAGGAGATGTGAAGATATGCAGAGTACCAACAGATAATAACATTGCTGATCCACTGACGAAGCCTCTTGCACAGCAGAAGCATGAGGGTCACACTAGGTCTTCAGGCATTAGATATATGCCTGATTGGCTCTAGTGCAAGTGGGAGATTGTTAGTGTATATCCTAGAGGCCAATACATTTTCCGTATTTACATGCATTCTATTATGTTATTTTATATATAAGGCATTTCATTTATTGTGTTCTTTTTTTATAAACATAATAAAATCCTTAGAATAGTAAGTTTGATGCCATAGAACATCAAGTAGATGACTTGATCGTGAGATCCTTTTGGTTATAACACTATTCTTAAATGTCCCTAGTCAAGTATTATTGTTAATTAGGACAACAATAATACATTGAGACAAGTATGTGCATAGACTGATGACCACATCTCACGGGTCATGGATATGAGATATCAAGTCTTCATATGGGTATATATTAGAGTAATGATGTACTGGACTGACCCACCATAAGAATACTACATGAATCATTATGTGAGTGCCATAAGTGATTCTCATAATGACAATGGTGTTTGTGGTCCTTTGACCTAAACTCACTACGATTCCTACATGAGGAGTTGTGTGTTTTAATGCCATCAAATGTCATCTGTAACAAGGTGATTATAAAGTTGGTTATTGGACATACCGCGAATCATGCAGAGGGATATGAGTGACCAAGATGGGATTTGTCACTCCTACATAACAGGAGCGATATCTTCGGGCCCCCTGATTGAGTGAGACTGCGAAATGCATGGCCTTGCTTAAATGAGTCAATATGAGATATTGATCTCATTTGTTGTTACAAAGTCTACTCGAGTATCGGGAAACAAAAGATTGGACTATACAAGGGTGACGCATTCCATACCTTGTGTTCAATCTAGATATCTTGACAAAGGGACTAAACAACACGGAAACATTGGTCACGAAAAGGTTATGTCAAATCACTGACATTCTTATTACTTGGGTAGCAGCGATGTGTTGCTAGATACCGCTCACTACTTGTAATATTAAAATGAGATTTTAATATTACTGGTAACGTAATAAGAATCTGCAGGGTCACACATATAGAGCAGACTAAAATTGGAGCAATGGATCCAAGTTGGACTCGGATTCAAATATGGGCCAGACTCATAACAGATAGGTCTAGGGTTGCACGGCTTACCTTACTGCTGCTCATACTCACTTAAGGCGGTCATTATTATAAATAGTACTGCTAAGGGGCTGCTAAGATACACAATTCAGAACCCTAGCCGTACCTACAGAAAAGTGAGTGAGAGAGCGACAGGTTTCTTCTCTTCTCTTCGCAGCTAGCACTGTGTGAGAGGCGTGAGGCTCCTCTTTTGCGGACATTGGACGTTCGTGAGTTTGTTCATGTGGATACTGCAGAGACATCATTTCTATTACGGTGTTGGTGATTCACGTCCTTCCTTTTGATCACGCTTCAAGAGGTAAATAATTTAAAAACTTAGATTATGACTTTTCGTATGGATTCTCGGTGGGAATCCCTATTTTTTCGTTGCGTTATGTAACCGTAATTCCAACATAAGTGATTTTCAACCTTCCACAAGGTTCAACTATACATAGCAACTCTTATTCTACTTTGATTTCACTCAAAACCAAAGTTCATGGATAATCATACATTTCAAAACCTAAAACCCCAAATCTCAACTCAAAAGGAATTAAAGTTATACAAAGGCTGGAAATTCATTTCCATACACTCAACAACTCAAAAACAAATAATCCTCAAGTTCTCTAACAAGATTTAAGCCAAAAACACCAAAAATAACTCAAAACCCAACTCACCACATCAAACCAAAACTCATGAATAAGATGAAAAGAATAAGAAAATGAGTTTAAGAACAAGGTTTCCCCCTACCTCAAGGTCTTGAAGATGAAGCCAACATCCACTTGATTCCTCTTCCTTGATGGTTGATCCTCCTTTTTGGTCTTCTTCCCTTTCTTTTCTTCTCCTCCTCAATTCTCTTTCTCTTTTTCTCTTTTCTTTCTTTGGTTTTCTGTTTTTCCTTTCCTTTCCTCTCACCAGATCTAATTTCCTAGCTTCCAACAGATTCAAAATAAATCCTAAGATTCATTAAAAATCCTATCTCACCATTTTTATATTTTTTTCATATCAACTACTAGTCCAACCGGCATTAAAATACACAATTAGTATGTTTAAAAATATCAAACTAACTCTGATTAACCTCAAACTTTAACTATAGCACAGCTTACACATTTATGACTTGGAAACAAACTTTCCACATTTATTTCCATTAACTGAGCAGTTTAATTCACTTCCGGAGCAAATAACAGTTATATTTCACACATAGTGTTACAACAAAGTGACTAAACATGCTCAGACAGTCACAAAACTTAACAAGCATGATAAACATGTATTAAGCTATCTCTATAACCATATACAAGTCTATCATGTTTTTTAGGGTGTTACATGTATCCCCAGATGTAATGAGAAAATTAAAGTTACGTAGTTCTCTATAAAATTCTTGCAGGTTTGTTGATTTAAAAAAATTAATTTTTTTATTTTTAAAAATTTGAATTAACAAGTTGTCATAACTTAATTAATCATATTAAGGTTTGAATAGGTGAAACTCAACGTCACGCTAGAGACGTCACCCTGATTATCAAGTTTGTTGCGATTAAATGAAATTTCATAATTTAACTTATTATTATTTAAAAAAATGAGTTTAGGGACTTAATTAAAATAGTGGTTTATTTTATTTAAAAAATACTTGATTTAATTTGAGAACTCTGATGAGCACGCAAAATATATGGTTTTATATCTTGAAATCTTGAATTATTTCCCTTGAATTTACTCTTTTTACTGCTTGTTTCTTAAGTATCTTGCAAAGTTTGATTTAGTTTTGTAATTGAGAATACTTGAGCTAAAAGAAGTAGAATCCTCACCACTTTGATGTATTTTTGTAGGGAAGCATCTAATGATGAAGGAGATTGATTTATGGAGGCAAATGCAAGGAATTTTGGCTGTCATATGAGCGCCTAGATGCCCTGAATGAAGCGCCTATGTGCCCAAACCCATAGCAGACCATTCCTCTCTTGACGTTCAGTGTCCAAGCGCTCCATACGAAGCGCCTAGGCGCTCATACTTAGCTCAAACCTGCATTCTGGATGTTCAGCGTCTAGGCGTTCCAGACGCAGCGCCTAGATGCCCATACCAGAATATAAATACATATTTTCTGACCTAATTGAAAGGGACAGCCGTCAGAAATGTCAGAAAAAAGATGAATCAACCTTGGGAAGTGTGAAAGAGGCTGCTCAACCACTAAGAAAAAGGGGAACTTCTCCAAATCATCAAGAATGACTAGGGTGTTCTATTTTCTTCTTATAGTTTCCTATATTTGCTTTATGAACTGCTAAGTTCCTTTGGTTAGGGTGATGGAACTTTCTCTTCTTATGATGTAATGACTTTTTGATATTAATTCAAGTCTTTCTTTCATGGTTTAGTGATTAGACCTATTTTTATTTGTTTGATAATTATTATGGAAAAGCTATTCATACAATTATTGACTTGAAGAATCCATACGAAATTAGGAAATGGAGTATGGGTTATGCTTCTTAGTCTAATAGTCATGCCTGTGGATATCTAGGAATAGAATGTCCTAAGTATGCGATTTTGATGAATTCATGAGACGTTAATCCTTTTTCTCGGAGATTTTAATTAAGGAATTAATTGATTTTTGTGAGTTAAGAGATGTTCATATCTCAAGGAATTGAATGTGAGTTACATTACAGAATTTAGTCATAAACTGAATAAAAGAATGATTTGAACTAAATCAATAGTCATTAGTCAGAGGTTGATTAAGTGAAATCAAACCCTAACCGCTTTTATCTCTTTAATTTTCCCAACCTATTCGTCATTGTGAATTTATTTCTTTCAAGTAGTTTTCATTCAATTTATTTTTCCTGTTGAACAAAACTCTATCCAATTTTGATTGTGACTAAGTAGTGAAATTAGTGAAGATACTTGTGTTAATCTCAATCCTCGTGGGAACGATATCTACTTCTATATTACTTATACGAACCAGTAAACTTGCTGGCGTGTTAACAAGTTTTTAGCGCCGTTGTTGAGGATTGAATTTTGACACATTTAAGAGTAGCTAATTTTATTGCTCTGGTTACATTTAATTTCATTTTGTTTCTTTTTGTTTATTTAGTTAATTGTGCTTAAACTAACTACAATACTCACTAGTATTGTTGTGGTTTATGCGATGTACAGTTGATCCGAGCTCGTTATTATTTGATCCTAAAATAGAGAAGGCTGCAAAAAGGAATAGAAAGGCTGCATGAAGGAAGGCAGCGAAGGCTCAGAGCAGCAATCCTCCACAAGTTCTTGTGAATACAATTATGGAGGGAAACAACAATAACCCGCTGCCTCGAAGAACTCTTGGAGACTATATAACGCCAAGTCCCGATAACTGTACCATAAGCATAGTCAGACCAAATGTGCAAGCAAACAACTTTGAGATAAACTTGCACTCTTGCATTTGGTTCAACAAGATCAATTTGGGGGAGGACCGCTTAATGATCCTAATGTGCACATTGCCAATTTCTTGCAATTATGTGACACAATCAAGATCCATGGTGCAAGTGAAGATGCCATTAGGCTAAGGCTGTTTCCTTTCTCATTATGAGACAAGACAAAGAGTTGGCTCCAATCTCAACCACAAGGGAGCAAAACCACATGGGAAGATTTGGTCTCCAAATTCCTTATGAGGTACTTCTCTCCATCAAAGTCTGCTAAACTGAGGAGTGAGATAACAAATTTCATTCAACAAGATGGAGAATCACTTAATGATGCATGGAAGCGATATAATGATTTATTAAGAAGATGCCCTCATCATGCCTTACCCGATTGGTTGCAAATTTAGACTTTTTGCAATGGATTGACCCTTTCAACAAAGGCAATGGTAGATGCAGCTACTGGTGGCTCACTGAATAATAAGATAGTGGAAGAAGCTCAGCAATTAATTAATATGATGGCCACGAACAGTTACCAAACCAGCAATGAGCATTCTATAGGAAAGAAAAAAGTACTTGAGCTTGACACATTGAATGCAATTTTAGCACAAAACAAGCTAGTCTCTCAACAGCTCACCAATATCACACAGAAGCTAGGTAATGTTCAAGTTAGTGCATCGGTAAGTACTTCTTCTCTTAATTTTTTATTGTGTTACGATTTTTGTGGTGCTAACCATCCTAATGGAGAATGTGAGGGTCCGCAAGGACACCAATCAATTTCACAGGAGCAGGTTAACTTTATGGGGAATGCACAGAGAAATCAAAACAACCCATACTCCAACACATACAATCCGGGTTGGAGGAATCACCCAAATTTTGCATGGAACAACCAAGGGGGACATAGAGCTCAACAGCCACCTTATCAATCACCTCATGTTTCACTAACTCCAGACAAACCATCACTATTAGAGGTAGCCTTAGAGAAGCTTACACAGCAAACATCCTCTTTTGTGCAACAAACAACAAGTTTCATAACTGAGACAAGAGTAAATTTCAAGAACCAAGAGGCAAGTATCCGAAATTTGGAAGCACAAGTTGGACAATTCTCAAGGCAACTATCTGAACGACCACCTGGTAGTCTACCTAGTGATACGGTGACAAGTTCGAAAGAGTATTGTAAAGTCATCACTCTGAGGAGTGGAAAGGTGGTAGAAGGGGGAAATACCAGTGCAAGAGAAGAGGTGGTGCTAGAGGAATAAGAAGACAAGCAAAACAAGAAGGATGAAGAAGAAGTAAATCAGAAGTACAATAAGGCTATGGAAAAAGGGAAAAAATAAGTTGAAGGACATGATTTGACCACAAATCCATACTTCAAGATCCCTTATCCTCAAAGGTTGAAGAAGCAAGAGAAGGAAAAGTAGTTTGAGAGATTCTTAGAAATATTTAAGAGGCTCCAAATCAATATACCTTTTGCAAAAGCCTTAGAGCAAATGCTAACATATGCAAAGTTTATGAAGGAGCTCCTGTCCAACAAAAGAAAGCTTAAGTATGATGAAAATGTGATGTTAATAGAAGAATGCAGTGCTATTCTCCAAAGGAAGCTTCCACCAAAACTAAAAGATCCAAGCAACTTCACCATTCATTATCATATAGGGAATTTGATGATTAGAAAAGCCTTGTGTGACTTGGGAGTAAGTATAAACTTGATGCCTCTTTCTATTTTTAATAAATTAGGCATTGGACAAGTGAAGCCCACCATGATTTCATTGCAACTAGCTGACAAGTCAATCAAGCATCCATATGGAGTGGTTGAAGATGTGCTTGTGAAGGTTGAGAAATTCATTTTTCCCGTAAATTTTGTGGTGCTTGACATGGAGGAAGATGCAGACATTCCATTGATCCTTGGGAGACCATTCTTAGCTACGAGGAGAGCTCTTATTGATGTACAGCAAGGCGAACTTATGTTGAGGGTGCATGACGAGAAAGTTACCTTTAATGTCTTTGAATCTATAAAACATCCAGCTGAAAAAGAAACTTGTTTGAGAATGGATGTTATTGAAGCTTTGACATCGGAGACTTTTAATATAAGCACTCCTGGTGAGCCATTAGTTACCATAATTTCTCATGATGAGTCCCTAAAAGAGGAAGAGCTAGATGAAGAAATGCAAGAACTTGTGAGGTTGCTGGAAGCATAACCTTTCCTTTACCAAAATGAAGAGCCAAAGGTAAAGGATTTAAGAAGGGAAGAGAAAGATATTCCTATCAAGCCAGAATTGAAGCCTCTTCTCTCCCATCTTAAATATGTTTTTCTTGATGAAAAGGATGCATGTCCAGTCATTATTAGCAAGGAATTGAATACGGTGGAGGAAGAGAAATTGTTGAGGGTTTTACAGGAACATAAGACAGTAATAGGATAGAGCATTTCAGATTTGAAAGGTCTTAGTCCAGCCTTCTGCATGCATAAAATCCTCATGGAAGAGAATTTTAAGCCGATTGTGCAACCTCAAAGACGACTGAATCCAACCATGAAAGAGGTTATTCGAAAGGAAGTGGTGATTGCTTGATGCCAGTCTTATATACCCTATTTCTGACAGTACTTGGGTGAGTCCGGTACAAGTGGTCCCAAAGAAAGGAGGAATCACAATTGTGAAGAATGAAAATAATGAGTTGATTCCTATAAGGGCAGTTATAGGGTGGAGAATGTGCATTGACTACCGCGGGTTGAATAATGCCACCCGTAAGGATCACTTCCTACTTCTATTCATGGATCACATGCTTGAGAGGCTGGCTGGACATGCCTACTACTGCTTTCTAGACAGATACTCAGGTTATAACCAAATCCCAGTTGACCTAGAGGACCAGCAAAAGACAACTTTCACTTGTCCTTATGGAGTTTTTGTATATAAGAGGATGTCATTCGGATTGTGCAATGCACTAGCAACATTTCAAAGGTGCATGCTTTCCATATTTTCTGATATGACTGAAAAATTCATAGAGGTATTTATGGATGATTTTTCTATTTTTGGTTCAAGTTTTGATATTTGCCTAAATAACCTTGTTTTAGTGCTTTAGAGATGTCAAGAGACTAACATTGTTCTGAACTGGGAGAAATGTCAATTTATGGTAAGAGAAGGTATAGTCTTGGGACATAAGATATCAGCTAAGGGTATAGAGGTGGATTGGGCAAAAATCTCGATAATTGAAAATTTACCCCCACCAACAAATGTAAAGAGGGTGAGAAGTCTTTTAGGTTATGCCGATTTTTATAGAAGGTTCATAAAAGATATTTCAAAAATCTCAAAACCCCTTTGCAATTTGTTGGAGAAGGATGCAGTGTTTAATTTTGATGAAAATAGTTTGTATGCCTTTAATCTCCTGAAAATGAAATTAGCTTCTGCACTTATAATTGTTGGTCCCTATTGGAGTGCGTCATTTGAGCTTATGTGTGATGCGAGTGACTATGCCATAGGTGCTGTTTTGGGTCAAAGAAGGAATAGGATTTTTCATGTGATTTATTATGCTAGTCGCGTTCTCAATGGTGCACAACTTAACTATGCGACCACTGAAAAAGAATTGCTTGCAATTGTCTTTGCTTTTGATAAATTTCGTTCTTATTTGATAGGTTCGAAAGTTGTTGTGTTCACAGATCACACGGCGTTGAAGTACCTTTTGGCCAAACAAGAAGCTAAGCCAAGGCTCATCAGATGGATCTTGCTACTCCAAGAATTTAACATAGAGATAAGAGACAAGAAAGGTGTGGAAAATGTTATAGCTGACCATCTGTCTAGATTGCAGCATGAAGGAGGTCAAGGCAAGCCACAAGTTCCTATCAGGGAAGAATTTCCAGATGAACAACTCATGAGAGTCCAAGGACTACCATGGTTTACAGACATGGCAAACTACAAAGCTGGAAACATGATTCTGGAAGACTTTTCATGGCAGCAAAAGAAGAGATTCCTCCATGAGGCCAGATTTTACGCATTTTGGAGAGAGACGCATGTTGCATCTGAATGAAATAGATGAGTTCCGTTGCTTGGCTTATAAGAATTCAAGGATTTACAAGGAAAGGATGAAGAAATGGTATGACAGAAAATAACGTCACGCATCCTCGAGAAGGGGCAATCAGTCCTTCTCTACAATTCCAAGCTGAAACTGTTCCCTGGAAAATTGAAATCAAGATGGTCAAGACTATTTAATGTTGAAGAAATTTCCCCATTTGGAGCAGTGGAAGTCTTAGAGCCAAAGTCCAATAGGAGATTCAAAGTGAATGGTCAAAGGTTGAAGTTATATCTGGGAGGAGAATTAGATCTCACCAAAGAGTCCATTGACTTGAAGGATCCTTAACTTGCTATAGCACGTCAAGCTAAGGACGTTAAATAAGCACTTCATGGGAGGCAACCCATGCTAGGGAGTTTTTCTAACTTTACTTTTGCGTTTGCTTATGTTTTTCTAAACTTCCTTTTGTTTTGATTAGTTTTGTTGCATCTTTAGTATGTTGGTTAACACTAGAATTCTGTGTGTAAGTGCTTTTATTTAAGTTTGGAGTGTGTGAACTCATTTTGTCTTCTTTTTTATTATTCTTTTCATGCATAATCTTCATTTTAGTTAGAATCAATCTCCAATTGATGGGGGGAAAGAAAGAAGAAGAGGTTTAAGCCACAGAATTTTGCAGCAACCACACCGCTGGGTGGCAAAATGGTGGCTGGGCGATGATATAAAAAAAGAAGGAGGAGCCTTCTCTGAGTTGAGGACGCCAGGCGGTCATAGTGCCGCTGGGTGGTAAGGGTTTTTTTGAGCCACTGGGCGGCCTAATATACCGTTGGGCGATGGGTGCACCAGAAAATTTCTCTTCTCTGACTTTGTACTGCTAGGCAGTAACGTGGCCGCTGGGTAGTATAATAAAAAAAAGATATTGGCTTCTGACTTTGTGCCGCTAGGCGGCCGATTATGCCGCTGGGCGGCCCATCTCGTGAGTTAAAAAAAATGTGAAAGAGGTAGAGTTTCAGCAGTTTCAGCATGCTTATAGTGCCTAAGCGCTTAATCTGAAGCGTCTAGGTGCCCAAGCATCTCAAGGTAAGTTCTTCTCTGCCACAACAGCGTTTAGATGCTGTATACTAAGTGCCTAGGTGCTTAGTTAAAAAAAATTTGCGTTTTAAAACGTAGAACCCTCATTTTCCCCTCCTCACTTTCTAAAACCCTCACAACACCTCACTCTCTCCCTTTCTTTCTCTCTTCCGAAATCCACAGACAACCATCCCCCTCCCTATTTCAGCTTCCTCTCTTCTTTTTACTCCTACCACCCTGTTGTTCTCTCATTCTCCCTCCCTCTTACTTTCCTCTTCCTTCTCAATCTCTCCCTAGTTCACGCACTTGTTTGTCATCTCACTCCAGGTATGTGTTTCTTCTTCTTTTTTACTTAATCCTTCATTTTGATTTTTTTTTTGATTGGGTACCTAAATATTCTTCCTCATGTCTTCCTTTATTGCAATAAGTACCTAAAGATTCTAACTTTTTTTATTGGACATAGGGTGGGTTAAATGTTACGTATTCTAGGTGATTCTCTGCATATTATGCTTTTTGTGTAGGGTTTGCTAACTAAATGAGTTAATGGGTTTTGAATAGCATCCCCTCTGGGTTCATTGTTCTGTCTTGCTTCTGTTTAGAGGATGTGAAGTAATGTGGCTCTTGAGAACTGAATAGGTACATTACATTTTTTGAGTGCTTGGTGGGAGGAATGTTGAACTACATTTTCTGATTCATTTGTTGGGAGCATATTCATTGCTATCCATAATGATGCACTCTGTATTTTCTGTATGTTCTGATTTATCCTGAAACTTTGGATTATACTCTCAGGCTGTTTATATTTCATGTGCAGATTCATGGCACCCAAGCTCCACCCTAAGAGAAAACGTGGTTCACAACCTGAGAGCTCACGCCAATAGGCGTTGTTCAACACTGACCTCTTTCTATTTGAGGAGAATGAGAAACGCCTCACTGATATCCTCTATAATTGGGGATTTGTGCCAGAACGAGGTATCCTTTTGAAGGACAGTGACTGTGATGATATTTTTTTCATCAAATCCTAAGGAGAAATTGGTTAAAGCTTTACAAGTTGCCATTCGACGGTTCAGCCTCCATAGTCCATGAATTCTATGTAAATGCGTACCAGGTGGAGGGTGATGACCATAATAAATATGAGTCATACGTCTGCGGCCATTGCATTCTTTTTAATTCACAAACTCTCGATCATTTTCTTGAGACACCAGAGGCAGTGGGCGATTGTGGGTACACAAAGCTGAAGAATGAGGCATTAAACCCCAATTTAGTTTTGCGGACTCTATGCCGGTCAGGTGCACACTGGGAACTTGATGCCCAGAACTATCCTAAATACTTGAAGAAGTCTGACTTGCTCCTAATTCCCAAAGCTTGGTGCACTTTTTCTGAAGCTAGATTCTTCCCCAACTCTCACCATCAAAAGGTGACAAGAGACTGGGCGTTACTAATTTTTGCTATTATTACTAGAAAATCAGTGGATGTGGGTTTACTAATTTCCCATAAATCAAAATTCTAGCCCAGAGAAAGACCTGGCGGTCTCGGTTATGGTACCCCAGTCTTATCACGTAGTTATGTAGGGCAGCTGGGGTTGAGGTCACTGGAGATGTCTCAATCAGGCCAGATCCAGCTGTGGACGTGGCCATGATCAATTGCTATTTGTAAAAGGATGACCCCACTCAAATTCATCCAGCAACCAGAGGCTGTGCAGCCAGGCCACCTCGTCCACGCCTTGCGACTCCCTCCAGTGCAGTAGAGAGACGCATTCAGCGTCTTGAGCGATATATTATTCAATCCAACCAGGCATTTGAAGGGATGCTGCGGAACCTGGCTAGCTAGCTGAATATCGATCCAGATGCTCTAGGTAGCATCCCACTTCCTGCGGAGGACTCACAGAGCGAGGGTGGAGTTGGCACTGATGAGGACGAGAGTGAGAGCAGCGATGATTGATTGCCCCTGCACAACTCTCATTCACAGTGATCTACGAGGGGGAGTTTCTCTTTTTGTTTCCTTTTGTTTTGCATTTTCATTTCTAAAGTTAATTTCATTAGTTTCGTTCTTAAAATTTTTGCATTGCCATAGTTCCTATTTTTGGTTCACTTCTAAAGTGCTTGGGGACAAGCACGAGAATAAGTTTGGGGGAGGATCTATTTTCATGCCATGAATATCACTCTTTGGACCTTCCCCTGTTTTGGGTTTGAGAAAAAAAAGGAAAAAAAAAGTTGCCAATCATGAAGAAGGAGCAAGATAACTAAGGAAATAGCTTTGAGTAAGCTCCTCTTCACCACAGTTCGAGGGTAAAGTAACTTAGTATGTGTCATTCACATGTAAGTGAGAACCCCAAGTGAGTTTGAGGCTTAATGCATGAGAAGGATACATCCACCCACTCATTTTGTTGTGATTATGTGCATTTCACTCATATTAACACTTTTCAGAACTTGTATTCTCTCTGTTTGAAATTGTTGGCATGTGTGCGTTCATGAGACATGGTTGAGGCATTGTTTGTTTGATAGCCTGCTGGCCAAAAAGCTAACCCTATACAAATTTTCCCTAGTGCAGCCCCTTGAGCCTGATGACCATTCTATTCTGTTTAGCTCAATTAACCCTTAAGCATAAAACCATGAAAATAACCAACCAAAGGAGTCAATAGACTATTGTTGATTTGGGGTGAAAAAGAGTGCAGAGGTTGACATTAGGGAATGATGGGTTAATTTGTTTATATTGTGAAAGAGGTTGTCAAATTCTAAAAAAAAACAAACAAACAAACAAACAACAACAACAAAAGTGAATCTGAATAAATGTGGTTATGGGGTATGAAAGATGAAGCAAAAAGGGGGTTTGTGTTTGTTCATTGGGTTTCTTGAGAAAATTTAGATCTTTTTGGTCTATAGCTCTTTTGGTTGAACCTAACTATTCCCTATATTTATTCCACCCCTCTCCTTAGCCCAATTACAGCCCTGAATAAAAGATCTCATGACTTGTGGTATGCGTTCATGTTGATGATGGAGTAGTAGAGAGGAACCAAGCCTATGGTAAGGTGTTCTTATATTGTGAATGAGTGAAAGTACAAACCCAAACACTTGAGTGAAGTGAACAAATTTGCTAAATCTATTCCCATGTGAATTTACGTGCATATAAAGTTACTCTGCTCTTGGTGTTGTGGTGTTTGAGAAAAGCAATTCTTTGAGCTATTTCCTTCGGTGATCTGTGCTCGGTATCTATGTTTTGCAGCACTAGTTTTTGTCTCTTTGCCCGAGGACGTGGCAAAGTTTAAGTTTGTGGGAGTGATGAGCATGTAAAAGATATGGTTTTATGTCTTGAAATCTTGAATTATTTCCCCTGAATTTACTCTTTTTACTGCTTATTTCTCAAGTATCTTGCAAAGTTTGATTTAGTTTTGTAATTGAGAATACTTGAGCTAAAAGAAGTAGAATCATCACTACTTTGATGTATTTTTGTAGGGAAGCATCTAATGATGGAGGAGATTGATTTTTGGAGGCAAATGCAAGGAATTTTGGCTTTCATATGAGCGCCTAGACGCCCTGAATGAAGCGCCTAGGCTCCCAAACCCATAACAGACCATTCCTCTCTGGACGTTCAGCATCCAAGCGCTCCATACGAAGCACCTAGGCTCTCATACTTAGCTCAAACCTGCATTCTGGACGTTCAGCGTCTAGGCGTTCCAGACGCAGTGCCTAGGCGCCCATACTAGGATATAAATACATATTTTCTGACCTAATTGAAAGGGATAGCAGTCAGAAATGTCAGAAAAAAGATGAATCAACCTTGGGAAGCATGAAAGAGGCTGCTCAACCACCAAGAAAAAGGGGAACTTCTCCAAATCATCAAAAATGACAAATGTGTTCTCGTTTCTTCTTGTAGTTTCCTACATTTGCTTCATGAACTGCTAAGTTCTTTTGGTTAGGGTGATGGAACTTTCTCTTCTTATGATGTAATGATTTTTTTATATTAATTCAAGTCTTTTTTCATGGTTTAGTGATTGGACCTATTTTTATTTGTTTGATAATTGTTGTGGAAAAGCTATTCATATAATTATTAACTTGAAGAATCCATACGAAATTGGGAAATGGCGTATGGGTTATGCTTCTTAGTCTAATTGCCATGCCTGTGGATATCTAGAAATAGAATGTCCTAAGTATGCGATTTTGATGAATTCATGAGATGTTAATCCTTTTTCTCGTAGATTTTAATTAAGGAATTAATTAATTTTTGTGAGTTAAGAGATGTTCATATCTCAAGGAATTGAATGTGAGCTACATTACAGAATTTAGTCATAAACTGAATGAAAGAATGATTTGAACCAAATCAATAGTCATTAGTCAGAGGTTGATTAAGTGAAATCAAACCCTAACTGCTTTTATCTCTTTGATTTTCCCAACCTATTCGTCGTTGTGAATTTATTTCTTTCAAGTAGTTTTCATTCAATTTATTTTTCCTGTTGAACAAAACTCTATCCAATTTTGATTGTGACTAAGTAGTGAAATTAGTGAAGATACTTGTGTTAATCTCAATCCTCGTGGGAACGATATCTACTTCTGTATTACTTATACGAACCAGTACAGTTGCTGGCGCGTTAACAAACTCTGATCAATAAGTCGTCACGACTTAATTAATCCAGATAAAACTTGAATAGGCAAAGTTTGGCGTCATGCTAGAGACACTGCCCATTAGCTAATTATTATAGTAAAAATAATAATAATAATAAGTTATTTATATGGGCTACAGTTTACACAAAGGACAACTTCCGCAGCATAATACATTAGGTTGACACACAAAAGACAAAAGGTAAAGGTTTGAGCTCACTGTGGAATAAAATGTGGTAGAGTCAAATGCAGAGCAATAATATTAACAAATGCATAAGAACATAAAAAATAAATAAATAAAATAAAACTTCTCATCCATTTATCCGAGAATCTAACATAGCCAACCAAAGATATTGGATCATATTCTTTAAGACACTATGATTGAACCAAATGCTCAAGAAAACTAATAAAGCCTTGGTTGTGCATAATTGTCCTCAACTTTTTCAATGAAACAAATCAGCATAAGCATCATGATTCAAATAAAAACCACTGACACTCGTGTTTACTAACCCAATAGAGTGACGTATCGATAAGTAGTTAAATGACCTAAGCAAAACCATACTCCAAATTCTGACCACCATCAAGCAGCACCCAAAACACCTTTGATTTCAAAGGAAAACATGCTTTCATTATTTATAGGGCATATCTCAGTAAATAACAACACTAAGAAGGCCATAACAAAATGATTTTTAGGAACAAAACCAAGAGAGTATGCAACAAATACTACTACAAGTATTATCAAACATTAGCACCATTGCTTAAAAAAAATGAGCCAATCAAGCAACACATCACAACGACAAACTCAATTTTGCCCACCTAATCCTATAAATCATGGGCAAGTTAGAAACAAGGAATCAAGGCTTGCTTATAATGTGAAGACCAAGCGTGTAATAGAATAGATTCCAGTCGTTCACACACCATTAAATTAGGAGAGGAGAAATTTCAATAAACAAACTAGAGCCTCGAATGCATCAATATAAAAGCTAGTGTAAAGATAAATTTCAAAGCCAAGGATCGAGAAAGATTTACCACAGCAAAGTATTTCAAGCACCAAATGCACTTTTGAGAAATAGAACTTATTTCATTCAACATAACAATATGAATAAGCTGAATACACAACCTATATCATTGTCTCGAACCTTTCATCAAATAGGTTGAAGGCATAAGTACAGAGTACACTCAGCTATCACAATCGTTACAGGTTCTTCCAAAAAATGAATAATACTAGCCATGTTTAATTTCAAATTCATCCTCATTAGAACTTAAAATAAAAAAAAATGGATTACCCACAGACGAGTTCATATGTTGTGGTCCCAAATGGAGGCCTGATTCGATTTCAGTTCAAGTCTGCAGCTTTTGCTCACCGATATTTCAAGCTCTAAACATGTTGCCTTTCTCTCAACCTCAATCTCGCTCTTAGTGTTTCTAAGAGTGCATTTTCATCTCTACTTCACTCACTCTCTTCTCTGAATTCATTTTCTAAGTATGAATGCATATGGATCCCCCTCTGCTACCTTATTGCTTGGTGTTTTATAAGGCTAGATCCGCATTCTTCACCATTCAACCCACGTGATTTTCCTTGATCCTAATTGAAATCAAAATGAAACCAAAAAGGGAATTACTCTCACCGCAAAGGAAAGAAAAAAAGAGGAATCATGCTTACCTGATTTGTGCAAGAACAGAAAAGGAAAGGGTCCAGGTCTTGGGCATGAAATTGGAGCGTGATGGATGGGGTGTGGCGCAGCTGGAGTGCAAGATTGGAGCGCGATGGAGAATGCGCGCTGCGTGGAGGGGGTGAGGTGCGTGGCTGCTAGGGTTTGGAGGGGAAAGAGCAGCAAAAATGAGTGATGGGTCATGGGTGGAGGATTCAGGTCTGCTTAGGCCCAAGATGCAAGCTATGTGGGCCTAACTTGTGTTTATAAGAATTGAGTCCCCTTTTTTTATTATTTCATTTTCATAAGTCCACATTTTTAATCCTTTTTTTTCTTTTCTTTTATTTTTTAACAAAATACCCCAGACAAAATTGAGTATTCACAATTGCTCCTCTTTACTTGTATTTTACTAGATAAAAAGAATAACCGTAGCTTTTCATTTTATCATTATAAGGAATGAATAAAGATAAGAACTCGAATTTTTTCCGAGAGTGCATAAGATGATACAAAATGAAAAACAAATTGATGCGAGAATAATGAAATGCAAAGAGTCGATGCGCTCAAAAGTAAATGACAGAAATTTAAATTGCAGGGAGCCAATTCGCTCAAAAGTAAATAACAGGAGCCGATGTGCTCAAAAGTAAATGACAAGAATTTAAAATGCAAGGAGCCGATGCGCTCAAAAGAAAATAAAATGCATGGAGCCGATGCGCTCAAAGGTAAATGATAGAAATTTAAAATGCATGGAGCCGATGCGCTCATAGGTAAATGACAGGAATTTAAATTGCATGGAGCCAATGCACTCAAAGGAAATTAAAATGCATAGAGCCGATGTGCTCAAAGGTAAATGACAAGAAATTTAAAATGCAAGAAGCCGATACCCTCAAAAGTAAAATGCATGGAATCGATGCGCTCAAAAAGTAAATAACAGAAATTTAAATTACAGAAGCCGATGCGCTCAAAAGTAAAGGACAGGAGCTGATGCACTTAAAACTAAAAGAAAAAAAAATGACAGGAGCCAATGCGCTCAAAACTAAAAGACAAAAGTTGATGCGCTCAAAAGTAAAAGACAAGAGCCGATGCGCTCAAAAGTAAAATGCATGAAGCTGATGCGCCCAAAAAAATAAATGACATGAAAGCACTTGTGCTAAATAAACATGGAAAATTCTTTTCTTCTCTCTTTCTCTCTTTCTCTTTTTTTACTCTTTTTTTCTCTCTCTCTTTTATTTTTCTTTCTTTTCTTTTTTAAATTATTTTTATTAAAAGGCCTTTGAACCAAAGATGACTTTGGAAAACTTTAACCCATAAAACCCTTGCTCATATCAGACCATTCGATTGACTTGGAATCCTCTTAACTTTTTTTTCTCTTCATTTCTTGTTTTTTATTACCCCCCTTTTTTCATCTTATTTTCCTATTTTTTACTCTGAACTCTCCTTTTGGGAAGTGAGATGATCATCTCTTGTTATGAACCCTTTCTTGGAGCTACTAAGTCCTTGCGACAAAATTTTACCCCAGTATTTAACTTTGTCCCTCATCCAATTGACTTCCTACAAGTACTTGATAATTTAACTACTATCTTTGTTGCTACTTCCTTCAACATATATTCTCCTTAGTCCTTCAGAAATTTTGTCCTAGTATGGCCAATTGAATGCAAACAAAGTTGCTAAAAAATTGCCCCAGTTTAAGCCATTCTAATTTATTTGTCCTAACTTTTGCTTAAACCGTCCTTTTAGGTTTTCAGTCTAACAGACTCTTTTCCTTTTTTTTGCTCGGGTACCCCTTGAGATATCATTTTTCCCTTTAATTGGAACTTCTAAGTTCTTTTCACTCTGAATTGTTCATTAAGGGATTGCCATTAGATGGTCAAATCATAGTGTTGTACTCATGTTCACCTTACTTGAAGCATTACGTAATAGATAGACATGAATTCAAAAATACAACAGAAAAGAAATTTACAAAGTGAACAACTTCCACATTGGTCTTGGAAGTTTGACTACATAAAAAGACACAAATGATGGTATAGGATTCAAAGTGGTGTTGCCCCAATATGGATTGGTTTGATCCTCATGAAAACGATCTTTTGTTACCCACTAGACATTATGGCTAAGGATTTTCTTCTGCTGAATATCCACATCATGTCAAATTGAACCGAAAAGAAATTTGTCCCAATCTAGGACTGAATTAAATAAGGAAACAACTTGCCCTAATTACCAAAAGCTTTGCCCTAATATAGGTCAAATTGAACTAGAGAAAAGAAAAATTACCATAGTCTAGGACTGAATTGAATAGGCCAGAAACTCGCCTTGGTGTAAGGCTAAATTGAATCAAAAGATTTTCCCAATGTAGGTCAAATTGAACTAAAGAGAAATTTGCCCCAGTCTAGGACTGAATTGAATAGGGCAAAAACTCGTCCTAGTAACCAAAAGATTTTCCCCATTGTAGGATTGAATTGAACCAAGGAAAAGAAAAATTGCCCCAGTTTAGAGTCAAATCAAACAGCGTAGAAACTTGTCCTAGTATAAGGCCAAATTGAACCAAAGAGAAATTTGCCTCAGTCTAGGACTGCATTAAATCAGGCTGGAACTTGCCCTAGTGATCAAAAGATTTGCCCCAGTGTAAGTTAACTTGAACCAGGAAAAAGAATGCCCTAGTGTATGGCTAGCTCGAATAGGGTAGAAAGTTGCCCTGGTGTAAGTCTCTTTTTTCTCTTTTTCTTTTCTTTTTTTTTAAAGAGCAATGAACTAGATACTTGGATGAGCTAACCTTTGTCTCAAAATTAAAGTTAACGAAAATGAGAATAACCATTTGAGGCTTGTAACGTGGCCCAGGCTAGGGGTTATGAAAGGAAAGATATAAAGCTTAAACAAGTGTTTAAAGGTTGAATGGGACTAAGGATCCTTGAACTTTCAAGCACACTTTTCTCTTATTGTTCTCCATTTCTTCCCCATTTCATTTCTTTTTCTTTCATTCCCCTTTGTCATGACTTATTTCATTTTCTTTCTTCTTTCTTTCCCTCTTTTTTTTTTGTTTTTGCTTTTTTTTAGTTTTTCATCATTTTTTATTTTTACTTCTTGCCCCTTTCACCTTTTCTTCCTTTTCCATTATACTTCAAAATAGTCACCATGACAATCAACCATTGTTTTGTGCTATCCCTTAGTGTAGGGGAGATTCTTATCCAAGGTTTATTGAAGAAATTTTCGAGCCCAAAAAGGGTGACAAGGGATAACGATGATGAAATTTTGTAAAAGATAGAAAAAAAAATGGTCAGTCTTCATTTCCAAATCATGATTGTTTATTTTCAAAACTTTAATTTTAAGACCAAAAGACAGTGCACATCAAGTGATTACTTCTTTGCTTCTTTTTTTTATTCATTTTTTTACTTTTTTTTCTTTTTTTTTTTGCAAAAGACACTTGCACACGTGATATTTATTAACATCTACCAAACTAAGAATTGCCAAGAATTAGAGTCCAATGGGATCTAAATATAAGGAAGACACTTTGAAGAAATGAAAGCGAATAAATGTCAAGAAAGATAATGTGATGAAAATGAAAAGAAACAAGGTACTCATGCAAATTCATTACATTAATGCTTTAAGAAAGTTAACATGAGTTCAACATCACTAATTATTTTATAGCAATCACTTCAGTTAATGCCTTGGATCTCCCATTGTTCAGAGGTCTCAAGTTGCTAGAGGGCGAATGAGTTCTTCAGAGGAATCTACCCCTTGTCTAGCTTGTATTACTCCTAAAGTGAGCAATCCTTGTATTCGAACCTTAAAGTCCCAACAGTTCTCAATATCATGCCCTATTCCCCCACAATGATAGGCACAACTTGACTCTTCATTCTGTTTCTCCTCTTTTTTCATCGTTACAGTTAGTGCAGTGATACTATAACCTGCTTTCTTCAACCCCTCAAATATTTCAACCATTGATGTATGCAACACCCCAAATTTTAGACTATGTTACAGTAATGATTAAATTCCACTGTTTTGGTGTTTTCTGTGTTACATAAAAATATTTTAACTGTTTCGAGACTATTTTTGATTATTTTGTGTGATTTGCTCCAGGTCAGGAAAATAATAATTTTTGGGCCGGGAAAATTCTTATCTGATTTATTCGTAGATGGGGGATCTTACTAAACTCAAGTCTGAGTGACACAGAAAAGAAACTTTTAATTTTTAGAATTTATTTGTGAAATAAAAATATTTCACTAATAAATATCTATTATTTTATTTATAGTAGTTTCTGCTATGAATTATTGGACCCGATATATTTTAACTGACAAAAAATGTGCTTAGAATATTTTCTGTAACCTAAATTAGAATGAACTAATAAGAATCAGTCAAAAATGATGGCTGGACTTTTCTAACCAATAGGAATCGGTCAAATTAAGTAGCATGGACTTTATTGTGGACCGTTGGATGAAAAACTTAAGATGCCTTTGATCATAACCATTAATCAGATCAATGGTGTGAGAACAAACTTGATAAAGTAACTTATGATATCCACCTAGATTAAATCAATGGTTAGGAAATGAAGTTTATTTCAATGGTTAGGATTTAGTCAAATATAATGGCTTGACTAGTTACTAAGTAATTAAATAAACCTAATTTAGTTATCTTAAATGCCTAATTAAGAAACTAAGTGAACTAACCTAGTTACTAATTAGTTATAATCTAGTTACTAATTAAATATCCTAATTCCATCTAGAAGCCATGACTAAGCATGGCATATGCAATGACCATTTAATTAGTTAGCTATGTAATTAGATAGTTAATTAAGTGTAATTAAAAAACCTAACCTAATTAACTTGCCATCTAATTAGCATGTAATTAAGCTTTAATTGAAGTCAAACCTAGTCACTAATTCCCTAGAAGCCACACGGCCAAGGAGGGGCAAGGAGGCTTCTCCAAGCTTCTTGAATGGTCTTTTGTGACCATTTGATGACCACATGATGACCATAGGCCGCATGCTTCCTAATGTGAACACACCATGATATTTTAGTATCAAACTTTTCTCCTAATCTCTCCTATACACTCTCACACAGCTGCACTCTCTTCATTTCACTCTCATTATTCACTTTTTCACTCACCTAAAAAGCTTAGCTTTATTTTCTCTCAAAATTCCCAAGAACACTTTTCTTTCTTTTTCTCTTGGAGGGTTTCAGCTACACCACTCAAACCCTAGTATCCATATTCTATAATTTTTCTTCTCTACATTTCCTAAACCTAAACCACCTTCTAAACACTTTTCATTTAGGAAATTTTGTCAAAATCCTATCCTAAGTGCTTCAAAATCCAAGCTTTTGGTTACTTCCCTAAAGGTAAACTTTTGATTTTATGCTTTAAAATTAAGTTTTTGATTTTCTAAACCATGATTGTTCCATGGTTCTTTATTATTAAGCCTTATTTGTGATTTTAATAATTGTTTAAGAATTGTTAGAGATTTGTTTTGATCCACACGAAAATCAAGAGGAGAAGGAAACTTGAGGATTCTTGTCTTCAAGAAGTAAGAGAGAGATTTGCCTTACCAACCAAGTTTTGGTGGTGAGAAGATGGTTGTGTATGATGAAAAACCCATAAGGGTTTATTCACTTGTTATTTGATGTCTCTTTATTTGTGATTGTATTGTTTATGAGTTTGCAATTATGATTTGCATGTGTGATAGTATGATTATGACTTTGATAATATGCTTGTATGTATAATTGTGGAAGCATGCAAGTGTATGTGTAACCTAGGATGTGAACAACATGTTGGAAGGATTGTATGAGTGCTCCAAAGAGCAATGAGGCACACGGCCTCACTAGGTTCAAGAGGACCAAAGTCCTAAAAATGATGGTTTCAAATTGAGGATTAATTGTTTAAATGAGAAGGAAATGATTTTGGAAGAATTTGAATTTAGTAGCAAGCACAATGCTTTTTAGGAAACAAATCGATACAATTAAGTAATGAGATTATGAAAATAAAATGAGTGTCAATACTTGAAGTTTACTGACGTATAGCTTACCCTATGGGTTTTGAAGCACGTCCAAAAAATTTGAGATGTATTATTTGAAGTAAAAGAAAGAATTACCATTTTTTGGGAAACAATAGAAATACTAATTTTTAGAGGGACTATATTGAAAATATTTAAAGTTTTCTGGGAAACAATAGAAATATTGATTTTAGAGGGGTTATATTGTAATTATTTTCTAAAAGAGGGACTATATTACAATTATTTTTTTAAGAAGGACTATATTATAAATATTTTTTAAATGAGGGACTATAATGTAAATATTACATTATGGAGGGACTATTATGCAAATATAAAAAATAAAGTCAATTTTTGGTATTAAATGAGAAAAATCGTATTTTTGAGTTAAAATGTGTGAGAAATATTTTACGCGATTTGAAAATATGACAAAATTGTTGCGCTATTGAGAAAATGTGAAAATATGATTTTGCGATGAAAATACAATAAGGATACTGTTGGGCCAATATGAGGACCCTGAATATGAGATGATGAATTGAACTGAGAATATGAGATAATGAAATTGAACTGTGAATGGTGCATAGTACATGCATTGGAAAGGTCCGATGGACTGTTTGAGGCTATTTGTCTAGGAAAGAATACACCTCCTGAGTCGGTGCGATATGCGTAGTGTAAGTCACTTGTTGACCTTAGGGGCATTGGGGTGCGGGTTGCCTACAATGGGCAGTTGGTAGCTCTTCTATACCGTGGGTTAGACCGACGCAACATACCAATGATCCTAACTGAGACACTGTTCTTAATCAAGATTGATAAAGACTATCGTGTATATGCTAGATGTGCAAATCTGAGCACGTGGTCTGAGGCATGTTGGTATAGACAGATCTTTTCGATCACTTTCTCCGATCTAAGTTTTAACTCCATGGAGTAGGGAATTGAGTCTATGTGCATATACATAGTTATTGAGTACTAGAAATCAATGTGATAATTGAATACTATTGAGGGCATTATCGTAATTATGGTTTATGATAATTAAATTGTTGAATAATTGAATACTATTGAAGGCATTATCGTAATTATGGTTTGTGATAATTGAATTGTTGAATAATTGAATACTGTTGAGGGCATGATCATAATTATTATTTATTGCATGAGTTGTGATGATGAATGATGTTGGTGGCATAATTGTAATTATGGTATGATGTGTTGGAATGAGATATTGTATGTGTTTATCTTCATGCTACTATACTGATAATGGTGTAGGTGATCTTACCTCTTTGTATGTCTATTCTATATTGTATTTATATCTGTAAAGACATTGAGCAAGGACTAGAGCCATAGGGCAGAGAGGACCAGATTCCTGTTGAGGGCGCTAAGTTTTGAAGAAATGGAGATGCCCAGTTTCTTAGGGTACATGAGGTTACAGTTTCGAGGAGGATCGGAGGCATGGCACGTTGATTTGGATAGAGCAAGTATTTACTATATGGGAGACTTAACGATTACTTTAAGTAGACTTCATTTAGGGAATCCTTATTTTAGTGTTAATGTTTATGTACACCTAGAGTTTCCATTATCTATTAGGCAGTACTGGGGAGCTTACTACCATACCCCTAGTGCGATTAGTATTATGTCGTCTGCGCGGACACTTGTTCGTAGGACTTCACGTCAAATTGGATTCCTACCTACTGAGGAATCTGAGGAGGACCCGTCTGAGGGTTCTGCTGTGTAGTAATTCTTGGGCAGTATGTTAATTTCAAGTAAGGTTTAAATATTTTGAGAGTCTAGTTTATAAATATTTAAGTATGACAAACTACGATGTGTGTATATATGATGTAAATTATTTGTGATGATGTTGTAATGTTTTATTTTTTGCTAAGTTTATTTTATTGTTATTAAGAAATTTTATAACTTGTATTTATATTACAAAGCATATATTAAATAAAGGGGTATTTTGATAACTAAGTAACATAAATGTGATACCCTAAGGTGGGTGTTACAATGTACGCAAGCTCATGATTTTTCTTATTGGTGGCCTTTCCATCTCCAAAGCATTTACCACATTCTTTCTACCATGATTAGGAATTGGGTTATTGACAATACTAGGTCCAACCTCTTCTTGAATATCAAGCTTTCCACAAGCAATTAGATTCTTCATTGCAGTCTTGAAAGATTCATAATCCTCGATTGAGTGCCTTGGGATGTCCATGTGGTATTTACAAGTTAAATTTGGGTTATACCACGTCGGGAATGGTGGTTCAAAAGGATGTACAGGATTTTCAGAGATGAGGTGAGCATCAAACAGTCTTTGGAATAAGTCTACATTTGAAATGGATAATCTTAGGAAATGGGTAGGTTTTGGGGATGGAAGCGACCTTGATTTTGGAAGTGTGACCGAGGTTATGGGTGATTTGGGAAATTTTGTGAAGGTGCAGGTGGATATTGGATATAGGTTGGGCGAGTTGGTACATATGGTTGTGGTGTGGGAATATTGTTAATGTGGAAATGTGGGATTTGAGGTTTATTTGTAGACGGAGCGGTTAGGCCAGGAAGATGAGAAAGTGCAAGTGTTTGATAGGAAAGGTAGGGGTTTGGGTTACATGGAGGGGCTTAGTAAGCAGGGTAAGACGGTGGATAGCGGGGTTATGAAGGTTGTTAGTTTTGCACATAGCTCACTTCTGGCTTATTTTTCTTAGGGGGAAACCCCTTCTTGAAACCACCTTCATTATTACCAGTTGGCGGGAGCTCCTAAAGTCCTCAAAAAATATGAGCACATTTCTATCAACGTCAACGATGGTTACACTTGTGTTGCAAGAACTCTCCATCTCTGGGCATACTGCTTAAAGGTTTTCTCATTTTTCTTCTGTAATGTTCCTAATTGCTCCCGAGTTAGGGCTATATCCAAATTAAATTGACACTGTTCCATAAACAGGTTTATCCAATTATCCTAAGAAGAGATTTTGGAAAGGTCTTGTTGGATATACCATTCCAAAGAAGGCCCAGACAAGCTTTCATGAAAGAAACTGGCAAGGAACTTCCAGTCCTTTGACTAAATTGACATTTTGGTAATGTATGTTTTCAGGTGAAAAAAGAAGTTAGTGCTCCCATCATATTTGTAAAATTCTGGAACTTTAAAGTCCTTTGGGATGATAATGTTAGTAGTAGGACACAACTCTTCTATCCCAAGGGGACCATAGGTGCTAGGACCTTTAATTGCTTTGATTTTTCTTCCATCTTTTCCATCCATTCTTCCTTCATCTTATCATTTTGAATGGCTGCATGACCAATCCTAGTAGGAAATCTTGTTGACACTGGGATGGACACATGTGGTTGTTCCTATGTGAATTCAGCGTTACCATGAATCTCATTTTGAGTATCCTCCGACGAACGATACCTTTCTCGGATAGGAATCACTAGCAGTGCAGTATTCGAGGTTCCTCCCACAACAGACATCTCAATGGTGACCCCGGGATTTGTCCTTATGGAAGTGATAATTGGTAGGCGCGAATGTATCCCAGTTACTCCTATGCCCCCGGCCACCCCAATCAAGGTGAGTGATCTGTTAATAATTTCAGCTCTTGAATGTTCTTTGTTTGATCTAATTGGATTCCAAATGTGTTTAATTGCTGACATTTAGTTAAGTTTCTGATTTAGAGTTGTCTTTGGATGTTTATTGTGAAACTTTGCTTAAATGAGATTATAGACACTCATAAACATATTGTGATTTTCAGGAGATCTATGAGTGATGGAGTCCATTGGTATTGAGCTGTTGAGAAGAGAGTTAAGAGACTTAAGGGAATCAGTATCAACCTCTAGAAGCAAAGGAAGAAGAGCATTCATGAAGAATCAAGGCTGAATTCGAAGAAAGTGATTAACACGGCCCGTGTGAAATAACACGGGGTAGGCTGTGTGTCATTCTGACTTTGAAGACTGGGAAGTTTTGATCAACACGGCCCGTGTCAATTGACACGGGGTAGGCCGTGTACGCCTCTGACTTCACGAGGAAGGATGATTTGAAGCCTTGACCGAGAACACGGCCCGTGTCAATTGACACGGGGTAGGCCGTGTTCCCTTCTGACCTTGGAATAGCTGAAAATTTGTCTCCAGAATCAGACACGGGCTGGGCCGTGTAGAAGGACACGGCCCGTGTCGTCGCACCAGGAAGTTAATTTCGTGCTTTAATGTTAAATTAGGTTCCCAAACCTATAAATAGTGTGGCTTAGAGCCCTTTAAGGTATTCTGGACGTAGAGAGACGTGAAGGAAACTAAGAGAAACACAAAGTCCAAGAAGGGGAAGAATTCAATCGAGGATTGGAGACTCGGATTCGAGCGATCAAAGATCAATCACTCTCAAGCCTTGGAAACTAGTTTGATCTTTAGTTTTTCTTTTCTTCTTTTGTTCTGAACGATGTTTTCTTTTAATTCTTCTTCTGTTTTTGAATTTGCCATGTGTGGCTAAACTTCTTGATTGGTTAAGGGAGGATGAAACTCTAGTTTTGATTATGTGAATCTTGCATACCTCTTTATATCGATACAATTATGTTTTTATTCATGTGTTTCTGTTCATAAATCAATATAAAGGTTTTTATACTCTTGCCAAACTTCGAATGTGGTAAAACTAGGATTGCTATGCGCGGTTGCGGTGGTATGACTAGTGAGACATATGATCTAAGTAATTTAATCCCGGTGTGTGATTAGATCTTAATGTGATTGGTTTTCTAATTCTTAATGCAATCATTAGTTAAGTGTAAGAGCGGTTGCTTTACAAATAACTAATGGTTAGGGTTTGATTTGAGCGGTTGCTGAATTAAGCGAAACTTAAGGAAGACATGGGATTTATCTCGCAATTGCATAAGAACATAGTTGATCATGTTGGTATAAAGGGTATGTAAGTTAGCATAATCATATAAATCTAGTGGTGGATTCCATCTCTTAACCAATATCTTTAACTTGATAACTCAATTTGTGTTTTTAAAGTTTAATTTCTCTTTTGAGTTTTAATCAACAAACCCCCCCTTTTTATTTTTGCTGTTTATTTTTCATAAGAGTTTAATTTAGGAATTGGATTGATAGTGTTAATTGAATTGGTTCTCTATGGATCGACCCTTGCTTACTACAACTGGTTGCAAGGTTTTATATTTTTGGTGGAACTTGGCAACTGTTTTTGATATTATATTTAATCACAATCCACAACATACCAGTGAGGGTCTCCCTCATGGTTGACAACATTTCCTCCATTCTTCTCTGAGACTCTATCATTTCATTCATCCTCCCTTTCACCTCATCTACTTCCATACTCAGATTTCTTCCTTTATTCTCAGCTGTCATTCTAGTCCAAGATCTAGTATTATGAACTCGAGTTTGATTGATCTCTTTTTTCCTAGATCGCACAATGGTTCCTTCTGTTTGATTTATCAAAATAGAATAATATCAGACAAAGAATGAGATGAAATGAATGAGATGCATGAGATGCATAAGATGAAATGAATGAACTTTGTGATGAAAACATTTTCTCTTTTTATCCTTTTTTTTTTTAAAAAAAATGCTAAGGATGCCATGAAAATGCAAGATGATGTATCTTTTTTTTTTAATGCTAGGAATGCCATGAAAAATGCAAGATGATATATATATTTTTTGAATGCTAGGAATACCATGAGAATGCAAGAGGATGCATTTTGTTGAATGCTATAAATCTATAAAAATGCAAGATGATGCATCTTTTCTTTTTTTGGATCTTTTTTGTTTTAAAAAAATGTAAGAATGAATAGCATTAGGAATAAATAAAAGTACGCTCCCTTCGTGTCCTAATGGAATTGTCTTAAATTGAGGAATTCTATCCTAAGGATCTATGGGTCTTATTGATTCATGAGAACTTTCATTGGGTGGCTCTTCTATTCTAAAGGCCTCTAGAGCTAAGTCTCATTTCAAAGTGTTGACCACAAACAGTGGGTAAACCACTATGCGTGGGACATTCATGAAAAATGCACACTCTAAATAAGGTTTTTGCAGTAACCAAACATGATGTATACCCAAAATAGCTACCACTATGCAACATCTACCTAACTTAAGCTTCATTCAGACTCGAGTATAGGGCCCCACTCGAATGTGTGTGATAAATGTGTAAGTGCGATGGGTGTTGGGAGCATACAAACTTTCATGATCCTAAAGGCTACCCATATCCTGCAAAACTAAGCAAACACAAAACAAACTCCAAAAGTTTTCTACCCTAAGGTTTACATAATAAAACAATTAACAATAATAAAAAAAATCATCAAAAAAAGAATAAAGAAAAAAGTGAATAAAACAAACATATAAAGATCACAAAAAATTTGCACAACCAACTTTTATTATTAGGAAAAATTAGAAAAACTCAAGAAAAATAGTATTTGGAACTAGATTGAATTCAGGAGTCGGTTATATGCAGGGAAGGGTAGAAACTTAATCCCACAGCACCCTTAACACACCCGTCTAGAGGTGGTACCTTAAATCAATTGTGCAAAATCGATAATCTCAAAATATATTTGTTTCACCCATTTTGTTAAAAGATAAATGAAATAAATAAAAAATTATGAAAATTTAATTTTTGGCTTGAAAGAATAAAAATTTTGTTCCTACGTATCCCCAGGTGCAATGAGGAACTCAAAGTTACGTAATTCTCTATTAAATTCTTGCAGGTTGGTTGATTTAAAAAAATTAATATTTTTATTTTTGAAAATTTGAATTAACAAGTGGTCGCGACTCAGTTAATCATATTAAGGTTTGAATAGGTGAAGCTCGACGTCACACTAGAGACGTCACCCATTGATTATCAAGTTTGTTGTGATTAAATGAAATTTTATAATTTGAATTATTTTTAAAAAAAATGAGTTTAGGGACTTAATTAAAATAGTGATTTATTTTATTTAAAAAAATACTTGATTTAATTTGAGAACTCGAATCAACAAGTCGTCGTGACTTAGTTAATCCAGATAAAACTTGAATAAGTAGAGTTTGGCGTCACGCTAGAGATACTACCCATTAGCTGATTATTATGGTAAAATAATAATAATAATAATTTATTTATATGGGCTACATTTTGCAAAAAGGACAACTTACGCGGCATAATACATTAGGTTGACACACAAAAGACAAAAAGTAAAGGTTTGAGCTCACTATGGAATAAAATGTGGTGGAGTCAAATGCAAAGCAATAATATTAACAAATGCATAAGAAAATAAAAATAAATAAAAATAAAATAAAACTTCTCATCCATTTATCCGAGAATCTAACGTAGCCAACCAAAGATATTGGATCATATTCTTCAAGACACTATGATTAAACCAAAAGCTCAGGAAAACTAATAAAGCCTTGGTTGTGCATCCTCAACTTTTTCAATGAAACAAATAAGCATAAGCATCATGATTCAAATAAAAACCACTGACACTCGTGTTTACTAACCCAACAGAGTGATATATCAACAGGTAGTTAAATGACCCAAGCAAAACCATACTCCAAATTCTGACCACCATCAAGCAGCACCTAAAACGCCTTTGATTTCAAAGGAAAACATGCTTTCATTATTTATAGGGCATATCTCAGTAAATGACAACACCAAGAAGGCCATAACAAAATGATTTTTAGGAACAAAACCAAGAGAGTATGCAACAAATACCACTACAAGTATTATCTAACATTAGCACCATCGCTTAAAAAAATGAGCCAATCAAGCAACACATCACAACGACAAACTCAATTTTGCCTACCTAATCCTATAAATCGTGAGCAAGTTAGAAACAAGGATTCAAGGCTTTCTTATAATGTGAAGACCAAGCATGCAATAGAATAGATTCCAGTTGTTCACACGCCATTGAATTAGAAGAGGATAAATTTCAATAAACAAACTAGAGCCTCGAATGCATCAATATAAAAGCTAGTGCAAAGATAAATTTTAAAGCCAAGGATCAATAAAAATTTAGCACAGCAAAGTAATTCAAGCACCAAATGCACTTTTGAGAAACAGAACTTATTTCATTCAACATAACAATATGAATAAGTTGAATACACAACCTATATCATTATCTCGAACCTTTCATCAAATAGGTTGAAGGCATAAGTACAGAGTACACTCAGCCATCGCAATTGTTACAGGATCTTCCAAAAAATGATGAAATTAATAATACAAGCCATGTTTAATTACAAATTCATCCTCATTAGAACTTAAAACAAAAAAAAAATGGATTACCCATAGACGAGTTGATGTGCTATGGTCCCAAATGGAGCTCTGATTTGCATTTTAGTTCAAGTCTGCAGCTTTTGCTCGCCGATATTTCAAGCTCTAAACGTGTTGCCTTTCTCTCAACCTCAATCTTGCTCTTAGTGTTTCTAAGAGTGCATTTTCATCTCTGCCTCACTCACTCACTACTCTAAATGTGTTTCTGTGTATGAATTCATATAGATCCCCATCTGTTGGCTCACTGCTTGGGGTTTTATAGGGTTGGATCCGTATTCTTCACCATTTAACCCACACGATTTCCCTTGATACTAATTGAAATCAAAATGAAACCAAAAAGGGAATTACTCTCACGGCAAAGGAAAGAAAAAAAAAAGAGGAATCATGCTTACCTAATTCATGCGTGAATAGAAAAGGAAAGGGTCCAGGTCTTGGGCGTAATGGATGGGTGTGGCGCGGTTGGAGTGCAAGATTGGAGTGTGATGGAGAATGTGCGCTACGTGGAGGGGGTGGGGTGCGCGGCTGCTAGGGTTTGGAGGGGAAGGAGCAACAAAAATGAGTGGTGGGCCATGGATGGATCTGGGTCATGGTGCATTTGGGTCATGGGTGGAGGATCCGAGTCTGCTTAGCCCCAAGATGCAAGCCATGGCGAAGTTTGGGCCTAACATGTGTTTATAAGAATTGAGTCCCTTTTTTTATTTCATTTTCATAAGTCCACATTTTTAATCTTTTCTTTTCCATTCTTTTCTTTTAACAAAATACCCTGAAAAAAATTGGATGTTCACAGGTGTGTGTGCTTAAATTAAGGGAAACCCTAAAAAAAAAAAAACCCATGAACTATACGCAGTGTGCACTTTGGTCCCGTTACTTTGAAAATGTGCAAAATGGACTAGTTAGTTTTCGAATTGTACACATCACTACAAAATGGTAACAGACATTAAAATCTAGATGAAAATTTGCATGTGCCACTGACGTGCATGTTTAAACTTTTGATAGTCAAAGGAGGTGCATCTTGGGGATAACTTTCATTTACGAGATGCACATGATGTGCAGTTAGGGAGTTCATTCCCATTTCTCTCCTAAACCCAAAGTTACCCTAATTTCCCTACCGAAATTTACCCTAATTTCCCATTTCCCTCATTTCCTTAATCCTGCAAACTAAATTGCTGATGAACCTGTAAAAATTCATATTTTTACGGTTTAAAGTCTTAGGTTTTCATTCTCTTTTAATCTTTTTGATTGAGTTTGTTCTTAATTGTATTTTATTTTTAGTTATTCTAAATTATATTTTAATTTTGTGTTTTTATGTGTTTTTGATAGGTAATTATGCATAGAAGAAGACTAAACGATTGCACGAGGCAGAGCTGAATTTACATTCTGGTGGTCCAGCGCCCAGACATTGAAAAGCCAACGCCTAGAGGAGGTTTTATTTCTGGTCATGCAGTGCCTAGGCGTTGAAGATGCAGCGCCTGAGCACGCGTTACATATCATAATTTTTGGAAAGAGCTCCAGCGCCTAGGCGCTGGACATAAAGTGCCTGAGCGTTGGATGCGTAACCAGTCACATTATTTTCACTATAAATACATAAGTTACGCCAATTTCAATACATACTTGGACAGAATGCAGCAGTCATCAAGAGGCACAAACCCTAATGTGGTGTGAGCATAATTAGGCTTGAAGATTAGGATTTTCTTCAACCTTTCCACTTTTCTACAATGGAGTTTGTCATATTCTTCCCTTTGTGTTCTTCTTTTTCCATGTATAACTAAACCCTTTTTCGTTAGGGTGATGATGGATCTTATTCTTGGATGATATAAATTCTTTTATTGGTTTAATCAATGTTTCTATTTCATGATTTATGTGTTTATCTCTTTTCTTAATGCTTTTCTAAATCTGGCCAATTTGGGAATAATTTTTGGGTTTATGTATGATTCAGAAAAATTTGCATGAACCAAGAACTTGTGATAAATACCATAATTTTCACAATCGCTAGGAATAGACATTGTGGATTATGTGGTCTTTCTTTTAATTACTTTGTTCTTGATAATGCCTTTCTATTTGGGATTAAACTAAGGGATTAGTTAATTCTAAATAGTGTAAGAGGATTAATATACCAAGGGATTGGATATTAATTAATTTTGGGAATTGACCATGAATCATTGGAATAGGACTTGATTAAACCAATATTTGACTTTGCATTTAAAGAGTTCAAGTAGAATCTGACCCCTAACCTTTTCATATCATTGCTTTCCAACTTAACCTAATTAATTAAATTTGGCTTTTGTTATTTTTGTTTATTCTTTTTTTTTTACTAACTCTCTTTTTGACAGTTTGAATAGTATCGATTTGGTGAATTTAGTAATTGATAACATAATCCACGTGGGAACAATACTTTACTCACTCTTTATTACTTTTATCGATTTGGTATACTTGCTAATTCCACATCAGGTTTTTGGCACCATTATCGGGGATTATTATTTTCAATATTAAATAGTAGTTGAATAGGCACTAATTTAAGTATTTTTTTCTTTTGTTCTTTCTTATTTAATTTTATTTTCTTATTCTAATTTTTATTTTTCTAATTTGTTTCTTTTTATTTCTTTTTATTTTCTTTGTTTACTTTTATGAGTCTTTTATTTTTATTTTATTTTCTTTACTTCACTCTAGTTTGTTTGTTTGTTTGTTTATGTAAAGTTCTGTAGAGTCAGAAGAATTGCTTTTTGATCTAGAGATAGAGAGAACGGCAAGAGCAAATAAGAAAGCAGCTAGAGAAAGGAAGAAACTTGAAGAAGCAGAAGAAAAAATGGCAGAAATAGTTGTAGCTGTAGAGCAAAGACGCACGTTGGGTGACTATGCTACTCCATCTGCTGAGAATATTTCTACTAGTATTGTGCGTCCTGCTATTCAAGCCAATAACTTTGAGATTAAATCAGCACTTCTACAGTTGGTGCAGCAGAATCAGTTTGGGGGAGGCCAGGTAGAAGATCCAAACTTGCACATTGCAAATTTCTTGCAGCTCTACGATACTATTAAGTATAATGGCGTAACTGATGCTGCCATTAGATTACGGCTGTTCCCATTTTCTCTAAGAGACAAAGCAAAAAGCTAGTTATAAGCCCAGCCACAACGGAGCATCTCTACTTAGTAGGACCTGGTTAGAAAATTTCTGACTCGATATTTCCCTCCATCAATGTTTGTGAAGATGTGGGGTGAAATAGCTTGTTTCACTCAAAATCAAGGGGAGTGGCTGTATGAATCTTGGGAGAGATTTAAGGAGCTATTAAGGAGATGTCCTCACCATGCATTTGAGATTTGGCAGCAGGTGCAGATTTTCTATAATAGTTTAAATCATCCTACCAGGGCTATGGTGGATGCATCTGCAGGTGGATCTCTGAATGCTAAGACTCCTGAAGAGGCTTAAGAATTATTTGAGACTATAGCCACCCATGAATATCAGTTGCATAGTGGGAGAGTAGTTGTCAAACAAGGAGCTATGGAGCTCGGCACTCTTGATGCTTTACTTGCTCAAAACAAAAGTATTTTTCAGTAGTTAGCTAACTTCACTAAACGAGTTGAGAGTATGCAGGTAAATTCTGTGAATCACCAAGTGTTAATTTGTGGTTTCTGTGGAGGTAACCATGCTAATGATGGATATGAGTCAAGCAACTCTGGTTTCAGTTCTCAAGAACAAGTCAATTATATAGGTAATCCTTCCAGACCCCAAGGTATTCCATTTTCAAATACATATAATCCAGGGTGGAGGAATCATCCCAATTTTTCTTGGAGCAATCAAATGGTGCCATTGAATCCTTAACCAGAGAAGAAGTCTCCTCTTGAGATTACATTTGAGAAACTTTCTATACAGACCTCTACTTTTGTGCAATAGACTTCTGCTTTTATGGAGAAAATAAAGGCAAATTTTTAGAATCAATGAGCTGTTATTAGATATTTGGAGAATCAAGTGGAACAGATAGTGAAATAGCTTCAAGAGAGGTCTCTAAGTGTCTTACCAAGTGATACTGTTGTCAATCCAAAGGAGCAATGTCATGCAATTATACTGAGAAGTGGCAAGACTTTGGAAAGGCAAGTTAAAGAAGCACTTGATTCATCAAAAGTTAAAAAAACTAATGTTCCTGTTGTGGATGTCTCACTTACAGAGTATTGTAATGAAGAAGCTAAAGAGGGGCAACCAAAGTGGCAGAAGGAAAAGAAGGAACATGAGCATAATATGGTAATTGACCTTTCATTATATGTTAGACTCTCGTTTCCTCAAAGGTTAAAGAAAGAGAATCAAGAGAGGCAATTTTTAAAGTTTTTAGATGTCTTCAAGAAGCTGCAGATTAACATCTCTTTTGCTGAAGCACTTGAGCAAATGCTCTCTTATGCAAAGTTCATGAAAAATTTGCTCTTGAAGAAAAGGAAGCTGAAAGAAGATGAGACTGTGGCATTTACTGAAGAGTGCAGTGCTATAATATAGAGGAAACTGCCACCTAAATTGAAAGATCCAAGTAGTTTCACCATTTCGTGCACTATTGATGAGCTGACTATTGAGAAAGCTCTATGTGACTTAGGGGCTAGCATCAATTTAATGTCATTGTCTATCTTGCACAAGCTGGGAATTTATAGAGTTAAGCCTACAATGGTTTCTCTTTAATTAGTAGATCGGTCAGTCAGACATCTGTACTGTATTGTGGAAGATTTGCTAGTGAATGTTAATAAATTTATTTTCCCAGTTAACTTTGTAGTCTTGGATATAGACGAGGAAGTTGATATCCTATTAATTCTGGGGAGACCATTCTAAGCAACATCAAGAATGTTGATTGATATCCCTAGAGGAGAGCTCATTTTGAGGGTGGATGGAGATCAGGTGACTATTAATTTTTTTGATAAATCTGCATCGACATCATATCTCTATGCCCCTGTTAATTGCATTCAAACTAAATCTCAAAAGGAGTTGGATGGTAAGAACTCTTCTTCGTCCATTATTGTTGACTCTTCCAGTTCCAAGATTGTTAATGAAAAAGAGAAAGGTCCTCCTCTTTTTAAGATTGCTAGAATAAGAAAAGATCTTTCGGCTTCCACTGATTCATTACAGACAGGTCCATTGAAATCTGATTTGCAACCTGTTGAAAAATTGAGACCTCTATAGCCTGATAAGATTTTCCATGCTAAGGTGTATTCAGAACAACCTGGTTCAAGTCAAGTCCCTAACACTTATGGGGATTCCAAAGGCAGTGACAGAGTATGGAGGCAAAGAACTGATAAGAGAAAAATGTCATCCTACTTCTCTTGCTTTAAGCCACCATGATTAATTAGGAAAAGGTAACGTCAAGCTAATGACGTTAAACAAGCACTTTTTGGGAGGCAACCCAAATTTTCTTTCTTTTCCTTCACTCTTTATTTTGTTATTTGTTTTTGCTTTTATTTTGTTATTTCTTGTTAACTAACATTTTTCTATTTTTGTTTTGTAGTTAGCTAGTGTTGAGTCGGCTTAAGTGCCTCCCTGAGTTCAGAGCCTTTGTAGGGGGGTGTATATTTAACATTTTATTTTCGCATTTAGTTTTTCTTTTTATGTGCTTTATTATCATCACCCATTTTGTGTTTTGAGTCATTCTGTGCATGCCAATATGTTGAATTGAATATCTAATGATTGTTTGAATTGTGGATTGATCTAATTTCTTGGGATAGCACATGAGAATTTATGAGTTGCATTTTTCTCTATTGTTTCAATTGTGCATGGATGTATTTTCCATCTTTATGATTGATAGACCTTGGAATGTATTGCTTATCAATCTTAGAGAAAGTTTATGGGATTGCATGTGTGTGGGTGATTTGCATCTAGAAGTTGTTAGATTCTCTCTTGAGGTGAAATCCTAGGCAATGCATGATTAAGCAAATGATAAGGGCATTCGTTGGACCGTTTGAGCCTTTCAAGCCAACTTGTAAACACAGTATATCCTTAAGTCCCTTTTGTAGCCATGTTATTGTTTGGCTTTTATTTCTTTTCTTTTAGTCACATTTTCCTTTCCCATAAAAAATAAAAATGAAAAAAAAATTCTTTTCTTACATAATCTTTGTTGAAGGCATATCTTGTATTATTTTATTATTCAAGTTTTCGTTATTTTTGTGCATGAAGTTTTGTGGAGCTGAAAGATTTCAAAAAATAGAAAAAAAATAGAAAAAAAATTCAAAAAAAGAGAAGAGAAAGTCTACCTAAAGTATTGCAAAGAAATAAGTTTAGGGGTGGAGGTTGCTGAAAAAAAAGAGAAAAAAAAGAAAAAGAAAAGAAAAAAAAGTGAATGTTGTGTTGATTCTTTTGTTCTATTTTGTATTTGTTCAATATTTTGAGGCTTGAATTTTGAATTGTACTTGATTTTTTATCTCAACTTTTGTTTTTATTTTCCTACCACTTCTTTCTTAACCCATGCCATTGGCCTTATATTACAAACTTTGTAAAGACCCTTTTGATCCTTAGTTGTGTGTTGTTTATATTAGTGGAGAAAGAGATGAAAAATAATCCTATAGATGTGGGTTTGATGTGCACTTACAGTTTTATGAACCTATCTGAATTTGTATTTTATGAGGAGATTGGGTCTTTCATTCATGTTTTTTGAAAGTCATTTATGCATAAGAGTTGCATGAGAGAAACGATGTGATAATTAGATTGTTCATGTGTGACACTTTGAGATTAGATTGTGAAGCAATTTCTGAGGATATAAATGATTTTCAATACCTGGTGTTGCCATGTTTGAGTCTATGTGTTTTGAGATTTTATTTGTTTAGTCTTTTTGTGTTGTTTTTGTTTTTCTTTTTACTTGAGGACAAGCAAAAGCTTAAGTTTGGGAGAGTGATGAACCTATAAAAATTCATATTTTTACGGTTCAAAGTCTTGGGTTTACATTCTCTTTTAATCTTTTTGATTAAGTTTGTTTTAATTTTATTTTGTTTTTAGTTATTATAAATTATGTTTTAATTGTGTGTTTTTATGTATTTTTTATAAGTAATTATGCATAGAAGAAGACTGGATGATTGCACGAGACAGAGCTGAATTTGCATTCTGGTGGTCCAATGCCCAGACGCTGGAAAGCAAGCGCCTAAACACTGGCAAGGCAAAGGAGGTTTAATTTCTGGTCGTGCAACGCCTAAGCACTGAAGAGGCATCGTCTGAGCACGCGTTACGTATCAGAATTTTTACAAAGAGCTCCAGCGCCTAGGCGATGGACACAAAGTGCCTGAGCACTGGACGCGTAACCTGTCATGTTATTTTCACTATAAATACATAAGTTACGCCAACACACACTTGGATAGAACGCAGTAGACATCAAGAGGCAGAAACCTTAACGTGGTGTGGGCGCAATTAGGCTTGAAGATTAGGAATTTTCTTCAATCTTTCCATTTTTCTACAATGGAGTTTATCATATTCTTCCCTTTGTGTTTTTCTTTTTTCATATGTAACTAAACCCTTTTTCGTTAAGGTGATGATGGATATTATTCTTGAATTATGTAAATTCTTTTATGGGTTTAATCATTATTTCTATTTCATGATTTATGTGTTTATCTCTTTTCTTAATGCTTTTTTAAATCTGGCCAATTTGAAAATAATTTTTGGCCTTATGTATGATTTGAGAAAATTTGCATGAACTTAGAACTTATAATAAATACCATAATTTCTACAATCACTAGGCATAGACATTGTGGGTTATGTGGTCTTTTTTTTTAATTCCTTTGTTCTTGATAATGCCTTTCTATTTGGGATTAAACTAAAGAATTAGTTAATTCTAAACACTGTAAGAGGATTAATATACCAAGGGATTGGATATTAATTAATTTTGGAAATTGACCTTGAATTATTGGAATAGGACTTGATTAAACCAATATTTAAATTTGCATTTAAAGAGTTCAAGTGAAATCTGACCCCTAACCTTTTCATATCATTGCTTTCCAACTTAACCCAATTAATTAAGTTTGGCTTTTGTTATTTTTGTTTATTCTTTCTTTTTATTATTTTTACTAACTCTCTTTTTGATAGCTTGAATAGTGTCGATTTAGCGAACTTAGTAATTAATGACATAATCCTCGTGGGACTGATACTTTACTCACTCTTTATTACTTTTGTCGATTTAGTGCACTTGCCAATTCTACATCAATTGCTACCATTGAGGGAGAAATTGTTGGTGTATGCCCTAGTGGCCAATACATTTTGTTTGTATTGACATACATTATATTATGTTATTTTTGATATATGAGGCATTTCATTTATTGTGTTCTTTTTGATAGACATAATAAAGTCCTTAGAATAGTAAGTTTGATACCATAGGACATCAAGTGGATGACTTGATGGTGAGATCCTATTGGATAAAATACTATTCTTAAATGTCCCTAGTCAAGTATTATTGTTAATTAGGACAACAATAATGCATTGAGACTAGTATGTGCGTAGACTGATGACCACATCTCACGGGTCATGGATATGAGATATCAAGTCTACACATGGATACATATTAGAGTAATGATGTATTGGACAGACTCGCCATGAGAACGCTACGTGGATCGTTACGTGAGTGTCATAAGCGATTCTCATAGTGATAATGGTGTATGTGGTTCTTTGACCTGAAATCACTACGATTCCTACATGAGGAGTTGTGTGTTTTAAATGCCATCAAACGTCATCTGTAACAAGATGATTATAAAGTTGGTTATTAGACATATTGCGATGCATGTGGAGGAATGTGAGTGACCTAGATGGGATTTGTCCCTCCTACATAACTTGGGAGTGATATCTTCGGGCCCCCCGATTGAGTGAGACTATGAAATGCATGGCCATGCTCAAATGAGTCAATATGAGATATTGATCTCATTTGTTATTACTATGTCTACTCGGGAATCGAAACCGAAGATTGAATTAAACAAGGGTGACACGTTCCATGCCTTGTGTTCAACGGATATCCGGACAAAGGGACTAAACTACACGGAAACATTGATCACGATAGGTTATGTCAAATCACTGACATTCTCATTACTTGGGTAGCAGTGATGTGTTGCTAGATACCGCTCATTGTTTGTAATATTAAAATGAGATTTTAATATTACTACCAACATCATGAGAACTGCAGGGTCGCACACTTAGAAACAGACTAAATTGGAGCAATAAGGATCCAAGTTGGACTCGGATTCAATTGTGGGCCTAACTCATGACAGATGGGTTTTAGGGTTGCACATGACTTACCTTGCTATTGCTCACATTCACTTAAGGCAGCCACTATTATAAATAGTACTGTTAAGGGGGCTGCGATAGATGTGACATCACAACCCTAGCCGCACCTAAGAAAGTGAGTGAGAGACAGTGAAAGGTTCTTCTCTTCTATTCGCAACTAGCACCGCGAAACGAGGCGTGACTCCTTTTGCAAGTCCTGTTCGTGTGGATACCGCAGAAACATCGTCGCTATTACGGTGTTGGTGATTCACCTCGCTTGTGTTTATCACGCTTCAAGAGGTAAATTTTAAAAAAACTCGGATTATGGACTTTTCGCATGGATCCGTGTAGGAATCCTATTATTCCATTGCGAGATATTTTGATCCGCAATTCCCAACAGTGGTATCAGAGCCACTTGCAAAACTATGATTCGATTTTTCTGCTTTTCTTGTTATATGCGATAACATGATTCGTTGCTTTCCTTTCATAAAAGATATGATCTTTATATGTTATTTCTGAAATCGAAATAATGATGTATGAAACCGTGTTCTGTTTTATTTGTTGTTTACGAAACATGTTGATGTTTTTGAAACCATGAAGATGTTCATATAATTCTGCGAAAATGGTTTTGAATGCTTTCTGTTTTTGCGTTTTTCTAATATCTATATATGTGATATGTATGATTCTGCGAAAAACGATTTTGAATGCTTTCTATTTTTGCGTTTTTCTGATATCTATATATGTGATATGTATGATTCTGCGAAAATGATTTTGAATGCTTTTTATTTCTGCATTTTTCTGTATGAATGCGATATACACAGCAGCGCGACACAAGGTTTTGGAAACCTTGTTTCCATTTTGCGACGGCTATGAAGGTTCCTCGTGACATGAAGTGTTCATGTCTTCACGAATTCTGGAAACCCTGTTTCTGGATAGGTGATGGCGGCTGTGAGTTACCCCTGCGGCACATGAAGCGTTCATGTGTTTGCGGGCCTTAGGGTTCAAATGTTGTTGCCCTAGCCGTCATGGCGCTGCCCCGAACCCCGTTGCGTGGTGTGTGATATTCGAAAGCGCGATATTCAAATCTTTGTTTTTATAATTCACAAAATAATAATGTGTTATTTCTTTGTGTTTATGTATTCTTAGAGATGCATGGTGCATGGTTATGGCCTTAGTCTTTATTTTATGCTATTTTGGTTATTTTAAATACGACCTGCGTGTCGTGCCTTTCTCTCTACATTCTGATTGTACATTCTCTTCTCATCTAACTCCCCTCGAATGTAAAAGAGGTTTCTATAATGTAATCATCATGTGGAGACAAGGAGATGGCATCAAGTGAGGACGTTGGTGGGAGACGCTTGGTGAAGCTGGCATTTTTAATGCTAATCTCTTAGAGGCCATAACCATGTCACATTTATTATATGCTTTATATGTATGAGATGCATGGATGATGTTTATGGTATGTTAAACAAGTTTAATAAATAGTGAGATCTAATAATAAAATTCCCTCAAAGAAAATATTAAGTCATTATGTGATGCCTTCCAATGCGTGGCACTCATCAAGACTAATATCGATTAAGTGTAGGTCTGCCAAAGCAGGGTGCCTTTATCTATATTAGTAAGATGCGATGGGATAAGAGTAATATCCACATGCCAACCATTGGGTCTGACTTAACTAAGCCATTTCAATAGGATTGAAGGCTTAGAGGCATGAAGTTGGGCTTTAGTCCATTAGATGGATTAGAATAAGTGTTATTCACCCAACTATCCAAGAGTTACATGTGATGTAATTGGAAAGAGTTTCCTACCTAAATAACCGAATTTTGGGCGATCAGCCAAAGCTGACTCAAAGCTAGGTAAAATATGGATCTTGGCCCACTAGGAAATCTTTTGATGGGATTTTCCGAGTCAATGCTGAGGGTCATTGATTTGAATAAAATAGTGGGAGACGTATTTAATTAAAGACCTTGTTAAATATGTTTATGGCATGATACTTATATTTTGCATATTTCTGTTAATAGATAACCATGGCAACAAACACATCGGGTACTTTATCATTGCGATCCGTCCTTGAGAAGGACAAGTTATCTGGAACAAATTTTCTAGACTGGTACAGAATTTGAGGATTGTCCTCAAGCAAGAGAAAAAGTGTATATTTTGGAACAAACCTATTCTCGAGCCACCCGCCGCTAATGCCCCTAGAACCGAAAGAGATGCTTATAAGAAGCATCAAGATGATGCCTTGGACATTGGATGTCTAATGCTGGCCACCATGAACTCGGCTGAAGCTCCAAAAGCAACATGAGAACATGGATGCATACGATATGATCGTACACCTTAAGAAGCTCTATCAAGAGCGAGGCCAGGCATGAGAGATTCGAGGTCTCTAAAGCCTTGTTTCGGTCTGCAAGTTGGTAGAAGGAAGCCCTGTTGGTGCTCATGTACTCAAGATGATTGGGTACATTGAAAACCTAAAGAGACTGGGTTTTCCTTTGGGCCAAGAGTTGGCCATTGACTTAGTCCTGCAATCGTTGCTTAGGAAAGTTTCGATCAATTTGTCATGAACTACAACATGAATGAGATTGACAAATCACTACCAGAGTGCTAGGCATGTTGAGAAGCGCGAGCGCGAGAACATCAACAAAGGTAAAGGGAAGGCCATAATGATGGTCCAAAAGAATAAGGGCAAGAAAACAGAAAAAGCCCAAGGACAACCTGGAAGGGCAAGGGCAAGGACAAGTCCAAGCCTAGCACTTCTAGCTTGAAACCAGTGGGTGGAGTGGCTAAGGAAGGTACATGCTTCCATTGCGGTCGAGCCAGGACATTGGAAGAGGAAGCGTGCCAAGTTCTGGAGGAGCTCAAAAGAAGAAGGGAAGTGAGACTTCCACTTCGGTATTTTTGTTATTGAAGTCAATTTATCTACTTTTGCATCATGGGTATTAGATACTAGATGTGGATCTCACATTTGTGTAAATGTGCGGGATCTAAAAAAGCAAGAGACCATTGACGAAGAAAGCGAAATCGACCTACGAGTTGGAAATGGAGCAAAAGTTGCTTTGCATTAGTTGTAGGGACTTATTTATTATCTCTGCCCACTGGGCTTGTAATAGAGTTAGAGAAGCTGCTATTTTGTGCCGCTATTAGTAGGAATATCATTTGTTTCTTGTTTGGACAAGAAAGGTTTTTCTTTTATAATAAAGGACAAGTGTTGTTCTATTTATATGAATGATATTTTTTATGGTAGTGCACAATTGAGTAATGGACTTTATGTACTTGATCTCGAAACGCCTATTTATAACATAAATACAAAGAGGTTTAAATCAAACGATCTGAACCCAACTTTTCTTTGGCATTGTCGTTTGGGCCACATAAATGAGAAACACATCTCCAAACTCCATAAAGATGGATTCTTGGACTCATTTGATTTCGAATCATATGAGATATGTGAATCTTGTTTATTAGGGAAGATGACAAAGGCCCCATTCACTAGACAAGGTGAAAGGGCTAGTGATCTTTTAGGCCTTATACATAGTGATGTATGTGGGCCACTAAACACAGTCGCTAGAGGTGGTTTTCAATACTTCATTACATTTCGATGATTTCAGTAGATATGGATTTGTATATCTTATGAAGCACAAATCGAATCCTTTGAAAAGTTCAAAGAGTTCAAGAATGAAGTACAAAACCAACTTGGCAAGAGTATTAAAATCCTTCGATCGGATCGAGGAGGAGAATACTTAAGCCAACAGTTTGATGATCATCTGAAAGAGTGTGGGATAATATCTCAACTCACTCCACCAGGAACACCACAATGGAATGGTGTCTCTGAAAGGAGGAATCGGACCTTGTTGGACATGGTCCGATCCATGATGAGTCATGCAAACCTTCCAGGCTCCTTTTGGGGACATGCTCTGTTAACAGCAGCTTTCACACTTAACCGTGTTCCATCTAAGATGGTTCAAAAGACACCATATGAGATATGGACTGGGAGACGGCCCAATATGTCTTTCTTGAAGATTTGGGGCTGCGAAGCTTACGTGAAACGTCAAGTTTCTGATAAGCTTGGACCTAAATTAGATAAATGCTTCTTTGTGGGGTATCCAAAGGAAACCAAGGGATACTTTTTCTATAATCCTACCAAGGGCAAAGTGTTTGTCGCACGGACAGCTGTGTTTCTAGAAAGGGAGTTGATCTCCAAAGGAACCAAAGTGGGAGAAAAGTAGAACTTGAAGAAGTTCAAGTTTCACAAAGCAAAGAATGAACCAATGGTGGAAATAGAGCGACCTCCACAAAATGTTGTGGAACAAGAACTTGCTCTAGTAGCACAAGACCTGCGTAGGTCTAACGGGATACGTCATCAACCAGAGAGATATGGATTTCTCATGACCCAACAAGGTGACGTATTGCTCATGGATCAAGATGAGCTGTGACTTACCAGGAAGCCATTATTGGCCCAGAATCCGAGAAATGGCTTGAGGCCATGAGATCGAAATGGATTCCATGTATGCCAACCAGGTATGGACCTTGGTTGACCCACTGAAGGGTAAAACCCATTGGGTGCAAGTGGGTTTTCAAGAAGAAAACCGACATGGATGGTAATGTGCATACCTTTAAGGCGCGATTGGTGACTAAAGGTTTCAAACAAATTCATGGTGTAGACTATGATGAGACTTTTTCCCAGTTGCGATGCTTAAATCCGTTCGGATCTTGCTTGTGTTGCAAGATACCATGATTATGAAATCTGGCAAATGGATGTCAAAACTGCTTTCCTTAATGGAAATCTTCTCGAAGATGTGTACATGACACAACCTGAGGGTTTTACCACTCCAGAGGATGCTAGAAAAGTATGCAAGTTGCAACGATCTATTTATGGATTAAAGCAAGCTTCCAGAAGCTGGAATCTTCATTTTGATGATATAATCAAACAGTTTGGTTTCATCAAGAATGAATAAGAATCTTGTGTCTACAAGAAGGTTAGTGGGAGCACAATTGTCTTTCTAGTATTGTATGTAGATGACATACTACTAATTAGAAATGACATCCCTACCCTACAGTCTGTAAAGACTTGGTTAGGGAAGTGCTTTTCTATGAAGGACTTGGGCGAAGCCACCTATGTATTAGGTATCAGGATCTATAGAGATAGATCACAGAGATTGCTTGGCCTAAGTCAGAGTACATACATAGACAAAGTGTTAAGACGATTTAACATGCATGAATCTAAGAAAGGACTCTTGCCTATGTCGCATGGTATAAGCCTGTCTAAGGCTCAATCCCCTTCCACCCAGGATGAGAGGGATCGCATGAGTAAGATTCCATATGCATCTGCAATTGGATCTATCATGTATGCCATGTTATGTACTCGACCAGACATCTCATATGCTTTGAGCATAACGAGCAGGTACCAGTCTGATCCCGGTGAAAGTCACTGGAGTGCTGTCAAGAACATCCTTAAGTACTTAAGAAGGACTAAGGATTCGTTCTTGGTATATGGAGCTGAGAAGGAACTAGTTGTAAAGGGTTACACTGATGCAAGCTTCCAAACCGATAAGGACGACTCCAGATCACAATCGGGTTTTGTTTATTGCCTGAATGGTGGGAAATTTGTGAGTGGAAGAGTTCAAAGCGAGAGAGACGATCGCCGATTCTACCACGAGGTGAGTATATTGCTTCGCCTCCAATGCAAAGAAAGGAGGCCGTTTGGATTAGAAAGTTCATTATTAAGCTTGGTGTAGTTCCTAGCATTGTGGACCCAGTGGACCTCTATTGTGATAATAATGGAGCCATTGCACAAGCTAAGGAGCCCAGATCTCACCAGCGATCCAAACATATACTTAGGCGCTTCCATCTCATTCGAGAAATCATCGATAGAGGAGATGTGAAGATATGCGAGTACCAACAGATGATAACATTGCTTTGATCCACTGACGAAGCCTCTTGCATGCAGAAGCATGAGGGTCACACTAGGTCTTTAGGCATTAGAAATATGCCTGATTGGCTCTAGTGCAAGTGGGAGATTGTTGGTGTATGCTCTAGTGGCCAATACATTTTGTTTGTATTGACATACATTATATTATGCTATTTTTGATATATGAGGCATTTCATTTATTGTGTTCTTTTTGATAGACATAATAAAGTCCTTAGAATAGTAAGTTTGATACCATAGGACATCAAGTGGATGACTTGATGGTGAGATCCTATTGGATAAAATACTATTCTTAAATGTCCCTAGTCAAGTATTATTGTTAATTAGGACAACAATAACGCATTGAGACTAGTATGTGCGTAGACTGATGACCACATCTCACGGGTCATGGATATGAGATATCAAGTCTACACATGGATACATATTAGAGTAATGATGTATTGGACAGACCCGCCATGAGAACGCTACGTGGATCATTACGTGAGTGTCATAAGCGATTCTCATAGTGATAATGGTGTATGTGGTTCTTTGACCTGAAATCACTACGATTCCTACATGAGGAGTTGTGTGTTTTAAATGCCATCAAACATCATCTGTAACAAGATGATTATAAAGTTGGTTATTAGACATATTGCGATGCATGTGGAGGAATGTGAGTGACCTAGATGGGATTTGTCCCTCCTACATAACAGAGTGATATCTTCGGGCCCCCGATTGAGTGAGACTATGAAATGCATGGCCATGCTCAAATGAGTCAATATGAGATATTGATCTCATTTGTTATTACTATGTCTACTCGAGAATCAGAAACCGAAGATTGAATTAAACAAGGGTGACACGTTCCATGCCTTGTGTTCAACTGGATATCCGGACAAAGGGACTAAACTACACGGAAACATTGATCACGGATAGGTTATGTCAAATCACCGACATTCTCATTACTTGGGTAGCAAAGTGATGTGTTGCTAGATATCGCTCATCGTTTGTAATATTAAAATGAGATTTTAATATTACTACCAACGTCATGAGAACTGCAGGTCGCACACTTAGAACAGACTAAATTGGAGCAATAAGGATCCAAGTTGGACTCGGATTCAATTGTGGGCCTAACTCATGACAGATGGGTTTTAGGGTTGCACAGCTTACCTTGCTACTGCTCATACTCACTTAAGGCAGCCACTATTATAAATAGTACTGTTAAGGGGGCTGCGATAGATGTGACATCACAACCCTAGCCGCACCTAAGAAAGTGAGTGAGAGACAGTGAAAGGTTCTTCTCTTCTATTCGCAACTAGCACCGCGAAACAGAGGCGTGACTCCTTTTGCAAGTCTGTTCGTGTGGATACCGCAGAAACATCGTCGCTATTACGGTGTTGGTGATTCACCTCGCTTGTGTTTATCACGCTTCAAGAGGTAAATTTTAAAAAAACTCGGATTATGGACTTTTCGCATGGATCCTGTGTGGGAATCCTATTATTCTGCTGCGAGATATTTTGATCCGCAATTCCCAACAGAAATTGTGCATGCAATCGAACCCCGAAGGAATGCCTTTGTTCATGCGACCAAACCATGGAGGAAGGATTTTGTATCGTGAGTCCAACTGAGGCAAGTATCAAATCATACTTTAAGGTTAGTTTTGACTTAACCCTAGAACAATGGTGATCATTTTGTTCAAATTATTTTTTAGGTTAGGATTATTAATTGTTTATTAGTGGTATAGGGTTTGATTGGTTAGTAAGGGATGCATGTAGTTCCATTTATGTCTGTGGTCACAAAATATTGTCCATATTAGTGTTGTCTGTTACTATGTGTCGTCCTAAATGTTATCCCAAAATGTCCCAAAGTTTAGTTTGTGGGGTGCTTTTGAGATCATTTTTTATTACCGTGAACCTATTTGATTAGTGTGTGAACCTGCAAATCTCTAATTTTTTATTGTTTGTTACATGTGAAAGTGTGTTTTTCATATGTGTAAAGTGAAATTAAACTACTTGTAGAATCTTTAATTTCATATGTATTATAGTATGACTTGTTTGTATGCTTTATGAATGAGTAGCATAACATGCTTGTAAACTTTATGAATAAGTAGCATAACATGCTTGTAAGCTTTATGAACTTCAGTGTAACATATGCTTGTAAGCTATATGAATGAGTAGTATAACATCCTTTATACACTTTATAGAAGGTTGTGATAATAGTTCTATTACATTATAGAGGGAAATTATAGTTTAGCTCACCTATGAGGTATGTAAGGGGTGTATGTCATAGGCTATATAACTTTAATAGTGACATGTTGTCTGGCACACATTTGCCTACTTATGTAAGAAAGAATGTGATTGGGATGGGAGAGCTTAAATGTATGTGGTACAAGTTTCTTGGTCAAACTTTCACCTATAGACTAACAAAATTATTTGGTGATGATGATGTTAGAAAGATTTATAAAATTTTGGAGAAAAGACTTAACCCAACCCTTAAAGTATTTGTTGAACATGAGAGTGAGTATAACACAAATCCAATCCACTTGGAACCTAACATTGAACCTGTATGTGAGTTGGAACCTAGCCCATTTTCAATTCTGACTAAGCCTACAATTGAGAATAAACCACACCCTGAACCACATCATGTTAGGCAGAAAGAGAAAGAAAAGGAGAAGGAAAAAAAGGAAGCATATATAAAAGGGGAAGCAAAAATTGACCCCTAAAAGAAAAACTAGACTTGTAGACCCTCAAGAAAATGGTGAAGTTGGCTATGATTTTGAGGACAATTATGAGGAGGTTCTTAACTTGATTTTTAAGGACTATGCATGGGAAGTTGAGGAAGAAATGAGGGATTGTATAGGTGTTAATGAGAGACTGTATCGAGATGATAAGGTGAATAGTGATGGACAAGTACATGAAGATAATGGTGAGGGAAGATAGGCTAGCAATTGTAACACCCTAAAATTTCCTATCCTATAAACAGTAATTTTGATAGCTAACAGAATTTTACTGTTTAGTAATTTCTGGATACTGTAAAATTATTTCATTTATTCCATCAGCGTATTTGATCGTTTTGAGTGATTTACTCCGTGTCAGGAAAATAATAATTTCCGGGCCGGGGAAAATCTTTATGTATTTATTTCTCTTAACTGTTAATTATTTTTAACAATCTGACTTGATTTTCATACATTTTCTAATTTTTGTGATTTTATGTGTGATTTTGCATTTTTTTCTGTTTGTGAGCCCTACGAGGTGTTTGTGGGCCCAGGTGACCATACGTGGGCCCAGGTGGGTCCCGCAAAGTCAAAAAAATTTCTACGCATAAAAAAATTTATACTGTTTAGATGGAGACAGGGGATCTTACTAAACCTGAATTCGGAAACAGTTTTAGAAAATTTGTTTTGTACTATATTTATTTATCAGAAGATAAAAGTACAGTAAATATATTCTTTCGTGAGATTTTTAGTAGATAAAAATAGAAATTATATTGCTTAAGTCAACATTGGTGGTTTGGATATCCACTATTGATTCAATTAACGGTTAAGAAATAAATTTAATAAAGAAACATAAGATAATCATCATAGATTTAATCAATGGTGTGAAAATAAACTTAGTTAGGCAAGCTTCAATATCAACCGTAGATTTAATCAATGGTGTAAAATTAATTATATAAAGTGACCACTTACAACCATTGGATTTAAAATTGATCAAGGGTGGAGATTTGGTCTTAAAAAGTGACAAAGACCATTTATGACCATTGGATGAAGAATTAATCAATGGTGGAGATTTGGTCTTAAAAAGTAGCAAAGACTAATTATGACCCTTGGATTAAAAGTAAGAAGAAGTAATCTTGATCCTTTATTTTGGAGACACATCTAATGGCTAGAATTTAAAGGAGAAGGATCCAATGGCTTAGATTTAGTCTTCTACATTAAAAGTCTACCTAAATCCTAACCATTGAATTAATCAATGGCTAGGAATGCTTCAAATAATTGTATAAAAAAAAAAGATGACAACTTCATGCATTATGGAAGGGGGGACGGTTTTGGAGTGCTTGGACTAGGAGGAGACAATTTTTTTTAGTAGCCTTTTTAGGCTAAAAAAAAAAAGATGAAGTCAACAATGATTTGATTAGTAACTAATTAAGCCTAATTTGATTAATCTACTGGCCTAATTAACAAGTTAAGTAAACTAAATTAAATATTAAATTGTTATAATCTAATTCTTAATTAGATATCCTAATTTTAATTAGAGATTATAATACATGAAATAATATGTTAATTAATTAGTTATATAGTTAGAATGTTAGTTAAGATTGGTTAGGAAATTTAACCTAACTAATTATCTAATTAATTAGCATGCAATTAGGTGTAAATTGAGAACAATTAATTCCCTAAAATACTCAAGGAGCCACACGGTTTTCATGCAGCTTGGGGAGACTTTTACATGGTTCTTGAACCACCAATAATAGCCATGCAAACTAAATTAATGACCATTATTGTTTGTCATGGTCAATATGACCATTATTGTTTTGTTTGCTTCCTTTGGATTGCATGATGAAGGGGGGACGGTTGGAGAAGTAAGAAAGAAGAAGAAACATGTTGAGACATGTTGGAGTAGCCTTTTTAGGCCAAAGAAAAAGCTTGAAGACATTAATTAGATGTCTTGACCAATTATTGGTCATTTTCCTAAAGCAAACTTATTTTCTTCTTACTCTCCATGCAATGCTATGGCTGCCCACTTCAATTCAGCCATTTGATTTCATTTGTATCACATTTTATAACACTTAACTCATTCTCTCTCTTCTCTCTCTTCCAATTTGTCAAGAACACCAAGAACAACACCATTTTCTTTCCTTCCTTGAGCATTCGGTCACCACCCATGGAACCACTTCCAATCTTTCATAATTTTATCTAGCTGCATATCTTGAATCCTCTCATCAATTCAAAATACTTTCATGTTAGAGACTTTCTCTAAATCATTCATCTTCATCACTCAACCAAGCCAAGAACACAAAACAACTATTTTCCTTCATTTTCTCACCAAATGGTTCGGCCATGACCACCAAAAGCACCACCCATCACTTTTAATTTCATCCAACCATAGATCTTGAATCTACATGATATTCTAAGCAACTTTCATGTTGGAGACTTTCTCTAAATCATTCATCTTCATGGACTTTCTTCAAGAACAAAGTTATGGAATTTTTGAGGTGAAGTATAAGAAGACTTCATTTCTTCTCTTCTTTTTCATGATCTAAACCATGTTTGATCCATGGTTCCTCTTAATCAAGTTAATATACTAATTTCTATGTATTTTGTTTTGAATTTGAGAAGCCCTTGGTGTTGAAGGACTTGGAAAGAGAAGCAAAATCAAGAAGCTTTGAGGATCTTCAAGAGGTAAGAGGGAGATCCATCTCACCAACCAATTATGGTGGTGGGAGATGGTCTTATATTTGATGAATTGTGAATTCATGTGAGAATTCCAATCCATGGTTATGTAATAATTAATTGTGTATTTATGAGCTTTGCTTTATTTTCTTGTGCCTTGATTATTTTGTCTATGCTTAATATGATTTGCATGATTTTATGGCTTTGATAGTATACTTATAATATGCATGATGAGTATATGGCATGTTTGTGATATTTATGATAAAATATATATATGTATGCCATGATGTGTGGATAGAAAGAAAATTGATCTTGGTTCCAATAGCCAAGGAAGAGCTACGGTTTTGATGCCCTTGATGAGGGTCAATGTTGAAATTTTTCAAGAACAAGGAAATTAAATTTTGATCCCTAGAACAATGAGAATTTCGGCCAAGACACCTCAAAATAGGTGTTTACAAATTAATATGTTTATGGAAGAATAAAATTGGATTGATTTGAGGAGTATGGAAAATGAACTAAAGGTTTATTTTTTTTTAAGAAAACATGAACATAAATTTTAGAATGAAATTTTATTGATTTATTTTGTATAGAAACAAGAATGAAATTTATTTAAGTTAGAAGAAAAATATTTCATGGTTCCAATGACCATTTATAAGGTTTTGATAATTTAGAAAAAATATTTTGATGCTATGAAATACAAGAATTTTCAAATAAGGATTCTTGAAAAGGGAATTAAGTGTTATAAATTAAGTGAAGTGGAATTTTCATAAATAAAAGAAAAAGAAGATTGAAAGTATTGAACTTCAAATTAATTTAAAAAGAATCAATTTTTAGAAGTGATTTAGAAATATAAAAGAAAATGTTTGTAACTTAAATTTACTCACGAAGAATTTATTTGGGTTTTGGAAAACGTTAGGAAATTTAAAGTTAAGAAACAATAATTAAAACAACTCAATATGATTTTGTAGGACTAGATTAATAAAAAGTGATTTTGAGAAAATATATATTAAGGAAAAGATTTTTGACTAAGAATGAAAAAGGATTTGCAAAGAAAGTGAAAATGAATTTGAACAAATGGGTTTGTTATATGACCAATCGGTACTTTGGTTTTGAAAATAAAACTTTAATGGTTTTGTTTGTGTAAAACCATATCAATTTAAAAAGAAAAAATGTTTTGATAATTTTTCAAATAGTAATGCCTAGATTTTGATGAAACAAAGTAATTCTCCAAGTGGAAATATAATTAATTTAATACAAGAAATTTAAAAAGGGAATTAGAGTATTTTACTCACTTGAAAAATTAAGTTTTGTAAACGAAAATGTTTTCAAACTTCAATTTATTTTGAAGTAGGTTAATTTGGAAATGATTTGCGAAAAAATGGAGAATATAATGGTATTTTGAGAATTAACTCAAGTATAACTTATTTTCAAGTTTTGAAGTACGTTTGGAAATTTTAAGATTTGAAACATTGATTTATATCAATTGAAAAGTAATTTTGTGGATTATATTTGAAAAAGAATTTCTTGAGTAAAGAAATGTGAAAAAAGATTTTCTTGAGTAAGAAAATGTGAAAAATGAAGTACAAAGACATAATATTTTGTGAAAGGATGAAATAGAATTTTTGAAGGTTAAGAAATATTTTTCGTAATAGAATTGTGGTGAAAAATGATTTACGTATCTTAAAAACGATTTAGAATATAGTAAAATATTCCTACGCGATTTAAAATATGTTAAAATATTTCTACGTGATTTGAATTACATTTAAATATTTTACGTGAATTTAAATATTTGATGTACTGTTAAAAAATCATTATGTGATTTAAAAGTAATAGAATATTTTTACGGTATTGTGAAAATATAACAGAAATGTTTTAGAATTTTGAAAACGTAACAGAAGTGCTACGATATTTTGAAAACGTAACAGAAACATTTTGGAATTGTGAAAACATAATGAAAATATTGCGCAATCTTGTGAAAATATGGCGAAAGTGTTTTATAACTATGAAAATATGATAACATGATTTTGTGTTGAAAATACAGTATAATTACTGTTTAACCAGTGTATGGACACTGCATGAGAGAGTGACGTGTTTTGGCTATGATTGGTATTTGGTGCATTTTATATGCATTGGAAATAGATGTCTTATTTGAATTTGGTGCATTATATATGCATTGAAAAGATTTGGCCCGTTGGGGTTGGACTTGCACTGATATACTCGTGCATTGTATAAAAGATAGCTAATAGCTATTATGGCCCTTGTGGTTGAAGAGGGAATAAGAATTGATAGTGAGGTCTATGATGGATCTTGGGGGCATCGAGGCGCGGTGGTCGACCAGTGGACAGCTGGCGAGTACCCTGTGCCACCTGGCGATGCAGTCCGTTGCAACGCATTGACGATACCCGACAAGAACACGATTCTTTTCAACGACTGGGAGATTGTCTTTCGGCTAAGGCTGACAATTAACCAGAGCATTCTTCTCGAAATTGTGAAAACCTCCATGGAGTCATTTTTGATAAAATGAGTCTTTGTACATATGCATAAATCTGAGCATTTATATCTGTGTGATATATTAATTAGGGAATATTGGTTATTGGTTATGACAATTGTTTTGAGTACTTGGATGATGATTGAACTGATAAATGATTAGATGATGATAGTTGATTAATGCTGATAGCATGATTATGGTATGATCTATCTGTATGATATAGCTATTTGTGTTATCTCTGTGCTGCCATGTTGGTATTGGTGTAGGTGATCTCACCTCTTTGTTATATCATTTTGTTGTGTCTATACTGTTAAAATCAAATAATAGAAGGATCGAGTTGTCTTAGATATAACGGGCGATGGATACTCTGAGATTGGTGATAACAATAGGGAGTGGACATTCTGGACTCGAAGGTGTGCAGTGTTGACAAAGGAACAGATGTCTGATGCATCAAGATGGACAGAAAAAGGAATAAGTATGTTAAAGTTTTCCGTTAGTGTTGTACCGTGCTATTAAGTAGGACCCGACACGGGGTTTGCTACTATCTGTCAAAAATATATAAGTCTGTTAATTTTATATTTCTCTTTAAATTATGATATTAATTGGTATAAATATTGTATAATGAATAGTTGAAATATGTTTTTTTTTTCTTACCTAATATTTTCAGTAAATTTACGTTTCAGTAAAGAAGAAATTTTGAAACCCATCTTTTATAACTCAAACTTTGTGCGAACTTATTTTCAGATTTTGAGTCGGAAGTCAGAAATGTGATGCCCTAGCTAGGGTGTTACATTAGTTGGTGTCAGAGCTAGGGTGTTACATTAGTTGGTATCAGAGCACGGTTTGAGTCTTTTGGGGTTTGTGGTTAGGTCTATTTTGCTTGTGTTGTGTTCTCTGTGTTCATTTTTTTGAAAGGAAATAATGTTGTCTATAATGGATATTAGATCCATTGTATTTCGATCCGCACGCCTTCTCGGGATAGTTATACTTGTGTGGAAGTGGAACATATTACTAGTAATGCAGCTGCAGCTACGGGAGCAACGGGAGCAATGTGGAAAGACGACTGCACGAACAAAGGACTGCTGTTCAGTGGAAACTGGAAGTTGAAGTTTAGGATCTGATGGAAGAGAATCAGTCTTGGAATATAAGATTTCGTAATTTTAGAACCTGGTATTTTTTAGGATGTTGAGAAAGTAATTGATTTCGATGGAAGATGAATTTACAACCATTGAGGAAACCAAAAGCAGTAAGTGATGTGAAAGAAAGTACTTAAAAGAAAGAATGTACGTCAAGAAAACAATTTGCGAAAAAGTTGGACACATTTCCAAAGAGTATAATCTCCGATGTGTTCTTTGAAAACAGAGTTTTCTATTAGTAAAATTTTTTATAGTAAGGAAAGTTGTTACTCTGAATGGAAAGGGAGTGTTCTAAGCGGAAGATTTAAACAATGGAGATTGCATCATTGGAGCTAATCCTATAAACCATTCTGAATATTTCTATGAATAACTTATTCCTTATAACATATGATTGAGTAGATCAATTATATGTTAGAGTTATTCATTATCCTCTGATTTGTTTACTTCTGTTTCTATTCTTAGCTGATCGAGCTATTCAAGTTATTCAAATTGTTAATCTTTGTATTAGTTTGATCTGTTGTTCAAAATTTTTGTTAGTTTGATCTGTTTCATAAACAGACGTGGTCTTTGAAAATGGATTGGTTATTTTCCAGCCATATCCAATGAGATTATTTTAACAGGCTGTGAGTAATCCAGAGAAAATTCATTTTTAAAAATTGGGTTACATCCAATTCTTTGCTGGATATGTTCGGTAACGGTTCAATTCATTTTGTTATCTTCCATGATGTTTTCTTTCATCTCCTGCAACTGAAGGAATATCTAGCAAGAAAGGATATTTTTATATTTGTATCCATGTTAACGTATCTGAGTAACGCAACAGAAGCGTGGTGAATTTTTCAAAAGATTGGAACAATTCTTCTATGGGAAAACTTAAGACGGTAATGGAAAATCGTAGAAAAAAAATTTACGGAAGTATCTGGTATCGTGCTGTGGAAAGGAGAATTCGGTTAGTGAGACATTTCCTGTTAAAAGCAAAAATCTAGAATAAGTACTGATACGAAGATAAGGAAATTTTAAGTAATACATTACATTAGCTGAACATTACATTACATTAGTTGGAAGTTATCTGAGAAAAACTATTCTAGGCATGAATGAAGATCAGTTGTTGTTATGTTGGTATTAGAGATATGGAAATTCTTTCTTTCCGGAGTAACATTCAACATCTTCAGTAATAACCAACAAAATCTCTATGATAGGAGTCTGAGATATCTGTTTAATCAGGAGAAGTTGAACATCAATAAAGAGATTTTGTGGGATTAGAATAGTATAGCAAGATATAAGAGAAGAAGCTTCATGAGAATTGGAAAATAAGATGAAAGCACCATATCCGTATTTATTCTGAGGGTGTGAAATCATGTTTCTCAAATTTTGAGGACGAAATTTCTTTTTAGAGGGGGAGAATTGTAACACCCCAAAATTTCCTATCCTATAAACAAGTAATTTTGACAACAATGTAATTTTACTTGTTTAGTAATTTTTAGATACTGTAAAATTATTTTGTTTATTCCGTCAGCGTATTTGATCGTTTTGAGTGATTTACTCTGTGTCAGGAAAATAATAATTTTTGGGCCGGGAAAAATCTTTCTGTATTTATTTCTCTTGACTGTTATTTATTTTTAACAATCTGACTTGATTTTCATACATTTTCTAATTTTTGTGATTTTATATGTGATTTAGAATTTTTTTCTATTTGTGAGCCCCACGAGGTGTTTGTGGGCCCAGGTGACCATACGTGGACCCAGGTGGGTCCCGCAAAGTGAAAAACTTTTCTACGCATAGAAAAATTTGTACTGTTTAGACGGAGACAGGGGATCTTACTAAACTGAATCCGAAAACAGTTTTAGAAAATTTGTTTTGTACTGTATTTATTTATCGAAAAATAAAAATACAGTAAATATATTCTTTCGTGAGATTTTTAGTAGATAAAAATAGAAATTATATTGCTTAAGTCAACATTGGTGGTTTGGATATCCACTATTGATTCAATTAACGGTTAAGAAATAAATTTAATAAAGAAACATAAGATAATCATCATTGATTTAATCAATGGTGTGAAAATAAACTTAGTTAGGCAAGCTTCAATATCAACCGTAGATTTAATCAACGGTGTAAAATTAATTATATAAAGTGACCATTTATAACCATTGGATTTAGAATTGATCAAGGGTGGAGATTTGGTCTTAAAAAGTGACAAAGACCATTTATGACCATTGGATGAAGAATTAATCGAGGGTGGAGATTTGGTCTTAAAAAGTAGTAAAGACTAATTATGACCCTTGGATTAAAAGTAAGAAGAAGTAATCTTGACTCTTTATTTTGGAGACACATCTAATGGCTAGAATTTAAAGGAGAAGGATCCAATGGCTTAGATTTAGTCTTCTACATTAAAAGTCTACCTAAATCCTAACCATTGAATTAATCAATGGCTAGAAATGCTTCAAATAATTGTATAAAAAAAAAGATGACAACTTCATGCATTATGGAAGGGGGGGACGGCTTTGGAGTGCTTGGACTAGGAGGAGACAATTTTTTTTAGTAGCCTTTTTAGGCTAAAAAAAAAAAGATGAAGTCAACAATGATTTGATTAGTAACTAATTAAGCCTAATTTGATTAATCTAATGACCTAATTAACAAGTTAAGTAAACTAAATTAAATATTAAATTGTTATAATCTAATTCTTAATTAGATATCCTAATTTTAATTAGAGATTATAATATATGAAATAATATGTTAATTAATTAGTTATATAGTTAGAATGTTAGTTAAGATTGGTTAGGAAATTTAACCTAACTAATTACCTAATTAATTAGCATGCAATTAGGTGTAAATTGAGAACAATTAATTCCCTAAAATACTCAAGGAGCCACACAGTTTTCATGCAGCTTGGGGAGACTTTTACATGGTTCTTGAACCACCAATAATAGCCATGCAAACTAAATTAATGACCATTATTGTTTGTCATGGTCAATATGACCATTATTGTTTTGTTTGCTTCCTTTGGATTGCATGATGAAGGGGGGACGGCTGGATAAGCAAGAAAGAAGAAGAGACATGTTGAGACATGTTGGAGTAGCCTTTTTAGGCCAAAGAAAAAGCTTGAAGACATTAATTAGATGTCTTGACCAATTATTGGTCATTTTCCTAAAGCAAAATTATTTTCTTCTTTCTCTCCATGCAATGCTACGGCTGCCCACTTCAATTCAGCCATTTGATTTCATTTGTATCACATTTTATAACACTTAACTCATTCTCTCTCTTCTCTCTCTTCCAATTTGTCAAGAACACCAAGAACAACACCATTTTCTTTCCTTCCTTGAGCATTCGGTCACCACCCATGGAACCACTTCCAATCTTCCATAATTTTATCTAACTGCATATCTTGAATCCTCTCATCAATTCAAAACACTTTCATGTTGGAGACTTTCTCTAAATCATTCATCTTCATCACTCAACCAAGCCAAGAACACAAAACAACCATTTTCCTTCATTTTCTCACCAAATGGTTCGGCCATGACCACCAAAAGCACCACCCATCACTTTTAATTTCATCCAACCATAGATCTTAAATCTACATGATATTCTAAGCAACTTTCATGTTGGAGACTTTCTCTAAATCATTCATCTTCATGAACTTTCTTCAAGAACAAAGTTATGGGGTTTTTGAGGTGAAGTATAAGAAGACTTCATTTCTTCTCTTCTTTTTCATGATCTAAACCATGTTTGATCCATGGTTCCTCTTAATCAAGTTTAATATACTAATTTTTATGTATTTTGTTTTGAATTTGAGAAGCCCTTGGTGTTGAAAGACTTGGAAAGAGAAGCAAAATCAAGAAGCTTTGAGGATCTTCAAGAGGTAAGAGGGAGATCCATCTCACCAACCAATTATGGTGGTGGGAGATGGTCTTATATTTGATGAATTGTGAATTCATGTGAGAATTCCAATCCATGGTCATGTAATAATTAATTGTGTGTTTATGAGCTTTGCTTTATTTTCTTGTGCCTCGATTATTTTGTCTATGCTTAATATGCTTTGCATGATTTTATGGCTTTAATAGTATACTTATAATATGCATGATGAGTATATGGCATGTTTGTGATATTTATGATGAAATATATATATGTATGCCATGATGTGAGGATGGAAAGAAAATTGATCTTGGTTCCAATGGCCAAGGAAGAGCTACGGTTTTGATGCCCTTGATGAGGGTCAATGTTGAAATTTTTCAAGAATAAGGAAATTAAATTTTGATCCCTAGAGCAATGAGAATTTCGGCCAAGACACCTCAAAATAGGTGTTTACAAATTAATATGTTTATAGAAGAATAAATTTGGATTGATTTGAGAAGTATGGAAAATGAACTAAAGGTTTATTTTTTTTTAAGAAAACATGAACACAAATTTTAGAATGAAATTTTATTGATTTATTTTGTGTAGAAACAAGAATGGAATTTATTTAAGTTAGAAGAAAAATATTTCATGGTTCCAATAACCATCTATAAGGTTTTGATAATTTAGAAAAATGTTTTGATGCTATGAAATACAAGAATTTTCAAATAAAGATTTTTGAAAAGGGAATTAAGTGTTATAAATTAAGTGAAGTGGAATTTTCATAAATAAAAGAAAAAGAAGATTGAAAGTATTGAACTTCAAATTAATTTAAAAAGAATCAATTTTTAGAAGTGATTTAGAAATATAAAAAAAATGTTTGTAACTTAAATTTACTCACGAAGAATTTATTTGGGTTTTGAAAAACGTTAGAAAATTTAAAGTTAAGAAACAATAATTAAAATAACTCAATATAATTTTGTAGGACTAGATCAATAAAAAGTGATTTTGAGAAAATATATATTAAGGAAAGATTTTTGACTAAGAATGAAAAAGGATTTGCAAAGAAAGTGAAAATGAATTTGAACAAATGGGTTTATTATATGACCAATCGGTACTTTGGTTTTGAAAATAAAACTTTAATGATTTTGTTTATGTAAAACCATATCAATTTAAAAAGGAAAAATATTTTGATAATTTTTCAAATAGTAATGCCTAGATTTTGATGAAACAAAGTAATTCTCCAAGTGGAAATATAATTGATTTAATACAAGAAATTTGAAAAGGGAATTAGAGTATTTTACTCACTTGAAAAATTAAGTTTTGTAAACGAAAATGTTTTCAAACTTCAATTTATTTTGAAGTAGGTTAATTTGGAAATGATTTGGGAAAAAATGGAGAATATAATGGTATTTTGAGAATTAACTCAAGTATAACTTATTTTCAAGTTTTGAAGTACGTTTGGAAATTTTAAGATTTGAAACATTTATTTATATCAATGGAAAAGTAATTTTGTGGATTATATTTGAAAAAGAATTTCTTGAGTAAAGAAACGTGGAAAAAGATTTTCTTGAGTAAGAAAATGTGAAAAATGAAGTACAAAGTCATAATATTTTGAGAAAGGATGAAATGGAATTTTTGAAGGTTAAGAAATATTTTTCGTAATAGAATTGTGGTGAAAAATGATTTACGTATCTTAAAAATGATTTAGAATATAGTAAAATATTCCTATGCGATTTAAAATATGTTAAAATATTTCTACGTGATTTGAATTATGTTTAAATATTTTACGTGAGTTTAAATATTTGACGTACTGTTGAAAAATCACTATGTGATTTAAAAGTAATAGAATATTTTTACGGTATTGTGAAAATATAACAGAAATGTTTCAGAATTTTGAAAACGTAACAGAAGTGTTACGATATTTTGAAAACGTAACAGAAACATTTTGGAATTGTGAAAACATAATGAAAATGTTGCGCAATCTTGTGAAAATATGGCGAAAGTGTTTTATAACTATGAAAACATGATAACATGATTTTGTGTTGAAAATACAGTATAATTACTGTTTAACCAGTGTATGGACACTGTATGAGAGAGTGACGTGTTTTGCCTATGATTGGTATTTGGTGCATTTTATATGCATTGGAAAGAGATGTCTTATTTGAATTTGGTGCATTATATATGCATTGAAAAGATTTGGCCCGTTGGGGTTGGACTTGCACTGATATACTCGTGCATTGTACAAATGAAATTGAAAAGATTTGGCCCTTTGGGGTTGAACTTGTACTGATAAATTCGTACATTGTATAAAAGATAGCTAATAGCTATTATGGCTCTTGTGGTTGAAGAGGGAATGAGAATTGATAGTGAGGTCTATGATGGATCTTGGGGGCGTCGAGGCGCGGCAGTCGACCAGTGGACAGCTGGCGAGTACCCTGTGCCACCTAGCGATGCAGTCCGTTGCAACGCATTGACGATACCCGACAAGAACACGATTCTTTTCAACAACTGGGAGATTGTCTTTGGGCTAAGGCTGACAATTAACCAGAGCATTCTTCTCGAAATTGTGAAAACCTCCATGGAGTCGTTTTTAATAAAATGAGTCTTTGTATATATGCATAAATCTGAGCATTTATATTTTTGTGATATATTAATTGGGGAATATTGGTTATTGGTTATGACAATTGTTTTGAGTACTTGGATGATGATTGAACTGATAAATGATTAGATGATGATAGTTGATTAATGCTGATAGCATGATTATGGTATGATCTATCTGTATGATATAGCTATTTGTGTTATCTCGTCTTTGCCATGTTGGTATTGGTGTAGGTGATCTCACCTCTTTGTTATATTATTTTTTGTTGTGTCATCTTTGTTAAAATCAAATAATAGAAGGATTGAGTTGTCTTAGACATAACGGGCGATGGATACTCTGAGATTGGTGATAACAATAAGGAGTGGACATTCAGGACTCGAAGGTGTGCAGTGTTGACAAAGGAACAGATGTCTAATGCATCAAGATGGACAGAAAAAGGAATAAGTATGTTAAAGTTTTTCGTTAGTGTTGTACCGTGCTATTAAGTAGGACCCAACACGGGGTTTGCTACTGTCTGTCAAAAATATATAAGTCTGTTAATTTTATATTTCTCTTTAAATTATGATATTAATTGGTGTAAATATTGTATAATGAATAGTTGAAATATGTTTTTTTTATTACCTAATATTTTCAGTAAATTTATGTTTCAGTAAAGAAGAAATTTTGAAACCCATCTTTATAACTCAAACTTTGTGCGAACTTATTTTCAGATTATGAGTCGGAAGTCAGAAATAAAATGCCCTAGCTAGGGTGTTACATTAGTTAGTGTCAGAGCTAGGGTGTTACAGCAATGACAATAATGTTGCTAATGTTGATATTGGACCTCATTGGGATGGGGAGTATCAGTTAGATCATGAGGCCAGTGACACTCTAATCACTCCCCCTGGTTTTGATGCAGAAGAATGAGAGGTAATGAGGAAGAAAAAGTTTCCAGAGTTCAACCAATACACCGACATGAAAAGGAAGATAAAGTTACAAGTGGGAATGAAATTTACAAGTCATAAGGTGTTCAGGGAGGATGTAAGATAGTTCTGTATTGAAAATGGTATTGATTTTGAATTCTTAGGGAATGAGAGTACTCGAATATTAATACAGTGCAAGAGAGGTTGTGGATGAAAAATGTATGCCTTTAAGACTCAAAAAGGAGATGCTTTCCAAATTAAGTCATGGTATAATAATAAGCATGCAAACTGTGGATCGAGTAACAAAAATACGAAGTTCAATTCAAGGTAGTTATCTGCCAAGTACCAACTTCAACCTCATATATAAAGGACAAGTGCTGAAAGATCTATTGTGGAATGCTACAAGAGCCACAACCAAGCCTGAATTTGACTTTTACATGTAAGAAATAAGAAAGTTGAATGACAGAGTAGCTAACTGATTAGCTGTAAGAGATGTAAGCACATGGTCAAGACATTTATTCACTCCAAGGGCTAAATCAGGTATTCTCTTGAACAACATTGCAAAGTCATTCAACTCTATAATACTGCCTACCAGAGTCAAGCCCATAATCACAATGATGGAAACCATTAGAAAGATGTTAATGAAAAGGTTTGCTGCAAAGAGAGATAGGATGCTTAAGTATCAAGGTCAGATTTGCCCTCGAATTCAACAAAAGCTTGAAAAGTCAAAGGAAGATGTTGTGTTATGCATTGCTCATGTGAATGACAATAAAAAATTTGAAATTGACACATGGAAAGGAAGCAAGAAGGTAGTGGATTTGGTGAGCAAGACTTGTTTTTGCAAAAGCTGGGACATAATAGGCATAAAACTCATATGAAATATATGTTATTGTGTGGATAATTCATACCTATAATTGACCCTTTTTTTTGTATCTGCTGCAGGTATCCCTTGTGCACATGTTATGAGTGTCATTTAAGTATAAAAGGATTAGCTTGAGAACTATATTGATGACTGGTACAAAAAGGAGAGGTTCTTGGAATGTTATGGAGTGATGATCAACCTTATACCTTCATAGGATGAGTGGCCATAAATTGACTGATACAATAAGGAGACTTTCTTGGAATGTTATGAAGTGATGATCAACCATGTACCTTCATAGAATGAGTGGCCACAAATTGACTATGACCCAATATTCCCTCCTTTGGTTAGGACTTCTATTAGTAGACCTAAGAAGGCTAGGCAGAGAGCCATTGATGAGCAACCTTGTATGGTAATGTGGGCTTTTTCTTGGAATTCTAAACATGGTATATTAGGGTTGTATGCCTTCTTGTTTTTTTTTTTTGGTATCGGGATCTTTTTTTGTGAATGTTGACAATGGTATTTACTACATATTGTCCAACATGAGGCCATTAATATAAGTTTATATATTCCCCACATGGTCCATTAGTTTTGGTATTGATTTTTCTCTGTTAGGTTTTCTAATTATTGTTAGATGTTGAATGTTTGTGATTATGGTTATGTCAAAACTGATAGGAATTGTTTATATGTTCCCCCATAGGTTTAGCACACCCTTGCAACATGAAAATTGTAATAACTAGTTTTATTTGCCCCATAGGTTTAGCACACCATTTCAGTTAAATATTTGTATATTCCCCATAAGTTTTTTATTGTGCCAAAACTGATTGGAATTGTGATAAAACCCACATTACAAGGGTGTGCTAAACTTGGACTTATGCTTCCACTGTGTTGTAGCATCAACCTATAATTTTGGTGGCTGTTGAATTTATTAGAATTGTGCTTCCATTAGTTCTAAGTGTGATTGGCATTGTCTAAAGCAATGGTTTTGATGATAACAAACAAAGAAAGGAATGAAAATGCAAAGGTCAAGTCCCAAGGAGCATCAAGTTTAGAATATAAGTCTTAGATCTTGTGTAAAGGTATTTGTAGGATTCACACTAAGCTCATTAATTGGTTTTCTCACTCAACTTAAATAAGTTTACAAAATCATGATGTATACTTATGAAAATGATGTTTAAGTTTGAGCAAAATGGTTTTAGAAAGTTTGAAAAGTTTTTGGTAATCTTTGATTGAAAAACCCTTTGGAAATCTTGCTTTCCTCAAAACTAATAATAGGTTATTACTGTTCACATAACAGGTTATTTGCTAAAACAGAAGCATGTCAAAGTTGTTTTTAAAAGGGCCTAACTGATTAGGAAATTCCCCTAATCGGTTATTGTGAAAGTCAGGAGCCAATTTCTAAAGTTGTTAACCGATTAGGCCATTCCCCTAATCGGTTATTTGATAAGTCAGGAGCCAATTTTAAAGCTCCTAACTGATTAGGGCATTCCCCTAGAGCCAAGTTTTGAGGCTCTTAACCGATTAGGACAATCTCCTAATTGGTTATTTGGGCAACCAGAAAACACGTCCAACGGCTCTATTAAGAGCATTTAATGTTTTCAACTACCCTCAACGGCTCTTAATTGCATTTGGCTATAAATTTAAGCTGTTAGGTATTTATGAAAAGTTAGAAAATTAATATGAAAATCACTCTTAAGCATTGAATATGTGTTTTCACTATTCTTTGAATCATACTCTATTTTTTAGCTTTAAAAGTGTGAATCCTTGATACTCATAAGCTTCAACTTGTATTATACACTCTAGAGAGAGAGTTTCTTATGTTCTATACTTTGTGTAATTTATAAAAGAGATGGTGAGGCATCCTTTAAATCTGTAAAGGTGAGGTATCCCTTAAAAGTAGAGGCTCAAGCACAAGGTATCCCAAGGTGTTGAGTGCTTAAATCTGTAAAAGTTGTCAAGCACTTGTTTGAAACTTGAAGATATAGTGGAAATCTCAGGTATTTACTTGAGGACAAGACGTAAGTCACAAGTGGGTTAGTGGTTGAACCAGGATAAAGCTTTGTGTTTGTTTTCCTAAACTCAACTCTTTTACTCTGTATACTATTTTATTGGGTTAATTGAATACTATCTCTCTTGGTTGATTCATTTAAGAGTGAAAGCTCTCTATCTTCTCTATCCATTCATCTCTAACAAACAATAGTTTCAACGAAAATTAATAATCAAGTGATTTGCAAAAGAATTATGAAAATATTTTTAAAACTCTATTCACCCCCTTCTTGAGTATTGAGGCCACTTGGTAATAAGTGGTATCAGAGATAGACTCTTGTGTAAAGAGCTTAGCAGCTTCAAGAGAAGTGATGGCTTCAAATGGTTTTTCTAATGAAGGTTCTTCTATAAATCGACCTCTCTATTTCAATGGTGATGGTTATGCCTATTGGAAAGAAAGAATGAAAATTTTTATTGAAGTTATTGATATTGATATGTGGGATGCCGTTGAAAATGGCATCTTTGTTCCCACACGTATAGTTGATGGTGTAAGAACTGATACACCTAGAAGTGAATGGACCGATGAAGGCAAAAAAAAGGTTTAATACAAGTTGAGAGCAAAGAACATCATTACCACATCCTTAGGGTACGATAAATTCTTTAGGTGTCAAATTGTAAGACCGTCCCAGAAATATAGGATACTCTACAAGTAACTCATGAGGGCACAAGTGAAGGAAAAAGATCAAGGATAAACACTCTCACTCATGAATATGAATTATTTAGAATGAATCAAGGAAAAAGCATTCAAGAAATGCAAAAGATATTTACACACATTATAAATCATCTTGCTTCATTGGGAAAGACTTTTCCTAATAAGGATCTTATTAACAAAGTCTTCAGATGTTTGAGTAGGAATTGGCAACCCAAGGTGACAACTATTACGGAGTCAAGGAACTTATCAACAATGACATTGGCCAACTTATTTAGGAAGCTCCAAGAGCATGAATTAGAGCTAAATAGGCTCAATCAAAATGAAGAGTATGACAAGAAGAAGAAGAGGATTGCACTCAAAGTCACCTCATCTATAATTGAAGATGATGATGAAGATGATGGAGATGGCATAGAAAATATGGAGTTAATTGAGGAGAACCTTAGTCTCCTTGTGAAGAAATTTGAAAGATTCTTAAAGAAGAAGGGATTCCAAAGAAGAGCATATTTTTCTCCCAAGAAGACCTATCACAAAGAGGAAAGAACCTCATCAACTCCAACATTTTATGAATATGGTAAACCAGGGCATATGAAGATAGAATGTCCCACATATCTTAAGAAATCAGAGAAGTTTGAGAAGAAACCCCTTAAAGAAAAGAAAGGAAGGAGAGCCAATATAGCATGGGAAGACAATGGCATGGACTCCTCCGATAGTTCAAAAAATGAAGAAGCCCATCTATGTCTCATGGCTAGAGGTGAAGAAGAAGAAGAAGAAGAAAGCAACACTGAGGTAACATCTTCAAACCTAAATTCTTCACCTTCTTATAATGAATTACAAGATGTTTTTCAAGAATTGCATGATGAATCCTTAAGGCTCATAAAAATGATTTTATCTTCAAATAAAATAATTTCCTTATTGATAAACAAAGTCTCTATGTTGAATAAGGAAATTAATGAACTTAAAATTGAAAATGAGACTTTAGGACTTATTGATGCTAACTCATTATGCATGACTTGCTATTCACTTGATAATGCATCCATTCAATTACCTTGCTCATCATGTAAACCATTTGAAAAGGAGGTTAAGGATTTGAAAAATACTCTTGCAAAATTTACCTTTGGAAGAGATAATTTAAATGTGTTACTAGGGAAGCAAAAATATGTTTTTCAAAAAGTCGATTTGGGATATAATCCAAATAACCAACAAAAGTCTTATAAGAATTTTTTTGCTTCCTCTAGTACATCAAGTAGCCCCTTTATCAAATGCTTTCATTGTGGTATGAAAGGGCATAGTGCATCAACATGTAATATAAGAAAGAACATCAACATTAAGGTTAGAACTAAGAGGGTTTGGGTTCCTAAGGGCAGCTTGCCCAATGCTAACACACAAGGACCGAAGAGAATTTGGGTACTAAAGGTTAAAACTTGAATGCGTATTGTAGGTCTGCTTGAAGACCAAAAGCTCAAGTTAGTATCTTGATAGTGGTTACTCCAAGCACATGATGGGTGATGGATCCAAATTCTCCTTCCTTGCACTAAAGAAGTATGGACATGTCACATATGGGGACAACAACAAAGGAAGGATCCTTGGAGTTATAAAAGTTAGTAAGAATCCCTCTACTTCAATTGAAAATGTCTTGTATGTAGAAGGACTCAAACATAACTTGCTTAGCATAAGTCAATTGTGTGATAAAGGAAATAGAATAATCTTTGACTCAAATTGTTGCATAATTGAAGGCAAAAATGATAAGCAAGTTAAATTTGTTGGTCACAGAGTTGATAACATATATATGATTAATCTTGATGATATTACCTCTCAAAATACAAAATATCTTATGAGTAAAAAGAGTGATTCGTGGCTATGGCATAGGAGAATTACTTACATTCATATGAATCACCTAAACAAACTTGTTTCTAAAGATTTAGTAATTGGTTTACTAAAGCTCAATTTTGATAAAAATAGACTTTGTAACGCATGTCAAAAGGGTAAACAAGTAAAGGTCTCTTTCAAAGCTAAAAATGTTTTTTCCACTACTAAACCCTTACAACTTTTGTATATGGATCTTTTTGGACCATCAAGAACTATGAGCTTTGGGGGTAATTACTATGCTCTTGTGATTGTGGATGACTACTCTAGATATACATGGACTCTATTCCTTGCTCATAAGAATGATGTCTTTCATGCATTTAGAAAACTTGCAAAGGTTATTCAAAATTATAAAAATTGTAGCATTGCATCCATAAGAAGTGATCACAGTGGGGAATTTGAAAATCAAGAATTTAAAATATTTTACAATGAAAATGGCATTGAGCATAATTTTTCTGCTCCTAGAACTCCACAACAAAATGGAGTGGTTGAAAGAAAAAATAGATATTTAGAGGAGTTAGGAAGAACTATGCTCAATGAGATAAACATTCCTAAGTATTTTTGGGCGGATGCGGGAAGTATCGCTTGTTATGTTATGAATAGGGCTTTGATAAGGCCAATTTTAAAGAAAACTCCCTTTGAACTATACAAAGGAAGGAAATCAAACATCTCTCACTTTCATGTCTTTGGTTGCAAATGCTTTGTTTTAAACAATGGAAAAGATAACCTAAGTGTGGAAATAAATTTGCCCCAAATAGTTTTATATGTTAAGTTTTGATGATGATAAATACAAAACAAAAAGAATACTTTGCTTATGTTCTTTGTTGCATCCTATATAGAGCATATCCATTAGTAATTGATAAATATCTTATTTGAATGTGTCTATTAAAGTCTTATATGCATGTTAAACTAACTAGAGTTATACATTTATGAATCATACATATGAAGATACTGAATTATGAATTTGGACTAACTATGCTTGTTTAAGTGAGCAATACTTTGTAGGATAGTCCAAGTACCAAGAGTGAGTATTGCAACAAGAAAGCAAAAAATCTCAATTAAGCTTATCACAAGGAGAATGTGAATGCCTATTTCATGAAGGTATTGATAACATCAAAGTCATGTCAAAGACCAAGTCAAAAGGAAGATTAAATGGTATAGCGCTTAGGACTTAGGGTCTTTATGTAAGAAGCCTTATGGATATCTCAAATATGTTTTTCAAATCTTTACAAATGGTTTTCATATGTTAAAATGTCCAACAAACAAGTTTTGAAAAGCTAGTTATGGTAATAGTTCAAATCTATGAAAAATAGCCAAGTTTGAGTTTTACAAAACTGACCTTTGGTTACTCTTTTGATTATATCTTTCAAAATACTTTGAGTTTTGTTTTGAAACTTCTTTCATTTGAAAATAGACTCAAAGATCTTTCCAATGACTAGTCATTTGCTTTAAATGGATAAGAAATGAAGAAGTTATGACCATTTAAAGTCAGTTTTTGAAATCAGAGTAGTCTATTCGAATAACCTTGAGGGTATTCGAATAGCATCCTTCTAAACAGCTTTTTAAATGTGTTTAAAATAGAGGTATTCGAATACCTCCTTATGGTATTCAAATAACCTGGTTCTAAACTATTTTTTTAAGAAATGAAAACAGTGGTATTCGAACACCCCATGTTGGTATTCGAATAACCCATATTAGTTTACTTTTCACGATGGTTTTTTGAACAGTGTTATCCGAATAATGATTTGTGTTATTCGAATAAACACGGTAAACATAGTTCCAGATATAGTATGTAACGGACATATTTTTATAATAATCACGGAATTAATTGCTCCAACGGCTAATTTTCCTCCAGGCTCTATAAATAGAGACCGTGGGTCTCATCTACAGAAAGCCCAGCTATCTGTTTTATTTGCGCTTGCTTTGAAAAATGTGATTTATAATTTATGCCTATTTTTTGTGCTCTTTTTGTTGAAACTTTGAGATATCCTTTGAGAGCCTCTTAGCACTTCAATTTGTATTATTTGCTCTAAGTGAGAGTTTCTCTTCATCTATATTTTTGTTCTTCTATGTTGAGGGTGAGGTATCCTTCAAGGTTTGTATAAGGGTGAGGTATCCCTTCAAGGTTTGTATAAGGGTGAGGTATCCCTGTAGGCTGAGGCTTTAGCACAAGGGTAAAGTTTTCCTGTGTGTGAAAAGTACTTTTTTATGTAACGGTTACAAGCACCTATTGAAACTTGTATACATAGTAAAAAATCTCAGATTATTTTCGAGGACTGGACATAGACCACAAGTGGGTTAGTGGTCGAACCAGGATAAATATCGTGCCTGCTTTTCTCTTTTCAATCTCTTTATTTTACGTAATTTTATATTATTACACATTTATTTATTTGCTGTTCTTAAAGTTTTTATTCTTCATCTCGTAATTCCTTTTCTTTTATTTAATAGCTTAAATATTTGTGTTTATTTTAAGAGCATTTGTGAAAAGTTTTTAATACCCAATTCTCCCCTCCCCCTCTTGGGTAATGGTTGCCATGAGTAACAAGTGGTATCAGAGCTTCGTGCTCTGGTAAAAGCTTAACCGCTTAGAGTTAAAGATCCTTGTTTATTAGCAACCTTGAAAGTTTTTCAAAATGGAAGGTTTTGAAATTGATAAACTATTATTCTTTGATGGTGTGAATTTTGTTTATTGGAAAATTAAAATAGAATTTTATATACAATCTATTAATTTGGATTTGTGGGATGTTGTTCTTGATGGATTTTTTCCTAAACCAAAACATGATTGGAATGTCTATGACAAGAAATGTTTTTCTTTGAACATTAAAGCTATGCAAATTTTGAGAAGTAGTTTGAATGATGATACTTATGCTAAAATTAAAAATTGCTCTAGTGCTAAAGATATATGGGATGCTCTTGATGCTATCTATTTTGCTAACAATGATTTTGTGTATAAAGTTGAATATAGAAAGCAAGAAGAGCAAAAGCTATTGAAGAAAGCTTATCATGAAAAATATCCTCAAAGAGATGCTCAAACTATTGAAGGGAACCAAATGTCTCTTGCTGACGATGGTGCTCAATTTGAAGAAGAGGCAAAGTATAACAAAATTGATAAGGAAGAACGTGATTCCCTTAAAGAGCCAAGTGTGCTAGAAATTGAAACTACTTCCTATATGGCTAAAAAGGACTTTGAGGTAAATAATTCTAAACTAGATTATAGTCCTTCCTATGATGAGTTACAATATGCATATTATGAACTGTATGATAGTTTATTGAATTTAGAAAAGAAAAACTTATTGTGTTTGGAAAACATTTCCTCTATTGAAAATGAAATTGAGACTTTAGAAATGAATATGCTTTTCTTAATGAGGAAATGCCTTTGAAATATGAAACCTCAACTTCTTGTGAAAAGTGCATTAATTTAAAAAATCAAGTTGAGGATTGATCTTTCAAATTTGCCAAAGCAAATGGTTGTAATTGCTTAAGTTCTATGCTTGTCAATGAGAATAAAATTGATATTATTTCACATAAAAATTCAAGTAAAGCTTATGGCAAAAATAATATAGAATGTAATAACAACAAAAGGCTTAAGTTTTTCAAAAATGATCTTCAAAAGATTAAGCCATCATTAAATTCAATTATTTGTAATTTTTGTGGTCATCCAGGACATATTTCTCATTTATATAATTATAGAATAAATCCTTATATGAGAAATTATATAGTATGGATTCCTAAAAATCCTAAAAGCCCTAATACTAACATTCAAGGACCCAAAATGAAGTGGGTACCAAAGTGTCCTCCGAGTGTTTCAATTATGCAGAATATTTCTCAAAAGGATGGACAAATTGGTCAAAAGAAAGAGGAATCATCAATGAGAATGCTTCCAAAGCCTAATGGTAGAAACTTTGGCCAAAGAAGGAAGATGGCTTCAACCAAAACTTCTCAAGTACAAAATGTAGAACTTGCAAAGTTCAAGACTCCAAAAGAGAAGCAATGGATAAGAAAAAGTATTTCCTTGATTACCAAGGCCAAAGTATCAAAAGCTTTTACCTCTTATGCACATTCACATTTGAGGTATATTCCTTGTAGGCCTTAAGTGATTAATAGAATCATGTGTACATGATAAAATTTGAATATTATGTTTAACACATGATTATGTTCACTCTTATTGTACCATAGTTCATTAATTTATTATATATCTTGGTGCATAAAGTTCTATAATGCCTATGTATGCTTTATATGCTTTAAAATTGACTATATATCATAAAAGCAAGCATATTATCGCCTATGTGCTTAATGGTAATTAGTTATTTAACTTATTGTGCTCAATTTACATATTATGGAAAAATTGATCTTTATGATAGCATAATAGATTAATATTCAAAAACTAACACACAAGGACCCAAGAAAATTTGGGTACCAAAAGTCAAAAGTTGAAGTGTGTTGTAGGTGTGCTTGAAGGCCAAGAACTCACTTTGGCATCTTGAAAGTGGCTACTCTAAGTACAAAGACTAAAAATAATTTCAAGCTCTTTTCCTTGCTTCCAAGAAGCTTGAACTTGCAAACTTTGGATAAGTGAAAACTTGTATTATGTTTTTCTAGCTTTATGTCTTGAAAATATTTCTACATGTTAATATGCTAGATAAAATATGCTCCTTGCTTAAAATGACATGTCTAATGATAATATCCTTGAGCTTAAGTTCTTGATCAATCATACATATAATTAAATATTTGAATTTATTGCTTAATTATGATTTTATCTCTCTTGAATTATCACTGACTTGAGAGTCAGAGTTATCCCGAAATCATTTTTGCAGGTACTCCACCAAAAGGTATGCTTTCGTCTCTCAAAAGTGCAATTCTTGGACATATAAATGTGATTTCTTGTTTAAGTTATTCGAATACCTATCTATGGTATTCGAATACCATTGCTTTTATATGTGTAAATCTGTGATTTTCTGATAGGCCTATTCGAATAAACCTATGGCTATTCGAATACCATACATCAGTACAGTATTTCTATAAGCTGGTGTATTCGAATAATTAAGTAGTTATTCGAATAACATGAGGCTTATTAATATCAGTGTTTTTCACATGCCTCTGGAGTATTTGAATACCTTGGAAGCTATTCGAATACTTGCTCTTGTCTTGCTTTTTTTTTTTTTGTGTGTGGGTATTCGAATACTGTAAAAAGCATTCAAATACCATAGACTGGCAGCCAAGCCAATTTGGCCCATCTATTCGAATACCTGGGTAGGTATTCGAATACCTTCTATTAGAAGGGTGCATCCTTTGGTCTTTCCCAACCAAGCGAGCGACTTCGCTAAACCATCATCACGTGTTTAAGTCCTTTATCTTAACAAAATGAAGATGATCAAGACTGATGAGGCTGGGTGTTCCCAGTTGAAGTTGACGATGATGAGGACGACCCTCAAGGCGATCCTGCTGCCCTTGCTACTGCTGCTGCTAATATTCCTGCCCCTGCTTTATCTGAAAGATTCTGCTGCATTTGTTGATGTATATATTGCATAGCATTAATAATCAATATATGCTAAATTCTTTATTTGTTTTGTCGGAAAATATGCACTTAATGATATGTATGAAAAATACAATGTGATTGGATATTCTTTTGATGATTATATGTGATGATCACATATTTGATACATTAATAAGCCTTCATTTTTAGTCATTTACACTCTTCATGTACTTAATTGATTGATTTTGATTATGTTTTGTAAGTTTGGACTCAAATTGGACTTAATTGAATATTTTAGCATAATTAACCTCTTATGTTATTTCTGTATTTGGACTATATCTTGGGATGTAGGTGGTTTTTAGAGGTGATTCTAGTGGCATTTGAAAGATAAAAGAGAGTTCTATAACTTTTATGAAGACCTCAAAGGCCCAATCACACGAGTAGATAACTCAAATTGGGGTTGAAGCAAGAACCAGAGTGATTTTCCTGACAGCTTAACCTACGTGTACTGTTCATCACAGTTTTTAGGCTAGAGGTTGTCAAATGGGCTGAAATTTGGATTCTGAATAGTTAAGACCAATATCTACAACTTTTATGTTGAATACTTTTCCAGAATCGGATTCCTTGAAGGTGATATTGGGCTTGGAAGTCAGAACAGAGGAGCTGTGACTGGGCCTGAGCAGTGTGCCATGATTTGAACGTATATGGAGTTATAGAAATGATATTGGACTCAAACCAAAGCCATGTGAAAGCTAAGATCCAGGCCTATAACTTTCATGAAGACCACTTGGTTTAGAAATGACGAATGCAATAACTTCAGAGCTGCATGATTTCGGAGACAAGGAATCTCCATAATTTTCCACTCACCAAAAGTCATTTGGCATTTTCCACTCATTTTTCACTCATCCACCCACTAATGACTCACCCCCTTGTCATTTTGTATCTCTAATCTTCTATAAAAGGGGGCCTTGGCATATCATTGAGTGTGTTAGGTGTTAGTTACCAAAATGATGTCATTTTGTTACTAGGTTTTCTTGTAGTAATTTTCCTTTGTTCTAAATTAAAGTCATGTTCTTCTTCTTCTTCTTCTCTCTTTCTTTCTTCTTATCTATAAGTAACTAAGTTTCATTTTACTTGGGTTAAAGGTTAAAGCTCTTGGTAATAAAGTAAGGTTATATTTATTCTTCTCTTGTGCTTAAATGATTTATATTTTCTAGTAACCATTATACGTATTATAATTTGTTTCTTATAATTTAGAAACCATCTTTGTAAAGAGGAGTTCTTGATTTGTTGTAGACAAAATATTAACACAATGAATGCTTTAACCCATTTATAAGTGGTGGTAATATTTTTAGGAAACATAATATAATTACGTGTATTATTTTAAATAGACTTTTAATGTTGTATTTTTCGATTGGAACCTCCATGTTGCGAGGATTTTAATTGAGTTATAAAAGAAATTAATCTTACCTTTACTTTATTTACCAAGAGTGGATCTTTTAACCCAAGTAAATAATTTTTACCATAGTAACAAAATATTTACTTCACCTTAATTAATCTTCAACAATTCCCTGTGGATCGACCTCGGACTCCCAAGAAATTTATTACTTGAGACAACCTGCACTTGGGTTTGCAAAGCAACAATTAATCTCGCATCAAGTTTGTAGACTTGTTTGAAACAAAAAAGTGTGCATCAATATGTACTTATCTAATTTGATCAATGAAATGAAATAACTTTTGCCCTTGTGAACTCATTTGTTGTTTTATTATTTTGAATGTTTATTTGCTTATGAGTTTGGCATAATGACTAACCTCTATGGATCCAAAATTGATGGATGCCAAAGAAAGTACTTTGAATTATTTTGTAGGGTGTCAACTACCTCAAGCAAACATTTAAATGGAATAAGTTCAACTTGAGGATAGTAAAGTTTAAAAGGATTCAATTTTTAAAAAGGGTACAAAAAAAATTTTTATTCCCTCATGAAAGCTTGAAGCTTGGAAGTTGGTGGAAGTGGGAGTCATCTACAAAAACTCAAAGAGTACACTTTTGGTGATATCAATCTATTATCCTTATCTATGCTTTAAATTTGATATCATGTGATATTTAGAGAAATAGAGAGTTGTGTTATACCTTAACATGCCTTATATGATAATTATTTGCCAAAAAATGCTTAAATAAGTTTTGATGATGATCATATGCTTTTTGATAAACTTGAATAATGCCTTAAAATGCTTAAACTATTTTGGATTCAAGTGCATATGTGCTTCATGCATTCTTGTTAGAGCTAACATTGCATGGTTGATAATGTGATACATGCTTTAAAATTATATATCAACCTGAATTATGCTTATAAATGGGCTTACATGATATTTGATGTTAACCTATGTTTTAGAGGACTTTTAAAGTTAGCTTTGCAAGTCTCTCTGTGTATTTCAAATATAGCCATCAAATTTTTACATACAAGCATATGTTGATAAACGAGAAAAGTTGAATGGAATTCAAATGAAGAGGAAGATAAAGAAAACTTTCTTCTAGTACAATGGAATGGAGAATTGAAAGGAAGAAATCTCAAAGTTAAAGGACTAATAAATAAGGATCATCACTCTTTATCTGACTCAATAAGTATCTCTATCTCTTAGCTTTTGTGGTATTCTATATGGCATGGATTATATGATACTTGTTGAAAATTGATCTTAAATGATTATATACTTTCTTTACATGAGAAGTATGCTTAGCATTGACAAAGTGCCTAATTGGATATTAACTTGCTATTTTGTCATTGCATTTAGAGTGAATGATATTAGTTCTATACATGCTTTGATCCCTATAGCATATTTCATCAAGGAGATGTACTTATGTTCTTTTAACTTGTTTTGATCTGTCTCAATAAATATGTGTTTTTTTAATATAAAATATTTCTACCCTTCTAAAATGCTTTTGAAAATATAATGTGCTCTTGTAAAATTCTTTTTGAAAGGGGGAGAAGTTTTAAATAGCTTTTTTGTTTGAGGATTTAAGAAGATGTATATTTGTCTTGCTTTTCTTTAAGGTGATGTGTTTACATGGTCTTCGCATACATATTTCCTTTATCTATTATTTTGATAATATGCATATTTTGAGGGGGAGCCTAGCTCTTAAGTTGTTTATATCTCTTGCCTTATATCTTTGTTTGATTACATAAAGTGTTTTTATTGTTATCATATGCTGAATGTTGACATACAAAAATATGCCAAGCATTGCATGACTAATCTTCTATATCTTGAAAGCATGATCATTTCATCTCTCTATTCTTGAATCATATGTAGAATCTATAAGGGGAGAAAATATTTTTTTTTCTAAGCCTTTTTGTTGATGTCAAATAGGGGGAGTGAAAATTGGAAAAAAAATACATATGCTTGATATGCTTATTATTTGATATGCTTACATGAATATCCATTCTTGAATATTGCTCATCAACATACTTTTTTCTTTGGTGATTTGTCATCATAAAAAAGGGGGAGATTGTGGAAATAAGTTTGTCCTAAATTATTTTATATGTTAAGTTTTGATGATGACAAATACAAGACAAAAAGAATACTTTGCTTATGTTCTTTGTTGCATCCTATATAGAGCATATCCATTAGTAATTGATAAATATCTTATTTGGATGTTTCGATGAAAGTCTTATATGCATGTTAAACTAACTAGAGTTATACATTTATGAATTATGCATATGAAGATATTGAATTATGAATTTAGACTAACTACTCTTGTTTAAGTGAGTAATACTTTGTAGGATAGTCCAAGTACCAAGAGTGAGCATTGCAACAAGAAAGCAAAAGATCTCAATTAAGCTCAATACAAGGAGAATGTGAGTGCCTATTTCATGAAGATATTGATAACATCAAAGTCATGTCAAAGACTAAGTCCAAAGGAAGATTAAATGGTATAGCGTTTAGGACTTAGGGTCTTTATGTAAGAAGCCTTATGGATATCTCAAATATGTTTTTCAAATCTTTACAAATGATTTTCATATGTTAAAATGTCCAACAAACAAGTTTTGAAATGCTAGTTATGGTAATAGTTCAAATCTATGAAAAATAGCCAAGTTTGAGTTTTACAAAACTGACCTTTGGTTACTCTTTTGATCATATCTTTCAAAATACTTTGAGTTTTGTTTTGAAACTTCTTTTATTCGAAAATAGACTCAAAGATCTTTCCAATGACTGGTCATTTGCTTTAAACGAATAAGAAATGAAGAAGTTATGACCATTTAAAATCAGCTTTTGAAATCAGAGTGGTCTATTCGAATAACCTTGAAGGTATTCGAATAACATCCTTCTAAACAGCTTTTTAAATGTGTTTAAAATAAAGGTATTCGAATACCTCCTTGTGGTATTCGAATAACTGCTTCTGAACTATTTTTTTAAGAAATGAAAACAGTGGTATTCGAATACCCCATGTTGGTATTCGAATAACCCATATCAGTTTACTTTTCACGATGGTTTTATGAACAGTGTTATTCGAATAATGATTTATGCTATTTGAATAAACACGGTAAACATAGTTCCAGATATAGTATGTAACGAACATATTTTTATAATAATCATGGAATTAATTGCTCCAACGGCTAATTTTTCTTCAGGCTCTATAAATAGAGACTGTGGGTCTCATCTGCAGAAAGCCCAGCTATCTATTTAATTTGCGCTTGCTTTGGAAAATGTGATTTATAATTTACACCTATTTTCTGTGCTCTTTTTGCTGAAACTTTGAGATATCCTTTGAGAGCCTCTTAGCACTTCAATTTGTATTATTTGCTCTGAGTGAGAGTTTCTCTTCATCTATATTTCTGTTCTTCTATATTGAGGGTGAGGTATCCTTCAAGGTTTGTATAAGGGTGAGGTATCCCTTCAAGGTTTGTATAAGGGTGAGGTATACCTACAGGCTGAGGCTTTAGCACAAGGGTAGAGTTTCCCTGTGTATGAAAAGTGCTCTTTTATGTAATGGTTGCAAGCACCTATTGAAGCTTGTATACATAGTGAAAAATCTTGGATTGTTTTCGAGGACTGGACGTAGACCACAAGTGGGTTAGTGGTCGAACCAGGATAAATATCATGCCTGCCTTTCTCTTCTCAATCTCTTTATTTTACGCAATTTTATATTATTACACATTTATTTATTTGCTGTTCTTAAAGCTTTTATTCTTCATTTCGCAATTCCTTTTCTTTTATTTAATAGCTTAAATATTTGTATTTATTTTAAGAGCATTTGTGAAAAGTTTTTAATACCCAATTCACCCCCCTCTTGGGTAATGGTTGCCATGACTAACACTAAGCAAGTTTAATGCTAAGTCCGATGAGGGAATATTTCTTGATTATTCTCTTAGTGGTAAATCCTTTAGAATTTATAATAAAAGAACAATGACCATTGAGGAATCAATTCATGTTGCATTTGATGAAACTAACCCAAATGGTCCTCAAGAAGAAATCTTATTTGATCCCCCAAGGCAAGAAGATTCACAAATCATGGACCTTCCCAAGGAATGGAGGACGTCAAGATATCATCCTCTTAACAAAGTTATAGGTGATGTATCAAAAGGAGTAATCATTCGAAACTCTCTTAGAGATGTATGTAACCATATGACTTATGTCTCTCAAGTTGAACCTAAAGACATAAATGAGGCCATTAATGATGAATATTGGATTTTGTCTATGCAAGAAGAACTAAACCAATTTGAGAGAAATCAAATTTGGGAATTAGTTCCAAGGCCCAATGATCATCCCATAATTCACACCAAATGGGTTTTTAGAAACAAACTTGATGAAACGAGCTTAATAACAAGAAATAAAGCTAAGTTGGTTACAAAAGGCTATAATCAAGAAGAAGGAATAGATTATGAAGAAACATATGCTCCAGTAGCTAGATTAGAAGCCATAAGAATGCTACTTGCATATGCATGCATCATGGATTTCAAACTTTTTCAAATGGATGTTAAAAGTGTTTTCTTAAATAGTTTTATACAAGAAGAGGTGTATGTGGAACAACCTCCTGGTTTTGAAAACTTTGAACTGCCCAACCATGTCTTTAAATTGAAAAAGGCCTTGTATGGCTTAAAACAAGCCCCTAGAGCTTGGTATGAAAGGTTGAGCAAGTTCCTTTTAGAAAAAGGCTTTTCTGGAGGAAAGGTTGACATTACTTTTTTCATCAAGCATAAAAATCATGACATTCTTCTTGTTCAAATATATGTCGACGATATAACATTTGGTGGTACTAACAATTCTCTTTGTAAGGAATTTACCAATATTATACAAAATGAATTTGAAATGTCGATGATGGGTGAGCTCAACTTCTTCCTTGGTCTCCAAATCAAGCAAACAAGATATGGGACTTTCATAAGTCAATCCAAGTATTGCAAGGAGCTACTCAAGAAGTTTAGAATGGACAATACCAAGCATGTGGCTACACCAATGAGCACCTCTTGTTATTTGGACAAGGATGAAAGAGGTAAATTTATAGAAATCACAAAATATAGAGGTATGATTGGATCATTCCTTTATCTTATAGCAAGTAGGCCTGATATTATGTTTAGTGTGTGCATGTGTGCTAGATATCAAGCTAATCCTAAAGAATCACACTTATGTGCTGTAAAACGAATTATGAAATATCTAATAGGCACTTCACAAATGGGTTTGTGGTACCCTAAGGGTGCCTCATGTAGCCTAATTGGTTATTCCGATTCTAATTTTGCTGGATGCAAAGTGGATAGGAAAAGTACTAGTGAGACATGTCACTTGCTTGAAAACTCACTAGTTTCTTGGCATAGCAAGAAACAAAATAGTGTGGCATTGTCTATAGTTAAAGTTGAATATGATGCAGCTGAGAGTTATTGTGCTCAAATCCTTTGGATGAAACAACAACTTCTAGATTATGGTCTTGAGCTTGATCATATCTCTATAAGATATGATAACACTAGTGCAATCAATTTATCTAAAAATCTCATTTTGCACTCAAGAACTAAACACATTGAAATTAAGCATCATTTTATAAGGGATCATATCCAAAAAGGTGATTGTATGCTTGAGTTTGTTGAAACTACTAAACAACTAGCTGATATCTTCACTAAACCTTTAAATAAAGAAGCATTCTTTTCTATAAGAAGAGAACTTGGCATATTGTATCAATCATGCATTTAACTCTTGGTGCTTAAACTAGTTTACTGCATAAAACTTGTCATTTTACTATTGTGTGATTTTGGTGCAAAACTTGTCATGTTACTGCATAATATGCTATCTTGCCGCATATTTAGGCTCATTGCATAGTCATATTGCTTTCAATCACTTTTGAATCTAATACTAACTTGAACATCGAAGTTTACCCTAAGTTTGTTTTACAAGTGCTTGATCCATGCTTAAGTCCCCCAATTTTCCTTTAATCATGTTCCTACTGAAGAAAATTATTTTCTGGTTCTCTTCAAAAAAAAATTCTGTGTTTAGGATGCTTTTATAATGGTTAGAGTTGATGAAAATGAAACCAAGTTAAGATGGCACAAATTGGTATTTTAAGGACTGATTTCTTGAAGAATTTTTAGTTTTGGAAGTGCAATAATCATCTAGTAGAAGAAATTAACTTGTTATTTGGGTTTTTGGAATTAATTTGTCAAGGTGAAATGCTCTTTTGCCAAACAAAATAACTAATTATGAAGCTTCACTAATCGATTATTGAGAATTGAAGCATCCTTGTGCTCTCTGCAACAAGACAATAACTGATTAGAGCAATTCTCTAACCAGTTATTGATAAAAACAGAGGCCACACTTTTTAACCCATATAACCAGTTACGCAACCCCCTGTAACCGATTATTGGCCTTCACAAACTCCCAATCGAGAACCCCTTTCATTCATGTATGACTCCCCTTCCTCCATTGTCATCTTCTTCCTCTTTTTCCCTCAAGCACCCATTCATACCCACTCACTCAAACACCTCTCCCACTCCAAATCCAACTAAAATCCATCACTAAAACTCATTTTCTATCACTTTCTATCACTTTCCACCGATCAAAACTTCCATCTTCTTCCAAATTTTCACCTTGCCTCACATTTTCTCTCTCCTAAACTGAGCCCTAGCCTCCATTTTCAACCATGGCAAGCAGTTCATCTCACCCCAAGCGTTCTAGCTCCAAAAATTCGAATGTACCCCTGTCAACCCCTATTTCACCCACTGACCAAGACTTCTCCATTAGCCTCAACATTGGAAGGTACTTCTCCCACAAAAATTAGATGAAGGCATACACACTGCATTTTCACGCGCGACCCCTCATTCAGCCTAAATATATGGACTGGGACTGCTTCATCAAAGAAGGATTCACATCCCTCACAAAGCTCTTAGAATTCCATGGGTTGAAAACTCTTGTCACCACCAACCCCGGATATTTCTATCTTAAACCCACAAAATTTTATTTCTACAATTTAAACATTGTTGGTGGAAATCTGATTTCTGAATTTAAGAAGCATAGAATCATTGTGTCACCGAGTCAGTGGACTCTCCTGTTTGGTCTCATTTATTCTGGAGACAAACTTACTGTGGAAAGTCACAGCTCATGAGAGGGATTTGATCGAGACCAAACTATTGCAAGCATGCTTCAACCGGGCATTCAAGTGCCAAAAGGATCTTTCACTGCTAGCCTTCTGAATCTATAGGATTGTCTTCTTCACTTTGTAGTCACACATATCTTGGTACCAAGGGTGCAGCTATGCCTTGTTGAAGAAGAAGACATTTTCCTATTGTGGACACTTAAAAGACGCATGAAGATTAATTAGTCTCATTACATCATGCATTACATGATAAAAGCTAAGGAAAAGGCAATGATGGATCTTCCTTACATCTTGTTGGTTACTAAAATTCTAGATCAATATAAGGTCATCTTAGAGGATGATGGAGTTATTCACACTATCGGTCCCACAAGTTTGGAGTGGCCTCTCTAAATCGCATGCAAGTGAAGAAAGTGAATGGTGAATGGGTCTATGGTCATGGACGTGAGACAGCAGCACAGCAAGGAGGAATTCCCGCTGCCTCTGCTGACGTGCCTATGGAAGAGACCCCTGCCACCAAGGATGGCTGCATCTTGGAAGCCATTGCAAACATGCAAGTTAGTATCGAAGCCCACATTGTAGATCTTAAAAGTTATCAAGAACACAGTAACATAATTATCTATGATTACTTAAGCGCTATAGAAGATCGCCTGAATAGGCTTGAGCGTCACTATCCAGCACCGGAGGATCATGGTGCTTAGGCATGGAGTACTTATTTCAATTATAGCTTCTTTATTGTGATTAAAACTTATCTAACCATAGTAAGTTATCTTTTGGATATGATGTTCATTATCTTAGAATCATGACATGCTTAACTATGATTAGTATGACTTGGATGTTTTTGAAATGAATGGACTGTTAAAATATGCTTACATTACTGCTGGATTATTACTGGATATTTGTTACATAGCAATGGTTATGAGCACCCTCTCTAAATATATATTGTCTATCTTTTTTATCATGACAAAAGAGGGAGAAGGTTTTTGGTTTTGAGAAAAGAAAGGTAAAATAGCAGAATGTATATTTTCAATGGTCTTGGGATTCCAAAACAAAGGGGAAGCTGTGCATCTTTGATTCAATCACCCCTTGAAAAATAGAGGGGGAGTAAGTCTCTAAAACCTTTTGTGAATTCCAATATTTATTTGAACTAACTTTTTCTCAATAGTTATTTGTCATCATCAAAAAAGGGGAGAATGTGATTGGCATTGTCTAAAGTAATAGTTTTGATGATAACAAACAAAGAAATGAATGAAAATGCAAAGGTCAAGTCCCAAGGAGCTTCAAGTTGAGAATATAAGTCTTAGATCATGTGTAAAGGTATTTGTAGGATTCATACTAAACTCATTAATTGGTTTTCTCACTTAACTTAAATAAGTTTGCAAAATCATGATGTATACTTATGAAAATGGTGTTTAAGTTTGAGCAAAATGGTTTTAGAAAGTTTGAAAAATTTTTGGGAATCTTTGATTGAAAAACCCTTTGGAATACTTGCTTTCTTGACAAACCAATAACAGGTTATTGCTATTCACATAACAGGTTATTTGCCAAAATAGAAGCGCGTCAAAGTTTTTTTTAAAAGGGCCTAACCGATTAGGTCATTCCCCTAATCGGTTATTATGAAAGTCAGGAGCCAATTTCTAAAGTTCATAACCGATTAGATCATTCCCCTAATCGGTTATTGTGAAAGTCAGGAGTCAATTTCTAAAGTTCCTAACCGATTACGCTATTCCCCTAATCGGTTATTTGATAAGTCAGGAGCCAATTTTAAAGCTCCTAACCGATTAGGGCATTCCCCTAATTGGTTAGTTGATAAATGAAGAGCCAATTTTTAAGGCTCCTAACCGATTAGGACAATCTCCTAATTGGTTATTTGGGCAACCTGAAAACACGTCCAATAGCTCTATTAAGAGCATTTAATGTTTCCAAGTACCCCCAACGGCTCTTAATTGCATTCAGCTATAAATTTAAGTTGTTGAGCATTATGAAAAGTTAGAAAAACAATCTAAAAATCATTCTTAAGCATTGAATGCGTGTTTTCATTATCCTTTCAATCATACTCTGTTTTTTAGATTTAAAAGTGTGAATCATTGATACTCATAAACTTCAACTTGTATTATCCACTCTAGAGAGAGAGTTTCTTATCTTCTATACTTTATGTAATATGTAAAAGAGAGGGTGAGGCATCCCTCAAATCTATAAGGGTGAGGTATCTCTTGAAAGTAGAGGCTCAAGCACAAAAAGTGAGATATCCCAAGGTGTTGAGTGTTGAAATCTATAAAGGTTGTCAAGCACCTGTTTGAAACTTGAAGATATAGTGGAAATCTCAGGTATTTACTTGAGAACTGGACGTAAGTCACAAGTGAATTAATGGCTGAACTAGGATAAAGCTTTGTGTTTGTTTTCCTAAATGATGGACGATGTCGCACTCACCTCAAAATAGTCTAGGTTTTAAAATGGAATATAATATAGTGCATAACCTAAGTCATCTCCCAAGGACCAATTCAAATTTCTCAAGCATATTAGAAGTTGTCAATAGGTAAAGGGTTTTGTTCATCAAGTAGTAGAATACAAATTCAAACAGAAATTTAAAGAAAATTCAATTATGGAAACACCAATCCAAGGCATTCAATTCAAGTAACAGAGTTAATCATAGATCAAAGAGAATAGAATTCTATATGCATACACCTTTGTTAATTCAAATTCAATTAGATAATCACCTAGAATTTGATCAACTAAAACAGAATCACAATCGCAATCCTTAATTAAAATTGATTTAGGCATAATTTCGAATTAACATAGATTACCAATCGATGATCTATTCTCCATTAGATTCAGATTGATCAATCATGATTCTATCTTCAATTTTGAAAACATAATCTAGATTCAATCAAATCTAGATCTAGATCAATATAATTATGTTGCAAAGACAAATCACAATTGAAGAAGAAGAAGAGGAGAGAACACAAACAAAAATCACAATTAAACAAAAGAACTCAAAACTATAACCACAATCATTGAATTCCTTTGATTGATTGGATCTTTAGCCTTCCATGGCCATCACCATTGGAAAAACTTCAAGAAAAGTGCAGAACTCTCAGAGAAGAGAGAAAAGAGAAAAAGAGAGAAAAGAACTTTTTTTTAATCTTCAAAAACTAAACAAAATAATTCTGAAAAGTATTTTTCGCATTCTGCATTCACCTATTTGTAACTGACAATTCTTCTGTAATTCCTAATCTACCATTATCCCAAACTGTATCCCTCTGAATAAAATTTTCATAGACATATAATTTGTCTTATTTGGGTTTAAATTGAGAAAGTTAAGCCCAAATTAGTGAGGGAATGTCCAAGCTTTGTGACAGCAATAGCGTCCTAATTTTGAGGCTCAATTTCACCCTGAATCCACCTGAATTAGAAAAATTGCATTAGACACAAAATTGTATATCTTTGTCTCAGCTTTCAGGGGACACCAAGATCATCTAAATGTGATATTTGTATCCCAAGATATGGCCTGTATTGGACAAAAAGGTCAAAATGAGCTAAATTCTGAAAACTAATGAAGTTTTTACAACTAAACTCAATGAGGCCCAATCATCTAAAACTCACCCAAATATTAATATTAAACACAATTATCATCTAATTAGGCCAAATATAAAGCAATAATGAATGTCTCAAAATTGATTGATCACTAAACTCAACTCTTTTACTCTGTATATTATTTTATTGGATTAATTGAATACTATCTCTCTTAGTTGATTCATTTAAGAGTGAAAGCTCTTTATCTTCTCTATTCATTCATCTCTTAGCTTTAACAAAAATTAATAATCAAGTGATTTGTAAAAGGATTGCAAAAATATTTTTAAAACTCAATTCACCCCCCTCTTGAGTATTGAGACCACTTAGTAACACTAAGTACTTAGTTATTTGCATTTCCTACTATTGGAATTCTAGTATATTGAAATTTTGGTGGTCAAATGAACTTATTGGAATTGTGCTAGTTGTTCTGTTACTGTGATTATTCATATCATTTGCATAAACTCGTAGTAATTGAGAAATACTGCAATCATTCCATTAAACAAGGTAAATTACATTGCATAACATATTGACCCCTTACATTCAAATTCATTACATCTAACCTCTACTAATTCAATGTCATTCACAATTGATAGATCTCTTCATCATCTTACTTGCATAAAACATCCCACTAATCCTACACTAAAACTTCCAAAATACATCATAGTTGTCATCAAACATTTCCATTACCAAAGACCAATAAACCAACAAAAACAATCAATATAGCAAGCATCATCCCACGTATCATATACAATTGGTACTTCTATGACTCCAGCTTAGCCTTTTGTGACTCCAGCTTAGCCTTTTATGATTCAACCTTACCATTTAACACACACAATTGAGTCTTCTTTGCTTCTAGTTCTATATTTAATTCATTATTCCTTTTCATCAAATTGTTGAAGATTTTTTTCAACTTTTTTCTCTATAGGTGGATCATACCAAGCAAAAAAGTGGCAGTCATCTGTCGTGTTATACCTACTACAACCAAAGAACCTCCTTCCTGGGTTCTTTTCAGTCCACGAGGTTTGCACCTAACAAGGAAGGCCGATTTTGTAACTTCAAGTATGGCCACCGAAGCTTGTTAAACTCTCTGAAGATTGCATTTTCTTCACCAGGTTCAACCTTAATTATTGCTCCCTCAATTGCTACCCAATCGTTGCTCAAGCAGTTGAATTATGGAGTTCTAGGATTTAGAATTGGGTGAGAGGAATGCACATCATATGCATCTCCTAAATGAATTTCATCCTCTAATTACCTTTATCTCATATGCACCTTGTTTGGCTATCAGAGCTTTGAACATGCACGTGAGTGGCACATGTGAATTTTTGCCCAAATTTTAACGTCTATTATCATTTTGTAGTTACGTACACAATTTGAAAAGTAATGGGTCCATTTTGCACATTTTTAAAGTAACAGGACCAAAGTGCACATCATGTATAGTTTAGGGGAGTTCTTTGAAGTTTTTCCTAAAATTAATGGTGAGAAATTCTCCTAGAGTAAGAATTTTTCTTACTAATTAAGTGGATTTAAGAATTTCTCCATACCTAAGGGTAAGGGATGTGTTACTTCTTTATTAGCCAATGCCTCCAAGTTTTCACCCAAATTACTGGGACAGTACTCCTCTAAAGTTAACTTGTTTGTAAAGAAAGTAAGCAAGTAAAGTGTCTATGGGCTATCTAGAAAGGCAGGAATGAGGCCACCTATGAGAAAAAAAATGCCCCAACCCCTCTTTTACAATCATAAGAGCTTTATCATACAAAGGGGACTTCTTCAATGCAAATCTACAGCATCCTCAAGAAGCATCAGACAGCAAGAATGTATCCAATAGTCATACCTGCTAGAGGCCATCATCGGTTGGAGTGGTAAAATGGAATGTGGATGTATGATACGGTAAGAATAGATCCCTGGGTTCAATAGCAGTTGTGTGCAGAAACCATTTAGGGAAAATGTTGGCAGAAGTAGCTAAATGCATCCTTGCTCCTTCCAACCTTGTTGTTGAAGCTTTAGCCATGAAAGAAGCCCTCCTATTGGCCACTAATCTCAGTTGGCCTCATAGCTTATTCGAGTCTGATTGCCTGGACCTTGTTGAAGCTTATTGTAACACCCCAAACTTTCTATTTATTAAATAGTAATTTTGACAGTTAACAGAATTCTACTGTTTAGTAATTTCTGTGTACTGTAAAATTATTTTGAATATTTCGTCTGTATATTTGATCGTTTTGAGTAATTTGTTCCGTGTCAGGAAAATAATAATTTTCGGACCGAAAAAATTTACGTAAATTAATTTTTACTATTTAGTCTTAATTAATTTATGTAATCTGATTTGATATTTGTGAATTTTTTAATTTTTGTGATTTTATGTGTGATTTTAAAATTTTTACTGTTTGTGAGCCCCACGAGGTGTATGTGGACCCCAGGTGGCCATACATGGGCCCAAGTGGGTCTCACAAAGTTAAAAAAAATTCTACGCATAAAAAAATTTGTACTGTTTAGACAGAGACAGGTGATCTTACTAAACCTGAATCCGAAAATAGTTTTAAAAAAAAATTTTATTGTATTTTATACTGTATTTAATTATCGGATGATAAAAATAAAGTAAATATATTCTTTCGTGGGGTTATAACAAATAAAAATAAAATTCTATACCGTTAAGTCAATATTGGTGGTTTGGATATTCACCATCGATTTAATTATCGTTGGAGATTTAATCTTGATTTAATCAACGGTGGAGATTTGATCTTAAAAGTAAATAGGATCAATTATAACCATTGGATGAAAATTAAATCAAGGGTATAGATTTAGTTTTATAAATGACTATGACCATTATCAACCTTTGGATGTAAAATTAATCAATGGTGGAGATGGATCATTAATAACCATTGGATTTGGATTTAATCAATGGTAGAGAATTAGTCATCAAAAAAAAATTTCTACAACCATTTTGGACCCTTGGATGTAAAGTTTGAAGGTGTAATCTTGACCCTTCATTTTGGAGATACATCTAATGGCTAAGATTTAAAGAAGAAAGATCCAATGGCCTAGATTTTGTCTTCTAAAAATCAAAATTTACTTAAATCCTAACCATTGAATAAATCAATGGCCAGAAAGGCTTCAAATAATTGTTTGAAAAGATGACAATTTGCATGAATCATGCAAGGGGGGGCGGTTTTGAAGAAGGAAGGAGAAAGAGAGACAAAGTTAGTATAGGCTTTTTAGGCCAAGGAAAATGATGAAGACAATGGTCAAATCTCAAGACAAGTTCCTATTGATCAATTAATGAGCATGTTTTTCAAACTTCACTTTTCATTTCTCTCCATGAAGGCCACGACAATGCATAGTTTAGGATACCAAATAATTCATTTCTACACTTCACATTTTCATTTCTTCATTCTCTCACTTATGTTTCATGAACCAACCAAATGAAAAACTCCATTCTCTCTCCCTAAAGAGCCATTCGGCCAAGCACTCTCATCCACTCTCCATCACTCTTTAATTTCATACAACCTAGTTTCTTGAATCTTTACTTTATTCTAAACAACTTTCATGTTGAAGACTTTCTCTAAATCTTCCATCTTGAAGGACTTTTACGAAGATCAAGTTCTAGAGCTTTTATTGGTGAAGAATAAGGAAATTTCTTTTATTCTTTTCTTTTTTATGTTCTAAACCATGTTTAATCCATGGTTCCTCCTAATCAAGCTTAATATACTAATTTATTCATGTTTGTTTTATGTTTAAGAGATTTTTGTTGGTGGAGATCTTGTTCTAAATCCAAAGCAAGGAGCTTTTGGAGTTCTTCAAGAGGTAAGAGGGAGATCTATCTCACCAACCAAGCATGGTGGTGAGAGATGGTTATATTTGATGGATGACGAATCCATGTGAGGATTCATATCCATGGTCATGTAATAAGTGATGTGTGTTTATGTGCTTTAATTACTTTTGCCTATGCTTGATATGCTTTGCATGATTTATTTGTGTATGCATGCTTAGTATGATTTTTATTTGTTTATATGGTATGCTTATAATATGCATGATGATATATGTTGAATATATTATGATGGATGTATGTTGAAATAAGCAAAATTTTAGCTCCAAAGGCCATGGAGGAGGTCACGATTTTGAATTCCCAAGACTAAAGTTATTATTGAAATTTTTCAAGAACTATGGAGTTCATTTTTAGTCCTTGGACTAAAATAAATTTCGGATAAGGCATCAACCAATTTGGTGTTCACAAAATTATATTTTTATAAATAATAAAATTGAATGATTTGAGAAGTAAAGAAAATAAATAAAGGAGTTTGTTTTGTAAAAAGAATGCACATGATTTTTGGAGTTGAGTTTTCATGAATTTATTTTGTGTAGAAACAAGAATGGAATTTATTTAAGTTAGAAGAAAAATATTTCATGGTTCCAATGACCATCTATAAGGTTTTGATAATTTAGAAAAATGTTTTGATGTTATAAAATATAAGAATTTTCTAATAAGAATTTTTGAAAAGGGAATTAAAGTGTTATCAAGTGGAATTTTCATAAATAAAAGAAAAAAAAAAGAGATTGAAGGTGTTGAACTTCAAATTATTTTAAAGAGAATTAATTTTTAGAAGTGATTTAGAAATATAAAAGAAAACGTTTGTAACTTAAATTTACTAACGTAGAATTTATTTATTGGGTTTTGGAAAATGTTATGAAATTTAAAATTAGAAATAGTAATTAAATCAACTAAATGTGATTTTGTAAAATTAAATCAATAAAAAGTGATGTTGAGAAAATATATTATGGAAAAGAAATTTTTTAAGAATCGAAGAAAATAAAGTAAGAAATTATATTAAGAAAAGTCTAAAATAATATTTTAAAATTAAGAAATATTTTACGAAGGGTATAAACAGTGAAAAATGATTTATGTAACCCAAAAACGTAATTTTTAAATTATGCGATTTGAAAAATGTTAAAATATTTCTACGCAATTTTTAAAGCGTTTAAATATTTTACACGATCGAAATGTTGTAGAAAAATCGCTATGCGATTTAAAAATGAAAGAATATTTTTACGCATTTTAGAATACAGTAAAAAATTGTTACGCAATTTTTAAACGTAATAGAAATGTTACAAATCGTTGTTTACGTAATAAAATATTACGTGACCGTAAAAACGTGACAAAAATATTTTGTGAATGAGAAAAATGCAATAATATAAGGTTGCTGTTAATTATACAGTAAACTTTACAGTTAAAAATTAGTATGTGAATACTGTACAAGAAATTGAGCAATTTGCTTATAATTGGCATGAATCCATTTTATGAACATAAAATAGTATTTGAACTTTGTATGAGAAATTATGTGATTTACCTTTGGTTGGTAATTGGTGCATTACACATACATTAAAAATGGTCCAATGGACTGTAAATGGCTAATTGCCTAGGAGAAACGTACACCTCTTGAGTGGGTGCGATACGCGTAGTATAGGTCACTTGTTGACCTTGGGGGCATCGAGGTGCGGGTTGCTCGCAATGGGCAGTTGGTAGCTCTTATGCACCGTGAGTTAGACCGATGCAACACACCGATGATCCAGGACCGAGACACTATTCTTAATCGAGATCGACAAAGACCTGTCGTGTATGTGCTAGATGTGCAAGATATAATTATAGCACTTGGTGCAAGCACGTGATACCAAAGCAGCTCTTTTCGATCAATTTCTCCGACTTGAGTATTAGCTCCATGGAGTAGGACATTGAGTCTATGTGCGCATGCATGAAACTAAGTATCTATATCTATATGGTGTTGTTACTGTAATTGTTTTGTGATTTAAACAGTGATAGTGGCATGATGGTAATTATTATTTTACACTATGATGATGGTATAATTGTGATCATGATATGATATTTTTGCATGATATATTGTTTGTATTATCTCTATGCTATCATGCTGGTATTGGCATAGGTGATCTCACCTCTTTGTATGTATATCTGTATATTGTATTTATAATTGGGTGAAGACGTTGGAAAAGAAATGGTACAAGAAGCAGAAGAAGAGTTACTTCTCACATCAGGGAACGCAGAATTCTGACAGTATGACATCAAGAGCCAGTTTCTTCGGATATGTACGTCTACAATTTCACGGAGGAGCTGGAGAATGGAGGACAAGTCTCGATGAGCGAGGACTTATTTACGAGGGTTACCTGACTGTTAGTATTAGTAGACTGTTTCGTGGAAATCCATTTTTCTGCGTGACTATCTTTGTTCATGTTGAATTTCCTTTACATATCAGGCGACATTGGGATACTAGAAATTATGTCCCAATGGAAATCAGCATAGTATCGTCAGCCCGGACACCTGTCCGTAGGGCTACTCGTCATAACGGATTCCTACCTGCTGAGGAACCCGAGGAGGACCCGTCTGAGGGGTCTTCTACTTAGTTAAACTTGGGCGAGTTTGAATTCTGATATAAATTATGTGTGTAATTATTTAAGTGTGTTTATTGTTTCGAGACATAGTCTGTAATAAATAAGCCTGACAGCACTTGTGTAATATGTATATGATGTAAATTATGTGTGAGGTTGTTGTATAATAGTTTTATTTTCCGCTAAATCTATTTTATTGTTATCCATAAAAAAAAATTTACAACTCGTATTTTTATCACAACATCCCATTTTATGACTATTGAGGGTATTTTGGGTAATAAAGTAACATAAATGTGACACCCTACGGTGGGTGTTACACTTATAGACAACAAAAGAGATTTGGGAAGTTACTAGTATTGTGGATGATATCCTTGAACTAAAAAAACATTTGTCTAGGTGTGGATTTCTCTAGATAAAAGAGAGAGGAATAAGATTGCTCATGTCATCGCGAGAACTATGCTACACCAGCAACTCCCTCCTAACTAGGTTGTATGAACGCTTGATAGGAACTATCCAGAGGTTCCCTTGCTTGTCGTTCTAGTGTCTAAAGTCAATCTAGTTTAGATTCTATCCATGTAAGCATGCTTGTTTCTTTATGTCGCTTGTCGTTCTAGTGTCTAAAGTCAATCTAGTTTAGATTCTATCCATGTAAGCATGCTTGTTTCTTTATGTCCTATTAGTAGCATCTTAACCTTACATTGGTTGGGCCATGGGCCTGAGACGTGATATTTATGTTCTCCTTGTAATTCAGTTTCTAACAAAAAAAAAAAGGTTGTATAAACTCTTAAATCTTTTAGTATGTTAAGATCATAATATACTTTAAATTAAATTAAAGTTAAATCCACACTTATTCATTTTATAAAAAACCTTATTTTAGAGGAGCTTTTTCTAAAGTACTGAAGGCAAGTCCTGGCCCAAGCCTTGAAAAGATAATGTGGTAATGTCATTCGCTATGTATATAGGGATGACCCCAAGAGTGAGGATGCATCAACAGATTCTCAAGAGTCCAAAACAAACTAGCACCATCCCTAATGCATATGGCCCTACAAGTACAAATATAGCACAATATTTCTACACACTTAGAATCGTGTTACTTATAATTTTGTTTATTAATTGTTTTTTAGTACTCTCCCCCTTATTGATTGAAAGATATTTCAGCCTTTCCCTAACTACCAAAAGTTGCTTTGCATGCCCATTGTTAGTTAATCAAGTCATAACATCTTACCAAATTCTAAGAGGCAAGAAACAAATGAAACACACTCTATATTTAGACATATACAAGGTATGAGATTTTGATTTGTCATAATATGCCAACCACACACTTGATCTTAACAAAATGGCCTAAAAAGGCATGCCATGCCAACTGTACACAAACCAAAGTTTCACACCCTTCATTTCATAAGACTTGATGCTAACAAGCATTGAGTGTTTTAAGTTAACTTGAGTGGCCAATTTCTTAGAACCACGATAAAAATTAAGATGGATTGCAGTTATTAAGAAAATGTATCACTAATTGACTAAGGAATACTTCGATAAGTGCTTTGATTTTTAATTTTTAATTTTGAAATATAGTAATCAACCTACTACTGCTACATGTAGTTTACTTTATGTACAAGTCCTAATCCATAATGAGCTGATGTTAAACGGGCTAGACTAAGTTAGCCCGCATTTTAAATGGGATAGCAAAATATCAATTCGCAATCATATTGCTTTAGTCTGCGAGTTTGCGGGCTAGCGCGCAATTCGCAACCTTCTTTTTTTCCCCTTTTAAATGGCTGAAAACATAGATAAGATATAAAGAATCAGAGCTGGCATGGATGAGAGCATGGGTGGACTTGCTGGTAATGGTCGCACGATGGCCGAATAGAGTGACAAATAGTCATCGATCAAAGATCGCATGGTGTCCGAGTGGAATGACAAACAACCATCAACAAGAGAGTGACAAACATCTGTTGACGAGATTGTGAGAGCTGATGAACATCGAAAGACATAGTGGTAAGACTGATGAACAACTAGCAAAACTGAGAGAAAGAAGGTTAGGCAGTGAGAGTGTGAGAGTAAAGGATTGTTAAGGATAAGACACTGAGGCTGTGTTTGGGAGTGAGTTAGAAGGGAAAGGGAAAGAAAGGAGAGGTTTGTAATTGAGAAACCTTTGTTTGAGAGTTTAAAAAATAAGAGGGAAGGGATTGGGGGGGTTTGGGATGCCCTCCAAAGCCTCTCATTTCAGTTCCCCCAAATTGGGGGGTTTTGCTCCAAAATTACCCACTCATCCCTGCACCCTCGTTTTGGCGTCTCCAACAAAAATTCATTACTCCTCAGCAATATTTCTGCTACCAGTGCAACCACACGGTCTCCATTACTCCTTCATCTGATCTGCTCTGCCCAGATTGCAACGGTGGCTTCATCGAGGATGGTGGTGGATCTGTGAATTTGGGCATTTTCCGGCAACGAAGACGACAGAGAGGGAGCCCGCAGTTCTGGGTTGTACACACGGCGACGATGGCTGGGATCGACACGGTTCAAGCAGTGCGTCTGGTCGGGCGTCAGGTGGCGGTGGGTTCACCGGGTGGTTCGCGGACAATGGGAACGCGGTTCGTGCGGGTCGATGGAGGGTCGCGATGCGTCGCAGATCGGGACGGTGCACGGCTGGTTCGTACGACGAACTCAGATCTGGTTCCGAACTGTTACAGGTCGCGCACGGTGGGGGAGCTCCGGCTTGAGGGGCTTCTGGGCAACCGGAGATGATGGTGGCTGATCGGTTGGGCTTGGATGTTAATGGTTGGTTATGGCTAAGAGTGGAGGTTGAAGATGACTATTTTTTTGTGGTAAAAAAAAAATTGAAAAGCAAAAAAACTTGTGACAAAGACGAAGATGGTAGCAGAGAACATTCTCTGGGAATTGGCCAAACTTCATTTTTAAATTTAAAAAAATATTAATCATGTTAATTTTTGAATAAAGGGTAAAATAGTAAAAAGTATATTTAAACCTTTCATTTCTTTTCTCTCGTATATTTCATACTTCCAAATAAAGAGATGATAAACCTCTCATTTTTCTTCCCTTCCTTCCCCTTTAAACTCTTCCTCTTCTTTTCCCTCCAAACTTCCAAACACAGCTTGAGAGTCTATGACTAACGAAGTCTAAGGTTTTTCTTTGATTTATTATTTTTTGGTAAATCATTTCAATATTATTTTGGGCCTTAATGAGGATTTGGACTACTCATGACTTAGGACAGATCAAACAACCTATGCAACAGTCAGCATTTGACAAAAGGACAACAATATACTACAATCATAAGCTTTTTTATTAAAAAATAAATGTGGGCCAACTAGTTAGCTTGTGGGTTACAACCCGCTTAACTTATAAGTTAAACAAATTAGGCTTGTAGGACCACATTTTAATGGACTTACAAAATACTTATTTCTAATTCACGTGAGTTGCGAGTAACGCGGGCCAACCCATGCACATAATCCGTTTACCCAACTCTAATTATGGTTATCGCTTATATATAAACAAATGAAAACGTGACTTAAGCATCATTAGAGAATAGACAAACATTCAGGCTTACCAATAAATGGCTATCAATTGAAACACAAGGTACATGAACTGCAGAGGTAGAAAAAGAAAAAGGATTAAAAAAAAACGCTATTTCTGCCATTTTATCGTGCCCCTTTGAGGTTACAAATGAACAGTAATGCCAAAATAAAGAACAAATAAAGAAGAAGTGTCAAAATAATAATAATAAAAGAACAAATAAAAAAGTAAGAAATAAAAGGTGAAATCACCAAACCCGCAAAACAGAAACCCCGCCTGCATCTTGCCACACCACAATAAGCCCAAACAAAATGACAAAGTGGAAAAAAAGAATTAAAAAAAAAAAGGAGATTGCATAATCCCTGCATTAGCAACTCAAACATGCAATCGCTAAAACTGCATCAAGGCTCAAACAATTGATTGACGAACCCAAGATGAAATCCTTGAGGTTCATCATCCCTGTAGAAAAGATTTGACCAGAGTAGCAAAACAGGTTATCAGCAAAGAAGTATGAGATGTCATTACGCTATTGATCTGGCAGAGAGCCTTTAGATCATCTGTCTAAGAGCCACATCAAGTATCCCAATAGAAATTTTAGGTTTGTAATGTTCATCTGTATCAACTTCTTCAATTTCCTGGCACAGGATCATAAAACTATCAATATAAACTGTAATAGTTTTTTTAAAATATAAACTGTAATCATGAAATCCAGTGTCGATTTTTGACAAACAGTTTGCGAGCATTAAAAACCATAATTTGTTAGAAATAATAAGAAAAATCATATATAAATGATATTCAAATAACTTGCTGTATTTTCATTCCAAGCATTACTTTCTTTAACCAAATTATCCGGATGTCAAGTTTAATATGGTATCTAACTTCTATAAAAATTATTATTATTGTCTTTATTAATTTGGTGTCAAAAAATAATTATAAATACATGCAAAGTGATAAATCAACTAATAATGGCATTGAACAGCACATTTAACCTTGATTTATTAAGTTTGAAATTAGTAAAAATGAAATGCACCAACAGCCAATGCATGAAAAGATGTGCAAAAAGCATTTTTAAGTCTTAACTACCAGGAATAGGAAAAGGATAAAATAAGCAATAATAAGAAAGGGAAAATAAAGTTCCGCACATAATATCAAGCATAATGATGGGAATAAAGCAAATTCAGTCACCTGAACAATATCCTCTCCCTTGATGACCCGCCCAAACACAATAAGCTTCTCATTTAAATCTGGTATCGGCGCAGTTGTAATGAAAAGATCAAATCCTTTGTTAAAGTGTTTTCCCTTGGAAGTTCCAAGCATGAATGCTTCATGGTTCATACTAGTTAATAACCAGCATATTTATTAATTAGAAAAACCATGCAACTCACAGGTAGATTATCACTAGGATGGACTATGGATACCAGAAAAATCAAATTGCAAAAACCAAAAGAATAAGAAAACCTTGTATATTTCTTTCCCCTCAGGTTCCAATCTTCTGTAGCTCCTGGCCCTTGTTTATGACCCGCCTGAATCACATAGTGCTTAATTACACGGTGAAAAAGCATCCCCTTGAAGTGCCCTTTTTGACTGGAAAAACAATTGTAGTTTAGGTTGGAAGCATAAGCAGGATAGAATCAAAGAAATTTTATGCAGCAAACCACTTTTAAATAAACAAATAAATAACACAAATTGATGCCATTAGAAGTTAGAGAAATACTACTCCCATAGAGCTGTACTGCACCGAAAAGGTGGCTCAAGTACCAGCTGTGTTCTCTCCAGCAAAGGGAGAACACGTTCATTTTGGGATGCTATGACAGTACGCTATATCGGGCAATATAGCAGCATTCAAACTTGTAGCACTCAACTCAGTCTTCACTACTGTCACATGGCTTTATGGTCCCACATATTCTCTGATAAGGAAGTCCACTTGCACAAACTGTGAGTGGACAAATATTTGACATAACATTACTCAACCTTGTAGAAAGGATCTTGGTAATAACTAATAAGAGCATGTTTGGGAAAGATTAATTCTTTCCCAAACAGTTGTTTTTGGAGGATTAAGCTGTTTTGTGAAATAATTATTATGTTTGGGTAAAAAGATTATTTTCTGAAAAAGCTTTTACACGAAATTCAATACAAAATAAAAGCTTTTTACAGCTAATAATCATAAGCTAAAGATTGGAGCTTATGATTTTAGTTTATAAATTATTTCTTACACTTTGATATGTAAATACTATTTTGCCCTCAATCAAATAATTTTTTTAATCATTCTATACTTATTTTAATAATTTAATGCATAAAAACGATTCTTTTTTATATCATCCAAACGAATCATATTAGCTTAAAATCATTTTACAACTACTGCATCCAAACATAAAAATAAATCGATTATAATCGATTATAACAATAATCGATTATAACAATAATCGATTATTAGCATAATCTATAATTTTCAGCTTTCCCAAACAAGCCATAAGCCTGTAAAAGCAAGTGACTAGGCTTATGGGTCTATAATTCTTTACCTTGAAAGACCTATCCTCCTTAGGTACTAGAATGATGAAAGTGTGATCCCCAATCTTTCCATTTCAATGAAGTTTAACAAACACCTTCATGATATCTTCCTTAATAGCGCCCCAACAGCTCTGGAAAAAATTTAACAGTAAACCACTGGGTCCTGGAGCTTTTTCCTTATCCATACTCCAAATAGCTCTTTGAACTTCCTGCTCTTCAAAGGGCCTTTCTAACTGTTACGTTACATAATTATTGTAATATATCCGTTACATAATTAAGTGTAATTAGGAGAGATTTATTAAGACAGTTATGATTAGTTATGATTTGTACAGTTTTAATCCCTTCATTTTCCTTAATTAAGAGATAGGTAGTCTATATATGATTGGAAATCATCCTCTGTAAAGATCAGATTAGAAATAACATTCAGATTCTTTCTTTTCAAGTTGGTATCAGAGCTCCCGATCCTTGGGGGCTCTGCTTCTGCATAAATCCTTTTCAGGCAGCCTTCATTCATTCGCATACGTCGCCGGCCGCTGTCTCGCCTTCTTGTCGCCGGAAAATTTTTTCCGGTGAGTTTTCCGGCGAAACCACCACTGCCAGAATCGCCGTCAGCCGATCTACAAGGCCCACAAAGTCACGTCCCCAACGCACTTCACACGCGCCTTCACGTGCGCGTTCACCACTGCTGCTTTTCCGGCACATGCAGCCCACGCGCAGCCTTTCCGGCCACCGTTTTCGACGCCGGTCACCCAGACTTGGTCGCCGGCCTCTTCTCTTCCTGTTTCCGGGGCTATTTTGCTATAACTCTGGCTTATTTTGTGGCTATTTGAAAGCCCGTGCTCCTCCTCCGTTCTCGAGCAAGTTGCTGCCGTTTCTACCATTTCTGCATAATGTCTGAAGATAAGTCAGCTTCTATTCTTAGTCCCAACGATCTACAGGTGCTGCAAGGTTCATACCGTCTTGATGGGCGCAACTACCTTCAGTGGGCCCAGTTGGTTCGCACTACCCTCAAGGGACGAAAGAAGCTGAGTCATATAGAAGGGGACCCTCCAGCCAAAACAGACCCAAAATATGAAGCCTGGGATGATGAAGACTCTCTTATCATGACCTGGTTATGGCATTCCATGACTCCGGAGATTAGCCGGAACTCTATGTTCTTCTCAACTGCTAAGGAGATCTGGGAGAACCTTAGTCAGACGTACTCTATGAAGAAGGATATTGCAAAGCATGTTATGAGATAGAAAATAAGATCTTTAATACCAAACAGGGGAGTCTTTCAGTGACAGATTATTATGGGACGTTGAATGGTTTGTGGATTGAGTTAGATCAGTATCAGAGTCTGAAAATGACATGCAATGCTTGATTCTCACACTAACAGTTCATTGAAAGGGTGAGAATCTTCAAATTCCTTTCGGGTGAACTCGAGTTTGATCCTATTAAGGTTCAGATTTTGGGCAAAGAAAAACTTATCTCTCTCTCAGAAGTGTTCTACATATGACGGGGAAGAAACTCGGAGGACAGTGATGTTAGAGGGGGGCAGTGGTGTTGATGGTTCAGCCTTGGCTACCGGAAAGGGTCCTATAAAAGGATCATCCTATTCATCTAGGAAGCCTCCCACAAAATCTAACCGCGAAGATCGTTGGTGCAGCTATTGTAGGAGAACGGGTCATACCAAGGAGACATGTTATAAACTTCATGGAAGGGAGAAGGTCCTTGAGCGCATTGGAGGATTCAAAGGTACCCCACAGAGGCGTGCTAATCAAGCAACGTCTGACTCAGAAAGTGTGGTAGAAGATCCACCTATCCCACAAACTGAAAAGGAGGTCCCAGCTCTTAGCAAAGCAGAGTTGGAACGATTGCGGGCTCTTATGGACTCTCTTAGTAAGCCATCTAGCTCTTGTTCCCTAACCATGGTGGTAAGAGTTCTAGCTTCTTATCCTTTAATGCTGCAGTGCGAGGATATCTAGATTATAGACTCAGTGCGACTGATCATATGACACCTCATTCCTTTTATTTTTCTTCCTATACCACTTTACCTGGTAACCAACACATCACTGTAGCTAATGGTTCTCATACCCCTGTCACCGGTTGTGGTAACACTCAACTTCAACCTTCCCTTCATTTAACAAATATGCTTCATGTTCCCAAACTATCTAATAACCTCTTGTCCATTCATAAAATTACCCAAGACTTAAACTGTGCAGTGACATTTTTCCACTCCCATTGTGTTTTACAGGATCTTGCCACGGGGAGGATGATTGGAATTGCTAAAGAGCAGGGCGGGTTATACTACTTGCAGCATGAGGAAAATAAAAATTGTACCAAACAAAAAGCTCTCACTTCCAATCATCAGACAAGTTCAGAGTCTTGGTCCTCCTCCCAAATATGGCTTCAGCATAGGCGTCTTGGTCATCCTCTGTTTAGTGTCCTTAAGTCTTTATTTCCCGTCTTGTTTACAAAAGTATCAGTCGAGTCCTTTCATTGTGATGTTTGTCAGTTTGCTAAACACCGTCGTACAACATTTCTTCCCAGTAATAATAAAAGTTCTAAACCTTTTGATCTTATTCATTCGGATGTATGGGGACCTGCATCGGTTTGCAATATTTCTGGTGCAAAGTGGTTTGTTTCTTTTATTGATGATTGTACTCGAGTTACCTGGATATTCCTCATGAAAGATAAGTCGAAGTTTTCCATTGTTTGTAAACTTTTACCATATGGTTCTAACACAATTTGGGAACCCGATTAAAAGATTGCGTTCAGATAATGGGAGAGAGTATGTGAATGAAAACCTTTCCAAATTCCTCAAAGATAATGGTGTTGTTCATGAGTTAACCTGTGTGGACACCCCTCAACAGAATGGGGTTGCAGAGAGGAAAAATCGTCATCTCCTTGAGGTTACCAGAGCGTTACTCTTCCAAATGTCTGTTCCTAAGTCTTACTGGGGGGAAGCTGTTTTAACTGCCACTTACTTGATAAATAGGTTACCTACTCGGGTTCTAGATGGTGTTAGTCCTGTCCAGCTCATGACCACATTCTATCCTTCTATTCCCATTATGACTAACCTTCAGAGTCGTGTCTTTGGATGTTCTGTCTTTGTCCATGTTCATAGTCCTCATCGGGAAAGTTAGATCCTCGAGCTATCAAATGTATCTTCATAGGTTATGCCTCAAACAAAAAGGGGTACAAATGTTATCACCCTGAACGACGTCGTGTCTATATCTCTAAGGATGTCACTTTTCATGAAACAGAGTCTTTCTTCACTAGTCCTCAGCTTCAGGGGGAGAGTAGTCTAGAAGCTGAGTTCCTTGAGTTGTCTTCTTTTTCTTTGTTGCAGGATTCCACTCCTACGGAGGATGACAAAGACCCTGAACCAGCATCATTACCAGTGCAGAATAATGAGGACAGACGTTTTGGGATTCAATATCAGCGAAGACAAAGACAAAAACCCGACCTGGTTGAACAGCAAATTCAATTGTCTGAACCGGACGTAAGAACTCATACTCTTGATAATGACACCTTAAATGCCTCTTGTGAACCTAATTCAGATGATTTACCAATTGCCTTGAGAAAAGGACAAAGATCTTGTGCCAAATATCCTATATCCCAATTTGTGTCTACTAAAAACCTTTCTATGTAACACCAGAGTTTTATTTCAGCTATTGATTCTATCAGAATCCCTACATCAGTACAAGAAGCCTTAAAGGATGAGAACTGGGTTCGAGCCATGAATGAAGAAATGGGTGTTTTGGAAAAGAACAAGACTTGGGAGATTGTAGAGAGACCAAAGGACAAGAAGGCAGTGGGTTGTAGGTGGATATACACAGTTAAATATCAATCTGATGGTACATTGGATCGGTATAAGGCGAGGTTGGTTGCAAAGGGATACACCCAAACCTATGGGATTGATTATGAGGAGACATTTGCTCCAGTGGCAAAAATGAATACGGTAAGAATCATCCTCTCCTTGGCAGCACACTTTGGTTGGGAGATGCATCAATTCGATGTTAAAAATGCTTTCCTACATGGAAGTTTGGAGGAGGAAGTATACATGGAGATTCCACCTGGATATGGTGCCATTAATGGTGGGAATAAGGTTTGCAGACTAAAAAAGGCATTGTATGGCCTCAAACAGTCTCCTCGTGCTTGGTTTGGAAGGTTCACTCAGGCTATGGTATCTTTGGGGTACAAACAAAGTCAAGGTGACCATACTCTCTTTATAAAACATTCTCAGGATAGCAAACTTACACTGCTTTTGGTATATATAGATGATATGATTATTGCAGGCAATGATGAGCTTGAAAAACAGACTCTAAGGGAGAGGTTGACTGCTCAATTTGAGATGAAAGATCTCGGGAAGCTAAAATACTTCCTTGGGATTGAAGTTGCCTATTCTAAACAGGGCATCTTTATTTCTCAGAGGAAATATATCCTTGATCTCCTCAGAGAGACTGGTAAGTTGGGCTGTAAGACTACTCGAGTGCCCATAGAGCAAAATCACAGGATTGGGAGTGATGTGGAGAGCCCAAAGGTGGAGAAGGCACAATACCAAAGACTTGTGGGAAAACTCATCTATTTATCCCACACCAGGCCAGATATAGCTTATGCAGTTAGTGTGGTTAGTCAGTTCATGCATGATCCAAGAGAAAGGCACTTGCAGGCAGTAAATAGAATTATTCAGTACTTGAAGGCCTCTCCAGGGAAGGGACTGCTATTCAAAAAGGAAGGAAATTTATTCATGGAGGTATATACTGATGCTGACTATGCAGGGTCAATTGTTGATAGGAGATCCACCACAGGATATTGCATGTTCTTGGGTGGAAATCTGGTGACTTGGAGGAGTAAAAAGCAAAATGTGGTTGCAAGATCAAGTGCAGAAGTAGAATTTAGAGGTATGACTCAAGGGATTTGTGAGTTGTTATGGATGAAGATTATTCTCGATGACCTCAAAATAAAATATGAAGCTCCTATGAGATTGTTCTGTGATAATAAGTCCACCATCAGCATTGCACACAACCCGGTTCAGCATGATCGGACAAAGCACATAGAGATAGATCGACATTTCATTAAGGAGAAATTGAACGGTGGTCTTATAGCCATCGAGTACGTCCCTTCAAGACTTCAGTTGGCAGATATGTTCACCAAGGGACTTCCCACAGAGTAGTTTCAAGATCTTACTTGCAAGCTGGGAATGATAGATATACATTCACCAGCTTGAGGGGGAGTGTTACGTTACATAATTATTGTAATATATCCGTTACATAATTAAGTGTAATTAGGAGAGATTTATTAGGATAGTTATGATTAGTTATGATTTGTACAGTTTTAATCCCTTCATTTTCCTTAATTAAGAGATAGGTAGTCTATATATGATTGGAAATCATCCTCTGTAAAGATCAGATTAGAAATAACATTCAGATTCTTTCTTTTCAAGTCTAACCATTAACCATCAACCCTTATCCTGAAAGATAGGACTCAAATACAAACCTTCAAAGAACAGCCTGTGGTGGTTTTACTCAGTAAAGAGAGCTGTATGGAACGGGTAATTTAACTTTCAATCACTCCAATTTCTCTAATAAGACTCCAAACCTCAAGATCTAACTCCTTAACATAGCTTTTCCTTCTTCTACCAGAAGCCACTTTGCAGAACAAACTAGAGTTAGCATCTCCAATTCTCCATCTCCATCACCTAACCAAATGAGCCCAGAGGTCTTTCTCCAATTACTTTCCTCTCTGACTAGCACCACTTCAAAATCAATCCTCAACCTTCACCTTCTATCCCTTTGTTCCAAAGAGAGGCCCCTCCGATTCTAATTTACCTAAAATATCAATCTCTCTTAGTCTTTAGATCTCCTCTGTTCTAACCCCAAGGTCTCCAAAAACATTTTGATTCTAGTCTTTTAAGTTTTAACCTTTCCTTTAGAACCTCCAATTTCGTCATAAAGTTAGGACCCTCCCACCCCTCCACTGTAGAAGCTTGCAACACTTCCTTAACAAAAGGAAAGGAGCAAGGATGATTAATCACATGTTCTCAAAGAGGAAAAAGGTGGACCAATTTGATCTTGCAAGAGACCGAAAAAATGGGGAAGGTCTCTTCCACAAATATGTCCTCTAAGTTCTGGGGAATGAAAATCTGTCCAACCAAGAAAAAACAGTCTGCTCTCTAGTAGCTGACCATGTATACTGTGATAGGCATTAGATAAGAGTATGGGTAGGTCCTTAGATTACAATCTTGAATATAGGCATCAAAACTCCTTGTAGTAGAAGTAAAGTGTAGCCTAGGTCTAGTGGGGCTGTGGACTGAAGTGAACCACCACTGCCCTCTTCCTTTCATATAAAGTAATACTGAAACTGAGAAATCTCACAAAGGGAATCAACCTTTGAAGCCACTCCAGTGTCCCATAAGACTAGCATCGACCTGATGATTCACAATAAGAGAAGCATTCCCAATCCCTGAACCTCAAATACATAAACTTCTAATAAGAAACCATCTACCTCCTCCAATTTAGTCTCCTGAAGCTGAACTATATCTGGAACAGCCTTAGAGATTACCTCCTTAACTTGCTTACATTTCCTTGGTTCTCCTAAACCCTGTAACATTACAACTTAGAATCTTCACAAGCACAGTTTATTTACCTATCTTCCCTTCAAACCTCCATAATTTTCCATTGTTGTAAGTCTCTTCTATCTTTCTTGACGTGGTGTTTTCTAGTAGCATACGAGTTTGGAGATTCCACCACTAACACCTTCACACCATCAGGATGGACCGCACTTACATTCAAAGAATGAACCAAGGGATGTGCATTTCAGTAATCTTTCTCATTGCCCAACTACTTAATGGCCATTGCATTTTCCTCCAACTGGAATCCTTTATGATCGCTAACCAAATTAGAAAAAGTCTCAACTTTGGCTGGCAGTGGTAGAATGCCAACAGGCCCAAGACCAGGATACTTATCCTCACCACGACTACCTAACAAAAAATAACCGAAGTTGGAAGATCATCAAGAGAAACAGAACTAGGAAAATCAGCTGAAGGGAGGGACAGCAGCAAATATAAATTTAAGGAACTAATCCCTGTTATTGCCAAGCCCTGTATTTGGTCAACCGCATTATCAAAAGGATTAAAAGTGACACACTAGAAGAAAGGTGACTAAACAATTTTTGAGTGCTCCCATGGAAGTGCATTATTCTCACAGAGAGGAGGGATCCTAGTAAGCAGTTCTTTCTCATTAATGTGAATTTTTTATAGGCTTATGGCTGCACCAATTTTTGTACCTTCTCAATGAGTAACTCATCCTCAGAATCAAAAAGATCCTCTTCCACCAAAACCTTCAGAATCAGAATCTGAACGCTCACTAGAAACAGACAAAGCATGATCTAGACCACTACATTGGTTGGCAAAAAACTAGAGTCACAAACAATGACCTTCTTCCTTGTCACTCATAGGAAGCAACCCTCCTGCTGATAAAGGTATCATTGAGAATGATTTTGAAGAACCATTGCCTCCTGAGTTTCTTGGCAAACAGTAAGTTTCATAGCATTAAAATTATTTTTATTCCATTTATTGTTTAGACAGAATTATTAATAGATATAATCAAAGTCCTTCGCCTAATAGCTCAAATATTTGACACACGTTTTGGTTTGGCCATTCCATTATAATCTAAAACCTTTCAACTAAGTACTTTGAGTTTCTTCTTATTCTCAACTTTTCCAATTGGGTCCATATCTATATAGAACCATCTTATTGAAGGCAGAAAAGGATGATGTTACATGTATCATGGAAAATACTTTCAATCTTCAATGGCAGCTCCATTACAAAACGAGATATGAGATTAAATATAAAAATTTAACGAAAAAGTGAGTTGAATTTCAGGAGCCAAAAAGTGTACAAACATAAATTCAATTAGAATATCAACATTACTGAATTGCGCTACAAACATAAGGCTTTTATACCAATTCAATCAATTTTTATGTTATTATAGAGTACAGACAACAAAAATAGTGATGTAAAAATAACTTGGGATACCCTAATCACCCAAAAATATCAAATTTTTCTTCTTTTTCCTGTAACATAAGATCAACATACCAAAAAGAATGACTGGAAAAACAGAAAAATGAGTTTGCAACAAACAAACCCTAAAGAATTCAGCAGCCTCCATTTTAATTTGTTAAAAGTATAGACTGGATAAGGGAAAAACCAAGTACTCACCATAAGTCAATGAACTCATCAACAACTTCAGGAGCACTTTCCTTGTAAAGTTCTATTATTATAGAACCTTTAGAGGTATTTAAAACCTATGATAAGGAAGAAATAGGCAGCCATTTTATAAGGTATTTCATATAATAATTTCAATTGACAAGCATTCTAAACATTAAAAAATTAATCTAAATTGATTAGAAAATGTGCAAAGAAAAGGAATTACTCCAGCCTGGTGAATGAAAAACTTACAGCATATCCAGGTAGATCAGATTTCTTGGATTCCACAAAAGTATTTTCATCCTACCAAATAAGTAGTTTCAATAAGAATATCGATATATCATTAGAATAATCAAGGATCTAAAGAAAAATATAATAATTTTATTCACCAAATGAAAAAAACCCTTGACTTTCCATCGGCCCTATCTCAATGAGAAAAAAATAAAATGCACACATAATACACACCTTTGAATAATAAAATGAAGTAAACACTTGGAAGTGTACGAGATAACAAGCAAATATAAAACGGCCAAAGAGTTATGAAAACCCTTTATTATGCATTTTAAGACTGTACCTCGGAGACTGAAATGTGATTCTCCGGTTGAAATCTTGTCCTGAATGCAGGTAAGATAATGAATTATTAGGTAACAGGCAATGCTCTTCTGAAGCTCCTATTCTATATGAGTGTGTTTGGAATGAATAAAAATGAGAAATGAATTGATTTGATTTGATTTGATTTGATTTGATTTGATTTAGAAATCAAATTTTGTGTTTGGAACTTTAAAAAAAATAGGATTTGAATTGATTTAGAAATCAAATTTTATGTTTGGAATTCATTAAAATGAGAATTGATTTGATTTAATTTTATTATTTTACATTTTAATCCTTATGAAAAGTTGTTAGAGATAATTATTAAGAGTAAAATAGTATATTTATTTCAAATCAAATCCTAACAAATCCTATCAAATTTGATAGAATTTAAAAAACAAAAGGAATGAAATCCATAAGATTTTAAAAATCAAATCATTTCCTATTTTTTAACATTCCAAATACCAAATTTAATTAAGTTTGATTTACAAATAAAATCATTTCCTATTTTTTTGCATTCCAAACACACTCTATGAGAAAATGGGGCACATTGTGTTAACAATTAATACTCATCACTTACTATAATAACCTTCTCAGAAACCATATTACAAACGGTTGTTCCATTTAAACTCATCTTGTTAAGAATTGAAATCACTTAACAAATGCAACAGAAAAATGGAAAAGCTTTTGTACATCTTCAACAAACAAAAATTTTCTTCTGCCCAAGACAGAGCATAAACTAAAGTGACATCAGAATGAAGATAAAGGTTAAATAACCTCAAAATATGAGGAGAATTCAATCAATAACAACAACAACAAATGACCAATAGTAAAATAAAGCCTGTAGTAATAGCATCCTCCCAAAAATCTTCACATTCATGCTGAACAAGTCCAGATGATTCTCACATAAGCTATAGCTAAATTTCAATAAGTATTAGTTTTTATCACTTCTTTCATTGTTTTATGTTTAGGAAACAAAAAATATATTCCATATCATTTGTCACACTATGAATCTGCCTTCACAACTAGAACAGAAAACTTTTTACTAACCTGTTGGACCAATGTCTGTGTGTAGCAAACAGGAAAAACGCAAATAAGACAAAAATCAATGAGTAAAATATAATAGTTGAGGCACTTATGCGAGAAGGCCCCTTCTTCCTTTTGCTTTGCTGTAGCAGAGCTTGAGGTTTGATCCTCCCCATTAAGCCTATTATTCAGTTTCAAGGGTCATCAATTCCCAGTCAACAAATCAAAAGCAAGGCTTAGAAATGAAAAACCAATCAACCAAAAGAATAATAATAATAATAATAATATCAAGTTTAATTTTGATGCACAATCAAAGCAACGTACACTATCATCTAATCTTGTGTTGACACCTCATTTAATTAATTTGATTCAATGTTAACAATTACATGAGATGTTAAACTCATTAAAAGATGTGGCATCACATCATTGGATGCAACATGGAAGTATAAAACTTTTTTACACTAAAGGGCATCAAAATTAAATTCATATCTATATCATCCAATCCTTATTATCAACTTATACAGGAGGAGGCAAATGCCAACCAAGCCCCATGGCTTAAAGTTTGAAATTTTCAACATGGTTAAAAAGCATGAGAATTCCCAGGAAAGAATTCCTTGCAGCCTCTTTCCACAGAAACAAATTTCCTCTCAAACTCAATCAGAATCAAGAGAAACCACATAAGCAAATACAAATTAAGATCCAACTAATGCATAGACAGTTGTAACCACTAAAATTTGGGTAAAAACAAAAAGATTTGTCCAAAACACTGGGTAAAGCAAAGGAAAAAAAATACCAATTATTTATCAGAACTCAAATATGACATAACCCTTCTCCTGCTACAGTTTTAAAACAAAACACTAAAAATGAAAATCAAAATATAGAACCTGAATGAGTGGTGAAGGGTGCCTGAACTAGCAGGCACTTAAGTTGTGAGGATCACAGGAGAGAGAGAGAACAAAACGAAGATGGTGTTGAATTTGTAAGCAGCAATTGAAAGATGAGGAAGCACATCAATGAGAATGTGTGTTTCTTTCAACCAAGACAGGAACCAGGTTTGAAAGATAAATTCGCTCTACTTGATGGAATTGAAAACAGGGAGCTACCGTCTTGCTGTGTCGTTTTAACTTTTTGGAGTAGACTCCCAATTTGTTTCTTCGGAGAATAAAAGCTGAATAGTAAGATGTAACCAAAAATATAAAAACGCTGAACAGTACCAATTATTTTTCACAAAAGTAAGTACAAATTAGTTGGCACAATTGTAATCAAAATTTTTATGACCTATGTGACATGCAATTCTTTTTAAGCTGCGAGAGTGCAGTTTTGGATTTCACGATTATTATTTAGATTAAGAATCTTCTATAATAAGAATTTTTTAAAGTGAGAATTTTTATAAAGTGAGTAAATAAGTTTATATTAATTATTGATTTATTAGTGAATTCATCTATTAATGATTGATGTGAGTTTAATTATTTACTTTATAAAGATCCTCACTTTAAAAAATTATTGTCCTAATATTTAATGTGTCATATATTATTTTAATATTGTATTATAAAAAAATTAATTTTAATTATTGAGATCTTTATGGTCTGAAAATAAACAACACCCCCAATCTTGCTCCTCAAAAACTTGATTAATCTTGTTCAGAATTATATTCTGAAAGTTGTTTGAAAAGGTAGTGGTGAGTGGAATCCTTTGTGGCACAACAGCGATAATAATGGTGAGAGGGAGTGAGTATTTATAAAAGATGCTCTGATACTCAAGTGTATGCAAGGAAGATAGTGTATAAAATTGGAGATTCGATTCGTATCTTTTTACCTTGCAGAGTACATGTAGGAGCCTCTTAGGGTGTAAGAATCTGAGCATTCAATGTGAATTGGATGTTGTTGAATAAGATCCGAAAGACTATTATTACCTATGTCCAAATCCATATTTATGTGGGATATGATTAGCATTCATTTCCCTTGAGGGAGTTAAGCCTAGCAAATAGGTAGTTACAAACGCGCAGTAATGTCTGGGCTCTATTATGGTGGGCCAGGTTGCTCCAGACCCGTGGATCCAAAATTTTATCCAAAATAATTGCTCCCAGCTTAACGCTTAGATGGGACAGCTAAGTGTCAAGATATGAGTTTAACTAGAGCACATGACGCGTAGTGGACAAAGGGATCTGAGTCATAATGTTTATGTCGGATCTTGTGATGTTTTCTTCCAAATGGTCGAGGTCCGTGATGTATCATAGTATGCCTCTAAGGTTGATGAGTAAGGTCGGGATCCGTGATGGATCACTCTACTTAAGTCGTCATACCATTGTCCAGGATAGGTAGTAGGTTGCCCCCATGTGTAGCTTGTGGGGTCCGTATTATGAATGTACCTCAGTTTTGGTCCGAGCTTCAAGTTGTGGTTTCACCACAGTCCTGATGGGAGTCCGTGATCCGGGTTAGAATGTTCTCAAATGTCACGCGTAGTTTCAGTTTTGAATATCGTCCTTTCAGTTGCTTTTGCTCAGAAGCAGTGTGTCACATGGTTGAGGAACAATGGTTGTCGTCGTTTGGGGTTCGTAGCATCATGATTAGTCATTTTCAAATTTCAAAAAGGAGGCATCATGATGAGATACTTTAAATGAAAAGGCATATTTGCCCCCATTAATGGCAGCGATTGGGGTGATCTTTCCAAGCTTATAAATAGGAATAAGGGTTTAACCCTTCCCACTTTTTGCCCACTTTTGCACTTTAGATTTCTTCCTCTGACAACCTAGGTGATTTTTGGCATACTCTTACGGTGACTATTGGTGATTCAAAGCCTTTTCTGCAGTTTCTTCATCGTTTAAAGCTTTTTTCTCCTTCAAAACTCAAGGTACTCCTTATTTTCACCTTTTTCTCTATGAACATTTAGTGGGGGGAATGTCAGGGAGTGAGGAGATGATGCAAAATAGTGGTCTGTCAGTGGAGGTTCTGAGTCCTCCTTCGTCCCCACTACCTCAACCAAGGCAGAGGCTTCAAGCCCACGATGGGGACTCTGATGAGGGTCCAAGCTCCTTGGTTAGGATGAGGATTCTAGAGGCGCTTCAGAGGGGGATCAAGCTAAAGTGCTGGCCAAGAATGGGCCTGCTCTTCCGTTTTCTGAGCTTTTGATGGCACTAGGAGGCTTGAGTGATAATTCAAAGTCTAACATAGGTGCGTCCTCTGTAGGTATGGCGCGAACCCAGAGGGCTGCACCTGCGGAGCAAAGGGAACTCGTCTTTCCATGGGACACTAGCTTATACTAGTGGGTGGACGATGGACTGAGAGGTTCTAGGCACCCCTTCCGAGGTAAAGTTAAGGATGCCCACGACAAACAACAATATTTACAACTTGCTGTGGACGGGCTTAGAGAAAAAGAGTTCACCATTTGGCATCCCTTGAGGATGAAAAGGTGTGCTTGATCTGCACAGATGGCAGGTACTTCATGTATATGTATAAGGCTCTCTTCACTCAGATCGGGGTATGACTGTCATTCACCGAGTTCGAGATGGGTGTTCTCAATTGCTTGCTAGTGGTGTCTACTCAACTCCATCTGAATGTTTAGGGATTTATCCAAGCATTCGAGCTTATGTGTTGGGTCTTTGAGTGGCCTTACTCAGTTAACTCTTTCTTCTACCTTTTCTCCTAGATTTTGACCTCCGGGAGCAACCAACTCAAGGGGTAGGTCACCCTACGAGCGCTGAGTGGGCGCAAAGTCTTCAAGCCCTATCAAGAGTCCTTTAAGAATTTCAAAAGGGACTTGTTTAGGATAGAAGGGGCTTCGGGGTTGACACCTTTTTTCGTCACCCTAGAGGGCCAACCACGCCTTTTTTTATCTGGACCCAAGCTGGTTGGGAGCAAAGGAATGAAGAGATAAAGACTCTGATCTTCGAGATCAGGGAAAGAGCTCCAATTCCAAAACCATAACTCTATATTGCATCTATAATGATGGCTAAAGTCATGCTGGAAGGAGGTTATCAGCATGGAAAGGGACTGGGCAAGAAGTGACAAAATGCTACGGGACTTTTATAACCTTTGGAAAACAAAGATGGTTCGGGCTAGGATACAAACCCACCAAGGCCGACAAAAGGAGGATCATGGAAGAGAAAAAAGAGAAAAAGTTGACCCAATTGGAAAATCGAGAACCTAAAGTGGAGGGGGTCCCCATCTGTGACACATGATAAAGCTTTCAGAGCACAGGAGTGGTGTTTGTGGACTAAGTGACCGTTGTTAAAGATGATAACTTTGTCAGTCATGAGATAGACTTGGTGTATGTATGTTCTTTAGATACAATGATCAACAATTGGGAGATCATCGAGTTTCCCATAACCTTGGAGTCTCTTTCAAAGTAATTTTGTAGTGCTAATCCTTCAGCTCTGCCCAAGGCTTTAGGATGACCTTTTTAAAAACAGGCCTACATGTTTCCTTTCCAATAATTGTTATTAGTAAATGCATTTTGAGTTTTCTAATTATCTTCTCATCCCATAGATTTCATCCCACCATTATAATGACCTTCTATTCATTTCATATTTCTTGTGTTAACATCACTTAATGCAAATCTGAAAGTGACTCTCTTGAAAGTGGCAGTGTCAAGATCTCATCATATAATTTTGAACAGCCCGTTAATCATGTCAATGAGGATAATGGGGATGGTTAGGAAACTTCACCTAAGCTAATAAGATTAATATAGAACAAGAAGCTAAAGAAATCCAACCCCATGAGGAACCAATTGAAGTAATTAACTTGGGGATTGAAAATGATAAGAAAAAAGTCAAAATTGGTACCTAGATGAAAGAAAATGAGCACAACATGTTGATTAAGCTCTCATTTGATTATAGTGATGTCTTCGCATGGTCGTACCAAGATATGTCAGGGCTAGACACTAACATGGTTGAGTATAAATTGCCACTAAAGCCTAGATACCCTCCGATTAAGCAAAAATTGAGGTGAATGAAAGCTGAAATGTCACTAAAAATCAGAGATGAAGTAAAGAGGTAGTTTGATATTGGATTTCTTGCAGTTGCAAAATACCCATAATGGGTTGCCAACATTATTCCAGTCCCAAAGAAAGATAGGAAAATTTGAATGTGTGTCGACTATCGAGACTTAAATAGGGCCAGCCCTAAAGACGACTTCCCATTACCTCACATTGATGTTTTAGTGGATAATATCCAATATGCATTCTTCTCTTTCATAGACGATTTCTCTGGATATAATCAAATCAAGATCACTCCTGGAGACATGGATAAGACTGCTTTCATTACTTTATGGGTAACCTTATGCTATAAAGTGATGTCTTTCAGTTTAAGAAATATTGGGGCAACATATCAAAGGGTGACGATGATATTGTTCCATGATATAATGCATAGAGAAATAGAAGTTTATGTGGATTATATGATTGCGAAATCAAAAACAAAAGAAGATCATCGATGTATTTGACAGTTTTGGTACCTCTAATGTCAGGGAGACCTCTCATTATGTATTTGACAGTGCTCAATGAATCTATGGGTTGCATACTAGGGCAGCATGATGAATCCGATAGGAAGGAATGTGTCATCTATTACTTAAATAAAAAGTTCATTGACTATGAGGCAAGATACTCATTGTTGGAGCGAGCTTGTTGTGCCTTGGCACAAGCTACCCATTGGTTGAGGCATATGGTGTGTTACACTACTTGGTTAGTGTCCAAAATGGATCCTATCAAGTATATATTTGAGAAACCCACCCTCACTGGGAGAATCGCAAGATGACAAGTTTTATTATCAGAATATGAAATCGTTTATGTCACCCAGAAGGTAATTAAAAGAAGTGCCCTTACAGATTATCTAGCTAACCAACCTATAAAGGATTATGGGTCGATGCAATGTGAGTTCCCTGATGAAGATATAATGGCTCTGATTAAGGATAAGGAATCCTCTGGAAAAGAAAAATGGACTTGGTGGTTTGATGGAGTCTTTAATGCATTGGGGCACAAAATTGAAGCCATCTTGATCTCCCTTGATGATAATTTCATCCCAATCACAACAAGTTTATGTTTTGACTGTACTAATAATATAGCAGAATATAAAGCATGCGCTTTGGGTATTCAAGCGGCAATAGAATTAAAAGCGAAGATCCTTGAAGTATATGGGGACTCTGCCTTGGTCATTTAACAATTAAAAGGAGAATGGGAGACCTGTGATGCCAAGTTGATCCCCTATCATGCTTACATCAAAGGATTGACCGAGCAATTTGATGACATCACTTTTCATCATGTTCCTTGAGAGGAGAACCAGTTGGCTGATGCTTTGGCCACACTATCATTGATGTTCCAAGTAAGTCATGAAAAGGACTTACCATTTATAAAAATGGAAAATCGTGGTTGTCCTGTATATTGTCAAGTGGTTGAAGATGAACCTGATGGGAAGTTGTGGTACCATGACATTAAATGTTTCAAAAAGAATAATGAGTACCTTGTAAGCGCTTTTGAAAATGACAAGAGAACTTGAGGTGGCTTACGATGGGTTACTTTCTGAATGGGGAAATACTTTACAAGAGAAACCATGATATGGTGCTTCTAAGATATGTTGATGCAGTAGAAGTAAAAAATATTATTGAAGAAGTACATGAGGGTTCCTTCGGAACTCACGCCAATGGACATGCAATGGCAAGAAAAATCCTAAGATCTAGTTATTATTAGTTAACCATGGAGACTGACTACTTCAATTATATGAGGAAATGCCATAAGTGCTAAACGTATGTTGATAAGATCAATGCACCACCAATCCCCTTAAATGCCCTAGCAGCACATTGGCCATTCTCCATGTGGGGTATGGATGTCATAGGACCTATTGAACTAAAGGCCTTAAATGGGCATCGCTTTATCCTTGTCGCGGTTGACTACTTCACTAAATAGGTTGAGGCTACTTCTTACGCCAATGTGACCAGGAATGTGGTGATCAAGTTCATCAAAAGAGAGTTGATATGTTATTATGGTTTACCAAATAAGATTATCATTGACAATGCAACTAACTTGAATAACAAAATGATAAAGGAGATGTCCGAGAATTTCGAGATCCAATACCATAACTCCTCACCATACCGCCCAAAAATGAATGGGGCTGTTAAGGTAGAAAACAAAAACATTAACAAGATCATCCAAAAAATAGTTGTGACATATAAAGATTGGCATGAAATGCTCCCTTTTGCTTTCATGGTTATTACACATTTATCCGCAACTCAACTAGGGCAACTCTTTTCTTTTTAGTTTACGAAGTGGAAGTCGTACTCCCTATTGAAGTAGAGATCTCTTCATTAAGAGTACTAATGGAGACAAAATTGGAAGAGGCCAAATGGGTCCAAGCCCGACTAGATCAGTTGAATCTTATTGAAGGAAAAAGGTTAACTGCATTGTGTCATGGCCAATTATATCAAAAGAAGCTTATGAAGGCTTATGCAAAAAAAGTGCACCATTGACAATTCTAAGAAGGAGACTTAGTGCTCAAAAAGATCATGCTAATTCAAAAAGATCACCACAGAAAATGGACTCCAAACTTTAAAGGACCTTATGTCGTGAGAAAGGCTTTCTCCAGAAGGTCCTTGATTCTCACAAAAATGGACGATGAAGATCTACCACTTCTTGTAAATTCAAACACGGTCAAGAAATATTATGCATAAAAGCACTACTTGTAAAAAAAACAACAAAAAAAGAGAAAACAAAAAAAAGTAAAAAACATGGCTCACTAGGTAAAAAACCTGAAAAGGCCACTAAGGCAAAAGTTAGAGCGACCCAGTAGGTTAAAAACTCGAAAGAGCAACCTAGGCAAAAGTTAAGGTCCAAAATTAAATGAAAATAGCGCTTGATATGACAAAGGAAGTGAGACCTGAACAACTAAGTCCCCATGCTAGGGTGGACCAAATCTTTGCACTAGAGCAAACTAAGTTTCTATACTGGGGCAAGCTAAATACCCCTAACTAGGGCAGTCAAAGTCCTCAAAGGTTGGTTAATGGGTGTTCAAAATCGGGTATACAGAGGATTGACACTGATTATGTTAAAGGGTTTCACTGGAAGAACTGGAGACCTTAATTTGTCATCACCATCTCTCTATAAATTTTATATTAATAACCACAGTATCACTTTCTTTTTACCATTTCCATTTTGATGCAATATTGTCATGTTTTCACCTTTGCCTCTTATTTGACTCAATATGCATTCTTCTAATAAACATATATTGGAATATGAAATGTGCGATATTGCTATTAGAGCATTAAGAATTGCTAATGACTAGAAAGGTATGAGAAGCACAATGAACTCCCAATAATGTCGTGAAAAAGAAAAGAATATGCATCTAATGCACGCCTCAAGGGTTATTCCTATTAAACATTTAAATCATCGGCTGAATAGACAAATGAAGAGTTGCCAATAGATCCCATTCCAGTTCATCTTTGAAAATGATTGTGATCATGTCCTCAAGAGTTGTAGAGATAAACATAGTTTATAAAAAGGAAAATAAAAAAGTCTTTTCATATGTTTCAAATTCTAATACATCTGAGGCATGCATTACATAATACACTTTTTCGATTTGCTAGCCTTTACCTATAAAGGTCCAACTTACTATTTTCAATCATAACCTACTAAGGTCAAATCACCACCTTTTCCTTTCTGGGTCCCAACATCTATTGCTTTTAAGTTTCTATGGCAAACGAGAGCCTTATGCTCCTTACCGTTCTTTCTTAGGCCTTATACTCGTTGTCTTTCACTCATTACTTTCCCATGGAAACTCAGGGCATCATGCCTATTGCCTTTAATTTTATGAGTCCCCATACCCATCGCTTTTAGCTTCCATGGCAAGCTAGAGCCTTATGCCCATTGCCTTTCACTCATTAATTTCCCATGGCAACTCAGGGCATTATGCCTATTGCCTTTAATTTTCTGGGTCCTTACACCCATCGCTTTTAGCTTCCATGGCAAGCCAGGGCCTTATATTTGTTGCCTTTCACTCATTACTTTCCCATGGCAACTCAGGGCATCATGCCTATTGCCTTTAGTTTTCTGGGTCCCCGCACCCATCGCTTTTAGCTTCCACGGCAAGCCAGGGCCTTATGCCCATTGCCTTTCACTCATTACTTTTCCATGGAAACTTAGGGCATGATGCCTATTGCCTTTAATTTTCGGGTCCCTGCACCCACTATCTTTAGTTTCAGTGTCCTCGTACCCATTGTCTTTACATTTTCGGGTACCCGTACTCACTATCCTTAGTTTCCAAGACCTCGTACCCACTACCTTTATGTTTTTAGATCCCCGTACCCATTGCCTTTAACTTTTCCGGGTCCCTACACCCATTGCCTTTAAGTTCTCTATTAAGCTTTGGCGGATACCCGACTCCACAAACTTTTTACCTTTTCTACTTTAAGTTTTCTACCAAGTTTCGGCAGATACCTGACTCTGCAAGCTTTTTACTTTTTGATTTAAGCTTTTTGTTAAGCTTCGGTAGATACCCAACTTCGTAAGCTTTCTATCTTTTTATCTTTCTGTCTTTAAGTTTTTTGTTAAGCTTTGGTGGATACCCGACTCTGTAAGCTTTTTACCTTATTCCTGTCAAGCTTCGGCAGATACATGACTCCATAAGCTTTTTATCTTTTTTATCAAACTCCAACCGGTCTTTGTACCCATTGCCTTTAAGTTTTCAGGTCCTCGTACTCATTTCCTTTAGGTCTCTGGGTCCATATACGAGTGGCATTTACCATTCGGGTTCCTGATACCCTACGTTTTTACCTTGTTTTAATGTCTGTTACGTTTTGCACCAATCTGCACAAGAAAATTTTCATGGACAAAATTGAATTAATTTATTTATTTTCTATTTAGTTTAAATGTAAAGCAAAAGGGAGCAGCTGTTGATACCTAATTTTGTCTATAATTTTTTTTTTGTTGCTTAATCAAGGACTAATGATTTTTTGTTAAATGATGCTTAATTGCAATGTTTTGAACACATAATATTTTTCCAAGTTTTATTTACTTCCATCTTATTTGAATCACTACCTTTTTATTAAAAATAAAAAATAAAAAATAAAAAATAAAAGAATAAAAAGGGAAAAAGAAAAGATGACCCAACTTTCTTGTGTGCATAAGCCTAATCCAATTTTTCTCCAGCTACCTACCTTGAGCCTAAACTAATTTGTGACTCATAAAAAACGGGTCAACCCACGACCTAATTTCCTTCTTGTTACTGACCAACCCTAAAAAGCCTAGCCACCATCATCCTCCAAACCCTAGATATCAAGCAGCCTACACAACCCAATCAACACACCATTTATACCAACTGGAATGGCAACTTTCCATTTCAATTTTGATTGAAATATCTGACAAGATTTCTTCCTTCATTTGTCTTCTAATCACCAGGGAATTAGGGAGAATTCTTATAGATTCAACCCTATAAATCTTAAGTAAATAGGCAGCAAAGGGATTCAAGATACACATTGAGCCAACACACTCAAACAGCTAACAACCCATCAGCAACTACCAACTTCAACCAACAGCCACACCATCATCCATATACCAGCCACCTCCAAAACCTCCTTCATTATCGACCTCTACAACACGAAAGCTCATCATCAAACCATCTATCCATATCACCAAACTATCTTAAACAGCTAACCAGAACCACTTCTTTCACCATCAAAACCCACACAGCAACCCTTACCCAACCTCTCTTCCAAACCATTTTCAACCACCACCTGCAACCACACCTTAGCCACCACCAAGCCCTTACTAGCGTAAGATAAAGCCCTAAACCTGAAGAACATCAACCAAATTGAAACCTGTTCCTCGTTTCACACAAACACAAAGCCAAAATTATGAATTGCCAAACCAACACCCACTGTATAACCACCACGAAGTCGCCACTCACCATCACGGAGTTGCCAATCGACATGCTCCTAATGTGAGCTCTGACATGAGCTCGTCATCCCTAGATCTCTGAGTAGCTGCGCTACCCACACCGACCATTACCACTCTACCACACCCTTACTCTAAAGTCGTTGACGCCCCCTGCCTGCGCTGCCTCTCGCCGTCTCACTGCACCGCTCCTCCACCAGAAATCACCCCATATCTGCCATCAGAACTGTGACCTAGGGCCATGCTATCGCGCCTCTGCCCAGATCTGTGCCACACTTCTACCAGATTTGCGAGCCTCCACCTTGCAAGCACCTCTATCGCAAGCTCCAACGCGAGTCCATCATTCCTATGCATCCCTCTTCTGCGCGCGTCACTTAGCCAACCTCGACCTTCATCCCTACCATTGCTATGTGGTTGGCACCCTCAAACCCCATTTTTTATCCTCTGTTTTGTTTTGCAGTTCAGAAACTAACATGGCTCTTTCTTTTGACTTGCTATTTTTTTATTTATATTTATTTGTTTATTTATTTTTCTTTGGATTGATATGCATTTGTTGATTAGTGCCACTTTTTTTAGTGCTTATTTGTTTGTTATCTTGGGCTAAGAAGAGAGAGCCTTGTTGGTAACCTAAGATTAGCTTTCCTTTTTTTAAAATTTTTGGAAACAAATAAGTAAATTAGGAAAGTTAATAATTTAAGGAGGAAAATTCCATATAAAAAATAAATGAAAAAGAATAGTGATTTATTTTTCATTGATGATTTGGATTTGATATGTTTATTATGTTCCCTTTGTTGTCATCCAAGTTTGCATAAAATAAACTCTAAATATGAGATAAGATTCCGACGATAGAATAATCAAGATTAGCCATGATAGTGGCGGTATCTTGACTTTCTTGAGGTGAGGAGAAATTTTATGGTTTTGCCAAGAGTGCTGGCGAGGTTATAATAATCTCCAATAAAAATAATCTTATTCCATATTACTTCTTGTAGTAATATCATTATACATTTATACTTGTATTTTAATTTAACACACTTATTTTTGCATTAATCTATTAATTAAACAATTTCAAATTGGTCGACGACGGAAAAATTGGAAGAGGATTAGAGTATCGATCAAATACGTTATTTTCAATACTCTTGATGCCTTTATATTGGATCTTGCCATGAACGCCAGTGAGATCTAATTCCCACATAAAAATTAAAATATTTTCACAAATTAAAATATACAACATTTTTATAAACCAAAATAAAATCATTTTTTAAAATAAAAATCATCAAATAAAAGCAAACAATTTCACATAGTCTCAACATTATGATTGTGGTGAATTTAAAAATCCTTTTTGTCACTTTCAAAAATAAAATTTTTCTTTGCAAAATTCCTTTTTAATCATTTTATTCAAAATATCCCATAAAAAATAAATATTTTGAAAATTCATTTTCTTACGAAATTAACACAATTTCAATTCACCACTTTCATATAATATGTTGCAAGCCTAGAATTTGTTCTAAAATAATGGTTATTTAGCCACTCATTCCATATCTTAGTCATTTATCATCTTTGATAACATGCTAACAAATGAGACATGTCAAAATAAAAATAAAAATAATTCATTTCTTTTTAATAATAAAGAACTAATTTAATTAATCTTGCAAATAACACTAGATTAAATACGTAACCGTTCTTAGAACGGGTGGCGTAAAGTGCTAATACCGTCCCTATCTGTAATCAACCCCCAAACCTCGAACTCTGAAACGTAGACCATCTTTTAAGTTTCCAATTACACCATTCCATTTATTAGATAAAGCAATTGGTGGCGACTCCCAACACCCCAAAGTCCTTTTCCTCTTCTTCTTTTTAATTTTGTGGCGACCTTCGGGATGGTTACGACACTTGTGATATGTTGGATCCCATATTCACATGATCTTAAGCTTTAGGTGAATGATTGAAAGATGAAGCCTATTTGTTTGATAATCTAATAACCAAATTTAAGACTTGATATATTGAAAGTAAGTGGTACTGATGTCACTTGCTAAACAGTGGTTATTTATGTTTCAATTGTTAATAAATTACTATATTTGAGCTGTACTTAATTGATTATTTTCTGAACCCGTTTATTTGCATTTGCTAACAATGAACTTGATGGTTTGTTTGAGATAATTCTTTCTACCTACTATTATGTTTGATTTGTTTCAACTGAATATCTTGATGTATGTTCTTTATATGTGACATTGGAGACAATGTCAACTTTTAAGTTTGGGAGTGAGGTTGCATTCATTTACATGTCTGTAATTTTTTATATTAATTTTGATTTTTTTAAAAAAAATTGAGTTGGCTTATGTGCCTTCTCGAGTTCAGAGCTTTTGTAAAGAGATGTATATTATGTTGTCCAACAAAAAAATTCAAAAAAAAAACCATTCTTTTTGAAATTTGATGCAAATTGCAAAGTGCATTAATGAATATTTTGAGTAAAGGTTTGATAAGTGTGAATACAAAAAAAAATCTTAATTTTATTCATGTCCTCTTAGTATATATTTGTTAATTGAGTGAATTTGAATTGAAAATCTTGTTTTGCTGAATTATTAGCTCTTAAAATTATCATTGTTTATTATATGGTCTTCTAGGATTCTCTCCTGATCTTAGACAGTTCTTCTACTCTTTTTGAAGCTAGTTCTAGGAAGTTCTAAGCTAATAAAAATTAAAAAGTTGAATTAAGGAGTTTTCACCACCCAAGTTGTAACACATTCGTTAACATGTTAGACTTGTATATATGTATAAAGGTAGTATATGACTTGCTTAACATGTCTACTTATTTTTGTGATAAACTGAGTTAGTTTAGGCATCTTGTTGTAGCACAGAGTATGTAAAGTGGCTTAAAATAACCTAGATAATAGTATAAATTGCTAAGTTGAGGGAAATAAATCAAGAGGATTTGTTTCTAGGTCACAAATAAGTTAAGTATATTGTAGTTAAAGTTTAAGGATAATCAGAGTAAGTTTGACATTGTTATGCATACCGGTTGTATATTTTAATGCTAGATTAACTTCTAACAAATATGAAAATATGAGATAATAGTGAAACAAGATTTTTAATGAATCCTAAGATTTATTTTAAATTTGTTGGAAGTTAGAAAATTGGATTTGGTGAAATATAAGTGTTCATAGTAGATCGGGAGTTTTAGTACCTAGCTATAAGAAGCCAAAGTTAGGCAATGCTTCCCATTTTTCTCATCCTTTCTCACGGCTAAGAGTAGAAAACAGAAGAGATAAAGTGAGAGAAGAGAGAAAAGGGGAAATGGGAAACAAAAAGGAGAAAAATGAGGAGCAAGATCAAAGCTTGAAGGAGGATCTAAGAGCAAATTCAAGGCTTGAAGATCATCATCCATACAAGAGGTAGGGGGAGCTTTCTATTTCATATTTTCCTTTTGTTCATCTTGAATGAGCATAGGATTTATGAATGGAAACAAGGGTTTGAGGAGTCAAATTCATGTTTTTAACTTGGTTCTTGATTGCAAGGACTAAGTTGGGGTGTTTTCATCTTAATGAGAACAAGAGAGTTGGATTTATCCATAGATAGAACTAGTTGGTTCTTGAGTTGGAACCTAGGTTTTGAATAACCAAGATTGAGATTTTTAGCAATTGATCTAAATTAAGTGAATCAATAGGTTGTAAAAGTGTTACAACATGTTTAGAAGGTGTTGGTAATGCTAGAAATCACCTAAGAACCAATTTTAGATGATTGGAAGCTTTTTTTTTAAACCAATACAACAATACACGGTTCTGCAGAACCCATCTTGCACCGCGGCATAAGGAGGCTGCGCCGAGGAGTGAGTCTCAGAGTATGTGCCCATAAGAGCAGCATCTCGTGATGTGAATGCACCACGCCGAGGCGTGAGAGACCAAAGAACAGGGCGCCTAGGCGTGAGTAGGGCTGCACCGAGGTGTGAGTACCAGGATTCCTCAAAAATGCTATTTTTGATAAATTAAGTTCCCTTCTTGTTAGGATCCTTAGTTTATGCTTCTTAAGAGTGTTGACACACAAATAAGTGTGTTTCCTAGAGAAAAGAATTAGGTTGCATACAAAGGAAAGAAATGAGACTTTGGTGTATCCATTAGCCATGGATTACCATAATTAGGTGTCTACCTCCCTAGGCAACATAGCATTGCACTAGATATCACTTGAGGAGAAAGGATTCTATATTCAAGTAATTTAAGCTTGTTTGGCAATAGTAGAGTGCCATAGTGCATGAATTCTCTCATAGAGTTGAGATAGGGCTAGTAATGCAAGGATAGAAGGTATACTAAGTCTAGTTAGCAACAATTAAGTGTCGTAGTGCATGAATGCTCTCATAGAGTTGAGGTAGAGCTAGTAGTGCAAAAATGGACTTAGTATAGAGTCTATGTGGTGGTTATGTAAGAGTTAGACATAACACCGCATTTTCACACATAAATCACATTTTGCACATACTTGTTATTCCTAACAGTTTAAGGTAGTGGCAAAGTCCACTCAGTTTAAGGTAGTTATAGTAGGATACATGTTAATATAATAGATTCCCTCCCTACCTGATAGGTTACAAGAGGTTACATGTTCAGATAACAGATTCTCTCCCTACCTAGATGAATAGTTAAGTTTCATGACATTTCACCTACACGATCATACATTTTTCTTTGAGCATAATCATTACATCTTTTAGTAATTGTCTTTATACGTGATTGATGTTTCTTCTATGTTTGTATTGTATTTGTCTTCGATGACAACTGTATGGACGGTTGTCTTGTTAATGATATCTTACGATTGTATGAGCAGTTGTTTGATATCATTATGGTTACAAAAGTTAGATTAGAAGTTTAGTTTGCTTAGGAACGTTACACAGAGAGGAAGATTGTGATTGTTTCTTATGCAAAGTGTATTAGTATGTTTCTAGTTTCAATTTGGTTTATTCATTGCAAATGATTAAACTCTGGTTTTGATATACTTATACTAAGAATTATGAGTTCTCACCCCGTTTGTTGTCATGTAAATCCAAGTGGAAGTTCTTCCAAAGGAAAGAAGAAAAAGTATGAAGAATATATTAGTTTTTATGCTTAGTAGTAAAAGCTTATATTTATTTACACTGCTTTGAGTATGTATAAAAGTTATATTTTACAATGTGCCCTTTTGAGGCAAAGATGTATGTATAACTTTTAGTTTCCGCAAGGCTCTCCATTATTATTTATTTAAATGATATGAATTAGTTTGATGTTTAAATTAGAAGTAGCATAGATAATATTGCTTATCTAGGTATATGCATGTTTTACTAGGTTATTGGTATTAGGATGTTACACAAGTGATAAAAGAGTATAAGTTTGAGGGTAGTGAAAATTAAGAAAATTAATAGAAAATAGGAAAATCTTATAAAAGCTAGTGGTGAGCTGCAAACTTGGACACACGTTATGCTTGATTTTTTGTTCCCTTCTAAGATTTCAAATTGTGAATAAAGGTCGGTGCTGAACCGTAAACTCGAACATTTTCGCACCAAACTTCACAATAGAGGAAAGAAGAAATAAAAGATCTTAGATTGGGATAGACTTCAATTAGTGAAGAATTGTGTAGCATTATTGCCTAGTGATATGGGGAGATGATTAGGAGTCACTGAGTAAATGAGTGATTGTCAAGAGAGCTTTGATTTTTGTGAAACTTTTTGATAAAAATTTATCTTGATCATTGGTATATACTTGAATAGGGCATGAATACATGAGAAAGTGATTGATCATTCAAGCTTTGAATTGCTTTTTGAAGTTGATTTTTTTAAAAAAAAAAAAACCTTTGCATTTGCATTCCCCTTAAAAAGATAAGTTTTACCCTTAGTTTCATTCTTTTTCATTGTATGGGGACCAGTAATATTTAAGTTTAAGGGTATTTGATGAGTGTAAAATCCCATATTTTGGATTTATTTATTAAGATTTGTAATTTATTTTTATTTAGTTTTTTTTATTTTTTTGTTTTTAATTTATTTTTAAATAATTATCTTTTCACCTAGTCATATTTGAATTTTTTTGAATAAATTATCAAATTTTGTACAAAAATAAGAAATTCCTAAAGATAAATATTTGAAGGATTCTTATCCTATTTTAGATATTAATTAGGGTTTTAATTGGACGCAAAACCTTAAATTAGAGATTGGATAATGATTCTCAAAGAGATTAGATTTGGAGCAAAATTTATATTCCCGCAGTATCCTGACCATTTCTTAGTAATAGAGCCATATCTTGGGCTATAAAGATCAGATTGATGCATCGTTTGAGACATTGCAAAGTTAACATCAAATTCTACAACTTCTCTGTTGATATTGAGGGCAAATTTGACATTTGAAGGGTGAGAAAAATCATGCAAGTTACAAACAAAAAGTTGTCAGCTTTTCTCTAAAAGAGAAAAAATGAGTTTAGCAAATGAACTCTCTTTTGGTTCAAAAAATACACGAAAAATATAGAGTTTTGGAGGCTCAAAGACAACTAGGGGACGAGCCTTAGGAGAGGAGGAGGAGTCGTCATAGAGCTCTCATGGAGTTGAAGATCAAATCACTATTGAAAGCGGTTTAGTTTCTTCTCTACGGTTCTATCATAGTGAATTCTCTTTCCTCTTCCTATCTCTTCTTCTCTTTTGTCATGAGTAGCCAAATTCATGTGTTTCTAGAGTGAAGATGTAACTTGATTCAATTGACATATATTAAGATTAAATTTTTAATTAATTTCTTTTCTATTCAATTTGAATGCTTACTATGGTTCTTAATGCTTTTATGAATTGATCACTCATAAATTGATTTAGTGAGATGTGTGTAGAATCAGAAGATTTATATATGACTTAACCCATAAATAATAAGTGTCATGATTTATAATTATCTAAGGATAGAGGTTATAGGTTATGAGATAAAATTGTTGTATTTTCCATGAGAATCCATAGAGTAAAAGTCATGCATTTAAAAGTTAGGGTTTAGATCAATGAATTGACTAGCCTTTAATAATTAAAGAGAATTAATTCACCAAGGAATTGAGTTTTAATTAATTAAGGGATTTTTTCCATTAATTGAATGACTAGAAGTTAATTAAAATGAAGATCCCAAAGTTACTCTATTGTCTATAATAGATTGTTGAATAAAGTTAAGTTAGATACCTAGTGTTTTAATTTCGTGTGTTTACATCCTTAATATGTTTTGCATTCGTATGCTTTGTTATCTCTTTCCCCTCTTAATTTCATGCATTCTTGTATGTTTTTGTCTTTATAATTTTGTGTCTTTAATTGCTTTGAATCACTCTTAATTATTAGTTATTTAAATAATATTAACATTAGAGAGGTGATACTTAGTAAACTAATTTCTCATGGGAACGATATTCTATTAACTCTTTATTACTTGTTCGATCTGTGCACTTATGATAGTATTTCCTAAATTAATACATAATCATATGTGGGCCGAACAAAACCTTCTCTGATTTAGGATATTTAGGATATTTTTATTTTTATTTGGTATCAGAGAAGGTTTGACAACCAATGGCATGGTTAGAGGAAGCAGGCGGTTCTCATGACAAAGATTGGAGAATTGAGACCTCACGATCCGTTGTAGATCATGAGGGGACGTTGAGAGCTTTTGAACAATAAGTAGATCTTAGATTCCAGCATTCGGAGCAACGCTTTGAAGAAATTGTAGATCTACTTGATGCTCTACGCATAAGCACCAAGAGAGATCAAGATGGCGACAAGGCACATACTCCGGATGATGCAGCTCGAAGACAGCCTTTCAACATACTTGGTCTTGCAAATGGACGTAAATATTTAGAAAAAGGTTGATAATGATGACCATAGGAGTTGATGTTGACACCAAAACAAGAGGATCAATTATTCCGAACCAAATGCACTATCTCTAATCGGTTATTTGATGTTATTATTGATATTGATAGTTGTGAAAATATTATTAGCAAGGATGTCATAGATAGTCTAGGTTTCAAGACAGAGAAGCATTCTAATCCATACACCATAAGATGGATTAAGACAGTTGAGAAAGTCCAAGTCCAAGTCACTGAGCATTGTAGGGTACATTTTTCAATTAGTAGATTCAAGGATAATGTATATTTTGATATTGTATATTAATGCTTGTCACTTGTTATTAGGTAGACCTTGATAGTTTCATGTTGCAGCTCAACATGATGGGAAATAGAATACCTACAAATTGGAGAAAGGTAGCGTAAAGTTTATCTTATTGCTCATGAAAAGAAGAACCAAAACTAAAGCTTCTAATTAAAGTGGAGGAGCGGAGTTTCTTGACACTCAATAATTCCTAGCACAAGCTAGGTGTTAAGGAGTCAAAGGAGTTGGATGCCTCGATGGTGTTGACAGTGGAGGAAAGTATGAAGGAAGATTGTAGTGATATGATGCTAGAAGAAGTGCCTAACGTCTTACCTTCCATGAGAGATATACATCACCAAATTGATTTGATTCATGGTGCAAATATGCCAAATTTTCCTCATTACAAGATGTGCCCCAAGGAAAGCGAGATTTGGAAGGATATGAAGAGCTACAACAAGATGCAGCCATAGCAATACGAGCCATACCAAATTTTGCAAAAGATCAATAACAATACCTATATTGTGGATATGCTTGATACTATGAAAATATCCAAAATATTTAATGTAGCGGATATTTACCCATTTCACTCATCACATGAGCCTCCACATAAAGATGTCCAAATAAACTCAAGGTTAAGTTTTTTTCAAGTGGAGGAAAATGATGCGGGACGTCATGTAGAAAATTTCTTACAATATCGTCGCGACATCGAATAATTTATGATTGTAGTATTTTTGTGATTTTATCTTTATTATTTAAAATATTTAGGATATGTTTATTTTTATTATTTAAATTTTTTAAAATCTTTCCTTATTTTTAGATATCTCACCTTTAATAAATTATTTGATTTGATTAGAATTTTATATTTTAAATATTTTAATTTAATTATATTTTTATTTTAAAAAATTATTATTTGGTAGAATTTTATATTTAATTAAAACTTTACTATCATTGAATTATAAATACCATTTATATACCATATAGTTATATTATGTAGAAGACAAAGTTTGATATGAATTAAATATAATTACATTCCTTTTCTTCAAACATGAAGTTACTTGTGTATCCTTAAGACTTGATCGAGTGCTAACTTTGTCTATCACGCTTAACTCGATGTGTCATGAACAATCGAATTTAGATAACAATTGTGCACAAATCGTGTGTTTACCTTTTATGCAAATAGATACATGGAAAGAAAGGGGGAAATGAGAGAGAAAAAGGGAAAGCAAATACAAAACCAATTGCAGCCATTGTACCATGCATCACACTATATACACAATGCCATGTAACTATGTGATTGTTCACACACAACAAACAACCCAAAAGGCATTACCCCATCCGAAAACAAAGAGCAAAGAAACACAGTTCCAACAAGGAAAGTAGAACTTCATAACATTTAAGAAGACAAGAACAAACACAGTGAACAAAAAATAAGGATTATCAGACATGAGTCCCAGGAGCACCACCCTTGTGCATTTGTTCTCCAGTGGTTCCTCCTCCCACACCGTAGTCGGTGTCACGGTACCCAGGACCATACCTGCTGCTGTAGAGCCCTGCATGGATCAGCAACAGGTACAGTAGCTGCGTGAATGTAAGGATGATTATGAAGGCTTCCACTACCCTCAGACTCCACCCTCTGTGCCCTCCTATGTTTATCTACTTGCAAGCCAACCTGTGTCATTGCACACCACACATAGAGATAAGCATTATTCACTCTCAACAAAGAAATTTTTAGATATTATCTTATATATTGACAACTACTATTATCTCTCATTTTAACTAAATTGATCATTATTAGTATATAGATAATGAAATAATAATAATTTAGTCGATGTGACACATGCTTAGGTGTCTAATTTGAAAAAGAAATATCATCATACTGTATCTAAAAATGTCTCCTACTAGGAGTGTGTGTGAGACTTAAAGAATGGTTTATCATTAATTTGTTTACCCAAAGGCTAGAGCAGTCACAGCCCAAGCAATGATTGATGTAGCTCCTGCACCAGCTAAACTGCCACTCCTTCACATCCTGAGGTGGTTGCCGCCGATAAATTTTGAGACAATGCCGAGAACGGCTGCAAGTATGGAGAAGATCAAGAAGAACATTGTCGCACCATTTCCTCCAAAGCCTGAAAGAAAGAAAAAGAAAAGAGTCATTTTCTAGTGTGATAAGTACCAGTCTTTCTTACAATCATTTGCTCATATCCAGAGTTTTAAATCTCGGACCGCATCACGTGATGCGGCCGAGACAAAACGGTTGCGGCGACCGCCGCGACCGCAACAGGCCGCGATTGCGGCCGCATCCGGCCGCATTTGGCCGCATCAGCTGCGATGCGACCGCGACCGCAACCGAGATTTGAAACCCTGCTCATACCTATATATTATAAAATAACCTTGAAAAACAATTATTAATATTATTAAATGCAGAATTAGTGATAGCATGTTGTTGTTGTTGTGATAAGTACCTGTCTTTCTTGCAATCATTTGCTCATATCTATATATTATAAAATAACCTTGAAAAACAATTATTAATATTATTAAATGCATAATTAGTGATAGCATGTTGTTGTTGTTGTTACACTCCGTTTAAGGGTGTATGCACTATTGACATTCTTTTTAAAGATGTCAACTTTAATAAGAGAAAGTGATAAAAAAAATAAGTATGATGAATGGTATTGGGAAGAGTGTGAAAATATGTGTATGCACTGATAATGGTAAAAATATTATAACTATTATTTTTATATCATTCCCTTGAAAAACAATTATTAATATTATTAAATGCATAATTAGTGAGAGCATACTATTATTATTATTATTATTATTATTATTATTATTATTATTATTATTATTATTATTATTATTATTATTATTATTATTATTGATATAAAATTGTTTTAAGAAACAACTTAATAATGTAATTAAATGTTTCTTGCGTTGATAAAAAATTATCAAATAAAAGTGATAATATGAAATAAAAATTTAGATTAATTTGTAAAATTTTATGTATCTATATTTTAGAGTTTTCATTAAAAATATATATTTTTAAATAAACTTATTTAAAGTAATTAATAATTAAAGAAAACAGTTTTTTAATATAAATTATAAATATAAAATATAAAATAACCCAGATAAGGAAAATAAAGTATTAATACATGAAAAAATTAAAATTAATTTTTAACATTCTAAAATTTTATTCAAAATATATTTTGTTATTTTAACTTATTTAAAATAATATACTACATTTTTAATATAAATTATATATATGAAATATAACTAGTTTGAAATGTATATGTAGAACAGTAGAAGGTACTGTTTTTAATTTGTTATTAGCCAACTGCTAGCTCGTCCAATTCAAATAGCACATACTTTGAGTTCAAATAAATGAGGTTAGAAAAAGAAAGAGCTACTTTTTTTGTTTTTTCCTTTTGATATACTAAAAGAAGAGCTACTTCTCAGTTAGATGAATCAATAAATATGTATGATAGTGAATGTAAACGATGAAGAAAGGGATAGACACGGGCAACTTACTGGGGTTATGGGTTTAAGAGATAGAGAGGGGCAACTTACTGGGATGATGGGTTTGGCCATTGATGAACCTGTTGAGACACCAGCTAGAAAAACCGAGAACAATGAAATACATGAGCATGTTAAGAAACAGCAATGGACCTGCCACGTTCCTTCCCACTGTAGCCATAATTCACCACTAGTTTTTGCCTTCACAAACCCACCGAAATTTCTCTAAGATAAAGCAGAGAATTGCACCAATTTTGCACTTCGCAATCCGTGTTCTATAATTTCTCTACGAATCGATCGATATATAGAGAACTTAAAAGGAAACTTACAGATACGTGTCAAGCGACAACGTTTTGCATGTGTGCTTTCGCGTACAGGTGTTAGGACACTTGTCAAGTTTTGTCTCTATGTTTCCATAAATCTCTCTCCGTGTGTAGCTTTCCTTTGGAAGCTCGAAGTTTAATCAAATGGTGAATTACCCGAAAGAGGAAAAAGAAAAAGAAAAACGTTCAATGCTTAGCTTTGTTGAATCCTAAGTTAGAATCAATTTTAGCACCTTTAATCTGTAAGAAAGATTTCAGGCAAGTTAAAATAAAAGCTTAATGAGTGCGATTGAAATTCAGAATTTATATATATGCTATTGGCACAATGCTCTATATTAATTGAAGTCAAAATTTGTCTCGTTTATGAATCCTATCCTAATTAAGATACAAATTTTTTACGTTAAAGATAAAATATTAAATTCTTAATTATTAGAATAAAAAAAATAGAAGTGTAAAAATAATAACACTTATTAATCAAACTCCAAAAAGCTCACTTTAACATCATTGCCGGGTTCTTGAAGTTTTGATTATTGTTTAGTTAGTGGATCAGTGAGTTTATTAAATTCAACGATCCTAATAAGCTTGTTTTGGAGCTGATTTTGATTTGGGTATGACTTTGTTGCAGGGTGGAATATCTCATGGTTGGACACTATAGTGCAGAAGTTTCGTTCTAGAAAGATAATTATTGTTCAAATCCAATAGGTCATATTTGATGAGAATTTGAAGTTATTATATGTTTCCAATTCATCTACTTACCGTCTTGGGAGCTCAGCTCAAACATTGAAGTTTTAGTAGTATTAAATTCAGAAATTTAATTATTCTCTCGTCAAATGATAAATCATGGTGCTACAGATTGCAGCCAATTGCAGACCCAAAAATAGATGCTTACTTTTCAGCTCCTTTTCTTATTTTACTTGTTTTTTAATACATAATGTTAACATTATATATATAATTTTTTTTAAAATAAATCATTCCCAAAACAAAATTCCGGTTGAATTGATGCTTTTAATTGTAATTTCGATTTACAAAAAGAGCATAAAGTCAATATGAAAGGCAACTAATGAATTAGGATTGAAGAGATTGACCAGGAAGTCATGCTAATAAGAAAAAAGACATGCATATATAAGGAAGTTTTATAGAAGGATCAAAGTGAGTACAGAAAGAGACAAGGAGAACAATAATCTGCAATGGGTGGCTAACGCGGTAGGCTTTTTAGTAGAGTTGTCAAAATGAGTCAAGTCTGATGGATAAGCCTGAATAACTTGATAAAAATGTGCAGGTTGGGCTAACAAAAATAAACTCAAAAAAAAAGCCCAATAAAACCCAGCCCGAATTAGCCTGGCCAGAAATTGGGCTAGCTCGCTCGATAACTCAATTAGCTTTGAAAGTGAATAAAAAAAATAAAAAACAAAGAAAAATTGATCGTCACCTACAAGCTGCAACATTTAATGCTATGCAATCCTAATAATGCCCATACTATACTGCTATACAGAGTACAAATAAAAAACAAGAAGAAATGGACAAAAAGAAAAGAAAGTGATGCTTGGTTTGTGAAGGACTAACACTTACTTGTTGTTATTGTTGGCTTTTTCCTTTCTAGTTTCTATGAAAGGCATTGCTTGCAGGCTGCAGCCTGTGGGCTGTGACATGGGATGGATGGGAAATAAATGGGAGACTTTTTGAAGCTTGAAGGTGAAGCCATGAAGGGCAAGGGCTGGCTGGGGGCTGGGCTATTGGCAGTGGATGTTACCTGCCTCTGCCTACCTACCTACTATGCTAGCTAGTCTGCTACTTGGGTGATGGGTCTTGGTCTCGACATGCTGCACATGCACACGGCAAGGTCAGACTCACTCATATCAGAGATACACTCAGTCACTCACCTTCCTCATCGGTCTTCCACTCTTCCTTCTCAGTTCTTACCCCTATCGAAGCATCAAGAAGCAAATGAAACAAACCTACTCACACTCCTCTATTCCTCTTCCATCCCAAATGTCCGTGAGCCACGTAGCCAGCCACGCTTCCTTTTCCTCCCAAATGTCGCGACTGCTAGTCTGCTACTTGGATCTCAGTCTCGACAATTGGCACGCACACGGGCACGACAAGGTCAGACTCAAATCAGAGGCAGAGTCACGCCCACCCACCCACTCATCTAACACCCTAGAGAATATGTTAGGCTTGTATATGGTTACAGAGGTAGCCTATTACTTACTTAACATGTCTGTGTAATTTTGTGACTTTCTGAGCATGTTTAGATACTTTGTTGTAACACTATGTGTGAAATATAACTGTTATTTGCTCCGAAAGTGGCTTAAACTACTTAGTTAGTAGAAATAAATGTGAAAAGTTTATTTCCAGGTCACAAATGTGGGAACTGTACTATAGTTAAAGTTTGAGGTTAATCAGAGTTAGTTTGATATTTTTAAGCATACTGATTGTGTGTTTTAATACCAGATTGACCCCAGCAGATATGGAAAAATAGAGAAATGATGAAACAATATTTTTAATAAATCTTAAGATTTATTTTGAGTCTGTTGGAAGTTAGGAAACATGATTTGGTGAAATCTGAGTGTTTTTAGCAGATCGGAGTTTTAGCACTTATATGTGAGAAGCCAAAATTGGCTCCTCTTTATAAGTGGCCTACGACTGAGGGTGAAGAAAAGCAGAAACAGAGAAGAGAAAAGAGGAAACATGAAGAAAGAGAAAGAAGAAGGAGAATGAAGAAGAAAGAGGAGAAATCAAGAGGCAATCAATGATTAGAAAGCTTGGATCCATCTTTGGCCATCATCAAGACCTTGAGGTAGTGGAAAAACTTTGTTTTTGACTTATCTTCTGATTTTCTTTATCTTGTTCATGAGTGTTGGCATGATAGAAAAGTTAGGTTTTTTAGTGTGATTTTGATGTTTTTGGCTTGAATCTTGTTGGAGAACTTGAGGATGTCTTGTTTATGAGTTGTTGAGTGTGTGGAAATATAATTTCCAGCCTTTGAAAGCCTTTAATTCCCTTTGAGATCAAAGTTAGGGTTTTAGGTTTTAGGTAGGGGATTTTCCATGATCTTTGATTTTGAATGAAATTGAAGTGGTTTAAGAGTTGCTTTGTGTAGTTGGACCTTGATATAGGTTAGAAATCACTTGAAATCGAGTTTTAAGTGATCAGAAGAGGGTTTTGCTCTAATGGAACAGTACCCGTATCTGTGGAATGCAAGTTCTTCAGTGGGCACTGCGGTGTGTGGCGTAGAACGTCGCGTTGTGAGTGTTTTGAACACCTAGAATTTGGGACTCGAGAGATGAGCGCTACTACGTAGCACTTTAAGTGCCGCAACGTTGAAGAACAAGGGTGCGTGCAGCAACGTGGCACAAGGATGCTGCGACGTTGGTGGTATTTTCCTGCCAGTACTTGAACCCATGGCTTGGGCGCCACGAGGTGGCACAAGGCAACGTCGCGATGTGAATTCCAGAAAGCAATTAGATGTTGTGTGTCTTGCCTTGGAGTCTTCCAATGGTGTAGCTTCTTCATTTATGTTTCTTTTGAGTATGAAGACTCTATTAGGGGTATTTAATGAAGTGGTTGTGTGGTGAAAGTAAATCAATTGATATGCTAATTATTGTGGTATTTAACATCATTGTATTTCATGTTGGTAGTGAAGAATGTAAATCAATTGACATGTTAGTTATTGTAGTAATTAGCATTATTGTTGTTCCATAGCTATGTGGATGAGGTTTAGCTCTCATTGTTGATGATCATAATGTGATTTTGAATGAGAAGGTAATCAATCATTCCTATGATAGTGATTGTTGTGAATGATCTAATGTGATTTTGAATGAGAAGGTAGTCAATCATTCTTATCACAAAAGTCATTATTGCTGAAGACCGTGTAGTTGATGAGACTTCACTACCCGGAGAGGGTGATCATATATAATTGTAAGTGAAGAGGTAACATACTTCCAAATCATAGTAATGAGTTAAGGATGGTCTTTCCTTCACACCTCGTGGAATAGTTGGAACTGGGTTTCCAGTGCTTGTTCAAAGCTTATGGAACCAGGTTCCTTTGTTTTGTTCAAGGCTCATACATCTTATGACATTACCATGAAACCGGCTTCTTGTAATGGTATCATACATTATGCATTACATATTTAGGTTGTTGCATTGGCATAAACACTAGACATAATTTAGCATAGCATGATAATTGTATGGGCAGTTGCTATCATGACATATTCATGCATTGCAGTTGTATGGGCAATTGCGTGTCTCTGAGATGGAGATGTTATGTTTGTATCTCTGAGATGGAGATGTTGTGTTTGTATCTCTGAGATTGAGATGTTGTTTACTTCTGTAACTGAAGTATTTATATGATAATTGAGTATATTATATGGGTTTATATATCTAAGATAGAGGTATTGTTGTTGTGTCTCTGTGACGGAGATGATGCTTTGGTGTCTCTGAGAAAAAGATGATGTTTTTGTTAGCGTGACAATTTCTAGAAGACTGTTTGTAGTAAATGAGTTTTTATATAAACTTATAAAGTAGGAATCTATTTTGGGAAGAGAAATGACTTAATTTTGACTTTTGCCACCTTTCTAGCTTGCTATGTATGATATTTGAGTTTACAAACATGTTTTTCCCTGAAATGGCTGGAATGATTGTGATGTCATGGTTTATTTTTTTTATCTACCGAGAATGTGTGGTTCTCACCCCTTGTGTGCATTTCCATGATGATTCTAGGGAGGAAGTCTTATGGAAAGTGAAAACCAGTAGGAGCTTGGAATGCTTAGCTTAGTATAGTTGAGTAGTTTCTTTCAACATGATGTACGTATTGTATTTATGAGAAATTCTATTATTGTGTAATGAATGTATTCATTTGTGGCTCATATTTTCTAAATATACATGATTTTGTTATATTTGAAAATATTTAGTAGTAAGTAGCAGTTCTAAATCTAATCACTATAGTATACGTTGGTTATATTATGGTTATTAAATTCAGGATGTTACATTATGGTATCAGAGCAGTTCAACCTGTTGAGTCGAGATATAGACTAACTATGCTCAGGCATGTAGAAGTTTCTCTGTGTGTTGTGCATTTCTTTGTCTCTTGTTTGAGATGTTGAAAAAATGATTGCATGACTTGCTTTAGGTTGGATGTCAGTAGCTACTGTTACACAGTTACATGATATTGACGTTGGCCTACTCAATATGTAATATTTTGTGTGGACAAGAAACTATGACTTCACCTAGGCGAACTCGAAGAATAGAAGTTCTTCTAGTGAGGGTCCAGTTGGATGACTAAACTTATGTAGGATTTGTTTGCATCTACATACTTTGTTGCGATACCTCTAGTGTGAGTAGAGGCCATGTGTTGGATGAATGGTTGATAGATAAGTTTTGCAAGGATTACGGATTGAGGAATCCTAGAATTTTGTGGAAAACAAATTTCTTAGGTGAATAATATTTGGCATAGGTTTGGCTCAAGAGTTGGAGACCTGCATGAGACTAGATTGTCTTGAGTTGATAATGATGAATTGGATATCACTATGGAAGGTGAGATTCCTTTGAGTGTGATGTTTGTTGGAGATCTTGGAACCTTAGCTGTGAGAGACTAAGTGTTGATGGCGAGTGAATTTTAGGGACAAAATTCTAAAAAAGAGGGAAAAAAATGTAACACCCTGGAGAACATATTGTTACCAAGTGGCCTCAATACTCAAGAGGGGAGTGAATTGAGTATGAAAACTAAGTTCGCAAATCTTTCGCAAATCGTTTGATAAACAATTTTCGTTGAAGCTAATTGATGATTAGAGATGATTGGATATAAGAGATAAACACTTTCACTTATAAATGCAATAGCCAAAGGTACCAATATTCAAGCAATTCAATAAAACAGTACTCAATGTAAAGAGAAGGGTTTAGAGAAAACAAACACAATGATTTATCTTGGTTCGATTACCAATCCACTTGTGATCTACGTCCAGTCCTCAAGCAACCGCTAGAGATTTTTCACTATTTCTTCAAGTTTCAATAGGTGCTTGATAACCTTTACAACCTTGAGCACTCAACACTTTGGGATACCTCACCCTTGGAGCTTGAGTCTCTTCAACTAAGGGATACCTCACCCTTTACACTTTTGGAAGGATGCCTCACCCTCTTTACAAAGCAATATAGATTGATTGAATGAAGCTCTTACTAGAGTAGATGATTACAAATTGAAGCTCTAATATGCTCTCAAAGATTTTTCTACATTTTTACAAAAAACAGAGCAAGAAATGGATTTGAGGATTGATTCACGTTTGGAAGTATTGGTAATCAGTTTTTGGTTCAAGGTCAACCTCAAATGAAGACCCAACATTGGTATTTATAAGTTTCTCAATAAATGGAGCCGTTAGAGGGTTTTAGCCATGTATTTAATGCATTTAATATAGCCGTTGGACGTTGTCAGGGTGTGTGTAATCGATTACACAGCAGATATAATCGATTACATTGTTGTTCCAACGTGTTCTTGGCTTTCTGGGCTCTGTGTAATCGATTACATTATTGGTATAATCGATTACATGGCTTCTGACTTGCTTGTAATCGATTACAATATCCAGGTAATCGATTACATGACTTCTGACTTGTTGTGTAATCGATTACAATATCCATGTAATCGATTACATGACTCTTTGAATGTGTTCTTGCCTTTCTGGGTTTATTGTAATCGATTACATTACTTGTGTAATCGATTACATGGTCTCTGACTTGCTTGTAATCGATTACATTACTTATGTAATTGATTACAAGGCCTCTGTTTGCTGTGTAATCGATTACAAACTCCATGTAATCGATTACATTGGCCTTTGAACACATTTTTCAAAGTCCAATAAAGCTTGTAAGCCATTTCTAACACCTCAAGACATTTGATTAAATATAAATCCTTTTAAGAATGTTAGATTTAAGATAGAAACTCAAGTTTCTTGAAAAATATGTTTAACTTTGAAATTTCTCACTTATTTTGACATGATATATTGAAAAATCATTTGAGAAATCTTGAGAGCATTTAACATTAATGTTCTAAGTCTTATAACTAAATAAACCTCTTGACTTCTTTCTTTGATCTTGATTTTGCCTTTTGCGCTTGATCTTCACTTTTGCACTTGATCTTCACTTGTGCACTTGATCTTCACTTTTGCCTTTGTTATCATAAAAAACTATTTGATATGCTTTAGGGACATAAGCATTCACATTCTCCCCCTTTTTGATGATGACAAGCTGATCATAGGAAAACGAAAGAATTTTTGCATTTATATATAATAGACATTTAGGCACAATGCTCCCCCAGAGTTTATGCATGATATTGGGTTAGATTTTGCATATAAAAAGCTTAAGAGCTCAAAAGCTCAATAACTCCCCCGTACTCATGCAACCTTAATTACTCATGCAACCTTTAATTAGATTTCATTTCATTTTTCCTTATTCTCTCCCCCGTTGGCATTATCAAAAAGACATAAGCATTTAAAGAAAAATGGACAGCATGACAACTATATTTCATGATTTCCCAAATTTTGCCAGAACAAGAAATCTAAAGAAATTAATCAGTCCAATCAAATTTTCAAAAAGCCAAACATTCAAAGAGTAGAAGCAAAGCTGAAACAATTTCATATATCATTAATCAGCATGTACAAAGTAACTTATCACAACCAGTATAGCCAATAACCAAAAACATCAGAAATGTATACCAATGTTATATAACTGATCCAAAACAAAACAAAACAAAAAATACAATATAATCATCAGAAACATCAAGGCAATGGGCCATGATCACTATCATTAGCCTCGCTGTCACTGTCTGGATCCGCAGCAATGTCTCCTAGATCAACGTTATCATCACTGGGCTCAAGATTGTCCTCAGAGTCTAGAAGCTCCTCATCATCAGCAAGGACGCCAGATGGACCAGCAAAGGACAGGGGAACCGGAGAGGCAGAGGATGTGGGAGGTGCAGTAGCAGCACTCAGAGGAATAGGAGGTCCACCCAGAAGGGATCGAATGGTGGCAAGCTCCTGATCAGAGTAGTCCATCCTCAGCTCAAGGTGGTTTATCTTCTGCTCAATGTGATCCATGCGTGTGTCTACAGTAGCGTGCAAGTTTCGCATCTCTTGAAGCAAGAGGTCAAGTGAAGCTAGAGCGGGAGCGGGAGCGGGAGCGGGAGCGGGAGCGGGAGCGGGAGCGGGAGCAGGAGCAGGGGCAGGCTGCTGAGCCTCTTCATCATCATCACTATCCGGATCATGATGGATATGACCAAAAGTGCCATGAGCAATGTAATGCCACCTATCATCCACTTTGTAGAGCTGGAGCTTCTTCAGGGTATGCAAGCCAATGGATTGTGGTCCTTTCGAGCTGGTGTCCTTAGACTCCTCAGCTAGGGAAATGCGACAGTGCTCTAGGATGGTTGTGACCAATATAGCAAATGGGAGAGTAGAGTTCTTCTTTTTCTTTACATCCAACATATGCTCTATAATATAGTAACCCCAGTTTATTGGCCACCATGTAGTCATTGCCCATAAGGACACCACATCATCCTTGAGAACTTGGGAGTAATTCCCTCCCCTGGGAGTCAATCCTCGGACCAAAAGGTAGTGGAGAACCCTGTTCTCCATAGTTAGGCCAGTGGTCATGATTCTTCTTTTAGGATCACTAAGGGGGTAGTAGCTAGTCCTAATCAATGAGAGAAGAGCAGCCTTATGCTCAAACTCATGCCCCCAGACATTTGCATTCCCACAGAAGTGAGCTCCATCAGGAGTGAGCTTCGTTAGCCTATACCACTCAGCTATAGTTATCCTTATTTGTTGCTTTTTCACTTTAGAGATCAAGCAATTGTCCTCAAATTTCAGATTTGCATAAAAGACTCTCACTAGGTTTGGGTAGATGGCCTTCTCTATACTCAGGAAACCCAGCAAGCCTAAATTTTCTATGGTTCTAAAGCTCTCCAAAGGTTCACTCTCGCAGAAGGTGATGGGAAGATACCTGGGAGAAATGATCTTGCGTAGCTGGAAGTTCTTCTAGAATAACTCAGCTCTCTTCACCGTGAAGAAATGGCGCGTAAGGTCCAGGCCAGAAATATTGCGTGAAGCTCCACCAGAGGACCCTCCAATGGCAGCCCCTGTTCTTGGGTGCTTTGAGCGATGAGAGGATTCAGCCATATGATGAGAAGGAGTAAAGTGGATGAGTGGTAAGTGGTTGGGGATGAATGAGGAGAGTGAGAAGGACGAGGTTAGGGCAGAGGAGTGAGGATGGGGTTCATGATAGGTGAAGGTGAGATTTGGGTGAGGGATGTGAGGGGATTTGTGATGAAATTTGTCATGTGGGAGAGAGGAGATTTTCGAGTTAAATGGAGGTGAAATGAAGGATTTTGAGGGAGGTTTGAGTGAGAAATGAGAGATTGGGAGGTTTGGGTTGCGTGGGAGCAGAGGAGGAGGACGAAGGAGATGAAGAGGTTCTGAGAAATGAGCTCTGTGCGCATCAGAAACCATTTAAAAAACCCTGTGTAATCGATTACATTGGGTGTGTAATCGATTACATGCATTCTGGTGGATATGTAATCGATTACATTTTTGGTGTAATCGATTACCACGCTTTTGGGGAACCTTGTAATCGATTACATAGTTGATGTAATCGATTACTTGAGTTCTGAGTTAATTGTAATCGGTTACAAAAGTTGTGTAATCGATTACATGCTTGACAGAACCTGTGTAATCGATTACAAAGGCATTGTAATCGATTACCAGCACACTTTAACTCAGATTTTGCATTCCAATCAGCATAGAATCAATTTTAATCCATTCAAATTAGTTCCAAAGCAACTTAGATCAATTCAAATCATCATGCAAACATATAATCTAATCATATTATGATTCAACTTACATAATTGTTCAAAATTACTATTTTTACCAAGAATTTCACCCTTTTTGGTGAAATTTTGAGGTTGTTGTGTTGCTTGTGAGTCTTGGACATGAGGGAGCACCTGCAAAATAACTTAGGGGAAATCTTCGACGCTCAAGTCAGTATTGGATTCAAATATGATGAAAAATTCAGAGATTATGTAGCAATGTGGCATAATTATGCAGAAAAACACAAGTTTATGCATTAGTTTTAGGATTATGCAGCAAATAGTTAATTTATGCATGATTGATCCAATATACCAAGTTCATTTATTATATAGAAAAATGCTTCTTTTGCTAGGGGTTTAGTAAAAATGTCAGCTAGTTGCTTAGTAGTTTCTACAAATTCAAGCATACAATCACCCTTTTGAACATGGTCTCTAATGAAATGATGTCTTATTTCAATATATTTAGTCTTAGAATGCAAAATGGGATTTTTGGACAAGTTGATCGCACTAGTATTGTCACATCTTATAGGGATGTGATCAAGCTCAAGATCATAGTCTAAGAGTTGTTGTTTCATCCAAAGGATTTGAGAACAACAACTCCCAACTGCAATATATTCAGCTTCAGCTGTAGACAATGCCACACTATTTTGCTTCTTGCTATGCCAAGAAACTAGTGAGCTTCTAAGCAAGTGGCATGTCCCACTAGTGCTCTTTCTATCTATTTTGCATCTAGCGAAATCAGAATCAGAATACCCAATAAGGCTACATGAGGCACCTTTAGGGTACCATAAACCCATTTGTGATGTGCCTATTAGATATTTCATTATTCTTTTAACAGCACTTAGGTGTGATTCTTTAGGATTAGCTTGATATCTAGCACACATGCATACACTAAACATTATATCAGGCCTACTTGCAGTGAGATAAAGGAGTGAGCCAATCATACCTTTATATTTCATAATTTCTACTGATTTACCTCCTTCATCCTTGTCCAAATAGCAAGAGGTGCCCATAGGAGTAGCCATATGCTTGGCATTGTCCAATCCAAACTTCTTGAGCAGCTCCTTACAATACTTGGATTGGCTTATGAAAGTTCCTTCTCTTGTTTGCTTAATTTGGAGACCAAGGAAGAAGTTGAACTCACCAATCATGGACATTTCAAACTCACTTTGCATAATATTTAAAAATTCTTTACAAAGAGAGTTGTTAGTAGCTCCAAATATAATGTCATCAACATACATTTGAACTAGAAGTATGTCATGCATTTTATGTTTTATAAAAAGGGTAGTGTCAACTTTGCCTCTAGAAAAACCTTTTTCTAAAAGGAATTTGCTCAACCTTTCATACCAAGCTCTAGGAGCTTGTTTCAAGCCATATAAGGCCTTTCTCAGTTTAAAAACATGGTTGGGCATTTCAAAATCCTCAAAACCAGGAGGTTGTTCTACATACACCTCTTCTTGTATAAAACCATTTAGAAAGACACTTTTGACATCCATTTGATAGAGTTTGAAATCCATGATGCAAGCATATGCAAGTAACATTCTAATGGCCTCTAACCTAGCTACGGGAGCATAAGTTTCTTCATAGTCTATGCCTTCTTCTTGATTATATCCCTTAGCTACAAGCCTAACTTTATTTCTTATTATTAAGCCTGTTTCATCAAGTTTGTTCCTAAAGACCCATTTGGTGCCAATTATAGGATGATCATTGAGCCTTGGAACTAATTCCCAAACTTGATTTCTCTCAAATTAGTTTAGTTCTTCTTGCATGGCCAATATCTAATGCTCATCATTAATGACCTCATTTATGTCTTTAGGTTCAACTTGAGAGACAAAGGCTAAGTGGTTACATGCATCTCTAAGTGAGTTTCGAGTGATTACCCCTTTTGATACATCACCTATCACCTTGTCGAGAGGATGATATCTTGAAGTCCTCCATTCCTTGGGTAGATCCAAGATTTTTGAATTTTTTTGCCATGAGTGATCAAGGAGTCTCTCTTCGTGCTTCTTGGACTCTTTCTCTTGATTTTTCAAGTGCGTTTTTGCCAAGATTTCTGCAACATCATCAACAAGCTCCTTTCTCGGCTCATTTGGGTTAGTTTAATCAAATACAACATGTATGGACTCCTCTATGGTCATAGTTCATTTATTATAGACTCTAAAGGCCTTACTATGTATAGAATAGCTAATGAATATTCCCTCATCAGATTTTGCATCAAACTTCCCCAAGTTATCCTTTCTATTATTCAAAACAAAGCATTTACATCCAAAGACATGAAAATGTGACACATTTGACTTTCTTTCTTTGTACAATTCATATGGGATTTTCTTTAAGATTGACCTTATTAGGACTCTATTCATAACATAACAAGCGGGTTAACCGCATCCGCCCAAAAGTACTTAGGAAGGTTGGCCTCATTGAGCATAGTTCTTGTCATTTCCTCTAAAGATCGATTTTTCCTTTCTACAACACCATTTTGTTGTGGTGTTCTAGGGGCAGAAAAATTATGCTCAATGCCATATTCATCACAAAAAGTTTTAAATTCATGATTTTCAAATTCATCACCATGGTCACTTCTTATGGATGCAATACAAAAACCTTTTTTGTTTTGGATAACTTTAGCAAGTTTTCTAAATGATTGAAAAATATCATTTTTGTGGGCCAAGAATAATGTCCATGTAAATCTAGAAAAATCATCCACAATCACTAATGCATAGTAATTTCCACCAAAGCTCATAGTTCTAGAGGGAACAAAAAGATCCATGTACAAAAGTTGTAAAGGTCTAGAAGTTGAAACCATGTTTTTAGCTTTAAAAGAGACTTATACTTGTTTTCCCTTTTGACATGCATCACAAAGTTTATCTTTTTCAAATTTGAGCTTTGGAAGACCAATTACTAGTTCTTTAGATACTAATTTGTTTAAGTGATTCATGTGAATGTGAGTAATTCTTCTATGCCATAACCATGAATCATTTTCTTTACTCATAAAGCATTTAGCATCATTTGAGGAGATATCATCAAGACTAATCATATATATATTATTAACTCTATGACCAACAAACTTAACTTGCTTATCATCATTTCCCTCAATTATGCAACAAGAAGAATCAAATATAACTCTATTGTCTTTATCACACAATTGACTAATACTAAGCAAATTATGTTTAAGTCCTTCAACAAGCAAAAAATTATCAATAGATGATGAAGGGATCTTACCAACTTTGCCAATTCCAAGAATCTTCCCTTTGTTGTTATCACCATATGTGACATGACCATAATTCTTGTGTGTAAGGGAGGAGAACTTGGAGCCATCACCGGTCATGTGCTTGGAGCAACCACTATCAAGATACCAACTTGAGCTCTTGGTCTTCAAGCACACCTACAACACACATTCAAGTTTTAACCTTTGGTACCCAAATTGTCTTGGGTCCTTGTGTGTTAGAGTTAGGCATAGTGCCTTTAGGAACCCAAACTCTTTTTATTCCAACTTTAGTGTTTATGTTCTTTCTAACATTGCAAGTTGATGCACTATGCCTTTTCTTACCACAGTGAAAACATTTAACAAAGGGACTACTTGAAGTATTTGAGGAAACAAAGAAGTTTTTATAAGATTTGTTATGGTTGTTTGGATTAAATCCCAAACCGGCTTTTTGAAACACACATTTTTGTTTCCCTAACAACACATTCAAGTTGTCTCTTCCAAAAGTGAATTTTGCAAGAGTGTTATTCAAGTCTTCAATTTCTTTTTCAAATACTTTGCATGATGAACAAGGTAATGATATGGATGTGTTATCATGTGAGGAACATGTCATGTATAGTGAATTAGCATCTATAAGTCCTAAGGTCTCATTTTCAATCTTAAGCTCATTTATCTCCTTACTTAAGATAGAAACTTTGTTTACCAATAAGGAAATTATTTTGTTAGAGGACAAAACTATTTTTGTGAGCCTTAAGGATTCATCATGCAATTCTTGAAAGGCATCTTGCAATTCATCATATGAAGGTAGAGATTCTGAGTTAGAAGAAGTTACCTCGGTGTCGCTCTCTTCACTTTCTTCTCCTTGAGCCATGAGACAAAGATGAGCTTCTTCATCCTCTGAATTGTCGGAGGAGCTTAAGTCATTGTCCTCCCAAGCTATGTATGCTCTTCTTCTTTTCTTTTCTTTGGAGGGCCTTTTCTCAAACTTTTCCGTCTTCTTAAGATACATAGGGCACTCCATTTTCATGTACCCCGGTTTTCCACATTCATAGCATTTTGGAGGAGTAGAGGATCCTTCTCCTTTGTGATACACTTTCTTTTGAGGAAAGGGTGGTCTTCTTTGAAATCCCTTTTTCTTTAAGAATCTTCTAAATCTTCTCACAATGAGACTAAGATTCTCCTCACCTAGCTCAACACTTTCAGCATCCTCTTCACCATCTTCATCATCATCTTCAATTGTAGAGGAGGTGGCTTTGAGTGCGATTTCCTTCTTCTTTTTATCATGCTCTTCATTTTGATTGAGCCTATTTAGTTCCAGCTCATGTTCTTGAAGCTTTCCGAATAGGGTGACTAGAGACATTGTTGACAAATCTCTTGATTCTGCAATAGTCGTTACCTTGGGTTGCCAATTCCTACTTAGACATCTCAAGACTTTGTTAATAAGATCCTCATTAGAAAATGTCTTTCCCAATGAGATAAGATGATTAACAATATGAGTAAATCTCTTTTGCATATCTTGAATACTCTCACATTGGTTCATTCTAAATAATTCGTATTCATGAGTAAGAGTGTTTATTCGAGATCGGTTTACTTCACTAGTACCTTCATGAGTTACTTGTAAGGTATCCCACATTTCTTTTGCGGTCTTGCAATTTGACACCCTAAAGAATTCATCATACCCCAATGATGTGGTGATGATGTTCTTGGCTCTCAAATTGTATTGAACCTTCTTTTTGTCATCATCGGTCCATTCATTTCTAGGTGTATTGATTTTCACACCATCTTTAGTTTGTGTAAGAAAAAAGGCACCATTTTCAACGACGTCCTACACATCTAAATCAATAGCTTCAATGAAAATTTTCATCCTTTCTTTCCAATAGGCATAACCATCCTCATTGAAATAAGGAGATCTGTTTATAGAAGAACCTTCATTTGAAAAACCATTTGAAGTCATCACTTCTCTTGAAGCTGCTAAGCTCTTTATACAAGAGTCTAGCCCTGATACCACTTGTTACCAAGTGGCCTCAATACTCAAGAGGGGGGTGAATTGAGTATGAAAACTAAGTTCGCAAATCTTTCGCAAATCGTTTGATAAACAATTTTCGTTGAAGCTAATTGATGATTAGAGATGATTGGATATAAGAGATAAACACTTTCACTTATAAATGCAATAGCCAAAGGTACCAATATTCAAGCAATTCAATAAAACAGTACTCAATGTAAAGAGAAGGGTTTAGAGAAAACAAACACAATGATTTATCTTGGTTCGATCACCAATCCACTTGTGATCTACGTCCAGTCCTCAAGCAACCGCTAGAGATTTTCCACTATTTCTTCAAGCTTCAATAGGTGCTTGATAACCTTTACAACCTTGAGCACTCAACACTTTGGGATACCTCACCCTTGGAGTTTGAGTCTCTTCAACTAAGGGATACCTCACCCTTTACACTTTTGGAGGGATGTCTCACCCTCTTTACAAAGCAATATAGATTGATTGAATGAAACTCTCACTAGAGTAGATGATTACAAATTGAAGCTCTAATATGCTCTCAAAGATTTTTCTACGTTTTTACAAAAAACAGAGCAAGAAATGGATTTGAGGATTGATTCACGTTTGGAAGTATTGGTAATCAATTTTTGGTTCAAGGTTAACCTCAAATGAAGACCCAACATTGGTATTTATAAGTTTCTCAATAAATGGAGCCGTTGGAGGGTTTTAGCCATGCATTTAATGCATTTAATTTAGCTGTTGGACGTTGTCAGGGTGCGTGTAATCAATTACACAACAGATGTAATCGATTACATTATTGTTCCAACGTGTTCTTGACTTTCTGGGCTCTGTGTAATCGATTACATTATTGGTGTAATCGATTACATGACTTCTGACTTGCTTGTAATTGATTACAATATCCAAGTAATCGATTACATGACTTCTAACTTGCTGTATAATCGATTACAATATCTATGTAATTGATTACATGACTCTTTAAATGTGTTCTTGCCTTTCTGGGCTTATTGTAATCGATTACATTACTTGTGTAATCGATTACATGGCCTCTGACTTGCTTGTAATCGATTACATTGCTCATGTAATCGATTACATGTAATCGATTACAAGGCCTCTGTTTGCTGTGTAATCGATTACAAACTCCATGTAATCAATTACATTGGCCTTTGAACACATTTTTCAAGTCCAATAAAGCTTGTAAGCCATTTCTAATACCTCAAGATATTTGATTAAACATAAATCCTTTTAAGAATGTTAGATTTAAGATAGAAACTCAAGTTTCTTGAAAAACATGTTTAACTTTGAAATTTCCCACTTATTTTGAAATGATATATTGAAAAACCATTTGAGAAATATTGAGAGCATTTAACATTAATGTTCTAAGTCTTATAACTAAATAAACCTCTTGACTTCTTTTTTTTATCTTGATTTTTCCTTTTGCGCTTGATCTTCACTTTTGCACTTGATATTCACTTTTACCTTTGTTATCATCAAAAACTATTTGACATGCTTTAGGGACATAAGCATTCACACATATTAGGCTTGTATATGGTTATAGAGGTAGCTAAATACTTACTTAACATGTCCGTGTAATTTTGTAACTTTCTGAGCATGTTTAGGCACTTTGCTGTAATAATATGTGTGAAATATAGCTGTTATTTGCTCTAAAAGTGTCTTAAACTGCTTAGTTAGTGGGAATAAATGTGGAGAGTTTGTTTCCAACTCACAAATATGGGAACTATGCTACAGTTAAAGTTTGAGGTTAATCAGAGTTAGTTTGACATTTTTAAGCATATTACTTGTGTATTTTAATGCTGGATTGACCCTAGCAGATATGGAAAAATAGAAAAATGGTGAAACATGATTTTTAATGAGTCTTAGGATTTATTTTGAGTCTATTAGAAGCTAGGAAAACAAGATTTAGTGAAATTTGAGTGTTCTTAGCAGATCGGGATTTCAGCACTTATATGTGAGAAGCCAAAATTGGCTCTTCTTTATAAGTGGCCTACGGTTGAGGGTGAAGAAAAGCAGAAACAGAGAAGAGAAAAGAGGAAACGTGAAGAAATAGAAATAAGAAGAAAGAGGAGAAATCAAGAGGCAAGTAAGAATTGGAGAGCTTGGATCCATCCTTGGCCATCATCAAGACCTTGAGGTAGGGGGAAAAACTTTATTTTTGACTCATCTTCCTATTTTCTTTATCATGTTCATGAGTGTTGGCATGATAGAAAATTTAAGTTTTTGAGTGTGATTTTGGTGTTTTTGACTTGAATCTTGTTGAAGAATTTGAGGATGACTTATTTATGAGTTGTTGGGTGTGTGGGAATGGAATTTCCAGCCTTTGAAAGCCTTTAATTCCCTTTGAGATCAAAGTTGGGGTTTTAGGTTTTAGGGTAGGGATTTTCCATGATCTTTGATTTTGAGTGAAATTGAAGTGGTTTAAGAGTTGCTTTGTGTAATTGGATCTTGATAGAGGTTGAAAATCACTTGAAATAGAGTTTTGAGTGATTAGAAAAGGGTTTAGTTCTAATGGAACAGTACCTGTATCTACAGAATTCTGCAGAATGCAAGTTCTACAGTGGGCGCTGCGGCATGTGGCGTAGAACATCGTGACGTGAGTGTTTTGAACACCCAGAATTTGGGACCTGAGAGATGGGCGTTGCGACGTAGCACTTTGAGTGCTGTGACCTGTTGAAGAACAAGGGTGTGTGTCGCGACGTGGCACAAGGATGTCGCGATGTTGGTGGCATTTTCCTACTAGTACTTGAACCCGTGGCTTGGGTGCTACAACGTGGCACAGGGCAACGCCGCGACGTGAATGCCATAAAGCAACTAGATGTTGTGTGTCTTGCCTCAGAGTCTTCCAATGGTGTAGTTTGTTCATTTATGCTTCTTTTGAGTATGAAGACTCTATTAGGGGTATTTGATGAAGTGCTTGTGTAGTGAAAGTAAATCAATTAGTATGTTAATTATTATGGTATTTAACATCATTGTATTTCATATTGGTAATGAGGAATGTAAATCAATTGACATGCTAGTTATTGTAGTAATTAACATTATTGTTGTTCCATAGCTATGTGGAAGAGGTTTAGCTCTCATTGTTGATGATCATAATATGATTTTGAATGAGAATGTAATCAATTATTCCTATCATAGTGATTGTTGTGGATGATCTAATGTAATTTTGAATGAGAATGTAATCAATCCTTCTTATCACAAAGGTCATTATTGCTGAAGACCATGTAGTTGATGAGACTTTACTACCCGGAGAGGGTGATCATATATGATTGTAAGTGAAGAGGTAACATACATTCCAAATCATAGTAATGAGTTGAGGATGGTCTTTCCCTCACACCCCATGGAATAGCTGGAACTGAGTTTCCAATGCTTGTTCAAAGCTTATGGAACTGGGTTCCTTTATTTTGTTCAAAGCTCATGCATCTCATGACATTACCATGGAACTGGGTTCTTGTAATGGTATCATACATTATGCATTACATATTTAGGTTACTGCATAGGCATAAACATTAGACATAATTTGGCATAACATGACAATTGTATGGTGGTTGCTATCATGACATATTCATGCATTGCAGTTATATAGGCATTTGTGTGTCTCTGAGATGGAGATGTTGTGTTTGTATCTATGAGATGGAGATGTTGTTTACTTCTGTTACTGAAGTGTTTATATGATAATAGAGTATATTATCTGAGATTATATCTCTGAGATGGGGGTATTGTTGTTGTGTCTCTGCGATGGAGATGATGCTTTGGTATCTTTGAGAAATAGATGATGTTTTTGTTAGTGTGGCAATTTCTACAAGACTGTTTGTAGTAAATGAGTTTTTATACAAACTTATAAAGTGAGAATCTATTTTGGGAAAAGAAAGGACTTAGTTTTGACTTTTGCCACCTTTCTAGCTTACTATGTATGAGATTTGAGTTTACAAACGTGTTTTTCCATGAAATGGCTGGAATGATTATGATGTCATGGTTTATGTTTTTTTTTATCTATCGAGAATGTGTGATTCTCACCCCTTGTGTGTGTTTCCATGATGATTCCAGGGAGGAAGTCTTATAGAAAGTGAAGACCAGCAGGAGCTTGGAATGCTTAGCTTAGTGTAGCTGAGTAGTTTCTTTCAACATGATGTACGCATTGTATTTGAAGGAATATCAACTAGATTTGATTCAAACATACTAGAGCCAAGGGGTTACGTTTCTTTTTCTCAAATCAGCTCTTAAACTTCAAACAATTAGACTGCTTATGCCCATATATATTACAGAACTTACAATTTCCATTAAAACGATATATGAACTTAACACCAGAAGGCTCACCAGGACCAGAAGATGGCTTAGAAGAATATCCAGGCTTATCATTCCACTTTTTCTTAAACTGAGGCTTACTGTTCTTCCCTTTAGCAAATATCTTCTTCTTTTCACCATTCTTGTGAGAAACAAACTGAACACTATGGGCCTTACCCTTCTTCATAGTATGCTCCTCTTGAGTATGAACAGATATGAGCTCATCAATAGTCCGCTCCTTCTTTTGAGCGTTGTAAGTGGTTCTCAGGACATCAAAACTAGTTAGAAGAGACTCAAACACTTGCCAGACCAGGAAATCCTTTCCCAACTCCACTTTCATGGATCTCAACTTGTTGTACCAGTTCACAAGCTTCAAAACATGTTCACGAACACCGCTCACACCATCATATGTAGTCTTTGTCAACAAAGAGAGGTAATAGGCCTTTTCAGTTTTATCAAACTTTTTGAATTTCTCACCAACAAACTTGAGAAACTCTTTAGTATTATTTGTTTCAGGAATGCTATCTTTAATAGTCTTTTCCATGCTATACTTCATGGTCATTAAACAAATTTTATTGGATTAAACCCACCTTTCATGTTTCTTTTTATCTGCAGCAGAAGATGCATTTGTAGGTCTCTGAGGTTCATCTTCAGTGAGAGTAGCATCAACATTGGAGACAACAAGGAACAATTTCACAGAATCCACTCAATCCTCAAAATTAATCCTATTCAATTTTGTTATAGCACTCATTTGCATTGATGAAGTTGAAAGAATGATACATTAAAGAGAGATTTTGTCAAGCATATCAACATGTATAATATTTAAGCAAAATCATAATTGAGTTTTCCCATGCAATTGCAATCTCGCCTAAGGGTCCCAAATTACAACACATGAGTAGACTCCCACAAACATCAAAATAATGTCCTTAAAGCTACTACCGAAAGGATACTGAAAACTCTAAGGTCAGAACCTCAATGCCTTTAACAAATCATCAGGAATCACATTAATAAAGGCAAACCGATAGGGTATCCGCATTATCAATATAATCTCCAAAGCCACAACATAACAATATTTTATCAATAAAATAGTACCTTACAACAATTGGTCACGCGAAGGCGAGTTCACAATTATGAAAAGTGTCCAAAGTAGCACCATTTAACAAATCATCAGAAATTATATTAATAAAAGCAAATAGTAGGGTAAGCGCATTATCAATATAATTCTCAATGCAACAATATTAACAAAATATCACCAAAATTGACACCTCAACATAATTGGTCCCACAAAGGCGAGCTCACAATCATAAAAAATGCCTCAAAACAATACTACAATACTTTAAACAGCAACTTTCAGAATTAAAAGGCATAAACAACAACAAAACATATAGTTTTCAAAACATTATATATTAATTTATGCACAAAATAATACAAAAAAATATTTAAGTGACCAAGTAACATCAACTCAGAGAGTGTGTAGTATATATCATGCTCAACAACATTGCAATAATACACAAAAATTTCCAGAGGTCAAAAAAGAAAGTACCATATATTTTTAATAATTTTAATTTTTAGAAATTTTGAAATAAATAATAAATGGGTATGAAAAAATAAATAATGAATAGGCATGTATTTTTTTAAAGATAATCTGAACAAAATTATTTTACTAAAATTTTGTATTAAACACAACTTCAAAATAAACAAGTTTTGAAATTTGTTACTTTACACATAATTCCATTACACAAAATAAATAATAAGGAATGAAGATGAGCGTTCAAAAAAAAAAAGAAAGAATGATTGCGTCGTACACAGTACCGCCACAGAAAATAATTGAACAATACAATAACAAAGGGCATGCCGCTCCAGCACAAAGGATGTGATCATTCAATATTTCAAATAAAGCTTTGAATTGAAAATCACATGATTTAATATTTCGTATTTCTATAATTTTAAATCTCATTTATTTTATTAGTAAAATAAAAAGTGATAATCGTAATTAAGATTAAAAATATTGGCTTTGATACCAATTAATAAAAAATTATCGAATCTATTAATCCTAACGTCAATATATATAAAAAGATTTTAGAGTTACATTGAAATAGCGTCGATGAAGAAGTCATTGTTGAAATCCTGAAAAGCAAAACATAATGAGAGAGAAATACTATTCTTATCCCACAATAGTTGCTCACACGTCAGTATCAATGGAGTAACTGTACGCATTAGAGTAGTTAGGAATAGGGACCTCTCCTTGTATATATAAAACAATTAAAATAGGTTAAACTTACCCACAATGATAAACTCATATACAGGACTCATGAAACAAAATCCACATATATGAACAGTGCTTTAACAACAATAGGTCCATTAACAATACTAATCACAATTTGAACTAAATAAAATGCTCTAATAATTTTGATATTTAATTAATCTAGATTTCATAGAAATATAATAGGATTTTATGTCAGTCCATGGATAAAAAAATTCTAACATTATCATTTAATAATTCTAATTTTAAAAAGTAAGAAATCAGTATACTATTGTCAAGATAGAAAATTGCATATAATCAACCAATGATGGATATCAATGCTTTGTGGTTTTTTAAAATTATTGTTATGACGATTTTTAGCATTTTAATTGATTGATATCAATTAATATAATTACTATGGATAAATTTGATTTGAATTATCATTTACTTTATTATATTGTCTTTAGGTGAAATAATTAATTGATATCAAATATTATAATTAAATTTCAGTGTTTTTGGTTGCAATGTAATTATCTTTGATTGAGTCAATTATAATTGTTATTAATGTTGAAATTAATAATATCTAATCAATTAATAATTAATAATAAATAATTAATTTATTATTTTAATTAATTTACTTACAAATATTTGTTAAACTTTTAAAAATCTTACTATTAGAGGAAAACTTTTAAAATTAAAAAGAATTAAAATGACTTAAAAGATGACATGTGGTACAAGTTTATCTGATAGGAGATTTCTTTCGCATATTATAGATATAGATATAAATACAAAATTGTTAGTTATAACGAATTATAGGATTATGTTTAGGCTCTTTACATTAGGCCATGAAGAACTGTTAATTCTAATTCACTCTTATATTTTTTTCTTATATATATATATATATATATATATATATCAAATTTTCTTATATATTAAATTAAAATACATTTTGATTGACTTAACTTTTTACTCATTTAATATATTAATTAAATATTAAATATTTAATTTTTTAAAATAATACAAGTGATAAAATCTGAATTCAAATTTTGAGTTTAAATGCTTGACAAAACATGTGTTTTAATTTTTATAAAATGGATATCATTATTTAAAATAAAATAATTTGATGTGCATATATTTCTAGAAATAATATATTCATTTATTATTAACAAATCCTAATATGTTTAATAAAAGTTTATTTTAAAATTTTCCTCTTTTAATTTGACGCTCTCAAATCAAATACATTATGAAAACGTGACATGTTAATACAGGAACTAAACAAAACGTCCCATGTAACATGTTTTTCATATATGATGCACTTACCAATTAAACCTTGACACGTGAAAGTGAGCGGGGTACTATTTCTTAAAACTTTTCATCTTTAAATTTATAAATTTATATTCTTTTTTAATTTAATTATATGCATCACTATATAATTTTAAACATCTTTTATTAAATTTATATTTTTTAAATTTTATTTAAATTTTAAAAAATTATACAATACACGAAATATTTATTATTAATAATTAAAATTATAATTAAAATACTGAAAAAGAAAGCCTTCAATTTTTTTAAAAAAAGAAAAAGTTATTATCGTCATAAAAATGAAATTAAATGAGTAAGCCGTCAAATTTTAAAAAATTCAATTTTTTTTTTCTGGTTAAAATAAAAACCCAGATTTTGTTTTTGACGGTAATAAAAAGTTAAAAACCCAGATTGGGTAAGCCAAGACAGAGTCTGTTTCTCTAACTTGCACTTACGTCTTTCTTACAAAAATAAAGAAATACATTGCACTTTCGATTCTTGTTCGGTGTTCAGAAATCAAATCAGAACTTCGAAGTTCAAACCAAGATTCTGTTCTCAAACACACACATTGCCCCCTGTGCCCCCAAATCCAATGTCTCTTGTTCTCTGCTTCTCTTGCTCCTCTCTCTTACCACCACCGCCACCACCACCAGGTTCACCACCTCTAATGCCTGCATTTTAAACCCTACATTTCCACTTTCTTTATATAATGGATTCTCTCCTCTCTTCTCAAAACTCCAACCCCACCTTCCTCCACCCACCCCCGGAATCCCCATTCCCAGCTCCGCCGTCGCCACCAATGCCGTAACCACCGCCACCAAAATCCCAACCCCAATACTAATACCTAAGCTTGAACCTTTCGACGAATGGCTCGCGACCCAGAACCCCGAAGAACCCCACCAACAAGCCATCTTTTCAAATGGGTCCCACTCTTACCTCAACCTCTTCTGCGACGGAACCCTAGCTGGCTCTTCCGACGAAAACAACAACGCCAACGAGTTCAACCGAGTCTCCGATCTCTTCAGGATCGCCTTCGCCAAGGGCTTGCAGCAATTCGAAAACCCCAACGACCAAAACGGCGCCGTTTTGGACCCAAATTCGCGTGCAATCGTGCCCGTGCCGCCAGAGAATAATATCAACAACAACAACGGCCAGGGTTCTTCTCCGGGGGCGGGGGCGAGGGCGAGGGCGGTGACGACGACGCCGCGCCGCCGGTGCAAGGAGCTGGTGAGGGTCATGGATTTCGGGATCAAGGAACAGAGGCATTTTCGCGAAGTGGTGAGGAGGACGAGGATGATCTACGATTCGCTGCGCGTGTTGACGACGGTGGAGGAGGAGAGAAGGGTGGAATTGGAAAATTGCAGAAAAGTAAGAGGAGATTTGAGAGCTTCTAATTTGATGAGGAATTGTGGGTTGTGGCTCAATCGTGATAAGAGGATAGTGGGTGCCATACCTGGGGTTTGCATTGGTGATGTCTTCCTTTATAGGATGGAATTGTGTGTGGTTGGGTTGCACGGTCAAACACAAGCTGGGATTGATTTTCTTCCTGCTAGCATGAGCTCAAATGGTGAGCCAATAGCTACCAGTGTTATAGTTTCTGGTGGATATGAGGATGATATGGATGAAGGTGATGTTATCATATATTCGGGTCATGGAGGCCAAGATAAGCATTCTAAGCAAGTTTTTCATCAGAAGTTGGAAGGGGGGAACCTTGCAATGGAGAGAAGTATGCACTATGGGATTGAAGTGAGGGTAATTAGGGGGATTCGGTATGAGGGGACCTCCTCAGCTTCCGGTAAGGTGTATGTTTATGATGGGTTGTATAGAATTCTTAATTGCTGGTTTGATGTTGGTAAGTCTGGTTTTGGTGTTTACAAGTATAAGCTGTGGAGAATTGATGGGCAAGCTAAGATGGGTAGTGCAGTGCTTAAAGAAGCTCATATGCTTAGGAAAGATCCTTTGAGTTTCAAACCCATGTGTTGCTTTTCTCTTGATATTTCAAACAAGAAGGAGAATGTCGCGGTTCGTCTTTTTAATGACATAGATCGAAATCATGACCCTCTTTGTTATGAGTATCTTACGAGGACTAATTTCCCGCCATTCGTGTTTCATCAAAGTGGGAGGGCTACTGGTTGTGAGTGTGTGGATGGTTGCGTTGAAGGCTGCTTTTGTTCTATGAAAAATGGAGGCGAATTTCCTTATAATCATAATGGGATTCTCTTGAGAGGGAAGCCTATAATTTTTGAATGTGGCCCTTTTTGCAGTTGTCCTCCTCATTGTCGGAACCGTGTTACACAAAAGGGGCTGAAAAATAGGTTGGAAGTGTTTAGGTCTATGGAAACTGGTTGGGGAGTTAGGTCCTTGGACCTTATTCAAGCTGGTGCTTTTATCTGTGAGTACACAGGGGTTGTTCTGACTAGGGAGCAAGCACAAATTTTGACAATGAATGGTGACACGTTGATATATCCGAATCAGTTTTCGGATAGATGGGCAGAATGGGGGGATTTATCTCTGATAGACTCCAATTATGTGCGTCCATCATATCCATCAATTCCTCCTTTAGATTTTGCTATGGATGTGTCAAGAATGAGGAATGTTGCTTGCTATATGAGTCATAGTTTGTCTCCAAATGTGTTGATTCAGTTTGTTCTGTATGATCACAATAATTTGATGTTCCCTCACCTTATGCTATTTGCAATGGAGAGCATCCCTCCAATGAGAGAGCTCAGCCTTGATTATGGTGTAGCTGATGAGTGGACAGGCAAGCTCTCTATATGTAACTGAATGATTTTGAAAAGTTCGTAAACTTTATAATATGCTGAAGCTGAGTTTTGGGCATTGTTCACTGAGGTAAAGCCAAGTTCTTTCATTTAACTTATTTGTTTTCGCCATTTTCTTCCATTTAATTATATCTTACTTTTCTCTGGCACTTTTTCCAATTTCCTGTGTAAACTCTGTTAACTATACGAGTTATAGGCATATTGTTCATTGTAAACTACTACATATTATGGTCTTTCTAACATCTAGATGTAATTCAGATGATGGAGAGTTTAATATTTATAATGTGGTATTGAGGTTTAGGATTGACATAATGTGTTTTAATAACTTATTATAGTCTTCTTTGCAAACTGATTAGTATCATGGTTGCTCTGATATATGCGCCTTTTATGTAGTTTCTGCTACTTCTAGCAGTTCAAATCTGTTTGTCTGTATCTATTTTTTCTGTTCACATTCCATCTGTCATTTGTTGGTGCTATTTTATTGAACTATTTTCCTAAAACTTTCCCTTGCTGAGATTAACTCTTTCAAAGTGCAGTTTCTTTGCCAAATGATTCATTTTCTTTAAAGTCATATCATGTTATGTATTATGAATTACTCTATTCTACTACCTGTAAGGCTGTAGCCACTAATTCTTTAATTTAAAATTACCTCTAACAACAGAGACTTTCTGTGCTGATTTGGTGGTCATTCTGGGAAATTGTACTTAACCATTGAACTTGGTTCTTTGTGAATTATATATATCATATCCAAATATCATATAAGTAAGTTTAAGTGCTTGAGGAATTGAATGACCGCATACCTAACAGCTTACAGGGTTTATTTTTCAATTTATAGGTTGATACTATGGATACATTATGTCTATTATTGTGATTCTTTGGAGTGTTCATAGTATGAATTATTGTCTTTCTCATGGTTATGTGGGGTGTGTGTGTGTATAGATAGATAGATAGGTAGGTATTCTAGAAAGGGTATTGTTATTCAAAATGGGCTTTCTAATGTGAAACTGCCAATATTGAAATTTTTTTAGTTTGTTAATCTTTTTTGAAAGAACTTACTTTGTTCATGTTAGGAATTCAACTGTGAGTGAAGAAGTCCCACATTGATAAATAAATGACTAGTGGGAGACCATATAAGTGAAAGGATCCATAAGCCTAATGCATTAAGGTTTTGGGCCAAGATGTGGTGTCAACCCCACGAGTGTGTTTTTACACAGCCCATGAAAGGAGATCTTCCTGATATTTTGGGCTCCACCTGTCCTAATAGTGCATTTGTTGACCTTTTGTGTTGTTTTATGAGAGACTTAGTGAGGGTTCTGGTCCGAACACGTAGGGTTTGATTCTCTCTGTTTTGTCTTTGTAAAACTAATTTGTTTCTTTGATATTTTTTGTTCAATGTGAATATCATCCATGCAACACAATTATACTCACATTATTCAACATTTGATAAAAACACTATTTATGTTAAAAAAAGTTGAAATTGTGCATATCACCCTTGATTGAAGCAAATCTTATTTTGGTTTTGTAATTATAATAGGATCAACGAGGAGTTATGTTTGAGGGGCATATCACATTTATGTATGTGGCACCCAATCATAAGCTTTTTCTAGATCAATGTATCATGTGCAGCTCTTTTTGTTTCCTTCTCACTTTCCACAAATAGGTGAAGGGCATGAATTATGCTAACCTGGCACATCTTTGTGACTTAAAATCTCAACACCTTTATGACTGCTCTATCTCATGGTGTGTACCTTTTGTTAGTGTTTCAGTTTAATCAGTGTGCCTTGTCTTGTTAAATATGATCTAGCATGGTGAAATTTACAAAGTTCATTTGATTGGCAATATTTTGTTGCTGTGACTTATGAAAACAGGAAACATCTGTCCTTTAAATTGGTTCATTCTTTTGAGTTTAAAATTTCTTTTAGTAGGATAGGTGGATGATTATTACTTGAGGGGTTATAAATTTCGCTTTGTTCTAGTTGTTGATGTTGATTTAATTCATGCAGGGCAATATGGCATGTATTTCTAAACGAGTAACATAAGAATATATAAGATTGATAGAACCCAGAACTCAGAAGCAAGAAAAGAGATGAAAATGACTGAATAATGAGCAGATATCAGTATGATATCTCTCAGATTTGTATTCTTGGAAGCAGAAAAAAACAGATTACAAGAAAAAAAGTTCTAGACGGGTAAAGGGTGTCTAGGCCCTCCCAATTTCCCAGCCAAAATCTTGCCTACCTCTCTGCAACCCCCTACACGAAATATACTCTCTCCCACAACAGAATCACTCAACAGAATCATTCCCTCCACTACTTGCTGCCAGCTTAGCAAGTTAGTTACACACTAAAGGCCTTGCTTGTCATTTCACCTTTTCAAGGCCCACACGTTTTCTCCTTGGATATACCTTAGTATCTGCCCATTTATCCTGTGGCCTCTTATCAACACTTTCCCCCAAAAGACTCACCTTGTCCTCAAGGTGAAACTCAGGAAATTGCTCCTGTATGGACTTCATCGTTTCACAAGAACTTTCAAAAGATGGCAAATCTTGCCATTTAATCAGTACCTCCCCTATTCCTTCAGCATTTTCTCGGTATTCCAGCACCTCAGCTGGCTGCACTTTTAATTCCCAATCTTCTGCTAAGCAAAGAGGCAGGGGTTGGACTGCAGTTGAAGGTGAAATCACTTTTTTGAGCAACGACACATGAAATACTGGATGTACTAAACTGCCTTCCGATAATCTTAGTTTGTATGCAACTGGACTTATCTTATCCACGTCCATAAAGCCGTGGGCTCAGTTTCTAATTTGCCCTTTTTGCCAAATTCCTAAGCTTGTAAGGCTAGATCTTCAAGTAAACCACATACCCAAGTTGATACTCTACCTCTCTTCTGTGTTTGGCAGCCTGAGTTTTCATTCAGTTTTGGGCCTGCACCAATTGCTCCTTCAACTCATCCAGCATTTGGTTCCTTTTAGTCACCAATCTGTTTACTTCCTCAACTATTGAAGATGCCACATCCCCTCTTACCAGTATAGGAGGGTCCTTGCCATAGAGTGCCTTGAATGGGGTGATTTTAGTAGCTGAATGGTAGTTGGTATTATACCAAAATTCTGCCCAAGCTAGCCATTTGGGCCACTGTTTGGGTTTAGTACCCGTGAGGCACCTCAAGTAAGTCTCCACACATCTATTCACCACCTCGGTCTGGCCATATGATTGAGGATGGTAGGCTGAGCTATACTTCAATTTAGTCCCTACAAGTCTGAACATTTCAGCCCAAAAAGTGCTAAGGAAAACCCTATCTCTGTCTGAAACAATGGAAGAAGGAAATCCATGTAATTTCACTACTTCCCTGGTGAAGATTTCAGCAACCTCCTTGGCAGTATAGGGATGTGCAAGAGCTATAAAGTGTGCATACTTAGTGAGCCTATCCACTATTACCATGATAGTATCCACCCCATAAGTCTTAGGAAGTCCTCCAGTGAAATCTATAGACAAATCAGTCCAAATGTTGGTTGGAATAGGTAGGGGCTGCAGTAAACCTCCAGGGGTTAAGGTCTGGTATTTGTTCCTTTGGCACACCTCACAAGCTTGTACATATTGTTAGATGTCCTTCTTCATTCCTTCCCAAAATAGCAGTCCATAAATTCTTTTGTAAGTCTTTAAAAACCCAGAGTGACCTCCAATGGCTGAATCATGGAATTCTTTAAGCACCACCGTGACCTTTGGGGAACCCCTAGGAATCACCATTCTCCCCTTATATAGCAGCCTGCCCTTCCTGAGATGGTAACCTGAATGGGAATCAGGTTGCTGCAATAAATCTTGTATGATGCCTCTGAGTTTTCCATCATTCTGAACCTCTTCTTGCAGCCCATCCCACTCATTGAACTGGACGACTGAAATGGCTGCAAACTAGAGCTTCCTTGATAGGGCATCTGCTGCCCCATTTTACTTTCCTAGCTTATACCTTATCTCAAAGTCAAATCCCATCAATTTGGAGATCCACTTCTGTTGCTCCTCTCCACCAATCCTTTGATCTGTCAAAAACCTGAGACTCTTCTGGTCTGTATGGACTATGAAGTGCCTCCCCATTAAATAATGTCTCCATTTCTGTACAGCTAGCACTATAGCCATAAGTTCCCGCTCATGTACTGATTTGTTTTGAGCCCTGTCCGAGAGAGTTTGGCTCATATAAGCCACTGGTTTGCCTTCCTGCATAAGTACCCCTCCTACTCCTTTTCCGGATGCATCCGTTTCCAACACAAAAACCTTCTCAAAGTTTGGGACAACAAGGACTGGCAATGTTGTCATGGCTGTTTTCAGCTGATCAAAAGCTGTTTGGGCTTCCAAACCCTATGCAAAATTATCCTTTTTGAGTTGTTGGGTCAAAGGCCAAGCTATCTTCCCGTAATGCTTCACAAACCTTCTATAGTACCCAGTTAAGCCCAAAAACCCTCTCAATCCTTTAATATCTCTCGGTTGGGGCCAATTTTGCATATCCTCCACTTTCTTGGGGTCTGCTGCCACCCCTTTGTCAGAAATGATATGTTCCAAATATTCAAGCTGTTGCTGTCCAAAAATGCATTTCTTTTGGTTGACAAACAACTGGTTTTCCTTTAACAGCTTCAGTATCATTCTCAAATGCTTTCCATGAGCTTGTAGATCCTTGCTGAAAATCAAGATATCATCAAAGAAAACCAAGACAAACTTTCTTAAGTAAGGCTTCAATACCTTATTCATCAAAGCTTGGAAAGTAGAGGGGGTATTGGTCAACCCAAAAGGCATCACCAAGAACTCATAATGCCCCTCATGTGTCTTGAATGCTGTTTTGGGGATGCCTTCCACTCTCATTTTAATTTGGTGATAACCGGATTTAAGGTCCAGCTTGGAAAAAATAATAGCCCCCCCAAGCTCATCGAGTAATTCATCAATTATTGGGATTGGGAACTTATCCGGTATGGTGAGTTTGTTTAATGCCCTGTAATCTACACAAAACCTCCACCCTTCATCTTTCTTTTTGACTAAAATCATGGGGCTAGAGTAAGGACTAGTGCTAGGTCTAATTATTCCAGCAACCAACATTTCATTCACTATCTTCTCAATCTCAATCTTTTGGTAGTGAGGGTACCTGTAAGGACGGATATTGGGGATTTGAGCTCCTTCCTTTAGGTGAATTGCATGATCTTGGTCTCGAGGAGGAGGGAGTCCTTGTGGTTCTTGAAAAAGTTCAGCATACTCCTGCAAGACCTCTTGTATTTCCTCAGTCAACTTCCCCATTGGCTGCTTCCCTGGCTGCCACTCTTGATACTCTATATAGTACCCCTCTCCTTCATCCCTTAGGGCCTTCAGCATGGTTTTGTATGAGGCTTGAGCCTTACAAAGGGATGGTTCCCCTTTCAAAGCCATCTTCACCCCATCCTTCTCCCATTTCAGAGTAAGATCTCTGAAATTAGCTTGGATATCCCCCAAACTTTCCAACCAATCCACTCCTAGCACCACTTCAGCTCCCCTCAAATCAAAGAGAAAGAAGTTTTGCTGAATTTCCACTCCTTGAATCCCAACCTTCACATCCTTGCATACTCCTCTACTTATTTTGCAGCCATATCCCACCTCAACTGTATAAGCCACGGTGTCTTGGATTGATATGTTTAATTTCTGTACTAACTCCCTTGAAATGAAATTTCATTACTAGAGGCCCCACAGTCAATGAGCGCCATGACTTGTTGCTGGCCAATTCTGCCCCACAGTTTAAGGGATTTGTTGGAGGTCATCCCCATAGTGCTCTTCATTGAAATCTGTAAGGATTTAGCCTCCAACTCCAAACGAGAGTCCTCCACTTCCTCCTCTATTTCAATTTCTTCCTCTTCCTCACTTTCTACCAAGAAGAGCTGGTAGTGTTTAAACTTGCAGATATGTTCACATCCCCATTTCTCACCACATTTAAAACACAGCCCCTTCCTACTTCTCTCTTGTAATTTGGTTTGAGATAATCTCCTTGGCTTGGTGTCCTTCTTTTCCTCTCCTACTCCATCAAGAGGTTTAGGTTCCATGGAATTTCTATAGAAGCCCTGAGTTTTCTGTGTTGGCAGTGCACTCTTCCCTCCTTCATTCCCTATACTGGACCTGGTCCCTCCTTCCCCTGTTCCAAGTTTGGAAGTACCTGCCCCCTTCATGTAAACTCCTCCTTTCTCTCCTAGTCCTCCTTTTCTTAATGTCCAATTCTTTTCCTCAAGTAGTTGGGCCTTGTCCATGAGGTCTGACAGGGCTGCAGATCATATAACTTCAATTCAGCCTTCAATTCCTCACACAACCCGTTCAGGAAAATCCCCTTAAGTACTACTTTATCCGTGTGCTTCATTGGTTCAGACACCAACTCAAATTGTTCTCTGTATTCCGTGACAATCCCACACTGTTTGATGCTCAATAATGGTTCAAGGGGATTTTGAATAATCCCTAGTTGGAACCTTTTGATCACAGCTTCCCTGAATTGCTTCCAGCTTGGTGAAGGAGTCAGTTCCTCCCACCATTGATACCAATTCAGAGCTTTCCCCTCCATTGCTACCATCACCGCCTCCAACATTTCCCATTCCTCCATCTCATTAATTTTGAAGTAACGTTCTACCCTGTTCACCCATCCATATGCATCATCCCTTGCGAAAACTGGGATTTCCAGCTTCCTCGTTCCCTCATTCCACCTTGAAGTCTGACTGTCCTTGGAGGATCCCCTCTCTGAATCCCGAGACCACCCATGATTTTTGTGGGTTGAATCACGCGTTCTGGTCGATCCCGCTCGACTCCCTCTTCCCTCCTTGTTACCACCATCTTCGCACGGCTGGGCCCGATGCCGGCGTCGTGGCCTTCCTCTCGAGTTCCCTTTATGTTGCGCCTTCATCATTTGCATAAACTCTTCCAGCCGTTCCTGCATTGAGAGACTCTTAGCTCTCCACTCCAGTAGGCTCTTTTCCACTGTGTCCATCCGAGACTCCATGGTTAAACGAGTATTAACCATTTAGCTGTGCTACTAGATTGTGGAGCGTTGATACCAATTTGATAGAACCTAGAACTCAGAATCAAGAAAAGAGATGAAAATGACTGAATAATGAGCAGATATCAATATGATATCTCTCAGATTTGTATTCTTGGAAGCAGAAAAAAACAGATTACAAGAAAAAAAGTTCTAGATGGGTAAAGGGTGTCTAGGCCCTCCCAATTTCCTAGCCAAAATCTTGCCTACCTCTCTACTACCCCCCACACAAAATATACTCTCTCCCACAATAGAATCACTCAACAGAATCATTCCCTCCACTACTTGCTGCCAGCTCAGCAAGTTAGTTACACACTAAAGGCCTTGCTTGTCATTTCTCCTTTTCAAGGCCCACACGTTTTCTCCTTGAATATACCTTAGTATCTGCCCATTTATCTTGTGGCCTCTTATCAAGGATACTCTCAATTGTTAATATTTTCCATCTTGATGAGGAGTTCAACCTATGCTTCTTCAGAAAAGGGATATTGATAATTTGGTATAATGTGCTAATCCATAGGGATCATGAATAAGTTTGGTTTTTGGAGTCACATACTTCATGACACCTGTCTAAAACATGCTTGAAACTACTATTTGGAATGATATCGTGTTTGTTTCATAGCAGAGGTCCATTATTAGCTTTTGGCATACTTTTATTATTTATTCCCTCCTTCTTTCATCTGCTGACTTTCAATGTCAAAAGTGTTTACCAGGGATGCCTAAACCAGATGATTGAATTTTACTAGCCAATTTGATGGCACTAAATATGTTGAATTGGAGGGTTTTAGGTAAGGAGGGAGAAAAAGAGAGAAAAGGAATACTCAAAATAATAAGACTATATAGATATTGGTGTGATGATGACGTGATACAAAAGACAAACTCAATGGTCCTATTTATATTAATTCTAGACTCCTAATCCTAATTAAGTAAGGAAACAAATTAGAAAATATAATAAATAAGAAAAAAATCCTAAGAGATCATCTATAATACTCTAAAATATTTCAAGATATAATAAAGATATTTTGAAATATTTTTCAGATATTCTAACACTCCCCTTCAAGCTAAAGTTTCCTAAGCTTGAGCTTGTAACAATGAAATAATTTGATAGTTTGATAGTGGCTGGGACGAACGGAGATGGTGGATGGCAACTACTTCTGAGACGAAGATGGAGACGAGGCCAATGTATCTGACAAACGGAGATGGGGCCAGTGCATCTGGGACAAAGAGCTGGGGCTAGAGCATTTGGGACAAAGAGCCGGATTGGTGTGAGTCATAACCAACATAAGTTGCCATCAGAATGATTGTCGATGGGAAGAGAAGTCACTTCTAATATGATTCATCCGTGGGAAGAGAAGGCACTAGTATGATCCATTAGTGGGAAAAGAATGACATGACAAACATCGGCATTGAAGTATATGTTGAGATGAATTTATTCCCATTTTCCCCCTCAATGCTATGTTAGCATTGGAAAAGAACCAAACAGTAGCCAAAACTAGAGACAACTACCACACAGAATGCCAAACAGCCACATGGAGGTCAGAGATGATGTGGTGAGGAAAATGAACGGCGGAGGAGCCCGGAAAGAGGGTGAAATAGTCATGGGTTAGTGTACAATGGCCAAAAATAGAAACCCCAATACACTTGAATGTCTCTGCGCGAGTGTACAAGTCTGCACAGAGGTCGGTTGATGGAGGTGAGCTCAGATCTGTGTAGAGGGGGCCGGGTTGAGTTGAACGAGACTGGTGGTTGCCAGAAAGGTGGTCGGACGTGCCAGAGAAAGGGGCGGCGCGTGGGTCTGCTCGTAGAGAGAAGAGGGCGCATGTGGGAGAGTGTTGGACGCCCGTCAAAGTTGCGCCTTCGGGGGTTGGCCTAACTTAGACTGGCGGTGTGGGTTGGCCTAACTTCGGCTGGTGGTGCGACTGGTGAGGTCGTTGACCGGAAAACTCTATAGTGGACGGTGGTGGCAGACCGTGACAGTGATAGGAAGAAACCCGTAAGAGAGAGTTTGCAGCAGATGGTAGCAGAGGAGATGGTGTTTGTCGGCAAATCGGAGTGGAAACACGGTTGGTCAAAAAATATATAGAAAGAGGGTGCCGAAAGGAGAACTCGGTAACTAGAGGCGGCTAATCGGAATTCCAGATTTTTGGGAACTTGACAGCAAAAGTGACAAGACAGGTCATGGAGGATGGTACCTCTCTGATACCATGTTGAATCGGAGGGTTTTAGGTAAGGAAGGAGGAAAAGAGAGAAGGAATATTCAAAATAATAAGACTATATAGATATTGGTGTGATGATGATGTGATATAAAAGACAAACTCAATGGTTCTATTTATACTAATTCTAGACTCCTAATTCTAATTAAATAAGGAAACAAATCGGGAAATATAATAAATAAGAAATAAATCATAAGAAATCATCTATGATACTCTAGAATATTTCAAGATATAATAAAGATATTTAATATTTTTAGATATTTTTCAGATATTCTAACATATTTTATTAGAGTGTATGTGTGCCAATTGGGTAATAAATTTAAATATAAAATATAAATAAAGTGGATAGGTGTATTAGTGTGTGTGTCAGTATGCTATTGCTAGTTAATATTATTGACTTTGTTTGAATTGATATTAGTGTTATAAAAAAAGGGTGAGACTGACTTTCTCACTCAATGCTTTTGAAATGCTTTTTGTAAATTGCTTGATCAATTTGTTCTACTATCAACAGCAGCTTCTAACTTTATATCAACCAAAACATCACCGGCTTTAGAAAAATCACAATGTTTATAAGGGTAGTCAGTCGCAGCATTTTGTGCCACTATAGCGGCATTGCGTCGTGTTGTGGCTTGTGGCAAATACTGGATGGCCGTCGTGGCTGAGATAGTGGCATATTTATCACTGGTGATTTATTGCCTGTAGGCTGCAGCAGCCGCGATGCTGAACAGGGGCAAAATCCCCTGTTTTTCCCAAACTAAACCCTCAATGTTGTTCAGTACTGAGGGATGAAATTGCCACTCACCCATTTTACCCATCTAAAAGATTTTAGGGTTACAAACCTTCAGCCATTGAAAAAAAATCCCAGCAGCTGCAGACTCTGGTTCGCACATCCACACGTATTCCAGCCATAACCTGGTAGCCTTCGAGTTTTCCGGCCAAACCCACCCGTTCTCCAGCCATGTCCCGGCAACCCAGCCCTTTTCTGGCCAACCCCTGCTCTGTTGTGCAAGTTCCCAGCCCCTTTGGTCTCACAAACCCATTGCAAGTTCCCAGTCCTAGTTACTCTGTTTCGGCGAGTCCAGACTCTGTTTCCAGCCCCTGTTGCTCTGTTTCAGCAAGTTCGGCCTTTATCTCCCACTGTTCTGTTGTCTTCAACTTCTTGTTGTTATTGACTTAGTGTTATTAGTTATGCCTTAGATTAATGATGATTGTGTCTTTATGTTATGGCTTTTGAGTATTAGTGATGAATATGTCTTAAGTTTTGAGCGTCTATATGTGTGTATTAGAAATTTTTTGCATTGTATCCGCTATCTGTGGTGTAGCAGCTGCTCTGCAATCCACTATACCGCTATAGTGTTTTTGTGGTCGGCCGCTCCGCATTGCGATCCGAGATTACCTACTATGGTTTACATACAGAAATACTCATTGATGGAATGAAAAGTGACTGGCCTAATATTTCTGAACCCAAAACTCAAAAATAAATGAGGAACACAATATAGTAAGTTGGCATTCATATATTTGTAAAATACCTCCCCTCCTATTTTTAGTATTATTACTTTTTGTGAATATGATATGATTTTTATGGATCAATGACATTGATCAATTATACCTGTTTATGGGGGGGGGGAAGCTTGTTAAACATATTTCGTGGAAACATATAGTTGACAATTTATGAATTGTATCTTTTTGCTACAAGTTGTGCCATTTAAGGTGTTAATGACCAAAATCTTTCCTCCAATAATTTGGCCAGTCAACAGAGAAGACCAAGTTAAGGGTGGAACAAGAACAGAACTAAAATAAATCAGGGTAGTCAATAGCAACATTTCGTGCTGCTATCGCACCACTGTGTCGTTTTGCACGGCCTCCCTGGAACAAGCTTTGTGTCGCGTCGCATTTTTCTGGAGCTGCGTATCGTGGCCGCTATCTCATGCATTGGTTAAAAACCCCAGTTTACCCCCTATTTTAGCTGTTTCCCACCCTTTGAGGGGATTATAAAGATTTCATACCCCTTTTTTGATTCAAAAGGTGATTTAGGGTTACAAACCCCTCTGACCAAACTTGCACCCCCTACCTCTGTTTTGTGCTCCCCACCCTCCCCTTCTGATTCTTGGCAGCCCACCATTTTTCCTGGCCAAGCACGGCCGTTTTCCGGCGATCCAGTGATATTTCAGCGATGACATCCTTCACAGGTCTGTGGTCTGCACTTCGTTGGCCAGGAACTCCTTCCTCACAGGTTTGTGGTGCTCAGTTCAAACCATTCCCTATTCCCACTCTGTTCTTTTTTGTTTGGTTGCTGTGTTCTGAGTCCTGACTTGTAACTTCGAAGCATTCCCATAATCCCCTGTTAATTTTTTTTTTGGTTGCTTTTTGTTTTGAGTTGTGAGTTCTCTAAATTTGATTGTTTATTTACTTTAAGCCTTAGAGGCTTAAACTTATTTAGGAGTTGGTGCCGTACTTTGTTTTCCTTATGCTCCTTGATTTTTTGTTATTAACTTGTTAATTATGCCTTAGATTGATGGTGATTGTGTGTCTAGACTATGACTTTTGATTATTAATGATGAATATGTCTTTAATTTTGAGTATTTTTTATTTTTATTTTTGAGCATTTATTATGTGTAGTATAAATTATTTATTATTTATATTGTATCCCTAATGTTTGGTTATAACGGCCATCCCGCAATCCGCAATACTGCTATAGCGTTTTTGGGGATGGCCGCTCCGCACCGCTATCCGGGATTGACTACCTTGAAATAAATGAAATTGAACAAGTATACATAACTTTAGGTTATCAATTTAAGATGTTCAGAAGATTAAGGTCAATGAGATTATTGATAAATAGATTTGTCTGTCTAATATGATCCTGATTCCACAGATTATGGTGCAGACTAATGGAAGGTGTCATTGTAGGTTCCCTCTCTTGAATCTCATTTTGATAATACGCAACATCATAGTCAATTTGCCTCCATGTTTGCATGGTACAAATTGAGACGCAGTTACAAATGGTACCAATCTTGCTCTAATTAAATGTCAATATTAAATATATATAGTTCTTTTCACTCAAGTTAGCACTTAGTAATGACGAAAGAGGCAACTAATCGCTCATCTGATTGAATTTTCACATATATTTTCCTCCTCTACTAGAATTGAAGCTTATCTGCTCTAGCATTCTTTATCTAATTGTTATTTGTATCCATTAAGTGCATTTCCTATTAAGTATTAAGTTGTATGATTTTTAATTGTTCCAGTACAATTTTTTGCAAATTTATGAATTATTTTACTACAATTCTTCATAGAATGTTTTTAGATTTATATAGGTTCTAGATAAGATATATTGGCTGCAGAATCATGCCTTCTAATCTAGTTGCATTTTCCGAGTTTTCTCCAAGGTAGCTTGGTTTTTATAACACTTATGTTGACTATGTTCAGTTTCACCTGAGATTCCTGCATTAAATGGAAATATGGAATTAAGTTTTTTATAGTAGCCATATTTTGTCCATGCCTACTTAAATGTGTATACTAGTGGAATAAGTTCTACATTCTGGTCTTATATTGGATTTTAATATTTAGCTCTACTGATGAGAGCAAGTCATCTTTGTAATCGCTCTGAATATGAACTCTTTCACCATACTGTGAATCTCTGCCTTGTATTAGAAGTGCATATGTCGGGTTATACCACAACAGCTGAAGGATGGTCATTAGGTTAAAGTAATTTATGTTCTTGAAATGTGCTTTGTTTGCTATGGATTTCATCCTGCCCTACTTCCCATTGGTTTCACTACATAGATTTTCTTTATCTGGACTTTTGCAGTGCCCTTTAGGTTTGAACTATCAATCTAGATCAGTGCTTTAGATATTGTTGTGGATCTGTGTGATCAGCATAGAAATTTATTGTTAGTTTATGTCATGGTCTGATATTTTTTTCTTTATGTTTTGCATTAAGAACTAGTTAATTGAAAATATTTCTAGTTTATGTTAGGGGAAGATGCCTACTTTTGGCTTTTGGCAAATGGATACCTCAACCTTGGCAATTAACCCTCTTGGATTTTTGAGAAATGCTTTAGTAGCCACTTCTATCTAGTTTTTTTCGTCAATTCATATTTGAACCACTCGTAGCTTGAAAATTTTTCCAAGACCAATTCTTCCATTGCCTGCTTATTAAAAATAACCATACTTGGTGTTATGAACTAGGTTTTAGGTTATAAGTATTAGTTATAGTCCTTTTCCTTTTTAGTATGTAATACACTTATTAGTATAAATGAACGCAGCTGGGCCAGAATTGGCCAAGCTACCATTCTCTTTGTGGGCACTTTTTTCAACTCATAAAACCAAAATTTGTAAAAATTAGCCATTTCCTTGAGTACAAATTAGTGACTGTGATTCTTTTTCTTAAAAGTTAAAGGAGGGTGATTGTCAAAGACTCAAAAATTAAAAGTTGAGGGGTCTATTTGCCAGCGTCCTAAAGTTGAAGGAGGTTGTCTGCGTTTTTACATTTATATTATGCATGAAGTATGGGGTGAGTTTAGTAATATATACTTAACATAGTATAAATAGCCCTTAGGACTTTGTATTCTAACCCTTAGATCATGTTTGGTTTAAAGGAATAGAATGGGAATGAGCATTCCTAAGGGAATGAACGTTTCTACTTCTGAGGCAATAGCCGACATCACAAAAGTGAAGGAATCCTCATTTCTTTTCACTAAAATATAAGTGTAAAAAATGGCCCAGCTCATACAGCCCACATGTTCAACCCCAAATTTTTTTTTTGGCCCAAACCGTGTTTTATTAGGCCCAAAAAATTTGGTATGGGCCAACCTGGGCCTAGTCCGACTCAAATTTGGTTGGCTCAAATGGGGCCAAGTTGATCCTATTTAACCTAAATCATAAATTACATTCTATTGTATTCTTTTTTTATCAATTATAGCATATACCAAATAATAAACATAAAAATAGAATAGAGTCATCATTTAATTCCTCTCCATACCAAAACCAAACATAGGAGTGAACATGCCATTCCATTCCCATTCCCTCTCGCACTCCATTTCCACTCACTCAAAATCATTCCATCTGACCAAACATGACCTTAGAACACTAATTCTCGTTCCTACTTCAAGTTTTCCTACTCTCAAGTCTTAACCTTAATTATGTGAAGAAATTGCTGCTTATCCACTTTCTCTCCATCATGTACTCTTCCTACTCTTCCTTAATTTGTATGGAGCAGGCCTTTTTCATAAAGGAGAGGCTTAAATGAGTGATCAAGGCCATCTGCGGAAATAACAGTTCTTCTGAGATAAATCATAATGTCAATATTGCTGGTTTGAGATATTGTATCATAGATTTAAGACAGAAAACACTATTCTAAACTTTCGTTCATTTTACTCTGAAGTTTTTACATTTGTTTTTACCACACCATTTGGCCTCATCCGAGCAGTTGGTTTTAGGTGCAGATGGTAACTACTCTATATTCTTACTATGTTATCTATGGAAATTTTTAAACTTTCTTTGAAACTCCCAGCGTTACTTGAACCATATTTGTCTTTCATTATCAGCATCGTTATTACTTTGAGTTGGACCTGGATTTTACATTTTTTTTTTCTGTTTTAATTATTGTTCAATACTTCAATTTATTGTCCTAGTTAGTTGTGCTGTTACAATTAATATTCATGCATGCTCATTTGTGTTGATATTCATTTGCAGAATCTCAAATTGATGCACCATAACTTTCAGAAGGTTTCAACCTCACCAATTTATGAGGAACTGTAGAATTGGTTGCTATATGACTGTGTCAGGGTATCAAATATGTCGACTTGATTTTATATTGTGCTGGTTTTATCTAACTCTCGTTGGCTAGTACATGGCGCCCGTGTGGTGAGGAAGATCAGGAAATGGAGTTCCCTATGTGCTTAATCTTGAACACTTCCGTAATCATCTTCTCATTTGTTGACGTCATTTGTTTGTTCATTCCTTCTCTTGGGCAAAGCATTTTCACATCTTATCACCACATTTTTTAAAGCAAGTAGCGCAGCTGTATTAAAAAATCTTTTTTTCGGTACTTGTATATAAGTTCAAAGCTTGTATAGGGGTGATATTAATGGTTGGCAATGATAGATGGATAGCATGCAGCATGTTAATTGGTTTAGAAGCAGATTAGGCATCTGGTTAACCAGAGTCCAAGGAATAGCCAATGCTGCTTATGACCTTGTATGATGTAAACCTATATTCCATGCATTTGCTCAGAAAATGATTATGATGAAATGGACAAATTGGTTATTGTAGATGACCCAATTATAGTTGCAGAACATCACTATACTAAGACGTTGGTTTGCACTTTGCATGAGCAGGATATCATTCATAGACAGCAGTCACGGGAGATAGTTCTGAGCATTTGTTTTCTGTACCCTTTAGTGACGAGTGACACAGCTTCAACTGGAATTTTAATTGCCTTCATCTGCGATATTGATAATAACAAATAGTATGTGAAATGAGAAGCCTAGGAAGAGGCTCAATTTTTCAGAGCCTGTGGCCTCTTCTGTGTCTTCTCTTTGTAACCTTTCTCACTGATAGGGAAGGATATGCAATGGCCCTTGAGAAATAAAAAAGAGAAGCATAGAGATTGTGAAATTATGTGTATAAATTACACAATGAAGGTTAAATTATATAGATTTATTATAATAAATACAAAGATTTTAATTAGCATAATTACATGATTTGATTAGTTTATATAATTAATTTAACATAGTTTTCAACATTCTCTTTCAAGTTAGAGCATATAGGTTATGCACATCAAATTTGTTACAAATATAGTTTATCTGAGGATTTTTTAAGGACTTAATGAAAATATTTACCAGTTGATCTTTTAAATTGACGAAGCTAGTGATTATGTCTTCAGATATGATTTTTTCTCTAATAAAATGACATTATATTTCAATATGTTTGGTCTTCTCATGGAATACTAGATTAGAGATGATATGTAATATAGCTTGATTATCACAAATGAGTGACATTTGCATAATCTCTCAAATCGAATCTTTTTAAGTAGCTGTTTTAACCAAACGAGTTCACAAGTAACTGATGCCATGACTTGATATTTTGTTTTGACACTTGATCTTGCAATCACATTTTGTTTCTTACTCTTTCGAGATATCAGATTACCCCCGATGAATACACAATACTTAGAAGTGGATCTTCTATCAAGAAGAGAACATGTCCAATTAACATATGAGTATCCAACAATTTGAATGTGACCCTTATCTTCATAGATAGTGCCTCTTTCAGGAACTCATTTAATACACTTTAGGATGTGAATCATTACATCTCAATGTGCATCACAAGGTGAATTTAGAAACTAACTTACTACACTAGCTGCAAAAGGAGATGTCAGGACGGGTAATACTGAGGTAGTTCAAATTTTCAACTAATCTTCTGTATCTTCCTGGATCAAAGAGTGACCCCCCCTGATTTGGTAGAAGTTTAACATTCGAATCCATATGAGTGTTGTAACATCCTAATACTGGACACCTGTGTATACAGTATTTGCCATGTTACTTCCAACTTATACATCAAACTAACCTATAACATTTAATCAAAATAATTATGGAGAGCCAAAACTAACAAGGTCATACATATATTTACATCAAGCCTCAAAGGCATAGAAACATACATATAACTTTTACTAAAACTCAAAGCAAATATAAATATACATATAAGCTTTGTCTTTTATAGTATAAAAACTACTATAGTCTTCATACTTCTTCTTCTGTCGCTTGGAAGAACTTTCACCTGAATTTATATAGCAACACACGGGGTGAGAATTACAATTCTCAGTATAAGCATTCTAATACCAGTAGTTGTAAGATTCATAAAGAATAAACAACTCAGAACTATAACAATCAATGATATTGATCAATCGCCCATACAATTGTCAAATATCATCAAACAAGCCAACACATGCACAAAAGAGACATAAATCACAAATAAAAATAATTACCAAGAAATACAATGATTATGTTATAGATGATTATGCTCAAAGAAAAGTGTAATATGGTGTAGATGCAATGTCATGAAACTTAACTATTCCTCTCTATGGTAGGAAGAGAATCTGTTACCTCCTTAACCTATCTTGAAATGAGTGGACTGGTCCACTACATAACACTGGTTAGAATAGTAAATGTGTGTGTAACAATGTGGAGTTATGTCTAACTCTTACATAAACACCACATCAACTCAATACTAAGTCTATCTTTGCATTACTAGCTCTACCTCACTTCTATGAGAGCATTTCATGCACTATGACACTCTACTATTGCCCAACAACTTAGTATACTTGTATCTAGTATCCCACTTCCTCATCACATAACTAGTGATATCTAATGCAACACTGTGTTTCCTAGGGAGCTAGACACCTAACTATAGCAACCACTACTATTGGATGCCCAAAGGATCATATATTCCTCATTCTTACTAAGGAGCATACCTAAAAATTACTACATTTGAATGATTTGTATCTACTACCTAGCTTAATCCTCTTCTTGTCATATCCTAAGGAACTCTTTTCACTATTGCTAGGGGTCCCCTAAGCTTTTGACAAGCTTTGGTAATCTTGGATAACTTGAAATCTCATTTTTTAGTCACAGGATAACTGGTTATGGCCCTTGCCTAATCAATTATGGCCTATTTCACGTGAGAAAAACTAAACTAATAATCAGTTAGTTGCTGCTGCTAACCGGCTATTGCCAAAACATGGCTTCCTGCCATATACAAATAATCGGTTAGCCTATTAGCTAATCAGTTATTTGGAAAACACAACAGCCTCTGCTAAACGCAAATAATCGGTTAGCTGCTGCTGTGAACTGGTTATTTGCTACATCCAACAACAGAGAACAGAGCAACTGAGCTATTCTTCTCCACCTTTCCTCATTTGGCTCATCAACTCAAGGATTCTAAATGATTTTCAACCACAACTAAGGTCTCTAATCATCTAGCAACCCTCAACAAACTTCTAACTCATCTAATCAGTTAGCTGCTGCTGCTAACCGATTATTTGCTACATCCAACAACAGAGGCCAGAGCAACTGAGCTATTCTTCTCCACCCTTCCTCATTTGTCTCATCAACTCAAGGATTCTAAATGATTTTCAACCACAACTAAGGTCTCTAATCATCTAGCAACCTTCAACAAACTTTTAACTCATCTAGCATAGATTTATGACTAAGAACCACAAACTCAAAAACCCATTTATCATCTTCCATCCTAAGGAGATTCATGGATACTCCTAAGGCTTAAACTATCCACCATGCCTAGACTATCTCTAACTTAAACCCAAAAATGGATTCCTAACACGTTTCTCCAACTTAAACCACGGAAAAACCTAGAAAACCCACCTTAAAAACTCAACATGCAGACCAAAAGCATGGAGAGAAAACAAAAGGGTAGAAGATGAAGAACAAACACCCCTACCTCACTTGTAGTCAAGAAGAACTTTAAACTCGAGCTTTGCCTTTGCCTTTTCTCTTTTGCTCCTCTTTTTCCTCTTGCTTTTCCCTTTCTTCCCTTCTCTTTTCTTTCTCTTGTTTCCCTTTCTTTTTTGCTATTGCAACTGAACCAGCCGTGAAGATATGAGAAAGAGTGGGTGGGAACAAGAAAATATCAAGAGAAAGTCAACAAAAATAGCTCCTAGAAGCCGTGGGAAAACTCTAGCAAAATTTAGATATTTTGCTAAAACTTTATACCTGTTAAGAACACTTGGATTTTACCAATTCAAGTTTCTTAACTTTAAACAAGTTTAAAATAAATCATCAGATTCATCAAAAATCTTTTTTCACTAAATTCATATTTTTTCATATCTACTATGAGTCACTTCGGTATTAAGACTCACTTTCAGTATGCTTAAAAATATCAAACTAACTCCATTTATCTCGAAACTTTAACTACACCATTCTTAGCTCATTTGTGACTTAGAAACAAATTATTCATATTTGTTTCCTTTAACTTAGCCTTTAAAGCTATTATCTGAGTCATTTAAAGTCATTTTTCACATTTTGTGTTAAAGCAAAGTGCCTAAACTAACTCAGTTAGTCACAAAACTTCACAGGCATGTCAAGCAAGTAATAAGTTACCTTTGTAACCATTTACAAGCCTAACATATTATTGAGGGTGTTACAAGTGTCAACAAGCTTTGCATTCAACAAACTTGTTTCCTCAAGAATGTCCATGACATACCTTCTCTGTGAAATTACTATACCATCATTGGATTATGCCACCTCTATTCCCAAAAAGTATGGAAGTTTGCCAAGGTCTTTAGATTGAAAGTGATGACCAAGATATTGTTTTACCTGAATTATGCTATGGTGATCACTGCCAATGATAACAATATCGTCGACATACACAATCAAATAAATACACCCTTAAGCTGAATAGCGATAGAAGACGGAGTGGTCTGCCTCACTCTGTGTCATATCAAACTATTGAACTACAGTACTAAATCATCCAAACCAAGTCCTGGGAGATTGTTTAAGGCTATACAGAGATTTGTAAAGATGACAAACTAGTCCAAAAGACTCCCCCTGAGCAATATAAACCTTGGTGGTTGCTTGATGTAAACTTCTTCTTCTAGATCACCATGGAGAAAAGCATTCTTAATGTCCAACTGATGAATGAGCTAGTGGTGAATAGAAGCCATAGATAGAAAAAGTCAAATCGAAGCCATCTTCGCCACGGGCGAGAAAGTGTCCTTATAATCCAAGCCAAAAATCTGGGTATACCCTTTTGCCACTAGACGAGCCTTAAGGCGATCAATCTTGCCATCAGGGTCAACCTTGACCATATAAATCCATTGACAGCCTACAACAGACTTCCCGGGAGGAAGAGAACAAGTTCCCAAGTAGCATTGCTTTGAAGGGCATACATCTCATCAATTATATCTTGTCGCCACCTAGGATGAGATAAAACGTCACTTGGAGAGTTAGGCACAGACACAAAAGACAAGAAAGAAAGACAAGCATAATGCGAAGAAGATAGGCGATGATAATTCAAAGTAACATAATGAAGAGAATGGTTATGAGTAGACCATATACCTTTTCGGAGAGCAATGGGAAGGTTAGGCTCAAGAGGTAGTGTTGGAGCTAGTAAAGGAATTGGTGCCGGAGGAGAGTCCACATTGACCTCTACAACTTCTGGTGGAGGTAGCTGTGACTGACGATGATAGACCTAGAAGGGGTGAATAGTAATGGTGGGTTTCTCGAAATGGGGTGTTGGAGGTGTATCTAACTCAACAGTGATAAGAGGAAGATGAATGGGCAAGATCTTAGAGATAGGCTCAAGAGTTAAGGAAGGAGATTGGAAGAAGGGAATAAACTCAAAGAAGGTAACATCAACCAAGATGAGGTAACATCGAAGGTTAGGAGAAAAACAATGATAACCCTTTTGGTACCAAATGTAACCAAGAAAAACACACTTAATAGATTGGGTGGAAAGTTTATCAAGACCAATAGTGATATTATGAGCAAAATAGGTAGACCCAAATATACGAGGTGGTAGGGAATGCAGAAGTTAATGGGGATATAAAATAGAGTAAGGGACTTAGTGATCGAGCACAGAGGAGGGCATGTAGTTAATCAGAAAAAAGGTAGTAATAACTATATTGCCCCAAAAGCAGAAAGGAACATTACCATGAAGTAAAAGGCCTCGAGTTGTTTCTATGAGATGTTTATTTTTACATTTAGCGACCCCATTTTGTTGACAGGTATGGGCACAAGAAGTTTGATGAACAATGTCATGAGAAGCCATAAAGGATTGAAATGGTTGAGACAAATACTCACGGACATTGTCATTACGCAAACTACGTATAGGAACACCAAATTAAGTTTTAATTTCATGATAAAAGTTCTGAAATATTGAAAACAACTCCAACCGATTTTGCATAAAAAATAACTAAGTGCAGCGAGGGTAATCATAAATGAAAGTGACAAAATATCTGCACCCTAGAGTAGACTACTGACTTTACCGGGAAACGAACTACGAGTGTATTTTCCTAGTTGGAGAGGCTGGGTACCAAATTTTGTAGTTTGGGAAGGCTAGGATGACCCAAGTGTGCATGGTTGGTGAGAGGGGAATCCTTAACAGTGCAAACACGAGAGGGGTTTGAGAGCTGGTAGAGGCCATAGGACTCACAATCTGTGCCAAGTATTTGACCCAAACTCTGATCCTACAGAATGATATAGTCTTTAGTAAAGGTAATCATATAATCAAGAGACTGAGTCAAACGACAAATGGAAACTATGCGTGAATACGAGAGGGAGAGTGTGAGAGCGCATCGATGGTGGGCCGGGGTTGGGTCTTTGGGTGTTGATCGAGCAGGAGGAGCTGATTCTAGCGATGAGGTCACTGGTCGAAAAGTCACGGACAACGACGAACAAGGGATGACAGTAGTGGACAGGGGAGGATAAGAGGACTACTGCTGGAAAGAGGACACGACAAAGGAAAACCAACACACCAGAGATGAAACACGGCTGGCTGAAAAAAAATTTCACCGGTTGGCAGTGGGTCCACCAAGCACGCACGATTTTAGGGTTACCTCTCTTTAGGCTCTGATACCATGTTGAGATAGAGAAAAGAGAAGCATAGAGATTGTGAAACTGTGTGTCTAAACTACACAACGGAGGATGAATTATATAAACCTATTACAATAAATATAAAGATCATAATTACCATAATTACATAATTTGGTTCTGATTTGGTTAACCTATATAATGAATCTAACATAGTTTCCAACAGCCCTATAATCCTTCTGTATTTTAATGGGTTACAGGTAGTTTCATACAAACAATGAAGTAGCATGTAATATTCCTTCAACAAAACCAAACTTGAGTTCGAAATTGTTGAATTAGACTGGGCTTTGAAAATAGTAAGGGTTTAAACTATTATCATATACAAATGCTGCTAGCACAGTTCATCATGTAAATGAATTTATGATGCATGTGATACGAGTGTATTGCTCCTGCTATACTTTTAATCATATTAATGTGACTTGATCCTTTTCTCTTGACGCTTTTGTGTTAAAGAAAAAGAACTAGTTATAAGAACATCTGCTTTTTATTATAATATTATTACAAGCATAAGTTTATGTTGTGGAGCGCTAAATTATGAATTTTTATTTTATTCGTATTAAACTTTAGGATCACTTTGACCCAAATAAAGTTATGGAGCGCTAACTTATTTATATCTAACTAAATTATTCCATTTAAGTAATCTTATAGTTGGGAAGCTTAGATTTTTAAGGCAAAAACTAGGAAATTTGGCGTTGAATTTTAGGATCAATTTCCTGAACAACAATTTTCCTTGGGGGAGACCAAAGAGACGTAAGAGGACCTCTCTTTGTGTAGAATAGGGATTGAAGAAAGATGGTAGAGAAGTGTGTGTATACATATATCATCAGCAAGTGAAAAAATATTTAAGATATGACTATATAAACGTGCGATTATCTCTTAATGTTTGAATTAATAACTTGTTTTGTATATGATATATGAAGGCAAAATCAATGGTTTGAATTTTGTAAAAGCGCTAATTGATTTTTTATATATTAAAAATGCTTATTGATAATAGTCTTATTATTGACATTATTCATATGATTCAAGTTAACTAGAATAATTTTGTGACATTATTAATAATTTGTTGAGAAATTAATTAATTGATTAATTATGAAAAATTGCAGGGCATACAATAGAAGTTGTTCTTATCAGGCATCACATAGAATAACTGTGGTAACTATCTATTCGAGGAGTGTTTATTGTCACTCCCATTTCATTACCTTTTTATTAAATGAACTTGTTCAGACTTGGGTTCTGAAGGCTACCTGAGAAGGTAGTGATGAGTAGAAACCTCCGTGGCACATTAGCAATAACAATGGTGCGAGAGAGTGAGTACTTGCAAAAGACACTCTAACACTCAAGTCAGTTTGTGTGTAAGGAGGGTAGTGTATAGAATTAGAGATTAGATCCGTACCTTCTAGACCTTGCAGGGTATAAGTATGAGCATATTAGGGCGTTGAGAATTGTTACCAAGTAGCCTCAATACTCAAGAGGGGGGTGAATTGATTATATAAAATAAGTTCGTAAATCTTTCGCAAAATACTTGAAATCTTATTTTTGTTGAAGCTATTTGATTAATAGAGATGAATGGATAGATGAGATGAACACTTTCACTTATAAATACTACAACCAAGCAAGATAGAATTCAAGCAAACTCAATAAAACAACGCACAATATTAAAGAGATGAGTTTAGAAGAACAAATACCAAACTTTATCTTGGTTCAGTCACCAATCCACTTGTGGCTTATGTCCAGTCCTCAAGCAATCACTTGAGATTTTTCACTAAATTGTAAGCTTGAATCAGGTGCTTGTAACCTTTACAATTTGGAGCACTCAACACCACCTTGGGATACCTCACCCTTTGTAGCTTGTGCCTCTCCAAACAAGGGATGCCTCACCCTTTACAAATTGGAGGGATGCTTCACCCTCTTCTTTTCAATAATCAAGATTGATGGAATGAAAATCTCACTAGAGTAAATGATACAAATTGAAGCTCTAGAATGTTCTTTAAAGATATCTCAAAGTTTGGTACAAAAACAGAGCAAGAAGGATTTCAAGGATTGATTTTCGTATATGTTGTTAGAAGTATGCTTCAAGGTTCAATATTAACCATTAATGATGCCCCAACTCAAGTATATAAACTGTTTTTCATTAAAAGAGCCATTGGAGGCATTAAAGCCAAGCATTTAATGCACCTAATATAACCGTTAAACACTGTCAAACCAGTGGTAATCGATTATACTATAGTGGTAATCGATTACATGGCTGTTTGAACGTGTTCTTGGCTTTCTGGGCAGGATGTAATCGATTACCAGTCTTGCGTAATCGATTACATGGCCTCTGCCTGAATTGTAATCGATTACAGCATTAGCGTAATCGATTACAAGGCTTCTACCATGCTTGTAATTGATTACATGCTCAATGTAATCGATTACAAGGCCTCTGTTTAGCTTGTAATCGATTATAACACACGTGTAATCGATTACCATGCCCTTTGAACACATTTTTTAACCCCAATTAAATGCATTGATCAATTCTTACATATTGAGCTTGGATTTTAACAAGATTTATATTTGAGTTATGAAATCCAAGATTAAAATCAATATATCTTTAAAAGGATGAACTTTGAATTATTGGTTGATTTAAGAAGATCTTTAAAAAACCATTTGAAGATCATTGAGATACCTTGAGAGCATTTTATATTTAATTCCTAAGACTTATATCTATATGCCTATTGGATTCCTCCTTTTGATCTTGGTCTTTTCTTTTGCTCTTGATCTTCTCTTTTTGATCTTGATCTTCTTTTTTTACTTTTGTTATCATCAAAAACTCATTTGACATGCTTCAAGACATAAGCATTCACATTCTCCCATTTTTTGATGATGACAAACTAAGCACTTAACAGAAGGAGAAATATTTGCATTTATTTGATTATCAGAGAATTAAGCGCAACTCTCCCTCGTAATGTATGCATGATATGTAATATGTAAGAATACGTGAAAGCGCAAAAACTCCCCCGTACACATACACATGCAATATATTTCATTTCACTAATCTCTCACCCGTTGGCATTATAAAAAAAACAAGCATGCAGCCATAATTAGTAAAGCATAAGCATTCCAGCCCAGCTAATGAAGAGAAACATAGTATATCAATAATGATTTCAGATATAAAGATGGAAAATAAATATAAACATTCCAGCCCATAAACATTCCATATAAAGAAAAACATATCAAGTTTTGATCAATAAGCATCCAAAGTCTCATACAAGAAAACAAATACATATCAAAAGAAGATAATGACTGGATAATATAGTCATATAGTCGCCTCACTGTCATTATCCTCATCGTCTACCATATCATCCATGTCATCGTCATCGGTGCCAATATCATTTGCAGAACCCAGAACTACAAATTTCTTATAGCAGAAGCTCCATGGTGGCTGTAGGTGGAGGAGGCTGCTGAGCTCTATCTTCATTTTCTTCCTCAGGATCACGAGGGATATGGCCATAGCTCCCGTGGGAGATGTAGTGCCATCTATCATCTACCTTGTACAATTTGAGCTATGTGTGTAGGCCAATAGATTGAGGTCCTTTGGAGCTCGTGTCTTTTGATTCTTCAGACAAGGAAATATGGCAGTGCTTCAATATGGCCGTGACTAGCATAGCATATGGAAGAGCATAGTTCTTATTCTTCCTGACATCCAACATGTGCTGAATAATGTAATAGGGCCAGTTGATTGGCCTTCCTGTAGTCATAGCCCACAAAACCACCACATCATCTCTTAGTACTTGGGAGTAATTTCCTCCTCTAGGAAGTAGTCCTCTAGTCACAAGACAATGAAGCACCCTATTTTCCATAGTTAAACCTGTGACCATCACCCTTTTCCTATCCCTAGGAAATTCATATTTAGACCTTGTCAAGGAAGATAAAGAAGCCTTGTACTCAAAATCATCTCCCCACGTATCCTCATTCCCATAAAATTTTGTGCCATTATACTCAAGCTGAGTTAGCCTACACCAAGCTTCCCTAGTGACCTTAATTTGCTTCTTCTTAACTTCAGATATCAGACATTTATTCTCATAACTTAGGTTTGCATAAAATACCCTAACTAGGTTCGGGTAAATGTCCTTTTGGATGCTAAAGAAGCCTAGTAGACCTAACCTTTCTATTAACCGGGAAGCACTCTAAAGGTTCACTTGAATAGAAGGATTGAGGGAGATACCTTGGAGATATGAGCTTCCTCAATTGGAAGTTCTTTCTAAATAACTCCGCCTTTTTGGTGGTGGAGAAGTGACGTGTGAGGTCCAACCCAGAGATATTACGTGAAAGAGCTTTAGAAGACTCTCCAATGGTGACCCCTGTTCTTAGGCGTTTTGTGCGTTGAGAAGATTCTGCCATATATGAAGCTCACGTAGTTTTTGATGATGGAGAAGTGTGGAAGATGGATGGAGAAGTGAAAAACGTACGTTAGGGCAAGAGGGAAATGAGAGAGAGCGTGAAGAGAGATGGGAAACAAAGATGGAGAGGATCTTTAGTGAAATTGATTGGGGCCTATGAAGGGGAGGTGTAATCCCAGTAGTACGGAGGTGGAATGGGATGTTTTTGGCCAAGAAATGATAGAGAAAATAAGGGTTTGGTGGTGAGAAGAGTAGGAGAGGTCGTGAACCAGAAGAAAGAAATGAAAGGTTTCAAGTGAAAATGGCTATTCCCGTGCGGAGAAACCTTTTAAAGCTGTTGTGTACTCGATTACCATGTGTGTCTAATTGATTACAAGCTTTCTGGAATTCATGTAATCAATTACATGTTTGGTGTAATCGATTACCAGCTTTCTGAGAATCCTTGTAATTGATTACAGGGTTGGTGTAATCGATTACCAACCTTGACAGAACATTTGTAATCGATTACCAATGTCTTGTAATCGATTACCATTTTACAAAAACTCAATTTTTGCATTGTAAACAATAAATAGCTAATCTCAAAGCCTTCAAATTAGTTTCAAAAGGTCTCAAAGCAATTTCACACATCATGCAAGTATACAAACTGATTAGTTCTTGAACAAAGACACATGTTTATGCAAAATTACCATTTTTGCCAAGAATTTAAACCATTTTGTTAGAATGAGCTTCTTGATGGACTTTGTCATGATTGAGTACCTACAAAACAACTTTGGGAAAACCTCTGACGCTCAAGTCAGTATTGGAATTAGGAACGATTAAAGAACAAGAAAATTTAGCACTAAAACACCATCGTTATGTAGCAAAAACACATGTTATGCAGTAAAAATTCAAATTATGCAGCAAAAGTAACATATGATGCAGTAAGATGAATTTGTGCAGATTTTCAGCTTATGCATGATTGATTCAATATGCCAAGTTCATTTCTTATATAGAAGAATGCTTCTTTTGGTAAGGGCTTAGTGAAAATATCAGCTAGTTGTTTAGTAGTTTCTACAAATTCAAGAATGCAATCACCCTTTTGTACATGATCTCTAATAAAATGATATCTTATTTCAATATGTTTTGTTCTAGAGTGCAGAATGGGATTTTTGGATAAATTAATTGCACTTGTGTTATCACACCTTATAGGGATGTGATTCAGCTCAAGACCATAGTCTAAAAGTTGTTGCTTCATCTAAAGGTTTTGAGCACAACAACTTCCAACTGCAACATATTCAGTTTCAGTTGTAGACAATGCCATACTATTTTGTTTCTTGCTATGCCAAGAAACTAGTGAGCTTCTAAGCAAGTGACATGTCCCACTAGTGCTCTTCCTATCCATTTTGCATCCAGTAAAATCAGAATCGGAATACCCAATTAGGTTACAAGAAGCACCTTTAGGGTACCATAATCCCATTTGTGAAGTGCCTATTAGATATTTCATTATTCTTTTAACAGCACTTAGGAGTGATTCTTTAGGATTTGCTTGAAATCTAGTACACATGCACACACTAAACATAATATCTGGCCTACTTGCTGTAAGATAAAGGAGTGAGCCTATAATACCTCTATATTTTGTAATTTCTATAGATTTACCTCCTTCATCATTATCCAAGTGACAAGAAGTGCCTATTGGTGTAGTAATTTGCTTGGCACCCTCCATTCCAAATTTCTTGAGTAACTCCTTGCAATATTTTGATTGACTTATGAAAGTCCCATCCTTTGTTTGCTTAATTTTTAGACCAAGGAAGACGTTGAGCTCACCCATCATGGATATTTCAAACTCACTTTGCATAATATTTATAAATTCTTTACAAAGAGAGTTATTAGTAGCACCAAATATAATATCATCAAGATATACTTGAACTAGAAGAATGTCATGCTTTTTATGTTTGATGAATAGAGTAGTGTCAACCTTTCCTCTAGAAAACCATTTTCTAAAAGGAGCTTACTTAATCTTTCATACCAAGCTCTAGGAGCTTGTTTTAAGTTATACAAGACCTTTTTCAATTTAAAAACATGGTTGGACAGTTCAAAATTTTCAAAACCAAGAGGTTGTTCCACATACACTTCTTCTTGTATAAGACCATTTAAAAAGACACTTTTGACATCCATTTGAAACAGTTTAAAATCCATGATGCATGTATATGCAAGTAGCATTCTAATGGCTTCTAATCTAGCTACGGGAGCATATGTTTCTTCATAGTCTATTGTTTCTTATTATTAACCCCGTTTCATCAAGTTTGTTCTTAAAGACCCATTGGTGGCAATAATTGGATGTTCATTGGGCATTGGAACTAATTCCCAAACTTGATTTCTTTCAAATTGGTTTAGTTCATCTTGCATGGTCAAGATCCAATGATCCTCATTTATGGCCTCATTTATGTCTTTAGGTTCAACTTGAGACACAAAGGCCATATGATTGCATGCATTTCTAAGAGAGTTTCGAGTGATTACCCTTTTTGATACATCACCTAATACTTTGTCGAGAGGATGATATCTTGATGTCCTCCATTCTTTAGGTAGATCCAAGATTTTTGAATCCTCTTGCCATGAGTGATCAAGGTGTCTCTCTTCTTGTTTGTTGGGCTCTTTTTCTTGATTCTCCAAGTGTGTTCTTGCCAAGATTTCTGCAACATCATCAACAAGATCATTTCTCGGCTCATTTTGGTTAGTTTCATCAAAAGCAACATGTATGAACTCTTCTATGGTCATAGTTCATTTATTATAAACTCTAAAGGCCTTACTATGTATAGAATATCCAAGAAATATCTCCTCATTATATTTTGCATTAAACTTCCCTAAGTTATCATTTCCATTATTTAAAACAAAGCATTTACATCCAAAAACATGCAAGTGTGAAATATTTGGCTTCCTTCCTTTGTACAATTCATAGAGGGTTTTCTTTAAAATTGGCATTATTAGGGCCATATTGATAACATAACAAGCAGTGTTAACCACATCCATCCAAAAGTACTTAGGAAAGTTTCCCTTATTGAGCATAGTTCTTGCCATTTCTTCTAAAGATTGATTTTTCCTTTCTACAACACTATTTTGTTATGGTGTTCTAAGGGGCAGAAAAATTATGCTCAATTCCATGTTTATCACAAAAGGTTTCAAATTCATGATTTTCAAATTCACCACCATGGGCACTTCTTATGGATGCAATGCAAAAATCTTTTTCATTTTAGATAACTTTGGCAAGCTTTTTGAATGATTGAAAAACATCATTCTTGTGAGATAAGAATAATGTCCATGTAAACTTAGAAAAATCATCCACAATCACTAATGCATAATAATTCCCACCAAAGCTCATTGTTCTAGAGGGACTAAAAAGATCAATGTGCAAAAGTTGTAAAGGTCTAAAAGTTGAAACTACATTTTTAGCTTTAAAAGAGACCTTTACTTGTTTTCCCTTTTGACATGCATCACAAAGTTTGTCTTTTTCAAATTTGAAGTTTGGAAGACTAATTACTAGTTCCTCAGAAATCAATTTATTTAAGTGATCTATGTGAATGTGAGAAATTCTTCTATGCCATAACCATGAATAATTTTTTTTTACTCATAAAGCATTTAGCATCATTTGAGGAAATATAATCAAGGCTAATCACATATATATTATTGACCCTATGACCAACAAACTTAACATGCTTATCATCTTTAACTTCAATTATGCAACAATTAGAATTAAATATTACTCTATTCCCCTTATCACATAGTTGACTAATTCTAAGCAAGTTATGTTTGAGTCCTTCAACAAGAAAAACATTATCAATGGATAAAGAAGGGTTCTTACCAATTTTACCAACTCCAAGGATCTTCCCTTTATTGTTGTCACCATATGTCATGTGACCACTCTTCTTGGGGACAAAAAAGGAAAACTTGGAGCCATCACTAGTCATGTGCTTGGAACAACCACTATCAAGATACCAACTTGAGTTTTTGGTTTTCAAGCACACCTACAACACACATTCAAATTTTAACATTTAGTACCCAAATTGTCTTGGGTCCTTGTGTGTTAGAGTTAGGCAAAGTGCCCTTAGGAACCCAAACCCTTTTAGTTCCAATCTTGGTGTTTATGTTCTTTCTAATATTACATGTGGATGCACTATGCCCTTTCCTCTCACAATGAAAGCATTTGATAAAGGGACTACATGAAGCATTTGTGGAAACAAAGAAATTTTTGTAAGATTTTTGTTGGTTATTGGGATTATACCCTAACCCAACTTTTTGGAAAACACATTTTTGTTTCCTTAACAACATATTCATGTTGTCTCTTCCAAAGGTAAATTTTGTAAGAGTGTTATTTAAATCTTCAATTTCTTTTCCAAATATTTTATTTGATGAGCAAGGTAAGGATATAGATGTGTTATCATGTGAAGAGCAAGCCATGCACAATGAGTTAGCATCAATAAGTCCTATAGTCTCATTTTTAATTTTAAACTCATTAATCTCCTTATTTAAAATAAAAACTTTGCTTACCAATAAGGAGATTGTTTTGTTGGAAGATAGAACCATTTTTGTGAGCTTCATGGATTCATCATGCAATTCTTGAAAAGCATCTTGTAATTCATTATAAGAAGATGAAGAATCTAAGTTAGAGGATGTTACCTTAGTGTCGCTCTCTTCACTTTTTTCTCCTTGAGCCATGAGACAAAAATGAGCTTCTTCATTCTCCGAGCTATCGGAAGAACTCATGTCATTATCCTTCCAAGCTATATATGCTCTCCTTCCTTCCTTTTCTTTGGAAGGCCTTTTCTCAAACTTTTCCTTCTTCTTAAGATACACACTCCATTTTCATGTGCCCTGGTTTTTCACATTCATAATATTTTGAAAGAGTTGATGATACTTCTCCTTTGTGATAGACTTTCTTTCGAGGGAAGGGTGACCTTCTTTGGAATCCCTTCTTCTTTAAGAATCTTCCAAACTTCCTCACAAGGAGACTGAAATTCTCTTCACTTAGCTCAAGATTTTTTGCATCTTCTTCACAATCTTCATCATCATCTTCAATTGTAGAAGATGTGGCTTCGAGTACGATCCCTTTTTTCTTCTTATTATGCTCTTCATTTTGATTGAGCCTATTTAACTCCAACTCATGTTCTTGAAGCTTCCCAAATAAGGTGGCTAGCGTCATTGTTGATAGATTCCTTGATTCCGTAATAGCCGTCACCTTTGGTTGCCAATTCCTACTCAAACATCTCAAGATTTTGTTAATGAGATCCTCATTAGGAAAAATATTTCCCAATGAAGTAAGATGATTAATGATATGTGTAAATCTCTTTTGTATTTCTTGAATACTCTCTCCTTTGTTCATTCTAAACAATTTATATTCATGAGTGAGAGTGTTTATTCTTAATCTTTTTACCTCACTTGTGCCCTTATGAGTTACTTATAGGGTGTCCCACATTTCTTGGGCGGTCTTACAATTTGACACCCTAAAGAATTCATCATACCCCAAGGATATGGTAATGATATTCTTGGCTCTCAAGTTGTATTGAACCTTATTTTTGTCCTCATCGGTCCATTCACTTCTAGGTGTATTAGTTCTTACACCATTTATAGTACGTGTGGGAACAAAAGCACAATTTTCAACTACGTCTCACACATCTAAATCAATAGCTTCAATAAAAATCTTCATTCTTTCTTTTCAATATGCATAACCATCCCCATTAAAAAATGGAGGTCTATTTATAGAAGAACTTTCATTAGAAAAATCATTTGAAGTCATTTATTCTTTTGAAGCTACTAAACTCTTTACACAAGAGTCTAACTCTGATACCACTTGTTACCAAGTCGCCTCAATACTCAAGAGGGGGGGTGAATTGAGTATATAAAATAAGTTCGTAAATCTTTTGCAAAATACTTGAATTCTTATTTTCATTGAAGATATTTGATTAATCGAGATGAATGGATAGATGGGATGAACACTTTCACTTACAAATACTACAACAAAGCAAGATAGAATTCAAGTAAACTTAATAAAATAGTGCACAATATTAAAGAGATGAGTTTAGAAGAACAAACACCAAGCTTTATCTTGGTTCAGCCACCAATCTACTTGTGACTTACGTCTAGTCTTCAAGTAATCACTTGAGATTTTTCACTAAATTCCAAGCTTAAATCAGGTGCTTGTAACCTTTATAATTTAGAGCACTCAACACCACCTTGGGATACCTCACCCTTTGTACCTTGAGCTTCTTCAAACAAGGGATGCCTCACCCTTTACAAATTGGAGGGATGCCTCACCTTCTTCTTTACAATAATCAAGATTGATGGAATGAAACTCTCACTAGAGTAAATGATACAAATTGAAACTCTAGAAGGCTCTTTAAAGATATCTCAAAGTTTGGTATAAAAATAGAGCAAGAAGGATTTCAAGGATTGATTTTCGTATATGTTATTAGAAGTATGCTTCAAGGTTCAAGATTAACCATTAATGATGCCCCAACTCAAGTATATAAATTGTTTTTCATTAAAAGAGCCATTGAAGGCATTAAAGGCAAGCATTTAATGCACCTAATATAATCGTTGGGCACTGTCAGGCCAGTGGTAATCGATTGCACTGTAGTGGTAATCGATTACATGGCTGTTTGAACGTGTTCTTGGCTTTCTGGATAGGATGTAATCGATTACCAGCCTTGTGTAATTGATTACATGACCTCTTCCTGACTTGTAATAGATTACAACCTCAGTGTAATCGATTACATGGCTTCTGCCATGCTTGTAATCGATTACATGCTCAATGTAATCGATTACAAGGCCTCTGTTTAGCTTGTAATTGATTACAACACATGTGTAATCGATTACCATGCCCTTTGAACACATTTTTCAACCCTAATTAAGTGCATTGATCAATCCTTACATATTGAGCTTGGATTTTAACAAGATTTATATTTGAGTTATGAAATCCAAGATTAAAATCAACATCTTTTAAAAGGATGAACTTTGAATTATTGGTTGATTTAAGAAGATCTTTAAAAACCATTTTAAGATCATTGAGATACCTTGAGAGCATTTTACATTTAATTCCTAAGACTTATATCTATATACCTCTTGGATTCCTCCTTTTGATCTTTGTCTTTTCTTTTGCTCTTGATATTCTCTTTTTGATCTTGATATTCTCTTTTTGCTTTTGTTATCATCAAAATCTCATTTGACATGCTTTAAGACATAAGCATTCACATTGAGAATCTGAGCATTCAATGTGAATTGAATGCCGTTGAATAAGATCCAGAAGACTGTTATTCTCTATCTCCAAATCCCTATTTATATGAGATATGATTTGCATTCATATCCCTTGAGGGAGTTATGCCTAACAAATAGGCGGTTACGAATGCGCAGTAATGTTTGGGTTCTATTATGGCAGGCCAAGTGTGGATAAATGACCCTAGTATGTTTTTATTAATGACTAAACTTCATATGATTATTACTCTTTGATTCACTAACTACTTGTCAAGATTGATTTTTTCAATGAGATTTAATGGAGCAAGAAAAGTGGATGCAAAGGATCATGGAGCAAAGCATTTCAATGCAAGGATCATGAAGAAAAACTTGAAGAAGGAGCATCATGAACTTTTTTTGTAAAGAAAAGACTTAGTATAATTCTTTGATTAAGCTCTCTAAAATAAGTAAAAATGGTTTTCAAAAGTAAAAATGGACTAAGAATGAAAAAGGTTAATTAATAAGTCTGTACATCTATGTGTACATCAATGTACTTTCAATTAATTAACTAACTTTTAATGAAAATCTTAGTGTACATCTATGTATAAGTGTTATACATCTATGTATAAATCGATTGATTCTGGACGTACTTGGTCAGTATGTATTTTTGAATTTATACATCGATTGGTACATCGATGCATAAGCCAAAACAGAAGCAAGGACTTTTTAAAATAGTCATACAATCGATTAGGTAATCGATGTATAAACTTTTGGGCTGAAATTGCAAGTGTTTTTCAAGAACAACATCGATGTATTAATGTGTGTATAACTCAAGATCAAGAACATCCAAGAACACAATCGATTAGGCAATTGATGTACACACGTTGTAAGAAGTGAAATTTTGTTTAATACATCTGTGTACTAATCGATTAACTGTTAACAGAATCTGTTTTATAAGTTTGTTTTGATCTTAACTGACTTGAAAAGTGTGACCAATGAATCTATTTTGAAATATACCTATATAAGGACATTGGAAAACACTTTCTCAATAATAACTCATTCAAAAATTTGAGATCAAACACACAAATATAGAGAGAGAGCTTTTCATTGAAAATCTGAATATTTTTCTGTAGAGCTTCAATTTGTAATATATGATTTCTTAGAATCTGATTCAATTTTTTCGTATTGTAAAAGAGAGTTAAGAGAGAAGGTTCTCTCACTGATTAAATCAAGAATAGAAGAGACTCTTGGTGCTGTGCAAGAGTAGAAAGAACTCTTGTGGGAATTGTAAGATTGCTTTGACTAAAAAAACTGTCATTTGGGTAGAAGAAACCAAGAAGTGAAGCTTGTGTAAAGAATATTGTAAATTAATTTTTAATATTGGACAAAACTCACAGTCATGTGGGGACTGGATGTAGGTTACCAGAGGAGGTAGCTGAACCAAGATAAATCTGGGTTTGCAATTTTCTCTATCCTTTAACTCTTTATTTGCTTTATTTTTTGAATGTATGAATTAAGTAATATGTTAGGGATGCTTGCATGATTTGATTAGTTTATGATCTTGTTCATATCTGAAATCAATCTTATTATTGATATTTCTTTATAAGTTTCAAGTCTTGATAGAAATACATCTTGCAAAAACACATTTTGGTTTGTTGGTTGACAAAATCTTTTTCATAGTTATAGAAAAGAATCAGTTTTTGAAAAAAGGGAAAAAGTTTTAAAAACTTATCATACTCAATTCAACCCCCCTTCTTGAGTATTACGAAGCCACAACCAACAAGTGGTATCAGAGCTTTCACTCTTGTATAAAGCTTAACAGCTTAAGAGGATGGCTTCAAATGACATCTTGGGAGAAGGGGCTTTCTTGGCAAGACCCTTTGCTTTCAATGGCACTGCTTATATGTATTGGAAAGAAATGATGTTAATATTCCTTGAGGCTAGTGGTATTGATGTATTAGATGCTATTGAGAATGGTCCATACATTCCTCACACTCTTGATGCAAATGGCACTAAGAAAGAAAAACCTAGAAGTGAATGGGATGATGATGATAAAAAAAGAGTAGGTTATAATGCTAAAACTAAGAATATTATAACTGCTGCCTTGAGTTATGATGAATTTTTCAGGGTTTCAAATTGTAAGACACCCAAGCAAATGTGGGATACACTGCAAATTACTCATGAAGGAACTAGTGATGTAAAGAGAGCAAGAATGAACTCACTCATGCACGAGTATGAACTCTTTCACATGAAGAATGGTGAAGACATCAATGATATGCAAAGGAGGTTCACTCACATAGTGAATCAGCTGAATGGACTTGGAAAGAGCATTTCAGATGAACAATAAATCAACAAGATTATGAGATGTTTGACACGAGAATGGCAACCAAAGATTACTGCTATAGCTGAATCAAAGGACTTAGCAACCATGAATATTGCTACACTATTTGAAAAACTTAAAGAGCACGAGATGGAGTTGCATAGATTGAATGACCATGAAGAGAATAAGAAAAAGAAAAGAGGCTTATCACTTAAAGCACATGTCTCCAAAGAAAATTTTGACAGTGATGAAGATGAAGAAGATGATGAATCTGAAGAGGATATGGGACTGCTAGTTAAAAACTTCAAGAGATTCCTCAAAAAGAAGAAAAACTTCAACAAAAAGCCCTTAAACTTCTTTTCAAAGAAGAACACTTCAAAAGCTGAAAGTTCAATATCAAATGTGAAGTGCTATGAATGTGGCAAACCTGGACATTACAAGAATGAGTGTCCTAAACTTCAAAAGATGGACAAGCATGACAATCATGAGTCCAAGGATAAGAAGAATAGAAAGCCAAGAAGAGCATACATAGTCTAGGAGGAGAATGATATGGATCCCTCTAAAGATTCTGAGGAAGAAGAGGCCAATCTTTGTCTCATGACTAACCATCAAAGTGACAATGAAGATAAGGTAAATGAAATCTCCTTACCTATGAGGAACTACAAGATGCCTTTGATGAATTGCATAGTGAATATCTGAAAATTGCTAAGCAATTAATGTCATATAGGAAAGTCATTGCTAAACAATGTAGTGATTATGCATCTCTTCAAATTAAGATTAAAGAATTAGAAGCTAAGAACAATAAGCTAAGTGCATCTAGTTCTACATGTTCTAATTGCAGTATTCTGGAAAAAGAAGTGAAAAAACTGAAAATCACTCTATCTAAATTTATAATGGGAAAAGATAATCTAAATGCCATATTAGGACATCAAAAAGGAGTATATGACAAAGCTGAAATAGGCTATAAACCAGCATTGCATGAAAAGGTTTTTAAGAAACTCTTTGTTGCACCTAAATCCTCTATTAGTCTTTTTGTTAAATGTTTCTATTATGCAAGAAAAAGACATACAACTTTTACATGCTATTTTAGAAATCTTTTAAGATTAGTGTTAAACAAATTTGGGTTTCCAAGGGAACATATGTTATGACTAACATCAAAGGACCCAACAAAATTTGGGTACCTAAGAAAAATGCTTAGAATCTATTTTGTAGGTGTGTTTGAGAGCCAAAAGTACAAATTGGTATCTTGATAGTGGCTACTCCAAATATATGACTGGAGATATCACAAGGTTCTCATCCTTCATTCTCAAACAAGATGGAAGTGTCACCTATGGTGATAACAACAAAGGAAGGATCTTAGGAGTTGAAACAATTGGAAGAAGCACAACTACCAAGATAGAAGATATACTACATGTGGAAGGGCTCAAGCACAATTTACTAAGCATTAGCCAACTATGTGATAAAGGTTATAAGGTATTCTTTAACTCTAGTAGTTGCATTATAGAAAACAAGTATGATAGTAATGCAAAGCTGATAGGTAATCGCTTGAATAATATATACATGATAGATTTAGAGAGTATTTCTGCTAGTGATGTATATTGTTTAATATCTAAGGAAGAGGAGAATTGGCTATGGCATAGAAGAATAAGACATATTCATATGGATCATCTAAACAAACTCATTTCTAAAGATTTGGTAATTGGACTTCCTAAAATTAAGTTCTCAAAAGATGGTTTATGTGATGCATACCAAAAGGGCAAGCAAACTAAAGTATCTTTTAAGGCTAAGAATATAGTTTCAACTGAAAGACCTTTATAACTACTGCACATGGATTTATTTGGACCTTCTAGGACCAAAAGTTTTGGAGAAAATTTGTATGCATTAGTAATAGTTGATGATGTTGGGAATTGCGGATTATCTCGCAATGAATAATAGACCACACGGGATCCATGCGAAAAGTCCATAATCCGAGTTTTTAAAAATTACCTCTTGAAGCGTGATAAACACAAGCGAGGTTCACCAACACCGTAATGACGATGTTTCTGCGGTATCCACAAAGACTTGCAAAAGGAGATGCCTCTCGTTTCGCGGTGCTAGTGCGAATAGAAGAGAAGAACCTTTCACCGTCTCTCACTCACTTTCTTAGGTGCGGCTAGGGTTGTGATGTAACATGTATAGCAGCCCCCTTTGTTACTATTTATAATAGTGGCTGCCTTAAGTGAGTGTGAGTAGCAAAAAGGCTGTGCAACCCTAAAACCCATCTGTCATGAGTTAGGCCCACAATTGAATCCGAGTCCAACTTGGATCCTTATTGCTCCAATTTAGTCTGTTCTAAGTGTGCGACCCGCAGTGTTCTCATGACGTTGGTAGTAATATTAAAATCTCATTTTAATATTACAAACAAGGAGATTGTATCTAGCAACACATCACCGCTACCCAAGTAATGAGAATGTCGTTGATTTGACATAACCTATCCGTGATCAATGTTTCCGTGTAGTTTAGTCCCTTTGTCAAGATATCTAGATTGAACACAAATGGAATGCGTCAATAGTCCAATCATTCGTTTCCGATACTCGAGTAGACTTTGTAACAATAAATGAGATCAATATCTCATATTGACTCATTTGAGCATGGCCATGCATTTAGCCTCAAAATGAAAAGATATCGCTCCCTGTTATGTAGGAGTGACAAATTCCATCTAGGTCACTCACATCCCTCTCGCATGATTTGCGGTATGTCCAATAACCAACTTTATAATCACCTTGTTACGAAGGGATGACGTTTGATGGCATTAAAACACATAACTCCTCATGTAGGAAAGTGATTTCGTGTCAAAGGACCACAAACACCATTATCACTATGAGAATCGCTTATGACACTCACGTAATGATCCATGTAGCGTTCTCATGGTGGGTCATCCAAGACATCATTACTCTAATATGTACCAATGTGAAGACTTGATATCTCATAATGACCCGTGAGATGCGGTCATAACATACTAGTCTCAATGTATTATTGTTGTCCTAATTAACAATAATACTTGACTAGGAACATTTAAGAATAGTGTTGTAACTAAAAGGATCTCACGATCAAGTCATCCACTTGATGTCCTATGGCATCAAACTTACTATTCTAAGGACTTTATTATGTTTATCAAAAAGAACACAATAAATGAAATGCCTCATATATAAAATAGCATAATATAATGTATGTCAATACAAACAAAATGTATTGGCCACTAGGGCATACACCAACAGATGATTACTCTAGATTTACATGGACCTTCTTCTTAGAACATAAAAATGAAGCTTTTACAGCTTTTAAGAAAATGGCTAAGTTAGTACAAAATAAAAAAGACATGAAAATAACTTCAATAAGGAGTGATCATGGTGGAGAATTTCAAAATGAAAAATTTGATAATTTCTGTGAAGAGTTGGGAATTCAACATAATTTCTCTGCTCCAAGAACTTCACAACAAAATGGAGTTGTGGAAAGGAAAAATAGATCTTTAGAAGAAATAGCAAGAACTATGTTGAATGACTCAAACATGCCAAAATATTTTTGGGCAGATGCTGTAAACACAGCTTGCTACTTAATGAATAGAGTCTTGATAAGACCAATTTTGAAAAAGACTCCATATGAACTCTATAAAGGTAGAAAACCAAATGTTTCACATTTTCATGTCTTTGGTTGTAAGTGTTTTGTACTAAATAATAGAAAGGACAATCTAGGAAAGTTTGATCCCAAAGCTGATGATGAAATCTTTCTAGGCTATTCATCATTTAGTAAAACTTTTAGAATCTTCAATAAAAGAACACAAATAATTAAAGAATCTGTATATGTTACATTTGATGAAACTAACCCCAAAAGGTTAGGAAAGGAATTTGTTGATGATGTTGCAGAAACTTTAGAAGAGATTCAACTTGAGGAAAAATAGACAATGCCAAAGTGGATGAAATAGTAAAAATTCCAGGAGAGGCTAAACATAAAGATCTACCTAAAGAATGAAAAACTGCAAGGAATCACCCTCTAGACAACATAATTGGTGAAATATCCAAAGGGGTAACCACTAGACATTCCTTAAAAAATGCATGCAATAATATGACTTTTGTATCACAAGTTGAACCTAAAACTATAGATAAAGCAATTAGTGATGAAAACTGGACTATGACAATGCAAGAAGAACTTAATCAGTTTGAAAGAAATAAAGTTTGGAAACTTGTTCCAAAATCCAAGGATAAACAAATAATTGGTACAAAATGGGTGTTTAGGAATAAAGTTGATGAAAATGGTATCATAGTAAGGAATAAAGCTAGATTAGTAGCCAAAGGCTATAATTAAGAAGAAGGAATCAACTATGATGAAACATATGCACCTGTGGCTAGATTAGAAGCTATTAGAATGTTGTTAGCATATGCATGTATCATGGATTTTAAATTGTATCAAATGGATGTTAAGAGTGCATTCCTAAATGGATATATACAAGAAGAAATGTATGTTGGTCAACCCCCTGGATTTGAAATAAATGAATTTCCTAATCATGTGTATAAACTAACTAAACCCTTGTATGGATTTAAACAAGCTCCAAGAGCTTGGTATGAAAGGCTAAGTAATTTCTTACTTCAAAAAGGATTTATAAGAGGAAAAGTTGACACAATACTATTCACTAAAAGAAAAGCACAAAACATACTACTTATTCAAATTTATGTTGATGATATTATATTTGGTTCTATTCATGAATCTTTGTATAAGGAATTTGCCAAACTAATGCAAAACGAGTTTGAAATGTCTATGATGGGAGAGCTTACATTCTTCCTTGGACTACAAATCAAATAATGTGATGATGAGACTTTTATAAGCCAAACTAAGTACTGCAAAGAACTATTGAAGAAGTTTGGAATGGAGAATGCAAAGGAAATGGCTACTCCAATGAGTCTATCATGCTACTTGGACAAAGATGAGAAAGGTAAATCAGTAGATGTTTCCAAGTACAGAGGTATGATTGGTTCCTTACTCTATCTAATTGCAAGTAGACCTGATATAATGTTCAGTGTTTGTATGTGTGCTAGATACCAATCTAATCCTAAAGAATCACGCTTAAATACTTTAAAAAGAATCATGAAATACTTATTAGGAACTAAATAAATGGGATTATGGTATCTAAAGGATCAACATATAACTTAGTAAGATATTCTGATTCTGACTTTACTGGATGCAAGTTAGATAGAAAAAGTACTAGTGAAACTTGCCACCTTCTAGGAAACTCATTAGTTTCTTGGTTTAGTAAGTAACAAACAAGTGTGACTTTATCAACTGCTAAGGTAGAATATGTTGCAGCAGAAAGTTGTTGTGCACAAATTCTTTGGATGAAACAACAACTTATTGACTATGGTGTTCACTTAGAGAAAGTTCCAATCAAATGTGATAATACTAGTGCTATAAATCTCACTAAGAATCCTATAATGCATTCAAGAACCAAATACATTGAGATAAGACATCATTTTATAAGGGATCACATTCAAAGTGGAGATATAATCATTGAATATATTGATACATCTAAGCAATTAGCTGATATTTTCACTAAACCATTGGCTAAAGAAAGTTTTTTTTACATAAGAAGAGAATTAGGAATAATTGATCCTACTTATGCTTAATGTTTTGAATGTTGAATGCATGATAATTTGATGTTTGATGTCTGTACATCGATTGAAAAATTGATTAGTTTGATCAAATAGGTACAAGATATCATGTACATCGATTAACACATCGATTGATCTGCTATAAAAACGTGAAAATTCAAATTTGATCTGCTATACATCGATTATCACATCAATTGAATTACTAATCTAAGATGCACTACTCACTGTAAGTGCCTATGCATCGATTAATACATCGATTATAAATAGATTAAAAGTCTGATCCTGTGTATACATCGATTATAACATCGATTGAGTGATAGTTTTAAAATTTAGGACTCACTGACTTATCGTATGCTATAATTGTTGGACTCTCTGACATTGCTTATACATTGATGCACACATCGATTGAGTTCAAGTTTTCAGAACTTGGTACTCTCTGACTTCGCTTATACATCGATTAATACATTGATGTACCTGGTTTAAAGTTCAAATCCTGATGCTAAGTACATCGATTAGCACGTGTGTACAGGAGGAAAAACCCTTTAATACATCGATTGGGTAATCGATTGACCGATCTGGGTTTATAAATTTCAACCCTTCCCTCCAAATTTTTCACTTTTCAAATCAAAATATCAAAGACCCAAACCCTAGCAGAGCTCAAAATCATCTCCAATGGCTCGTGTGAAGTAACCTGGACCATCTACACCTGTTCTTTCTAACTCCACATCTTCTTTCTCAACTCAATCTTCCACACCTCAACATGTTTCACCCAAAGCAACCCCTGAACTGAGAAAACTCAGACTTCTCAAAGGATTGATAAGCTTCCAATCAAAAGTTTGAAGAAGACACAAGACAAGGGCAAGAAGGTAGTTGAATCTTCAAGACCAAGCAGCCCAAGCTTCACAGCACACTGAAGAACCAAAGACAAATGAAGATGTTTAGATCTTAGGGTGTCTTAAGTGTGTCTATAATGATGTTAACATGCTATTTTTGATGTTTTGTTTTACTATTTTGAATTTCAATCTTTCTTTGAACAATGATGAATATAAATGACCGGCTAACTTGTTTTGATTATGCTGATATGAATGAATGAATTTATGATATCAATGAATGGTTAAATTTCTAGTATGTACCTTGTTTTACATGCTTTTATAACATGATTATTATTTTGAATCTCCCACACATGTTCTTTTTGATAATGACAAAGGGGGAGAATGGGTACCATACTAAATAAAACAAATGGGTTCCATACTAAATAAAATAACTTGAACTAATGATCTAAAATAATGATGCATTGATCCTATATATGTTCAAATGATAAGAACTGTCAATTAGACATGGGGAGTAAATGGTAAACAATTGCTAATTTTTTAATTACTATGATATTTCTAATTACTTCTTAAGATATATTGAATGTTAAACATGTTATAAATATGTAATATGTATGGTAAGTTTGTCATCAATCAAAAAGGGAGAGTTTGTGGATAAATGACCCTAGTATATTTTGATTAATGACTAAACTTCATATGATTATTACTCTTTGATTCACTAACTACTTGCCAAGCATGATTTTTTCAATGAGATTTAATGGAGCAAGAAAAGTGGATGCAAAGGATCATGGAGCAAAGCATTTCAATGCAAGGATCATGAAGGAAAACTTGAAGAAGGAGCATCATGAAAAAGGAATTTAAGGAAGATCATTAGGAACTTTTTTTGTAAAGAAAAGACTTAGTATAATTCTTTGATTAAGCTCTCTAAAACAAGTAAAATAAGTAAAAATGGTTTTCAAAAGTAAAAATGGACTAAGAATGAAAAAGGGTAATTAATAAGTCTGTACATCTATGTGTACATCAATGTAGTTTCAGTTAATTAACTAACTTTTAATGAAAACCTTAGTGTACATCTATGTATAAGTGTCATACATCTATGTATACATCGATTAATTCTAGACGTACTTAGTCAGTATGCATTTTTGCATTTATACATCAATTGGTATATCGATGCATAAGCCAAAACAGAAGCAAGGACTTTTTAAAATAGTCATACAATCGATTAAGTAATCGATGTATAAACTTCTGGGCTGAAATTGTAAGTGTTTTTCAAGAACAACATCGATGTATTAATGTGTGTATTACTCAAGATCAAGAACATCCAAGAACACAATCAATTAGGCAATCGATGTACACACATTGTAAGAAGTGAAATTTTGTTTAATACATCTGTGTACTAATCGATTGACTGTTAACAGAATCTGTTTTATAAGTTTGTTTTGATCTTAACTGACTTGAAAAGTGTGACCAACGAATCTATTTGGAAATATACCTATATAAGGACATTGGAAAACACTTTCTCAACAATAACTCATTCAAAAATTTGAGATCAAACACACAAATATAGAGATAGAGCTTTTCATTGAAAATCTAAGTATTTTTCTATAGAGCTTCAATTTGTAATATCTGATTTCTTAGAATCTGATTCAATTTTTTCGTATTGTAAAAGAGAGTTAAGAGAGAAAGTTCTCTCGCTGATAAATCAAAAGTAGAAGGGACTCTTGGTGCTGTGCAAGAGTAGAAGAAACTATTGTAGGAATTACAAGATTACTTTGACTGGAAAAGCTATCATTTGGGTAGAAGGAACTAAGAAGTGAAGCTTGTGTAAAGAATCTTGTAAATTGGTTTTTAATGGTGGACAAAACTCACAGTCATGTGGGGACTGGATGTAGGTTACCAGAGGAGGTAGCTGAACTAGGATAAATCTAGGTTTGTAATTTTCTCTATCCCTTAACTCTTTATTTGCTTTATTTTTTGAATGTATGAATTAAGTGATATGTTAGGGATGCTTGCATGATTTGATTAGTTTATGATCTTGTTCATATCTGAAATCAATCTTATTGTTGATATTTCTTTATAAGTTTCAAGTCTTGATAGAAATACATCTTGCAAAAACACATTTTGGTTTGTTGGTTGACAAAATCTTTTTCATAGTTATAGAAGAGAATCAGTTTTTGCAAAAAGGGGAAAAGTTTCAAAAACTTATCATACTCAATTCAACCCCTTTTTTGAGTATTACGTAGCCACAACCAACACCAGGTTGCTCCAAACCCATAGGCCAATAACTTGATCCAGAATAGTTGCCCCCAACTTGGCGGTTAGATGAGACATCTAAGTATCAAAGTATGAGTTGAACTAGAGCACACGACGCCCAGTGGACAAATGGATTCAAGTCATAGTGTTTACGTCAGATCTCTCGATGTTTCTTTCTAAAGGGCCAAGGTCTATGATGTATCGTAGTATGCCCCCGAGGTTAATGAGTAAGGTCATGATCCAGAGTGAATCGTTTTGCTTAAATCATCATTTTGCTCTCCGGGGTAAGTAATAGTTTGCCCCGATGTGTATTTCATAGGGTTCGAGTTATGAGTGTAGCTTAGTTTAGAACTGAGCTCCGAGTTATGATTTTGCCACGATCTTGATGAAAGTCCGTGGACTGGCTTTGGCGTCCTTCTCAAACATCATATGTCATTTCAGTGATGAACGTTCTGTGCATTGTCCTTTTAGTTGCTTTTGTTTAGAAACAGTGCGCTACGTGGATGATGAACAATGGAAGAAGCCGTTTGGGATTCATAACGTCATGATTAGTTATTTTCAAATTTCTAAAAAAGGCGCCATGATTATCCACTTTAAAGTTTCGAAATGAATGAAAAAACGTGTCTTCCCTCATTAATTATAGCGATTGAGGAGGTGTTTCCTCTCTTATAAATCGGAGAGGGTTTACCTCTTCTCACTTTTTACCTCCCCTGACATTCTAGACTTTTTTTTTGGTGATCTAGGCGATTTTCAGTGAGCTCTTGCGGCAGAAATTAGTGTTTTCAAAGCCTATTCTGCACTCTCTTCATCGTTTAAAGCTTATTTTCTCCTCCAAAACTCAAGGTACTCCTCATTTTCACCCTTTTCTCTGTGAACATTTGGGGGAGGAATGTCAGGGAGTGAGGAGATAGTGCACAAATAGTGGACCGTTAGTGGAGGTTCTGGGTCCTCCTTTATCCCTACCACCTCAGCCAAGGTAGAGGCTTCAAGCCCACGGTGGGGACTCTGATAAGGGTTTGAGTTCCTTGGTTAGGATGAAGATCCTGGAGGTATTCTGGAGGGTAAATCAAGCTAGAGAGCTGGCAAGGCGTGGGCCAGCCTGTCCACTCTTTGAACTTATGATGGCACAAGGAGACTTGAGTGATTCTTCAGAGTCTAATATGGGTGCGTCCTCTGTAGGTATGGCACAAAACTAGAGGGTGGCACCTACTGAGCATGAGGAACTTATCCTTCCATAAGACGTGAGCATATACCAAAGGGTGGAAAAGGACATCCTAGGCATCTCGTTTAACGTGAAGACTATAAGAGATGCCCATAAGAAGCATCAATACATACAATTGATTATGTACGAGCTTAGAGATCGGGAGTTCACGATCCGACATTTGTTGGAAGAGGAGAGGGTGTGCTTAGTCCGTATAGAAGGTGAGCATTTCATGTATATGTACGAGGTTCTCTTTAATTAGATCGGAGTATGGCTGCCATTCACCGAGTTCGAGATGAGCATCCTCAATCGCTTACGAGTGGCACCTACTCAACTCCATCCAAATGCTTAGGGATTTGTTTGAGCATTTGAGCTCGTCTACCGGGTCTTTGATTGGCCCTACTCAATCAACTCTTTCTTCTTCTTTTTTTCTCGGTTTTCGTCCTTTAGGAACAACTAACCAAAGGGAAGGGTCACACTACGTGTGCAGAGTGGGCACAAAGTTTTCAAGCCCTATCAAAAGTCCTTTAAGTATTTCAAAAGGGACTTTTTTAGGATAGAAGGGGCTCTAGGGTTGACACTTTTTTCGTCACCCCGAAAAGTCAACCTCGCCTCTATTTATACTGGACCCAAGTTAGCTGAGAGTAGAGGAATGAAAAGATAGAGACTCCGATCTCTGAGATCTCTCTTCCCGAGGCCAAGGTCCTATGCTTCTTGATAGACTAGATTAAAGAAAAGGGGGGCATCTACTATAAGGATATCTTGGATGAGCTCGCCAATTCTGTAATGGCCTTGCTAGGTATCTCGCCCTGCACATTTCTTCTTTTTACACTTATCTTATTGCACTTAATATTTATCTAAGTGTGTGTTTGTAATACTTTTTCTTTTTTTGCAGAAAGCATGGCACCACAGACCAGACTACGGTGCCTAGCCCAGAGATTGGAGGCCAAGGGGGGTGGGGTGTCCAAATCTTAGCCCCAGTAGCATCTTCAAGGGTGACTCTTGCTGTTCCTCCACCTTCGAGCAGTGCATTCCCTCAGCCCATGGCTGAGGTGGTTCCCTCACCTCCTACAAGCACTGAGGTTCAAGATGCTGGGAATAATTCTACTACTTAGCCATTGTGACCTTGGAAGAGGCGGGCTGAAAGCAGCATGGATGCAAGGGGGAAGAGGCTAGCCATTGAGGGCATCCTAGAGGAGCCCGAGGTGTTCGAGGTCCCAACCGGTTCGGGGTTTGAGGGTGGTCCACTCCACTTTTTATCTGGATCAGTGTGGACTTGGGGGGATGATCCTACCAGCTTCATTGATGGTGCCTTGTTGAGTCCCACCGAGATTGATGTATTAATTGAGCAAGACATGGTGGAGCTCCTCCATGAGGCCCAACTTCAGAGTTTGCGCATCACCTCTTTCCTTTGATTTATAGAGGAAGCCTAGGAGTCCGTCTAGGAGGCTTCTAGCTTAGAGAGGTAGCTTAACACCATTCAGGGTGAAAAGCAAAAACTTAAGTTAGAAGTTACCCAGAAGGATGGGCAGTTGGCCCAGCCTGCCAAAAAGATTAAGTTGCGTGACTTCGAGGTTGGTAGGCTCTGAGCTAAGGTCACTTCTCTCTAGACTAAAGTTGCTAAGATGGATTCACTCCAAGCCAAGGCTGTTGAGTCGACGCGCTTCAAGTCCAACTTGGCAAACCAACGACTCAGGAGAACATGTTGAGAGTGGATTTGACCTTTACTAAGTCCATCCTTGCTGGTGTTAGGGCTCAATGTGAACTTCTGCTCCAGACTGAGACCAAGTTGAATGAAGAAATTACATAAATGGAATGTGACTGGACAAGGTATATAGAGGAATCATTCGAGAAGGCTCTTAACAAACTTTGCCTACTTAACCCTGGTCTTAATGACGAAGGGATTAATGCTTTGAGGGAGGTTCAAGATGGCCAAATTGTGGATGCAACTATTCCTGAGACTGCCCCAAATGACCAAGTGGACCGAATGATGGATGGCAGAGGAGGGACAAAAGCTACACCAGAGGTTAGATGAGAAGAGGCTAGGGCCATAGTGGCCGAGGCGGTGTAGATCGAGGTGGCGTAGATCGAGGTGACGCTGTTCGAGGCAGTGGTGACGTTGGAGGGATCAAGCCTACTTTCAAATGCCCAAGTTATTTTTCATTGCCCTCTACAAGGGATTTTATTAATGTAATTAGACAAGTTCTGACCTCAGGCATATTTTGTTTAATTTCACTACTTGAAATTTTCTTCATATTGATGTCTGCTTTCCTTTCACCGAGATGAGTCCAACGCTTAACCTCGGTTACTTTATTTCATACTTGTCACATTTTTGCCTTTGCAATGCCAAGATAATTCCAATGCTTGATCTCAATGTTCATTTTACACTTAGTAATTTGCTTGCATAGTTTATCGATATGAGTCCAATGCTCGATCTTGGTGGCAAGACTTTGGATTGTTGAAGCATTTAGGGATCCATAATCTTGTTGGGGTTCGTGGCCTATAATCGTAAGTCAATGTTCAATGTGTTCCTCTGTAATCACTCTATTGATTGCTACTTGAAGGAAGGTAGGGACTTTATTACTCTTAGGGTTCTAACGTCCCTTTAGCAACATTTACCTTGCTATTTGTAGCAATCTATGCTTGCTTAGGAACCGTTGTTTTGAATTTATTGAGAATTAAAGCCGCTTTAATGATAATTTCAATTTTCTGCTCAATTTCCCAACTACTCACTACTCCTGTAGCCAATCACAAGGAACAATTAAACGTGGCTTCAAATATGCAGCCGATTCACCTTTTAAGGAGCATATTAGAGCGCATTACTCTCTTTATAAATAGGAAATATTTGCAGTGAGGTTATCACTTGTTCCTTTATTTCATTTTCCACCTATGTTTGAGACTGGATCTTTTCATAAGGTGGTCTCTTTTCACTTCTTGTGAGCGTGTTGAGGGCCATGTCCCTTTCTAAAATCATCTTTCATTTCTTTCCCAAATTCTTAAATGTGTTCTCTTTATCTCAACATATTTTTCTGGTGGAGGGCTTTCTCTTCAGGCGTAATGGCTTGGTGAGGGCCAAGTAACTGCTTTATGTGGCTTGGTCAACACATCTTCGAGTAGCAAAAGCCTTTCTTTCCAGGCATATATAGCAGTAGAAAAAGATCCTACACTTGTCGGAAAGGCTCATGGCTTCTATTGTAGTTCTTATGAGGCGTGAATGGGTTTCACCGTTCTCCCTCCTCTACTCTTATTACTATTACCAAAGTTGCTCACCATGCCTTGGGTGTATAGGGGTGTTTTGGAGGTGTAGGGTTATGAATCCTTCTCCTCATGTTGATCAAGAAAGACAAGACGGGTGCTCGCATCTTGAGGAATTGTTAAGGTGGTTGTGGTCAGTGCTTGATCATTATCATCATCGTCTTACCTGACTACCTGCTTGGCTTCTTCAAGTGGGCACTCTTGCAGGAGAGTAGCTTATAGGTTTTCCTTGTAAAGTTGATGATGTTTGGAATGTGAATAATAATAAATTTTATTTTTTTGAATATTCTACTTTTTGTTGTCTTGTAAAGTTGGCTTACTACTCCATGTCTTGCTCGATCTTAGTGGCTGTTAATAAACACTTGTTTTACCTAACCAAGATGAGTCCAAAGCTCAATCTTGGTGGTCAGGTTCATTTAGAATAGTTTCTAATTAGACTTGTATAATGTGATACGTAGGGGTCGGAGTGATATTTGATATCTTGGACCACGGTCAAAAGCGCGTAACCACGTTAAACCTTTGCTAGGCATATGGGTTAGGCTTAGTGTTACAGCCACGCTAAACCTTTTATGTTTATGGTTAATTTGAAAGTGAAAAGGTGATGTGAAAGCCTCTTGGTGTGGAGTCCACTTGTCCCGAACTACAGTCGGCTATGCTTAACCTTTCTAAAGGGTTAAGGTCAGGCCATAAGGGTATGAATAAAAATCCTCGAATGCGCTCCTTGACCTCAGACAATAATCAAGTGGATTCTCCTGTCTAGCCATCATATATAGATATCAGAATAGCTGATCCTCTTTAGACCTTATATTCTTCGGATCTCGGCGAGGTGTGGTGATCTTGTGGGTTACGGGTTAAAAGTAGATAGAACAAGAAAATGTTGAATGATTAATTCATTAATATCAACTGATGTCTCTTACGTAGTAAAAGTAGCTTACATAATAAAAGTAACAACTTAAAAACATTCAGCTGTAATATTTTCTAAATTTGTCTGCATTCTAGAAGTTTTGATTGCCTTGCCTAAAAGGGTTTCTAGGGTGTAGGCTTCCGTGTTGATTTTGGACTTAATTCTATATGGTCCTTCTCAATTAGGAGCTAATTTCTCATCTTTTGTATTTTTCCCTTTGATGTCTGCCCTGCGTGGCATGAGATCACTGGGGTTAAACTGACATGGGATCGCTTTGGAGTTGTACCATGCAGTAATCTTTTGCTTAAGGGCTACTTCTCGGATATGAGCAATATGACATTGATTCTCTAACTTGATTCTCCTATCTCCAGCAGGATCATGGCTTCACAATCGTAGGTCAACTTAAAATGGGGGAATCAATGTGGTATGGTCTGATATGCCCATAGGGCATGATCGAGTCATTCCACCCAATTCTTCTTGGCTGCCTCAGCTTGCCCGATGGTTTTTGGATTCTCCACCAAGGTAAAGTACTATTTGATCTTGAGGTCGACCAAGAGATCTTTGAATTTTTGATTAGTGAACTAGGTTTCATTTTCTGTTACAATTGACTCCAAGATTCCAAATATGCTAATGATATTCTTATAAGTGAGTTTTTGAATTCACGCGGAGGTGATTGTGGCCAATAGTTCTGCCTCAATCCACTTAGTGAAATAGTCAATAGCCACTACCAAGTACTTGACCTGCCCTGGTGCTTGGGAAAAGGGACCTAGGAGATCTATCCCCTACTAGTAGAACAACCATTGGACAGACATCATTGACAACTCTTTAGGAGGTGCTGCATAAATGTCTGAGTGGCGTTGGCATTAGTCACATCTCTATATGTGTTCCATGTTATCAGCTTCCATGGTAGGCTAGTAATATCCTATTCTCAGCACTTTCCTTGCTAGGGATTTTCCACTGAGGTGGTGGCATGAGCTTCTTTCATGAATCTCGACCAAGACATATTCGGCTTCCTTTGGGCCAAGGAACTTGAGGAGAGGAGAAGAGAAACCATGAAGATACAGTTGGTTGTCAAAAATAGCGTACTAGGCTGTTGTCCGTACTAACTTCTGGGCTACTTTTTGATCCTCTAGTAGTGGGACACTACAGAGGTAGGCAAGTATTCGTGTCATCTAGGTTTCATCATCTTTCAGTAAGAGAACTTTGTTGTCCATGATACTGGGAGTGAGTAGGGTGTCTTGGATCATAAACTTGTTATTGCCTCAGCTCTTTGTACTAGCCAATTTTGATAAGATGTTATCTCTGGAGTTCTGTTCCCTTGGGATGTGCTTCACTCTGACACTGTCAAAGTTTTCCATCAAATTTTTAATCCTGGCCAAGTACTTCTGTAGTAAGGGCTCCTTAACCTGATATTCCCCTTTTATCTGGGACGTCGCTAGCTGCGAGTCACTGCATTGGACTATGTCTATGGCTCCCATCTCCTTTGCCATGTTGATGCCTACTATGCATGTTTCATATTCGACCTGGTTGTTGGATGTAGGGAACTCGAACCTCAACAAATTTTCTAATACGAGGCCGACTTTGTTTTCTAACATGACCTCGACACCACTCTCTTTAGGATTTAAGGACCCATCAATATAAATGGTCTAGGAATGTACCTTAGGATGGCTGGGGTACGGTGTGAGCTTAAATAGGTAGTCAGACAAAACTTGTTCCTTTATAGCTAGTCTCAGTTCATAGGTAATTCCAAAATCGAAGAGCTCTACTGACCAAGCGATCATTCTCCCTGCGAGATCCGGCTTGTGGAGAATTTGCCTAATTGGCTAGTTTGTCCTCACTATTACTGGCTGGCATTGGAAGTATTATCTTAGCCTTCTTGCAGTGATCAATAGTGCCAGGGCCAGCTTCTCAATCTTTTGGTAATGAATCTCGGGGCCTTGCAGGACTTTGCTAATGAAGTAGACCGACTTCTAACCCTTATCTGTTTCTCTATCAAAACTAAGCTAATTGCCTCGTTGCTGACAGAGAGATAGGTGTAGAGTATCTCACCGGGGTTCAGTCTTGTCAGAATAGGTAGCGTGGACAACATCCTCTTTAACTCTTGGAACACGGCCTCATATTCCAAGGTCCACTCAAAGTTCTTTCCCTTTTTTTAAAGTTCTGAAGAAGAGAACATATTTTTGAGCAGCCTTAGCTAAGAAATATGTGAGGGAAATGATTCGTCTTGTCAATTGTTGCACCTCTTTGTTGGACTAGGGATTGTGCATATTGAGCATGGCTTGGAATTTTTATGGGTTGGCCTCAATACCTCAGTTTGTTAATAGAAACCCTAGAAATTTGCTAGCCTGCACCCTAAAGACGCACTTCTCTGGACTCAGTCATATGTTGTGCTTCCGATTCTCAGTGAATACTTCCTCCAAGTCTTTAATGTGGTCACTGGTGTCCTCCGTATTGACTATCATATCGTCAATGTACATTTCCAGTATTTTGCCAATTTGTCCATCAAAGACCTTGTTCATTATACGCTGGTAAGTTGCTCCTACATTTTTTCGTCCAAACGGCATGACCCGGTAGTAGTAACTCCCCATCTTAATTATGAAGGCAGTCTTGTCTTCATCTTCTGGATTCATGGGGATTTAGTTGTAGTTAGAGTAAGCATCTATAAATGAAAGTAACCTGAAACTAGATGAGTTGTCCACCAACTTATCAATGTTGGGAAGTGGGTAGGGTCTTTTGGACATGCCTTATTAAGGTCAGTATAGTCAATGCACATACACAACTTCCCATTGGCCTTCTTGACTAAGACCATATTAGAAATCCATGTGGTGTAGGAGACTTCTCTAATGAATCTGGCATCCAAGAGCTCCTTCACTTGTTTTTGGATCACTTTTTGCTTTTTAGAACTAACTTTCCTTTTATGTTGAGCCATCAATTTTGCATTCTTCATAATAGAAAGTTGATGGCAAATGAAGTCTAGGTCTAAACCCGGCATGTCTGCTAAAGTCTAGGCGAACAGATCCTTGTTTTTTTTGTAGGACCTCAGATAATCGAGATCTTTCCTCTTGACTAAGTTACCCTCCAATCTTGGTCATCTGGTTCGACTTGGCACCAAGTCGAAAGGCTGGAGCTCTTCGTTAAGTTGGGGATGTGTATCGTGGATCTCTTCATATACATCTAACTCGGTCAAGAGGACGTTGACAGAGTCTGTAGTGACTGGAGTTGAATTGTTGCGCCAATCTATGGTCTGGGGTTTTTTTGGCGATTTTTAAGCTTTCGTTGTAGTATTTCCTTGGCATGGCTTAGTCCCCTTTGACAGTCACAACTCTGTCTTGTTGGTCCAAAAACTGCATGGCCAAGTGAGGTGTGAAAATCACGACTCCACTGGCATTGAGTGAAGGATGTAACACCCCAAATTTCCTATATCTTAAACAGTAATTTTGACAGTTAACAGAATTTTACTGTTTAGTAATTTCTGGATACTGTAAAATTATTTTGATTATTCTGTCAGCGTATTTGATCATTTTGAGTGATTTACTCCATGTCAGGAAAATAATAATTTCCAGGCCGGAGAAAATCTTTCTGTATTTATTTCTCTTGACTGTTAATTATTTTTAACAATCTGACTTGACTTTCATACATTTTTTAATTTTTGTGATTTTATGTGTGATTTTAATTTTTTTTCTGTTTGTGAGCCCCACGAGGTGTTTGTGGGCCCAGGTGACCTTACGTGGGCCCAGGTGGGTCCCGCAAAGTGAAAAATTTTTCTACGCATAGAAAAATTTGCACTGTTTAGACGGAGACAGGGGATCTTACTAAACCTGAATCTGGAAACAATTTTAGAAAATTTGTTTTGTACTGTATTTATTTATCGGAAGATAAACAGTAAATATATTCTTTCGTGGGATTTTTAGTAGATAAAAATAGAAATTATATTGCTTAAGTCAACATTGGTGGTTTGGATATCCACTATAGATTCAATTAACGGTTAAGAAATAAATTTAATAAAGAAACATAAGATAATCATAATTGATTTAATCAATGGTGTGAAAATAAACTTAGTTAGGCAAGCTTCAATATCAACCGTAGATTTAATCAATGGTGTAAAATTAATTATATAAAGTGACCATTTACAACCATTGGATTTAGAGTTAATCAAGGGTGGAGATTTGGTCTTAAAAAGTGACAAAGACCATTTATGACAATTGGATGAAGAATTAATCAAGGGTGGAGATTTGGTCTTAAAAAGTAACAAAGACTAATTATGACCCTTGGATTAAAAGTAAGAAGAAGTAATCTTGACCATTTATTTTGGAGACACATCTAATGGCTAGAATTTAAAGGAGTAGGATCCAATGGCTTAAATTTAGTCTTCTAAAAATTAAAAGTCTACCTAAATCCTAACCATTGAATTAATCAATGGCTAGAAATACTTCAAATAATGGCCTAATTAACAAGCCAAGTAAACTAAATTAAATGTTAAATTGTTATAATCTAATTCTTAATTAGATATCCTAATTTTAATTAGAGATTATAATATATGAAATAATATGTCTAATTAATTAGTTATGTAATTAGAAAATTAGTTAAGATTAATTAGGAAACTTAATCTAATGAATTAACTAATCAATTAGCAAGTAATTATGATAACTTTGGAGTGCATGATGAAGGGGGGGACGGTTAGAGAAGTAAGAAAGAAGAAGAGACATGTTGAGACATGTTGAAGTAGCCTTTTTAGGCCAAAGAAAAAGATGACAAAGTGGAAGACTTTTGCATGCATGTGATAGCCTTCAATTATGCTAAACAAATTTCTATCTCTCCATTCTTTCACTCCTACGGTTACTCACTTCAATTCAGCCCTCTATTTTGATTTTCTATCACACTTAGTAACACAAAGACCATTCTCTCTCTTCTCTCTCTTCTCTCTCTTCCAATTGTTCAAGAATACCAAGAACAAATACAAAGAACACCATTTTTTCTATTTTTTGAGCTATTCGGTCACCACCCATAGAACCACTTCCAATCTTTCATAATTTTATCTAGCTACATATCTTGAATCCTTTCATCAATTCAAAGCACTTTCATGTTAGAGACTTTCTCTAAATCATTCATTTTCATGGACTTTCTTCAAGAACAAAGTTATGGGATTTTTGAGGTGAAGTATAAGAAGACTTCATTTCTTCTCTTCTTTTTCATGATCTAAACCATGTTTGATCCATGGTTCCTCTTAATCAAGCTTAGTATACTAATTTCTATGTATTTTGTTTTGAATTTGAGAAGCCCTTGGTGTTGAAGGACTTGGAAAGAGAAGCAAAATCAAGAAGCTTTGAGGATCTTCAAGAGGTAAGAGGGAGATCCATCTCACCAATCAATTATGGTGGTGGGAGATGGTCTTATATTTGATGGATTATGAATTCATGTGAGAATTCCAATCTATGGTCATGTAATAATTAATTGTGTGTTTATGAGTTTTACTTTATTTTCTTGTGCTTTGATTATTTTTGTCTATGCTTAATATGCTTTGCATGATTTTATAGCTTTGATAGTATACTTATAATATGCGTGATGAGTATATGACATGTTTATGATATTTATGATGAAATATATATATATGTATGCCATGATGTGTGGATGGAAAGAAAATTGATCTTGGTTCCAATGGCCAAGGAAGAGCTACAGTTTTGATGCCCTTGATTTGGGTCAATGTTGAAAATTTTCAAGAACAAGGAAATTAAATTTTGATCCCTAGAACAATGAGAATTTCGGCCAAGACACCTCAAAATAGGTGTTTACAAATTAATATGTTTATGGAAGAATAAAAATTGGATTGATTTGAGGAGTATGGAAAATGAACTAAAGGTTTGTTTTTTTTAAGAAAACATGAACACAAATTTTAGAATGAAATTTTATTGATTTATTTTGTAGAAACAAGAATGGAATTTATTTAAGTTAGAAGAAAAATATTTCATGGTTCCAATGACCATCTATAAGGTTTTGATAATTTAGAAAAATGTTTTGATGTTATGAAATACAAGAACTTTCAAATAAGGATTTTTGAAAAGGGAATTAAGTGTTATAAATTAGGTGAAGTGGAATTTTCATAAAAAGAAGATTGAAAGTATTGAACTTCAAATTAATTTAAAAAGAATCAATTTTTAGAAGTGATTTAGAAATATAAAAGAAAATGTTTGTAACTTAAATTTACTCATGAAGAATTTATTTGAGTTTTGGAATATGTTAGGAAATTTAAAGTTAAGAAACAATAATTAAAACAACTCAATATGATTTTGTAGGACTAGATTAATAAAAAGTGATTTTGAGAAAATATATATTAAGGAAATTTTTTTTGATTAAGAATGAAAAATGATTTGCAAAGAAAGTGAAAATGAATTTGAATAAATGGGTTTGGTTTTTATAACCATCGGTACTTCGGTTTTGAAAATAAAATTTTAATGGTTTTGTTTGTGTAAAACCATATCAATTTAGAAGGAAAAATATTTAATGGTTTCAATAGTCATGTCCACGTTTTTGAAGGCTTGTAATGCCTTGATTTTTATGAACAAAGTGATTTTCAAAGTGGAAACATAACTTGAGTTAATACAAGAATTTGGAAATGGAATTAGAGCATTTATCACTTCAGAAATTAAGTTTTTGTAAATGAAAATGTTTTCGAACTTCAATTTATTTTGAAGAAGGTTGTGTTTGGAAATGCTTTGAGAAAAATGGAGAATATAATGGTGATTTGAGAATTTACTAAAGTATAACTTATTTTCAAGTTTTGAAGCACGTGTGGAAATTTTAAGATTCGAAACATTGATTTATATCAATGAAAAGGTAATTTTATGGATTATATTTGAAAAAGAATTTCTTGAGTAAAGAAAGCGGGGAAAAAGATTTTCTTGAGTAAGAAAATGTTTAAAAATGATATTGACTTATTTGAAAGTCCAAAATAATGTTTGGAATATTGAGGAATATTTTACATGATTGTAAAATTGTGAAAAATGATTTACGTATTTTAAAAATGATACTTCTACATAATTTGAAATATGTTAAAATATTTCTACGTGATTTGAATTACGTTTAAATATTTTATGTAAGTTTAAATATTTTACGTGATTTGAAATACAGTTAAAAAATCACTATGTAATTAAATAATGATAGAATATTTTTACGTAAATATGAAAAATGGTAGAAAATTGTTATGAGATTTGGGAAGCGTTTAAATATTTTACACTATTGAAAATATTATTGAAAAATATACGCAATTTTGAAACAGTGAAAAAATATGCGATTTGAGAAACGTATATTTTTACGCGATTGAGAAAGACATTGAAAAATTAATACGTGATTTAAAAGTGCAACAGAAGAGCTGCGGCATTTTGAAAACGTAACAAAAGTGTTACAGTATTGGGAAAATATAACAGAAACGTTTCAGAATTTTGAAAATGTAACAGAAACATTTTGGAATTGTGAAAACATAATGGAAATGTTATGCAATTTTGTGAAAACACGGCGAAAGTGTTTTATAACTATGAAAACATGATAACATGATTTTGTGTTGAAAATATAGTATAATTACTGTTGAACCAGTGTATGGACACTGTATGAGAAAATGACATGTTTTGCCTATGATTGACATTTGGTGCATTATACATGCATTGGAAAGATATGTCTGTGATTGGATTTAGTGCATTATACGTGCATTGAAAAAAATATGCGTTGAAGCATATAATTACATTGAACAAATGAAAATGAAAAGATTTAACCCTTTGGGGTTGGACTTGCACTGATATATTCGTGCATTGTATAAAATATAGCTAATAGCTATTATGGCCCTTGTGGTTGAAGAGGGAATGAGAATTGATAGTGAGGTCTATGATGGATCTGGGGCGTCGAGTAGCGGCGGCGGTCGACCAGTGGACGGTAGTGAGTACCCTGTGCCACTTGGCGATGCAGTCCGTTGCAACGCATTGATGATACCCGACAAGAACACGATTCTTTTCAACAATTGGGAGATTGTCTTTGGGCTAAGGCTGACAATTGACCAGAGCATTCTTCTCGAAATTGTGAAAACCTCTATGGAGTTGTTTTTGAAAAACTGAGTCTTTGTACATATGCATAAATCTGAGCATTTATATCTGTGTGATATATTAATTGAGGAATATTAGTTATTGGTTATTATAATTGAATTGATAAATGATTGGATGATGATTGAATTGATAAATGATTAGATGATGATAGTTGATTAATGCTGATAGCATGATTATGGCATGATCTGTCTGTATGATATTGTTGGCTGTGTGTTATCTCTGTGCTGCCATGTTGGTATTGGTGTAGGTGATCTTACCTCTTTGTTATGTTGTTTTGCTGTGTTTGTATTGTTAAAATCAAACAATAGAAGGATCTAGTTGTCTTAGACATAACGGGTGATGGATACTCTGAGATTGGAGATAACAATAAGGAGTGGACATTCAGGACTCGAAGGTGTGCATTGTTGACAAAGGAACATATGTCTGATGCATCAAGATGGACAGAAAAAGGAATAAGTATGTTAAAGTTTTCCGTTAGTGTTGTACCGTGCTATTAAGTAGGACCCGTCATGGGTTTGCTACTGTAAAAAAAAAAAGAAAAAAAATAAGTCTGTTAATTTTATATTTCTCTTTAAATTGTGATATTAATTGGTGTCAATATTGCATAATGAATAGTTGAAATATGATTTTCAATATTACCTAATATTTTCAGTAAATTTACGTTTCAGTAAAGAAGAAATTTTGAAACCCATCTTTTATAACTCAAACTTTGTGCGAACTTATTTTTAGATTATGAGTCGGAAGTCAGAAATGTGATGCCCTAGCTAGGGTGTTACATTAGTTAGTGTCAGAGCTGAGGTGTTACAAAGGACGACCTAAGATAACATTATAGGTCAAATGGCAGTCAACCACTAGGAACCTGACCTTGATAGTTTTAAAGAGTGGGTCTTTTCCCAAGGTCAGGTGAGTTTCAATATACCCAACCGGGGTGATCTTGTCCCCTGTGAATCTGATCAACTCACTAGTGTATGGTATGAGTTCTTCTTTTGATAATCTCAGCTTGTTGAACAAGTCTAGGAACATAATCTTAGCTAAGTTACCCTGATCCATAAATATTCTGTGAATCTCGACGTTTGTGATTATCTCGGCAATGATCATAGGGTCATTGTAATGCCCCAATACTAATACTGTAAGTATATATGGATTATACAAAAATATTTAGAATTAAGTACGTTACAATTATATTATTGCCAATTTTTGATAAATAAATATAGTAATTTTTAATGTTAAATTGAGCCTTATGAGGGATAATCAAATATATGAATATAATATACATATAAAATATCTGGTTATACACTTGATATATATAAGTCACACTAACATTGATATTCCATACAATCTTATACATTAGTGTTTAAGTGGTACAAACTAAGCCTTTATAAGCATATGTACATGTAGTCTTTATACAATCCATTGCATAATAATAATTACAAAGTAATGGTCAAAATGATAAATAGCCCTATACTATTTCAACATCCTCCCTCCAACTCCAATGGTGGTGGATCTCGTGCTAGAATTATCATGAAAAATATTTGCAAGGGGTGAGAATCTTAGAAAATTCTCAGTAGTTATAAAAACATAAACTGTCATTATCATAACTCTAGCTGCTTTGGAAAATTAAATCATTACTTAAATTATCATATAGAAAGAAAGGTAGCTAAAGCCAAAAAAGGGCTTCATTTCTCTTCCCGAGGAAGAAATTCAATTTAATCATTTATCGATAACATATATTCAAATAATATAACTATTCTTAACACATCATTAATAAACCATAGATTTCATCAAGAATGAATCAAGTATAAACTATATCTCTTTATATCTAGAATATTTATATTTATCCTCAATGCAAACATTCAATATCAAGCCTATGATTTATATAACTTATAAACTCGAGATGATATGCAACTACTTCATCAAGCATAAATCATTATCTAGTGCTCATTAATTTTCATTTTTCTAAGCATATTCCTCGAACTTTTGTCCTTTCATCAAGTAGGTAGAGAATGTCGCATCCTTATGTTACCTTGGTGAGGAGGGAATGTCGTATCCTCACAATACCAATTACTCAGTGATAGTCTGCTTATCAGGTTAGTGCACTCAGCCTATACGTAACAGTATGCCATTACACAACACTACCCCAAGTAACCTAGGCCACATCTAGTGAGGGAATGTCACATCCTCAATCTAGAATCTCAAGCAGAGAAGGAATGTCGTATCCTCATACTACTCTGATAGGGAGAGAATGTCGTATCCTCACGCTATTAATCATATAGGATCACCCCAAGTAAAGAGGGCATGTCTCATCCTCACTACCCAACATCTAGGATTAACCTTAGTTACAACGATTATTCCTAATATCAGTCACTGGCCAAAACAATCTATGGGTTACCCTTCATAAGGGAATAATATCTAAGGATCACCCTTATTCAAGGATCATGTCCAGTAACTTTTAGTTTTGAGCACTTAACAAGTCAATTCAATTCTAACTCAATTTAACATTTTAAAGGAGCAACTCACAATTTATCATTCATTACTAGCTCAACTTTAACTTTGTAAAGGAGCAAATCAATTTCTAAAACATCTCATAAACTTGACAAGTATATATTTCAATCCATCTCATCTATAAATATATCTAATGCACATGATCATTTTTTCACTAGTTTATCAAGTGCACATTCACAATATAAGTCACTTCTCATAGTGAATTCAATCAAATCTCTTCGTGTTGCATAGAATGATACTCTGTTTATTTAAAATAAAGGACTGATAATCGATTATCCTCCTTTGGTAATCAATTATCACTATTCTGTAGTGGTATTTTGTAAGTTGATAATCGATTAGCACCTCTGGATAATTGATATCACTCATGAACATGTCAATCTAGAAGTGGATAATCAATTAGTACCTCTGGGTAATCGATTATCACTCAAAATATTACATTCTGGAAATTGGCAATTGATTAGGACCTTTGTCTAATTGATTATCACTCACGATTAGCACTTTTTGGAAATAGATAATTGATTATCACATGCTGATAATAGATTATCTTAAGCTTTTACATACCAGAATCAATTTTTAAACACAATAACTTCCATTTCTTTCTAGTCCTTCCTTCAACATATAATCAAATTTCAGCACATACACACACACACACACACACACACACACACACACACACATTTATATATATTCAATCCAAATTTCATAAATTATGACACTAAAATCAATCGTTAGTATCCCATATATCCTCAAACTCAAATTCTCAAGTATATATATTTATATAACTTCAAATTTATCAATCTCATACATGAAAATACAACTAATATATCATAAAAGTCATAAGAAATCATCAACCAATTCATTTATGCAAAGTATGAGGAATTAAAAAAAGAATAGAGAAAGGTAAAGCTACACAAAAATCCCTACCTAAGCTTCCTTCAAGGATGGTATTTCCTTCCTTTTATTTGTTCCTCTTTTGTTTCCTTCTTTGTTCCTCCTCTTTCTTTTCTTTCTTCCTTTTCTGTTATTTCTCTTCTGTTGCTTCCCAAACATGTGAGTGAAGAGAAAAGAAAAGTGAGAAATGAGAAAGTAAGAAAGGTCAAAGACGATGGAAAATGGATGGAGGGATAAGGATGAATCTGAAGTTTGATATGTTGTCATTAGTGGGTGAAAGGTTTTTATCTCTTAAGAATATTTTAATCTTTCATTGATGAGTTTTCTATCTTCCATAAGTGTATTGAAAATTTCAATTTTGTTCCTATACTCATCATTTAATAACTATTCATATACACCATTAACAGCCACTAAGTTTTATTATTCTTCCTTAAGTTAAGATAAACCTAAGGAATTAAACTTATAGGCTTACAGGTATCTGCCTTAACTTATGATCATTTTGAAAATAATATCCATCCTCTATTTGACATCTCCACAAAATTTCATGATTTCCCAAGCTACTTTCTCATTTAACTTGTCCTTTAAACACTTATACCGTGTTATTAAAAATGCCAAACTAATTCAGTTAATTCTCCAAAATTTACCACAACTCATTCTAATTATTTGTAGCATAGAAATAAAATTTTCATATTTATTTCCATCATCTAAGCAGTTTATGCTAAGTTATGAGCTAATATGAGCTATTTTCCATGTCTTGAGTTATAGTATTATGCCCAAACTAACTCAGAAACTCATCTGAATTATTAGGTAACTAATACAAATGTTAATAAACTATTATATCAATCTTTAAGGCTAATAGGCTAGGAAGGATATTACAGTCATCATGATCTGGGATGGTATTTCTATAATCCTCATAAGAAAACAAGATCAGTGGGGTTTTTCTTGACATTCTGTCTGACTTGGATTCTGTGAGGGATGCCACGCTTATCACAGCCCAAAGGGCCTTTTTCCTAGCGTTTTTAGAATTACTACCACCTGCGAAGCCCCGTAAGATGGTGTTTATTGTCCAAGTTACTTCATACCAATTGTAGAAATAAGTTTGCCCCAATAATTTAATATGTTAAGTTTTGATGATGACAAATACAAGATAAAACGAATGATGCTTATACTACATAGATGTGCTTAATAAATTATATTGAATCATACATGATCATGTACTCCATTTTGTTATATTTCATATAAGAATTATGCATATTCTTTATAGCATCTTTTATAGAATATATCCAATAATGTGTCATATAAGTTGTATTAAATTAATATTGGATTTGGTTCTATTTAAATGAAAATATGCAAAGTATTTTTTGTTGCATCCTATATAGAGCATATCTATTAGTAATTGATAAATATTTTATTTGGATGTGCCTATGAAAGTCTTATATGCATGTTAGACTAACTAGAGTTATACATTTATGAATAATGCATATAAAGATATTGAATTATGAATTTAGACTAACTATGTTTTTTTAAGTGAGCAATACTTTGTAGGATAGTCCAAGTACCAAAAGTGAACATTGCACTAAGAAAACAAAAGATCACAATTATTTTAAACTTAAGAAGAATGAGAATGATAAGATGTTCTAAGCATTTGCAAGATTTGAGGAGAAGAATTTTTTGGAAGCTTGAATTACATCAAGAAGCCTAAGGAATAGAATTGGTATGTTTTCCTTTTAGGCTTTCTCTTATGTAAAAATAGAGGTTTTACATGAAAAAAGCTCAAATATGTTTTTAAATCTTTACAAATGATTCTTACATGCTAAAATTCCTAAGAAACATGTTTTGAAAAGCTAATCATGGAAGTAGTTCAAAACTATGAAAAATAGTCAAGTTTGAGTTTTGAAAAGCTGACATTTGCTTACTATTTTGATCATAACTTTCAAAATACTTAACGTTTGTTGTGAAACTTATTGCATATGAAAATAGACTTAAATATATTTCTAATGAGTGGTCATTTGCTTAAAACGGATGAGAAATTAAGAAGTTATAGATGTTTAAAGTCGTTTTCCAAGTATCAGGATATTGTAAACACGTTTTTAGCAAACAGAAGCCATGTAATCGATTACATGAACCTTGTAATTGATTACATCCTGCCTAGAAAGCCCAAAATATGTTCTAAGAGCCATGAAGTTGATTATAACATCCATTAATCGATTACCACGAGTTTGAAATGTTCCCAACGACTATAAACAGCTAGTTTTCATAAGAAATCATTTTTAAACACTACCAATGACTATTTTATCACTTGGGCTCTATATATAAGTGATGCTTGAAGCTTTTATAACTTTTGAACACTTAATTTGATCCTTGATTCATCAAAATTATATTTTGAGTTCTTTATTGTAAAATCCTTTTATTCCTTTGTTCTTCAAGTTGTATATCTACTCTTGTGAGAGTTTCTAATATTTCTATTCATCTTAATATCATTGTAAGAGAGTGAGGTATCCCTCAACAGAGAAAAAAGGTGAGGTATCCCTTAAAGTGAGACTCAAACACAAAGGGTGAGGTATCTCAAAGGTGTTGTGAGTGCTCTTGAATGTAAAGGCTTTTCAAGCACCTGTGAAGCTTGAAGAGTTGGAGGCTCTAGCACAAGGGTGAGGTATCCCAATGTGTGAGGAGTACTCTTACTTGTACAAAGATTTTCCTAACACTCGTGAAGTCTAGGAGATAGTGAAGAAAATCTCAAGTTAAGCTTGAGAACTAGATGTAGGCCACAAGTAGTTGGTGGCTAAACTAGGATAAATTCTTAAGTTTGATTCTCTATTCCCTACACTCTTTAATTTTAATATTTGGTGCAACATATTTAGTTATTGCATATTGTGTCATCTTGATGTTTTGATTTTAAGAACTTGATATCTACCTTATTTGCTTGATTTATCCTATAACCCAAGTTATTTTTGAGTAATCTACAATAGTTGTATTTTTTTTAGACTTATTCCGCTGCATGTGTTGATTGAGTATATCAAAAAGTTTAGTTTTTTAATGGTGTTTTAAAAATTTGTAATCACCTAATTACCCTCCATCTTGGGTGATGGTTGCCATGGCTAACAAGCGTGATGACGGTTATCTTCATGATCATTATCCCGGGGTTGTGCCTTGTCTCAGTTTTGGGCATTCCGTGATGCGCCTGCACCAGGATTATCATTCCTGGCTAGAGAGCGTCTTTTCTAGTAGGGTGGGGGATGGAGTTCTCCACGGGTTGTAACTCTACTTACTGTAGTTTTGCCTTCCCTTGTGGCTACTCCGAGATTGGCACCCATATTGGGCTAGGTGGCTATCTCGAATTAGCAACTCAGTGACGTCTTGGAGGTTAATGCAGTCTTTCGTATTATGTCTGTGGCCACTATGCCACGCACAATGCTTGAACTTATCTTTCTGCAGGTGCTTCTTCAAATGGGGATGTCTTTGCATATCTCGGAGCTCGATGTTCATTGCCTCTTGATAAATTTGAGCTCGAGACATGTTTAGAGGAGTGTATTCCTTATATTTTCCCTTGAAAGGTTGTTTTGAGTTTCAACCCTATTGATTGGATGGTTCGAGCTTAGGCTTAACATCTGTACCCTTCTCAAGATGCTTTTTAACTCAGAGGACGTCTTTAGTATTGATGTATTTATTAGCACGGGCATAGAACTCATTCATGGTCTTGGGATCCTTTTTAACCAGTGAAAAGGAGAATGGTCCTGGTCGGAGCCTTTCTTTGATGTAGTATAATCAGAGTCTTTCATCCCAATCTCATATGTTCACAATCTCTTTGTTGAACCGGGATATAAAGTCTAGGAGAGGCTCCTCTTTTCCTTGCTTAATCTAGGAGAGGCATGAAATGGATTTAGGATGTACTTTGCTAGTGGTGAAGTACAACAAAAATCTTGAGGACAGGCTCCCCTAGTTATCCACGGACCTCGGAGTTATGGTGGTAAACCATCTTAAGGAGACTTTCTTTAAAGGCAGGGGGAAAGCATGACACATGAGAGAGTCATCAACTCTAGCAAACAAAAGTGTAGAAACGTAGGCATCCAAGTGTTCTTGAGGGTTTGTGGTCCCATCATAGGCTTCTATATTTGTAGGATATTTGAAGCACTTATGGATTTTGTAAGCCATCAGTCTGTTAGAGAATGGTTGATTTTGTGAAACCATGTTCCTTACTCCATGTTCCTACTTTTTTCTATGGACAGGTTCATCATTATGATCGAGACCCGCGATCTTAGAGTTTTCTAGATGGCAGTCATCCTCCTGAGTTTTGTCTCTTCTATTTTCACGATTTCTCCTAGGAGATCAATTTTTTCCTTCATTGTCTTAGTTGGTAATTCTCTCCAGGTTATGGATTCTATCCTCCTGGAGATGGATTCTTTCATCTTGAAGTTTAACCAGAGAGAGCAGTTCTGCCCTGGATAGCTCCTGTTGATCAAATTTAGCACGACGAGGTTGAAATTCATTCTCTACTCGATCTCTGAGGTGTTGTAGTGCTGATACCCGCTGTCCATCGCTAGATGGTGCTCTTAGGGGACCTAGACATTGTCTCACTAGAACTAGTGGGGAAGGAGGGGGAGATTCTCTCCAGTGAAAGAAGTCTCCAACCTGTCTTTCTTGGGTTTCGGTTGAGTTACAACCAGTTGATAGCAATATATTTTATTCATTTAATGATCATCTCACTAGGTGTCTTAAGGTTCAATTTGGCTTAATTAAGTTAGTTTAGTCATATTTTATGATATTGGGTCTAATTAGATTATTGAAGGAATTATTACATGAATTGACCTTAATTTGTCTATTTGGCAGTGTTTAATATTTTAGCTATAATCTGAGTTTCGAATATATGATTGATGTGATTCTGGTCTTGTAGGAAAGTTAAAACAAATCTCTACAAGTTTCATGAAGACCTCAGGAGCTGAATCATATGCTTGGATAATTTAAATTGAAGTTGAAGCAAGAGCCTGAATGCTGATCTTGACAGTTTGACCTCTGCGCACTCATCAGCTTATATCATAAGTTATAGGAGCTCAATTGATGTCAAACAAGCCTAAATGAAAGCTAATACACAAAGCTACAACTCTTATGAATACTCCTAAGTTAAACTACGTCGTTTTGGGCGTGCTATTGAAGTTGGAAACAGAGGCAGGTTGCTAACAAGTTGGGCCACTTAATTGAGTATAACTTGAGTTTTAGGCCTTTAAATGACATGGGACTTGGGCCTAATGATTCCTAATTTACCCAGCTTTGTACCCAATAGGATTTTGATCATGTAAGGCCAAATTAGGAGTTAGTTTAAGAGGGTATGAGTAGAAGTATGAGAACCATATTCTCATTTAGCATTTTTCACACACACTCTGGATTTCTCTTCTCTCCCTTCTCTCTAGATCTTTCTCCCTTTTTTCTGTAGTTTTTCCCTCCCATTCATGGAGGGGTAGATCCTTTAATCAATCAAAGGGATTGATATTCTTGATGCTTAATCTTGAGATTCTGTTTTAATTATTTTACATTCAACTATTAATCAACTTTCTCTCCTTCATCTTTGTTTAATTTTGATTGAGTTGCTTAATTTGATTGGGTTATTTACATGATAATTACGTAATTACCATGTGTGAAAAAAGAATTATAGAAACTAAACAAGGCATCAAAGGTGTTTGATGAAATGTTTAGCTTGGTTGGATCTTGGTTTTTAAGTTAATTCGAGTTTTGGATGGATGCTTAATTTGTCTTACCTTGATTATCATCTTACATCCTCTTTATGGAATGGTTTGAAATTAGAGATTCAAGTTGTTCTTGATATTTCATCTTGGCAAATTGGTAATGGGGAGAGTATCAACTTCTGGCATGATCCTTGGCTTGATAAACTTGTAGCTGATTATTTAGAAATTCCTGCAAGAGTTCAGATCAGATTGAAATCTAATCTGCAGGACTTTATAGTGAATGGCTCCTTGCAATTTCCTGAGGTTCTGTTGCAGAAATGTCCTTCAATATTGAAGGAACTAGAATGGATTCATATTCCATTAGGAAATTTTGTTGATAACAGAAGATGGAACAATGACTCGGGTTGTTTGTCTCTTAAGGAGGCTTACTCTTTTATCAGTCCATCTGGTTAGCAAGTAAGTTGGCACAAGAATGTGTAGAGCGGCAGCATTCCTCCATCAAAATCCTTTGTTGTTTGGAGAATTCTCAAAGATAAAATGCCTACTGATGATCAACTAAGGAAGAAAGGTTGCATAATTGTTTCCACTTGTCATTTATGCTATGCAAGTGATGAATGCACTTCTCATTTGTTTTTTGATTGCTGTTTTGTAAATAGTCTTTGGAACCTGTTTTTCTCTATTTTTCAAATTAGTGCTAACAGTTTAAATATGCTAGACATCCTCTCTTTATGTGACAGAAATTGGAGCTCTCAGGTCAGAGAGGTGGTTGCAGTAGCCATTGTAAACATCATTTGGGTGATATGGCTTTGTAGGAACAAAGCTAAATTTGACAACACAAGCATTTCTTTAAGGGCAGCAAAGAACTTGATAATAGCAAATACTTTTCTTTCAGGAAATCTCAGCAGAGGAAACATGTCATCTGACATGATGGAATTCACTATCCTGAAATTCTTTTCTATCTCTAGTCATCCGAGAAGATCTCCAACAATTATAGAAGTTAATTGGTCTCCTCCCTCTTGCATTTGGATCAAATGCAACACATATGGTACTACAATGGGTTCCACGGGATTAGCAGACTGTGGAGGCATCTTTAGGGACTTTAGAGCCTCAACTCTTGGTTGTTTTTCAGTTAACATAGAAATCTCTGTTGCTTATCATGCTGAGCTCATTGGAGCTATGTATGCAATAGAAATAGCTCATAAAAGAGGTTGGAGGAATTTTTGGTTGCAATGGGACTCAATGCTGGTGGTTCAAGCATTTCAAGGATATTCTAATATTCCTTGGAAATTAAGGAATAGATAGGAGAATTGTATGATTCTGAAAAAGGATATGAATTTTTATTGTACTCACATATTTCGGGAAGACAATAATTGTGCTGATAAATTGGCCTCTCATGGTTTAGGAATTCATAATTTTAGTTAGTGGAATACAATTCCACATTTCATTAGTGATGATTTTTACCATAATAGATATGGTTTACTTAGTTATAGATTTTCTTAACTATTTTCATGGGTTAGGTCTACGCCCCCCATTTTGGTATTTTTTGTATTCTTTTTTCCTCTTATTAATAAAATGTTGATATGCTGCAGATGATAGGCGTTGCTTGGGGTGCCAACATAGTTCAAATGCCTTGCAATGCAGTGATGCTTTTGCATATCTTCTTTGTTTAAAAAAAAAATTCTGGATGCTTATCTAGTGGAAGATTCGTATCATCTTGAGACTTCTTGATGTGATCTAAGACCAATGATTCAGTTGATAGTTGAATGGATCTACAGTGATCAAGAATGGATTAAAATCAAGATTAGTTAATTCTTTTGAATTGGTTGTTTTCCTAATTCTGTTTACTCCTTTTAATTGCTTTCTGTTGTATAATCTTACAAACTCTTTCCCTTCTATTTATTAACCTCTTAATCTGATTTCATAATTAGAGTGATCTACGGGCTTGACTCGGTGTTACCTTATGCTGCAAGTAGTTTTGGTAATTTAGTTATAAATTGATTTACATTTGGTAGCCTCGGCAGTTATCACCAGTTCTAAGATTGGCTCATGAGTAGCAGGGACATATGCTGGACATCAATTTGCAGATGGTGGGTTACGTGCAGCAGAAGCGCGATTTTGGTTGGTTGAGCCTTGTCTCCTCCTTGTGTTAACCATGATGATGGTGATAATGAGAGTGTTGGAGGTGGTGTTGGAAGTAGAAATTTATCATTCTTATATACGATGCCAATGTTCAGAATTGGGTTCTGAGGGTTACTTGAGAAGGTAGTGATGAGTGGAAACCTGCAACACCCTTCTTAGGGAATTACATTTCAGACCAACAAATTTAAAACTAAAACCCAAGTCATAAAAGATTTAATATTATAATATACGGGTTTCAAAATTTCTTTTTGCGGATAACAAAAACTTAACAGAACATAGAAAACACAAGTCATAAAGAACTGAATAATACACTCTACATATATATACATAGTTTTATGAGAACATGAATACATAAGACTTACATACCAAAAAGCATAAATACAACTATCATAACAAACCTAAATTGACCCAAGTTCAAAACACCTAGAGGGAAGGGTCCTCCACTGGATCCTCTTCTGAATCCTCAGCAGACAAATTCCCTAACCGGGGCATGACTTGATGGACGGGAGTTCAAGCAGAAGATACCTCAGAATCCTCCCTAGGAGTGTAGTGAAGATCACCTCATAAATCCCTAACAGGCATATAGAACTCTAGATAAACAGTAGCATTAAAAGAAAAAGTAGTAACCCTATGGCGGGTCCTACTCAAAGATAGAGTAATATCTCCATAATACTCTACATGCTCCGTGTCCAAATGGACACGTCATGCGTCTGAACCTCCGTGGAACTGCACTCTAATGAAACCTAGAAGATCCAGCCTTGTTGCCATCACAGTCTTCATAGGACATAAACATAAAACAGAACAGATAGAACAATACCATAAAAAAGTGAGATCCCCTACATCACATACCAGTATGGCAGCAAAGAAATAGTAATAACAATAAAGCCATACAATACAGATTCAACAATGATAGTCATGATATTAAATAACAGATAAATCAACTATATATATATATATATATATATATATATATCATAGCAACATGTCTACTGACTATACAAATGTACAATGAACCGACTCTTACTTCATAGAGCTAAAACCAAACATCAGAGAGAATGATCGGGAGATATGTCCATATTTCGTCAACCTCAATTCAAGTGCTTCAAATTTATCAGTGTACGCATCATGGCTTATACAAGACATTCTACACCAGATCGGGAATAGGAATAGTATCTCATCGAGATCATCAGTGCGTTTGCATCAGTCCCCATGGCACAGTAGAGCTACTAACTGGCCACTTATGGGATACCTGCGCCCCAACTCCCCCAAGATCAGTTATTGACGTTCACTACGCAATTCGCACCCGCACAAAGGTGTAATTCAATCTCCTAAGCATACAGCCTTAACAAACAAAGTCACAATGACTTTCACAATGCATGATCGAATGATTTCATAAATCAATAATTAGTAACTACGTGACTTCCACGTAAAACAAGCCACCACTGGGCTTAAGCCGTCAACTGACGTCTCTGGGTCCAGTACGTCGGCTCGACAGCAATCTATTGTTTTTCTCAATCGTGAAGTATTTTTACTATATTATCACAAATGTGTAACACTTCTTGTTACGTCTCTAAATCATGTAACATTTTTACGTCATTTTTCAATCGCGTAAAGATTTTAAAACATTTTCTTAATTGCGTAACTCAAAAATCCATGTTTTTGAATCACGTAAGGTTTTATCAATACTTTTTAATCGCGTAAAACGTTTATTGACATTCTAAGCTTAATTTTGAGACTTTCTATGTTTAATATAAAATTTGAACCTTAATTCCAACATTTTCTTACCAAATCTCCTCTAAGTGATATTTTCTAATGTTTTTCATAAAAATCTATATTATTTTAATTAAATCAAGACATTTCAAAAATCTTTTTCCATTACTTTTACTAAAAACTTTCTTAAATAAAATACTTTAAGTTTCAAATCATCCATCAAACTTATTTCCATTATCTTGGCCAAAAATCAACTCTTTTCAAATAATAAAATTTTGTTCGTCTTCTTTTTAACCTGTAGACCCTTAAATCATATTCTTATTACCTAATCATCTAGGTTTTCATTCCATAAAATAATTTTGCCTTGGATAACCCTTCTTGGGCTAAATGGCTGTGAGCCATACATAGTCTTTAGGACCAAAATTTTGCCTTTCACATATGATTCAAAGCATATAAATTTTCTAATCATCAATTTATGCAATAGCAATTTCATGCATACTATCAAAATCATATAATCACATAGTAAACAAGCATAAATCATTAAATTCATACAAACAAGTGAATAAATCTTCACATGGATTTTTCAACAACAAACCACAAATTTCGTTTCTCACCACCAAGTTGGTCGATGAGGTTAATCTCCCTCTTATCTTAAGTGATGATCAAAAACTCCTTTGTTGTCTTCTTGAAATGGCTTCTACCTCCAAAAAGATCCTTAAAACAAATCAAACATACAATTATTAAAATCTAAAGCTTGAAATAAGATGACCATGGATCAAGATTATGGTCTAGAACTTTAGAATAAAATTTAGAAATGAAGATCAAGAACTTCACCTAAAAACCTTCAAACTTTAGCTTTAAGAAAGTGATTGAAAATGGATTTATTTGGAGAAACTCACAACAAGAAAGTATCTCCAAATGATGTTTAGAATCAAGATATAAGGTTAGTTTAGATTGAACAAGGTTGGAAAGTATTTGGAAGGGTTGGCCGAAACTTGCAAAGAGAGAAAATAAGAGAGTTTTAATAGTTTGTTTCTTAAAAACAAGACAAGATAAACTTACGAGAGTTAAGTAACCAAATTGGTCACATAAACTTGTCCTAGAAGCTCCTCTTGGCCGTGTAGTCTTCATGGTGTGGAGTGGTCAAAGCTTCTCCTCCAAGCTTGCTCTTCATTGGTTCACCATCATGGGTCATAGCCACTAAACTTGACTTCATACAAGCTTCCATTGGAAGTTTCCTTCTCATTGGATCAAAATAAAGTGAGTCATGAGTAGAAATGATGAAGGGCTATGACTAGGCTCATGACTAGTCATCCAACTAGATATTTATCGGTAGTTATTAACCAATGGACAAAGGTTACTGCTAGCAAAACTAGTGATTATTGTCTAATAGATAATAGAAAGCACATAGATTTCATCAGTCAGATAAAATCTCAGAAAAAGAAAAACTTCAAAATCTGTTCCCAGTTTCGGGTTTAGTAAGCTCTCTCGGCCTCGCATTAACAGTTAAAATTTTTCTGGCCCTGAAAAAATTTTATTTTTTCGACACTGTTTTCAAACACATAGAAGTCTAAAAATAATAATAAAATAATTAAAATAAATTAAATAATTCAAAAAAATCACAAAAATCATAAAAATCACAAATAATAGAAAAGAAAGAAATTTCAGGGTGTTACAAAACCTCCATGGTATAGCAGCAACAACAGTGGTGTGAGGGGGTGGGTACTTGTAAAAGGCACTCCGACACTCAAGTTAGTTTGTGTGCATAGAGGTAAGTGTATAGAATTGGAGATTAGATCCATACATTCTAGACCTTGCAGGGTATAACTATGAGCGCATTAGGGCATTGAGAATCTGAGCATGCAATGTGAATTGAATGCCGTTTAATAAGATCTGGAAGACCATTATCCTCTATCTTCAAATTCATATTTATATGAGATATGATTAGCATTCATATCCCTCAAGGGAGTTATGCCTAACAAATAGGTGATTACGAACGCACAGTAATGTTTGAGTTTTATTCTGGAGGACTGGGTTGCTCCAGACTCGTGGACCTATAACCCGGTCCAGAGTAGAACTAATTTGAACTGTTGGATCAAAACAAATCAAAGATTATTTTTTTAAAAAGTTTATAAAATAGGAGTGACAATAGACACAAAGGAGTGACAATAGACACAAAGGAGCGACAATAGACACTCCCATCTATTCGTAGTAATTGAGTAAGCAATTGCTGGTGGAATAAACATTTAAATACCACGTTCTTGGCATACTAATTTGCTTTTGACATTGAAGGTGTTAGCTAGCTCAGTTAATAAAATCTTTTGCTGTTAATTTTAAGAACTTGTGATCAAATCCAGCTTTCCCTCCTTTGAAGTCACATGATGAAGCTCAATGTGACCCTTCCCCCTTCCTCATTTGTTGAGTGTGTACATTGATGTATGTGTTTCTAGATGAGTGTGTTATGTCTAGTTGAAGTCTCTAAGGTTTCTCACATCTATTACTACCTCTTTTTTTTAAAAAAAAAAAAAAGAAACTTGTTTTTGGCATTCTATTTTCCATTCAAGTATGGATCAATAGGGCAAGACCATGTTAAATGAAACCACCAATGAAAATGAATCATCTCATTCGCTTAAAAGCTTGCCATTGGAGGAGCAACTCAGCAACAACTTATCAATTCTACTATGAAGTATCTGTATCTTACATGTCTGATATATTCTCCTTTTCCATTGAAAGCAGTTTTTTTGTTACCACATTATTTTTTTGGGTCAGTATTGGTCACAACAATTGAAAGCTAAAGTTGCGCATATGTTCAGTTGGGCCATGAAGCAAAAGAGTCTGAAGGCCCAAGTCAGAAATTGAAGACTAAAGCATATGGGTCAGTTGGAACCAATGTCTTGAAATTTGAATAGGAGATTGAATTAGTGAGACTTTTGAATTATAATTTGATTGATTCAATCAGTTAAATTTGTCATTAAATTATAATTAAATTTTAGTTGAATAACATATTCTTCGAACAAAAAACATGACTAATTCGTGATCTAATCGGTTCAACCGACCAATTCATTCTAATTTTTAAAATATTGATTCAAAGTCATAGGAGCTGAAGTTTAGTTCTACACAATTTTTGCAATTTTGTCATTTTATTATACGTGGTGGGATGATCCAGTTGCATTTTATTGCATCCATAATCAATTTATATCCATCTCTATTCTATATACTATTATACAATTGTAAAAGGAATTTCCTATTTTGGTGTTTAATTTTTGTTTTTTTTCTAAACTATCATTATCAATTATTCATTTAAAAATTTAAAGATAAATATAAAAAAACGAAATTATAAATATATCTTATTACTTATTTTGAAGAGTTAAAAATAAATATATGCACCTTATTATCTATTTAAATATTTAAAAATAAATACAAAAATGATAAAATTATAAATATTTCTCATTATATAATTATTAGTATATTCAAGCATTCATCATTAGATAAATTGTGTCCGTGAATAATCTAGTATCTATTTATAATAATCTATAATGGGCTTCTCCACTTCGGTATTAGATTTTTGATTTTATTAAAACTACCATTATTAATTACTTATTTAAAAGCTTAAAGATAAACATAAAAGAAGATAAAATTATAATTATATTTTATTACTTATTTAAAGATTTAAAGATGAATATAAAAATAATAAAAATGATAAGATTATAAATACATCTTATTACCTCTTTAAATATTTTAATATAAATACAAAATGAGGATTCAAACAATTTTTATCATTATTCGTTTTTGCTCTTAACAAAAAAAAAAAAAAACGCGAATTCACAAACAGATAGTGTTGGTCTATACACTAGTATTAATAAAGGGGATTTATCTGATTTGGTAACATTTGATTTACCCCATTTTACCCCTAATCTATAATACTAATGAAGTAGGTCCCCTGATTTGATCGGATTATCTTATTTTACCCTCAATCATATAAAAATTCTAAAGTTATAAATATATCTATGCTACTCATTTGAATATTTAGAGATAGATATAAAACTGATAAAATTGTAGATACTTCTTACTCTTTAATTATAATTATTTTCAAATACTTCTAAACTTTTCACTATATAAATATAATTCATTTCAAATACTCTTTACTGTTTAATTTTATTTTCTTAACTAAAAATAAAAAAATACAAATTAATAGGCTTGTAGTGCCTGTCAATATATATATGCTAGTAATAATATTAAAAAGGATTTCTCTACTTAGATGTCCAATTTTTATTTTTATTATAAGTATTTCTCACTATATAATTATGATTATCTTCAAGTGAGGCAAGTAGTGTCATTCAATATGCTAGTATCTATCTATCTATCTATACTTAATGTTATAAAAGGATTCCTTATTTCGGTATCCAACTTTTTGTTTTTTTTTTTTTTTTAAACTACAATTTTTTAAACTTTTTTTAACCATTATTAAATAATTATTTAAAGATAAATATAAAAATGATAAAATTATGAATAGAAATTATTAATCATTTAAAGATTTAAAGATAAATACAAATAAATTAAAATTATATATATTTCTCATTATATAATTATTAGAGCCTAAAAATATAAAAAACTAAAAAATAAAAAAATAAAAGAGCATAGAATTAAGTAAATAAAATATAATTAATTAAGGCTAATGCTAACAAATTTAATTAAGATTATAATATCAAAAATTAAAACTTTATTCAATTGGAATTGGGGAATAAAAATCAAGTAAACAAAAAATAATTAGTTAAGTATAATATTAGAAAAATTAATTAAGATTATTCAATTGAGATTTGATCCTAAAAATTAAATAAAAACACCAGTAACTGTATTTTTTGTGTATATGTAATAAATATGTAATCGTAAAAGAGCCAACTAGGCACATCTCAGGTACTCGTAGTTGTGCCATACAACTAGTCAAGCTAGCTGGTCTTTTCTGTATATGTAATAAATGTGTAACCGTAAAAGAGCCAACTAGGCACATATGAGGTACTTGTAGTTGTGTCATACAACTAGTCAGACTAGCTGGGTTGATGGCTGCTAAGGAGAAATTCTTAGATGCTCTTAGAGTAAAAAATATTTCTCTTACTCTATACCATTACAATGAATACAAAAATTATTATGGATTGTGTTCTAAAGTGGAGCAGAAGCTAAAATAGAGCATATATCAAGGGAACAAAACTCTAGAGCAGAACTTCTGTCTAAACTGGCCAGCACTAAAAGCCTTGACAACAACCGTTCCGTGATCTAAGAAACTTTCTCTCAACCCTCCATCATAGATCACACCATCTTTCAAGTGGAAGGGGAAAAGCGTACTTGGATCACCCTTATCATGGAGTATCTGTAGTTTGGAACCACGCCCTCTGACCCGAAGGAAGGCTCCAAGCTAGTCAAGACAACAGTAATGTACATCATCTATGATGGGCAGCTATACTGACGTGGGTTTTCATCGCCCCTCGTTAAATGCCTCACACCAAAAGAAGTAGAATATGTATTGACTGAGGTTCATGAGGGAAGCTGTAGACACCATTTGGGAGGCAGAGCCCTAGCCCTAAAGGCACTCAGGGCAGGATACTACTAGCCAACAACGGAGGCAGACTCCCATGCATACTTTCGGGTCTGTGACAAATGCTAATGTCACTCGGACCATTATCAAGCTCCCTCAGAGGAACTATCCACGATGTTGGTACCTTGGCCATTCTATAGATGGGGTATGGATATCCTGGGTCTATTTCCCCAGGAACCTAGTTAATTGAAATACTTGGTGGTGGCAGTGGATTACTTTATAAAATGGATCGAGACGGAACCCTTGGTCACGATCACCTCCGCTCGGGTTCAGAAGTTCACTTGGCGCCACATTATCTCTAGGTTTGGAGTTCCGGAGTCCATTGTGATGGACAACGGAACCCAGTTTAAGGATAAGAGTTTTGAAGAGCTGCTTGTTGAGTTAAAAATCAAGCACATTACGATTCTGTTGAGAACCCTAGGACAAATGGGCAAGTCAAAGTCGCCAATCGGGTTATTTTTCGTGGAATTAAAAAAAGGCTGGATGAAGCCAAGGGAAACTAGGCTGAACAACTTGACCATGTTCTTTGAGCCTACCGGACTACGCCCTATTCTACAACAAGTGAAACTTCTTTCAAACTCACTAATGGGTGTGAAGCTATGATTCCGGTGGAGATAGGAGAACCGAGTTGGCGTCACCAACAGTTTTCACCTGAGAGTAACCTCAGACTAATCAGGGAAGACTTGGATTTACTGGAGGAAAGAAGGCGCGTTGCCATATACGTCATACCGCCATCAAACAGAGGACGACAACCAGATATAATTTGAAGGTTATTCTAAGAAAGTTCTAACCACGAGATTTGGTGTGTGTTTGGAAACCTGTTTGTGTGTGCAAACGTGACTTTGGTTTCCTCGAACGGTGCTGCTACTTTGTTTGGGCTTTTCACTTTTCATTTACTTTAACATACTTTCTTTCTCTAACTCACGTTTGGACTAAAGCAAGATTTTTTTGCTTGTGTGTTCCGTTGGAAAAATTAAATGAGAAAATCTTACTTTAACTACCTTCTCTGAAAACAACATTCATTTTGTCAAACTCACTTTTGAGATAAAAGTTCCCAAACATAAATCACGTTATTGCAAACTCATTTTTAACTAAACTTAAGTTTGCAAACACACTTTCAACTAAACTTAAGTTTAACAACTCTAATCCAAACATACACTTGGTGCTCAGGAGAGAGGACATCAGAGGGAAGAATGCCTCCCAAGGGAAATTAGCGCCTAATTGGGAAGGCCTTTACCGCATCGTAGTCATCACTGGTAAATGAGCTTACATGTTAGAGATGTTAACAGGCAAGCCGATCAAGAATTATTAGAATGCAGATAAAATTAGAAAATACAATAGCTAAGCGCCCTTTAAGGCCTAGTCTTTTAGTAAACTATATTTGATCTGCCTTAATTTTGATGATTATATACTCTGTATGGACTATTGTCCTTAAATTTATCAATAAAGCGAAGTTATTTGGATACCATTATAATCCATCAACAATATAACTAGATCAACATTATATTCATATCAACAGACCATCCATTGTAAAATATCCAAGTCATACTATGGTTTAGCAACGTCATAAGGTAAGACAATTAACAACATATCTAAAAGATACCATAATATGGTTAGATTTAGCTTTAAAACATAATAACATAGCTAAGATAGAGAAAGATTAGCTGAATAAAAGAGATCCATTGCCTAAGCTTCATGATCCTCTGGTGGTGGATGGCGACGCTCAAGCCTATCCAAGCGGTCTTCCATAGCACTTAAGCGGTCATAGATGACTGTGTTGCTATGATCCTGATATGCCCAAAAATTCGTGAGCTGGGGAATGCCCACATATTGAGCTTGAAGATCTGCAATGGCAACTAGGATCCAGTTTTCATTTATGGCTGGAGCCTCTTCCATAACTATGTCAACAGGGGTAGTAGGAAGTTCTTCTTGTGTGGCTGCATCATGCCCAACACCATAAACCCAAGCACCATTATCCATCTTAATTTTCATGCAATTTATGGAAGCATTTACAAACTTGTTGTGACTGGTAATATGAATGACTTCGTCATCACCTAAGCTCAACTTGTATTGATTCAGAATTTTAGCAATAACCATGGCATATGGAAGGTCCATCATCATCTTATCCTGTGCTTTCTTCATGTAATACATGAAATAGAGGGGCCAGTTAATGTGTAATTTTTGTTTTATAGCCCAAAGCAGGAAGATGTCATCTTCCTCAACCCAAGCATAGTTGCTCGCTCTCGGAGCTAAAATATGTGCCAATACATAGCGGAGAAGACGATCCTCCACCTTCAGAATTCGAGCAGTGAATAACCCTTTTGGAACTTCATTGCCTGGCTGTATCATGCTCCCAACAGCCTTTTCTCTAACATACCCTTCCTAATTTTTGTGACTATTTTCCGTGAAAGTTGCTCCAGAGTGATTCAGACTAAAATAAAGAGCCCAATCATTGGGTCTCACAATAATTCTATGCCTCTTGAGCTTAGAGACCAAATTTGCTCCAAATATACTCAGTTGTAGTAAAAAGGCTTTAGTATGTTCAAGATAATACTCACATTTTATGGTGACAAAAGTTTTCAGACCATGGTACTCCAGAAGGCTTGTGAGAAAAGTGAACCCATTATCAACAAAGTAATTCCAATTAATGTACTTTGGTTGAATAAGATTTCTACCTTGAAATTCTAACCTATATTTGGTCATCTGAACCTTATGTGAGAAGTACCTCATTTGATCCAAACTCAAAGGAATATCCTGATCAATGTCTGGGGTAGGGGTTTCCTTTGGAACAGAGGGATTTTTGATGTGCAATTTCTTAGGGTAAGAGGAGCTGCTTGCCATGGTTGAAAATGGAGGTTAGGTCATGATTTTAGAGAGAGAAGATGAAAGGAGTAAGATTTTTGGAAGAATTTGTGGATTTTAATTGGTGAAAAGTGGTGGAAAGTGATGGAAAATGAGTTTTAGTGGTGGATTTTGGTTGGATTTGGAATGGGAAAGGTGGTTGACAGAGTGGGTGTGAGAGATTTTGAAAGGAAGAAGATGACAATGGAAGAAGGATGTGCATGAATGGCTCAAACACGTTGCTGTATGCTGTTTTAAAAGGGCCTCCTAACTAATTATTGGGGCTTATAATCGGTTATTGGTGATATAGAGGAAGGACGCACACTGCTACAAGTTTAGAATAACTGGTTACATCCTTTCTATAATCGGTTATTTGCGTGACAAACAGCTTCAAGAGTTGCTGACTTTGAGAGTAACTGGTTATGTGATTCTCATAACCGATTATTTTTCATATTGCAGGAACCAACAACAAGCTTCATAGCTAGTTAGTGCTTGTAGAAAACGGGTTATCTTGCATGACTTAAGAATTAGGAGTTGTTGACTTTGATGACTAACCGATTAGGGAACTCCTATAACCAATTATTTGCGTCTTGTTGAACATATTTGGAGTTGCAATAACCGATTAGAGGAATTGTATAACTGGTTATGTGCAATTTTCTAGAGCACCTTTGAGCTTCAATAACTGGTTAAAGGGTCTCTGTAATTGGTTATTTTCGTGATGTAAAAGACTAGTAGCCTCTGTCTTCAACTAATAACCGATTAGGGCCTTCTCATAATTGATTATTTGTTAGAGTAAAAGCACCAACAACCACTGACTTTGTGAATAATAGGTTAGGTACTTCTCCTAACCAGTTATTTGGCTTGACAGAATATATGATCACACTTCCCATGAGCCAATAATTGGTTATTTACTTTTCATAACAAATTATAACATCCCCAGAGACATAGAAAACTTCAAGAATTCAGTCCTCAAATCACCAACTCATGCCATCTTAAGTGTGATGTTAGCTTGACCTCAATTTCATCATCTTAAATCACCATAAATGCAACTTATGAGCTAATTTTTCTTCTTCAAAAGTACCAGAAAGTAATTTCTTCAGCAAGAACTTGAGATTGGAGACTTGGGGAACTTAAGCATAGATCAAGAACCTGCAAAACAAATTTGGGGGACACTCTGACGCTCAAGTCAGTACTGGATTCAAGATAAAATGTAAGATAGTTATGCAATGAGCTCAATTATGCATCACAAAACACATTATGCACCACAATTGCTCATTATGCAGAAAAAATCACTCATTTTGCAGCAAAATTGTTTAGCAAGAGTTTAGATGCATGATTGGTCCAATATGCCAAGTTCGCTTCTTATATAAAAGAATGGTTCTTTTGCCAAGGGCTTAGTGAAGATTTCAGCAAGTTGTTTAGTTGTTTCCACAAATTCAAGTATGCAATCCCTTTTTTGAACATGGTCTCTAATAAAGTGATGCCTAATTTCAATGTGTTTTGTTCTTGAACGCAAAATGGGATTTTTAGACAAAATGATTGCACTAGTGTTATCACACCTTATATGGATGTGATCAAGCTCTAGACCATAGTCTAGAAGTTATTGTTTCGTCCAAAGGATTTGAGCACAACAACTCCTAACTGCAACATATTCAGTTTCACCTGTAGACAATGCCACACTATTTTGTTTCTTGCTATGGTAAGAAACTAGTGAGCTTCCAAGCAAGTGGCATGTTTCACTAGTATTCTTCCTATCCATTTTGCATCCAGCAAAATCAGAATTGGAATAACCAATTAGGCTACATGAGGCACCTTTAAGGTACCGCAAACCTATTTGTGAAGTGCCTATTAGATATTTCATAATTCATTTTACAGTACATAAGTGTGATTATTTAAGATTAGCTTGATATCTAGCACATATGCACACACTAAATACAATACCAAGCTTACTTGCTATAAGATAAAGCAGTGAGCTAATCATACCTCTATATTTTGTGATTTCTACAGATTTACCTCCTTCATCCTTATCCAAATAACAAGAGGTACCCATTGGTGTAGCCATATGCTTGGCATTGTCCATTCCAAACTTCTTGAGCAGCTCTTTGCAATACTTGAATTGATTTATGAAAGTCTCATCTCTTGTTTGCTTGATTTGGAGACCAAGGAAGAAGTTGACCTCATCCATCATTGACATCTAAAATTCATTTTGCATAATATTGGCAAATTCCTTACAAAAAGAGTTATTAGTAGCACCAAATATTATACCATCAACATATATTTGAACATAAAGAATGTCATGCTTTTAATGCTTGATGAAAAGAGTAGTGTCAACCTTTCCTCTAGAAAAGCCTTTTTCTAAAAGGAACTTGCTCAACCTTTCATACTAAGCTCTAGGAGCTTGTTTTAAGCCATACAAGGCCTTTTTCAATTTAAAGACATGGTTGGACAGTTCAAAGTTTTCAAAACTAAAAGGTTGTTCCATATACACCTCTTCTTGTATAAAACCATTTAAGAAAGCACTTTTAACATCCATTTGAAAAAGTTTGAAATCCATGATGCATGCATATGCAAGTAGCATTCTTATGGCTTCTACTCTAACTACGGGAGCATATGTTTCTTCATAATCTATTGCTTCTTCTTAATTATAGCCTTTTGTAATCAACCTATCTTTATTTCTTACTATTAAGTCTGTTTCATCAAGTTTGTTCCTAAAGACCCATTTGGTGCCAATTATAGGATGATCACTGGACCTTGGAACTAATTCCCAAACTTGATTTATCTCAAATTAGTTTAGTTTATATTGCATGGCTTGTTCATCATTAATGACCTTATTTATGTCTTTAGATTCAACTTAAGAGATAAAAACTATATGGTTACATGCATCTCTAAGAGAGTTTCAAGTGATTACCCCTTTTGATATACCACCTATCATTTTGTCAAGAAGATGATATCTTGATGTCCTCTATTCCTTGGGAAGGTCCATGATTTGTGAATCCTCTTTCCTCGGGGGATCAAATGAGCTTTCTTCTTACTTTTGGCTTCCTTTTCTTGATTCTCCAAGTGAGTCTTTGCCAAACTTTCTACAACATCATCAACCAAATCCTTTCTCAGACCATTTGGGTTAGTTTCATCGAATGCAACATGAATTGATTCCTCAATGGTCATTGTTCTCTTATTATAAACTCTAAAGGATTTACTACTAAGAGAATAACCAAAAAATATTCCCTCATCGGATTTAGCATCAAACTTGTCTAGGTTATCTTTTCCATTATTTAAAACAAAGCATTTGCAATCAAAGACATGAAAGTGGGAAATGCTTGATTTCTTTCCTTTGTATAAATCATAGAGAGTTTTCTTTAAAATTGGCCCTATCAAAGTCCTATTCATAACATAACAAGCGGTATTTACCGCATCTACCTAAAAATACTTAGGAAGATTTGTTTCATTGAGCATAGTTTTTGCTAACTCTTCTAAAGATATATTTTCCTTTCAACCACTCCATTTTGTTGTTGAGTTCTAGGAATAGAAAAATTATGCTCAATGTCATTTTTATTGCACAACATTTCAAATTCATGATTTTTAAATTCCCAACCATGATCACTTCTTATGGGTGCAATACTACAATTTTTCATTTTAGATAACCTTTGTAAGTTTTCTAAAAGCATGAAAGACATCATTCTTATGAGTAAGGAATAGAGTCCATGTATATCTAGAGTAATCATCCACAATCACAAGAGCATAGTAATTACCCCCAAATCTCATAGTTTTTGATGGTCCAAAAAGATCCATATGAAAAGTTGTAAAGGTCTAGTAGTAGAAACAATATTTTTAGCTTTGAAAGAGACCTTTACTTACTTATCCTTTTGACATGCATCAGAAAGTCTATTTTTCTCAAAATTGAGCTTTGGTAAACGAATTACTAAATCTTTAGAAACAAATTTGTTTAGGGGATTCATATGAATGTGAGCAATTCTCCTATGTCATAGCCATGAATCACTCTCTTTACTCATAAGACATTTTACATTTTGAGAGGTAATATCATCAAGATTAATCATATATATGTTATCAACTTTATGACCAACAAATTTAACTTGCTTATCATTTGTGCCTTCAATTATGCAACAATTTGAGTCAAAGATAATTCTATTTCTCTTATCACACAATTGACTTATGCTAAGTAAGTTATGTTTGAGTCCTTCTACATACAAGACATTTTCAATTGAAGTACAGCAATTCTTACTAACTTTTTCAACTCCAAGGATCCTTCCTTTATTGTTGTCCCCATATGTGACATGACCATGCTTCTATGGTGCAAGAAAGGAGAATTTGGAGCCATCACCCGTCATGTGCTTAAAGAAACCACTATCAAGATACCAACTTGAGCTCTTCATCTTCAAGCACACCTACAACACATATTCAAGTTTTAACCTTTGATACCCAAATTTTTTTGGATCCTTGTGTGTTAAATTTAGGTAAGGTGCCCTTAGGGACCCAAACCACTTTGGTCCCAACCTTGGTGTTCAAATTCTTTCTAATATTATATGTTGATGCACTATGCCCTTTCTTCCCACAATGAAAGCATTTGATAAAAGGGCTACTAGATGTACTTGAGGAAATAAAGAAGTTTTTGAGAAACTTTTGTTGGTTGTTGGGATTATACCCTAAACTGACTTTTTAGAAAACACGTCTTTAGCAACATATTCAAGTTATCTCTTCCAAAGGTAAATTTTGTAAGTTTATTTTTCAAGTCCTCAATTTCAACTTCAAATACTTTACATAATGAGTAAGATGAGGGTGTGAGTGCATTGTCATGTGGAGAACAAATCATGCATGATGAATTAGCATCAATAAGTCCTAGGGTCTCATACTCAATTTTGAGTTCATTAATTTCCTTGTTCAAAATAGAGACTTTATTTATCAATAAGGAAATTATTTTATTTGAAGATAAAACTATTTTTATGAGCCTCAAGGATTCATCACGAAATTCTTGAAAAGCATATTATAATTCATTATAGGAATGTGAGGGATCTAGGTTAGAAGAAGTTACCTCGGTGTCACTCTCTTCTTCTTCTTCTCCTTTAGCCATGAGACAGATGAACTTCTTCATTCTCTGAGCTATCGGAAGAGTCTATGTCATTGTCTTCCCATGTAATGTATGCTCTTCTTCCTTTTTTTTTTTTGGAAGGTTTTTTCTCAAACTTCTCCATCTTCTTAAGGTACACGGGACATTCCATCTTCATGTGCCCCAGTTTTTCACATTCATAACATGTAGGAGTAGATGAGGTTCCTTCCCCTTAGTGATATGTCTTCTTTGGAGGGAAATGTGGTCTTCTTTGGAATCCATTATTCTTTAGGAATCTTTCAAACTTTATCACAAGGAGACTAAGATTCTCCTCACTTAGCTCCAGATTTTCTATACCATCTCCATCATCATCATCATCATCATCTTCAATTGTAGAGGAGGTAGCTTTGAGACAATCCCCTTCTTCTTCTTGTCATGCTCCTCATTTTGATTGAGCCTATTTAGCTCTAATTCATGCTCTTGGAGCTTCCCAAATAAGGTAGCTAATGTCATTGTTGATAGATTCCTTGATTCTGCAATAGCCGTCACCTTTGGTTGCCAATTCCTGCTTAAACATCTCAAGACTTTGTTAATAAGGTCTTCATTAGGAAAAGTCTTTCTCAATGAAGCAAGATGATTTATAATATGAGTGAACTTTTTTTGAATTTCTTGAATGCTCTGTCCTTGGGTCATTCTAAATAATTTATATTCAAGAGTAAGAGTATTTATTCTTGATCGCTTTACCTCACTTATGCCCTTATGGATTACTTGTAAGGTATCCCACATTTCTTGGGCGGTCTTACGATTTGACACCCTAAAGAATTCATCATACCCCAATAAGGTGGTAATAATGTTCTTGGCTCTCAAATTGTATTGGACCTTTTTCTTGTCTTCATCTGTCCATTCATTTCTTGGTGTATTAGTTCTTACACCATCAACTATATGTGTAGGAACAAATACATCATTTTCAATGATATCCCACACATTAAGATCAATAGCTTCAATAAAAAAATTTATCCTTTCTTTCCAATAGGCATAACCATCCCCATTGAAATAGGGAGGTCTATTTATAAAAGATCCTTCGTTAGAAACACCATTTGAAGCCATCACTTCTCTTGAAGCTTCTAAGCTCTTTACACAAGAGTCTAACTCTCATACCACTTGTTACCAAGTGATCTCAATACTTAAGAGGGGGGTCAATTGAGTTTGTAAAATATTTTTGCAATTCTTTCACAAATCACTTGATTATCAATTTTCATTAAAGCTATAGTTTGTTAGAGATGAATAGATAGAGAAGACAGAGAGCTTTCACTTATAAATGAATCAATCAAGGGAGATAGTATTCAAGTAATTCAATAAAATAATACATAAAGTAAGAGAGTTGAGTTTAGAAAAATAAACACAAAGATTTATCCTGGTTCAACCACTAGTCCACTTGTGGCTTAAGTCTAGTCCTCAAGTAATTTACTGATACCTGTTTAAGGTGACTTAGCCTGTTATTTATAGAGGTTGGATAAATACGTTCTCATAATGGAGAGATATGTTCCCGTAATAGTAGCAGCAGGAGATTTGTTTCTTGTTTAATTGCAAAGGATCCCTATATTATCGGAATACTGGTAAGATAGTTTTGGTGCTATTATTCTCTAAGATCATGATTGGTAATAATAGATATTATAAAGATTTTTCTATTGCGCAAATCTCGCAGTAAAGCTGTTACCATCCAGAGCCGAGGTCTGACATATATTATTGGGGCCTCATGATAAGCGAACTTCTGCTGAGGGTGTCGATGTCAGATTCCAGCGTACTGCGTGCCGGGTCGACCTACAGGTCATGAGCTTAGATCACAGTCTAGAATAGATTGAATCTTGTCTTTCACAAAAATAAAAAGTGTTGAGAATTTAAGTGAGTTTCAAGTGTATATATGAGTAAAAGAAGTCTTACATTATTAAGAAATGGATAAAGTAAGGACTTTATTAGTGGATGAACACATAAACTTATTGCCTAAAGGTTTTTGGGTTGAGATATGACGTTGGTCCACTTAGGTGTTCCACTTTAAGTCCATTGGTTTTATATCTCCTTAGTGTTTTGGGCTCCTATCTTCCCTAACATGTGGTATCATAATTGAACATTAGAGAAAAGATCCAACTTTGGGCTGGATCGTTGACCCATTACTTTGCTCAAGGGTGAATATCTTTTGTGTGTGGTGTCATTTCATGCTGACTTACACTTAATGGAGAGATGACTGTGAATTCAATTCCAAGTTTCAAGAATATATATGAGTAAAAAAAGTATGGACAAAATGATGACTTTATAAGTAAATAGACCCATAAACCTATTACCTTAAAGTTTTGGATTGAGACATGACAGTTAGCCATGTTGATATTTTGCTTTTAAGTCCAAATCCATTATTTTTATATCTTCTTTTCAATATTTTGGTCTCCAATTTTTCCTAACAAAAAATGAAAAACGTCTTATTAGAAAAGATAAAGAAAAATCTAGTTTTCTTTTATTATAAGATATACACCGATAATTAAAAAATAAAACCATCACAACTCCATTATCCTATCTTGTAGTTACTCTTCAAAATAAGAGAAAGGTAATTCTTTCGCTAGGCTATATATGACCACGTACACGGGTTGACATCATTGAAATTCATGTATGAGCTGTCTAAGGCAAAACATATTTATCTTCATTTTTTTTAAATTGCATATTTTTTCATATTTATCTTCATATATATAACATGTGCGGTATAAATTGAAAGGAAGAAAACAGAGAGAACTTTGCGGCACTAGGACTGAAGAAATGCCTAGAGGAAACAACATGAGCACATAAGGAAGACAAAAAAATGTCATACAGAGAAAAGTAGAATGATTTTTCTCTTCCACTGGAATGATTTTTATCTTCTTCAAGTGCTCAAGTTGTTGTGTTTACTCTAGATTATGCTGTCATGGGCTTCAGAATCTTTTTGGGGGTTATCTTCTATTACAATATTATGTTTTTCTATTTTGGTTCATGAGTCAAGGGCCACACTATTTCTTTCTTATTCAAGCCATACCCCACAGATTTTTAGTCTTGTGTGCTCATACAGGGATTCCTTTAATTTTGTTGTCACATGTTAATTGATTCTGGTTAGATAAGTTGCTTTCTTGGTAATGTGTCAATCATAACTTGGCTTTGGCTACCCAATCGTGTATACATATTCTACAACATGTATCATCAGAACCAGAAATGTTGATAATACAATTCTCCTTCTTCTGACACAACAACAAAATTTCACAATCAAGTAGTGAGATCAAGTACTAGATAATTTCTTTCTTCTTTACTTGTTGGTTGTCTCGACATACTCAATAGAAAATTCCGCAAAGTTTAAGAGTATAAGAAATTTTTATACTATAAGATGAGGCTTCTCGGCATTATTAGCTTCAGACTAGAAACTGAGAATCAATTAAAATGTGAATTCAACGGATTGATTTCTAATAATACATGAAAGAGATTATCATATTTCTACAATTCAATTAGATGTGAAATCTAGAAATATACATTTTGTGGTTGTCAAAGATGGTTTTTGTTGGAACTCCTTTTTTTTTTTTCATTTTAAAGAATTGAATTGGTTAGTCGTGCAGTAACACGTAACAATAATAGCAATAATAGATACTATTTGATGACAAAAAAGAAAAATTAATCCAATTTTTCTCTTAAAAATTGGATTAGTTTTTCTTTTATTAGACACAGAAAAGGCTCTTTCTTGACTTAATCAGAAGGATAGAGCTTTATATTAAAATTAAATATGGAAAGACAAAAAAACTGTAGAACCCTAGTTTCGAGTGATCTGATACCTTTTTTCTTCTTGTTGTAGATATTAGAAAAATAGAACCTGCCACTAAATCAAATGAGTTAAAATGAAAGTCAAAAAGTAAACGGCATTTTAAGGTCGCTATTTTTTTGTTCTAAAATGAAAAATGAAAATAAAATAAATTAGATATAATAAAAAAGGGGTTAAAATAGATATTTTTCCTATTTTCTTCCATATTAATTCAAAGTTGAATGAAGTTAAACAACAAAGTTCTTATTCTTTTTTTTTGTTTTAATATTCATTATTATTTTCATTATTTTATTTTATTATTTTATATTTCTAATATAAATAAATTAAAATGAAAATATTTTAATTAGATTAGTTTACTCAACTCACGAATTGCTCAATAAATATGTTAATTTGGAATCATAGAATAGGTAGATGTCAAGAGATGATGAATTGATTTCTTATCTATGTCAATATATTATTATTCGTCTGTAATGATTGATTAATGAATCAAAAAATTTCAATTGTATCTTTCTAGTGGTATTTTTGTTTATCTTCCTATTTTTCTCTCAAAAATGGAAACTTAGGGAAGTGCTTTATAAACATATGTATAAAAAAAAAGGGAGAATTTCTATTTGCAATTGAAGAAGAATTGCTACAAAAGGGTGTGGGAGGACAAAACTCGCTTCCTCTGGAAAATGAGGTTGCCCAAGTCTTAGACTTAGGGGAGTTCATTGGATCAAATTGATAAGATGAACTTGAAAATCCAAACCAAAATAATTAAATTGGTTCAGGTCATCGGTTCACTTCATGTTAAGCTCGATTAAAGCTAATCATCGTTGATTCAGTTCTCAAATTCATGATTTTTGAACCTGAGACTCAAATACCTAGCTCGATGACTTGATCAAACTTACTTTTAAAAAAATAAAAAAAATAAAAAATGTTATGTTGCTTATGTTGTGCGTTTTGGGCTTAAATAATTCACCTTCCTACTTCTCATTTGAAACCCAACCCTAAATCCCACTCCCAACCCTAACTCCAAGCGCCTTGTGCTTGTTGAAGGAGCTACACAACCAGTACACTTGCTATGCCTGTGACTTGACACCATGATAGACTGAGAGGCTATGGGGTGCTTTGGCTGCAATGTTGCAATGAACAAGTACCTATAGATCTGCGAGCTGCAGCAGCTCTAATTGGGAAAGTGTAACGAGGTGCAAAGTATGACGAGTTGCGATGTGTTGGAGCTTCCGTGAGTAATAAGGTGTGACGAGGTGCGAAATGCAATGTGGTGTGACAAATGCCCACCCTGTTGTGTTCTTTCTTCAGTGTTCTTTGCCTTCTTTAGAGTGTAATCTCATTATTCAAATGACTTTGAATGTATTTTAATGGTTCTAACGGAGTTTGAATGGTTGAATGTCAATAATGGAGTCTCTGTAATGGAGTTTGCATTTTCAAAAAAAAAAATTGGAGACTCGAATGTTAGTGTGTAAAACATGGAAAATGTGAGTCATATGTAAAATTTGTGTGTCGTGTGTAAAATATGTGTAAAACAAGTAAAGTGTGTAAAATGTGAGTTATGTATACATTGTACTTGTACTACATACGCTACATAGGTATAAAGGTCATTGTATTCTTCACATTCAGAAATACAAAAAATATTCAGTCTCTTTTTCTATGTTCTTTATTTCAATTTTTAACATGGTATCAAGAACTTAGGCCCTCAATCCTTGCCTGAAATCCTCCACTGCCTCATTGTTTTTCATTGGTTCTACCATTTCCTGTCCTTTTTTTTTGCCACAGGAAGCTCCCCACTGCTGCTATCTCAAGTTCAAGTTGTTCCAAATGTCTCCCATCAACACCATTGGCACCATCGTGTCCAACCACCGCTGATTTGTTAACCGACGAAGTTTCATTGGCATCTGCCCCTCCACGTGCCCTCATTTGCCTGCACATGCCTTAGAATTGTCCATGCGTGTGACTTATATGTCTAACCCAGAACCAGCCCAGTGACTCGATTCGCAATACACGACCCGTGACCTGACCCGCGCCACTTGCTAAGTCAAACGTGCTAACGTGTTTGTTCTTGTTGACGTGGGTTTCCACGTGGACTCTTGTGCTAACGTGGCCTTGTAGACGTGGCACCGTACCTCTTTTTAAGGTTTTCTAATGAGATCTTTCCATTTTTGAAATCCTTTTTGGTCAATTCAGCCTCAAAAATGCATCTTTTTGCTATTTCCTTTGTCTACTATAATGGAGAAACTGGACATTGCTCCTTCTATTTCAGTTGTGCTCATGACCCCTAATTGTTGCAGATATTGTAAGGAATCAGGATACTTGATTAAGAATTATCCCACACATCCTCCAAGGTTTGATCATAACAGGTTTCAACCTCGTCCCAGTTTTTCTAAGCTTGTGCTTGTTGCTATTAGTTCCAATAAGTCTTTTGTTTCTTCACCTATACCCCAGCTATAACATTCTCTTTTTAGACATGTTAGATTTGTATATGTTTACTAAGGTAGCATATTACTTGCTTGACATGTATGTGTAATTTTGTGATAAACTGAGTTAGTTTAGGCACTTTACTATAGTATAAAAGGTAAAAAAGTAGCTTAAAATGACTTAGAAAATAACATTAATTGCTCATATGAGGGAAATAAATATGGATAATTTATTTCTAGGTCACAAATGCATAAAATATGATGTAGTTAAAGTCTCATGATAATCAGAATTAGTTTGATATTTTTAAGCATACTAGTTATGTGTTTTAATACTGGATTACTTGGTAGTTGATGAACCGTCAATATGTCATATTTTTACGGTTCAATTCCTTGGTTTTTCATATTTTTTTTTATTTAATGAAATTTTGTTCGTAAGTTTTGTTATATTTTAGTGTTGTTTGATTGTGTTTTTATTAAGTGATTTGTGTGTTTTTATCAGGTACACATGGAGAAGACTGGATGTTCAAACAAGCAAAGAAAAGAAGAATTTTGCAGTAGTGTCCAGCGCTTGAGCGCTGAGAGTGGAGCGCTTAAGCGCTCAAAGTTTATGTAGCAGCATTGATTTAGTGACCTAGTGCCTGAGCGCTAGGTGAGGAGCGCCTGAGCGCGCAACGTGTAGCAGCACATTTTGGTTTAAGTGGTTGAGTGCCCAAGCGTTCAGAACTGAGTGCCTAGGCGCTGGTTGTTTAACAGAGCACATGAATTTCAACAAATGGGAAAAGTTACGCCAAATTCAATTAAGACAAACATTGAACACATTACGCAGAAAATCCCTAATCTTGAGAGAGTTGTTTCACGGTAGCAGACCTTGGACGACGACTTCGAAGTGATGATTCGATTCTTGAAGGCTTGAAGATCATAATCTCCATTAAAGGGGTTTTGATTTCTCTTTCTTTCTAGTGTTCCCCTTTCTTTGGGTTTTCTTTCTATGAGTTTGTATCTTAATATGAGTTTGTTTGTATTGAACATGAGTATCTAAACCCATAGATAGGGCTATGGGGGATCTTGTTTTCTTAATTATTTGGGTTTGATTTCTAATTTGATTAAGGTAATTTCTTTAGGGTTTATCATATTACTTGCATTCTTGTCATATGTGTTAATTCATTGTTTGACCGTTGACCATCCACATTTATATAGTGGATCTATATGGTAAGCCTAGGATTAGATTGGTGAATGACCAAATATCAAGTTTTCCTACCAATGGAATTGATAGGTATGTTGATTCATTTCTCAAATTGAAACTTAATGCATTCCTAATTAATTCAACTAAATGATCAAATAGGTGATTTAATTTAGGAATAAAATATTGTTTTATCCATGACCACTGGGATTCAATAGCAGGTAAGAGAATATTGGTAAAAGAATTACCTTACATTATAAATGAAAGAAAATCTAAATAATTAGATTCAAGTGAACCTTGCGCCCTAAACTCTCTCTCATTGATTATTTATTCTTTGTTTGATTGTTCATTATTTTTCTTTATTTCTTTATTTTGATTTTGTCTTGAATTTTCTTCATACACTTTTGATTGTCCAGATAACAAAGGGTTTTACAAATCTAGTAATTACCACTTATTCATCATGGCATCGATAATTGAGACTCAAGTCCTATATTACTTAACGATACAGTATACTTGCTCTTAGTGTATTTTACGCGTACCAAGTTTTTGGCGTCGTTGTCGGGGAATAAGTTTGGTAATATTAGAAACGAAAAGTTCTAGTTAATTTAGATGCCCTTTTATTCTTTATTTTATTTTTATTTTTTATTAATTTTTCACTTCCTATTTCTTGTTTATGCTTACTCGATCTCAGTTTCCTGATTTGGCATTTGATCCAGAAATTGAGAAAACAGCTCGCAGGCTAAGGAAACAATCTTTTATTGCAGCTATGACAGAAGACATAAACAGGATGGAAAGACAACCAGTTGTTGAGGCAAACCGTGATGAAAGAGTTACCCCAGCAGAGCGAACCATGCTTGAATACTCTATGCCCATTGTTGAAGGGTATGGAGGGAGTATTATAAGACCATCTGTGGCAGCTCACAATTTTAAGATCAAACCAGCATTGATCTCCATGATTCAGAATTCAGTTCAGTTTAGTGGATTGCCTTCGGATGATCCAAATCAGCATTTGGTTAGATTCTTGCAGTTGTATGATACTATCAAGTACAATGGGGTGACAGATGATGCAATCTGATTGTGACTTTTTCCTTTCTCTCTTAGGGACAGAGTAAGTCAATGGTTAACATCACTACCAAGGGGTTCCATCACTACATGGGATCAACTATCACAATAGTTTCTGGCTAAGTATTTTCCTCCTTCTAAATCTGCTAAGTTAAGGAATGATATATCTTCTTTTGTACAATTTGAAATGGATACTCTTTATGAAGTTTGGAAGCGCTTTCAAGAGTTGTTGAGGAGATGTCCACATCATGGATTCCTCGTATGGCAGTAGGTTCAGACTTTCTACAATGGTTTGTCACCTGCAAACTGTTCACTCATTGATGCTGCTGCGAGAGATACAATATGGAGGAAAATACCCACTGAGAGCCAAGCATTGATTGAAGAAATGGCGTTGAACAGTTACCAATGGTAGAATGAGCACCAGGTTCTTAATAAACAAGCAGGTGTACATGCTATTGATTCTTCTACAGCCATTCTAAGTCAATTGGAAGATTAACAAAGAAGGTTGAGACTCTGATGGTGACAAATAGTGCAGTCCCACTAATTATTTGTGAGGTATGTGGAGGACAGGGTCATACAAGTGCAAACTGTCAAGTTGGTAGTCCATTTGCCCCCGAGCCTAAAGGAGTACATTTTGTTGGTAATTCCAACTAGCAGTAGTACAATCCATATTCAAATACGTACAATCCTGGTTAGAGGGACCACCTAAATTTCAAATGGGAAAATCAACAGGGCTATCAGCAGAATCTACAGAGAGCACCACAACCACCTCCAGGTATCTAAGCACTTGTAGAGAAGCCAAGCTTTGAAGATTTGGTAATGAAATACATGCAGAATTTTGATGCTAGAATAAAGAACATGGAGATTCAGATTAGTTAGTTGACTACATTGATGATAGTAAGGGCACTAGGGACATTGCCTAGCACTACTGAGACTAATCCAAATGAATAGGCCCATGCAATTACCCTGCAAAGTGGTAAGGAATTTGAGGTGTTCTCTCAGAAGAAGGAAATGTCAGAGTCTAGAGATACTCTTGTTCAGTCAGTGCATGAAGATGAGAAGGTAACTGAAGCACCTAGTTAGTCAAGAATTGAGACAAAGAAAAATGATGTCCTTACTAAAGATGTCTCAATTCAAGATGTCAATAAAGAAAGAGAGGTTGAGAAGAAAGAATCCAAGTGGCAGAGTGTGAAGAATGATCGTGAGCAGAGCACAGTTTATGAACAATCACCATATGCCAAGATCCCATTCCCTCAGAGACTCAAGAATAATCATCCAGATCAACAATTTGCTAAATTCTTGGAGATATTCAAGAAATTGCAAATTAATAATCCATTTGTTGAAGCCATCTCTCAAATGCCCAAGTATGCAAAGTTTCTGAAGGAAATACTTATAAAGAAACGCAAGCTTGAGGAGTTTGAGACGGTATGTCTTAATGAGCAGTGTTCTGCCATTCTTTTGAAGAAGTTACCTTTGAAATTAAAGGATCCAGGGAGTTTTACTATTCCTTGTGTTGGTGTATGCCCTAGAGGCTGATACATTTGTCTGTATTTACATATATTTTATTATGCTATTTTTAATATATGAGACATTTCATTAATTGTGTTATTTTTAATAAACATAATAAAGTCCTTAGAATAGTAAGTTTGATGCCATAGGACATCAAGTGGTTGACTTGATCATGAGATCCTATTGGATAAAATTAGAACACTATTCTTAAATGTCCCTAGTCAAGTATTATTGTTAATTAGGATAACAATAATGCATTGAGACTAATATGTACGTAGACTGATGACCACATCTCACGAGTCATGGATATGAGATATCAAGTCTTCACATGGGTACATATTAGAGTAATGATGTACTGGACTAACCCGCCATGAGAACGCTACATGGATTGTTACGTGAATGTCATAAACGATTCTTATAGTGATAATGGTGTCTGTGGTCCTTTGACCTGAAATCACTACGATTCCTACATGAGGAGTTGTGTGTTTTAATGCCATCAAACGTCATCTGTAACAAGGTGATTAAAAAGTTGGTTATTGGACATACCGTGAATCATGCAAAGGGATGTGAGTGACCTAGATGGGATTTGTCACTCTTACATTACAGGAGCGATATCTTCGGGCCCCCTGATCGAGTGAAACTGCAAAATGCATGGGCATGCTCAAATGAGTCAATATGAGATATTGATTTCATTTGTTGTTACAAAGTCTACTCGAGTATTAAGAAATAAAGGATTGGACTATACAAGGGTGACGTATTCTATGCCTATGTTCAATCTAGATATCTTGACAAAGGGACTAACGACAAGGAAACATTGGTCACAGAAATGTTATGTCAAATCCTGACATTCTCATTACTTGGGTAGTAGTGATGTGTTGCTATACTGCTCACTGCTTGTAATATTAAAATGGAATTTTAATATTACTACCAACGTAATGAGAACTTGCAGGGTCGTACACATAGAGCAGACTAAAATTAGAGCAATAGATCCAAGCTGGATTCAGATTCAAATATGGGCCAGACTCATAACAGATGAGTCTAGGGTTATACAACTTACCTTGCTGCTGCTCACTGTAACACCCCAATTTTTGGGTAAAAGACCGATGTATCCTTATTTTTGTTTCTTATTTTTTCAGATGAAATACTGAGACATATATATCTTGTCTGTTATTTTATTTGACCGTTTTGAGTGTTTTGCTTCGTGATGGGGAAAAATGGAAAAAATGACCATTTCATCCCGAATGTCTTGTTTTTGGTTTTTCTACATGATACGAGTGTTTGATATTCATGTCTGTGATTTTATTTGGACTTTTTGTGAGATTTGCTCCGGGACAGGAAAATAATAATTTTTCTGGTCGAAAAAATATTATTTTAATTAATTAGAGTTGGGGGATCTTACTAAACCCAATTCTGATTGATATATAAATTAGTTTCGTAATTTTTAGAATTTAACTGTGCGATAAAATAATTTTTAGTATTATTTTATTACTCAGTATAAATTTTGACAGTGGACCCGATACTGTGTGTGGGACCCACGTATAAATAAAGTAACCAATAGAAACAAGAAACTTGGACCAATAGAAATAAGACACTTAGAAGTCAAACTAATAAAGAGAAGTCAACAAAAGTGGCTTGACCATTTTGGACCATTAGATTGAATCTTGATGGATAAGCTTTGAAGATGACCATGGATTTGATCAATGGATAGGATTTAAAGATGAATCAATGGCTAGGATTAAGTCAAAAGTTGTAGGTTTGACTTTAGGATTAGTAATTAATTAAGCTTAGTTTGACTAGATTAATTACTTAATTTGCAAACTAATTAAACTAGTTTAGTTATAAAATAATTATAATCTAAATATTAATTAGATGTGCTAATATTGTTTAGAGATTATAAAATATGTAATTATGTGTCTAATTAATTAGTTATGTAATTAGATAAATAATTAAGTAGACTAGTTTAATTCTTAACTAATTATAATCTAAATGTTAATTAGATATACTAATATTAACTAAAGGCTATGATATATGTTAATATATGTTAAATTAATTAGTTATGTGATTAGTATATTAATTAAGATTTGTTAAGATAATTAACCTAACTAATTAACCAATTTATTAGCATATAATTAAATATATATGGAAAACAATTTTTATACTTAATTAGTAAAGGATTTACACGGTTGGGCAGCTGCAATATTGGAGGCAAAATGGAATATTCAAGAACATGTGACAAGGCTTGGAGTAGCCAATAGGAAACAAGCTTAGTGATTAAGATTTAATCTTGACCCTTGGTGGATTCTAAGGCTTAGATGGAGTCTTGGAGAGTCAAAATTGGTGGCCTTTTTGCATGTGCTTCCACGGCATTTCACTTTTGGAGGAATCCTATAATTAGCCAATTCATGTTATATTTACTTTTCTCACAAATGCATTCCGGCCATGCATTTAAATCAAAGTTAATTTACCTATTTAAATATATTTAGTCACTTTTCTAATTAGCTATCATTTAAAGAAGCAAAACAATAATTATTTCTCACTTTTTCTCAAGTGATTCACGGCTGGACAGCAGCCTTTGGAGGCTTATTGGATAAGCTTTACAAAGCTTCCTAAGCACACCAACTAGATGTAATTCCAACCATTGAATGGATGGATGGTTAGGATAGTTTCCATGTGAATTTAATCACTTAATTGCACTCAAAACTCCCTCACGGCAGCAGCCTTGGTATTCATTCTTCACTTTTATTTTCACTCTCCTCTACGTTGAAGACCTTCCATTTTCTCTCCAAAAACACCAAAACCCCAAGCTTCTTTCTTCTTCTATTTTCTTCTCTCTATTCGGTCAAGCTTCTTACCCATATAACCAAACCTCCATAATTTTTTCCTCTTCATCTTTCTTAAATCAAAACCATATTTTAAACACTTTTCTTCACAAGATCTTGCCAAAATCCTATTCTATCTAGTTCAAAATCCATCATTTTTCTTGTTTCCTCAAGGGTAAGTTTGGATTCTTTAATTTAAATTTTGATTTTTAAAATTTTTAACCATGATTGTTCCATGGTTTTTCCATATTAAACCTTGTATGAGTTTTTACTAATTGTTTTAAATTGTTAGGATTTTGTTTGGAGGCTACCCAAAATTTCAAGGAGAAGGAGGAGACTAAAGGTTATTTTGCTTCAAGAGGTAAGAGGAGATTACCCTCATCAACCATGTGTTGGTGGTGAGGAATGTTTTTGTATCTGTGTATGAAGAATCCATGAGGATTCGGTTTGTGTAATTGTGGTGGTTTGAATTGTTGTGGCTTGTGTTAATTATTTGATTATTTAAGTGTTTTTCGGTTGGCGATTTATTTATTTTTATATGCATGATTATAGCTTTAGAATATTTTGCATGCCTATAGTGTTGAAATATGTGGCATATGTATTGTGTGTGTTATTATAATGTTAGAAATGCATGAGTATTCCAAAGAATGCAAAACCCTAGGTTGGTCATACCATTGAATGGAAGGAATTAAGGTGATTTACAATGTTTTTAATGAATATCAAGTGAATTCAAGTGAATTAGAACAAAGAAATGAATTTTTGGAATTTTATTTATACTATGAGATTTCGGCCAACATGCCAAAAAGTGAGAAAAATTGGATTCTAAATAATCTAAGGTAAGTAAGCATGTTAAAGGAAATTTTATCAAAATGTTTTGATTATTAAAAAAAATGAAATGGTCGAATTGAATTTTAGAAACTAATTTAAGTATTGTTAGTATTTACAAAGATTATACATTAATTTGAAATATTTTACTGATAACTTGAAAAATATTTTAAATGGTTTTAAATTGCTTAATAATTTTGTTTATTAGTCAAAAACTATTTATTTGAGGAAAACGGAAAAGAAAATGATTTAAAAAGCTTATGCGATTGAGAAAATGATATAAAATTATTACGCGATTGAGGAAACAGCAAATTATATTTACGCGATTGGAAATGTGATATATATTGTGAAAACGACAAGATTTTGAAAATAAAATAAAATTTCTACGCGATTGACAAAAACAGCAAATTTTACTATTGGGCCAATGTGGTGAACCCAGATATATGAGAAGTTATGTTGTGCCAAGTGGGTGCGTATTGTGATTTGGTTTTATGAAAAAGATAGTGCGCCAAGTGGGAGCGTACTGTATTTTGAAATTTATGCCATTGAGGACATTTACGTAATTATTTTCGCTATTGAGGGCGTTTTTGACATTATTTGAAATCTGAGGATATTTTGGTAATTATTGCTTTGTTCATGCACTGAGTCGTGCCAATTTACGAATTGGTGATTTGATTGACGAGATGAATAACATCGTGTTGTCGATGTGATAGGCATAGTGTGTTCAGTTCCTGATATGGACTTGGAGTTCATAGTGTGCATTATTCCATATGTAGACAGGAGGTAGCTCCTTCTGGGCCGTGGTGCGTGACAACACACTTATGTTCTCGACAAGCACTATCCTTAATCAAGTTTTGAGAGGACTATCAGACTGCCTGTAGTATACAATAAATTGACTGTGTGTCTGGGTTGTATGCTATGCCATTATATTATTTTTCGTGGGCTATAGACACAAAGTTTTGACAGTGCAATAGCAATCACAACGGTCAGCTATAGGCATAAAGTTTTGATAGTGCAATAGCTGGTCGGGGTAGCCAAAGCTATAGACACAAAGTTTTGACAGTGCAATAGCTGGATTGGCTGGGCAGTACTAATAGAAGTCTCAACTCATTCTCTCTGATATCGTTGTGTGTATTGTAGCTCCATGGAGTAGGATCGTGTCATATTGCATATGTTTATATGCTGTACATTATTATCTTTTATCTGTGATCTTTTATCTGTAATCTTTTATCTGTGATCTTTTATTTGTGATAATATAAGTTGTTATTGTATTTAATCCTTATTTTATATTATTATGGTTTACTGTTATGGCATTTTATATGGTATGAATTGTTATATCTATCCTGGTAATGTTATTGTGGTTTATTCGATTACAATATATGCTTATTAGAATTAATTGTAAATCGATAATATGACTAAATTCATGTATTGATGTGTGTATGGAATGATCTAGTCATTCGTATCATTCTTTGCTACTGCATCTTGGTAAAGGTGAAAGGGGATCTCACCTCTTCATTGTATTGTTTTGTTTGGTTTGTATTGTTTAAATTCGTGTAGTAGCGAAGCGTATTTTGAGGCTTATTGGAGACAATATTCGTAGATGGTGACACGTCAAGAAGTAATCTTCCAAGTTTCAACATGATGCATGATTGGTGAAGAAATGGAAATTTTTTTTTTAGTTGAGTTTTATTCTTCCTCGTTAGTGTTATTACAGTGCTATTAGTAGTAACTTTCTTTGGGTTTACTCTTTGTTTCTCGAGTCTGTAATTTTCATGTTTTAATTTATTGTTGATTATTTTGTGATGTATATGGCATATGTATGTTAATCAGTTCAATCTAATTTCATTGTTACTCTTAATTTTTGGTAAGTTTATATTTCTGCGAAAAAGAAATTTTAAAATTTGTATTTTGAAACTCAAGCTTTTATAAAATAATTATAATTGGTTTAAGTTTTTATTTTAAAATGTGACGCCCTAGGGAGAGTGTTACACTCACACTCACTTAAGACAGTCACTATTATAAATAGTACTGCTAAGGGGGCTACTAAGACACACATTACAGAACCCTAGCCGCACCTATAGAAAAGTGAGTGAGAGAGTGACAGGTTTCTTCTCTTCTCTTTGCAGCTAGCACTGTGTGAGAGACGTGAGGCTCCCTTTTGTGAACATTGAATGTTCGTGTGGATACCGCAGAGACATCATCGCTGTTATGGTGTTGGTGATTCACGTTACTTCCTTTGATCACGCTTCAATAGGTAAACAATTCTAAAACTCAGATTATGACTTTTTCACATGGATCATTGGTAGGAATCCTATTTTTTCTGCTGCATGATGTATCCGCAATTCCCAATAGTGGTATCAGAGCTTCTTGCGAAACCATGATTCGGTTTTCTATTTTCGTTTTGCATGAGATAACATGTTTGCTGTTCTTGTTTTTGATAAAACATATGATCTTTAATATGTTATTTCACAAAAACAAATGAAACCCTTTGCGAAAACATATTTTGTTTTATGTGTTGTATGCAAAACTGTGATGTTGTTTTAAAAAACCCATGAAGATGTTCATATGTTCTATGAAAACCATTTTGTATTAAGATGAATATTTTTGTGAAACTTTCTGGTATGTATGTGATACGTATAACGTTTTGGAGTCCTTATTCTCAATGCACGGCGCAAGGGTTTAGGAAACCTTGCTCTTGTTTTGCGGCAGCAAGGGTTATGGAATCCTTATTTTTGCACAAGCGGCGCAACTCAAGGGGTTTCAAAAACCCTATTCCTATTTTGCGGCAGCAGCATCAAGTGTTGATGTCAAGTTGTCAAGGAGGCGCAAGGGTTCAAGTGTTGAATAGCGAGTGTTGAATAGCGGGACCCCCGTACTACCTCTGCGTAGTGTGTTATTCTAAAGCGTGATATTTAATTTTATTTTTATGACTCACTAAATAATAATGTATTATTATTTTGAGTTTGTATGTTCTTTGTGATGCATGGTGCATGGTTATGGCCTTAGTCCTCCTTTTATGCTATTTTGGTTATTTTAAATATGACCTGCATGTCGTGCTTTTCTATCTACATTCTGATTGTACATTCTCTTCTCACCTAACTCCCCTCAAATGTAAAAAAGGTTTTTATATAATGTAATCTTGATGTGGATGCAAGAAGACGACATCAAGTGAGGACGTTGGTGGGAGACGCTTGATGAAGCTCGTAACATCCATCGTAGGGTATCACATTTAAGACTAATCCTAATATAACTTACCCAGTTGTAAAAGAATTAATCTTGTAGAAACGTCAATTTTAAAATTTCATTTGCAAAATAAAATAAAAATAGTTAAATTGAATAAACCGTAAGTATATCATGTAACTGAAATCACACCTATATTATACATAAATATTGAAAACCTTGTTTACAAATAATTTGCATAATACCCTTACATACCAAAAGATAAAATGTACAACAGACACTCCAAAATATAACTACTAAGCTTAAACTCCTCAAAACTAACCTAAGGATTTGGTTCCTCAGAAGGGTCCTTCTCCTCTACTATATCATCAAAGAACCCAGGCGGATACATCACACGCCTAACGGGGGTTCTTGCAGAAGACACCACAGAGTCTTCACGTGGTGTATACACAGTGCCACCTTAGAGTTCACGAATAGGCATCGTGAATTCTAGGCGCACAGACGCATGTTGCATCAAAACAGGGATCCCATTAAGGGTCCCACTCAAGTTTAGAGTTAGATCCCTAGTATATACAAAACGTTCGTTATCAAAATCGAACCTCCAGGCGTCAGTCCCCCTATGGAACTGTACCCAGACAAAACCTAACACTTGTCGTCTCGCTGCCATCTCAACAAACAAATGGCTAGTGATAGTAAATAGAATTACCAGCTTCTTCATCTCCTCGGTCTTTATCAAACATACATAACAAAACAAATACAATATAATAAAGAGATGAGATCTCCTACATCAATACCAGTATGGCAGTATAGAAAATGACAGCAAACATACAGATACAATATTTAACATATTTAAATCATATTATCACATCACAGATAATAAATCAGATAAGTATAATTAACACATCAATATGCTGACCAACTATGTATATGCACACAGACCCATTCCTACTCCATGGAGCTAAACACAGTTTCAGAGTGAATGATCTAGAAGACATGTCTGTAACTCGGTTGTCATGGCCAAAAGTGCTATAATTTATTGATTTATCATCGTGCACATTAAGGCATTGTACAAGACATTCTACACTAGATCTTGATATAGGACAGTGTCTCGATCTGGATCGTTGGAGCATTTGCATCGGTCTGCTTCACGGACAAAAGAGCTACTAATTGTCCATTGCAAGGTACCCGCACCCCGACGCCCCCAAGGTCAACAAGTGACTTACACTTGTCTACTTACACCCGCACTGAGGTGTAATTCATCTCTTAGGCATACAGCCTTACTCAAATAAGCTGACATGCTTTTCTATGCATGTTGTATGATTCAAACACATATACAATTACTATTTTCATAGTATTACACATACCCTCGCCTTCTTTTGGTGGTATCATTATTCAACATAACCAGGCCCACCAACAATAGCCCAACAACAAATTGCTGTTACGTTCAATCGCGTAAAGATATTATTACATTTTCACAATCGCGTAGCTAAAAATTACTATTTTTAAGTCGTGTAAAAGTTTTTTAACGTATTTTCAATTGCGTAAAATATTTCTAACATATTTTAACCTAAAAATAAGATTTTTCTTATTTAATATCAAAATGTGACTTTATTTCCATTACTTCCATAATAATCCCTCTTTAAATAATATTCCCAACATATTCTTACTAAAATCAGTATTTTCTACTATTTCCTAGAAAACTGCATTTCTTTAATTTACTTGAGACATTACAGCTCAAAATTTCCTAACGTGCTTCAAAACCCATAGGGTGAGCTATACGTTAGTAAATTTCAAGTATCAACATTTATCTTACTTCATAACTTAATTAG